>OZ007556.1:64557708-65941815 GCA_963931855.1 Philhelius festivus
ATTGTATTTGTATTGTATTTGTATTGTATTTGTATTGTATTTGTATTGTATTTGTATTGTATTTGTATTGTATTTGTATTGTATTTGTATTGTATTTGTATTGTATTTGTATTGTATTTGTATTGTATTTGTATTGTATTTGTATTGTATTTGTATTGTATTTGTATTGTATTTGTATTGTATTTGTATTGTATTTGTATTTTATTTGTATTGTATTTGTATTGTATTTGTATTGTATTTGTATTGTATTTGTATTGTATTTGTATTGTATTTGTATTGTATTTGTATTGTATTTGTATTGTATTTGTATTGTATTTGTATTGTATTTGTATTGTATTTGTATTGTATTTGTATTGTATTTGTATTGTATTTGTATTGTATTTGTATTGTATTTGTATTGTATTTGTATTGTATTTGTAATGTATTTGTATTGTATTTGTATTGTATTTGTATTGTATTTGTATTGTATTTGTATTGTATTTGTATTGTATTTGTATTGTATTTGTATTGTATTTGTATTGTATTTGTATTGTATTTGTATTGTATTTGTATTGTATTTGTATTGTATTTGTATTGTATTTGTATTGTATTTGTATTGTATTTGTATTGTATTTGTATTGTATTTGTATTGTATTTGTATTGTATTTGTATTGTATTTGTATTGTATTTGTATTGTATTTGTATTGTATTTGTATTGTATTTGTATTGTATTTGTATTGTATTTGTATTGTATTTGTATTGTATTTGTATTGTATTTGTATTGTATTTGTATTGTATTTGTATTGTATTTGTATTGTATTTGTATTGTATTTGTATTGTATTTGTATTGTATTTGTATTGTATTTGTATTGTATTTGTATTGTATTTGTATTGTATTTGTATTTGTATTGTATTTGTATTGTATTTGTATTGTATTTGTATTGTATTGACATAAAAAAACATTCCACTGACTCCACAAGAAAATCTTATTGAGATTGTTAAAGGACTCGGCAAAACAATTAAATGTGAAGTCAACACAACCGATATTACAGATGTCTACCGAACAAACACAAAAAACCCAGAAAAATCTAACATAATTGTAAAATTTATTTCTAATTCGTACAAAACTAAATTTATAAAACAAGCGAGAGCCACTCGTCCAATTAAACTTTCAACAATTAGAAGCAACACATCCAACTTCGCTTTAAACTCGATGCCAACTGAGTATGATTCAACAATTTATGTAAATAATCAGCTTACAAAAAATAATAAACATCTTTTGTGGTTAACCAAAGAAAAAGCGAAGGCAGAAAATTGGAAATATGTGTGGGAGAGTGCAGGGAAAATTTTAGCACGTAGAAATGATAACACACAGTCAATTATGATACACACAGAAAAAGACGTATGTAATATAACGCGATCGCAATAGTGTTGTGAGAGCAGGGAGAATTAAATAAATAGAAATTTAAAATTATAAATAAAAAATGACCAGCACAAAAGAATGCAACGAAAATTTAGATAACACAGAAGTATGCAACGAAATATCGATTAACACAAATTGTAAAGTGATGTATGGTTTTAAAGACATTGACTTAAATGAATTAAAAAAATACAATAATTTTTATTTGTGTTTCAATATAAGATCCATGCGCTTACATTGGAATACTTTTTGTACAAATATAAACCATTTTATCAACGAACTAAAAATAATTATACTGGTAGAAACAAACATAAACGACGAAGAAAAAGGATTTTATCAACTAGAAGGATTCGAACAGGAGGTGTTAAATCGAAATCAAAATAGAGGTGGAGGTATTATGATGTTTATAAAAAGTAACTTATCTCATAGAATTATACATTCAATAACAACATCGTACGAAAATATTCAAATACAGTATTTAGAAGATAACTTAACTACATCCGTTATTGGAATTTATAGACCACCAGGTTTCAGCAAGGCGATATTTTGTAAAGAGTTATCAGATCAAATAGGGCAAATCAAAAAAAACGAAAATGTAATTGTTATGGGAGATATGAATATTAACCTAAGGGACAACAACTCGAATTATGTGAAGGACTATTTGGAAATGATCGCATCAAAAGGATTAATGAACGTAATATCTAAATACACACGAATTGATCCTAGAAATGGAACTAAAACTTTAATCGACCATATTCTACTTAACAAAGTTAACAGCGTAATAAATGTAGCTGTAATTGATAATGATATCACCGATCATCGAGCAATTATCTTTTATGAAAAGTATGAAAAAATTAAGTTTAACAAAATTCCAATTTCTTCATGCATCTCTAGCTCAAGAGTTAACCAGCTTATTAGGGAAGAAAATTGGAGAGAGATATTGGATGAAGAAGATGCAGAGAGGATGTACAATAGATTACTTCAAAAATTTGACAATATATACAAAAAATCAACATACCAGCGAAAGACAGTTAAAAAAAGACAAAACAACCCATGGATAACGACAACATTAATAGAAGAATGTAAAAAAAGGGATATTCTATACAGAAGATGGAAAAATAATCTGAGAAATTTGGCGTATGAAAAAGAGTATAAAACCCTACGTAACGAAATCAATAAACACATAGCAGTACAAAAATCAAACTATTACAAGAACAAGTTTATACAATTTAAGACTGATTCGAGGAAAACATGGGGTCTCATTAACGAAATACTAGGAAGAAAGAAAACGAATATCGACGAAACATTGGAAAAAAATTTTAAAACAGAGATGACAACACTATCAATGGAATTGGCTGAGTTTTTCTCTTCTCAGACAGAAAAAATAAATCATAAGTGCAATATAAAAACGTCAAACAACATCAATGACACAGTGGAAAGTTCAATATTTGCATATGCAACTAACGTCACTGAGATTGAAAGCATTCTCAATACACTTGGAGAAAATAAGGCTCCAGGATTTGATGGAATAAGAGCAATTGATATAAAGAGCTATACGGATGTCTTTGCTCCTATTCTATGCAAATTAATTAATTTGAGTATAACCCAATCAAAAATTCCAACTACCTTGAAAACAGCAGTTGTAAGGCCGATTTACAAAGGAGGAGTAAAGGACCAACTAAAAAACTATAGGCCTATATCAATTCTTTCAGTTATTGAAAAATGTTTAGAAGGTGTGATTGCCAACAGGTTGCAAGGTTTTGTTGACAAACATGCACTGATTCATAGAAGCCAGTACGGTTTTCAGAAGGGTAAAAATACAGGAAAGTTACTTGGTGAGTTTGCGAACTGTGTCAACGAAAGTTTAGATAAGAGACATCACGTATTAGTAATCTTCATGGACTTCAGTAAGGCGTTCGACACATTAAATCACTCAAATCTTATTGAAGCTCTAAGAAGAATTGGAATTCGTGGCTCTATGGCTGATTGGCTGACAGAATATCTTCATAACAGAACATTTTGTGTTAAAATCAAAGATGCTGTGAGTGAGAAAAAAGTGATGAGATATGGAGTTCCGCAGGGATCTAAACTGGGTCCAATTTTGTTTGTCTTATACACTAACGAATTGCTACGACTTTTCAAACAGAGTATTCCCTTCGCTTTTGCTGATGATACGGCTATTGTCGTTCGCCACAATTCTCTTGATACGGCAACAAAGATAATTCAAGAAGAATTCAACATGGCAGTTAGGTGGTGTCACGACAACGGCTTGGTAATTAATGCATCAAAAACAAAAATGATGCATATCAGAAGTCCGCAGTTCAAGCAGACAAATGAAAGGATTTATTTACAGAATGATGACTGCCCTAAAACGCAAAGAGAATGCATCGAATTAGTAAGCCACTACAAGTATCTGGGAATAGTAATAGACAGTCACTTTTTATGGGATTCACACATAGACAAATTGAGGATGGACCTTAAGAAAGCGATGTTTGCACTATCTCATCTAAAATACCACACTAACCACGATGTTTTAAAACAAGTTTATTACTCATTGATGGAATCTAAGATACGATATGGAATACTTGCTTGGGGTAATGCAGCTAAAACCCACATTATCAAAATTCAAAAACTCCAAAATGCAGCTATAAAACAAATTAACAACAACTATCGACAAACATATGACACACTTTTTAAGCCACTACAAGTTGAAGATATTTTTAAGATGACGACCATAATAGAATACTTTGATGACAACCGATTTAAACAACCAATCCAACACCAACTCAACACTAGAAGACGTGCACAAGGAATGTTACAGATACCAAGAAACTACAACAACTACGGAAGACGTAAGCTTCAACACATTGTACCAAGTATAATCAACGGACTACCGAGAGAAATTGTCATGATTCAAAACTTCAAAAAAAGAAAAAAAGAACTAAAAAAATTTTTCATTAATTGTACAAATTAAAATTTTATTTATATTTTTTTATAATTCATACTTATTTAAACAAAAAAAAATTGGAACTTTAAAATTGCATTTTGTATAAAATCGTAACCTTTGCTTACTTTTATTTAATATAATTGAAAAATAATCTTCTGCAGACAAGCTTCGGCTTCGCAGATACTATTGTAAAAACATATTAGGAAAAATAAAAGTATATAATAATAATAATAATAATAATTTGTATTGTATTTGTATTGTATTTGTATTGTATTTGTATTGTATTTGTATTGTATTTGTATTGTATTTGTATTGTATTTGTATTGTATTTGTATTGTATTTGTATTGTATTTGTATTGTATTTGTATTGTATTTGTATTGTATTTGTATTGTATTTGTATTGTATTTGTATTGTATTTGTATTGTATTTGTATTGTATTTGTATTGTATTTGTATTGTATTTGTATTGTATTTGTATTGTATTTGTATTGTATTTGTATTGTATTTGTATTGTATTTGTATTGTATTTGTATTGTATTTGTATTGTATTTGTATTGTATTTGTATTGTATTTGTATTGTATTTGTATTGTATTTGTATTGTATTTGTATTGTATTTGTATTGTATTTGTATTGTATTTGTATTGTATTTGTATTGTATTTGTATTGTATTTGTATTGTATTTGTATTGTATTTGTATTGTATTTGTATTGTATTTGTATTGTATTTGTATTGTATTTGTATTGTATTTGTATTGTATTTGTATTGTATTTGTATTGTATTTGTATTGTATTTGTATTGTATTTGTATTGTATTTGTATTGTATTTGTATTGTATTTGTATTGTATTTGTATTGTATTTGTATTGTATTTGTATTGTATTTGTATTGTATTTGTATTGTATTTGTATTGTATTTGTATTGTATTTGTATTGTATTTGTATTGTATTTGTATTGTATTTGTATTGTATTTGTATTGTATTTGTATTGTATTTGTATTGTATTTGTATTGTATTTGTATTGTATTTGTATTGTATTTGTATTGTATTTGTATTGTATTTGTATTGTATTTGTATTGTATTTGTATTGTATTTGTATTGTATTTGTATTGTATTTGTATTGTATTTGTATTGTATTTGTATTGTATTTGTATTGTATTTGTATTGTATTTGTATTGTATTTGTATTGTATTTGTATTGTATTTGTATTGTATTTGTATTGTATTTGTATTGTATTTGTATTGTATTTGTATTGTATTTGTATTGTATTTGTATTGTATTTGTATTGTATTTGTATTGTATTTGTATTGTATTTGTATTGTATTTGTATTGTATTTGTATTGTATTTGTATTGTATTTGTATTGTATTTGTATTGTATTTGTATTGTATTTGTATTGTATTTGTATTGTATTTGTATTGTATTTGTATTGTATTTGTATTGTATTTGTATTGTATTTGTATTGTATTTGTATTGTATTTGTATTGTATTTGTATTGTATTTGTATTGTATTTGTATTGTATTTGTATTGTATTTGTATTGTATTTGTATTGTATTTGTATTGTATTTGTATTGTATTTGTATTGTATTTGTATTGTATTTGTATTGTATTTGTATTGTATTTGTATTGTATTTGTATTGTATTTGTATTGTATTTGTATTGTATTTGTATTGTATTTGTGTATTGTATTTGTATTGTATTTGTATTGTATTTGTATTGTATTTGTATTGTATTTGTATTGTATTTGTATTGTATTTGTATTGTATTTGTATTGTATTTGTATTGTATTTGTATTGTATTTGTATTGTATTTGTATTGTATTTGTATTGTATTTGTATTGTATTTGTATTGTATTTGTATTGTATTTGTATTGTATTTGTATTGTATTTGTATTGTATTTGTATTGTATTTGTATTGTATTTGTATTGTATTTGTATTGTATTTGTATTGTATTTGTATTGTATTTGTATTGTATTTGTATTGTATTTGTATTGTATTTGTGTATTGTATTTGTATTGTATTTGTATTGTATTTGTATTGTATTTGTATTGTATTTGTATTGTATTTGTATTGTATTTGTATTGTATTTGTATTGTATTTGTATTGTATTTGTATTGTATTTGTATTGTATTTGTATTGTATTTGTATTGTATTTGTATTGTATTTGTATTGTATTTGTATTGTATTTGTATTGTATTTGTATTGTATTTGTATTGTATTTGTATTGTATTTGTATTGTATTTGTATTGTATTTGTATTGTATTTGTATTGTATTTGTATTGTATTTGTATTGTATTTGTATTGTATTTGTATTGTATTTGTATTGTATTTGTATTGTATTTGTATTGTATTTGTATTGTATTTGTATTGTATTTGTATTGTATTTGTATTGTATTTGTATTGTATTTGTATTGTATTTGTATTGTATTTGTATTGTATTTGTATTGTATTTGTATTGTATTTGTATTGTATTTGTATTGTATTTGTATTGTATTTGTATTGTATTTGTATTGTATTTGTATTGTATTTGTATTGTATTTGTATTGTATTTGTATTGTATTTGTATTGTATTTGTATTGTATTTGTATTGTATTTGTATTGTATTTGTATTGTATTTGTATTGTATTTGTATTGTATTTGTATTGTATTTGTATTGTATTTGTATTGTATTTGTATTGTATTTGTATTGTATTTGTATTGTATTTGTATTGTATTTGTATTGTATTTGTATTGTATTTGTATTGTATTTGTATTGTATTTGTATTGTATTTGTATTGTATTTGTATTGTATTTGTATTGTATTTGTATTGTATTTGTATTGTATTTGTATTGTATTTGTATTGTATTTGTATTGTATTTGTATTGTATTTGTATTGTATTTGTATTGTATTTGTATTGTATTTGTATTGTATTTGTATTGTATTTGTATTGTATTTGTATTGTATTTGTATTGTATTTGTATTGTATTTGTATTGTATTTGTATTGTATTTGTATTGTATTTGTATTGTATTTGTATTGTATTTGTATTGTATTTGTATTGTATTTGTATTGTATTTGTATTGTATTTGTATTGTATTTGTATTGTATTTGTATTGTATTTGTATTGTATTTGTATTGTATTTGTATTGTATTTGTATTGTATTTGTATTGTATTTGTATTGTATTTGTATTGTATTTGTATTGTATTTGTATTGTATTTGTATTGTATTTGTATTGTATTTGTATTGTATTTGTATTGTATTTGTATTGTATTTGTATTGTATTTGTATTGTATTTGTATTGTATTTGTATTGTATTTGTATTGTATTTGTATTGTATTTGTATTGTATTTGTATTGTATTTGTATTGTATTTGTATTGTATTTGTATTGTATTTGTATTGTATTTGTATTGTATTTGTATTGTATTTGTATTGTATTTGTATTGTATTTGTATTGTATTTGTATTGTATTTGTATTGTATTTGTATTGTATTTGTATTGTATTTGTATTGTATTTGTATTGTATTTGTATTGTATTTGTATTGTATTTGTATTGTATTTGTATTGTATTTGTATTGTATTTGTATTGTATTTGTATTGTATTTGTATTGTATTTGTATTGTATTTGTATTGTATTTGTATTGTATTTGTATTGTATTTGTATTTGTATTGTATTTGTATTGTATTTGTATTGTATTTGTATTGTATTTGTATTGTATTTGTATTGTATTTGTATTGTATTTGTATTGTATTTGTATTGTATTTGTATTGTATTTGTATTGTATTTGTATTGTATTTGTATTGTATTTGTATTGTATTTGTATTGTATTTGTATTGTATTTGTATTGTATTTGTATTGTATTTGTATTGTATTTGTATTGTATTTGTATTGTATTTGTATTGTATTTGTATTGTATTTGTATTGTATTTGTATTGTATTTGTATTGTATTTGTATTGTATTTGTATTGTATTGTATTGTATTTGTATTGTATTTGTATTGTATTTGTATTGTATTTGTATTGTATTTGTATTGTATTTGTATTGTATTTGTATTGTATTTGTATTGTATTTGTATTGTATTTGTATTGTATTTGTATTGTATTTGTATTGTATTTGTATTGTATTTGTATTGTATTTGTATTGTATTTGTATTGTATTTGTATTGTATTTGTATTGTATTTGTATTGTATTTGTATTGTATTTGTATTGTATTTGTATTGTATTTGTATTGTATTTGTATTGTATTTGTATTGTATTTGTATTGTATTTGTATTGTATTTGTATTGTATTTGTATTGTATTTGTATTGTATTTGTATTGTATTTGTATTGTATTTGTATTGTATTTGTATTGTATTTGTATTGTATTTGTATTGTATTTGTATTGTATTTGTATTGTATTTGTATTGTATTTGTATTGTATTTGTATTGTATTTGTATTGTATTTGTATTGTATTTGTATTGTATTTGTATTGTATTTGTATTGTATTTGTATTGTATTTGTATTGTATTTGTATTGTATTTGTATTGTATTTGTATTGTATTTGTATTGTATTTGTATTGTATTTGTATTGTATTTGTATTGTATTTGTATTGTATTTGTATTGTATTTGTATTGTATTTGTATTGTATTTGTATTGTATTTGTATTGTATTTGTATTGTATTTGTATTGTATTTGTATTGTATTTGTATTGTATTTGTATTGTATTTGTATTGTATTTGTATTGTATTTGTATTGTATTTGTATTGTATTTGTATTGTATTTGTATTGTATTTGTATTGTATTTGTATTGTATTTGTATTGTATTTGTATTGTATTTGTATTGTATTTGTATTGTATTTGTATTGTATTTGTATTGTATTTGTATTGTATTTGTATTGTATTTGTATTGTATTTGTATTGTATTTGTATTGTATTTGTATTGTATTTGTATTGTATTTGTATTGTATTTGTATTGTATTTGTATTGTATTTGTATTGTATTTGTATTGTATTTGTATTGTATTTGTATTGTATTTGTATTGTATTTGTATTGTATTTGTATTGTATTTGTATTGTATTTGTATTGTATTTGTATTGTATTTGTATTGTATTTGTATTGTATTTGTATTGTATTTGTATTGTATTTGTATTGTATTTGTATTGTATTTGTATTGTATTTGTATTGTATTTGTATTGTATTTGTATTGTATTTGTATTGTATTTGTATTGTATTTGTATTGTATTTGTATTGTATTTGTATTGTATTTGTATTGTATTTGTATTGTATTTGTATTGTATTTGTATTGTATTTGTATTGTATTTGTATTGTATTTGTATTGTATTTGTATTGTATTTGTATTGTATTTGTATTGTATTTGTATTGTATTTGTATTGTATTTGTATTGTATTTGTATTGTATTTGTATTGTATTTGTATTGTATTTGTATTGTATTTGTATTGTATTTGTATTGTATTTGTATTGTATTTGTATTGTATTTGTATTGTATTTGTATTGTATTTGTATTGTATTTGTATTGTATTTGTATTGTATTTGTATTGTATTTGTATTGTATTTGTATTGTATTTGTATTGTATTTGTATTGTATTTGTATTGTATTTGTATTGTATTTGTATTGTATTTGTATTGTATTTGTATTGTATTTGTATTGTATTTGTATTGTATTTGTATTGTATTTGTATTGTATTTGTATTGTATTTGTATTGTATTTGTATTGTATTTGTATTGTATTTGTATTGTATTTGTATTGTATTTGTATTGTATTTGTATTGTATTTGTATTGTATTTGTATTGTATTTGTATTGTATTTGTATTGTATTTGTATTGTATTTGTATTGTATTTGTATTGTATTTGTATTGTATTTGTATTGTATTTGTATTGTATTTGTATTGTATTTGTATTGTATTTGTATTGTATTTGTATTGTATTTGTATTGTATTTGTATTGTATTTGTATTGTATTTGTATTGTATTTGTATTGTATTTGTATTGTATTTGTATTGTATTTGTATTGTATTTGTATTGTATTTGTATTGTATTTGTATTGTATTTGTATTGTATTTGTATTGTATTTGTATTGTATTTGTATTGTATTTGTATTGTATTTGTATTGTATTTGTATTGTATTTGTATTGTATTTGTATTGTATTTGTATTGTATTTGTATTGTATTTGTATTGTATTTGTATTGTATTTGTATTGTATTTGTATTGTATTTGTATTGTATTTGTATTGTATTTGTATTGTATTTGTATTGTATTTGTATTGTATTTGTATTGTATTTGTATTGTATTTGTATTGTATTTGTATTGTATTTGTATTGTATTTGTATTGTATTTGTATTGTATTTGTATTGTATTTGTATTGTATTTGTATTGTATTTGTATTGTATTTGTATTGTATTTGTATTGTATTTGTATTGTATTTGTATTGTATTTGTATTGTATTTGTATTGTATTTGTATTGTATTTGTATTGTATTTGTATTGTATTTGTATTGTATTTGTATTGTATTTGTATTGTATTTGTATTGTATTTGTATTGTATTTGTATTGTATTTGTATTGTATTTGTATTGTATTTGTATTGTATTTGTATTGTATTTGTATTGTATTTGTATTGTATTTGTATTGTATTTGTATTGTATTTGTATTGTATTTGTATTGTATTTGTATTGTATTTGTATTGTATTTGTATTGTATTTGTATTGTATTTGTATTGTATTTGTATTGTATTTGTATTGTATTTGTATTGTATTTGTATTGTATTTGTATTGTATTTGTATTGTATTTGTATTGTATTTGTATTGTATTTGTATTGTATTTGTATTGTATTTGTATTGTATTTGTATTGTATTTGTATTGTATTTGTATTGTATTTGTATTGTATTTGTTTGTATTGTATTTGTATTGTATTTGTATTGTATTTGTATTGTATTTGTATTGTATTTGTATTGTATTTGTATTGTATTTGTATTGTATTTGTATTGTATTTGTATTGTATTTGTATTGTATTTGTATTGTATTTGTATTGTATTTGTATTGTATTTGTATTGTATTTGTATTGTATTTGTATTGTATTTGTATTGTATTTGTATTGTATTTGTATTGTATTTGTATTGTATTTGTATTGTATTTGTATTGTATTTGTATTGTATTTGTATTGTATTTGTATTGTATTTGTATTGTATTTGTATTGTATTTGTATTGTATTTGTATTGTATTTGTATTGTATTTGTATTGTATTTGTATTGTATTTGTATTGTATTTGTATTGTATTTGTATTGTATTTGTATTGTATTTGTATTGTATTTGTATTGTATTTGTATTGTATTTGTATTGTATTTGTATTGTATTTGTATTGTATTTGTATTGTATTTGTATTGTATTTGTATTGTATTTGTATTGTATTTGTATTGTATTTGTATTGTATTTGTATTGTATTTGTATTGTATTTGTATTGTATTTGTATTGTATTTGTATTGTATTTGTATTGTATTTGTATTGTATTTGTATTGTATTTGTATTGTATTTGTATTGTATTTGTATTGTATTTGTATTGTATTTGTATTGTATTTGTATTGTATTTGTATTGTATTTGTATTGTATTTGTATTGTATTTGTATTGTATTTGTATTGTATTTGTATTGTATTTGTATTGTATTTGTATTGTATTTGTATTGTATTTGTATTGTATTTGTATTGTATTTGTATTGTATTTGTATTGTATTTGTATTGTATTTGTATTGTATTTGTATTGTATTTGTATTGTATTTGTATTGTATTTGTATTGTATTTGTATTGTATTTGTATTGTATTTGTATTGTATTTGTATTGGTATTTGTATTGTATTTGTATTGTATTTGTATTGTATTTGTATTGTATTTGTATTGTATTTGTATTGTATTTGTATTGTATTTGTATTGTATTTGTATTGTATTTGTATTGTATTGTATTGTATTTGTATTGTATTTGTATTGTATTTGTATTGTATTTGTATTGTATTTGTATTGTATTTGTATTGTATTTGTATGTATTTGTATTGTATTTGATTGTATTTGTATTGTATGTGTATTGTATTTGTTGTATTTGTATTGTATTTGTATTGTATTTGTATTGTATTTGTATTGTATTTGTATTGTATTTGTATTGTATTTGTATTGTATTTGTATTGTATTTGTATTGTTGTATTGTTGATTGTATTTGTATTGTATTTGGATTGTATTTGTATTGTATTGGTATAGTATTTGTATTGTATTTGTATTGTATGTGTGTATTGTATTTGTATTGTTATGTGTATTTGTATTGTATTTGTATTGTATTTGTATTGTATTTGTATTGTATTTGTATTGTATTTGTATTGTATTTTGTATTGTATTTGTATTGTATTGTGTATTTGTATTGTATTTGTATTGTATTTGTATTGGTATTTGTATTGTATTTGTATGTTTGGTATTTGTATTGTATGTTTGTATTGTGTTTGTATTGTTTGTGTGATTGTATTTGTATGGTAGTTGGTATTGTATTTGTATTGTATTTGTATTGTATTTGTATTGTATTTTGTTATTTGTCGGTCATTCAAAAACCTCGTTTTTGACAATACCCTAGTCTAATATTCTTTGTCTATCGACGTTGCCAAACCAACATTGTCTCTCTATTACCAGTACGTTAGAGTGCTCCGCACAAAAAAATTTACATTCTTCCTCAACTCCCAAAAACTCTCTTTTAGGATTTCTGCCATAACTGAAACAAACCTTTGTGACAGTATTCTTGACGTCGAAGCTTCTGGCAGAGGCAGTACACAACCGATTTAATGCAACTCTAGTCAAGATATCCAAATTACCACTTTTTAAATTCGTAGATATGCATTAAGATCTGGGTTTCTAGCAGGTGTTTTTTCATACTCTGAAGGTACATTGGTTACAATTGTTGATGCATTTGACTATATTTGAGGAGGTTGACGTATTGAGGTTGCGGACTCTTGTGAAGATTTGTCTTCTGTCAGTGATTTCAATATACCTGACGTAGTTTGCGTACACTCGGCACAATCTTTTCACCGATTGATTATTAGAATTTTGTCTACCTATTTTAAAAAAAGATGAAACTTTAAACAACTTAGGAAGACAACTTGGCCTGATTAGACCCTTCGTTCGGTCGAGCTTAATGTTATTTAAATGTTATTTATTTAAATTTTGGTACTGAGTTAATTTACCAATACAAATGATAATTTGTTTTCATGTATGATTTATATTAACTAATACTTATAAAAAAATATAATTTATAACTCTACGTAAAAGCATGCAGCTCTATGGCACTTTTATATAAAGGGGTGATTTTTTTGAGGTTAGGATTTTCATGCATTAGTATTTGACAGATCACGCGGGATTTCAGACATGGTGTCAAAGAGAAAGATGCTCAGTATGCTTTGACATTTCATCATGAATAGACTTACTAACGAGCAACGCTTGCAAATCATTGAATTTTATTACCAAAATCAGTGTTCGGTTCGAAATGTGTTTCGCGCTTTACGTCCGATTTATGGTCTACATAATCGACCAAGTGAGCAAACAATTAATGCGATTGTGACCAAGTTTCGCACTCAGTTTACTTTATTGGACATTAAACCAACCACACGAATGCGTACAGTGCGTACAGAAGAGAATATTGCGTCTGTTTCTGAGTGTTGCTGAAGACCGTGAAATGTCGATTCGTCGCCGTTCGCAGCAATTGGGTTTGTGTTATTCGACCACATGGAAGATTTTACGCAAAGATCTTGGTGTAAAACCGTATAAAATACAGCTCGTGCAAGCAGAGGCGGATCGTGAATTTGTGGGGCCCTGGGCTGAAACTATTTAGTGGCCTACCTAAGTACTCAACTAATAGCCATGTCAAAAAACTGTGTCTGTAGTGATATATTATTATTATATATTCTTTATTGCACAAAAAAAAATATATGTTACTTAAATCTACGCAAGCATTAGTTATGCAAACGGCGACCTTATTGCTGTGGTAGTAATCTCTTCCAGGCAACCTTTGGGTGAGAGTGAAAACGAAATAGTGATATATATAAGAATATAAAAAAACAATAAAAACATTTTATTAATTTATTATGAATTAGTAAATGAAATTGACAGATTATTATAAATTATAATTTATAAATCAACCTTTCTGCATTTTTGTGCTGCAAATTCCTTAATTTGGTCATCACATTGCAAGTGTTTTGTTAGATCACAATACTCGTATATCGAAAGAAGTGATAATTTATTTAGTCGATGGTTCGACATTGTTGTCCTGTATTTATTTTCTACATAGGACATCTTGGAAAAAGAGCGCTCTGCTTCACAGCTAGTAATTGGCAAAGTTAAAAAAATCTTTAAAATGGTATAGCAGTTAGAGAACACGTTAATAAGTTTATTTTTATACATGAGCTTAAAAATGTCACTGGAAGAGGTATACGATTCTCGCTTAGATTGGAGTAAGTACGATTTTAATTGAATGCACTCATTCACTAAATGCTCGTCTACGTCTTCTGGATAATAATCAATAATATGACGCGCACTTTCCAAATCTATGTTTTCGATGCTGAAGATTTCAGATCATGCAAAGTATCTTGGTGTGATTCTAGATAGGATATTAAACTGGAGTCTTAACACTAAGGAAAGAGCGAAAAAAGGAATGATTGCATTCTACTCCTGTAACAGAATATTTGGGAAATCCTGGGACCTAGTCCAAAAATTATCACGTGGATGTATTTGGCGATAATCAGACCAATACTAACTTATGATAATTTGGTATGGTGGAATGCAGCGGAAAAAAGGCACGAACCTCAAACTCTGACAAAAGTACAGACTTGCGTGCATTGAAATTAAGGGTACCATGAGACCCACATCAAAAGCAGGGTTAGAGGCGATACTCAACCTGATATACCTAGACCTTTCGTACAACAATCCGCAGCATATAGCGCCTTAAGGCTAAGCCAGACTAATACCTCGAAAAATAGTGCAATAGGACATGCTCAAATTCTTCAGAAATATTTGGGTGAAAGTATCATTACAGATTATACAACACCCGAACTTGACTTTTATAAACCATTCCAAACTGTATTTCCAAGCAGAGAAGAATGGCTGAACAACCAACCCTACGCCATCAGTGAATCAGCAATATCAATCTATACTGATGGCCCCAAAATGGACACAGGTGTTGGTGCAGGCTTTTTCTCAGAACCTCTTGAGCTAAACATCTCACTTAGAATCCCAGATCATAGCAGTGTCTTCCAAGCGGAGGTCCTGGCAGTGACAACAGCTGCTAGACAGGTATCAATGATGGCGATACCACAGGCTGATATCACGTTTTACGTTAACAGCCAAGCGGCAATAAAAGCGATTTCTACCACTGTGATAAAATCGAAGCTTGTCTCCTGCTTCCGCGAAGAGCTTTTAAGGTTCTTGGCACGCAGCACAATATTAGACTCTGCTGGGTACCGGGGCACAGCGGCATACCAGGTAATGAAAATGCCGATGAGTTTGCAAGACAGATGGTAAGTATCCCACTCTGCAACATTAAACAGAAAATTTCAGACTTAATCCTAAAGAAATCCAATGAAAGGTGGAGTCTACTTGACACCTGTGATACCACTTGGAAAGTATGGCCTTGCTTTAACAAGCAGAGGACTGACAAAATTATGCAACTTAGTAAGAAGTCCCTTCGCTCTCTTACGAGCATAATCACCGGACATAATTTACTAAAATATCATATATATAAAATGAAACTAAGTACATATGACCTATGTAGAGGATATGGTGATGAAGAGGTACATGAAGACACACCACACTTTCTCTGTCATTGCCCGTCACTATGCCACCAAAGAAGGAAATGGCTTGGTAGTTACTTCTTTGACAATTTAGAAGATCTTTCTAATATTCAGGAATTCACATATTGAACTTCGTCAATGCCTCAAAATGGCTTGACTGATTAACAGAACACATAGGTTTTTATCAGAAGAGAGTGATTACACTCACGGGTAACACAATGGATCTACATTGATCTAAGTGTGACGATAGTTACACCAATTGTCAGCCCAACAACCTAACCTAACCTAAGAGTAGAAAAATACACCGATCAAAAACAAACGACGGGGAATCCCCGTTCCGTTCCATAGACGCGCACATACACCAGGCATGGAAAATTCGGTACAATTGTACCGAATTCGATACAATTGAGTTTGTAGAAGTACAAAAGTACAATTTGTGTCAATTCAGTACAATTTCAAAATTTCCATATTTTATGTACTCGTATTTCACAAAAACACAAAACAAAAGCACATTAAAGGCAATTGAAAATTGGATACATCATCCTGACCAGAATAATAGGTGCGTTTTATTATTCACAAATCTATCTGGATCCGGATCTGGATCTTCCCTTGAAAATAAAACGATACGGATCTTAGTGACAGCAGTGTTATAAGTCCGTCTCTTATTATCCTTTGTTTGTAAGTAAGAGGTACAATTTTTCAAAAGTTAGTTCAACTGCTTGCTTATGCGGATGATATTGATATCATTGGGAAGACGAAGCGAGCTGTTACCGGTGCGTTTGCAAGTATTGAACTGGAGGCGGCGAAAATGGGTTTGGCTGTTAATGAGAAGACGAAGTATATGCTATCATCGAGAAAGGAATCTCAACATCGTCGACTCGGGCAAAACGTCACGATGGATAGGTATAACTTCGAAGTCGTCAAAGACTTTGTCTACCTGAACTCCACTATAACATCGCAAAACGACGTCAGTGCAGAGATCAAGCGAAGAATTACTCTTGCCAACCGCTGTTTCTTCGGGCTAAGAAGGCATTTGAGTAATAAAGCCCTATATCAAAGAACCAAGGAGACCTTGTATAAGACCCTCATCATCCCGGTCCTGCTGTATGGGGCAGAAGCATGGACACTGCCTAAAACGGATGAAAATCTGCTTGGGTGCTTTGAAAGAAAAGTTTTTCGTTTGATCTTCGGTCCAGTCTGTATCGATGGAGTATTTTGGTTTGGTTACTAAACACTGGCCGTGGTTTTTGTGCAAGTCCATATAAAATTGTAGAAAAAAACGACATCGGGACTAAGTAACTTCTTTCCAAAAAGATAGAAGCACTGTGCAGTGTGCATGCTATGGCATTTGTCAGCTGTATTGACGATAGCATCCAAAAACGTCACTTTTGACTTCTCTGAACAAATTTATCGACAACATATAGATAATATTATTCTGCATCACAGTTTTTATCAGGACTTATGTTAAGTCTCGAAAATTATCTTTACTTAGCTAAGTGCGTATAGACTTACATAAGTAATTGTTGTATTTACATGTAAGCTACGCCTACTAAACTGTAAGCTTGTGAATGTGATTTGTGATTGCGGTTTTTTGTCGGTGCATTTTTAAGATATTTAATTTGTGAATTTTAGTTTTATATTTCAATTTTTTGTATGATTTTTTTTTTAATGAAGATACTCGTAGTATTTTTTTTTCTACGGAGCTAATTATATTTATTTATATTTTTTATAAGAAGACAAACTAATATTTTCTGCTTTGATTTTTTTTATTAAAATACTTTGTAAAACTTTTCAATAGTTGAATTATTGATTTTTTCCATATAAAATTTGTTTTCGGTACAATTGACATCATTTCAGTACAATTTTATTCCAGATTTCAGTACAATTGATAAATTACATTTTCCATCCCTGACATACACTATTCGGCATCAAACTGAGCACGATTTTAGAGAGAGAGAGAGAGTAAGTTTACGCAGCGCTTTTTCCAGGTAAAAGCGACGCGCGAATTTACTCTCTCTCTCTTAAATAGTGCCATCTAGCTTGCCGGGGACTATACATTAGTTGATTGATTTCAGGTTTGCCATTGCCATCCTTTTGGTAGGTTTTTTAAATTTAATTTGTTTTTAATTCAAATTAACGCCCATTATTTTCAACGTGGTCTGGGGGCCCCTTGTGACCTCGGGGCCCTGGGCTGCAGCCCATACAGCCCTTAGGTAGATCCGGCCCTGCGTGCAAGAACTGAAGCCGAACGATCTGCCACAACGTCGAATTTTCAGTGAATGGGCCCTAGAAAAGTTGGCAGAAAATCCGCTTTTTTATCGACAAATTTTGTTCAGCGATGAGGCTCATTTCTGGTTGAATGGCTACGTAAATAAGCAAAATTGCCGCATTTGGAGTGAAGAGCAACCAAAAGCCGTACATGCCACACAGCTCGCGATTCTATGGCCATTTTGAGGGAAAACTTCGGAGAACAATTCATCTCAAGAAATGGACCGGTAAGTTGGCCACCAAGATCATGCGATTTGACGCCTTTAGACTATTTTTTGTGGGGCTACGTCAAGTCTAAAGTCTACACAAATAAGCCAGCAACTATTCCAGCTTTGGAAGATAACATTTCCGAAGAAATTCGGGCTATTCCGGCCGAAATGCTCGAAAAAGTTACCCAAAATTGGACTTTCCGAATGGACCACCTAAGACGCAGCCGCGGTCAACATTTAAATGAAATTATCTTCAAAAAGTAAATGTCATGGACCAATCTAACGTTTCAAATTTTATGCGTTTTTTGTTTTAAAAAAAGTTCTCCAGCTCTTAAAAAATCACCCGTTAGCTTATGTTAAAGCTTTTAACTGACAAAACATACTTACAAGCTCTACTAAGAAGCTCAATAGTGCTCTCAAACTCAATGAATTAGCTGGAAGTGAGCTCCATGTTTGCTCTAAAGGTGCTCTAAAATTAGTCCTGAAAGCGTTTTCCAGCTAAGAATGTTGCTTGGGTTGGAAGTCAATTATTACTGAAATTTTCATCTTCTCTTCACTCTTGACCAGGGTTGCAAAAGCTTAAGTCACTTTTTAGCTTAAGCTTGGCTTTAATTCACAAGCTAGTGAGTGACTTATGAATTAAAAAAAATGTAATTCAGCAGCTAGTTACTGACTTATGAATTAAAAAATTTCAATTCACAAGTCAGTTGGTGACTTGTGAATTAAAAAAAATTAAATCATAAGCTTCTTAGTGAGTTATGAATTAAAAAAAAATAATTCAGAACCTACTAAGTGACTTATGAATTAAAAAAATTTAAGTCATGAGCCAATAAGTGATTTATGAATTAAAAAAAGTAATTCACAACCTACCAAGTGACTTATGAATTAAAAAAATTTAAGTCATGAGCAAGTAAGTGACTTAAGAATTAAAAAAAAAATTAATTCAAAAGTTACCTAGTGACTTATGAATTAAAAAAATTTAATTCTTAAGCTAATGGATTAAAAATTATTATTTGGAAAATTTATAAGCTAGCATGATAATTTTATGACACACAAAAGCTTGATATCTACCTTCGTTAGTAATTAAATAATTATGTATAGTCAAAACAAGCTTAAGCATTTAAAATTTACCAACTAGCTTATGAATTAAATTTTTTGTAATTGATAAGTCACTTAGTAGCTTGTGAATTAATTTTTTTTAATTCATAAGTCACTTACTGGCTCATGACTAAATTTTTTTTTAATTCATAAGTCACTTATAGGTAGTGAATTATTTTTTTTTTAATTCATAACTCACTTAGTAGCTTATGAATTAAATTTTTTTTTAAATCATAAGTCACTAACTAACTTATGACTTAAAATTTTTTAATTCACAAATCATCTACAGACTTATGATTATGATTTTTTTAATTCAAAAATTCGCAACCCTGCTCTTGACCAATTCTTCCTCCTTTATCTCTTCTTTTCACTTTTGATCAGGGTATTCTCACTTGTGATTCAGATGTCTCACTTCAATTAAACCTTTGTAAATCTGACTTTCATCTACTTAATATCCTTTAAATCATTATAACTGTCTGCCTGTTTCTAAATTTTTACTCTCCTTTCGATATTTCTCTTAAATTCTACTATACAGCAATATTTGATTGACTTTTCCAATGTGTTCCTTATATGCCTCAAGAAATTGTTTGTCATCTGAGCAGTTGCGAACTCTTCGCAATCATAGACATGAGAATGTAGGAAATCAATAAAACGGTTCTGTGACAAATATGTATACCATTAATAAAATTGTTTCGTTTGTCCTTTGATTCAGATAGAAAGAGCTATAGCAACTATACGTACAATTCTGCCAATATTTATTCATACAATTTAATTAAACTACGTCAAACTGAACTGAAGGTCAGATAAGACAGAGATAACGGAAGAGTTGAACTTCAAATTTAAACTCCAGTTCAAGTTCAGTTCAACTTAAGTTTAAACTTCTGGGGGAAAGTTTTTCTTTTCGTTTCAATTGCCTTTATGGACCTGTGTATATAATTACCCTGATACCAACTTTACTTGCTGCAAGCAACAGAATATGCAACGAAGCCCTGACTTAAACTCTGAAACTAAACCATTTATAACAGATACCTAATGGACGAGTGTGTTATTAACTATCATAAACACCTTTAAGAACCAGCAAATTTCAAGCTTGTGACGGAATTTTATTTCTAAAGTATAATTTTTGTTACATTGTAGTTTGGGCCGATGTAATGTAATACTGTTGGACACAAAATTGTAAAACGAAAACAACACGCCCAATGTTTACAGACATGTTATTACGTTATTGGCGGTAACTTTTGAATAAACCTTTTAATATCTGGTTCACAAAACTTAAGACACAAAAGATAAACGCTCTAATTTAAATACAATTTCTACCCATTGATTAATTCTAAGACGCTATCCGACACAAGTTCACATTTAACCACTCGCAATGTTTGTTTCTGTGTTAACACTAACTCGGGCTAATTTTAAAATACACTGCCAATCACTGGCATGAGGCCACAAATTTTGCAATCGATTTTCAATTTATTAAAAATCCATTAAGCTAGTTTAAAATCCTAAACCTAATCCTGACCTATTCTTAGCTTCTCTCACATGACGTGGTAGAGAGTTTTACAGAGTTGTATACGGTATAAACGAAGAACTAACGTTCGGGTGTCAAATATGAAAATCGCGGTTGAAGAAATTTCATAAAACAACACCAGCGCTGAAATCAAACGAAGAATAATTTTTGCCAATCGCTGCTTCTTTGGACTAAGAAGGCAATTGAGTAGCAAAGTCCTCTCTCGAACAACTAAAGTGACCTTGTATAAAACCTTCATCATCCCGGTCCTTGTCTATGGTGCAGAGATATGGACTTTGTCGAAAGTGGATGGATGAGAGCGCTTTAGGATGTTTCGAGAGGAAAATTCTTCGTGGGATCTTTGGTCCCGTCTGCATAGGAGAAGAACTGTATGGGCTGTGCAGCGAAACTGACCTAGTCAAACGAATCAAAGTCCAACGACTGAGATAGCTAGGTCATGTAGAGCGAGTGGACCCAAATGCTCCGGCCCGGAAAGTCTTCGAATCCAACCCCGAGGGACGGCGGCGCAGTAGAGAAAGACCGTGACTCAGGTGGCGCCCACAAGTGTGAGAGGACCTCAACCTACTTGACGTGCGAAACTGAAGACAGCTAGCTAGCGACCGAGCTAGCTGGAGGCCCGAATACATATCTAGTGGCCTTGATTAATGCAACATTTAACTATTTGTACATAACGCATCGTATTTTCCATTACCCATAGGTTAATATGGGTATGATGAGTGATTTGACTAAGCCCATTCGAGATTTTATTGGAGTAAAATATTATAAAGCGCGTAAAACGTCATAAAGCTCCCCTACGGCTAAACTGTTGTAGTTACTCCTGGTCAAAGTTTTATTGAAAGTCATTTCCAAATTCTTACCTCAGAGACATAATCGATGGGATCATTAATAAGGATAACTGAAGGAAAGTAAAAGGTAGACGTCCGTCGGTTTCTTGGAGATTACAACACACTTTGATTTCGTTGTATGACTTAAAAGAAAGTTTTTTAACCAGTTTACTATGTTTTTTAGATCGGCATTAATGTGGCTTACACAATCTTCAATTAGTCAGGTACGATAGCTTATTTGAAGCTGAGCGTCATCAGCATACAGTACAGAGGATGGAAAATAAAAATTACGTAAAAGTTTATTGCAAAGAATAGTGTGGTGATAAGTATCAAATGCTCGAGAAAATCTGATCAGTAAAAGAAAAGTAATTTGATCTTTGTCAACAATTGTCAAAAAGGCAGTAATGTATATAAGCTTTTCTCAAGACTGCCAGAAGTAAGGGCACGAGAAGCATGAATAAAAGAGTTTATTTGCTTATGCATTATTTGGAGTGGATGCCATCAGTTCAAATGGCATTGAATTTAGTGGAGACTATGCTTTCAACAACTTGTACTTGGTCCTATGAACCCAAACTTGTAACGATTCAAAAAAATGGTAGCATTTTTTTTTTGTTTTCTGATTTTCTCAAAAACGGTACAACCGATGTTGATAAATTTTTGTATGCTAAGGCTCCCATATAGTTTGAATATTATTGTGTATTCAAATTTTCCAAAAATTTTGTTTTTGATTTAAAAAAAAAAAACTTCAAAAAACTTTTTCAAAACTCTAAGTTTCACAATGTAGTCTACAAGATGTCAGAAAAAGAAATTATTGTACCTAAAAATAACGATATCCACCATACAAATGTTAAAAAAAGGTTTTCAATCGGTTTTATCTCGAAAACGGCGCGGCGGCGGCGCCTAGAATTTTGATAAAAAATGTTTTCCTTCTATTAATTTTTATGATCTTTAACGGATTTTAATGCATTTTTTTTATAGAGAAGCTTTTGAAAAATTTGAAAAACATGGCATTTCAAAACTTAAAAAAGAAATTTTGTAAATTTTTGAAAAAAAGCTATTTTTTTTTTGGAAAATTCTATATCTCAAAAACGGCTCAATATTTTTTTATTTAATTTTTATTCCTACAGTAGTAAAAACATACCAAAATTTCTTCTTAAAAATATTTTAAAAATTTCGTATACAAAAGCTCTTTTTTAAGAAACCACTATAACTCATAATTATAAAAAGCAAATATTTGATGGAATCACATGACATCCTGTTTTTACCTCCAACTACTAAAGGAGTTGCGAAATTTCATTAATAAAACAAATTTTCTGTTAAGTGACGTTTACTAATTATGATAAAGTTAAACCACCGAAGTAGGTGGTTTAGCGAAGGAATAAGAAATAGAAATATCCACACTCAGACACAAGCAATTGACAATCAATTTAGGTAGCCACAGAATATAAAAAAGAGATTGCTTACTTTTGTAGAAGATTTTCTTAAAAGGATTTTTGATAAACGTCATTTTACTATTCCGGGAACATTTTGTTATTATTAATGTAAATATTTAAGCCATGGCTTAACTCCTATTCCATGGTTTAGCAAAACCATGGAATATAGGTGGAATAAGCGTTTTTTTTAATACGGCTGTTAGTCTTTAGCATAAGAGCAAGTTCCCGCTACCAAGTAGTGAATTTTATTTTTATTAGTGATCGCTCCCTGGGGTTGATTGTTTCTTCATCATTAAAGAAACATATATTTCCAAAAGATAATAGAAAATTTGCTCTCTAAGACAACTTGATTAATTTTAATAAAATCTCTTTCTCTGTATATGAAGGTGAACTAGCAATAGAAATCTTCAAAGTTAACTAAATAAGATCATGTTTTCAGAAGGCAGGAGCGGACGACTGATTATACAAGATAGTTTAACTTGGTTCACTCACGAAAAATACATCGACCAGTGTAGCCTTAGTGAGCACTTAAGTGCTTAAAAGAAGCAAAATTTACCGGGAAAAGATTTAGGGTAAGCATGCGCATGATACTCGTATTTTAAAAGTTAATCACTGTTTATATCACCACACACAACTACTTTTAATGAAGAGATACTCGTAGTTATATCTTCCAGTACGAAAATAAGAGGTTCAAAACTTATTAGTCTATGAGATCTATACACAACTCCAACGAGAAGTTTTTCATGTTTTCCAACAAGTTCTAAAAACAAAAACTCCATTTGAGCGTTATTTGAAGACTAACATACACTCTTTACAACTCACGGGATAATTTCGTTTACATAAATATCAACCCCACAATTGCTTCAAGTTCAATCAATTCGGAAAAGGTTATAACCTGCGAGTTGGAAAATATTCTCATAAAATTTTTTTGAAAACCAAGTCTCTGCAACACAAGTCACATCAATGCCAGAAACTTCGAATAGATCATGAAATTCGTCAATCTTACACATAAAACTATGTGCACTCAAATGTCGAATTTTCAGCAGCCCCGCTATACTCGTACACCGCTAAAATTTTCACCAAAGAGCGAAAATATTTTTCTCTTTTTGAAAGCACGTTTAAGCAACGTTTGTAGTATTTCCGTTGATTGCTGTTGAATCCAACTCGATTGTGCACCATGACACCTAATGTACGGCTGTGATGTCTTGCCAAAATAAGCTCCTTTTTTTCTAGATAATGGAATTAGAAGCTGTGCCCATTGGGATCGTCAAGGTTCATCCGAAAAGACTACGCATTTCCAATCATTGTTCGCTGCAAAATTCATTTGAAACTCCTTATGTTCTTGGCTCAGAATAAGTTTGATTTTCAGTTTTCATCCCTCGGACTGTTGCTATGCTAGCTGATACCCAACTTTTGGACCTTATTTTAGTAGATGGTAGAGTAGAATTTGAGCTAAGCGTTTCTCGTGATGGTGATGGCTGTGCGTCCTTTTTAATTTTTGTTACAGTTCTGTGGATACGCAAGATAATTGTTCACACAGTCTTACTATTATTTAGTTTCGTTGCTATTTCTCGACTTGAGAGTTCCCAATCCTTAAAAGCATTTTTTTTCTTCTTTCACTCATTGTCAACGTTTTTCCCGGACCCATTTGTGTTTTAAATTAAATGAAAAGAGTTCTTATCAATACTTTTTCAAATATAAAGAAATCGCATAGAAATATTCGCAATAGGCCCAACCAAATAGCACTCCTATCTATACGCTTTTCAAGTAATTCATTAATTTATCTTGGGGAACTCAAATGGTCAATGATGTTTTTTCTATGTAACCCTTTAATTTTATGGCTTTTTTTCGGCAAATTACGTACCTCCTACAGTAAAAAATATTTTCGGGTAAAACCTTTCCAATATCGCTCTAAATCTGTCCAAAAAATGGTGGCCTCATCCTACTTGGCAGTGTAAGAGTATAGCTGCGCCTTTCAGAAAAGACAGGGAAGTCTTGGCAATAACTGTGTGAAACTTTACCTACATATTATGTATTGTATATACATGCAAGGATACAAAAGTTCAAATCTTCGGAACTATCTAAGCTCGTGGTGCTCTTCTTTAAATGAACTTTGTTTCGCATTAAATGGAGGAATCCTTTCATAACTCTGCCCTGGCGCTGTTTGACACAGCAATAAATTAGAATTTAAACTATAAATAACTCAAAAAAGAGTCTATTCCTTTTCAAAACAAAGCCCCAGAAAGGTTTAAGCTAACTCCACTTTTCGATGTGGGAGTAGGCGTGGGCGGTACTTACCCGCATTGCATCAACTTCAACATCATCAGCAACAGTTTTCCATAACCGAATCGAACCGAACCGAACCAAGTGCAGCCATTATCGCATTACCACAATCGTCAATGCATAAAACAAATGACAAGTGACATTCCAATTGACATTTTGTAGTGTGTAGGCCCGCAATTCAATTATCATCGTTCATTGTCGTGATGTGGGCAGATTAAAGTGTGTGTGTGTGTGTGTGTGTGCGGGAGAGTATTGCCGACAATTTCGTGGTGGTGTCCTGTCCGTTATCGGTATTTGGAAGATATTTCGTTTTCGATCCTTTGCCTTAATTGACTTGTATATTGGAACAACGCGCATTGGACGCTCGCTATGATTGATGGTCAGTCGGCACTGTTTATATCAATACATTCCCCACATTCGATCTTGGGTCTTGCTTGATGATGGTGTTCCGTGTGCCTGTGCATTATATCGAGTGTGCTCTCCACATAAGACACGAGTCCTCGTCATTGAAATCGACATGAACCTGAACGTCCGTCTGTCCGACCGTCCGCATTCGCGTCCGTCTCGTCTGTCCATCCATCCGTTTGTTGCTTCAACGTGACTTCTTATGCATTGGTTTGAGCAGTAGGACTGTGAAATTGAAACATTTTCTTGAATTGGCCATTTGTCATGGTTTAAGATTTCGACGGCCCTGGCCATTGATTGATTACTTTCATCTCGTAAAGTTTTATAGCGAAAGGTATGTGTCAACGTTGGTACCTTACTTACACACTCGCACTCGCACACGGTATCGTTTTTGTTTTGTTTTTGGTAAAAATTATCAAGATGACAGTTTGCATGACATTCGGAACGATCCTTAATTAATAAAGCGCATAATGAAGATTATTTTTATTTTGGTTTTGATAAATCGAATGAAAATTTCAGATAGGGAGGGCGATAAGGAGTTTTTGGTAAGAAATAAATGTTTCTTTGTTTTTTTCGTCTCAAGGAAGTCGTGAACTAACAAAATTTATGTATTTATTATGGTATTCTTGCTATAAGAGATTCTTTAAAGTCTTAAAGCCTATTTTGTTTAATATGCTGAATTAAGAAGGGGTTTCTCTGCAGGTTTTAAGGCTATAGCAATTGCCTTCTTCATCAAGTATCCAACTACCCGGATCACAAGCAGTGGCACAGCATTCCCTTTGGAAGCCCAGTATCAAAAAATTTGTATGAGCCCTCTTTCCATGACTAAGACATAACCTTATGGGAATAAGCGTTTTTTTTGCCTAAACAGCATATACAAATAATTTAATTAAAAAAGTACGACAATCTAGGTACTTAACATAGAGGTATATTATGTTATATAAAATTTGGATAAAAAACAAAACGATTTTAGGATAAAAGCTTCTCAAGTTTTCAATTTTCAGAAAATTTTTCTGCAAAACTATTGATTAAATCTTCCATAGCTGCACACGATTTCAGTTTTTCCATATTTGAGATATTTCTTCTTGGAAAAGGTTTTGTCAGCTATTGTTGTTGTAATAGGAAGCATGCAGTGGTAACTTTCGGAAAACTAGAAGCAAGAGTATTGAATTGAGTCAGCAATACTTCAGCATGCAAGTTCTTGTACCGAACGATTTTTTTCAATTTCGGATGGTAGAAAGTTTTTTAAGTAACTAATTGCTCGTAGAGATCAGCTTAAATATCCTTCTTATATTTATCAATCAGTTTTCCAACTTCTGTTTGTAATTGATCGATTGTAAACGACATTATACTCAGATCATAGCAGGTCTGAAATCTTTGTTTAGTTTAAGTTCTCTGAAATATATCTGGGTGATTCTACAAACAATGGTATAAAATGTTACACAAATTTCGGCACGACATTTTTGGAAGCCAAAAGTCGTCTCTTTGCGTTGTTGAAAACGGCTGGTTTAAAAAATTAAAAATGACGATTTTAACGACATTTTTTGAAAAACGGATGTTCAGGGGACTGGGTTTTTTTAAGAAGACTGAATAAATCTTTATTGTTTTGTATTTTCTCTGGGGAATACATTAAAATATAGAAATTAAATTTAATAATTAGTCTTCATAAACATACAAATTCATGGCTGATAAATATTATTTAGCATTTTATTAAGAGAATATAATATATTATAATTAAATATTTTTTTTCTATTTAGAATCAATTTAAAATAAATTATATTATTTTTAAAAATATTCGCAATGAAGTTCAAAGTTTAATAAAACCAAAAATTTCTCAAGTTTCTGAATAAAATATCATTTGTTCATTTATTAGGCAGGGGACTGAGGCCAGAGGACCGAGGGGGCACATCAGAGGACTGAGAATCGGACACTTTGAAGAATTTTTTTGAGCCAAATAAAATAAGGTCACCCTAATAATATTGTTAGGCCAGGTAGATATCAATCAGATTTAATTTTAGAAAAAAAAATCAGATTAAATAATTGAACGGATTTTAAAATATACTTCTGGGGCCGCCGAAAATTCCATCGTTTGTAGAATCACCCATCTAGCAACAATAATACCGTTTGGCGTAAAATTTTAGTGGAATTAGTGCGATGTTAAAATAGTTTTCGTATGATACTTGGTTGAAACGACACGATTTTTATCATTTTAATTGAACTTTGCTTTTCTGACATTTTATTAAAGTTAAAATAATCAAATAGCTATTTTTTTTAGGTATTGTGTATTCATATTACTCTTTGACATTTACAAATGCCAGAAAAGGTTTGTTTACTTTGATTTTTGCAGAAACTGGCATTGTTTTAAGTATGTTAAGTTAAGTAGGAATTTATTAAAAATAAAATGAATGACTGGATCTCACGTACACAGAGGTGTATTTAAGGATTTGGCGCCCTGGGCTGAAAAATTTGTCCGCCCTTTAGAACAATGAAAATAAAGCTAAATTTGTTTTTTGGTATCGATTTTGAGAAATGCTTAAGTACTTACACGCTTCAGTAACTTACGGTAAAAAGAGTTAACATTTATATTAAATACCAATACCAAAACACTCTTTGAATCTTTGCACTTTATGTAAAAGCAGAATTTATGATTTGAGCATACCATTATGTCACTCTACACGATAAATATGTAGATGTTAATCAAAAAAGTTATGTGAAAAAACTACAAGAAAAGAAGACCTTTTTAAAACGAGGAACAAAAAAAAATAATTTGTAGGTAATATACAATTTCTATTGAAACGTAGCAGTCGAATTATTCTCCTTTTTTCACGCTGCCTAAAAACGATTTTTTGAAGTAAAGCTTTCTTAGGAGCGGTCTAAACCAAATGTGTGTACCAAACTAAATTCAGACAGCCAATGGAACGGTTTTTGATCATTCAGCCTGTCTAGAACCAGTGCCGCCGCTGGTTGTTCGTGCGCCCGCGTGCAAGAATCTTAAATTGCCGCCCAAGCAAACACACCTTTTTTGACATCTGGAAGTATGGAAGAGTCATATGAAGTTAGCACGATACTAAAAAGATAAAATAGGTATTCGACGATTTTAACTTTAGCAAAATGTTAGAGAAAGCATGATGCGAAATTTGATTAAAATTAGGAAAATCGTTTTTTTTAACCTAGTATTAACCTATTATAGTTTTAACATCGTACTAATTCGACTAAAATTTTGCGCCAATAGTTCTTTAAATAATACCTATTCTTTTATTTTTCCATCATTATTAACTATTGTACAATAAACAATCATTATATTCTTTCTTAATTCGTTTAAAACTATTGACGAAGTGAAGGGTGTTTGTATAATTATAGTGACACGAGTCAGCCAAAACTAAAAAAAATTGAGGCATGATTTTCTAGGTATATAAAAAGAATAAAATCCTTTTATCCTGACCAGGGTTGTGACTTTACTGCAATTGCAGTAGATCTACTGCATTTTCTTCGAAAAACAAATCTACTGCCTTTAAATAAAATCTACTGCAGTTTTTGTGCACATGTCATTCCTTACATTTATGTGCAAGAAGTTTACAAAATTTATTGAAAAGATAACTAAAGACATATACATACATACAATCACTTTTCTCATAGTCTTATGGTGAATAGGAGCATATATGAAAAATTCCAAAAGTATAAAATTTTAAATGTCAAATGGCTGTCAATGGAAAATGTTGTTCATCGACTTATAGAGCAATGGACTCCTTTACATTACATGAATATTTTCACCTCATTAATTTTGAAAATTTTGATTCTTTTAATGAAATTTCAATTTTTTTTACTGAACCGACAAATAAACTTTACTTTGTTTTTCTTTGTTTATATTAAACCTTATAAATCAACAAAATTAAATTTTACAAGCCGAATATACACTAATCCATCAACTTAATGAAACCATAACAGATATGTTTACACAAATTTAAAAAATAAAATGCACGACTGTGTCGCACGACCTTGCTCCTATGTAATAGACTAGGAATTTTAAAAACGGGTGTTCTTAAAGAAAACTGTTCTTAAGGATAAAATTATTTTTTTAAATTCTTTTAGTAGTAAGAGATAAAAACAGAATGCTATGCAAATATGAATTTATGCAGGAACAAAAATTATAAGTCGTTGTAGTGGTTCCTTAAAAAATAAGCTTATATGTAAAAAATTTTTAAAAGATTTTTAAGAAAAAATTTTGGTACGCCAACCTAAAGCTTTTATTATTGTATGAATAAAAGTCTAATTTCCAAACAAAAATACTAATCCGTTCTTGAGATATCGGATTTTTAAAGAAAAAAAAAAATGACTTGTTTTCTAAAAATTGAAAAAATATTTTTTCTTAAGTTTTTAAATGCAATGTTTTTTAAACTTTTTAGGAGCTTCTTTATAAAAAAATTCGTTAAAATCTGTTATGCCGATAATGAGAAATTCGAAAAAATCGTTCCATGGTGGTAGTAAGTAATATCTAGATTTCAATTTTAATTTTTATTAAATTATAGATCGTAAAGATTAATCAAAAGAAAAAAAATTTTAGCAAAATTCTCGGAACCGTTTTCGAGAAAAATACGATTTTCGAAAACCATTTTTTAAAATTTTTATGAAAGGTACCGTTAGTTTTAGATAAAACAAATTTTTTTCTCAAATCTTGTAGATTATGTTAAGAAATTTTTATTTGTCAAGTTTGAAAAAAATCGTTTTCGAATTATTGAGTTTCCAAAAAAAAAAAATTGAAAAAATAAAAAATTGAAAATTTGAATATGTAATAATATTCAAACTTTGGAGGAGCTTTGGCATAAAAAAAATGAATTAAATCAGCTGTACCATTTTCGAGAAAATCAAAAACAAAAAAAGACCCAGGGGGGCTACCAAAAATAACAATTTTTTGTAAATTTTATTTCAACCATTAGCTAGTTTTAACCAAATGAAATTTTTCAAATTTTTTTTAAAAAATTCTGTGGGACAGTTTTTGAGAAAAAAAAATATTTATAAAATTTCGAAAAAAAATCGTATGGCAGGTACCGTTATTTTTGGTCTTAAAAAAAAAAGAAAAAACGTCCGGGGGGAAAAAATTAAAACCCATATCTACCAAGTTTGAAGAAAATCGGCCGAGCCGTTTAGGCTGTAGTCGAACCGACAGACAGAACTGCGAGACCCACTTTTTTGGTCTTCGCTATCATCGTAATGTCAACTTTAATCAAAATCTCGAGTTCGATTTTTTTTACGAATGCATAACTTGCCTTATAGTACCTATAAGTCGCAAGTAAAAATATATATTAGAATACAAGTATAGATTTAGAAAGTACTAAGCACTGCAGACTATCTTTGCTATTCGGACATGTATTTTGGGATCGAGTTCCACAGATTGAATGCATGTTACAACTTCGAAGAAACGCCAACTGTACAAAATCCAAAAATATTTGGTTGAATTTTACATAGAAGTTTGTCGTCAAATAAAAAAACGTTTTAATTTAAATGACGAAAAACTAAAACTTCTGAAGTACTTAGATGCAAAGATGGTTGTGTAGGGTACAATGACCTCAATTTTTGCCCCTTGTTACTGTTTTTCCATTCTGTGACGAAAACCTTGAAATTGTTAATATTGCTTGGATTACGATTCTGATGACGTAACAGCTTTTTGGGTGAAACTAAGAACGGACGAAAACGCTTTGGGGGAGAAAACCATTTAAACATTTTTGCAAATATAGTTAAACGTTGTGTTCTCTACCTCATAGCAGTGCCAAAGCCAAAGGGACATTTTCGACAGTTAGTCTTGTTAAGGATAAACTTCGAAATAAAATAAACATCACCACTTTGCAAAATCAAAGGGCACGGTAGTGCCTAGCCAAGTTCTGGCACTACACCCTTTTTACAGGAACAAACTCAGGCGATTTTTGACCCCTCTCTATCTTCAGTACCAATGAAGTCAGAAACTTAAAACTCCGAATATTTGCTAAGGTAGTCAGGCACAGGCGCCTCACCAAATTTCAATTTTCTCGCATAAGCGGTTCCTGAGATATAAGGCCTCAAAAATCACAAAAACCGTAACTGACTGACTCACTGACTGAGAGATCATCAAAATTATGGAGCACTTCCCGACATCGTAGAATCTTGTAATTTTGCACAACGGTAGGTCTTGTCATGCAAGCAGAGGAAAAAATCGAAAAAAATTTAAGTCAGTAATCATTAAATAATAAAATTTCTCTATTACATTGTAGCTGTTTAATATTATTCTACTTTAAATATTCGGTATTAAACCTTCATGAAGTAAGGACTTGGCGCACTTTTAGATCTCAGTACTTTTCACGGCTGACTTTTTACACAAAGGTTTTTGTATAGAAGAACTTGGCTCTTTTTTTAACATTTATGTTTTTGGTCTGATATTATTCTCTGCAAGGAAATGGGCGATATTGAAAAAGATTGTTGGGAACCTATAGATTCTGTAGGTCTTATAAACCATTTTAATCAGTTCTTGTTTGTCGATGGACAATTATTAGAAAAAAAGTTATATATGAAAAATAAATGTATGTATTTTTGTTTTGTTCCGTTTTTGTTATTTTTTTAAATAAAGATGATAGATGAATGTAATATAAAAATCTACTGCAATAAAAATGAATCTACTGCGCTTTTTTTTTCAAATCTACTTCGGAATTTTTGTCAAAAAGTCCCATCCCTGATCCTGACCTTATATCTATAATCCGGCCTCATGGATTTAATTTTTTTTTTTTTTCAATAAAAAGGGACTCTTTGTAGATGGTTTAGAAACAAATTAAGATCCGTCCAGCCAAAGTTTTTCTCGCCCATTTTTTTTAGAGCTACATAGCAACATTTTTTGATAATGTTTTCGTTTCATTGGAATTTGTTCCAAAGAATAGGTACATGTCCGTAAATATTTTTATAATGAACTTTCATTATAAAAAATCATTTATAAAAAATATAATAGTAAAAAATGGTGAAAAATTAACTCTCACACAGACACTCACGGCACTGAAAGAAATGTCATGCTTAAAAAACTCCAAAAATCGCATTTTTTTAAATCTTTGTATTTTTTGTTTATCCTTCAAAAATATTATTAATTAGACAATTGTTAGGGGCGGCTTGCCCTCTTTTGGTTGTATTTTTTGAAAGATCAATCGCTTCAAAAAAATATTACTAATTGGCCAATTGCTAGGTCAGTTTGCGTTCTTCTGCTTGAATGTTTTCAAAGTTCAATCGCCTCAAAAAAATATTATAAATTGGTCAATCGGTAGGAGCAGCTTGCGCCGCCCCTAGAAGCCTTGCCGCCCCGGGCTGTAGCCCTTTGAGCCCTAGGGTAAATACGCCCCTGCACGTACATAATATGTACTTGCTCTTATGTAAAAGTACTTTTGAATTGAAAAATTGCTTATAAATAAATAAAAAACATAGATATAATTAGATAAAAATGTTCAATTGAATAAAATGCCGTTTGATTTTTAGAAAAGTATGAATTTGTGCAAACAAAGTTTAAAAATCCTTTTATTATTAAATTCATTCATATAAAATTTAACAAATTTCTTTAAAATTTTTCAAGGAAAAATTTGGAATCCCAATGTTGAGCAAGAATTAAGTAATATAGATTTAAAGAAATAATTTCAAAAAATAATCGTTCAAACGTTTTGAAGATATTGAGTTTTAAAAAAATCGATTTTTTTTTGTAAAAACCCAACATATATTTTTGTTAGAATAATTGTGTATAAAATATTATTTTAAATTTAATGTAGCTCCTGTAAAAAAATTTGGTCAAAATCGTTAGAGCCGTTAAAGAGAAAGTGTAAATAACATTTTTCTCAATGTTTTTTTTTCACCAAAATGTAGTACATGCCCATTGTAGCACACTTAAGTTTGTTTTACGAGCCATTTTCGAGACAAAAAAGATTTTGCATAACGGCTGTTTGGCAGGTACCGTAAGTTTTGGAGCTAAAAAAAACTCAATTTTTCCTCTAGGGAATCACCGAATACCTTACCGAACAGAATTTGAAGAAAACTGTTCCAGTCGTTTAGCCTGTAGGAAGAAGTACACTGTACAGACATACAGACATACTTAAACATGGTTTTACTTGCGACTTATAGGTACAATAAGGTAAGTTATGCATTCGTAAGAAAAATCGAACTTGAGATTTTGATCAAAGTTGTCATTACGATGATAGCGAAGACTAAAAAAGTGGGTCCCTAAACGTCTCGGCCGATATTCTTTAAACTTGGTAGATATCATTTTTAATTTTGTCCCCTCACATTTTTTTTAAGATCAAAAATAACGGTACCTGCCATACGAATTTTTTTTCGAAATTTTATAATTATTTATTTTTTCTCAAAAACTGTTCAACAGATCTAAAAAATAAAAAAAACAAAAAAATTTCATTTAGTTAAAGCTATAAATGTAATGGTTGAAAACATTTTTCAAAAAATTGTTATTGTTTTGATTATCCTTGATTTTCTCAAAAACGGTACAACCGATTTTGATCTTTTTTTTTTGCTAAGGCCCCCCAAAAACTTTAATACAATTGTTTATACATATTCAAATTTACAAAAAAAAATTCGTTTGGATTTAAAAAAAAAATTTTATTTTTTCAAACTCAATGTTTCAAAAACCACTTGCTAGATTTCTTAAACTTTATAAATAAAAGCTTCTCAATATAATCTACAAGATGTAAGAACAAAATTTTATTTTACCTAAAAGTAAAATTACCAACCATACAAATGTTAAAAAATGGGTTTCAAAAATCGTATTTTCTTCGAAAACGGCGCCTAGAATTTCGATAAAAGTTTTTTTCTTTCAATTAATTTTTATGATCTTTAATTTAATAAAAAAAATGAAATTCAGATATAACAGTTTGTACCTGCCATAGAACCATTTTTTCAAATTTTGAATTACTTATTACTTACATAACGGATTTTAATGAAATTTCGTAGAGAGAAGTTTCTAAAAAGTTTAAAAAACATTGCATTTCAAAACTTTAAGGAAAATACTTTTTTGAATTTTGAAAAAAAGAAATCAATTTTTTTGTTTTTTGAAAATTCAATATCTCGAAAACGGCTCAATACTTTTTTTTGTAAATTTAATTTTTATTCATACAATAATAAAAACTTCAAATTGGCCTACCAACATTTTTTCTTAAAAATGTTTTAAAATTTTCTTATATAAAACCTTATTTTTTAAGAAAGCATTACAAAGACTTATAATTTTTGTTCTTACATAAATCTATATTTGCTTGAATCACATGGCATCCTATTCTTACCTTTAACTACTAAAGAAGTTTTTTTTTAGTCATTTAAAAATGAATTTTATGCTTATGAACAGTTTCTCTAATAACATTCATTTTTGAAATACTTAGTTTTTTACATAGGAGCAAGTTCGTGCGACCCAGTCGTGCATTTTATTTGTATCAAAATCGTTAGAGTCGTTTTCAAGAAAAATAAGGTTTTGCATTAGAGCTGTATGGGGGTACCGTTCAGTGCCGGATTAGCCACGAAGCAAGAGTAGCAAATGCTACGGGCCCCGCGCATTTGGGGGCCCCGCGCACCAACGTTTTCTGACCATAAAAATGTATTATTTATATATTAGATTTAGTCACAATTACTAAGAAGAAAATATTTGCATCAAAATGATCAACTAAAATTTTATTTTTCTATCTGCTGGCCAAACCAAAAATCATGTTTCGCACCGCACTACACGCAAATTGGCAATACTGCTAAGCAAAACGGGGAATTCCCTAATAGTTTTTTAAATATTAAGTTATTTCTTAAAATATACTAAATAGAACAGTGTTCTTACGTAGTCAAGAAGAGATAAGTATTCAACGATAATAACTGTGCATCAGTGGTACCACTTTACTTCAATTGAAGTAGATCTACTTCTTTTTTTCAAAATATTTTAAAATCTAGTTCCTACTTCGCACCATCAGCAAAATGCTGAAATCTACTTCATTTTAAAAATCTCTGTTTCAATCTACTTCAATTTTACAATAAAAAGCCCAAATCTACTTCTTTTTCTCTATTTCACTCTAGGTACTCGTAGTATGTAGTAGCAAGAAAATTACAAAAAAAGTATGTAAACGCAATAAAAATACATAGGTAAATGAGTAATTTTAAAAGCATAAAAACTCGAATCTTATGAAAAATTCGCTTGCTTGTGTTTTGTAAATAAATTAATTCTTTAAAAAATTTTGTTCGAAATCGGTAGGGTCAGAAATGAGAAAGAAGAAAATCAAAAAAAGGATTTATGACAGGTACCGTTAATAACATTTTATTTTACCAAAATGTGGACTGTATTGTTGGTATGGGCTGAACATAATTTTTTTTTATAAAACCCATTAGAGCCGTTTTCGAAATAAATATGATATTTCATAATGGCTGTATGAAAGGAACCGAGCTAAAAAAAATATTTCAATTTCTCATTTAGGCTGCAGGTTGAGGTACAGACTTGCAGACAGACGGAATCTCTACTTTTTCGTGTTGTAATGTGAATTGATGAAAATCTCGAGTTCTATTTTTTCAGAAGGCAAGTAAAAAGTCATTTTAAAATCTACTTCGATTTTTCTCAATTTACTTCACTTTACTTCACGGAAGTGGTAACGCTGCTGTGCATAAGGTAAGATATTTTTAAGTTAAAATTTGAAATTATTATTACTTTTCACTCTGAGCAGTTGCTGGGTTTATCTGAAAGATCTGACCGTAGCCAACCTTATAAAATAACAATTTATTATGATTTTTTACATTAGAAATGTTTAAATTAAGGCATACAATGTGAAAATTTCAAAAATGTGAAACGCCGAGTTGGCAAAGAGGGCGAAACGTCAGGGGAGTACACAAATTTATTGCGTTCATGCTTTGTTGTTATTAATTTGAGGAAACAGAATACGAAGAAGATGATAAAACGGAAATAAACAAAAAGAGAATAGTGTTCGTAGGCTCTCCCAATTTGCCGAGGTTGAAACAAGAGGGGGAATAGACAAAATTGTATTTATTTTTTACTTGGGTATTTATTATTGCGTTTTTTCTTCGTTCGACTCGTCACCAGGGTTGTAAAATTTCGGAGCAGATTTGTAAAAAAAGGGAAGTAAATCGAAAATTTCTGGAGTAGATTATTTGAAAACGAAAAAAAAAATTCAAAAATTGTATTTTTATCAAAACTAAATATTTTTTAACAAATAAAAAAAAAAAAATAAATAAATCAGATACACAAATTCACTTTCAGTTTTAAATTTAAATATTCAGAGCCAAAGTTGTTTAGCTTGGCTAAAGTAGTTGTGATTTGTTTTAGTGTGGGAAAAAGGGAGTAGATCTAAAAAGTAGTAGATTTAAGGGAGTAGATTTAGTTTTTGTCTTAAAATATCTACTACAAAATTTGATTTATTCAAAGTTTTAAAATGCATAAATGCTTTTTCATTTCTAATATACCTCAACTATGCTGTAATGACAATTTAATTACTATTGAATATGATTTACTCCGAGAAGTCGATATCAACAGCATTATTTATAAATTTTCCCAAATTAAATCAAGGAAAGTTTGTTTGTAACAGTTTTATTTTATTTAATACCATAAACTTGATAATTACCTAACCTAAAACAGTCTAAGGGCCCCTTGATAGAATTTGCTACAGGCCCCGCGCTGGCTTAATCCGGCACTGGTACCGTTAGTTTTGGAGCTAAAAAAATATTTCAATTTGTCCTCTAGGGAAATTCACCGAGTTTGAATTAGCAAGTTAGCAAATTGTTAAGAAGAATCATACTAATACCTTAAAACTAGGCTGTTTAAAAATGTGTGTCGTTTACTTTAAAGTACCGTTTTGGTACCTTGCTCCTTGCACACAAAAAGCACGCTGGTGAACAGACCATTCCATCCAGGCGATTGAAACAAAGTACCAAACAAATTTCCCGTTGCTTTCTTTGAAATAAATGCCTTCACATTTAAAAATCTACAACCTAGATAGGGAGTTAGGACTGATTCGAATCCATCTGTATGCCATGTGCCACCTTTTATCTGTCCATTATTTTTCAGTGCTTTGACAGAAATACTAATAATTTGTCAATCGTCCAAATGCAGATTCATACCTTATTTCTTCAATTTCCCCAATTCTTTAATTCTCCTATTTCCAAAAGAAAGGTAATACCCCATGACGTAATGGCATAATGGTAGAATCGTTGTACTATTACGCCGCAGTTCCGTTCGGAAGTTTGAATCACAAAACCAAGTGTGGACTATTTATTGATTTAAGAGGTAGGTAAAGTAATAGGAAATTATTTTTATCCAAATCGGATGACTTGTTTCGGGAGCTAAAAGAAAATCCAAATTTTCCCTACATTTTCATAGAATTAAAATTTTTCTTGATATTCTCATTAAAGCTTATTATAATCAAGATGACTTTATTCGAACACACCCACAATGTGAAATAGCCAGATGCATTCCTTAAGTAAGTTCCACCGTAAGAATCGTCCTTCTAGCAATTCACATCAGTTAACCCTTGAGCCCAGTTTTGGAAGTACTGATAAGTACTTATAGAACTTCTTTCTTTAGTCGCACTATACACCAGGGTGTGTCAAAGTGCTCAACTATGGTATTTTCAAATGTAATAGCTTTTAAAAGTTGCATTGCTTATCAAAATTAAACCCTGCGTTTACAATTTTCATTTTAATTAATATCTTTGGCTCGCTCAAAAATTGGATGAAATCCAAAAAAATTTGATTTTTCGAGATTTTTGAAATTTGTGTTGTTTTAAATTGCAACGTGTTGATACAAACAAATTATATAAAATATTTTTAGGCTTTCAAGTCAAAGATAATTGCAAGGAAACAGTTTTAAGCTTATATTTGTTTAAATTGAACACTTGATAAAGAAGCTATGAAATAATAAAAGAAGGAAGAAAAATCATTTTTTTATGTAAAATCGTTTTTTTTACATAAAAAAATTCTTAAGTATCAACGGAACCACCTACAATATCGTCGTATATCTTTTTGTAAAGACAAAAATTCTTCCTGTATTTTGTTTAGTTTTTTTTTAGTTTACGTAAAAAAAAAAATACTGTAAATTAATTTTTTTTTCGACTTCAGCCGATTTGAGCGAGCCAAAGACGAACGATATCTTTTTTTTTTTTTACATGTTCTTAAACCTCAGACCCTAATACAACTTTTGAGCACTATTACATTTAAAAATAAGAGTACTTTTTTGCGGCCATACAAAAGTGACACACCCTACTATAGACGAATGTGGAATGCTTTACCCGATTCTATATTTCCCTCCGAATATTTTATTCATTACAACTTTTAAGCTACCGTTTGTACAACTCAAAAAGTCTAGTATTTGATAAGATTACAGCAAATTGGCCTCAATCCATTGTTGCTGGCTGTATAAATCATCCTCTTACTCGTATGTACTTTTTTTGTAATTGTTTTCAAAAACCCAAACGAAAAAAAAATATTTTAAAAAAATATCACGAAATTCTTTGTAACTCTATACACCAAGAAAAGTGACGCAGTGTAACGTACAATCCTGACGCAGAGAAACCACTCGACTACTTACAGGGTGAATTGAACTTTTCGGCTGCAGAATAAATTCTGTTGACCGCAAAAACGGTTTCGAGTTACTCTTGGAAAAACATGCGCCCCTGCAACTGCACCACTACTGGCCACTGGTCACAACTCACAAGACGAATAAAGATTACCTCAATAGCAATTTGCCACAACGATTAGGGGAATAGTGCGACTGGAAAATTCGTTTCGTTTCAATATTTATAGTTTTTTTTTCGTTCGTAGTTGTGCTTTGTGCATAGCTGTATCGGTAGTATAGCTTAGCATAAACAGGCTTCAGTGATGTCAAGTGGAAAATTTCTAGTTATTGGATCATCATCATTCTCACTTACTACATACCTTTGTGACAATATTTACTTGGAGTCGCTTTCTTGTACCTGCCTTTACACAATATACAATTTAATGGAGAATTGAACGTGATGGTTAACAGGAAATTCATGTAGGTCTCGTGCACAGTCCCCCCAGTCTATATTTGTGGGGGTGCATCTGGTTGAGTTTTCCTATGCTCGCTTTATTTCTATGGGTTCGACGCGTTCCTAATAGCCAAAAAAGGAGCTTTATGGTTGGCGGTTAGCTTATTCTAAGTGAAAAGTAGTAACCAAAGTGCAGGGGATGAATAATATGCAGTCCTCTGAGTTGCGGTTTGAAATTTCAGTTTTTATCGAGGGTGGTTTTTAAGCTAGTTGCTGGAGAAAAGTGTACCGTTACGGAAACTTAAACAGCAGTTCTGCTAAATGTTAAATGTCTTTTTAAGATTATTGTTTTTTTTTGGAATTTTATCAAAGCTGCATCTAATAAGCGAAATTGTAATTTCGCCAACGGTTGTGACCATATTGATAGACTTTATTAATACCAACTGGTGGGGACAGTCAGATCACTTAAGTCATTATGTTAAAAGGTGAATGAAACAATTGATGAAATGGTCATATAAAGATCATTAAATTCATTCGACCAACGAACGTTTTACAAACCTTAGCTCAAAAATTGAACACTCAAGTCCTTGAAGCTCAATACGTGATAGAGTCGCGTGACTGCCAAATAGAATTATCAAAATCGATTACAAGACGTTTGTGATGTGCTTTTTGCTTTCCAACCGAGGTTTTTGCTCGCCGGATTTCCAGGGTCGCTATGAAGAAAACACGAAACTTCAGTAGTAGTAGAAAATTTTGTATTGTGTATCTGGTAAACATATCGGTTACTCTCCTTGTATTGTGCTCTTGTCGGTTTCCTTTAGAAAGCTCTATTCTGGCATCTGGTTTCTCATTAACTGGTATTCGGTATCGGGTTACTCTTTTACAAGTACGGACTACGCTCTTGGCGCTTACAAGATCAGCAGGTTTGAGGCTCCTGGTGGCACTAGATCAGCAGGTTTGAGGCCCTTGTTGGCACTAGATCAGCAGGTTCGAGGCCCCTGGTGGCACTAGATCAGCAGGTTTGAGGCCCCTGGTGGCACTAGATCAATGCATATGCAGATGTACTGACAGATCAGCAGGTACCAAAGCCCCTAGTGGCAATTAGACCGTTTATTCTTCGAACCAAACTGAGGAGCGAAATTGACTCGGGGACAATTTCAGTTGCCTTGTAAGCTAAAATCGAGCTCGTCAGCTTCGACCCTTGCAAACAAGTGACTTTCCTTTCAAGGTTTCAAGGTTTTTTATTGAACTTAATATATACAATTGTGAAACTTGAGGATAATATGTATAGGGTAGAAATTTGTCGGCACATAGGGGGCCTAACTTATAAAATGACTTAAACTCTAAAAATTATAATATTTGTAATATGGTTCAAAATTAGCATTATGATAAATTGTCTTGGTTTTTGACTCTGGTTGTTCAGTCCCGGTTGTCCATTTGGTGGGTTGTTGGGTGTTGTTTTTTTGATGTTTTCAGCCACGGTGATATGCTGACTCGGCGTCAGCGTAGAAACGAACTGCTGGTTCGTTGTCGGCTGGGATCCTTTCTATCATATCCAAAGCAGTGAGGTATCTAGGCTCTGGATGTCGTTCCTGGGTGGTCATCCTTCTCATCAGCGGGTTTGGGTGGTTGGTGGTGCTAGCTATAAGCTTCTTCGCTAATTGCACAAGAAACTGGTCCAGTGGCTTTATTTTTGCTTCTTCATAGAGTCTTTCATTACTGAAGTGCTTCCTTCGCTGTCGTTCGAAGATAAGTCCGGTGCTTATCCTTAGTATTTTCCTTTCGAAGATTTGGAGCTTCAGCATTGCTGTCTTCGAAATTGTGTACCATGCAGGAAAATTGTAGCTGATGACGGGTCTGATGAGCTGTTTGTATATCAATAGCTTCACTGGCTGGCTTAGTCCGGTTCTTCTGGCTAGCAACGGGTGCAAACGGTGAAACGCGAAGTTGGCCTTCCTTAGAACCTGCCCAGAGTGCGGGTTGAAATTGAACAGCTCGTTGAAGTTTACTCCGAGGTATTTAGCATTTCTTTTGGCTGCTATCGTTGAACCATCGGGGAGCTTCACGGTCAAGTTTCTGCAAGTAGCTGCTGAACGACATCGGTTGCCATTGGTGGTGGGTCTCCTGAAACACACAAGCTCCGATTTGGCAGTGTTTATTCGGATACCCCACTTTTTGTAGTACTCGTAGAGTTTGGAGACGTGGGCTTCCACTCTCCGAGCTGCAATGTTTGGCGCTATCGACGAGGAGTAGGTTAGCGAGTCGTCAGCGAATAGCAGGTTCTCGCAGTCAGTTGGCACGGGTTGATCAGACGTCATCAAGTTATATAGGAAGGGACCCAGCTTTGATCATTGGGCGACTCCGGCTTTGATGGATTTGATAGAAGACTTGCAGCTGTCTAGCTGAATGAAGAATTTCCTAAAAGAGAGAAAAGAATATAAAATCTTTATTAGTGGGGAAGGTAATCCAAGTACTCGAAGCTTATGGATAAGGACTTCTATCGCTGTCGAATGCTTTCTCGACATCCAGAAAGCATCCTACGGTGGCACGATGGCTGTTGAGTGCTGAGGAGACGTCAGACTGGAACTTTATTAATGGATGCAGTGTTGAATGCCCTTCCCGAAAGCCAAACTGCATGTCTGCATGTGACTTTCCTTCATAAAAGTAGGTCCTCTTGTTATATTTTCTGTATAAACTGCGTGTGAACTATATACGGGTCGAAAGCAAATTACGAAATGTCTTCACTCGGCTGTGACGTCATGATCTTATAGTGACTGTGTATTATATTAGAGGATGGTATCAAATCCCTTATTTTTCCGAAGTGACTGGTGTCGTCGGTAGCTGCAGCGTCGTATGGTGTCGTCGGTCGGTCGGTAGCTGCTGCGTGGTATGGTGTCGTCGGCCGTTGGTGCGGCGGTGGCTGCGGAATTATGGTTGAACAATGATTTTTTATTGATATTGGTGGAAGCATGGAACGCTTCGTTACACGTTTTATTGAGAAATTTTTTGTTTGACATTTTACTAAAACGATTTTATAATTTATAGGAAAAACTAGCTGACCCGGCCACGCGTTTCTGTGGCTAAAGTTTTTGTTATATTACATTATAGTAAACAATCTAAGAGGAACAATAAGAGAACATCAGTCACGGAGTCCACTATGCTTTTTCACACAGATGGTATTTGTAAAAAAATATGGTGATCTCCTTATTCATCAACGTTTTTGGCTGCCAAAATCGCCCGTTGACTAAGCCATTCATGATTCAAATAACTATTCTGTATATCCGGGAAAATACTCTTGTGCCATTTTCTCATTGATATATTAATTAACTTTTATAAAACTATGTGATATTACTTACATGTATAAATTGAAATTATTGTTCCTGTGCTCCTACTGTGGCTATGTCTCGTTCTCCTGCTGCTCTTGTTCTTAAGATATTCTCTTGAAGACGTTCGTTCTTAATAATTATGTGATAATACTTACATACATATACATATTCAAATTAAATTATAAAGTTTTGATCAATGAAGCACAAATAAGTAAAAAAACAGGTTTAGTTTCACTGTATTTTCTTCATTATAATATGAATGCAATAAATTGCGACTATAATTTGAGATTTAAACTATCCTATCTCTCAAGTTGGATCGAACTGCACATGGTGTGTGAATTTTATTATAATCGGTTAAGTGGTTTAGGAGTCCATTGAGGACAAACATCGTGACACGAGATTTATATATATTAAGAAGATTAATAGGAAAGGGCCCGGATAAATTCCCTGAGGTACACCTAAGTAGGCAGTGAATCGGTTTGAAAGAGAATTTTGGAATGTTACATGGTACCAGTTAACGTCACCGAAACTTGAAATAATGCGATCTTTGAACTTTTGGCGCTGCTTAAAACATGTCTCGTGACACTCTATATCTATGTGCGGCAAGTTAGTTATACCGTCTTGCTATATCCGTGATTTGATTTGAACGTGTTGAGCTCTGTTGTTAAGTGATTTATAACCTAAATGTGTTGTTTACAATTAGTGCCGCATCTAAGCCAATGACAAATAATCCATTGAAAAGTTTCCCAATGCTTCACAGTAAATAATTTGACCTTTAATACAAAACAAATTGGAATTGGATGTGTTGTTTCACCATCACCATTCAGTTAAAATAAACGAGAGGATTATTTAGTTTTTTATTACATTTGAATCTATTTACTTAGTAAGATTAAATTAAGAATTCTATAAAATGAACAAAATTAATTTTTTTCCATGTATGATGGCTTTATTAGTAAAAGCAAACGTTCCCATTAATTTTGAAACACAACGGCGTTCAAGTGGCAGCCTCGGCTGGAGTCAATTGGACCTTGCAAGCGAATTGTTCGTGATCCTTGTGCAGAATACACCTCAGGCCAGTGCGTAAAATGTTGAGTTGTTGAGACGTATGGTGAGTTGATGTTCATAAATTGAGTCTCACACTCTCGGCTCGACGACGGGGACCCTGAGTGTTGTCCACTGGCATACCAGTCTCACGAAATTTTTGAACGAACTTGCGTACAGCAGGTTTCATTTCGGCCAAAACTTCTTTTTAACAAACACACTGTTTGGGCTACACAGCACTCACTTTGGAAATAATTTTTCGGTATTTACCAACGCTGTTCAAGCATAAACCGACTCATTTCGTTTTTTAGCGGTAAACAGCTGTCAGTGTCAAAATAAACTATTATTTAAAAAGAAACCACTAGATGACCCACCTGTACGTATATAGTACATACTTCTATTTTTATAAGCTTCATCTACCACGATAATAAATTTCAAAGTAGTGCTACCTCATCACAAGTTGTTGAAGCTATTTCCAATGTTAATTGAAACTCAAAAATTAAGTAAAAATCCAAAGACTATAGAGAAAAGAACTTAAAATGGACCAGAATCCAGGTGTTTCAAATACAAAAGCATCGAATATTTCATCAATTTATCATTAGTGTTGTCACTCCTATTTAATAATTCATCTATTGTTAATTCTTATGGTTTCTTTTTTTTGCGATATTTCGAAACCTTGAAATTATGTAGATAAGCCCAGATATCGGTATAGGTAGAGGAAATACAATGCCTTTAAACCAATCTGAGTCTTATAATTTATATCAGTTTTTTTTCAGTTTAATTGATAAATTCAGCCCACGAGTGTTCTTTTTTTTTGTTGTGTTTGTTTGTGTTTATTGTGGGTATCTACAGAAGTGCCTTTATACATATTTCCAGTTGATAAAAATCCATTATGAAGGGCTTGCTCAACAGTCACAGCAAAAATACATATTAACACACCATTTACACGCAGTTTTCTATAACACATAGATGAAAAATCCATTAATATCAAATGACTTTGACAGTTTTGACAGCAAAAGAGAGATGATGATGAAATATATTGTCGACTCATCTGACATTCATTACTTACACCAAACACAGTGGCGCATCAATGTGATGTGAAGAAGGGCAATTATTAATCTTTAAACGGTTTATTAATGTCATAATCAACTCGTCCTTTATCACTCATAGACTCACACTAACACTTACATTCCCATTATAGAAAAGGTACTGGAATAGATTTTAAATATTTATTTGATTTTTCCTCTGCTATTTCAAGGATAATAGGTTTTGTGCATTTTTTTCATCATTGCAGACATTTCAAAAATAAATTTGTAACCTTCAAAATTGAAAGTAAGTTTTGCTGCTGATAATAATCAGAGCATGACTAGATAGATAAAATTGCAGATGACTTTTGGTCTTCGAAATTAAATGTTAATTGACTTTTTATAATAAGAGAGACAAAAATATTCTTAATGACTTATTTTTTTTTAATAAAATATATTAAACGATATCGAAGTAAAAACAAATAACTTTTTCAAAAAATAGTTTTCTTATTAAAAAATCCAAACTTCACATGAAAAAGCTCTAAAATTACTTGAATCAGTCGTGGTTTGACAAAGATAGAGCCAGTTAAAAGAAACATGATCTCACATTTATAAAAACAATCCACCTTCTCTGTAGTAAATAACTGAATTCTAAAGTGAAATGAGCAAACCTTCATAATTAAAACACCCTGCCGATGTGTTCGTATCTCCGAAACCGCTCAACCGATAAGATAAGATTAGATAAGATAATAATCTTTCTGATTGGAAATTAGTGAAAGACCTACCGAACCCAAAAATGCTAAATGTAATGATTTTAGGACGATTTCAATCTTAGCTTTCCTTTCAAAAGTTTTTGAAACGATCTTGAAAAATCAAATGGGCGATTTTCTTAATCTTCTTAGTGCATGCGTCAGAGTGGTCTGGATGAAGGTAAAGTAAATTTTTTAGTTCTCCTAGATTTTTCAAAGGCATTTGATACAGTTGTAGACGAAAAACTTGCAGATTCGACAGCTCTATAACTTCTCGCTTTAAAACTTATATCTTCCTATTTATCCGATAAAATGCAAACAGTTGAAATAGGTAACAAATTATCCAATTTTCTCCCTACCTCTAGTGGAGTTCCACAAGGATCCATTCTTGGGCCATTACTTTTTTTGCGTTACGTCAATGATATTCCTTCCATCAATGATAACTGCTCGTCACAAATGTACAAATGTACCTCGTTTGCGGTCTTGTTCTCATTGAAGATGGTGTTTGCAGCGTTAATGACCTCGAAAAACTAGCACTTTGGGCTAAGAGTAATGCACTGGCCTTAAGCCCCCTCCCCGACGGGTTTTACCTTATCGTGGTGGCGAGGGGAGGCTTAAGTCTATTTCTCCGGCTATATAGTCTAGCTGGGGATTTAGACAACAAAGAAAACCCAAAATTAGTGATCGCAAGATTGCTTAGGATTATCGTTCCTATAGTTCGTTAAAGGGCGAAAAAGACTAATCATGAATATTGGTGCAGATTGTGGTTGCCTTCGGTCCATTATTAATTGGGTAGGCCCTCTGTAAAGAGAACACGAGTCACGCGGTTGGCTATTGTCATTGTCACCAACAATAGTTAGATGGAAAACACAGACTAAGGGTGGTACTGCCTACACAGTGCAAACTCTAAACAGTATGGAAGCTGGTTTGTACTCTGAGGTAAGACTGTACGAGACATTAATTGGCGGCAATGTCGAGTTGGTTTATCAAGGAATCAAAATCTCGCACCTGCTGGAAAAGATTGGCAACCTTTCTTCCAAAGATAAAATGCAACTGGGACTATGTCCTGGGAGCTTTGTTCAATAGCTGGTAATTGAACCCCCAGTGCTTGGTGGGCCAAGTAGTGAGATAAAGTCTTAGCTGACAGGTGCTTACTATAAAACCTATCTTTAGTTCTGGCATTAAACCCATCAAAATCTACCTGCTTGGTTATATCTATAAAAATTTTAGATTTAACCTATTGCTCTCAAATAACTTCAAATAATACAATTGTGGAATAAGTATGTGAATTCCGCTCGAAATCCCGGAATAATCTTTATGCGCAGTCTTACGTTGTATAGTCGGTCAGGCATTCGGAACGTTATGCATGTTCTGGGTCTCCCAGTCATACACGCCGATCAAGACGCGTCCAATGCTTGCGAAAAGTTTAATTCTTCCCATTTTAGTCTATTGTTGCGAAATTTTCTAAAGTTGTAATTATGCCTGCAAAAAAAGCTCAACGTCGTCTTCAAAAGCATCATTAGATACTGTTATATTTTTACTAGGTTCGTTAAATAAAACTTATTACCCTTTCTAGTATTTCTTCTTTATTTTTACTTTCCAAATCACAACAATAAATCTCAATTTATAATCAACTCTAATACTTTTATTCAAACTTAAATCACGCTTCTTTAATTACACTTTCCACAATCCAATAGTTCAGCTTTGCACACTTTCATAATCGAAAATAAACTGTGTTCCGCTCACCGTGAACACTCCCTTATATACTCAAACCAGTTGTTCTCGAAGGTTCTTGTCTAGAATATTCTATTTGCTTGGAATAAGGGGAAATTCATATGGAGATAGAATGTTCTAGTAGTTTGGAATAAGGGGAAATTTAGATGCGATGGAAAAGAGCTTTTTTATTTGTTCCTTCATAAAGCAGATATGTAATTCCCAATAGATGGCGCTGTAGGAGTATAAAGCTCTGTTCGCAACAATACATTACGTAGAAAAATTGTTGGTAGATTGAAAACCTAAGGGATTTTGAAATTTCATGTAAATATTCCATAGTTTATTCCTAAGATAACGGAGAGTTCGCAAATCTGTAGTGTACCAGTGAGGAGAAGATATAAAGTTTATTTATGATTCAAGTAAGGGACAGATTATAATTAGTGATTTTTTTGCTATTTTCTTTTTGGCAACACTGGTTTTGACAGCTCACGCACGTTTCGTGTTTTGTGTCACTGTCAAACATTTTCAATTTGGCCTAAAATGTAACCATGAATCTTACAAACGAACAAGGCTTGCAAATTATTGAATTTTATTATCAAAATGCGTGCTCTGTTAAGAAAGTTCATAGTGAGGTTCTTCCATTTTATGGTCAGTTTAATCGACCTACTGAGGCGGCTATTCGGACTATTGTGACTAAATTTCGCACCAAATTTACATTGTTGGACATTAAACCGCCAACACGCTTACGTATAGAGCGCGAACTGAGAAAAATATCGCAGCTGTATCGGCCAGTGTTAGTGATGACCGTGAATTATCGACTTCGCAGCAATTGGGCCTCTGTTACTCCACTACGTGGAATACGTGGAAAATTTTGCGGAAGGATTTAGGTGTGAAGCCTTTCAAAATACAGCTGGTTCAAGAATTGAAGCCGAACAATCTACCACAAGTACAACGCCGAATTTTCGGTGAATGGGCTCTTGAAATGTTGGCCGAAGACCCACTTTTTTATCGAAAAATTGTGTTCAGCGACGAAGCTCATTTCTGGTTAAATGGATACGTGAACAAGCAAAACTGCCGTATTTGGAGTGAAACGCATCCAGAACTATTGCTAGAGCTACCAGCTGACGGAATAATTGGGCCGTATTTCTTCAAAGACTAGACTATTTTTTGTGGGGCTATGTTAAGGCTAATGCGTCTGTGGCGACAAACCTGCTTCGATTGACGCACTAAAAGCCAACATCGAAGCATTTATTCGTGAGATACCGGCCGAAATGTTAGAAAGAGTATGCCAAAATTGTACTAATCGGATAGACCATTTGAGGGGCAGCCGCGGCCAACATTTGCATATTGCATGAAATAATCTTCAAACATTAAATTATATTATATTATAAAGATTTCATGTATTTTTCTGAATTTTATGTGTTTTTTTTATTTTTAAATTTCCGATAGCTCTTATAAAATCACAAGGCTAGCGAAGTAAGCAGCATAGAAGAAAGTCAGAATAATTTTATATAGGAGTATAAGGATTTATAAAAAGGTTATATAGATATTGTTTTAAAGGATATTAAGTTGATTGAAGTCGGTTTTACGAAAGTTATAATTGTTAGAGATTTCAGAAGCAATTATAGGAATTCCAAAAACATATGTGTATAGAAAGAAAAAGGATGTTAGAGGTCAAACTGCATTCCAAAGGTTTCTAGAGATTCCGCTTATTTGAAATATGACAAATTCAAAAAGCTGATCGATGAAGAGATTCTTATTTCAGAAGAGGAATTGCAAGAAATGAAGCACGACTCATTCTCTGGTGACATCCTAAGTATTGAAATCAATGACGATGGTAAAATTGTCGCTTGAAAACGCAGCCTAAATCAGAGAAGCAAATAAATCACTTATTAATTGATGTGCAAAAAAATATTTTGAAGGAAGAATATAAAAACAGAGAATGTAGAAACACCAGTTGGAGACGTATACCCTTATGAAAACGACCTGCTGAATCAGAGATTTCATCTAAAGTAAAGTCTTTTGTGTAGGTACCAGTAAAAGAATACCATGCCCGGAGGGAGCATTATCATTGCTTTGACCGTGTGCATGAAAGAGAACAAAATCGGAAGAGAATAAGTCTAAGAATAAGGTTAATCTGCCGAAAAAATTTAAATTTTCTTAATTGATTATAAATCGAAAAATAAATGGATTTTTTCCCCAAAGGAATGCAAAAATTGCCAAAATCTGCATTTTGACAGCTTCAAATTGAACTAAATTTATTTATTCTACCAATTTAAAACCTAAAATAAGTTTATTGGGAATTTATTGTTAGTTAGTTAGATATCCATTTGTTTTACAAAACTGAGGATCAAATACAATGAAAGGAGAATGAAACCATCCAACTAATTTATTATGTCATTTGTGCTTAAGGGAATTTCACAACAAATTGGCTGCGCTTAACTTATTTTTCTTTTTGTAATTTTCATAGTATAGAAGTTTGGGAGTTGTTATTTTGAAAAAAGTGCAGTAGATAAAATTTTTGTAAAAAATTATTATATCTACAACTACTACAGCAAACTGGCACCACTGGCACCTCTTCTTGGTTGTCGAATTTTGTTCGAATTTTGACCTTCATTCATTTGGGGAGTCAGTATAGATATAGATGCCTCTGCCTCTAAGATGACCTACAGTAAGTTGTAGACTAGCTAAGAAATAATATACAGTAAGGCATGTTAGATTGGACTATTAAACGTAAATCAGGCTATCTTTTTCCTATAATTTGCCAACATTTCCGTATGACAGCCCAATCATTTTAGTCCAACTCCAATCTTGGGCGATTTTATTTTGTTTAATAAATAAATCAAATAAAATAAAATGCACGACTGGATCGCACGAACTTGCTCTTATGTAAAAGAACTTTGGAATTTAAGATACATTTTATAAATATAAAACATAGATTTAATGAGATAATAATGTTCAAATGCATAAAATTGCCGTCTGGTTTCCGGAAAAGTATGAATTTATGCAAATAAACTTAAAAAAAAACGTTTTATTATTAAATACATTTTTTATATAAGAAATTTCTCTAAAATTTTTCAAGAAAGAAATGTGGGATGCGAATTTTAAGTATTAAATAATATTGATTTTAGGAAATAATTTCAAAAAATAATCGTTCATAGGTTTTGAAGATATTGATTTAAAAAAAAAATTTTTTTTCAAAAAAACCCAACAAATATTTTTTCGAATATTTTTGTATACAATATTATTTTAAACTTAAGGGGACTCCTGCTGAAAATTTTGGGTTAAAATCCTTAGAGCCGTTAATAAGAAAGTCGAAAATAAAAAAAACGGGTCTATGGCAGGTACCCCTAATAACATTTTGCCCCAAAATTTTTGTTGACCAAAATGTAGTCCATGTCCATAATATCACACCTAATTTTTTTTATCAAAATCGTTAGAGCCGTTTTCGAGATAAATAAGATTTTGCATTACGGGTGTATGGGGGGTACCCTTAGTTTTGGAGATAAAAAAAAAATTTCAATTTCTCCTCTAGGGAATCACCGAAGACCCTTAACTACCGAGATTGAAAGAAATAGGTCCAGTGGTTTAGGCTGTAGTGAGAGGTACAGACATACAGACACACTGAAACATGTTTTTTGTGTACTAAATTTTCCTTAAAATTTTTATAAAAAAAATTGATATGCAAATTGTTAGTATATAATAAAATACATTTTAAAACGTAATTTAAAAATTTAATCGTGTATCGGTTTTCAAGATATTGAATTTTCAAAAAAAAAATTGTATTATTTTTATAAAAATCCAAAAACTATTTTTTCGAAAAACTTTTTAGTTTATAATTTTTCAAATGCAAAGCAGCTCCTGCATAAAAATTTTGGTTAAAATCGTTAGAGCCGTTTTCGAGATAAATAAGATTTTGTATTACGGGTGTACGGGGGGTACCCTTAGTTTTGGAGCTAAAAAAAAAATTTCAATTTCTCCTCTAGGGAATCACCGAAGACCCTTAACTACCGAGTTTGAAGAAAATACCTCCGGTAGTTTAGGCTGTAGTTCGAGGTACAGACATACAGACATACAGACATACAGACATACAGACAGACAGACGGAATTGTCGGACCCACTTTTTTCGTCTTCGCTATCATCGTAATGTCAACTTTGATCAAAATCTCGAGTTCGATTTTTTTTCCAAATGCAGAACTTGCCCTATAGTACCTATATCGCAAGTAAAAATCACTTCTCTCCTTCTAAACTTTTTATTCACTGAATTTACTCATTTTTTTTTGACATTCCAAATATCAATAAGTATTAAGTTTCTCTGTTGTTCCCTGAATTTCTACTTTTATGGGAATTTATTTTATTGGGCTACTATTTAGGGCTACTTTTTCGGTTCCGATTTTGGCCTGCAAACATTTTTGAATTATTGGCCTATCGAACTATGTATGTAGTTCAAAACATGATAACCCTGATATTGAAAAATCGACAAACTAAGTAAATTTTTCTATTGGGTATAGCTTTTAGTTTAAAAAATTGAAAGACTTTTTTACAAATAATGCATTGAGGTGTTCCAAATTTTTGTAAAAGCCCTAAAACCTAGTTTTATTTTTCTGTGAAACTCATAATTGAAAGGTAATTCTTCCACAGATAGATGTCTTGTTTTTTTTATTTTAATTTAATTACTTTCAATTCCACAGATTCTTCCGGGAGCTATTCACAAAGAACTGCAAGTAATTAATTCAGCATCGAGTTGGAAGCAACCATCATTGCCCCAGTTACAGCTTACTAATTGAAAAACGTTACAATTTCCCAGTGAGCAATTAGCCTCCTTTGTCTTTGGCCTCATGACTGCTTTCACAACATACACCATTATAGCAATGGCGCCTGGGCGGTGCAGGCGGCGGCGGCGGCGGGTGGCGGTAGTTATGTGAAAATTATATTGATGCGCACATAATATCATAGTTAGTGCACTTTTATAATTACCATAAAACCAGAAATCCAAGGCGCTTAAATGCAATCTGCAACACAAAAAAAAAATTAATGTGGATCTAATTCTATGTGGGGTGACTGTTATGCCTTAAGAGCAGGGGTGGAGTGCACTTGCTGATTATTGTTTTCCTAATGAATTGTGAACGGTAAAATCGTGGAAAAGTGCCCCATGATTTAATTCGTGATCTGTCGACATGACTCGCCATACAGTAGATGGCGGTGCAGGCAGTGTGAATTAAGAATATTTATTTTCTAAAAGGAATTTGTACAAAGATTGTTAAAGATTTCCACGTGAAATCGGGTCGGCAATGGAGTTATTAGCTTCGTTTCGCGTTTTAATTTGCTAATTGGACATCTTCTATGGCTGAGGCTGAAGGTAGAACCGTGTGAAGCAGATCTTTTCAAGTACTAATTAATTCTGTTAAATTGAGTAGGGTACATATGTGGGTGGGTGGGTATACAAAATATTGTAAAACCATGGAATGTAGAACACAAGCGGATGAACAATGAAACTTAAGAGAGTGAACTCTTAAATGAATTAATTAAATCACAAACTGCATAAAGCAATTATTTTCATTAAAATATACCTGATACACACCTACTTCTGTACATTCATATTTCAAAACTGTGCCAAAAGATTATTAATGTAAAATGAAAGAAACAGATTGGTTGTGTAAAAACACACTGTCTCGTATTTTGATGAAACAAAGTTCTCAAAAATAGTATTTGTTTGGTTATTTAGGTACATTGCAACCGTATTTTTTCACAAATAAAAGTTCTACAAACCGGAGGATTTTGTTCGCTATAAAATTCTAACATATAAAATTGTTTGGAGTATCCCCTTCCCAATCTCAACATGCCTTTTTGTTTTGTTTAAGAAAATCAATTTACTTGAACTCCTTGGTTGGCCAGACAAGGGCTTTAAATATGGCTACAAAACCTAAATATTTTTCTTTCTGAAAAACCGTTCCACAGATCTTTAAGAAAAAAATCGGAAAACGCAGCCAAAACTTCCTAAATGTTTGAATATTATTTAAGAAAAAATTCAAGAAAAAATTCAATTTTTTTTTCCAAAGCTCAATATTTCGAAAACCTCATGCTCGATGTTTTTTAAACTTGGTAAATAAAAGTTTCTTTATATAATCTACAAGACGTAAGAAAAAAATTATTTTACCTAAAAATAACGGTACCTGCTATACAAATGTTAATAAATAGTTTTCAAAAATCGTATTTTCCTACATTTTTTCTTGTTTGGATTAATTTTAACGAACTATAATTTAATAAAAAAATTGAAATTAAGATATTACTGCCTATACCTGCCATATAACGAATAAAATTTTGAATTTCTCATTATCGGCATAACGGATTTAAATGAAATCATCTATAGAGAAGCTTCTAAAAATTTTAAAAAACATTGCATTTCAAAACTTAAAAAAAAATATTTTTTGATTTTTTTAAAAGAAAAATTAAATTTTTATTCGTACAGTAATAAAAACTTTAAGTTGGCGTACAAAAATTTTTTCTTAAAAATGTTTTAAAAATTTAGTGTACAAAAGCTTATTTTTTTAAGAAACCCCTACAAGGACTTAGTTCTTGCCTAAGCTAATATTTGCTATTTTTGAATCACATGGCATCGTGTTTTTAGCTCAAACTAATCAAGGAGTTGCTTTGGTCAATTAAGAAATTAATTTTATGCTTATGAACAGCTTTTCTCTAATAACATTCATTTTTGAAATTCTTTGTCTCTTACATAAGAGCATGTTAGAAATCCGGTCATGAATTTTATTTTTATAAAATTAAAGATCGTAAAAACTAAATTCTAGTTACCATTTTCGAAAATCCTGCCGATTTAAGAAAGCAATTTTTTAACTTAGGTAACGTTATTTATAGATAAAATAATATCTTGCAGATAGTCTTAAAAACTGCACGAACACATAGTTTTCGAAATATTGAGTTTGCGAAATTTGATTTTTTTTTTGAAAATCCAAAAACAATTGATTAAAAATTTGAAAACGCAATACTATTCAGACTTTTTGAGAGCTTTAGCATACAAAAATTGATCCAAATCCGTTCTTCACTTTTCAATAAAAAAAAAGAAAACATAAAAAATGGTTCTATGGGAGGTCCCTACCATTAATAACCATTTCTCGGAATTTTTTTTGAACCATTACTTAATTATTTTTTTCAAATTTTGTGTCAAACTTTTGGAACAGTTTTAGAGAAAAAATTATTAAATTTTTAAAAAAATTTATTGCAATCGTGATTTTGTGGTACCAACGATATCCTGGTGGTGGCGCTGGCAATCGAATACTTTAGGCGATTCAGCGAGGAACGGTCTTGTGTTATACTTACAGACCATAAGCCACTGACGTTTGCCTTTTGCAACCCGCTGCCGTCGACCGCAGAGGCACCTCAGGACAAAGGTATTTGGAATATATCTCTCAGTTCTCCACCGATATTTGTCATGTCAGCGGATCAGAAAATGCTGCAGCAGATGTACTTTCACGTATCGCAGCTATAGATAATGCGATTAGCATGGACTTCAAAGCCAGAGCCGAAGCTCAAAAGAAGGACATCGAGATAGAAAAATTGAAATTGGGAAGTCAAAAACTTAATTTCTCTAACTTTGTTTTTCCTGGTTCTGAAGAAGAGGTGGTCTGCGAAACAACGTCCGGGCGAGCTCCACCTTTTATGCCTAAGGCGTTCAGACGTACCGCATTCGAATCTGTCCACAATCTCAGCCATCCAGGAATAAGAGCCTCTCGCAAAACCATCGCACTTCGTTTCTTCTGGCCATCAATGAACGTGGACATAGGAAAGTGGGCTTGAAGCTGTCATGACTGCCAAGAAAGCAAAATCCACAGGCATATCAATCCGAAAGGTTTGAGCACGTCCATATCGACATTATCGGTCAATTGCCGACCTGCAATGGGTTCAGCTACCTACTCACCCGCATCGATCGAGTTACGCGCTGGCCCGAAGCCATTCCAATTAAACACACTACAGCTTCTTCTGTTGCCGATGTTTTTTTCTTCAATTGGGTTCCCCGATTTGGTTGTCCTCCGCGTCTGACCACTGATCAAGGCCGCCAATTTGAATCAGCATTATTTCAACGCTTTTCCCAAGTTCTTGGATCCAAACGAATCCAAACTACGGCTTACCATCCGCAGCCTAACGGGGTGGTGGAGCCCTGGCATTGCTCACTTACAGCGGCTCTAACTACACATCTACCTGGCAGTTGGGTGATTGCATTACCTGCCGTTCTCCTGGGACTCCGATCAATGGTCATAGACTCCGGCACCGCACCAGCACAGCTTACATTTGGCACAGCTTACGAGTTCCTGGAGACTTTTTTGAAACAACTGCTCCGAATGAACCAGTCAGTTTTGTACAAGACTTGAGAGAGACACTCCAACGGCTTTTACCTTCGTTTTCCAGCCGCAATTCAAAACCTGTCTTCATCCCAAGGGACTTACAAACTTCGTCACACATCATCGTTCGCAATGATCATGTTCAGCGTCCATTGCAACCGGCTTATTCTGGACCTTATCCTGTGCTCGAAGGCCAACCACTCGCTTTCAAAGTTGCCATGCCGAACAGACAAGTTTTCATTTCTATTCAGCTGCTCAAACCAGCTTACAAATTATCAAGCACCGAGTGCTATGAGGACCCAACTCATTCATCTGGATTAAAATCCACAAATGCAAAAAGCTCAAGCACAACAACAAGGTCTTGGAGGACGATCAAACCACTATTACGTTTTGTTCCCACATAGGGGGAGCCCTGTAGAGACAAGTTCATCAAAACCACAAATAGAACGAGCTACAAAACAACTTCGGGAACGCACCCATCGCCATCACCTTTGCAGCAGTCATCACGATATTCCTACAGCTTTCTTTTTTACAAGTCGTGGAGTCAGGTTGCAGTGGGTGCCTGCCAAATCAATTATAGTTCTTTTTCAATTAGTTTGTAAAAAATAAATTAAGTTTAGTTCGATATTAAATAAAACTTTTAAATTAAAACTTAACTATTTTATTTAGTATCAGCTACATTTTAGCATCAGCTACATTGCACGATTTTACAGTAGAGAGTAGGATAAGATATAAAACAAGTTGTAAAAAAGAAAATCTAACAAGTACTATCGCTATGCTTAAGATGTCGCCCCAATCGTTCGTATTCATGAGAGTACTATAAGTTTTTATACAAAGCTATAAATAAGAAAGTGAAACCTGAAAATCCCAGCGAAGATTCAGAAGAGCCTTAAATAATTTCTTCCGGATTTTCACTCAATTGGATTGGCTACAAGTTGTCTAGCTTGGCACAGTGTAGATGGTATCGGATGAGTGTGGTAGTCCGGTTGATGTAAGTGGGTGATCCAATTTTCCGATGATTGTGAAAAGGGAAGCACGCACTAAGAGACATCAAAACCTACTAGATCCTTCTCCATTAAAAACTGGATGACTCCGTGAGAATGTCCACAATTCCCCATTTCATTTCTATTCACAGGTTCAAACGAGTTATGATATCAAAATGGCACACTTTAGTGCTAATTGGGCCACAGGGCTAGAATGCCAGTGGTTGCCATTTATATCTAAATATGTAGTTTCTTTTTTAGATCAATGTATTGCATTCTCTTATCACAAAAATTGAGAGGTGACTTAACACTGTTTAAAATTTTGTTTCGAAAGATTCAAGCTTAAAAATAAATTTCATTTCACCTCCTTCCTTGTATGGGGTCTTAAGTGACCTTTTGCGTGTCCAAGAACTCTGAAATTAATATTGAGTTTTTTCTCTTTGTACATATTTCTGTTTGCAAACGTATTAATTTTACTCTCATTTTTTGTAATCAAATTATTTGAAAAAAAAAATTCTTAAATTTCCACAAAAAAAAACTCTCTTACAAATTATATTTACAAACCCCTCCATCATCAGAAAAAAAATACCTTTTTAAAAAAGAACAACAAACGCCAAAAGTCCTCACCTTCACCAGACTGTGAAATCTTAATTCTTCACTTTAACCTCTCTATAGAGATACTTGTCTTGATATTCCGTCATCCCAAAAGTGTCCAACTCGAATGAGGGGCTTCTTCCTGCAGGCACAGATTTTTTTGTTCAAATTTTGGTTTTTGCCCTCTCCATCCAAGACTCCAACGTCCAACTAACAATTCTTCATGTCATTGATGAATTTTTGTCGCACGCATTGAATTAAGTGAAAAAAAAGTGAAACGATGTCATAACATTCCGTCGACTGAAAATATTGAGGTATAAACGTTAAATGTGTATAAAGCGCAAAGCCATTGTCAGCCAAAGTGTACCTATCACACTGTACAACAACAAAAAGGTAAATTTTTTGTTTTTAATTCTCTTTTTCTTAAGTCAGCCAGCGTCAAGGCGGTGTGCACATGCACCAGCAAACAAGTTTTCCTCCGATCATTGGACGCACCAACTTTGGCTATATAATGAAACGGATCGAATGACATTACTTCGAGGTGGTCCTGCCAAGTCAACTTAGGCGACGATCTTGCACCGATTGGTAACAAAATAGGCTTGTGGCTTTTCGACAAATTCGCAATCAAACAAGTGGAAAATTCACAATAAATTGTTAATTTGATGGGAATTTTCAGTTCGTGGTAACGAACGTCGGTGTGGAATTAAATGAAGCCGTTGAATATGAATATTCATTTTCGACTGGGAATATATACATATGTATGTATGTAGATTGCAAAATTTTGGAAGAGCGATGTTGAATCAGACTTCAAATCAAAAAGTATTAAATCAAATCGTGTAAGAACGGTAAGAATAAAATACACGAATGTGTCGCACGCAAGTGCTCTTGTTAGTTGTGGTTAGGGATTACATACGGTCTACTCATAAGTCTTATGATGTTTTATAAATCTAAGCTTGAAACGACCCTTAGTGTGTCATGTGCACGAGTATGATATTTGCAAAATGAGACTTTAATTTAAACAGCGAATTGCATGATTATATCAGTCTAAGCCATAAATTTAAAAAAATAAGTTAGACATTAAGCCGAGCCCAAAACAAGCATGTCGCAAGCTCTTTCTCGGCAGCAAACAAACTCCTCCGTGGTAAGCAATAATGCAACAAGTTTTCTCTCATAAACATCTTATCACATGATATAGGTAAATGTATATTTCGTGTATTTTCATCAAAAGCTTGATAGCCTTTTCACATCTCACCAAAATCTAGGTTTTCGGGAAAAAGATTTCAAAATCTACTTGAATCTTTCACATAACACACATTCAGTAGTGCACAGGTTCTATCCATGAAAAGATTTCCATTGCAATGAACTAATTCCCCAAAACGTAATTCCACGTATTTCAATTCTTCCTAAAGAGGAATGAAATCCTAAGATCTGGATTCACTTAATTCAGAAATATCATAAGCTCTCTCTTCTCTCTTTCTATGAGTAAATCGTTATACTAGGGGTTTTTCTATTTTATCTCTGAGCAGAGCACTGAGCAGAGCTTGAGCATGTCCAGTACATTCTAAGCAGAGTTTGATCAGAGCTCTCCGATTCATTTATGAAACACACTGGATCACTGAACTGAACTGAACTAACAAAGGTGATCTCAATGTTTATTTGTAAGTTTTTTTTTCACCGTCAGTCTTTTTGTTTAAAACGAAAAAATGTGAAGTTAGCCGCGTTCAGCTTTTTACCTATCTGTACGGTCATTCTATCCTGAGCTCATAGAGCGCGCTCCGAGCTGGCTCTGATTGAAAAAAGAAACACTACCTGAGCGCTCTGATTTGTCTGAGCTTAAAAAGAAACAGATATTTTTTTGACAGTACCCTGATCTGAGCCTAAACAGAAAAACGCACCGAAAGTAATAATGAGTGTTAAAGTGAGTTTAACGTGTTTAAAAAATATTGTTTGGGAATCCTCGATGATTTTGATGGAACTTTGAACTTTTTTCTTGAAATATAGATTTTGCTTCGGTCTCTCCACTTCATCAACTCATCTTTGGCAGATTTTTTTTTGTACAAGTTGTGGTTGTCAATGTTGAATTCTTGCGTTTTCTAAAGAATTAGGCACCATATTTGGCAAGTAAAGGGTTTTTCAACAGGGACGCTACAAAAGTAGAGCGACAGGGACAGTAAACGACGCCATATTTCTTGCCGCTCTTTTGACATTTCTCTTCAGTAAGGTTTGCCTTTTTATGATGGAAAGATATACGAGCCAACAACGAGTCAAAATTATTAAAATTTACTACCGAATTTCGGAGTCAGTGGCCTCAACGTTAAGAGCGCTACGTCCAATTTATGGTCGTCATAATCGTCCTAGCAGATCAAAAATTGAGCGTCTAGTGGAAAAATTTGAATCCACAGACACAGTCGTGCGATTTGACACCGTTAGACTATTTCCTGTGGGGCTACGTCAAGTCTATGGTCTATGTCAACAACCCAGCGACGATTGATGAACTTCGTACGAATATCGGCCGATTTATGCTTGAAAACCGTCGAAAATTGGGTTCAGCGTCTGGACTTCTGCAAGCGTGCCCGTGGTGGCCATGCAAAAGAAATCGAGTTCCATACGTAATGGCATCGAAAGTACTTTCACAGGAATAAAGAATTTCATTGATATCCAAAACCGTTTTTGTTTTATTTAAAAAAAACTTTTGTAGCGCTCTTATTGAAAAAGCCGATACGTTGCTAATCGAGCTATCTTCACATTTCCCTCGGCCAACTTAGAGCTTGTAGGACGCTCTTGTTTTTCTTAATTCTTTTGCACAGAAACAGATAATATCAAACCTTCTCTTTCAAAGCGCTTATATTGGAGTGGCATTCTTGGGAACTGAAAACTTACTTATGTGCGTGTGCAAAGAAGTTTGTTTTCAAAAATGCAAAATACACCTCTTTTATAAAAATTAAATTAAATAAATAATGAGTGAAAAAAGTATTTTATATTTTTGAATTTAGTTAATAAAATATCAAACAAAAATAAATAATGTGAGAATTGTGTTGCCAATACTTCCTTTATAAATGCATTACTCGTACAAACACTGTCTTATTGAATTGCATTTTAATGCACTTTAGAGGAGTCTTATTTAATTTTTAAGAACGTTTTTCAGTTCAGGGTATATACATAAATCTTTGATTAAAAAATATTTACAAAAATTAAAAAATATATCTCTCAATTTCCCAGCCAACGGCACAAAATATTTAAAAAAAAATTATATATTTTGACTTTTTGCTAGCAAAAAGTTACCATAAAAATTTAAAAAAAATATTAAACTGATTGCACATACATATGTATGGCTTTTTAAAAAAAATTATTTGACTTCGTTACATTTTATACTTATGAAGTTTTATCCAGTAGAGCATTCATACCACTATGTAAATTTCCTTCGTTTTTGATAGTTTTGTAAATTTGTTTTGAATAAATAAAATAACAAATAAAAAAAAGAAGAACACTACTCAGTTTAAGGATATATTGTTTCTATAAAAAAATATGAAAACAATAAAAAAATAATCTTTACCGAATTTCCCTATTATTTACATAAGGATTCTACTAAATTGTATGATTTTTCTACTTGTTTGACAGTTTCTGGGCGCACAAGTTTTTTTTTTTAAAGCTACAAAAGTATTTTACTTAACATTTTTCCAATCGATGACCGTTTACTTCATTGAAATATCCGGAAAAGTGTGAAAGCTATACAGTTTAGCGAATAACTCTAACTCATTTTTCCTCGTGAGACATACCCTTAAGAGCCACAATTTGTAGACCTTGTTTTGGAATTGTTTGTCTGAGCATATGTATTGGGAGTCGAACCAGGGATATCTTTATGATGTTTATGGGTTGAGAACAAAATTCGCAGGATTTATCGTAAACTTAAGGTATATGCGGTTGACTTCCACGAAATGACAATAGGTAACAGCTTCGACTAATAAATTTTGCAACAGCTAGTAATACGCTGATATGTGGCACTAGGTTTCCAAGACTCAAAACGGTTGAACCACCAAACAAATCGACCATGCTCTCAGTGCCGGATTAAGCCAGCGCGGGGCCTGTAGCAAATTCTATTAAGGGGCCCTTAGACTGTTTTAGGTTAGGTACTTATCAAGTTTATGGTATTAAATAAAACAAAACTTTTCTTGATTTAATTTGGGAAAATATATAAATAATGCTGTTGATATCGACTTCTCGGAGTAAATCATGTTTAAAATTCATTAAAGTGAGGTGATTAACACGTTTTAATGTTGAGAAAGATCGTTCACTACTGCAGTTGGTGATCATGAGAGACAAATAAATGCGCAAAGCAATTCCAACGTTCGGGAAACAAGATTGTAAAAAGTTATTTATCAACAGCTTGTAAACCTGCATTTCCAGAGCCTCAAGATTCCTGCTGTCAATAATACCAGCCACATCAGAATTGAGCATTGAAGCGAACTGCACTAATTCGTTGCTCAGACTGTCCTCCATCTGCGTAAGCACTTACTATGGTTGCAGATTTTTTCAAAATTTCTTCTGGTGGAAGAGATTTTATATGAAGGTTTTTATAATACAAATTCTATATACTACTGAAATAAATCAGCCAGGTAGAAGACTTCACTATTAATGGACTTGTTGAATTATTGATTCAAAATAGCAAAATATTCCAACGTTAATGATTACAATTTTAATTTTGGTTGGATATAGTTCACATTGGATTTTTGTCAAAAAATCGATGTAAGATGAACTGAATTTAATAAAAATTGCGTATTGACAAGGTCCTCACAGTCAACTGATGAGTCCATGTGCGATCACCCGGACGAAACGCCAATTTTTGTGGACTGGACTAAAGGCCAAAATAGCTATTTTGAATCAGGAAGAGATTTCAGCTCTCGGAATATTCCGAAAATGCCAGCAATTTTATGATAACTGTTCTGTTCATACGTTTACCTAAGGCAGTGAGTACGTTATCAATGGTGACAATAAACACCTGCATTTCATACCGTTGTCCAATTTGCGTGTAGTGCGGTGCGAAACATGATTTTTTGTATGACCAGCAGATAGAAAAATAAAATTTTAGTTGATCATTTTGGTGCAAATATTTTCTTCTTAGTAATTGTAACTAAATATAATATATAAATAATACTTTTTTATGGTCAGAAAACGTTGGTGCGCGGGGCCCCTAAATGCGCGGGGCCCGTAGCATTTGCTACTCTTGCTTCGTGGCTAATCCGGCACTGCATGCTCTAGTCCAGGAAAGGAAGCTGTCCGATATGTAAGACATATTTAAAATTCGATGAGCAAACATCGATTCCTACCATTTCCTAGTTGCGTTAAAATTCAGAGCCCAAATGGTGAGGCAAAATAAATTACGGACATCCCAGAAGATGAGATTTAGCCTGGGATGCTTTGGCATATCTGGTATTTCCAGAGCCTACAATAAACACCTGATCCAGAGACTCTCCGCTGTGCATTCACCTAGCAATTAATAATAACTGTAGGCTATCAAATACCCCAGTGAAAGAACTTATCGTATAATGATATGTAAATGCGTTCAACTGATTTTTGACCCGGTAAGTATTCATGATCGAAATCACAAATTTTCATTTTGATCGATCTCGATCTCAATCTCAAATCATTTAGACAGTTCTAGATTCTCGATTTTGTATTTCAATCTCTATCATTTCAAAGAGTCTCGATTTTCGATATGAGTTAACTCGATTAACCATGATTTACTCGATTTCATTTGTTCCGATTCAATCAATTTCTGGGTTGAACTCGGCATTGAAGAACATAATTGATCGAGTTGGTTGTTGATGTTGTAGGCCGCAAAAACAATTGTTGGGCTGAACTGGTGTTATTTGAGGTATCAGTTGTTTACTGTGGGAATTGATACCAGCATGTACCTAGCTCGTTGAATATTCACTAGTAATGGGAATTATCGAATAAAATCCATCGACTTACATATGCGATAGTAGCTAAAAGTTAATTTGTTCGATAGTACCTGGTCATTCAGTAATTATTAGTTCTAAAATTGCTCTTTTCCGGAGCAATAAATAAAATCTCTTTTTCTTGAATTTTTTGACACTTTTTAATCCATGGACATAGTAGCCATCATTCGATGTCATTTGGCAATTTATGGCTTACAGTAAAGACTATTTTGTTAGAACTATCAAAGCCTCAAGTCAATCTTATCATCGAAATCGAACTGAAAATCGAATCGGAACAGTATTGAATCATTTGAGTGAAATGAAAATGATCGAATGATCGATAGATTGAATTGATCGAATCATTTTCGTAATCGATTGTTGAACGAATCGATCAGCTTTCCAGTTCCCAGAGAATGAACAATTTCGCGATCTAAATAATAGCCAGTGCTGCCCCTCATTTGGTGCTAATTTAAGACTGAATGCAGGGTCATCGAAACAGTAAAGCAAATTTAGTCACTTTAGCAGAGATAATAGTTTATATGTTGAAGCAGCATTTTAAGGAACTTCTAAATGGTCGTGATGTAAAGCAATTAATAGGGCCACATCAAATCAATGAAGATCAAGGCACTAGGATCTGGCGGCTTACCGGCAGAGCTCTTCAATTACGGAGATGATGTTTTGATGAGAAGTATACATCAAATCATCAGCCAAGTATGGTGGAAGCGAGCATATCTGATGACTGGACTCCATATGGCTCATCTAAGAAAATTATGGTCCTATATGTACATATATCCTGTAAAAAAGATCCATACATATTTCTTCTATAAATTTCACATATAACATCATATTTTCTGCACAATGCACAGTGCGGTATTTTGATCAAAAACCTGGCCATAAATCAAAAAAAAAAATTTTACCTCCCAGGATTAAGCTTGTGTCCGATAACAGGTAGATAACCAGGCTACTCTTTAGTGAAGTCTATCTATAAATTGGTCACCCCCGTTCGCGACACCATCAGTTGCAACTAGTACTAGTTGAGTAAGCACAATTTTTTTTGCGGTTTTTAAAAAAAAAGTGTATTTTTTGCGCGTTTTTTTTCAGTCTTAAAAGTGATTTTAGTGAAAAAATTTGATATGGATATCGTTAATCAAGGTATGTATAGTATTTTAAGCAAAAATTTATTTGTATATCCATCTTAACTTTTTCATATCGATGAGTTGAAGTAATCACTTAAAAAAATTGCACTTTTTTCGCTGTTTTTTTCAAACATTAGTGTTTTTGAAATAGCGCAACACGCCGCAACATAGTCTATCATACATTTTATTAAACTGCTGGATATATAGAACAATCTTACATTTCAAGAGTTTGCACAAGTTTGCACCTAAGAAAAAACAGAGGCTTTGAAAAAAAACCCTTTAAAACGACCTTTAATAATAGATTTTTATATTATTCCAGATGACTCTAATTCCACCTTAGCTATGACCAGAAAACAGCTTCACGAGTTAGTAAAAGGAAGCTCACAAAGGTGTTTTGACGAAAAACTTGAAGATTTGGATAAAAAACTTATGGATATAACAAATTGTCCCCCAGAGAAAGAAGATGAACTTCTCAACATTATCAAGGCGTTCAAACCAAATTATAAACGAAGATGGCAACTCTGCCACAGAATAGAAAGCCGTTTCTTGGATAAGAATGAAGAGTGGCTTAGCGAAGAAATAATACTACCTATTGGCATACTTCGCGGAAGGTCTAAAGGTCGCCCAAGCAAAGAATTCGGGGAATCAAGTGACCGAACAAAACGTCGAAAAACAGTGGAACTTCGAAGGAATGTGTCTGTTGATGAACTGACATACGCAGCACAGATGAGTCAAAGAGCTACGGGAAATAATTATGTAGCCAAAGTGATTCAAACTGTGACAAAAACTCCAACCAGGGCTATGAAGTTCCGAAAAGCAGCTGCGATTGGCAGTAAAGCCCTGAAAACGAAGAAACACACACCTGAAAACGCCTTGAGGATATTCGTCGATGCCAATTTAACTGTAAGTCAATACGAAGTGATTCATCAAGCCAACAAAGATATATATCCGTGCTACACCTACTTGTATAAGGCTAAACAAGAATGTTATCCACCAAAAAGCGTCAGTGAGACAGTTGCCGAAGTGAAGCTCCAAGATTTAGTGGATCACACAATATCGCGATTATGTAAATATTTGGAACCAGAACTCTCACAGTGCTTGGATAACAGGGAAACCGATTTAGAGCTAATATATAAGTGGGGATGCGATGGATCTACTCAAAGCCAATACAAGCAGAAATTTGAAGATGACGACAACAGTGATGCAAATATATTTTTGAGTTCCCTTGTGCCTCTTCGTCTGGGAGTGAAATTATATGGCAAAATATCCACTCTTCATCACCGAGGTGGTGCCGACCAATACGGATTCGTTATTTGAAAGAAAATAAGGACATAACCAATGAAGAAATCGAATACATTGAAAACCAGGCCCAAAATCTTCAAGCAACAAAAGTAAGCGACAACATAAGAATCAACCATGTACTGCTTCCAACAATGGTCGATGGAAAGGTGTGTAATGCAGCTACGAATACTTCATCTACATTACGTTGTTACATATGCGGAAAAACTTCAAAAAGTTTCAACGACTTGTCTTCTACAGAACCAGAGAATCCAGAGACTTTCAGATTTGGGCTATCAATACTAAACGCCAGGATTAGGTTTTTCGAATTTCTGGTGCATCTTTCGTACAAACTTAAAGCGGACGTGCATAAGGGACGCGTTACAGATAAAAGTGACCGGGAAAAAATTCAAGCGGCCAAGAGACAGATACAAAAAGAGTTCCACGACAAATTGGGCTTACTGGTGGACATTCCAAAAGCTGGGTTTGGCAACACCTCTCGTAGATTTTTCAATAGCCAAGAAGAAGCAGCTTCCATTACAGGCGTGGATTTATCATTAATTAACAAATTCAAAACTATATTAGAAGTGATATCCTCTGGTTATGAGATAGATCTTAAAAAATTCGAAAAATTCACGATGGATACTGCTAAACATTATGTTAGCTTATATCCATGGCAGCCTATGTCTCCAACACTTCATAAGATTTTAATTCATTCTGCTAGTGTCATATCCCATGCATTGTTGCCAATCGGTCAGTTGTCCGAAGAAGCCGCGGAAGCTAGAAATAAGCATTTCCGCCAATACAGAGAAAAATTTTCACGAAAATTCTCCAGGACGGCATGCAACGAGGATGTGATTAACCGGCTTCTATTGACGTCAGACCCTTATCTCAGTAGTTTAAGGACAAAAAGTAAGACCAAGAAACAGTCGTTTTCAAAGGAGGCTCTCGAATTTCTGACTGTTAATAACAATGATGATGATGACGATGATGATGATGATGATGATGATGGTAATAATGATGATGATGGTGATGATGATGTTTTTGAAGATGTTTATGATGATGAATAAATAATAAAATATAAACTAGAAAATTCAATTATTCCAGGTCTTTTTTTATTACCTACTTGCATATAAGACAAAAAAGATTAATCTTTTTATTGAGTAATTGACCTGTAATCATAAAATATGCAACTAAAACTAATCCCCTTCTCAAATTTTGGATTAAAAGGGTCGCAGGTATTTTAAATTGGCTACCTGCATTAAGAAAATTTCCGGTTGTAAATCCACTCATAAAAAAATCGAAAAAAGAGGTTTTCTGGGAAAAAAGTATCTTTCAGTATTTTTCTAATTTTTTAGAAACTATAATATTTATTGGAATAAGGTTTTTAGTATTTGAATACAAATTTATTAGGCCATTGAAAATTAAAATAAAAAATGTCCTAAAAATTGCAAAACTTTATAAAAAATCAATTAAAAAACTATTTTTTTTTTCTAAATTTCATCTTTAAAACTTAATTTCTCAAAAACTATTTAATTAAACAGCTTGCATCAAAAAACAAAATAAAGAATGAAATATAAGCTTTAATAAAAGTTATAGCAGAGTATTGTACGTGCTTTCTTTGATTTTTAATAATTTTTTTTCTCTCGGCTAATCGCGAGGTAAGTGGGTAAGCACTTAAGTGGGTTTTACTGTACCCAAAAAATGAAAATTTATCCTTCCAAATAACTTTTTAGTCATTTGGTACCTATTTGATGTGAAAAATGTGCCCAAATATTTTTGGCCAGGTTTTTGATCAAAATACCGCACTGTGCAATGTGAGCGATTTATAAGCTCTATAGTCGGCAAATACTAGTGGAGCTTCCATCGCGGGAGATTGGCCTCATACCAAACATTAAGTCAAATCCTTTAAAAGGCCAACGAATTTCAGGTTTAGACTCGCCTTCTCCTTCTCTTCATCGACTTCGATACCGTATACAAAAATATTCATCGTAGGGAGCTCTATGGCGGTGGCCGAATTTGGGATCCTGGAAAAACTGATCAAACCCAGTCGCGTGACACTGGAATATAAGCGGTGTGATGTCCAACTAGGGAACTTTTCTTCCGAATTTTCCCAATACCGAGAGCAAGGCATTTGACAAATCTATCCAACAAATAGGGTATGCGGACGATATCAACAGCATCACCCGTTCCAAACGGTCTGTAAAAGAGTCCTTCACGGCGATTGAAGCTCAGGCGAAATCTATTGGTTCTAAAGTAAACGAGGACAAGACTACAAAAAAAAACAAATATTCCTCCACCGACTGGGACAGGACGTCACTATAACCAACAAGAACTTCGAAGAAGTTAAACAGATCATCTACCTCGTAGTTTACATAAACTCCACGACAGACTCTTTAGTAGAGATCCGATGGAAAATTACCCTGAAAACCATCGATTTGGCGAACCGATTGGGTTCAAAACTCCTCAAGGTTAGACGAAGCGGAAGGTCTATGAATGCCTTAAACTGCCAGTCCTGATTTATGACAGGAGCGGCGGCGGCGGCGGTGAGTGATGGACTAAGCAGAAAGAAGGAGCAGAAAGAAGGAGCCGATGCAGGGATAATTGGAAAGAAAAATCCTTCGAAACTTTCGATTATTATTGGTCATGTATGTGCTAGGCCTCGAGTTTTGTGGAACTCATCTAGGAGTAACTTTCACGGTCGCGAAGCTTCACGGTAAGCTATATTCTGGTACCACGGGAGATAGTGCCCAGGAGGTAGGAAGTTTCTCGTGTCGCAAGACACTTGACTTCTCTGCTTCAGACTATCTATGAGGTAGGCCCTCTTGTGAGAGTATCGTGGTGGCTGCGGTTGCTCCAAATCGCGGAAGCAAATGGTTTCCAAGTTTTTACTTGGATTCAGGAGGTGCTAGATAGGCCTCGCTCCTCAGCAAGGTGTGTGGACATGCCTCAATATGTTCGCAGAATTGCTACTGGGCTGGTGGTCAGCGCTCAATCTGACCCGTTAGTGTGGGTAGGCCCGCTGTGGAATTAAGCCTTAACTGGCAGGTGTCCACGTCAAACGAAATTCAGTTCTGGTCCTGTATGTGATGAGGGCGAATAGGGAAAGATATAACACGCTGGCTATCAGCAAGAGAGCCGTCACGCTTAGACCATGAGTTGTGCCATTGTAATACTGAATTGAATCTTGGAGACTTCCTCCCTAGTCGTTAAAACCAATTGGAGCTCCTTATAAAGCGAGCGCTATTGCCCATATCTATATTTGTCAAATCACTAGTATCACTGTGGTAGAAATCTCCCAAATGGAGTCCACGTCTTTGGGATAAGGCAGAGCATGTATAGATACGAGTAAGGTGAGCGATTGATTGCTACTCTTCTTTGTCCATCCAGCTTCTGCAATATCGTTAGAATAAATTCCAAGCCACGTTGCGTGGTTTCCTATCAACCAGTGTCCTGTTATAACACCTATAACGGAGCCTATGTGCGATCTGCTTAGAGATATTACACCTTTGGAGCGCTTCAGATCCAGCATTGGTCAAAGCTGTTTTGTCGCCAAGCAGATGGTGATATTGTTCCACCTAAGCTTACACGCCGCGATGGGAATACCTTTGTTTGCCTTTTCTGGGAATAAAGGTATCACTGTTTCACTTTTAACGTGTAAGTCATCTTTGAAATTTTCTGAAATGTCCATGTGCCAGGCACCCAGCAGAGGTGAAGGTCAAACTGCTGCACCATCGCCATCAGAAACGATCGGCACTTAAGGGTTGTTATTGAGCTGGTAGAGACAGAATCAAGAGATTTAATGGCTGCTTGGCTGTCCAGGAAGATGCGGATACCTTAAGCCAAGACAGAACTTCTTGCATCGCCAAAAATTCCGCCTAGAACAAACTACAGTGATTGAGAAGACGAACAGAAAGATTTAAATTTAGTCTGCCTGATATGCACCTCCATAGTCTTTGTTCCTTGGCTTGATTTTATTCTTGGGATAACTGCTGCGAAAATATATTTAGCTATCGTGAATCTAACTGTTGAAAGCTATTTCTTCCCCAAAGTTATGAAGTCTTGCATACCAAATCCGACACTTTTCACAACCCAATACAAAATTGTGTGTGTGGCGGTGGTGGAAAGACCACCAATTCTCTCAAGCAAGCAATCTTCAACGTGGTTAGCACGTAGCTTGAACAAGCTGCACGAACATGAGGCCTCGGTATGCCCGGCTCATTCCATTAAATTGTATCTGGTATCAAATGTTGTAGCAAAGATAAATAACTATTCGCTAATTATTTTGTATCGACATTGCTTAGCCATCTTTGTTGTTGTTGTTGATAAGTTACTTGCAAATCTAATGACGTGTGCAAAATACTGGGGCGGGATAGAATGGGATGCTAATTCGATCTCGGGTTGCATTATTCTTGTGGATTCGAGGTTCGCACTTAAATACCAATTTATCCACTCGTTCTTCTGATTATGTAAGAACAACCTATTAGATACATTGTTGTCCTCGTTGATGCTAACTTTATCAGAAGCAGAACCACAAAATGACTGGCTGTTCGTGTATATGAGCGAATGCAAGCCCAGAGTGAACACAATCCGTTTCGGTTTGCTTGTGCGGTCGACGATTTTTCAGATCGAGTAACTCAATTAAAAATCATACAATTTTTTTTTTTACTTTTTTGAATCTAAAATCAATCGATCTGTTTAAATATTTGTCTTCTAGTTGGTCTGGAAAGGGGTTTGCTTTCCGCCCGGGTACCTTATTCTATTTTTTTTTTTTGTATCTACTGAATGACGCAACTTGAGTTGTGTGCTGGTTTTATGAAAACCATTAAAATCAGATCGCATTGCAATAATGTTAACATGCTTAAATAATAATAATTACTAATTTTGAACGTTGTAATGTTGCGGTATGGCGACGGCGGCGGCGCAGCGGCGCGGCGGCGTATGGCTGGTATGCTCTGCGTTTACTAAGTATTTCTGTGTCGACGAGTGCAGGATTTCTTTGAATATTGTGTTCGAGTTGAGCTCAAAGCAGGCAGCTAATTTAATGTGTGAATTTTGATAGCTACGCTTGATTTGGATTTCGCAATGCGGCGGCAGCAGTGGTGACAGTAGCGGTGGCTATGGCGGCTTAGGCGCATTAAGCGATTAATTATAAATAAAATATATTGAGTAATGAGAGATGTAAATAGTATGGAAGATAAAATGTAAGTAATATTCTAAGTCTTATCCCTCTGACTGCAGAACCAAGATATGACGATGCGAAGAATTGTCACAAGAAATACATACGCTGATTCCACGGGATGAAATCATTTGCTCTCAAGATCAGAGACCCAGTGTTCCAAAGAAAACAATTTTAAAATAGGGAAATTACCTTTTCAGAAATCGGTGTTAATCGGGGAATATATACTTTTTCCGATTTTATTAACAAAATTATAGCAATTTGTGTTCGTTGTGCATTTTTGTTTAGATTTATTACAGAATGTTAAAACCTACTACCAATGTCTTATCTCTGGAGCATAAATCAGCCCGAATCTGACCAATGGAACTGAAAGCCAACATTTCAGGGAAGTGATGGTGTGTGGTTTATTGGGACAGACCTTTGATTTCAGAAAACCTCAGAAGTCTAACAGGGTCGAATCGCACCATCTCAGTGGTCAATTCCTCCCCTTGAGATATCCATGTTGGGCAATCGCTCATGTTGAAACCATGTGTCATCTGTGTCCATATCATTCAACCCGCGCCAAAAGAAATTTGTCATCATCGAACGATAGCGCTCACTATTGACGGTGATGGCCTGGCCAACTTAATTCTCTGGAAGCATTGCAAATTGGTTTATCTCGTGCGGATTGTGATTATCGACAATTTGACAAACTCACACATCCAAAAATGGGCCTCGTCGCTGAGCGTGATTATTCGGGAGAAGCGCTCAAACAGAAGACCCACTTTCATAAATCAATTCAATTATTTGCACATGTTAATGATCGCTCTCTATGATGATCTGGCAAGACAGACGAAATGACAGGCAACTTGACACATATACATAGATTCAACAATGTGGTCGCATTATTGGAAAATATTTACTTCAAGTATTCTAATAAACTTATGTATGATAATACGGAAAGTTTTAACATCGATTTCTAATTATTTTTTTTTTTTTTCAAAACTTCACCACCGGAGAAATTAGAGGTTGAATTAGCGCTTTTTATGTATTGGGCTTTTAACATAGATGTAGTACCCCTTGGCATAATGGTTAGTGCGTTGGACTGTCATGCGGAAGGTCTCGAGTTCGATTCTCAGCCGCTGCAAAGTTTTTTTCAGGGGTGTACTGCCTCTTGCAAGAAATTGACAAACTCTCCAAGAATATCTCTTGTCATGGAAAGTGCTGCTCATTAGCCGTTCGGAATCGGCAGAAAATTGTAGGTCCCCTCCGTTCCTGGTAACACGCACACAGGAATGGTTGAGAGTTGTAAGTCACTAGGTCCTGGTTCACTCCAAGCTGTTGCACCACCAAATTTAATTTATTTTTTTCTTTTAACATAGATTCCTAAGGATCGAAGCATCGTTATAAAGCCAGTTCTTGTCTTTGAAGAAAAGATCGACTCCACTGAGTTAGCGCAATCGAAAAGAACCAAGCCTATTTAAACTCGACTCATGTATAAAATACGATTTCAGCTCTATTCATATGTAAGAAGGTAGTCAATAAGTGGCAACAAATATATTGTTTTTTTTTCGATAAGTATTTATGAATGAAGGAAACATACGTGGCTTTTTGCTTGATTTTGATTTCAAGGCGTGGGGACTTTTAGGTTTGGAACGTCAATGGTGTTGAGGGTACAAAATTATTTTTGTCTTGTAAATGATTAAAATATAATAATTTTGTATTAAAAACATTAAAAAAGAAGAAGAAGTACAAAGTTAAGGTAGTTTTTTAACTTTCATTTTGATTTATATTATAAATATTGAAATTAAACAATATAGGGTAATTGCGGGAGAGATGCCGCACTCAACCAAATACATACATACATCTAGTAATCCGGGCGAAAAATTTTATTTTGCTTTTTGTTCGTTAGGTATTCAACAAAAAAGGCAGGAAAAATAATTGGTAATGTGGGATATGTAGCGGGATTTTTTTCTATTTGTTTTGTTTTACGCTTGCTTTTTCTCACTATGGAAATTTTTTAGTTTGCTGCAAGTAGTCCATCGGGAAACGTGTTATCGCGTGTTTTTTCCAGTGTAAGTATTTTATGTGTTACAAGAATACGTTTGAGTATTTTTTTTAATTTCTTTTTTCACACATTTTGGGAAAGATGCCGCAGTTGTTTTTTAAGAATATGCCGTACGTTAAATTTGCTTATCTATTTTTTTAAGGGAATGCTAAGCTTCGTTATGTACCGTAAAAATATTCGTCAGTCAAAAGAGGCCCTGAAAAAAGCCCGGAAAGTCCCTCCGAAAGGTGGAAAAACTTATTTTCAAACAAAAAAATAGAGGATTGGATCCAATCTACAAAATGTCGAAAATAACTATACATAAAAATACTATACGTTTCAAAATACTACAATCCACTCTTTGTAGAGACTATGGGCCAGATCAAGAACGAAGAAACATGTTTCACAGTCAAATTAATTGTTTAAGTTCAATGAATTTACTCTGCAGCATCTCTCCCACACATGCAGAGAGAGATGGCACAGTTAATATATTTTATTTTTTTTTTATTGTTATTTTTTGTAAGTCAAGTATTCTTTTACGTTTTAATATAGATCCATTGTTAAGTTTTTTGCAAGACTAAAGTTTATTTTACTTTAATAAAAAAATTACGTTGATTTTTGAAAAAGTGCGGCATCATTCCGGCAATTACCCTAAGTGTACTTCAAACCTTATAAACTACAATCGCTTATGTATAACGAACGGTATTGCCATCATTTGTGGTGCCCGAGACTGGTTTTGGTTGGTTCTGGACTATAATTCCCATTTCTTCTCTAAATTTATTTGAATTAATTCTTTTTTCGTTTTAAAAATAGCCTTTTCTGAATCATTTCTTATTTGCCATTTTTACTTGCGACTTATAAGTACTATAAGGCAAGTTATGACATTACGATCATAGCGAAGACTAAAAAAGTGGGTCTCGAAATTCTGTCTGTCTGTCTGTTCGACTACAGTCTAAGCGGCTCGCCCGATTTTCTTTAAACTTGGTAGATATCATTTTTAATTTTTCCCCCACACCGAATTTTTTCAAAATTTTATAATTATTTTTTTTTTTTTTCAAAAATTGTTGGACAGATTTAAAAAATAAAAATACAAAAAAAAATCATTAAGTTAAAGCTACATAGATAATGGTTGAAAAAATTTTCCGAAAAATGGTTATTGAGGGTACCCCCCATGGAACCTTTTTTTTTATTTTTGATTTTCTCAAAAACGGTACCATCTATATTGATCATTTTTTTTGTCTAAAGCTCCCCAAATTAAATATTATTGTGTATTCAAATTTTCGATTTTTTTTTTTTGGATTTAAAAAAAATTAAATTTTATGCTAGATTTTTTGAAACTTGATAAATAAAAGTTTCTCAATATAGTCTACAAGATGTAAGAAAAAAAAATAATTTTACCTAAAAATAAAGGTATCTACCAACCATACAAATGTTAAAATAAGGTTTTCAAAAATCGTATTTTTCTCGAAAACGGCGACTAGAATTTTGATAATTTTTTTTTCTTTCAATTAATTTTTACGATCTTTAATTTAAAAAAAAAGGAAATTAAGATATTACAGCTTGTACCACAGAACCATTTTTCTAATTTTGAATTTCTTACTATCGACATAATGGATTTTAATAAAAAATTTTATAGAGATGCTTCTAAAAAGTTCAAAAAACATTGCATTTCAAAACTTTAAGAAAATTTTTTTCGAATTTTTGAAAAAAGACATATTTTTAGAAAATTCGATATCTCAAGAACGGCTCAACATTTTTTTTTTTTGTAAATTTAATTTTCATTCGTATAATAATAAAAACTTATTTATAGTTGGCGTACCAAATTTTTTTAAAGAAACCTCTACAACGACTTATAATTTTTGTTGCTTCATAAATTCATATCTGCATAGCATTCTGTTCTCTAACCAATTTTTGTCTCTCACTACTAAAAGAATTTAAAAAAAATAATTTTATCCTTATGAACAGTTTTCTCTAATAAAATTCGTTTTTAAAATTCCTAGTCTATTACATAGGAGCAAGTTCGTGCGACCCAGTCGAGCATTTTATTTAATAACTGTAACTTATATGCAATAAGCACTCAAAAACTCTGATTGAAAAATGTAATTTTGACAAAACAAAGCGAAAATTATCAACTTTAACAATTGATTCTCATCCAGTGGCGTAGCGTAAGGGGGGCGGGGGGTGCGGTCCGCCCCGGGCGGCAGGCCTAGGGGGGCGGCAAATTGTCGCCGGTGATGCGGGTAGAGTAGAAATCATATGTTTCATGACAGAACGTTTGACAAGTCGTGAGTTCGTAGACGGTGAGTAGGGCCGTAAGAGTGCATTCCGTATTGTCGCGCTGATCGCGAAACTAAAACAAAACGTTCCGAAACTCTCGCGAAACTGAAAGGGAGTGTTCCGAAACATATGATATGCATATGCGAGATATGATAAGATAACTAGGATTCGACGGAAACGTTATTCTAGTCTCAGTTTCAGTGAACCTCGTGAAGCTGTAAAGAAGCTTAAAAATAAGTTTGTGGAAGTTCTTGAGGTACTGGAAGAATTGACGGATCCGTAGCCAGTCTGAAGAAGATGACGCACAGACTTACCTGCAGCAATGTGGACTGAGTGTGGGTAAGTGTGCTCAGAAACTCTGCGTTTTAAAAGCTCTCCTGGTGGAGAGCAGAGACCGTTTCGTCCGAGCCGCAATCGACTTTTCTAAGACTTTTTGGAAAAAACTCGGAATCGATCTCAAAACGAGTACAATTCGCAGGAAAAAGCGCATGCATGGAGATGAATCTGCAGATGCAGCTTTGGCTCACGAGCCTCATTCGTAAGGCTCGTAAAATCCGTTTATGAAGCCGCTAATTCTATTTTACTTTCAATAAAAGATACTTCATTGCCTGTGAAATGATGTCTCGAAATTTAATTTTAATTTAGTATTGAATGGGGGCAGCAAAATGGGTCTCCCGCCCCGGGCGCCGAGATGGTACGCTACGCCACTGTTCTCATCGTTGAGTGTCTTGGGAGAGGCTCCACAAATGCAACACCTGATTGCAGACTTAGTTTCTGTAAAAACATTACAGACCTTCATTTAATCAACAATACGACCAACACAGCCGACGAGAACATTGACAACTCTTTAACACTTATATAACACAATGAACTTGGTCAACAAATTTCATACAGACCTTCCCATTTATGATAGTGAGAAAAAATTTATTTGTTAAGTTAATTCCATCCACAACTTAATTAGTACGGCTTACTCTATTTATCTGGTTTTGAATTTTTGAAATTTAATTTTTTGTTAATTCAGGACGGACTTGGGTTTTATTAAACTGAATGGGTTTCGCTTTTTAAATCAATTTGAACGAACGAAATTAAAAACAGGAATCCGTCATTGGCTTCAAAATTTGAAGATTTTTGTTTATATCTGCTATGCCCCGAACTACCGTTACAACCCCCGTTCTATGCCTTTCAAAAATACTAACATCAGATCTTAAAAATCGATTGATCCAATTATCTTATGTTGATTGTAAAGCGGGTTCTGCACCAATTTGTTCAATGAAGTGTTCATCCTGTTCACCTTCGAATAATAAGAAATCATCATCACTAAGCCAGTGTTCGAAGAATATATTTGCGTTACGGCCACATAGCTGGATTATAGTTAGCTGGGTCCCAAATGGACAACAATGTTATATACGGGTTAAGGGTTCTGCTGTTTCGGAAGTCACGCGAAAAAAAAAAACACAAACATTTTAAAATAAGATTATTAACTCGAAATTCATATGAAAATATTAAGTTTTTAAATTCCAACCAATGCCAATTTCCTTCAATAAAAAAACGAAAAATTCTTCAAACTCCTAACCAGTTTTCCACTGATTCAAATTTTCAGTTTTTCAACTTTAAAACTTTTCTTTTTTCTCTTCGAAAATTTTATTTTCATCTCTGGTTTCTTCAAGAATCGTCGTAGAACTTGTCTTCTAGGTTTTCATTTGGCCCTTCTTTTTCTATTCTTTTCAGTCTATCAGGGGCCAAAGTTTTCGGGCGGGTCATCATTCAGTTACCCTCCGCCATTTGTTCTAGAAAGAGCTAACGCAGTTAAACACTGGTTCTCCTTATTCGCAATATATCGCTGGGTCTTTCATCGTCATCATAGAATTTACCGACCGCTTGTTGCACATTATCTTATCCGATGGATGAACCTATCCAATGCAAAATACCAATTTTAATTTTTTGAATAGGGACAAAATGGTTTTTGAAAACTAAAAAGAAATTCTATTTTACATCACAATAATAGTGGAAACCTGCTGGAAAGTTGACTTACAGTTAACAACATTTTAAAAGGTAGGTAGAAACTGACGATATTTCTCTAATTCGCTAAATTATTCTATGTCCTTGGTCTTCTTCGCAGATTTGGATGATTAGAAACCAGCGTTTAACGCTCCATCTATAACAATTGTGATTTAGATATTTTGCTTTTTCAGCGTTAAAGCTAACATTTGCACTTGAGTGGATGCGTTTTTTGAGCATATAATAAGCAGTGCTAGTGTGATGCCAATTTTAGCGAAGTAAATCAAAGGACTTCGAATAAACCTAAAGTCACAGTGTAATGAGTGATTTCCTCAGCTGTAATGACTCCTGGTTTTTTGAAGAAAATAAGGTCACAGTGATAGTTAATTCCGACGGGATTTGGCAACATATTGAAGATTTTTTAGTATCAACGACCTGATGAATTGGCCTTAAGAGATATTTAGGTCCAACATGTCGGATCAACTTCTTATACTTCAAGGCTATTTGGAGGGAACACTTCCCAGCAGGACGCTCCTCTTTTTATTTTTTTATTTTTTTTAGTAGGCTTATCTAACAGAAGTTTATGTCAATCATCAAAGGACGCTTCAAGACTTAAAGTTCATAAATAAATACAAAATAAAAATACATATGAGCTACAACGGCTCACAGAGAACCTGAACCCAATCAATCAATTTTTTGTTTTATTGAACATATACTATTTACAATTTGGCAAACAACTTATGTATGAAATGTATGAAATAATGTATGAAAATTTACATTTGTTGGCTCATAGGGGGCCTAACTATATAAAGTGTCTTAAGCTTAATTATTTTTATATAAAATTTACATGACATGTAGTGTTTCTGTCATTGACGGTCGAAGTAGAGTCCAGTGCAGATTCGAATAGTTGAAGTTCCTTCATAGCTGTCTTCGAGATGGAAAACCAGAGTGGGAAGGAATTGCTGATCACTGGTCGCAGGAGTTGCTTGTAGATTAATATTTTTGTCGGTTGGCTAAGACCTAATCTTCTTTTCAGCAATGGGTGTAAACGGCTGAAGGCCAAGCTGGCCTTTTTTCAGAACATTTCTTGAGTGCAGGTTAAACCTTAGCAACTCGTTGAAGTGAATTCCTAGGTACTTGACATTTGGCTTTGCCACTATGGTGGATCCGTCAGGGAGTTTTAGGACCAGATTTCTGCAAATTGTTGCGGTGCGAATGCCTCTACCAGTTGAAGGTCTCCTGAAGCAGACAAGTTCCGATTTGGGAACCTGAACCTAAAGTGACATACAACTCTCAACCATTTCTGTGTGCATGTAATCTTCATAAATGAAGTTGACCTACAATTTTCTCCCGAGTTCGAACGGCTTAGATGCGGGAAATATTTTTCATAACAAGATATCGTGTATAATATTTTTAACCTCCACGCAAAAGGCTGTACCCTAAAAATAAATAAATTTGGTGGTGCAACAGCTCGGAGTGAACCAGGACCTAGTGACTTACAACTCTCAACCATTCCTGTATGCGTGTTGTACCAGGAACGGAGGGGACCTACAGTTTTCTGCCGATTCCGAACGGCTAATGAGCAGCACTTTCCATGACAAGCGATACTCTTGGAGAATTTGTCAATTTCTCGCAAGAGGCAGTACACCCCTGAAAAAAACTTTGCAGCGGCTGAGAATCGAACTCGAGACCTTCCGCATGACAGTCCAACGCACTAACCATTATGCCAAGGGGTACTACAAAAGGCTGTACCCCCTGAAAATAATATTATTTTATCTTTAGGTGACAACAACTGGGAACAGACCTTCAGCGCGATAGAATGACGCAACAGTGTTCTAACTTCTATTGGTAAGGGTCACGAAAAACGTCAAAAATCAGCTTATTCAGTATATACTCGTAGGCAAGGGGGCGTCCTTATGATTTTGAAAACTGCGTGAAGCAAAATTTAAAATATCTACCTATATTATTATAGAAAAAAATATGATTCATAAAATGGGGTTATTGTCAGGTGTGAGAGCCTTAAAAAAATCGACTAAATCGTTTTCGACATATTAAGTTTTCAAAATTTGAAAATTTTTTACACAGTTCCTGGTCAAACTTCTTACAAACTTTCGCATACAAACTTCATTGGAAAGGGATGTAATGTTGTGAAAAAAATAAAATATTTCTCAACGGTTATTAAAAGTTCTAGCCAAATACCTATGTAGCCTCTATACATTGCGCAAGCACGTTTGCCACAGGCATATCATATTTTGTTGGTTTTATTGTCTATTTAAAGAGCAGCCTGTGTCTTTTTTTTTGTAAAGTCATGTTGTGAGTTTGGTTTAGACCGAGAAGGACGATAGTTATCGGGCCAACTTTTTCAAATTCTCGAAATGTCTTATTTTATACAAAATCGAGTTAGATACATAGATACTCAGGCTATCCCTTAAGCTCAAGTTACATAAATGGTTACATAACATTTCAACAAAGCTTTGAACATTCAAGTCATACAAAAGATACACACCTAACTTTAATATTTAATAATGAGTTTGACAAAACCTACAAGCTTCCCCCCACAACATCCCCTCTTCAAATACGCATTCCTTCTACACGTTACATCCTTTTAAGAGAAAACAAATTATCGCCAATTGTGTAATCGCATCAAAACTTCATTTCGAAAAGTGCACGGACTTAACTGATTCCACATATTGAGGAGATTGAGTGTCCTTTTGTAGGTTTGATCGGATGGCGAATAAAAAAGCAACATACCATCAACATCGTCGTCACGATCACTTAGTCGGATTGAATTACCATCTCTCCAGAGGTTGTTGCAGGGTGGTCCTGTCACGTCATACATCTTAGGTACGATGACGAAGACCACTGCGAAGTGACCGTAAGTCGATTAGTTACAAAACACGTCAGTGGTCTTAACAAAAATATTACCAGCTCTTACTAAGCAGCGTGGTGGCCGACACGGGCGGCGGCGGCAGCGGCGTCCTATGCGCGCAACTCTCAAAACAGAACAGATTGAGTACGTTGAACGCGTTCACCACCATTGAAGTTCCAATTTAAACGGATATCTTGCAGCAGCTTAAACGTTTCGCCCAAGTGTGACCATCTTAGGCACGGTGAGAGTGAAAATTTTGCTGAGAAGCATGAAATCATGCTTCTAATCCGATTCGTCATTTCAACTAAATTTGATTCACTTAAGAGCTGTTTGATTCCGTCATTTGAATGATATTCACTTGGATAAGTTTATTTTTGTTTTTAATTTTGTTGGGTTATGTCTAGACACAAGGTATAGGTTTTGGGTGTTGTGATGTTCGGGACTTATCAATTTTATCTTTCAATCACTCAATCATGTTGAGTGGCGAAAATTATCCCGAAGCGACAATTCGGTAATTTGATAAATTGTCAAGAATTTTTTTTTTAGAATTTCAAAAGAAGTCAAATCAGCTGGAAAGTTTTTTACCTGGAACACAAAAAATGGCACACTGATGGGATGGTGTTTTGGGTATTGTAATATTTCTTAAGCTAAATACCTATAGAGAAGAAGACCTTGATAGAAGTTTGCCAAAATAACTCCTTTGTATACCATGACTCCGGCGACACAATACTATCTTACAATTTAATCTTATGCTTGAACCAAGCTTACCTCGTTGTGGTGTGTTGGGGTTCTGGAGTTGTGTGTTGTGGCGTGGTATATTGTGGAATGGTGTATCCTTATTGCTCCAATGTACATATTTGTGTGTGATGGGTCGAAATCGAAATCCTACTTATTCCGACTGCATGATACTACGCTTACTTACTGACACAACCAGCTCGCGATCCATAAAGGGTCACTGTGTCTGTGTGTGACGCATCAAACTGTCCATCCTTTCGGACCACAAGCTCTCTCCTTTCAGTTGAATAAATGAATGAATAATGCGTTGGGGGTATTGCACTGCGACCTGGAGATCTATTGTCTTCCCACTTAAAAATGGATGAGCTTGATAATTATATAGTTCTTCCTCAGAATCTATTGCTCTTAGGAATCTTAGTATTTGGGGCACCTTCAGAGAGGATAGGTCGCTCTCTTCTACCTGGTATTGTAGAAGATGATTTTTCCTTCGGTGCATGAGTGGACAAAATCTTCCTAGTATCTGGACTGATGGTTCCTCATGCACGTTGCAGAATCTACATGTGGCACTGGTTATCATGCAAAGTAAACCTATGTGTTTTCCAAGTTTGCGGTGTCCATTTAGGATACCTGTTATTATCCTTAGATTATTTCTACTAAAGCAGTTTTCGAAACGTTGCTGGTTTCAATTGCCCAGTAGTAGTTTCGCCTGCTTCAGCTTTGGGAGTTTTTTCCAATTCCTGGACCTGTTTGCCTCCTTTTCTTATTTAATTTTGTTTTTGATGATGATGGCTCAGGCCCTATTTAAGGGGTTGATGCGTCTATTTTTGCTAAGAAGTCTGCCTCTTCGTTTCCATGAACACCCACGTGACCAGGTACCCAGTGGAGAGTGACCGGTTCTGTTTGCCAAGTTCATTTAACCTGCTTATGCACTCCCGCACCAACTTAGCGCCGATGGTATATGAGCTTAATGCCTTAATGTCGTTTACCTCCGCTTGGAAGATACCGGTGGACTGCCCCATCGGCATGGAAAGTCTGGTTCTTGGTCCAAAGATTCCTGCACCAGTCCCTTCGCAGGTAGGGCAGGTTCTCACTGCTCCGGTTATACTGATACACACGAGCCCTTGAATTTTTCTAGTTGTTGCAAGCAAACGCATCATATAGGTAATGATAGGTCTTACCATCAAAGTGCACATCCACCTAAGGATGTCACGATTTGCATCCTCATGACTTGCCTGTAAGTCCATTGCATATCATTAGGACTTTTGTGGCCTTCCCGAATATAGCTCGTAAGTGTTTGTTCCAGAGGAATTTACTAGTAATTCCTAGATATTTTACCTCCAACTGCGTCTTAATGGCAGAAGTCTTTCCTTGGTAAATGATATGATTGTCGTCTTGGAGGGATTTATTGATAGTCCTACGTTTCCTTGTAATTGTTGGTCTTCTTTAGACAATATCACAAAGATTTCCTTCAAACTTACCTACTGCAATGATAGTGATGTCATCAGCAAGACCAATGCAGCATATACTTTGGGAGATAACATTTTCTAACAATTCATCCACTACAAGACTCCACAACAAGGGTGATAATACACCACCCTGAGGACAGCCACTTGTTGTGACCATTTTCTTACATTTTGTCCTGCTTGTGCCTCTGCATTTCTAGAGCTTATCAAAACATTACTTTTATCCATCTGGTTATGTCAATGGATTTGCATTTCCTAAGAAGAGCGTTACCCACAGCCTCGTAGACATTCCGAAGGCTCCCTCTATGTCTGCTTTACATATAAGCCTTTTTGTATCTTATTTTTGTTAGTTCAAATAGGGCGGTCTCTTTTGGCGCTAATTGACAGGCCTTTTTATTAAAACTTCTGATCTTATGAAATTGTCAATTACCTTTTCCCATAGACTTGGCTTATATCCAAGGGCAATACTTCTCTGAAGAATATTGATGAATGGTCGTAGCTATCTTGCAGTCCTCTCTGTTTGGTGGTATGAGGGGTGTTCCCTCTACCAAGTTACCATCCAATGGTAAACTGCCTGGAAAGTGTGTGATAAACATTCATTTTCAGTGAAACTCCCATCACTATACCGAAGTGCTCCTTCCAGTTATCTATACCAGGTGCTGTGGCATCCGCGATGGCTTGGTCTCTATGTCGCACCATCAGTCATCCTTGTTGCCATGAACCTGGGTGCTGCAGCGTTGTTGTCCATTTGCTCAATGTAGTCGTTGTGATCTGATCGTTTGGAATACATATATCTAAAAAAACGTTCTTCCGAAAGACCCCAGTAGGTTAGGTAAGCCCAAAATTTGGTCCGTTATGGTACCACAGGATTCCAAAGATCTCCCTTACTCGTTAAACCAGTTGGAGCTAGCAATGAAACTTTTGAGGCAGCAGATGTCGGAATTTCTTAGATCACTACGATCATTATAGTAGAAGTCTCCCAAGTGGTTTCTACGACTTTGTGCTAGGGCAGGCCAAGAATTAAGAAGGTGAGAAACTGACTCCTCTTCTTCCTTATCCATGCAGCTTCTGCAAAAATCATTTGCGGGAGCTCCAAGTCGAAAAGCATATCTACCTATTAGGCAGTGTCCAGTCGGAACACCTATAACGGAGCTAATGTGCAATCTACCAATAAAAATAAGTTGTTTTGAGCGTTTAGCATCAATCAATGGCCAAATTAGTTTTGTATACTGGCAAGTTGAGGTGCTGGTCCATCCAGTAGTATCAGATCTTTATTATTTCGGGTTGTCATCCAACAATGGGCTTTAAGTAGTTTTGGCAGTTTGAGAGCTTAGTGAGAAGTTTTCAGATCATTTTTTTCGCTAAACCAGGGTAGCGCTGATTTTCGGAAGTAATTCTAAGGTAATAGTTTGATCTCCGCTGAAGGGTCATTCGTGGAGATAATATTTACTTAGATGTAGATGAAGTTCTAAAGTTGGGGCTATCAAAACTCACTTGTGGACGTTTATTCGTTTACGTCAGGACCAACATGCTCCGCTTGTTCTTCAATCACCGTGAAAGTCTCTGTTACGGAACGTTTGGAATGGCCGAGAATGCCGTTATCGCATATTCCAAAAGTTGGACAGATTTATTGAGTGCCTTCCTTCGTAAGGCCTATCCTGCGCACAAATTGCTTTGGAACGAGATTGAAGAAGTCAAATGAAAGTACATCTCCACAATTTGTCCATGTTTGAAAATAGGAGAAAATAAACACTAGTAGCACTATGCCCAATATCACGCGACACAGTTTTTCCTGGGATTTAAAAATGAGTCATTGCCTTATAGAGATTATGAGGTCAATGAAAAGATGGTGAGCCTGCACTAGAAATTCGCTGCTTATATACAGAATTCCTCCCAGAATAAAAATCTCCCTGAAGCCACACTTCTCGACTTAAGTGTTGCAAAATGCCTTATGACGCTCACAAAGTAGGTCAGATAGTTCCATTAATATGACGATCAGTAGAAAATTGCTTCGAAAGCTCGTGAAAGTGGGTTGCCTTCTGGCTCTCTTACTCTAACAACATGATGTGCTTTTAGCAGCTGCTAGAAATGCTGCTTGAAAACATTTACTATTCCCTGTGATTTGGTAACTAGGTTACTTGCGACCTTTCAAAGAGCCTGTATTACGGTCTTAAAATAGGCAGTTAATTGGCCTTTATATAAAATACCGGATGTAGTCTCTCTAGGATTCTCCTTGATCTATACGGTTCTCGTGATGCATCAGTATTGCGCTTCAGCATATTAACATATCAATCTTTTGTCACTTGCTTCATTCAGTTGAACGCATTCATCATCATTTCAAAAGTTCTTTATCTAGAAATAACTACGGTGTGATATCGCACTGTTGGGGCGGCTTTTTGAAGCTTGTGGTAGATGGATGCACAACGAAGAGGCTCTCACTAGACTCTATAGACTCTGTAGATTCTGGTAATTTCCTCTTTTCTTCGTGAGTATTAGCAATGCCTTTTCGTTCCAAAGTCAAGCTCTGAATTTTGGAGCAACTTGGAAATAGTCAGTGTCGACGTTTGCCCTAAGAATTTGCGAGCGTATAAGATGCCTTGCTGCGATAAGGAAGCGTGGAGATTGCTTTGTCGAAACAGGAAAAATGTAAAACTGTGAAAATATGAAGATACGAAGTATACGAATCCCGAATAACGAATAACGAATAACGAATTCCGAATAACAAATACCGAATAAAGATATCCGAAGAATAGATTCTGAACATCTAATTATGGATCCCGAATTCAGAGCAACATATTCCGAATACTTACTTATTTACTTAAGGAGGCCCTACAATCTGGGATGGACCGGGGGACCAAAAAACTGAAGATAGCCAGCTCGGTCCCAAGATGTCTCCAGTTTCGCACGCCAAGTTGGTTGAGGTCCTCTCCTCTCCTCGCTTAAATAAAACAGACTTGATCTTTTTAGGTGTAAACAGTTTTATGTTTGCAATTTCGGGATTTCTTAATGGCTTCATTTGTGAATTAAAATTTTAAAATTTTTCCTTTACACCAATACTCCACACAAAATAAACAATTGAGAAGTATTACTAGAAAAAAAAATGAAACTAAATTATATTTTATTATTTAAGGAAGAGGTATACATACTTGCGTCTTCTAAATCTTGCTGCAAACCGCAAAACCGATTTATATTTAAATTAAAATGTGACATTCCCACCTCGCGATTCATCAACATAGACAAATTTTATCGACGTATTACCTATGTACATGTATGCCGCTTGTTGATTTTGTCAGTATAAATGACATTCGACAGATTTCCGACATCGGGACATCATCATAAATCACGAAATCAAATATACCCACTAACAGGCACGTGGTGTATGATTTTGTGTATTTGTATACACATGTGTGTGTGTCTGTAGCTGATTATGTGTGCGTGTGAGAATGAAATACGGTTTCATGTTTAAATTATTATGCCTAACACTTCAGTATGCAAACAAGGTGGAAGTTCCATTTAAATGGAAAACACCCCCATATATACGGCAGTAATTTGTCACGATGAGGGCTGCAGCAGCAGCAGTCCTTGAAAACCTCAATCATGTCATCAGCAACCATAGAAAAGCTTCCATGTTCCAGGGAATATTTCCCCCCTCGATCACTCTGCTAGAAAGTCAATCAAAGCACCACCATTAACTGCTGTCCCATCATATGGATGGGGTGTTAAATCCTTGCATAGATTTGCTTGCACGTCAATAGCAGCAACCCTCAACAATGGCCTAGCCTATATCACCAAAGACAACTCTGCCACACAAACAAATAATATAGTGGGAGGATTAACTCGATTCAACTGACCGCAAACCAACCAACAAGGAACAAACGCCCGCCCGACCATGTTATCCTTGTTTGGCTGGAGGGCATTATAAGGAAAAGAGATGGGAAGCCCGAAGTGTATGGAGGATTGTAAGCGCACTTAATTCCCCAAAATTTTCACCTCAATGAAGAACGATTGTCACTTTATTGCTTGTCAGGAAGGATATGTTTCCGATCAAGAGTCACTGGCATAGCTGACGAAGGCTACGAAAGAACACTTTACAATGGGGCAGGAAAAGTCGGCTCGAATCCGTTGACGAAAATTAAGAACGATGAGAGGAGTGGCAGCCAACTGAAAGATTTCACAAGACTTCTGCTGTGTGCTTTCGAGGCTTCAGTGTCATTTGAATATAAATTACTTTTTGGGGTTTGGTGTTTATACGCGAAGGCTACAGGCTCAGAAAGTGTTAAATTTATTTCAGTTTGAGTTAACAGGAGTATTGAAGATTTCCTACCATTAAAAGTTTTTTGAACATTTTGTTTAAAACCGTTAAGGCATAGTTCTAAGTTAAACTTTTGAGACTTCTGGCCGAAGACATTTAAAATTTTGCAGCGATCTAGTTTGTATCCGTTGTTTCACAGTATTTTTATACTATGGCATTTCTGGAGGGGGAAAACATCAACCAATAGGCTCCCCATATGAGATCATAGGATGAATGGAGTAAATCAACGTCACAGTCTTGAAGTCAGAGACTTTACTTGATTTTCTGTGACATTCTTAGAGCTGAGGTCCGTGCCATTTTTCAGTAGTATCAAGATTAGTGAAAGAGAGATGGTGGAGGATGAATGCTTCGTGGGGCAACGCAGATCTCATATCCCAGTAGTGGATCGGATTAAGCGGTCTACTTTTCTTAGGGGAAAACAAGGTCTCTGTCATCTGGATCAACTTATATGATAGGGGAGTTAACTTCACTACCTAAGAAAAAGCAAGAATATGAGAGAGAGAGAGAGAGACAAGATAGTGAATACCCTCAAATTGCAACAAGACCCGAACGTCACAAAATAACGACTGATAAGAGTATGTACCTGGAACCTGAGAACACTTTACAACCCAAAAGCTAAAGTAAGTTCCCATGGATTATAGGGCAGATATTACAGAAATCTAGGAAACGATAGATAGTATCATGTATGATGCAAAAAAAATTGACAAGTTCACTATAGCCGCAAAAAAAAGATTACACATGTTAGGATGGGGATTGGAGGTGGGAAATCGGTTAAGGATCAAAGTTATCGACTTTAAGCTAAGTGATCCGCTGGCTGTGAATCGCATCAAAGCCACATCAAAAACATTAGCCTTATATAGGCACACGCCCCAATCGATGAAGCAGAAGACCTTATAAAGTAGGAATCTTATGAACTGGATGGAGCCTGTTCAAAGAAAGATGTCAAAGATGTGCTATGGGACTTTGAGGTTAAAGTCAGAAAGGAGGACATCTTCAGCAGATTAATTGGTAAGCACAGCCTTCACGTGATACAGGAAATCCGCAATGCTAAGGATACACGAAGCAATGAAGACGGTTAAACCTCAAACCAAATGAACCATGAAATAATATCCATCGAAAGCAAGTATCGTGCTTCTTAAACACGCCGTCTTTACAAGGGGATAGATGTTTGCTTCTGTCCATTTCATATAGCTTGACTGGCGAACAACTACCAAACTAACAAGAAGAAGAAATTCGACGTTGGGTTCGAGTCTACAGAGAGTACATCAGCAAGAGGCCAACAATATGCCATTCCACCAAAGGCTACAACTACAACCACTCAAGGAAAAGAACTGGTATGATAATGAAAGCGTTCTACTGAAACAAGTGACAGAAGACATGTTTATATTCTGCGGCGCAAAACAAAAGCAACGGTAGAAGAACATCGAACATGGAGAAGAGAGGATATGAAATATCATCAATAGAAAGAAGAGGGTACAGGCAAACCCTTACCGGAAGTATATCGAAGAGTCTCGCAATCGAAACAAAACGTAGAGGTTTTATACAAAAAGGAAAGAAGGTGGATGCTGGTCTTAGTAATGAAACGCAGGCTCTTCAAAACAGGGAAAAGTAAACGTATTCAAGAAACATTTCTAGCAGGTCCAAATCGGTATCAGATCAGTGGCGTAGATAGCTTTTCGCTATGGGGGGGGATAGATCTAGTTCGCTCATATTTTTTAAAGTCTTACAGTCGTATTAATAAAAACACACAATTTGCTTGTTAACACACGTTTTTTCCACGGATAATGAAATTATTTCTTTGATAAATTAAAATATTAATAAAACTATCGTTTCTTTATTTTATCTATTCACTGAATAACAAGGAAAAATTGGCAGCACTTCCTTCAATTCTACTAAATATTCTAGTACCTTTTTCATTATTGAAAGCCGGTATGTCATCTCAGACATACAAAATAATTTTTATTGTTAAACAAATTCTAAACGGTTATTTAATTTTTGTGTGAAAGTTCAAATTAATTTGTTAAAAAAATAAATATGCGAGAAAAGAAAAAAAAAATGACTGAAAATTGGAGTTATGGCGACAAGGTTAGTTAACACAATAATGTATGGCAGGCATTACTTGGATATTTAGTGGAATTTGTATTATTAAATAAAATATTTCCGTCAAATTCGACGAGCAAGTTGAAGATATCCGCTCGTTAATCAACAAAATCGGTGAGATAAATTATCTTCTCATTGTCAAACGTCATTTAAGACTAACACACATTTATTATTAAGAATTATAAGTTAAAATACGTGTTAAAGTTGTTTCGCCTGTATTTTGTGCTTATTAATAGGGCTGTTAATAATAATAATAATAATAATAAAATCAAATACCTAACAATACTTCATTGAATTCATTATGTATGCCATACAAATATTATATTTTTTAAAGATAATATATTATACGCATTAATTTGAATATGAACTAGAATACATATTGATATACAGTGCCTTGCATAAGTATAACCGCACCTGTAAAAATGCGTTTTGTAGAAAATTAAAATGGGAATGACACTTTACTATTTTTTTATTGAATGTCATCACTAATCAAGTAAATTGAGAAGCTTCATTCAGTAATGTGCTTCGAAATGACAAGAAACAATGCCGCGTGGTAAACATTTAAGCGATACGGAAAAAGTCAAAATTCAAGCTTTTCGGTTAACTGGCCTAAGCTTAAGGGCTATTGGTAGGAAAATTTAAAGATCCGATCGTGTCGTCCGAAATTTCTTACAAGATCCAGAATCTTATGAGACGAAAATAAGACCCGGGCATCTGCAGAAGCTGACACGTCGAGAAAAGAGGCGTTTAATAAATGCTGAATCCAATTCGGCGCATTCTTTGCCAGACGTTCGTGACGAATTGGGCTTAGGAATTTCGGTTTCAACGGTTTTTCGTGCCTTAAAAAGCAGTAAAGTGATTGTTCGGTGCAAAATGATGCCAGCTCCAAATTTGACAACAGTCTACAAAAAAAAAGTAAGACTTTGCCCAGCAAAACATGAAACGGAATTGGAAAACCATAAGTAACATTCCATTAATTTACACTTAACTCTTGTTATTCCAAATGGCATAATTCAATGAATGTTTTTTTTTTTAGATTATTTTAGATTAGTTTCAGTGGCGAAAAAAAATCTAATCTTGATGGGTCAAGTGGTTTTAACGGATATTGGCACGATCTGAAAAAGGAAAAAAGTTTGTTTTCAAGAGGAACTTTAACGGTGGCAGTTGCAAGGTTTGGGGGGCCTTCTGCGACCGTGGTAAGATTGAACTTGCCTTCACCTCTGCAAAGATGAACAGTTCAGCTTGCACCCAAGTGCTTCAGGATAATTTGGTACCCTACTTAAGACGATTTCGTCGAGTTCGGCATGTCTTCCAGCATGATAATGTCCCAATTCACGTTAGTCGTCAAAGTTTGGGATGGTACGACTCGAATAACATACATTTTATGGTGTTCCCGTCACGTTCTCCAGATTGTAACCCTATTGAAAATCTTTGGGGAATTTTGACCCGCAAAATTTATGCCCATAATAGGCAATTATACAGTGTTGCTGAGCTGCGAGAGGCGATTGTGGAAGAATGGAACTGTATAGACGATTCCATATTAAACAACCTTGTCAACATTATGTCAAAAACAATTTTAGATTGGTCGAAAATAGGGGCAGCAATGTCCTTTACTAATTTGGCCGAAAAAATGTACTTAAAATAAAAAAAAAAAACAGATCAAAATAAAAAAAGCGGTTATACTTTTGCAATACAAAAAAAAATCTGTTTTAATTTTTAACCACCAGAAGAGAAACTAAGGGAACTTTTTTTTCTTCTCAATTTACTTAATTAGTGATGCCATTCAATAAAAAATAGTAGGGTGTGATTCCCATTTTAATTTTTTTTTTTTTTTTTTTTTCTACAAAACGCATTTTTACAGGTTATACTTATATAAGGCACTGTAGTAAGTAAAATAATATTAATTTAAAAAATAAATCACAAAATAAAATCCAGTTTTCTGTTCTTTTTTAGATAAAACACTTATAACCTCGTCTGCTATTATAGGTATTTCGCGATAAATAGCTAGAGCAGCCAAACCATTCAAATGATCCTGCAAATAAGTAAACATCCAAAGCTTATCACACTGTTATTAAAATAGACATATTTTTAATAATCTCATTTCGTTGGTCATGCTTCTTTGTATTGTTTTTATTCTCTTTACTGACTGGAGAAAGTTCTTTCGGGAGTTGACGCTGAAACCGGCAGTGCAGCTAATATCTTTAATAAAATATATATATGTAGCTGGATGGAAGCGCTTTTTCTTGCACGTTTACCTATTTTATCAATTGGTGAGAGACGTACAAAAAAACTTCAGAGTGCGTTTCTTTAACTTATTTGGTTCATGACTGGTTATGTTGAACAATTATCGATCCCAATGGGGGGGATATATCCCCCTGATCCCTCCCTATCTACGCCACTGTATCAGATAGATCGAGTAATAGGACAAGAAGACAATACAGCTCCAGGCAACAAAGAACAAGTTCTAACACCAAGTATAGAAGATGGTACGCCAATTTTTTTAAAAAACTTTAAGAACAACCAATCACTACACGCAAAAACATTGCAGGGTTAAAATTAACCGAATTTCGGTTAATAGCAACCAAGTAACACTGTTAATATAGCACCTACAGAGTTACTCTGCAAGAAATAGCAGAGACAACTCGATTAATGGTAAATCGGTTAAAAACAACCGAGTACACGATTAAGGATCATTTCCCCTCCAAAAGGTACTCGTATAAATAAAAACAAGCAAACTCTGCAAAAAACAACCAATTAACTTGGTATTTTATACCCAATTTACTTATTTGTTTTTAGCCAATCATGTTGTTAATATCAACCAATCATCTCGGGTAATATCTAAACTTTCCTAGGTGAAATAGCGATACACTTGTATCAATTTAGCTAACCTACTTAGTTAAATTAAAACAACCTACTCTGTTTTATTTAATCAACCCACTTTGTTGAATTTAGCAAACCTACTGGGTTAATAATAACTAATCTACTCTGTTTGAATTAGCCAAGCTACTTGGTTTATACTAACCAATCAACTTGGTTAATACTAACCAACCTACTTGGTTAATACTTACCAACCTACTCGGTTAATAATAACCAACCTACTCGGTTTTATTTAACCAACCTTCTCTGTTGAAATTAGCCAACTTACTTGTTTAATACTAACCAACCTACTTGGTTTTAATTAACCAACCTTCTCTGTTGAAATTAGCCAATCTAGTTGGTTAATACTAACCAACCTACTTGGTTAATACTAACCAACCTACTCGGTTAATAATAACCAACCTACTCGGTTTTATTTAACCAACCTTCTCTGTTGAAATTAGCTAACTTACTTGTTTAATACTAACCAACCTACTTGGTTTTAATTAACCAACCTTCTCTGTTGAAATTAGCCAACCTAGTTGGTTAATACTAACCAACCTACTTGGTTAATACTAAGCAACCTACTTGGTTAATAATAACCAACCTACTCGGTTTTATTTAACCAACCTTCTCTGTTGAAATTAGCCAACTTACTTGTTTAATACTAACCAACCTACTCGGTTTTATTTAACCAACCTTTTCTGTTGAAATTAGCCAACTTACTTGTTTAATACTAACCAACCTACTCGGTTTTATTTAACCAACCTTCTCTGTTGAAATTAGCCAAGTTACTTGTTTAATACTAACCAACCTACTCGGTTTTAATTAACCAACCTTCTCTGTTGAAATTAGCCAACCTACTTGGTTAATACTAACCAACGTACTTGGTTAATACTAACCAACTTACTCGGTTTTATTTAACCAACCTTCTCTGTTGAAATTAGCCAACTTACTTGTTTAATACTAACCAACCTACTCGGTTTTATTTAACCAAGCTTCTCTGTTGAAATTAGCTAAACTAGTTGGTTAATATTAATCAAGCTTCTTTGTTAAAGGTAGCCAACCTACTTGGTTAATACTTACCAACCTTCTCTGTTGAAATTAGCCAACCTATTTGGTTAATATTAATCAACCTACTTGGTTAATAATTACCAGCTTACTTGGTTTTAATTAACCAACACTCTCTGTTGAAATTAACCAACTTACACGGTTTTATTAACCAACCTGCTTGGTTAATGTTTACCAATATACTCTGCTGAAATTAGCCTACTAACTTGGTTTAAAAAACCCAATTTGCACTGTTAAAATTAGTGAAGCTACTAGGTTATAATTAACTAACATACTAGGTAGAGTTTAGCAAACTTACTCGTTAGATTATAACAGAGTGGGTTTGATAAACTTTACCTAGTAGATTGGTTAGTAATAACCTTGAAGCCTTATTAATAATAAATATGAAAATTTGCTTTTAATGTTAGTAGGCCAACTTTGGCAGAGAATGCTTACCTTCTAGCTTACATTTATTTATAAGCACAATACCGTTGGACATCATCTTTTAAGACCCCGATGTATCTGAAAACTTCAATCTGTTTTGAATAGCCAATTTGAATCCTTAAATTGAAAACATAAGCATTTATGTATAGGTACAAAAGATATTTTATTTTCTCTAAAACATAAAATTAAATTAAAATTACTTAAATTAAATAAATATAAAAATATAAATACTTATCCTCTAACATATTTCTAATACAATAATTTTATTTTTTTAACAACAAAATTATTTTCGATTTTTTAGCTTCTTATTTCATTAATTCTAATTTTTAAGTTTTAAATACAAATTTTTGATTTTGATATCTTCTTGGTTTAAATTTTTCTTAAACTAACAATTTATATTGGGCTTCTTAAAGTCACGTACTGCCTGCTGTTTGCTAAAATATTTATCGTATTTGGGATTGGTGAAATTAAAGACTCTAGAAACACGTTCAATTGCTTCTGCATCGTTGGAACTTGAACTTCATATGCATAGTAATGTTCATTGAAACATAAAGTGTCCAGTACTGTGCCAGAAAATATTAAACGATCAGAGTCATATAAATAAATTCTTTTCAATAAGAAAAAGTCGTAAAGGTAGCCATCTGAGTTCAGACTTTTTACAAAAACGGACCCATTTTTGTAAATAATGGATGAAATTGTTGCCCAACTAACATTAATCAACGTTTTTGTAGGGTCAAGTGATAAACTGGATTGTAAAATATCAATTTCAGATTTTGAAACACTTTTTACAGGACCTACCTCAAGTATGTTGCAAAGTTTACCCTTGAGAAACATTGCATTTAATTGAAGTTGATGTTTTATTGCTAAAGTTAAAGTGACATTTCTTTGGTTACACGATGATCTAGCTGATATTTTGGATTGCCTATGCTTCGCTTCAAACCTCATTGACCACAGCGAAGACAATGGACCGTGTTTCTTAATAGCGGTGTGATAGTGAATGAGGTTGTGAAACTTTGGTTTGAGAGAGTCTTTGGTGAGGTTAATATATTGTTCGTTTAGTTCAGCTATTAAAACTTGCAGTAAATTTTCTGTTCCTACTGAAATTTTAACACTAAGAAGTATATCAAGAATTTTTCTCAATGTTATGTACATCGCCCAAATAGAATCGTCCCTTGGCACAAAATCGCCTATAAGTAATCCCAAGAATCGCAAAAGAGTAAGCGTTTCTCCAGATGACAAACGCACATTTTTCCGTTTAAGATGTTCCCTTTCGATAGGACAAGGTTTATTTTTACTATCGGGTCCATAGGCGAACGCTACTAATTTTTCATTAAAAATAGATAAAGAAAAAAATTGGTAGTGTTCAGTATACTGCATAAGAAGAAAACTTAAAACGTATTTTGCTACACCCTCGAGCACATCATGCATTATATCGACGCCTACCTGCTGAAATAAATCAAAATTCTTTACTTCTGAAAATATACACCTTTCTTTTATTCCAGTTAATGAAAAGTTATTTAAAGACAGATCAGCTTCATAGGATTCAATAGTACGAAGAAGGGCTGTATCCTCATACAGTTGCTCTTTCATTATATCTTTTTGAACTTTACATACTCTGCAGGAAAAATTGGCAGAAAAGCTCTCTACAAACCCAATCATACTATGTATACCCAAATTATCACCAAGAATCAAAGCAAGTTCGAAAAATAAAGTTCCCTTGAAGGTTGGAATATCTATTTCTACACCCACTTCACTTAAAAAATTAAACTCATCAATTACTGGTTTGAATACAACATTATTACCAAAATGTACTCTATCAGATGAATGAAATAATAAAACGAGGAATATGTTAGAAAGAACTGACAAACGCCAAGGCGGAAGACATGGAATGGACACATACACTGCCCCTAATTTGTGGACACCAGCATGACTTCCAAGGACATTTCCAGTTTCATAATCATCGAAATACATAAATAAAGGTAAGACAACTCGGTTGGAATGATGAGACATTCTCTTTCTCCAATAAGAGCCTTGGATGAAATTTTCCATCAAATTTTTACTTTTAACACTGTCCATATATTCAAACGTTTCGGAGAGTATGTCTTCAAGAGAAAAAAAGGTTTGGAATACATTTCTTAAGGGAATAAAATGTTCTTGACATGATACAGGTTCCATACGTGTTATTCCATTTTTTTTAACATAATCAAATCTTTGGCCAATTACAATTGCTTGAGGATCAATGTAGGATTTTATTTTTGAAAAATAAGCAATCCTCTTTCGTTCGGTTGTAAAAGAATCCAAAGGAGAAATTAATGATGAATGTAGTGCTTCGACTAATGATTTTGAAATATCATTGGATATGGAGTGTTCAAGACAAACTTTATCCACGCAAGTTTTAATAGCTGGGGTTATTGAGCCGAACAATACGTTTATGCCATTAATTACCTTTTGGACTACATTTCTTGGTAAAAGTACATTTCCATATAGGGAAGCAATAAAAATAGAGAGTGATGCATCAACCGTCGGCATATTTGTTATAATAGACTTTCCTTTTTTTAAATTTGTCTGATTAAACAAAATATTTTCATTTTGTGTAGTTTCAAAAACAGAATCAGAATTGGAAAGTTGATTCTGGCTTCTCAAATCATGCTCTTTCTGGAAATGTCTTCTGAATGAATAAAAAAAAGGAAATGAACGCCTACAATCTCCTTCATTGCACCTATAGTATATAAAATTATGTTCGCTGTGCATAAAAGTGAAGTGCTGTCTGAGACCTTTAATATTTTTAAGGTGGGATTTGCATAGAAAACAAATAACCATTTTGAAAACTAAAGTAAATATACGGCTGTAGTTAGTGCTATATGACCTTAAAGATAAAAGTGAAACAAAGAACCATATAAACTGCTTCTAAAATATTTGAATGCAATATATATTTCGCATCGTTTATTGTTACAAAGTAAGTTTTTAAAGATTTTAAGGACGTTTGAACCAAGGATGTATTAAACAGTGCTATATGTGACTCTGAATGTAGTAATTGAATAAAACAAAAAACTTTTTTGAAAACTAAATTAAATTTTCTTTCAATTTTATAGATTATTTTTACTTTTAATTTGCAACTCGACAAGCAAAGTATTAGCAGCGGTGGATTCTTTGTCAAATTTTGTATCTATTTTATAAAACGCTTTTTGGATAAACATCCAAGTACATTTACCTTCAGCAGGATATTCTGCGTTAATCATAAAAATTATTTTGAAACAAACATCAACTGCCACTATAATAATTGATATATATCATATCATTTACGACCACAAAATAACGTATTATATTTCTTAAGGACGTACCAACTAAAAGAATATATGGCTACAGTGTGAGACCATATTGTTGTAATTGTTGTAATTTGTCGTTACAAATTAACTTTTTAAAGATTTATAGGACGTTTCAACTCCAAGAAAATATAAGGATGTAATAACGAAAGTGATATATGACCTTGAAGATAGAAGTGAAACAAAGAACCATATAAACTGCTTCTAAACTAATTGAATGGATTATATAATTTGTACCGTTTATATTTACAAATTAACTTTTTAAAGATTTTAAGGACGTTTCAACTCAAAGAGAATATTAGGACGTAATAATGAAAGTGATATAGGTATGACCTTAAAAATAGAAGTCAAACAAAGAACCATATAAACTGCTTCTAAGCAAACTGAATGCAGTATATATTTTGTATCGTTTATAGTTACAAATTAACTTTTTAAAGATTTTTAGGACGTTTCAACTCAAAGAGAATATTAGGACGTAATGAAAGTGATATAGGTATGACCTTAAAAATATAAGTCAAACAAAGAACCATATAAACTGCTTCTAAACAAACAAAGAGAATATTAGGATTTAATAACGAAAGTGATATATAATCTTAATGATAGAAGTGAAACAAAGAACCATATAAACTGCTTCTAAACTAACTGAATGGAGTATATAATTTGTATCTTTTATAGTTACAAATTAACTTTTTAAAGATTTTTAGGACGTTTCAACTCAAAGAGAATATTAGGACGTAATAATGAAAGTGATATAGGTATGACCTTAAAAATAGAAGTCAAACAAAGAACCATATAAACTGCTTCTAAACAAACTGAATGCAGTATATATTTTGTATCGTTTATAGTTACAAATTAACTTTTTAAAGATTTTAAGGACGTTTCAACTCAAAGAGAATATTAGGATTTTATAACGAAAGTGATATATAATCTTCATGATAGAAGTAAAACAAAGAACCATATGCTTCTAAAGTAATTGAATGCAGTATATATTTTGTATCGTTTATAGTTACAAATTAACTTTTTAAAGATTTTTAGGACGTTTGAACCAAGGATGTATTAAACAGTGCTATACGTGACTCGTAAAATAGTAATTCAATAGAAAACAAAGAACTTTTCTTAGAACTAAATTAAATTTTATCTTAATTTAATATCATTTTTACTTTTAATTTGCAACTCAACAAGCAGAGTATTGGCAGCGGTAGATTCTTTGTCAAATTTTGTATCTATTTTATAAAATGCTTTTTGGATAAACATCCAAGTACATTTACTTTCAGCAGGATATTCTGCGTTAATCATAAAAATGATTTTGAAACAAACATCAACTGCCTCTAAAATCGAGGGCAGTATATATTTCGTATCATTTACGACCACAAAATAACTTATTATATTTTTTAAGGACGTACCAACTAAAAGAATATATGGCTGCAGTGTGAGACCATATTGTTGTAATTTGCCGCGTCTTAGAGCTATCGCCTCTTCAATTTCTGCATCGCTGTGGACAATTGTGATGAATCCATCTCGAGCTTCGGATTTTGAAGGCCGCCAAACTTTTTTATGTACAGCCTTCAGGCGTATAGTTTGCGTTGTTAGAAGCGATGGTATGAGAAGGAAGGCGCCAAGATTACTTGTGTCTTCAGTTGCTGAAATTAAATAAACATACAAAAAAATATTATAGTCTCTATAATTGTAATGGATTCTTTTTTCAAAAATGTGTATATTAATATATTACTAGCCGACCCAGCTCTCGAAATTCGAGTGCCAATTTATTTATTACTTATTATTTATATTATTGGCAGTGTTTTCAAGCAAATTTATTAAATTAAATTTTATTTTATGTAATATGCAAAGTGTTCGAAAGTGCAAAAACAAAAATGACCCACAGTGTGTAAATGCGTGTCTGAAGTATATTCTGCACATCTCCGTAACTGTGGCTTTCCAACCATATAAAATTTATCGAAATCGGTTAAATACTTTTGGAGAAAAGTGTACCACAATAAACATGTTTGCCGTTTTATTATATGATAATTCTATGGCAACAAGAAAAAACGATATAAGTCAGTTTTTGCTACTTTTCAGGTGCAAGACCTCTTTTTCTTTTGTCTGTGATTCCTTAACCGTTTGAGATAAAAATACGAAAAAAATGACAGATGGAATGTCTTATTGCGCATCGGATGGTATCAAAAATTCATTTTCGACATAAGTCGACCTATGCAGTTTTTCCTTGTTGCCACAGAATTAATTAATGAAATACTTTAAGAATGCCATCAGTTTTAGTACTGCTTGGTGCAACTATTAGTTATATTCTTTTCTCTACCTCAGATACTAGGAATTATTCACTTGTCACAGTCATCATTTAGCATAAAAGCATAATAATAATCCTTGGCAAAATAAAATATAACATTAACCCAACAATTTCTCACTTCAACGAAATACTTAGGATTAGGAGGGTCAATGAACTCCACATATAGGATATTTTGAAACAAATATCAAATACCTATACAATAATTGAAGGCAGTATAATATATTTCGTATTATTTACAACAATAAAATAACTTATTATAATTTTTAAGGACGCTCCATCTTAACTATTTTGAAAATATCAATATTAATGCTTTTTATCATAAAGTCTTGGTAAAATTTTGTATCTATTCTATAAAACGATTTTTAGACAAACATCCAAGTACATTTACTTTCAACAGGATATTCTGCGTTTATCATGATAATTTTGTCAGTATAATTTTGTATCATTAACGACCACAAAATAATTTATTACATTTTTTTAGCACGTACCAACTAAAAGAACAACAGTGGGAGACCTTATTGACTACCAGATCTTTTTAAAACACCCCTTAAGATTCGCAGAAGAAGTTTTCAAAAATATTTTTCAGTTAGATTTTGAAAAATACTCACAATCTTCCAGTTGTAATAATTCACTAATGAATCCGTTTTTGGCGGTCACTTTTTTTCTTGCAAGTGAAAAGATGTCGGTTTTGATACTAGGAAAATGTTCGTATAATCCTTGGCAGTTTTCTGAGTAAAAGATGTTGAAATCCTTTTGAAGCTGTTGTAAACGAAGTTAAATAATTGTTTGAGAAAATGATTTAACAGTCATGAATAGAATTGTAAATGTAATATTTCCAAATGTGTATATGTGTCACTGTAAAAACCCAAAACATGAATATTATATAGTAATTTATTAATAAAACTTAGAATATTTCACCACTATTTCAAAAAAAAAAATCTAGGACATACTGGTAATTTGTACCTACAATATTCTCATTTTGGGTTTTTAACTTAATATATTCATTTGATTTAGTAGAGATGGAAATATACTAAATAACATTGAATTCTTCAAAGTCATATGGTGTAGATTTCAAGTTTGTAGTTTTGATAACTATCTTTCACACAGAAAAATATAAATATTTCAACTTTTGAAAGCCAAAACTCAGTGACTACGATATTAAAATCGAGAAAAATGTGCAAAAACCTTATATTTAAATAAGAGAAATCATAATATTACCAGTTTATATCCTGACACTTTCTTCAGAGCCGGATATTCTTCATAATATTGGGCAATGGTCATATCCTGCAGACGATGAAAGCGAGCATTTCTGGTTTTTTCCCACTTTTCCTCTGTTGTTTCCCAAGGATGGCTAGAATTTCGAAGCCATTCCAAATTTATATCTGAAAGTTCTTCATTTTCTGGGGTTTTGAACACTTCTGCCAGACGTTTTATGGGTATAGATTTCGGGGATTCTCCTCGACTAGAGATAGGTGACAATGAAAAAGAACGTTTGCGCTTCGGAATTATACCAGTTTCACGATATTTTCTTTTAAGATTGTGTATACTATCGGGCAACTTTCCAGCCAATCTGGTAATGATTCCACGACTCGATTCTACAATTTTGTTGTGAAAATACACAGACCTATTCTCAGCAGGAAACAAATCCACTATTTCGTTTGCCCACTTTGCATAAATTTGTGCAGTGATGTTTCGGTCTGGGGTTTCTCTTAAGACATACATGCAAATGATCCGCACCAACTTCAACCTTGCTTTATGATCAAGGGGACTTTTTTTATTTAGTGTTAAGATACCTTTCCCTTCTAAAGAGCATTCAAGGATTTTCTTGAGATCCTAAAATTAAAATATTATGTAGTATAAATTACGAAAATTATAATTATACCCATTTATAAAATCATTTCAAATGCAATGGATATTGTACGAGTAATCAGTTGGCAGCTTCTCAACTACTAAGCGTATTTAAAAACATAATCTATATGAATAACGACCCTATCCAGAATTACAAAAATCTCGCATGGATAACAATTCAAAAACAAGAATGTCTCAAATTTACAAAATCTTCGAATTATAAATCACAAGAACTTAAAAATAAACCGGAAAAGTCAAGGAAAATACTTGGATTATTATAAATAACATCACTAAATATTTAACTACCTATCTACCAAGTCCAAGAAGTTTTTTAAGTTCAAAAAATTTTCTAAGTCCAAAAAAATTTCTAAGTTTAAAAAATTTTCTAAGTCCAAGAAATTTTCTAAGTCCGAAAAATTTTCCAAGTCCAAGAAGTTTTCTAAGTTCAAAAAATGTTCCAAGTCCAAACAAATTTCTAAGTCTAAGAAATTTTCTAAGTCCAAAAATATTTCTAAGTCCAATAAATTTTCAAAGTCCAAGAAAATTTCTAAGTCTGAAAAATTTTCCAAGTCCAAGAAGTTTTCTAAGTTTAAAAAATGTTCTAAGTCCAAACAAATTTCTAAGTCTAAGAAATTTTCTAAGTCCAAAAATATTTCTAAGTCCAATAAATTTTCAAAGTCCAAGAAAATTTCTAAGTCTGAAAAATTTTCCAAGTCCAAGAAGTTTTCTAGGTTCAAAAAATTTTCTAAGTCCAAACAAATTTCTAAGTCTAAGAAATTTTCTAAGTCCAAAAATATTTCAAAGTCCAATAAATTTTCAAAGTCCAAGAAAATTTCTAAGTCTGAAAAATTTTCTAAGTCCAAGAGGTTTTCTAAGTTCAAAAAATTTTCTAAGTCCAAACAAATTTCTAAGTCTAAGAAATTTTCTAAGTCCAAAAATATTTCTAAGTCCAATAAATTTTCAAAGTCCAAGAAAATTTCTAAGTCTGAAAAATTTTCCAAGTCCAAGAAGTTTTCTAAGTTCAAAAAATTTTCTAAGTCCAAACAAATTTCTAAGTCTAAGAAATTTTCTAAGTCCAAGAAAATTTCTAAGTCCAATAAATTTTCAAAGTCCAAGAAGTTCTCTATGTTCAAAAAATTTTCTAAGTCCAAACAAATTTCAAAGTCTAAGAAATTTTCTAAGTCTAAAAATATTTCTAAGTCCAATAAATTTTCAAAGTCCAAGAAAATTTCTAAGTCTGAAAAATTTTCCAAGTCCAAGAAGTTTTCTAAGTTCAAAAAATTTTCTAAGTCCAAACAAATTTCTAAGTCTAAGAAATTTTCTAAGTCCAAAATATTTCTAAGTTTTAATGGTTCAGGGCTACTGCCTTTTGCGAGGTATTCACAAATCCTACAAGATTATCTTCTATCATAGAAAAGCTGACCTTAGCCGTCCGGATTCGGCACCAAACTCTAAGTCCCTTCCATTCCACATACACAGGAATGGTTGAGAGTTATTAGGCACTAGGCCCTAGTTTTTCATGAGCTGTTTTGCTCTTCAATTTATTTATTTATTTTTAAGAAGGAATTCCTATTTAAAATTATTTTTATTTTCTACGCCCAAGGAATTCCGGAAACATTTTGTGTTGCTCAAATCAGAGTTTTTGTTTAAATCGCACGCTACGTTTTAATACATGTCAACCGTTAAAGCAATTTAACTTTTCTCTTATTTTCGAAATTCGTTTATTTCAAGTATATGGAGATTTAAGTATACTGTATATTGAAAAATAATCTACATTTGCGAAAATGATGAAGATTTTCGCATGCTTTGTTTATTCAGATTTTTGTCATTCAAGATTTGGTCTTTCGTGATTTTTGTAATTTTATTTTATGGTTTTTGGTTTAAAAAAATTAAAGACTACTGTATTCAGTTGAAATAAATTTGTATGTAGGCACTTACATCTATAACTTCGATTGATACATTTTTTCTTGAAGTAACTGACGGTTCAATGGAATCTATCATTTGAACTGTGTCACCTAGTTGAAATTCAGGCAATAAGTCGTTTAGTGCAAAACTTATTTCGCTACTGTTTTGAGAGCTACCAACATCTGTTTCTTGAGTATCGATTATCTGTAATACATAGCTACATTTTAATTCTACCATCAGCAAAGGAAAACATTTAACTAACCGAACTACTACCAGCATTAGGGTGCATTAATTTCCTCCATGCTTCAAAGTTTCTGGTGAAAATGACCCGATGCCCTATAATTGGGAACATCTCCCTTATCTCTTCCACGCCTAATAGAGGCAGAGACATTGAAGTAATAGCATTGTCTATAAAGCAAATAAATCGAAGGAACTTTTCATGAGTTATTGAAGATGAACATTTTACAATAAAAGTTTACGTAAGACGATTATATTAAATATGATAAATTCAAACAGATGTATTTAGTAGGTACTTCAAGAAAAAAAGAAACTAGAATGAAAATATAAATGAAATAGACACTCTCTTGCAATTTTGCCATCTTAAGCTTTATTAACTTTATTTTATGAAAGGTATTTTATATCCGATAAAATAGTTAAACGATGGAAACAGACCGATATAATTTGAGCTATTTTATGCACTCTTATATTATATAATATTGAAAATGACAATTTGATTTTAATTTACTCGTATAACGTACCTTTAAAAACGGTTATATACGTTTCTAAACCCCACTCTCGTAGTAAAGTCGACACTTCTTCATCCATGTTCTTCAATTACAGACGTTTTTGTTAAAATATCTTTTTGATTATGAGTTCGTCTGGATAGAGAATTAAAATCAAAACAACAAACTATTAAAATAATGTATTGAATACCTATTATTTTGATCTTATACATTTTAGTTAAACTTTTTCAATGTAAAGCCGTTGGAAAATTGTATTCAATCTGAATAACGCTTTTGTCGAGTAATCAACAAGTTCTCAAAATGTGCATGGATATTGAATTCATACAGTCGGTTCAGGAGAAAAGCGACACAACTCAACAAAATTCAGTTTTCAAAATAGATAACAGAAACTTATAAAATTTGAATTTCAGTTAAGCTGTTAAATGTCAAAAGCGCTCAATACCTCAAATATTGTAGTAGTCTAATATGTTTGAAATACATAGATAGTTATTTTTTTTCACAAAATTGCTATTTTTACTCAAACATTTTATTTGTTGAGTGATGTTGTTTTTCTTTCGAATCGAATTATGTTACCTAGCTTATTGTTAAAAAATGACAATTCAAAAATGCTATTCAAGAGTTAAAAACCTGTGAAAGAAAATCTTATCTTTGAAATCTTTGCTTAAAATCTCTGTTTACAATGAATATTATAAATGAAACAAAAATCATTCTTCTAAGAATTTATCTTTTTAGATTTTTGATTTCTTACCAACAGATGCGATACTAAGTTTTTGCTTTTATTTCAACATTGCATACAATAATCAAGACGACTCAGCAAAGAAACATAATCTTGAGATAGTACATCTATATTTTATGAAATTTAATTTAAAAAATTCAATATTGAGGTACATATACATAAGTATGTACGAACACCTAATTTAATTTATTACGCATTCAAAATATAACTTTCGTGAAAAAAACGTTCTGCTTTTTATTAAATATAATAAAATTGCACTACTCGCAAACGTAGCTACTCAAAATATAACATTATTTGAAATTGAATTAGTCAATTAACTTTCATTTTGTATTTGATACCTGACTTTAAATGAAAATAGATTGTTATATATTAACATAACTGTGGAAAAAGTTATTGTTTGCGTTCGATCAGACGATAAAAATTCAAGTGATTTAGAACTGCTCAGATATATAAATCCCTACATGTGTGCACTTCTTTTCATAGTTAAGAATATTGTAATTTATCTTTATATTTTCAAAATAAATTAATTGCGAAATTTCGATGTTTTTGAATTTATAAATTCTTATTAAAATTTTAAAATGAGTTCTTACAAAGAAACATCAATTGCCACCTTCAGGCAACAAACAACATTCCCGTAGATCAAATTATATAATAATAGAGTTCTTACCGGATTTTAATACATGCGATCCCTCCACTGTTTGCAGTGTCTAAGTGTTGTAGTCCGCAAACAATATTTTAACTCTTGTAGTTTGAGTAAAGTTCAGCTCCTTGTGATAATATAAATCCCAATACTGGGTATTGAAGATTGCATAAATAGCTACAAGGACAGATAGAGATATGCGATTAAAAGGAATTAAATTATTGACCAATTTGGATATAAGTATGTTAGATGATTGAAAAAGGCTTTCCTTCGGCTATTATTTTTAAGTATGCTTAGTAGTATACTTATTATCAAGTATGTAACACACTTTGTTTCATTACTAAAACTACTGTGGCGAAAATAGCCGAAGGAAAACTTTTTTCAATTATCTTACATATGAAATAAAAAGTCAGTGAATTGAATATCTATATAATAGCCTGGTTTTTTCGTCTAGCTTATTTTGAAAATGCTGTAAAAATAAGCATAGAAAACGGAAATTTGTATCACTTTTCTAATTTCTTACCAACAGATGTGATACGAAGTTTTTGGTTTTTTTTTACTGCATTTTCAAAATAATCTAGACGACTCTTCAGAGAAACACAATCTTGAGATAGGCATATAATATGTACATTTATATTTTATGAAATTTAAGTAAATAATGCAATATTGAGGTACATATAAGTATGTACGAATACCTAATTTAATTTATTACGCATTCAAAATATAACTTTGGTGAAAAAAAAACATCCTGCTTTTTATTAAATATAATAAAATTGCACCACTCGCAAACGTGGCTACTCAAAATATTACATTATTTGAAATTGAATTAGTCAATTAACTTTCATTTTGTATTTGATACCTGACTTTAAATGAAAATAGATTATTATATATTAACATAACTGTGGAAAAAGTTATTGTTTGCGTTTGATCAGACGATAAAAATTCAAGTGATTTAGAACTGCTCAGATATATAAATCCCTACATGTGTGCACTTCTTTTCATAGTTAAGAATATTGTAATTTATCTTTATATTTTCAAAATAAATTAATTGCGAAATTTCGATGTTTTTGAATTTATAAATTCTTATTAAAATTTTAAAATGAGTTCTTACAAAGAAACATCAATTGCCACCTTCAGGCAACAAACAACATTCCCGTAGATCAAATTATATAATAATAGAGTTCTTACCGGATTTTAATACATGCGATCCCTCCACTGTTTGCAGGGTCTAAGTGTTGTAGTCCGCAAACAATATTTTAACTCTTGTAGTTTGAGTAAAGTTCAGCTCCTTGTGATAATATAAATCCCAATACTGGGTATTGAAGATTGCATAAATAGCTACAAGGACAGATAGAGATATGCGATTAAAAGGAATTAAATTATTGACCAATTTGAATATAAGTATATTAGATGATTGAAAAAGGCTTTCCTTCGGCTATTTTGGTCATAGTAGTTTTAGTAATGAAACAAAGTGTGTTGCATACTTATTATTAAGTATGCTTAGTAGTATACTTATTATCAAGTATGTAACACACTTTGTTTCATTACTAAAACTACTGTGGCGAAAATAGCCGAAGGAAAACTTTTTTCAATTATCTTACATATGAAATAAAAAGTCAGTGAATTGAATATCTATATAATAGCCTGGTTTTTTTCGTCTAGCTTATTTTGAAAATGCTGTAAAAATAAGCATAGAAAATGGAAATTTGTATCACTTTTTTAATTTCTTACCAACAGATGTGATACGAAGTTTTTGTTTTTTTTTTTTTAATGCATTTTCAAAATAATCTAGACGACTCTTCAGAGAAACAATCTTGAGATAGGCATATGTATGTACATTTATATTGTATGAAATTAAAGCAAACAATGCAATATTCGAGTACATATAAGTATGTACGTAATTGAATTTATCACGCATTTAAATTTCAAAATATAACTTATGTACATGAAAAAGCATTTTTTTTATTAAATTGAATTGAATTTATATTAAAAATATAATGAAATCGCACCACTCGCAAACGTGGCAACGCAATACATTACTTACTTTTTAAAGACGCAATAACCTCAAAAATTCTGTATGTACTACATACATATCAAGAATATGCATGTATATATACAGGGTGATTGGCATAAGGTGTGACAAAAAGCTAGGGCGTGTAGGTTGGACTTAGACAAGAAAAAAATCGTATGGGAGGGGGGGGTCTATTTCCCCCCGTTTAGGCGGGAGGGGCAATTTAAGAAAAAAGTCACTTAAAACAGAAAAAAAATTATTAAAAAATAACGGTGATACCTACAGAGTAATGCTATAGCCTTTTGAAAAGCCAGAAATACATTCTTTAATTTTGTTTTTAAATAAAGTTGTTCGAGTGAATAGTTTTTGAAAAATTAATTTTCAAAATCAAAATTTTGAAAAAAAAAATTAAATTTTTTTTTTTAAACAATTTTTTTTCAAAATTTTACGTAATTAAGTATTATTTTTTTATTCAATATTCAATGCTTTTTTTAATTTTTGATCAAACACAAAAAACCGGATGTCAAAATGTTTTGTAGTTTTTGAGAAAATCAAAAATAACAAAAACTACTTTTGTTCTAAGAAAAGCCTTTTATTTTAGTTTTTACGTTTTTGGATTCTTATGCAGGTGAATTTACGATTGAAAGGATTAACTTTCTTTTTACTATTCTTTTAATTATCGTCTTATAAGCATACAATAATGTGAAAAAGTACTGGATTAACCATATTTCACACATTTTTTCATTAAGAACACCTGCGTGAGAGCATTGGTTTAAAATTGACCTGCCACTTTTTTATTATGGTGGGGTCGGCTTGGCTTAGGTGCATTTACGAAAGAAAGGATTAACTTTAAATAAACAGTAATTATGTATTTTATCTAAATATGCATGTATTTATTATTTAAATTGATTTCAAGATTCAGGAACATTTTTGTTCTTATTTCGCAATTGCATTTTTCTGTCACTAGTTAGGGCGTGTAACGCTGCATTATTTAAAAAACATTCGCAGATCAATATTAATCCAATGCTCTCACTCAGGTGTTCTCAATGAAAAAATGTGTTATTGTATGCTTATAAGACTGATAATAAAAAAATTTTACAAAAAAAGTTAATCCTTTCTTTCGTAAATGCACCTAAGCCAAGCCGACCCCACCATAATAAAAAAGTGGCAGGTCAATTTTAAACCAATGCTCTCACGCAGGTGTTCTTAATGAAAAAATGTGTGAAATATGGTTAATCCAGTACTTTGTCACATTATTGTATGCTTATAAGACGATAATTAAAAGAATAGTAAAAAGAAAGTTAATCCTTTCAATCGTAAATTCACCTGCATAAGAATCCAAAAACGTAAAAACTAAAATAAAAGGCTTTTCTTAGAACAAAAGTAGTTTTTGTTATTTTTGATTTTCTCAAAAACTACAAAACATTTTGACATCCGGTTTTTTGTGTTTGATCAAAAATTAAAAAAAGCATTGAATATTGAATAAAAAAATAATACTTAATTACGTAAAATTTTGAAAAAAAATTGTTTAAAAAAAAAAATTTAATTTTTTTTTTCAAAATTTTGATTTTGAAAATTAATTTTTCAAAAACTATTCACTCGAACAACTTTATTTAAAAACAAAATTAAAGAATGTATTTCTGGCTTTTCAAAAGGCTATAGCATTACTCTGTAGGTATCACCGTTATTTTTTAATAATTTTTTTTCTGTTTTAAGTGATTTTTTTCTTAAATTGCCCCTCCCGCCTAAACGGGGGGAAATAGACCCCCCCCTCCCATACGATTTTTTTCTTGTCTAAGTCCAACCTACACGCCCTAGCTTTTTGTCACACCTTATGCCAATCACCCTGTATATGCCTATCTGAAGATTGTGTTTTTCTGCCGAGTCGTGTACATTATGTTGAAAATGCAGTAAAAATTAGCATAAAAAGCGGCAATTTGTATCACTTTTTATTTCAACATTGCGCAGAATAACAAAGACGACCCAGCAAAGAAACACAATCTTGAGGCAGGCATATATGTATATATATACATACATATTTTGTATAATTCAATTAAAAACTATAATATTCAGGTACAATCATGTACCTAACTAAATTTATTAAGGAATAAAAATATTACTTACCTGGAAAAATGAATATTGTAGGTACTTAATGTACATAACACTTAAAATAATCGACCGAAACCGAAATTAAAATTAAACTTACTTAAAACGACGACGACGACGACGACGAAGACAACTTGCACATTTGAGAATCGAAAAAGAACTGACGCTGACTGAGATTTGCACACGGTATTAGTCATTGGGTATTGTAATTTGTGGTTGTGTGTGTGACGCTGAACATTTTAATGGAATGTGAATGACAAAAAAGTGTTGCCACATATATTCAATTTAACCAGACAAATATATGGAAAATTTTTTATAGGATCGAATTCATTTTCATTGGGAATTTGATTTTCATGAAAATGTGCTAATTGGGGTGAAAGAAAGTATTTTTAAGTACATTAAAATATATTATCAATACCAACATATAAAATTGTATGATTTGTATTATTGTTTAAAAATCGGTTTGTGTTTTGTCATATTTGAGAAGGTTATATATACTGGTTCTCTCCAAGTAGATTGTATTTATAAAAACATTATATTTTTTAAATTTTCAGTGGTAACACTGATTTGAATGCTTCTAGTTACTTGCAGTTAAATGTTTATCTGTATGTGTGTGACTCTGGGAGAATTTAACAGAGCGTGTTGTTAAAATTAACTAAGTAGACGGCTATTATATGCTAAGTTACACAAACACGAAAAATATATATTTATCTTGCTTGTGGTTGATATACCTAAATTTACAGTTAAATATTTCGACGCTACTAAAACAACAGGGTGTGTTGCTAAAATTAACCATGTTGACTGCTAATATGTGCTAAGTTGATAAAATGCTTTCAGGCTCCATGATTTATATGAAAAACAATATAACTAAAAGCTAAATAATTTTTGTATTATTTATTTATTCTGATGCAACATTGGAAAATTTATAGGTACTTTAAAATTAATAAAAAAAACACAATTTAATGGAAAAGTATTATAAAAAAATATTTTTTTAGCTTAAATATGACAAGAAATTTGCGTGAAATTTCGGTTTGTTGTCAAAAATTTTGTGTATTTTAATGGAAAATTGTCAAAAAACATTGATTTCAAGCTTAAATAAGAAGAAATTTCTGAGAAAGTATTTAATAATTGTAAGAAAACATTGATTTCAAGCTTAAATGAGAAGAAATTTGCGTAAAATTTTGGTTTCTTGTGGAGAAATTGATTTTGCTTTATGAAAAATCAACAAAATGTGCTTTCAAAGTAAAAAGCGAATGAATTTTTGTTGAAATAAGAGATTGTCTTTAGATTTTGACTTTGCAATTTTTAATGAAAAATTGTCAAAAAACATTGATTTTAAGCTTAAATAAGAAGAAATTTCTGAGAAAGTATTTAATAATTGTAAGAAAACATTGATTTCAAGCTTAAATGAGAAGAAATTTGCGTAAAATTTTGGTTTCTTGTGGAGAAATTGATTTTGCTTTATGAAAAATCAACAAAATGTGCTTTCAAAGTAAAAAGCGAATGAATTTTTGTTGAAATAAGAGATTGTCTTTAGATTTTGACTTTGCAATTTTTAATGAAAAATTGTCAAAAAACATTGATTTTAAGCTTAAATAAGAAGAAATTTCTGAGAAAGTATTTAATAATTGTAAGAAAACATTGATTTCAAGCTTAAATGAGAAGAAATTTGCGTAAAATTTTGGTTTCTTGTGGAGAAATTGGTTTTGCTTTATGAGAAATCAACAAAATGTGCTTTCAAAGTAAAAAGCGAATGAATTTTTGTTGAAATAAGAGATTGTCTTTAGATTTTGACTTCGCAATTTTTAATGAAAAATTGTCAAAAAACATTGATTTTAAGCTTAAATAAGAAGAAATTTCTGAGAAAGTATTTAATAATTGTAAGAAAACATTAATTTCAAGCTTAAATGAGAAGAAATTTGCGTAAAATTTTGGTTTCTTGTGGAGAAATTGATTTTGCTTTATGAAAAATCAACAAAATGTGCTTTCAAAGTAAAAAGCGAATGAATTTTTGTTGAAATAAGAGATTGTCTTTAGATTTTGACTTTGCAATTTTTAATGAAAAATTGTCAAAAAACATTGATTTTAAGCTTAAATAAGAAGAAATTTCTGAGAAAGTATTTAATAATTGTAAGAAAACATTGATTTCAAGCTTAAATGAGAAGAAATTTGCGTAAAATTTTGGTTTCTTGTGGAGAAATTGGTTTTGCTTTATGAGAAATCAACAAAATGTGCTTTCAAAGTAAAAAGCGAATGAATTTATGTTGAAATAAGAGATTGTCTTTAGATTTTGACTTCGCAATTTTTAATGAAAAATTGTCAAAAAACATTGATTTTAAGCTTAAATAAGAAGAAATTTCTGAGAAAGTATTTAATAATTGTAAGAAAACATTGATTTCAAGCTTAAATGAGAAGAAATTTGCGTAAAATTTTGGTTTCTTGTGGAGAAATTGATTTTGCTTTATGAAAAATCAACAAAATGTGCTTTCAAAGTAAAAAGCGAATGAATTTTTGTTGAAATAAGAGATTGTCTTTAGATTTTGACTTTGCAATTTTTAATGAAAAATTGTCAAAAAACATTGATTTTAAGCTTAAATAAGAAGAAATTTCTGAGAAAGTATTTAATAATTGTAAGAAAACATTGATTTCAAGCTTAAATGAGAAGAAATTTGCGTAAAATTTTGGTTTCTTGTGGAGAAATTGATTTTGCTTTATGAAAAATCAACAAAATGTGCTTTCAAAGTAAAAAGCGAATGAATTTTTGTTGAAATAAGAGATTGTCTTTAGATTTTGACTTTGCAATTTTTAATGAAAAATTGTCAAAAAACATTGATTTTAAGCTTAAATAAGAAGAAATTTCTGAGAAAGTATTTAATAATTGTAAGAAAACATTGATTTCAAGCTTAAATGAGAAGAAATTTGCGTAAAATTTTGGTTTCTTGTGGAGAAATTGATTTTGCTTTATGAAAAATCAACAAAATGTGCTTTCAAAGTAAAAAGCGAATGAATTTTTGTTGAAATAAGAGATTGTCTTTAGATTTTGACTTTGCAATTTTTAATGAAAAATTGTCAAAAAACATTGATTTTAAGCTTAAATAAGAAGAAATTTCTGAGAAAGTATTTAATAATTGTAAGAAAACATTGATTTCAAGCTTAAATGAGAAGAAATTTGCGTAAAATTTTGGTTTCTTGTGGAGAAATTGATTTTGCTTTATGAAAAATCAACAAAATGTGCTTTCAAAGTAAAAAGCGAATGAATTTTTGTTGAAATAAGAGATTGTCTTTAGATTTTGACTTTGCAATTTTTAATGAAAAATTGTCAAAGAACATTGATTTTAAGCTTAAATAAGAAGAAATTTCTGAGAAAGTATTTAATAATTGTAAGAAAACATTGATTTCCAGCTTAAATGAGAAGAAATTTGCGTAAAATTTTGGTTTCTTGTGGAGAAATTGATTTTGCTTTATGAAAAATCAACAAAATGTGCTTTCAAAGTAAAAAGCGAATGAATTTTTGTTGAAATAAGAGATTGTCTTTAGATTTTGACTTTGCAATTTTTAATGAAAAATTGTCAAAAAACATTGATTTTAAGCTTAAATAAGAAGAAATTTCTGAGAAAGTATTTAATAATTGTAAGAAAACATTGATTTCAAGCTTAAATGAGAAGAAATTTGCGTAAAATTTTGGTTTCTTGTGAAGAAATTGATTTTGCTTTATGAAAAATCAACAAAATGTGCTTTCAAAGTAAAAAGCGAATGAATTTTTGTTGAAATAGGAGATTGTCTTTAGATTTTGACTTTGCAATTTTTAATGAAAAATTGTCAAAAAACATTGATTTTAAGCTTAAATAAGAAGAAATTTCTGAGAAAGTATTTAATAATTGTAAGAAAACATTGATTTCAAGCTTAAATGAGAAGAAATTTGCGCGAAATTTTGGTTTCTTGTGGAAAAACAAATTGGGTTTTCTTTCCCGAGTAAATCGGTTAAAAACTACCAAGCGATTTGCTGTATTTAAACGATCGTAGTTAATTGTTATTAACAGAGCACTTGTGAAAATTGATCTTGTATGAACTCGTTTATATTTTGACGAGTAAGTCGGTTATGTTTATCCAAGTGGTTTGCTGTATTTAAATGACTTTAGTTGACTATTATCAACAAACATACTTGTGAGAATTTTACAGAGTACTTGTGAGATTTCAACCCAATTAACTTGTCTAAATTTTGCCGAGTAAATCGGTTAAAATCTACCAAGCGATTTGCTGTATTTAAACGATCGTAGTTATTTGTTATTAACAGAGCACTTGTGAAAATTGATCTTATGTGAACTCGTTTATATTTTGACGAGTAAGTCGGTTATGTTTAACCAAGTGGTTTGCTGTATTTAAATGACTTTAGTTGACTATTATCAACAAACATACTTGTGAGAATTTTACAGAGTACTTGTGAGATTTCAACCCAATTAACTTGTCTAAATTTTGCCGAGTAAATCGGTTAAAATCTACCAAGCGATTTGCTGTATTTAAACGATCGTAGTTATTTGTTATTAACAGAGCACTTGTGAAAATTGATCTTATGTGAACTCGTTTATATTTTGACGAGTAAGTCGGTTATGTTTAACCAAGTGGTTTGCTGTATTTAAATGACTTTAGTTGACTATTATCAACAAACATACTTGTGAGAATTTTACAGAGTACTTGTGAGATTTCAACCCAATTAACTTGTCTAAATTTTGCCGAGTAAATCGGTTAAAATCTACCAAGCGATTTGCTGTATTTAAACGATCGTAGTTATTTGTTATTAACAGAGCACTTGTGAAAATTGATCTTATGTGAACTCGTTTATATTTTGACGAGTAAGTCGGTTATGTTTAACCAAGTGGTTTGCTGTATTTAAATGACTTTAGTTGACTATTATCAACAAACATACTTGTGAGAATTCTACAGAGTACTTGTGAGATTTTAACCCAATTAACTTGTCTAAATTTTCCCGAGTAAATCGGTTAAAATCTACCAAGCGATTTGCTGTATTTAAACGATCGTAGTTATTTGTTATTAACAGAGCACTTGTGAAAATTGATCTTATATGAACTCGTTTATATTTTGACGAGTAAGTCGGTTATGTTTAACCAAGTGGTTTGCTGTATTTAAATGACTTTAGTTGACTATTATCAACAAACATACTTGTGAGAATTCTACAGAGTACTTGTGAGATTTCAACCCAATTAACTTGTCTTAATTTTGCCGGGTAAATCGGTTAAAATCTACCAAGCGATTTGCTGTATTTAAACGATCGTAGTTATTTGTTATTAACAGAGCACTTGTGAAAATTGATCTTATGTGAACTCGTTTATATTTTGACGAGTAAGTCGGTTATGTTTAACCAAGTGGTATGCTGTATTTAAATGACTTTAGTTGACTATTATCAACAAACATACTTGTGAGAATTCTACAGAGTACTTGTGAGATTTCAACTCAATTAACTTGTCTAAATTTTGCCGAGTAAATCGGTTAAAATCTACCAAGCGATTTGCTGTATTTAAACGATCGTAGTTATTTGTTATTAACAGAGCACTTGTGAAAATTGATCTTATGTGAACTCGTTTATATTTTGACGAGTAAGTCGGTTATGTTTAACCAAGTGGTTTGCTGTATTTAAATGACTTTAGTTGACTATTATCAACAAACATACTTGTGAGAATTGTACAGAGTACTTGTGAGATTTCAACCCAATTAACTTGTCTTAATTTTGCCGGGTAAATCGGTTAAAATCTACCAAGCGATTTGCTGTATTTAAACGATCGTAGTTATTTGTTATTAACAGAGCACTTGTGAAAATTGATCTTATGTGAACTCGTTTATATTTTGACGAGTAAGTCGGTTATGTTTAACCAAGTGGTTTGCTGTATTTAAATGACTTTAGTTGACTATTATCAACAAACATACTTGTGAGAATTTTACAGAGTACTTGTGAGATTTCAACCCAATTAACTTGTCTAAATTTTCCCGAGTAAATCGGTTAAAATCTACCAAGCGATTTGCTGTATTTAAACGATCGTAGTTATTTGTTATTAACAGAGCACTTGTGAAAATTGATCTTATGTGAACTCGTTTATATTTTGACGAGTAAGTCGGTTATGTTTAACCAAGTGGTTTGCTGTATTTAAATGACTTTAGTTGACTATTATCAACAAACATACTTGTGAGAATTGTACAGAGTACTTGTGAGATTTCAACCCAATTAACTTGTCTTAATTTTGCCGAGTAAATCGGTTAAAATCTACCAAGCGATTTGCTGTATTTAAACAATCGTAGTTATTTGTTATTAACAGAGCACTTGTGAAAATTGATCTTATATGAACTCGTTTATATTTTGACGAGTAAGTCGGTTATGTTTAACCAAGTGGTTTGCTGTATTTAAATGACTTTAGTTGACTATTATCAACAAACATACTTGTGAGAATTTTACAGAGTACTTGTGAGATTTCAACCCAATTAACTTGTCTAAATTTTGCCGAGTAAATCGGTTAAAATCTACCAAGCGATTTGCTGTATTTAAACGATCGTAGTTATTTGTTATTAACAGAGCACTTGTGAAAATTGATCTTATGTGAACTCGTTTATATTTTGACGAGTAAGTCGGTTATGTTTAACCAAGTGGTTTGCTGTATTTAAATGACTTTAGTTGACTATTATCAACAAACATACTTGTGAGAATTGTACAGAGTACTTGTGAGATTTCAACCCAATTAACTTGTCTCAATTTTGCCGAGTAAATCGGTTAAAATCTACCAAGCGATTTGCTGTATTTAAACGATCGTAGTTATTTGTTATTAACAGAGCACTTGTGAAAATTGATCTTATATGAACTCGTGTATATTTTCACGAGTAAGTCGGTTATGTTTAACCAAGTGGTTTGCTGTATTTAAATGACTTTAGTTGACTATTATCAACAAACATACTTGTGAGAATTTTACAGAGTACTTGTGAGATTTCAACCCAATTAACTTGTCTAAATTTTGCCGAGTAAATCGGTTAAAATCTACCAAGCGATTTGCTGTATTTAAATGATCGTAGTTATTTGTTATTAACAGAGCACTTGTGAAAATTGATCTTATGTGAACTCGTTTATATTTTGACGAGTAAGTCGGTTATGTTTAACCAAGTGGTTTGCTGTATTTAAATGACTTTAGTTGACTATTATCAACAAACATACTTGTGAGAATTCTACAGAGTACTTGTGAGATTTTAACCCAATTAACTTGTCTAAATTTTCCCGAGTAAATCGGTTAAAATCTACCAAGCGATTTGCTGTATTTAAACGATCGTAGTTATTTGTTATTAACAGAGCACTTGTGAAAATTGATCTTATATGAACTCGTGTATATTTTCACGAGTAAGTCGGTTATGTTTAACCAAGTGATTTGCTGTATTTAAATGATCCTAGTTGTTTATTATCAACAAACATACTTGTGAGAATTCAACAGAGTACTTGTGAGATTTCATATCGAAGGGGTTTATATAAATTTACCCGAGCAAAGCGGGTAAAATCAACCAAGTGATATGCTGTATTTAAACAACCGTGGTTGTGTGTTATTTACAGAGATGCTTGTGAGATATTAACAGTTTCTCAGTTGTTTAAGTTTTCATGAGTGAATCGGGTACTAATAACCTATTACTTAGTTAAAAAAACACAAGTTCCTTGGTTCTTTGCAATCAAGTAACTTATTTAAATTTAACAAAGTTAAAATACTAAGTAAATGTGTTATTTTTTGTCGATCAGCTTGGTAGATATTTCCCATGTAATTGGTTATTTTTAACTGTGTTTATTTAACCGATCTGACTTAGCTAGTTTTAACAAAAACTTCTTGTTTATTTTTTCACAAGACTCAGTTATTTTTAACCGATTTTTTTTTAACCGAGCAAAAATCTTACTCTGTTAAGGGAAATGTTTTTGCGTGTATGGTCTTTTTATAAAGGGATTATGACTAGGTTTAAAATGGTGTACCACAAATCGAGTGGATACAAGAAATCATTAACCAATAATAGTAATAAAACATTGTTTTTGAGAAAGGCATTTGATAGAGTTTGGTACCAGGCTCTCTATATATATATAGTTCAATACATGTTGCATTGGATGGTTTTAAGTCTTATCTTCACAAAATACGTGCTGGTGTTGCCCAGGACTCCGTTTTGTCTCCGACTCTCTTCCTCATTTTTATAAATGATCTCTTATCTGAAACTTCTAATCCATTTCATTGTTTTAAAGACGACTCTACTCTCAGCTTCTCATACTCGTTACATAAATTTACATCCATCTCTTTCGGAATTGGAATTGCAATGGTATCGTAGGATAAGCTCATTAAAATCCGATCTTTACAGCATTTTTAAATGGGGTGTACAAAACCGTGTGGAGTTTAATGCTTCGAAAACTCAATGCTGACTATTGTCGTTAAACCAAAATGTACCCCCATTGCCATTGTGATTGAATGGCACTTGCACCGAAGAAACCGAAAAGCTCTCAGTACTTGGTATGTATCACATGTCTATCATGGATTAATTCCCATCTCTTGAACACCGTCGGAATATTTCATGTATTTCTTTGACTTATCGCATCTTTCACAAGCAATGCTCACTCGAAGAAGCCAGTTGCACTCCTCCCCCTTATCAGTTCTTGCCAGTTCTTCTCACTAAAACGCGAAACAACTCGTTCAGGAAATGTTTGTTTCAATAAAGTAAAAACAAGTCTTCTTGTGTGAGAAGTCGAACATTCTTGTTGAAATCTCATATCTTCCACATCCTTAACAAAAAATTCCTTTAAAATTTGACTGTATAGCAAAACGAATTGACGGTGACTGTTGTACCTACATTCCTACATAGTTCATTACAGCTCTAAATAGAGGTCAATTTTGCGGAAATTTTGGCGTTAGTTTTAGATTTTTTTTTATGACTTGGTTCGATACAGCTGTGAGCCCGCCATTATGTATGTACTTACGTTAATGAAATAAAGATTTCAAAGCGGGACAACGAATTGAATAACTCTATATAAACCAACATACGTAGGTACATTACCTTTTTACTTGCGATATATGTACTATAGGGCAAGTTCTGCATTTGGAAAAAAAATCGAACTCGAGATTTTGATCAAAGTTGACATTACGATGATAGACGAAAAAAGTGGGTCCGGCAATTTCGTCTGTCTGTCTGTATGTCTGTACCTCGTACTACAGCCTAAGCTATACATGCACTGCTGGGACTTCATTCTAACGTTAGGCCTGGATTTAACAAAAAGGAAACGACTGTAGCGTGCTGCCTGTAGATCAAAAAATCTTTCGAGAAAGTTTACTAGGAACTTGGACTTCCTAGTTTCTTCGTAAGAAATAGAATTTTTTAAGTACAGGTAACAAAACACGAATCATCATCCAAGAGAATCAACGCTGGAATGCCTAAGGGATCAACACTTAAACTGCTGTTTAAAATTTTTACTTCCAAAATACCAGGAAGAAAGACAAAGCCTATAATGCAGATGACTCCATCGCATACGCAACCGTTCATCGGAAATTGCTGCAAGGAGAGTGCAGAAGAACTATATAAAAACCTATGGGGATACTTTCTCAAACTGATTGTCATTCGAAAACGAGCATTTTCAACACTCTGTGATGCCATCAAAGTCAAGATTTCAGACGACACTGAAATAGAAGTCAAATCATCAACTAACTTCTTGGGTATCAACTTTTCCAGCAAGCCGAAATTCAATAAGAAGCTTGCAGACTTGATGTTGAAGAGATTCAACTTTTCTCCGCACTTGGTCCACACGCTACTCAGGAGGTGAAATGGACTAAGTTAATAGATCAAGCTGCTTGTCTACAAACAACTTATTCGAACTCTGTTCTGACCTACACCTTTACCATCTGGTTTACTATAACACCAACAGCAACTCCTTGATGAAGAAATATCAACTAAAAAGCTGTGAAAAAAATCATCAGGAACCTGTAAATACTCTTCCAGTAACAGCTACAGCCTAGTGACAGGTAACCTATATGTCCAAGTCATCACTAACGATCATCAGAAGACATCATTCACACCGAGGATGCATCGCCCTACAAGAAGAACAATTGACTTTTCGACACATATTGCACAATAAATCAGCCATAACCTAATGAATATTCGTTTTGAAAGTGTCAATAGTTCGCAGAAGGCGCATAAGCAGAACCTTTTGCATAGCCCCACACAAAGAAATACAACGACAAAGTTTCAACCGACCTTGGTGGCCCGTCCACATCACCAAACCACGAAATAACCTCCCCAAGGAATTGGTTCTAGCAATAAGGCCAAAACGTGTCCATTTGTGTGAGATGTCACGACATCTCGCACCGTCTTCTTGAAACCAATTGTCTTCCGCATTCATCTCTGTATTTTCATGCCGAAAATGAATCGGTTAAAATGTGTCATACCGATGAGATCTGATGAAAGTATTCACTAATGACACCACCAGACCAAATTTCACACCACACAGTGACTTTTTGTCTTTTGACAGTTATCGGCTAATGTTCTACACATACACATTGTAAAATTGCACTTTCAGATGACAGTTCGGTTTGACGTGTATAAAATTGAAACAGGGATGTTAAATCCAGACCTTGAATTGGGTAACCCTATTCAATGATTCAGATAAAACTCGAAAGCCTAAAAAACATTAAAAAATATGCAAATAATTTAAGAACATAAAATGCTCCAAATGACACTATCTCGTATTTTGAATACAAGACACTTTTTTTTTGTATTAAATGCTGATTTAACGATGCCTTCTTCATATCTCCTTCAATATGCTTCCACAACCAAAAAGGTTAATTCCGATCAAGACAGGCGCATCAATCAAAAGTATCATTTCATACCTATAACGTGCATCACATTTACCCTTTGAATTCATTTTCGGTGAATGCATTCAGCGCACGAAGAAATACAACAACAGCAACCAACAAAAAGTGTGAATGGTCTGTAATGGCATTTGGCACTTTGAAAAATGTTCAGTTGGAAGCGTTTGCACCTTTCGTCAATTGGGAATCAGCAGTTGATTAATTACCAGGCAATCGATAGCAGTGGCTGGATGAGATTAAAATGTTTAATCTTGGCGTTTTTAAATTTTAAATTGTCGCCTGCAGGTGCATTTTTTGTGTTTTGCAAGAGCTTCGACCTTAAATTAAATTGTGACATGAAACTAATGTTCTTTTTAATTTAGCCTGAGTTGTTCACCGAATGAGCTCTCGTTTGGGAGTGTCGTATCTATAAGTTGATTGATTGGAAATACGTCAGTAAAGACCCAATTTTCTTACACGAATCCAAGGGCACAATAGATCCCTTTGAATAGCTTGGGATATTTCGAACAATAAATCGAGACTTACATAAGACAGACTAATAATGTGATGATAATCAAAATCATGGAAGAATTATTAAAAGTTGACAAATATGTAAAGACCCAAAACAATTAACCGATTCTGTAGCATTTGATACCCACTTAGGGATTATTTCCATTTCTCTTTTGTTAAGGGAACGACAAAAACGAGAATAAAATGTAGATTTCGGTCATAATGTGACAAAAAGACGGAACTTCTTCTTTCACAAATATCATTTCCGACATTGTGTTTTAATACGCAATTATTATTGTAATAAACACATCACGAGAGATGACTATAACTCCGCTTGATGGCGCTTCTTTGATGTTTCTATAAGAATCAGGAGACACAAAGGCCATAAAGAGTATCCGATTGATTTTTATTTTTTAATCGGATTGTGGTCAAGGAAGACTTAAGTTATGTATCCGCACAATGAAATGATTACGTCTTAGTCTTATTTCTTATAGAATATGTAGTGTAGGGTCTATGGGCTCAGGTGCAGATAAATGGGGCAATGGGGCTTACAAAATGTATTAAAACATTTTTTTTGAATGTAAAATTTGAATTAAGGGATATTTTTTAGTCCATAAAAACAAATTTTTTTATTTTACGAATTACAGATCCCTAACATATGTACATATGTATGTAGGTAAGATAAGTAGGTAGAAATAGCGACCACCGGCAGTCTTGCCCAGTGGCCCATTTTGAAGTGAAGTGCGCCATTTTGATACCATAACTCGTTAAAACCCCAGGATCGAATTGATATGAGAAATTGTAGACATTATCACGGAGTAATCCAGCTTGAATTAAGTTTAAAAATATATGAAAGGACCTAGTAGGTCCTTATTGTGGCCTCTTATTGTGTGTTTGATTTTGCACAATCATCCGGAAATTGGATCACTCACTCTGCCGGAACACCACACTAATCCGATACCATTTACACTGTGCCAAGCTAGGCAGCTTGTTGAGTCGTACGGAAAGAGTAGCTAATCCGATTGAGTGATTATCTGGCCCCTCGCACCGTAGGCCTCCGTCAAAGCCCTAGCTCGGGATCTGAGGAGTCAAACGAAGGACACGGCACAAAAGTAACTGAAGTTCGTTTTAGAATCATTTCATCCCGTTGAAAAAAGAGATCACGTCTTTGATCGTCATTTCCGAAAGTTCGTCAATATCGTCAATAAATGCCCTTCCTAATGATTGTGCTCAAAATTTGGCCAGAGCAGGACATTTGCAAAGGAAATGTAGGACTGTTTCCCGCTGGTCGCACAGCTATGTGAGTGAGTGTTGTGAGGAATACAGCTTAGCTGCATTATCTCCTTGGCCAGTGTCCAATAGCTACAATCCTGGCTTTATCTTGCCTGGGTCTGCACATGAGATCAAATGTTCGGGATTTATTATAGGCTGGCCAAATCTTTCTAGATATAATGCAGTTAGTTACACTGCTCTACCTACGGTGTGATTCCCTAAGAAATAAAATGCACGACTGGATCGCACGGACTTGCTCTTATGTAAAAGTACTTTGGAATTTAAGATAATTTTTTTATATATAAAACATGGATGTAATGAGATAATAATGCTCAAATGCATAAAATTGCCGTCTGATTTCTACAAAAGTATGAATTTATGCAAACAAACTTTAAAAAATCGTTTTATTATTAAATACATTTTTTATATAAGAAATTTCTTCAAAATTTTTCAAGAAAAAAATGTGGGATGCAAAATTTTAAGTATTAAATAATATTGATTTTAGGAAATAATTTCAAAAAATAATCGTTCATAGGTTTTGAAGACATTGATTTTTCAAAAAAAAAAAAATTTCAAAAAAAACCAACAAATAATTTTTCTAATATTTTTATATACAATATTATTTAAAACTTATGGGAGCTCCTGGTGAAAATTTTTGGTTAAAATCGTTAGAGCCGTTGGTGAGAAATTTAAAAATCAAAAAAACGGTTCTATGACAGGTACCCCTAATACCATTTCCCCCCAATTTTTTTTTTGACCAAAATATAGTCCATGTCCAAAATATCACACCAAATTTTGTTTATCAAAATCGTTAGAGCCGTTTTCGAGATAAATAAGATTTTGCATTACTGGTGTGTGGGGGTACCGTTAGTTTTGGAGCTAAAAAAAAATTCAATTTCCCCTATAGGGAATCACCGAAGACCCTTAACTACCGAGTTTGAAAAAAATACCTCCAGTATACTATATATAGTAAAGTGTTTATTCCGAAAATCGTACTGAAACTCTGGTATGACATCTCTTTCTCTGCAGAAATAATGAAGTCTATTAGGTATTGAATACAAGTTGGACAAATAAGCCAAGGTTATGGCACTCAATGCTCTTTTGATGATAACATTGAGCTTATCCTTAGAATTATTTATTTTTCCTGGCTCATATGAATCATCAGAAGAGTGTGAAGGCCACTGAAGTAGTGAAATATTTTGACATTTGATCAACTCTTTAAATACTCTAGTGGCACGAGATTGCTCCCTAAGCCATTACTCCACACTCGCACCTTTGGAAACTATTCAACTGAGGCTTTTCCTTTCTGAATTTATTTTTATCAGTAAAAACATCCCGATGCAACTTGTAGCTTTTTTTGCAGTTTGCATCTCCGCAAATGATCAGCTCTCCATATGAAACGGTTCACGGTGGAAAGATGTAACGCCCCATTTTACCTCAGCAACAGAATCATGTGAATTCGAAGAAGCTTCGTTCGGGCACTAACGTGGCTTGGTAAGTTCCACCTTTCTTGTTTTTCTCTTCTTCAAAAATTGTGGATTTCCGTCCTTTACAATTCCGAGTATACTGCTTTACGAATCCTCCCCCTGCTATAAAATGATTTGTAACCCGGAGGTGCGGTGTTCCTAGTACACTTGAAGCGTTCTATTGACGTCTTTTGACTGTTTAGGGTCTATAACACAGAACAACAAATCAATATGTATCTCTTCAACTATATTTGTTCAACAACCGCAACAATCTAGTCAAGATTGGCAGCGTAGCGTGTAGACTGATGCTGAAGGAGTAGCAAATCCGATTGATCCGTAAACCTTCGTCAAAGCCAACAGTCTGGTGGCTCACGGCATGGCACAGGAGTTTCCGAAGTTCGTCCTAGAGCCATTTCGTGGTGTTCAGAAAAAAGATCAATTTTTGTATCTTCATTCTCAAAAGTTCATCAATTTCGTCAAAAAATGCTCTTCCTAATGATTGTGCTCTAAGTTTGTACAGAATGGGGAATTTGCAGAGGAAATGAATGACTGAATCCTTTTAATTTTGGTGGGGCAATACCCCCATTTATTAGGCTTAATACAAGCTAATTCTTAATCTAACTTAAATATAGCATTGGATTCGGTCTAACGTTTCCCCAGCAGCTATATGACAGTAAGTTCACTCTTTCTGCAAGTGAGCTACGAGTATGAACGACTGATTCCTGCCTGGACAGCTCATCAGCCTATTAGCCTATTCATTTCCATCAATACTACTATCACCCGGAACCCAGATAATAGTGACACTAAGGCTAATGGTCAGGCTAGCAAGGTTATTCCGGTGTTGCTGGACCAATTTGGAAGATGGCGTAGTAGAATGGATTTAACAACCGCCTGACTGCCTGTGTTAATTGCCGTATAACAGTTCTGGTTTGGATCTTATTGAAGTACCTTGTCTGCTTCCCTAATAGTCCAAAATATAGTTTCAAAAATACTAGCGAAATCGGATAGCCTAAGCGACCTTGATAAATTCAGAGCCTCAGAAAAGATTACTAACCAACACCACACTCCATCTTTAAGCCATCAGATTAAAGATAGTCGTGTCAAAGTCTTTGGTTATGACATCCGCTAGACCCAGGCATTACACAATCCATTGTATAGTAAATCAGAATTCCAACTGTTTTCCAAGATCAATCGACTCCTGCTAACTTGGAATTACTATTCACCTTAGCCCCGGACAGTTTTCAGAGGCCTCTTTAGAAGCTTAAGCAATTTTTAATATTATTTACTGAAAAACAAATGGCCGGTTATATCTTTAAGGAGGTTTTAAAATTTTATTGTGATTTGTTTTTACTTATTTTTAATCGTTTCCTTAAAGTATCTGTTGGCTATAAAATGTACTTTTGGTTTTTATTACATATTTAAATTTCTCTGTCCATAACACCGGGAACATTGAGTACAGTTTACTTCAGCAAATTCGAAACTTTTTCAACCGACTCCCATTCGTGGCAAGTGGCAGAAACCAACAAGATATGTCCAGTCCATCTGATCTACCTCACATAAAAACAACATAAAACAAGTTAAAACATAATCATAAAACTACTAAAAGCATCGAAGCTATAATTAAAATTGTATCATGACTTTCCTTGGTCTAACTGCGTCGGAGTAAATTGTTTTCCCTCATAGGCAACAGAAAAAAGGAAGCATACAAGTGCTGCAACCAAAACCCGTGTACTTCTGTTACAGAGTGTTTATCGAATTACACGTTATTAAGATCCCCCTCCCTGCACCCCCATTTCGGTGCGGCTATCTGCTGCATCAGGTTGTTAGTACCTGTACAGCTGTACGGCCGCGGCATGGCAGTACCTGCACGATCACAATGCAAACATTTAGTGAACTCCATTTGTATACGCACCATGAAGTCTTTTAGTATGAAATTTCCGCTCGAATTGACCACAAATATGCGGCCAAGTCAATTGCAGACTTGGCCAGCACAATAAAAGGGCATAATTAAAGCCTCCGGCGGCGGCGAGGTGCATGGTGGTGCAAATTTTAATTTGAAAATCGATACCATTGACATCGATGTGATGGAAAAGACTTGGACCTACGGACATGGTCGGTGATTATCAATGCGTGTCGCTGATGATGGAAGAGAATGTCATTTGTCTTTAGTGGGTTCCTGCATATATGCACATAAGTGCAGTTTGCACGCAGGTTCGTAGGAATAGGAATAGGAGTAGGAGTCTGGGAATTTCTCAAGATCATATTAGATTACTGGAAATTATATCAGTTTAGAGATTGGTTACTCTTATAGGCTTTTCACCTAGGCGATGCAGATGGCGTTTAGTGGAGTTAATATACTTGTGTATCGAGTGACTCTGTGAGGCAGGTAGTATCAGTTTACTTCAAGCAAAACATACGATAAAGTGACACGCATTAATAAAGTGAATAGACTTTTACCTCGTGTGAATAATGTAAAGCAGGACACTTCTTTCGACTATGAAGCCTCATTACCCTATGAAGGTTGTTTCATGAACACAGTTTTAGAAATATTCATATCCTTTGCTGGAGCTTCTGCCGAGGCACAGAAATGACTAACAGGTTCAACGGTTCAACTTACCGATCAAACAAAAAGGGAAGGCAAGAAGATTTAAGAACTAGATAGACCTGCCAAAGCTACAACCAAGAACGTTTTAAGAACTGCATCAGCTTAAGTAGGAACAACCTACAAATAATAATACGTATTCTCACCGGACACGGTAAACTTGGAAGACATCTAGGCATACTTTTCAAGGCCAGCAGTGCCTCATGTAAATTCTGCAATATGCATGAGAAAACACCACACCACATACTAGGAAAATGTTGTCCACTCATGGACCAAAAGAAAATCCATCTGGGACAATACATACTAAGTGAAAGATAGCTACCTATCCTCCCTCAACGTAGAGCTGTGTCAATCGCGATTGATTCGATCTTTGTGACCCATTTACCAAAAAGACTGATTTATTGCAATCAACTTAGACCAAATCAATCAATACTAATATCAATCCCTTGTCACTGAAACCAATGAACATACAGTGATTGAAGCGAATGGTAAAAAGTTATGTTTTGTTGATTCAACTTGTTCTCAATCATTTCGCAATACCAAATAGGAATGGAAATGAAACAGATTGTATGTATATTCTTCATTTTATAAACAATGGTAGATGGCGTGAACAAAGTCGATAAAACCCAAACTTTCATTTATTTTCACATTGTTTCTGTCTCGGTCGGAACGAAACGATTGGAAAAAAATATTTTTGCTGAATGAAAAAAAAAAAAAATTTTGGTGGTGCAACAGCTCGAAGTGAACCAGGACCTAGTGACTTACAACTCTCAACCATTCCTGTGTGCGTGTTACCAGAAATGGGGTGGACCTACAATTTTCTGCCGATTCCGAACGGCTAATGAGCAGCACTTTCCATGACAAGAGATACTCTTGGAGGATTTGTCAATTCCTCGCAAGAGGCAGTACACCCCTAAAAAAAACTTTCTTGCAGCGGCTGAGAATCGAACTCGAGACCTTCCGCATGACAGTCCAATGCACTAACCATTATGCCAAAGGGTACGTTTTGCTGAATGAACGACTTTGAAAACATTTCGTGTTGATCTTTATCTCGTTCGGAATGAAACTGCTGGATAAAAAATGATTTTGATTGAATGAACGATTTATTGAAAAGATCGAATCCAGCTCTACCTCAAGGTGTCCCAAATACTAAAATTTTTTGAGAGATATAGATTAGCAGGAAGAACTATTAGATGAGCAGGCTTACCCAGCTAAAGGTAGGGGCACAATATATCAGTAGGGCACAGTGCGATACCCCTGATTAGAGCTGTGTAAATCGTTCATTTCAAATGATCGAATCGTTCAACAATCGATTACGAAAATGATCCGATCATTTCAATCAATCGATCATTCAATCATTTTCATTTCACTGAAATGATTCAATATTGTTCCTATTTGATTTTAATTTCGATTTCGACGATAAGATTGACTTGTGGCTTTGATAGTTCTCACAAAATACTCTTTTATTGTAAGCCATAAATTGCCAAATAACATCGAATAATGGCTATTTTATACATGGATTAAAAAGTGTCAAAAAATTCAAGAAAAAGATATTTTATTTGTTGCTTCGGAAAAGAGCAATTTTAGGGCTTTCCGCAAACATTTGGTACGAAATACTCTTTGTACGTCAAAACTGAATTCATTCTCTATTTGTCAAGTCATAAACTGTCAAATTTCATCAAAATACATCAAATAACATCAGTTCAACCCAACAATTGTTTTTGTGGCCTACAACATAAACAACCTATCCGATCAGTCATGTTCTTCAATTCCGAGTTCAACCTAGAAATTCCAGTCCACCATCGGTTTGGCATTCATAATTCACATTGGTTGAATCGGACCAAATGGAATCGAGTAAATCATGGCTAATCGAGTCAACTGGATATCGAAAATCGAGACTCGTTGAAATGATTGAGATTGAAATAGAAAATCGAGAATCCAGAATCCAGAATCGAGAATCATCTAAATGATTGAGATCGATTAAAATAATTGATTTCGATCATCAATACTTTTCGATGATCGGATCAAAAAAATCGAGTCCATTCTGATTGACACAGCTCTACCCCTGATACATAATTCATTCGTTCATACCGATTGATTTTTGACAAAGTTCTTAATCTGATCAAACTTTAAAAGCCTTGCGAAATTTTCAATCAATTAAACCATATTACCTAATAATTATCCAATGAGTGTTAAAGATCTGAAAGACAGGACCCAGAGGTACAGCAACGACAAAATGTGTTCTGAAATATCAACAAAGAAATCATGGAAGCTATAGTTATTGATTAAGTCTTTCCAAATCTTAACCCCGATTACCGACTTTGGCGGCCATATTTAGGGATTGAGACAAGTGTTGGCAAAATGTACGCCCTGTCTCAAAACAGCACTGAGCTGCTCTTCAGAAGAACGTGGCGTACTAGCTAATGATGACAAATTTGATGAAATCTAGAGTTATGTGATCGCGGAACTCGTTTCCTCATAAGATTCTTCTATAGTCGAAACGTCGAAGAAGAGTAGTACTGCTATCACCCTGCAAATGAAGGGTTCCCAACAAAGCACTCTCGAAAAGACGTTGGCAGAAAAAATCTGTAGATAAAATCAACGGTGGCGTTTTCAGTTCCAGCTAGATCAATAAAGTTATGGGTCAATGGCAGATGTCATATTAGTGTAGCGGGTTACTGCCATCAGATTATCCGACTTGGTTAAGTATATGCGCCCTCTCCACCAGGTATGAGGGTCGTGTGATTTCGTTAACTTTCGTTCCACGATAAATTACAGGTTATGAAAAGGAGACGAGGAGCCTAGTTTAAAGATAAAATATTGCACATGTTAGGGTGCGCATTCGTCATGGGAAATCTTCTATGAAGCTAAAGTTATTAACTTAAAGCCGATAATTGATAACAACAGGAGCTCATGCTCCTACTAATTAATGAAGCTGAAGAGCCTACCAAAGAGAAGTTTTATGCCTTCATAGATGGAGCCTATTACTGAGACTACTCGAAGTACTATGTCAACATAGTGCTTGGGGACTTAAGTGCTAAAGTCGGAAACGGAGACATCTTCCGCGGATTAGTTGGATAGCAAAGCCTCCACGAAATGACAATAGAATAATGGAATAATAGATTTTGCACAAGATTGTAATAAAGAGCTCTAGATTTTCAAGGCCGATGGCAGATAATCGAACCTTCAACACATCGACAATGTGCTAATCGACACAAGGCACGTATCTGACATTTAAACATTCGAACCTTTTAAGGCACTATTTTTATTTTTTTATTTATTTATTTATTTTTTCAAAATAATAGCCCAAGGAGATAAATCTCGATAAAGGGCAGTATACATAAATGACAATTTATTTAAATAATATTTATGTGAAATAAAAAATTATGTTTAATTTAAAAATAACTGTGGAGCGGAAAAAAAATATTTTTGAAAAGAAAGTAAATATCAAAAACTTTAAATTAGTTTCAAGGTAAAAAAAATGTAAACATAAAATCAAGTTAAAGAGATAAAGGAAAAAATCCTCTCGCAAAAAGATATTTATAGGTTTTGGTATTATTTTCATTAAGAATTTATAAATATACTTTTTATGAAAGCTTTAGTATTCTTACTAAACAGTTTTTTATTTAATGTTTTGAAATATGCGGGTAAGTTGTTGTAGTTCATAATCGACTGATGTTGAATTGACGTGGCTTCATTAGATGAAATGAATGTGGATAAGATTGGACCCTCTAGTGTTGTGTTCATGTATATTTCTGTTTAGAAAAAGTTCAGTAGTTATGCTCATAGACGAAGGATATTGGTAGGATATTGTGAATCTCGTGTATGTATTTGGTTCTCTCTCTTCTTGGATGCCGAAAAAGATTTTGTATTACTTTATTTTGAACTACTTGTAGGTCCGACATTTTAGTTCTATTTACCGTACCCGAAACTTGGATTCCATAAGTGAGAATACTTTGAAATAAGGAATAAAATATTGTTCTTCTAGAAAAGTCATCTAAGAAACTAGAAATTCTTCTGAAAATTCCAGCAACCATCGATAGTCTCTGCTCCAGAAAGTCAGAGTGAGTCGATTCTGATAATTTCCTTATTACTGCCTTAAGAAATTAGAAATGCTAGACTTTCCAGAGAGCACCTGAGCCCTGAGCGTGTCTATTCGCCAACCACAGACACTAATAATCCAGTTCTATACAGTATCGTGATATCATCAAAAAGGCTGTCGAAATCGCAGCAGACTAACAAAAATCCCAAGAACGGAACCCATAATATAATGATGAATGCGTTCAACTTAAACAAGGGACGGAAGGTGCACATGCTACAGGGCAAAACAAAAGCAGCAAGAGAAGAGTGTCAAGAAAGAGAGGAAAGAATATCATGCGTAGAAAGAAGTAAGCAACACAGTCTTCATGCTCAAGAAGATCGAAAAGTCTCGCGATCGAAACAACTCCTAAAAATTTTACAAGAAGCCGAGTTATTCGCTGTTGGTTTTAAGTTTGGAACGCATGCTCTTCGAAAATGCAAAGGCAACCTAGTTTGCCGAACCGTAATGAGCAGTAGATCTTTGTAATCAGTAGTTTCAGAAGCTGCTATAGTAACATTATGTATAGAGCGATTAATAGGGCCAGATTGCCCAACTCCATACAATGAAAAACCGGTTCCACCGCCCAGTATACATAGAACAGATGGATTCAGATATACAAACTTTTAAGAACGTAAAGGGTACAGGATCTAATGCAAAACTCTTCAAATACGTAGTAATGGATGGACGATGACTAGACTTTCAACTCCATTTTCCCCATCTGTAAGAAAGGTCATTTTATGTCTTGCGAAATCTATCGAAGCATATTCCATCCAAACATTATAAATGTAAGATCCTATCCACCGTGCTGTTGTTGAATCATGATCATGTTGAACCAACACTATAAGGGGAAAGTACCAATGTGGCTTCTGGCCCGGAAAATCGACCAAAGACCAAATATTAAAGTTCAGGCAAATTCTTGAAAAGATCAACGAAATTCCAGTTGAAACTCACCTTGTCTTCATCGACCTCAAAGCGTTCATACACAGGAGCTCTATATGGCGATAGCTGAATTTGGTGTGCCAGTAAACTGATCCAGCAGTGAAGTTTGTCATTAGAATAACCTACTCCAAACGATTCCAAACATTCATAGGGTTTCGTCAAGGAGTGCGCTATCATCTGACTTCTTCAAACTCGTTTCGGAGCTAATGGTGAGCTGTAAATTCGAAATAGTTAAGGAGTTCATCTACCTTGGAGTAAATAATATTAACTCCATGAACAAAACCTTAGTAGATATCCGACGAAGAATTACCATAGGAAACTACAACTTCTTCGGTTTGGCGAATCAAATGGGTTCAAAGTTCCCCACAAGTAACACAGTGCAAACTCTGCGAAACTCTTATATTACCAGTTCTACTCTAGTTCGGCGAGTATTGGACTATAACCAGAAAGAAAGTTCTGATACTGGGCTCTTTTGACAGTAAACTTCTTCGCTGAATATTCGGTCCTCTGTGCGAGGAGGCGACTGGAGGAGTAGATACAACCCCAAACTCTAAAATTCAAAGCACTTCATCAAATTCAGAGTCTTGGAAGCCTAGCCCCCAAATTCGAGGCGACAGAGAAGACTGGGCGCTCCGGCTTAAAGACCGAGCCATCCCGGATAACTTAACGCTTGACCTAGATGACTGGAATCAGCGTGTTCGGGATCGAAGAGTCTGGAAAGCTGACCTACGCGTCTCAGCAGATAACTTTCATATATCGTAAGCGGGCATGATCATGTAGTAATTATACATCCGGTGCTTGACCTATAGAGCTCCGTTATAAAAATAATTGTATAAATAAGGTTCAACGAATTATGATTCTGCTGGAGATATCGACCTTTATTATATTATTATTCCATTCAAACAATAAAAGCCTCATTTCTACTCGCACTTTTGTATTAATCTAAGCTCGTTAACGGAAACCTACGAGTATACCCAAATGTTCAGTAGCGATATTTAATTTTGAATGGACCACTTGGACTCTAAAGTCCTAAAGCCAACTGCTTCATTTCTAAAATCAAATTTAAAAGATATTTAACCGCAAAAAAAAAGAAAAAAAAAGAAATCAATTAAAAATAACAATAACCTCGTTTGGAAGTCATTAAGGCTCCATTATTTAAATGAATGGTACGCTATCGGCAAAGAATTGAGCTACAAACTTGTATGGCTATTGATTATTCTTATACCTACAACTGCTCGAGGGTTGATTTTTTAGCAAGTCATCCACAAATGGTTATTTAGCATACTTCCGCACTCCGTACCTAAATCGATTGGATTTCTTTCTGTTGCCATTGATGATGATCTTCCTTTAACTATGAAGGTTGACCCTAATGTTGAACTTTTGCAGCGGCAACAGCAGAAGAAGAAGCAACCAAACGCTAATCGAATCCATCATGGATCAATAGTGACAGTTGGCGGCTGATGCGCGAGGAGGAACGCACACTCATCTCACCTCATCTCAGACTATCTAATGGACTGGCCAACATCATTTGAGACAGCCATCGCGTCTGTCGTCTCTTCATGAGACGGATCTTTGAAGCTGAAGCAGCGCATCACACAAATAATTTGGGCGTTCTTTTGATTGAAGTGCGCCGGTTGCTTATTTTGAATCAAACACAAGTAGCAAGTAATAACAATCCGGGGGCATGATTGAGGTGCGTTTTCACAGGTCTTAACTCAAATTGATCATCGACTCAAAAATACAGAAAGTGCTTGAGCATCTTCCATATCAATTGTCATGATAAACGGAGCTGTTCCGATTCACTTTGGCGGTATGATGTTGATGCTGATGTAATGCCTCGTTATTATACGAGTATGCAGAGTGACGAACTTCCTCGTCTTGCTCTTGGACAAATTAAATGAAATGAAGTGAACAACATTTAGGAAAACTTTTGACAACAGTTGGTGGTAGGTAGGAGTTCAAATTTCTGTCATTCGAATAACTGCACCTGTTCGTATTTAGTGTAGTCGTAGGTACATTTTGGTATAACCTTAATGACAAGCGCTGCAAATTGAGCGTAACCATTGTCCGGTTCGTGTTTTTCCGAAGGCATTTTCCTTCCCAAAACTATGTATAAAAGAGGTAGTGGCATTGTGTATAATTATCGTGTCAATTTGCACGCAAATCGCAAACATTATCTCTCAAGAATTATGGGCAATTTGTGGTGTGGATGTATAGTAAACGTTTTTAAATACTTTCACATGCGGGTAAATTTAGTTCGACAATTATTACTCGTTCTCGTCGTATTACGTGCGGGGGGCTTCTAGTTCTGTGTGAGTAATTTTAAACCAGCAGCTGATGTTTCAGGTGGAAAATATAGACTTGGGAGTAAATAGGGTTATGACAAGAGTAAGGCTTTTGATTGGAGACACTAACTTAAAGCGACTTTTTCAATACGTATGTATGTAGGTATTTGCTAGTATAAGAAGGGCAACAAAAAAGTCCACGTTCGACAATAAAGAACGTGGACTTTTTTGTTGCCTTTCTTATACTAGCACTATAGGGCAAGTTTCGTTAAGATATGTCCTAATCAAACTTAACACTAAGATTATAAAAAAGTTTAACTAAGAGGCCTTCATCATATCGTACAGCTTGAGCTTAAATGGATGGGACCCTTTGCTTAAAAAATGGTACAGAACATTTTTATGCGGTTCTCCCCACGACAAACTCGAATATTTGTTTGAGTTCCAGCTACCCGATCACCAAGGAATTTTTACTTGCGACTTATAGGTACTATAAGGCAAGTTATGCATTCGTAAAAAAATCGAACTCGAGATTTTGATCAAAGTTGACATTACGATGATAGCGAAGACTAAAAAAGTGGGTCTCGCAATTCTGTCTGTCTGTCTGTCTGTCTGTCTGTTCGACTACAGGCTAAACGACTCAGCCGATTTTCTTTAAACTTTGTAGATATCATTTTTAATTTTTTCCCCCCACACGTTTTTTTCTTTTTTTTTTTAAGACCAAAAATAACGGTACCCCCCATACGAATTTTTTTCGAAATTTTATAAACATTTTTTTTTCTCAAAAACTGTTAGACAGATTTTAAAAATAAAGATACAGAAAAATTTCATTTAATTAAATCTAGGTATTGGTTGAAAAAAATTTTCCGAAAAATGGTTATTGAGGGTACCCCCCATGGAACCATTTTTTTTGTTTTTGAATTTCTCAAAAACGGTTCAACCGATTTTGATCATTTTTTTTTTGCTAAAGCTCCTCAAAAATATAAATAGAATTGTGTACTCAAATTTTCAAAAAAAGTTTTTTTGGATTTTTTAAAAAAAACTTCAAAATTTTTTTTTCAAAACTCAATATTTCGAAAACCCCATGCTAGATTTTTGTTAAACTTGATAAATAAAAGTTTCTCAATATAATCTACAAAATGTGAAAAAAAAATTTTATTTTACCTAAAAATAAAGGTACCTACCATACAAATGCTAAAAAATTAAAAAAAATGGTTTTCAAAAATCGTATTTTTCTCGAAAACGGCACCTAGAATTTTGATAAAATTTTTTTTCTTTCAATTAATTTTTACGATCTTTAATTTAATAAAAAAAATTTTGAAATTAAGATATAACAGCTTGTACCTACCATAGAACCATTTTTTTGAATTTTGAATTTCTCATTATCCACATAACGGATCTTAATGAAAATTTGTATAGAGAAGCTTCTAAAAAGTCTAAAACACATTGCATTTCAAAACTTTAAAATAAATATTTTTTGAATTTTTGAAAAAAAAAATCTATTTTCTTATTTTTTGAAAATTCGATATCTCTGAAACGGGTCAATATTTCTTTTCGTAAATTTAATTTTTATTCGAACAATGATAAAAACTTTAAATTAGCGTACCAACATTTTTTCTTAAAAAGCTTTTAAAAAGTTTGTATATAAAAGCTTCTTTTAAAGAAACCACTACAAGGACTTATAAGTTTTGTTCTTGCATAAATTCATATTTGCATAGCATTCTGTTACTACTAAAAGAATTTAAAAATTAATTTTATCCTTATGAACAGTTTTCTCTAATAACATTCGTTTTTAAAATTCCCAATCGATTACATAGGAGCAAGTTCGTGCGACCCAGTCGTGCATTTTATTTTTTTTATTTTCCGAGAACAGCTCTAATGATTTCGTTTAAACTTCGTACCAGTAATATTCTTATTAATTGTAATAAAATTAGGTTTATGATTTTTGCAAAAATGTACACAACGAATTTCGTAAAGGGGTTTTTCATTGGCGCGGGTAGATTTTTGTGGCTGTGGCGGCCATGCTTTTTTGGTGAAATTTGTTCCTTATTATTTAGTTATTGATGGGGCCAGAACATCGTCCTGGTTTCTGAAAGTGTACAATAGAATCAGAGGCTGTCGATTCCTCGCCATGCACAAAAACACGGCCTTTTGCAAGCTTCAACTTTCCAAATTTTCTGTCGGGACTTAGGTCTACACCCGTACAAGTTCCAACTGACCGAGGAGCTCAAAGTTCATGACCATAGTGCTTGGAAGACGAACCCAATTTTGTCCGAAAAATATTCTCTAACGACGATGCGCATTTTTGGATGAATGAATTGTCGTATTTGGGACAAGACCAACCCACACAGGGTTCGCCATGTGAAAAAGCGTCCTCAAAAACATATCCTTTAGTGTGGACTTTGGACTGGCCGGTGGCGTCATTGGTCTGTACTCTTTCAAAAACGACTTTGGCGAGCACTACAGAACGATGATAACCAATTTTTTATGGCCCAAATTGAACCATATGAATTTAAATGTGATGACACCACGATTGATTCTTCACAAATGATTTGAGAGTAAGATTATTTCTTGCAGAAATCACGTGATCACTGATCCCGAATTCGCAGGTCTATGCGAATAAACAAAATTCAGCCGGATGTATGCGGAAGAGTCATTTAAAATTGGACCAAACGGATCCGTGCTACTGTAAGAGCTTGGACGGGTATTTGAACGATGTCATATTCCATATACATAATGCCGTACATGTTGTTAATAACTCAGACACAGCTTGTTTTATTTCAATTCAAACTATCCGCCCTTATTGAAAAGCCCTTTAAAACTTTGACGCTTTTTGAAAAATTTTTAGTATTTTTTAAATATCTAAAATAAGTCAGTTAGTAGTTTGGCCTAGAAAAAGAGTGCCATTTGATATCTTAGAAAATAATGTGAATTTCTGCAAAAACAAACATTTTAAATCGGTTTTGTGTTTTCTTAAAATAATAAATTTTTATATAAAAAAAAAATATTAAATAAAATATTTAAATTTCAAAAAAAAAAAATCAGGGGTAAGCTTGAAAGTTTTTTTAAATTTCAGATATCCTATGAATGAATTGAACAACTCAACCACGAAGTAGAAATATTTTTTGCTGATATGCAACAGACTGCAGAGAAAAGTACTCCAAGTATTTTGATATGCAGAGAAAATACAATAAAATACCCTGTCGAAATAAAGAATCTGATATTGGAAAAAAAAAAACTGGAAGAAAATAGCAAACAACGATATTTCCAGGCTTAATGCCTGTATTCCTGCAGTATTCAACCGTTAAAACAATGAACTATAAAAAGAATCAGTGAGCTCAAAAATAATTCACGAAAAGTTTAACGATGGATGCTTTTACCGAATAATCTTTACGGAAAGCAGCCAAGCATCTAAAAAAACCACAAACACTAAATCTGTCAATAAAATCTGAAGATGGATACTGGACTGGAGACTCGAAAACAAGGCTGACATCTTCACCAAACATATTTCGAATTTCTCTTTAATCATTCTCAGAAAATGCTATATCATATAAGCAACGGTTGTGAAATTCCTACTGTCACGCCAGAGTTCGACCTAATAAAACTAATCCAATTTTGAAATAAATGCCTTAAATAATCTTTGAAAACTCCATTGCATAATAAAGACATGCTATAAGCTAAGACATGTATCACATCATTACAAAAATTACAGAATTGTTACACCTAAGCAAGGTTTGCTACCAACAAAAGATCTTACACAGACACACCTATATCGCTTATACCAATCATGGTAAAAGTTTTCGATAGTCTGCTCCTAAAAAGGTTTAGCAAAGTAGTGGAAGAAAGAAGACTGATCTTGAACCATCATTTTGGATTTAGAAATAAACATTCCACAATAGATCAAGTGCATCGAATTCCGGTTGTTGTAGAAAAGACACTTGTAGAAAATTGATATTTTAAGCTCTATTCTAAGATATTACTCAAGTCTTTGAAGAGGTTTGGTGCTTGAGACGATTTGCATTGGAACCTTTCTGGCAGTAGTACGAAATATTGCAATCCTACGTTACGAACCGACTCCTTAAAGTACGAAACGACCGAAATTACTCGGAATTAAAGAAAATCGAATCCGGTATACCTCAAGTGTCCCAGGATGTATAAAAGGAATATACCAAAGGACATCAAAGATATAATGGCCAACTTTTCTGACCAGAACAAAAGAACATGCGAGTGCTAAAACCCGTTTTGACTTATGGTATCCAGCTATGGGGCTGTACAAAAAAAAAAAAAAACAAGTATCATAGCCATCCAAAAATTCCATAACAAAGTCCTTCGTGAAATAAAAAATGTCCCTTAGTACATAAGAAATAGCAATCTAAATCGTTACCTTTAAACAGATTTGGTCACAAAAGTGGTAAAGAAACACGCTGTATCATTCACGCCAACTCCGAAATGGAACTCGTGTTAAATGTTCAAGTAAATCTTTAGAGACTTGGAAGACCAAGCGGATGGTCTAAAAGCTATGGGAAAGTATGAAAATCTTACATTAAGAAAGAAAAATAAAAAAAAATCATATATTAATCCTGATCCCGGTGGTTTTCATGCGCTTAGTGTCCCCACTACTTGGTACCATATATTACTAATAGTCTTCTAAAGACTTCCATCCGCAAAAAAAATTATACAATATTTATTCAAAGCTTAAATTTTTAGTTTCAGTTTAAATTTATGTTTTTTAATTAATTTAAATTTTTTATGTAGATCATAAGAAAGTCAATAGTAAAAAAACTGCTTTTTCATATGTTAAGTTCTTGGGTTAAATCTTATTTAGTCAATCGTCAATATCGGGTTATGATCAGATAATGTGTTCCTATACCCCAATCAGCGCAATGTCTGGTGTTCTCAAGGAAGTCATCTAGGATCATTTATTTTCGTTTTAACCATAGATAATGTTGACAATTTTTTTTTACTCCGATCTTCTAATCTATATAGAGGGCATGAGAATATATGTATAAACGATGACTAATAACCATAACCATAACCTATTCCTGAAAGCACCCTCCATCATTACAGAGAAAGTATATTATAAATAACGAACCTACTCGTTTAGATTTAGATTTAGATTTTTATTCATTACAATATACAATATTTTTATATTTTATATACTTCAATTTTAGTCACTTCAATCCGTGACTTGGGTTCAATGAGCGACTTTCAGCTAAATTTTCGCTTCCAAATTGATAATATTATCAAAAGAGCTAACTCTACTCCTGGGTTCATTAAACGCTGGTCAAAAGAATTCTCTGATCCTTTTGTCACAAAATCTCTTTATACGACGATTGCGGCCTGAACTAAATAAAGTAACTGAAGTTTCATTCATCCAAAATTAAAATGAGACAGTTTCTTAACGAAAATGACTATTCCTTAAGAGAAACCTGAGCGGAAACAATGTTGGAGCATTTTCCAACAGCATTATGAAACATAACTTTTAACTGACACAGCACATACTGAAGAAAATCACATACTGGGACCTCAACAACACTAAGATGCACCGTTAAACGTTCGCAATATCCAAAAACGACAAACTGATTATTGTTGGTTTTTATTTTTTCAACAAAAGAGGTGAGGTCGTATTGGCCCTTGACTAGGAGATAGCCATGAACATTTGTATTAAAGATTCAAAATAGCTTTTTTGGCCTTTAGTCCACAAAAATCGGCGTTTCGTCCAGGTGATCTCACATGGACTCATCAGTTGACTGTGAGGACCTTGTCAATACGCAAGTTTTGTTAACTAAAGGCCAAAAAAGCTATTTTGAATCAATAATTCAACAAGTCCAATAATAGTGCTAAGTCTTCTACTTGGCTGATTTATTTCAGTAGTATATAGAATTTGTATTATAAAAACCTTTATACATTTGTATTAAATGTCTGGACAATGAAATGGGAAGGAAAAACAGAGTTGGGTAAGTAATTCCACATCCGTGTGGTACAGCTAAAAAAAGTATCTCTGTATTTGATGGTACGACCAAAGTTAGGCTCGGGTGTATACTGATAAGCATTCCTAGCAGAGAGGTTATTACGCTGAAATTGTTCAATGGGGGGAACTCAACTGGCTTTTTCACAAGAGTAGCGTTTGAAGAAGTAAAGATAAAACAGTGATAAGCAAGAGACATATGTCGGTGTTCCAACGAAACAAATGTTACATCTGACATCGTCTGAGAAAACTTAGGCATTTCGCATTTTTTACTTCCACAAAAGTTTTTCTGTAACGCACATAATAAGAATCGAAAGCTTTTCAGTTTCCTCGGTGCAAGTTCCATTCAGGTAGGTAAAATCGTAAAGGCGGTATATTCTGCTTTAACGACTGAAGACAGTTTTGAGTTTTGCAAGCAATAAATTTCACACGATTATTAATATCCCATACAGTGGTACCACTTTACTTCAATTGAAGTAGATCTACTTCTTTTTTTCAAAATATTTTAAAATCTACTTCATACTTCGCACCATCAGCAAAATACTGAAATCTACTTTATTTAAAAAAAAAAACTCTGTTTCAAACTAATACTTCAATTTTACAAAAAAGGCCAAAACAACTTATATTTCTCCATTTCACTCTAGTAAGGATGTAGCACGAGATTTACAAAAAATAATTAATGTCAATATTATTTCAAAATCAAAGAAGCTCCGATATAAAAATTTTGATCGAAATCGGTAGAGTCAGAAATGAGAAAGTAGATATTAAAAAAATTATCTATGACAGGTACCGTTAATAAAATTTTTTTGACCAAAATGTAGACCGCATTGTTGGTATGGCCTGAACATAATTTTTTTTATTAAAAACCATTAGAGGCGTTTTCGAAATAAATATGATATTTCATAATTACTGTATGGAAAAAACACATTTCAATTTCTCCTCTACGCTGCAGGTTGAGGTACAGACCTGGAGACGGACGGAATCTCTACTTTTTCGTGTTATATAATCAATTGATGAAAATGTCGAGTTCAATTTTTTCTAAAAGCAAGTAGAAAGTCATTTTAAAATCTACTTCGATTTTTCTCAATTTACTTCACTTTTTTCTTCAAATCAACTTCGACATTTTTCCGGAAGTGGTAACGCTGGTCCTATATAATAATATTGTTCAAATCAGAGTTTAATGAACTCAACATATTCTGCCGTTGAAACTTGACGTTCGAAGAATAGTGGGGTGAGTCAGGAAAGGAGTATGAAAAACTAAGGGTGCTGTCATCAAATGTTATTGTAAATCCAGCGAAAAAGTAAGATATCAAAAGCATGCACTTCGGATACGAGAAATATCAAGGGCTACAATTTTGGTTTCTCCAAAACAATGTAAAGATTGATTTTACTTTTCGGTGAGAAAAGCCAGCGGATCTGTTGCAACGGAAGCCGTACTGACGGACATTGAGAAGCTTTTCTTGTTCGAGATATTTCATCAGCTGACGATTAATCAGCGTTTTTATGAACTTGGAAACAATTGATGTCAGAGCGATTGATCGGTAATTGGAGGGTAAAGAATAATCTCCTTTTTTAGGAACTGGTTGCACAAGTGATTTTTTGCATCCAGAGGGTTACACACAGGGCCGGATTAACCCTCAACGGGGCTCTAGGCAACCATTAATTTGGGGGCTCTTTTTTCACGTCCGTTCCCTTCTTTTTTTGATTAAAAAATACAAACTTATATCTTTCATAAAAATTTTATTGTCACAATGTAATAATATCAATAAAATTACTATCTACATTTTAAACATGTCGTTTTCTATATTTGTTTTCTGCAAATTCATCAATTAATCTTTTCATGCACTCAACAAAAACAAACACTGCTAAGCAATAATAAAGCAACTTTTAACTTTCAACATCAACTCGTTCTCGTTCTCAATCTCATTCATACATTATTTAAGAGCGAAATGTAGCACCCATAACCCACAACGACGTTCATATGGTTTGAGAACGAAATGTATCCACTGAAAGTGTACACACACACAAAAAAGTATAGCTCGTATCGTACCAACCGGTTCGTTCGAATTAACTGTGAACGGATCCAACCAAAGTGGCGAACAGTACTCAAAGTTCTTACACTCTCACTCAGATATGAATATGGGAATAGTGTTGTATCTTAACTTTGTTTTGTTCTATTCGTGCTGGAAGAATATGAACAAAATGGGAAATTCGTTTGGAATTTTTGCACTGAATAGAATTTTTTTTTTTAGTGGAGGTAAGAAAACGAATTTTCTTTAACCTGTAAATAAAAATTTGGAAGTCGTTTTTGTTTATTAAAGTAATGCTTTTATAATTTGCGTGTAAAATTTAACTAGAAATTGGAATCAAGTAGTGAAAAAGTTGTTATTAAAAACCGTTGTGATTGTGTTACTGAAAAACTTATAAGCAAACCCTTTTACAAGTGGAATTCAGTAGACAAATCTGCAATTATAGCGACTGAAAGACCTACTCCATTGCTGCCGGACTGGAGAACGAAATTTTGCAATAAAAAAGTGTTACTAGAATTTTATGTTTGTAAGAAAGTTTTAGAAGTCTTTTTCATTTTTCAGGGGCCCCCTAAAATCGGGGGCCCAAGGCAACTGCCTATTCTGCCTACTTGTTAATCCGGCCCTGGTTACACAGTGATGGTTTAGCGAAAGTCAAAGAACACATTTTCAAGACAATTGGTGATATACCTTTAGGGCAGCTGATTTGTGAATATAGAGATCTTTTAGTTCTCTAGCAACTGTACGGGTTCGAAAATGTTTGGGTCCCGAAGAAAAATGGACGTCCTTAACTGGGATGTTTGCACTCGACACTATACAGTGGTCAGAAGTGCCAAGAGAAACTTTTTCACTCAAAATGCATATTTCTGAGTGAGAGTTAATGTTACTATATATCCTTTTTACATTGGCAGGGCTCAATTTTTTTTATGTAGGCATATTTGATTCGAAATTACTCTAGACAATTCCAAAAAAAACATATATTCATATATTCCGGTTAGCACTTCACCACTGATGGCTTCTGTAATAAGAACAGAGGCGAGTAACTATGAAAGGGTATTTGTTTGACATCCGAACATTTGTTAAATGGACCTTTGCCATCAGTACAATTACGCAACTATAATTTTTTTTCTCCTATACCTTAAAAATATCCATAAACTCTTTGCTCGCATCAGTCAACATCCATTCGCAAAAAATCGTACCTTAGTTAACGAAGAACGATATGCGTGCCAACCAAATACAATACTAGTTAAAACAGAACTCATATTTTAACATAATATAGATCTATCTATTGGCGTGAATTCGTCTAAATCTCATTATGTGTCAGCTGTACCATAATTCCGGTATTCAAATTCCGAATTAACAAAAGGGAATTAAATAGTTTTTCGACGTCGGTCGTCGTCAACAACCCCACCAATGCCATCCATCGCCACCGCAGCAGGACCATTTCCACTACTCGATGAGTTGCTCAACGGCAAGTTTACACTAATTACCATATCATATGAGATTAGCTCCACCGAATCGGGCAACAAAACCAAACCAAGGTACTCCACTTCTGGCTATCTATACTGACGGCGAGTGTATAACGCAGTATCGCGCACTGCAAAATGTATAATATTTGTATTGCCCCTCATAAAAATTCACAAAACTCCATCATATTGCCTAGGCACAGGCACACCGAACTGAATAAATAATATTCATTAAATACCTCGATTGTTTCATGACATCGCCATAGGTATACGATTTGGGCTTAGACGAAAATTCGTGACAAAATATGCTAATACGACGGTTAAATTAGTTTAAGCACCAACTATAGTGCTATGGTGAGACTAGCTAAGCGTGAATGTACCAACACACTCTGTTCAAAAGACAGGAAACGTTATAGCAGTCATTTTTCTTCCTTTTTCCCATTTTAATTGCATGTTTTTGGTCCGAAAAATCGACAATTGCCCCGGAACACGAATTAACATTTCCATAAACAGTTTCAACCTTTCTGTATAGTTAGTTAAGCTTAGCTACAATTTCACTATGTGTATGTGGGTAAAATGGTGATCACTGATTGTGACCTAAAAGAACTGTGAAAACATGTTATAAAATCCACAATTTCCTAATGATGTAACTCTTAGCTTTGTACAAAAATAAAAGACCCTAAAGCTGAAAGATTTGCTATGGATAATTGCTTTGGGCCTTAGACCAGTTTATTGGTGTGTGCAAAAATAAATAATTTTATATATGGTTGGTTAATGCCTTCATAGTTTGACAATCAGATTTGATTTAGGGCGCTAAAAATGAGTTATAAAATGCAAGATTAGATGCACGAACTTTCTCTTATAGTTCAAGTACCCTTCAATTTCAAAGAGATGGTTAACGACTATGTAGGGAAAATAAAAGGTTCTTCAAAGAGGGCGGGTTGATGTTCAAATAGAATAAAACAAGGTGTGTGTGAGGTATCAACAACATGTAAGCCATTATGTTTGGAATATGACGTGAATATGATGCGAATACGATAGCTACTGATTTTAGCAAAGCTGATTTTGACAAAACATCCCATAATCTGAATTGCTGTCTTTAATGCCTTTCTATGCCCCAACCCGTGTCTTACGAAATATAAATGAGCTCTTTTATATTCCTCCTCATAGAACTAACTATGGAATGAATGAACCAATTACGCGTTCTCTTATACTTGTAAACACGGTATGTGATGAAATCGACCTTTATATGAAAAGGGACTTTTTAAAAAAGAAATAAACTTATAAATGCTTAATAAAACTACAGCTTTAAAATTATAATAAAGTTTCATGTGATAATACGAGTATGTAATTAATTATTTTTTAAGAACACAAGTGCCTGTACTTGTATATACCTTAGATTTAGTCAGTGGCGTAGCGTATCATCTCGGCGCCCGGGGCGGGAGACCCATTTTGCCGCCCCCAATCAATACTAAATTAAAATTAAATTTCGGGACATCATTTCACAGGCAATGAAGTATCTTTTATTGAAAGTAAAATAGGATCAGCGGTTTCATAAAGGGATTCTACGGGCCTTACGTATGAGGCTCGTGAGACAAAGCTGCATCTGCGGATTCATCGCCATGCATGCGTTTTTTCCTGCGAATTCTTCTCGTTTTGAGTTCGATTCCGAATTTTCTCCAAAGAGTCTTAGAAAAGTCGATTGCGGCTTGGACGAAACGGTCTCTGCTCTCCTCTAGGAGAGGTTTTAAAACGCAGAGTTTCTGAGCACACTTATCCACACTCAGTCCACGTTGCTGCAGGTAAATCTGTGCGTCATTTTCTTCAGGTAGCTCTGCAGCTCAAAAGCCAAGAAAAGTGAGGAAGTTGAATGACTGCATGACTGTCAGAAGAACACTGGCTACCGATCCGTCAATTCTTCCAGTACCTCAAGAACTTCCACAAACTTATTTTTAAGCGTCTTTACAGCTTCACGAGGTTCACTTCTTCTGCAGGCTTGTGACTAGATGCTTGACGTACTTCTGGTGAGTCGACTTCGTCTTCGTCTGCACGTCTTTCTCTTCTGCCTGTAAAATAAGTTATGCATTCCCATGAATATTGGCCGGAGGAAATTTCTAGGCCACTCACGATTGTAGTTTCGCGAGTCGCGCGACAATACGGAATGCACTCTTACGGCGCTACTCACCGTCTACGAATTCACGAAAATCAGCCGAGAGCGGTCAACGACGAACCACAGATAGGGTGGCAAATTTCAAATTTACATCATTGTTGTTTGTTGACTTGTCAAACGATCTTTCATGAAACATATGATTTCTACTCTAACCGCATCACCGGCGACATTTTGCCGCCCCCCTAGGCCTGCCGCCCGGGGCGGACCGCCCCCACCGCCCCCCCTACGCTACGCCACTGGATTTAGTTAGCTAATTTTTGTAATCAGCAGATCCTTGATCAATTGATGAAATAAATAAATAAATATAATATTTTTTAAGCTAAAACAACTCGGCTTTCCGCCTTTGATGATTTCATGGATTCAATCATATTTATGGAGAGGACAATACAACGTTATATTCAGGTCGTGTATATCAACCTCCATCCATGTAACGTCTGGAGTTCCATAAGATAGCCACCTAGGACCACTTATTTTCTTTTTTAATAAATAATGACGTTGAAAAAATATTTTCGAACTCTCATCTGTTAATCTATGCAGATGCCATGAGTCTTGTACTGAAGATTCCAGATCTCTGCAAATTGACTTGGACAAATTCTACATTTGGTGCCTCCTGTAATTCAACGTTAGAAAATATCATGCTATAACCTATACCCGTAAGCGTCCTCCATTATTTCGAAGACAATATTTTATAAATGACGATCCCATTCCCATTCCTTAAATCACGGCTTATTATGCGACTCCCAACTGAATCTCATATTTACATCTATCAAACATGCCCATCTAAGCTTCTTACGGTAGAACGGACCACGGATCCAAGTGATCTAATTTTAAATGGTTCTTACGCATAGATCCGGCTGAATTTGGGCGATGGCCTGTGTTCACCTTAAAGGCATAGGTACTCGTATATTGTGATATATTCTCATAGACCTGTGTGTCTTCAGGAAACCCCACAAGAAAAAGTCGAGTGGTGTCAAATCGCATAACCTTTCTGGCCAATTCACGTCACCTCGGTGAGAGATAACCTTACTCTCAAATCGTTCGTGCAGAATGTCAATCCTGGTGTCCGCTATATGGCATGTAGCACCGCCGCCGCCGGCCGTCCTGCTGAAGCACATTTCGTCTAGTTCCATATGATTCACTTTGGGCCATAAGAAATTGGTTGACATTGTTCTGTAGCACACGCCATTTACGGTGACCACCCCACCAATGTCATTTTAGAAAAAGTACGGACCAACGAGGCCACCGAGCCAAAACCCACACTAAACGGTAACTTTTTGAGGATGCATTGTCATTTAGTAAACGTAGTGAGGGTTGTTGTCGTCTCATATATGGCAGTTTTGCTTATTAACACATCCATTCATCCAAGAATGCGCTTCGTTGCTAAAGATGATTTTTCGGCAAAAATTGTGGTCCTCTTCCAAATGCCCCAAACAGTCGGTGAACAAACAGTGTTGACTATTGTCATGAACCTGAGGAGCTCCTGGCTTAGTTGGATCGTGTGCGGTCGTAATTTCAAGTCCGAGTGTTGTCGTTGGAAATCATCAAATCAAATTTGGTGTCAATATTTTTGTATGATCAGCCTCGTTCGGTTCGACAACATTGGTGCGTTTAAGTTACCAACAAACATCGACGGTGATCTATCCTTCAATGTTAGTAAGTGCGGTGGCCTGGCAGCATTCCGCGTGGTTCCAATGAACACAAGATTTCAGTCGGATAATTGACACAACATGTTCTTCGTCCACTACTGTGTCGACGATTTGTATTTGATTGTTTCGTCAAGCAGGCTTTGCTCATAGAGCTTGTTAACATCAACACTTTTTGGAGTCAAAATTACACTTTCGCACAGCCAATCCAAGTTTTTGTAGTTGGTTTTTAGACTTGGGAATTCCTTGTAGATACATCGGCTTTATAATATTCCGTTGGATTTGATCGAAGTTGGGCGGGAACAAAATTAATATTATTGATATCCAAAAGTTGTTTTGAGAATCTATAAACGGTCGGGTCTTTCAACAAATGCTCACGTATGTTTGTCCTTAATGTAATTTTCTCGATTAGGTTTCGAAGATATTGCTTGCATTGGTCACAGAAAAACGGGAAAACTTCGGCGGAAATCACTAGCAGTGAATAAGTGAATAAGATCGGTCCCATCGGTTTGCTGTTTCTCCAAAGATAACACAGAGTCCTGTCCAGTTTCTTATAAGGATCCTTGTGCATTCGTTTAGAGTGATAATTTTGCACGTTTTACAGATTTTGGCCACGTCTTAGTTTTTGGTGATGTTGAATTTTGAGTGCTTAGTGCGTAGTACGTGCTCCATCCAATAGTCAAAATATGCCATTGCAAGTGTCATCTAGTTCTGCATTCGAGCCATCGCAACGTCAATACCAAATTGATGAGGAATGTTTTGTCTGTTCCTCCTGTTGAATCCAGGAAAAAAATTCCGACATTTTCGTTCTACACGTTGCATGTCTTTGTCGAAAGTACACATAGATATTATTGTTGCTGGTTCACATCGAAGCACTGTTCTCACACCAGGTCTCTGTCTTGTAAACTGAATCTCTCTTACTTGTTAAGTAAGAAAATTTCCGTTTCCATTGGGTTCCGTTACAAGAGATATTTCAGAAACTTTTTCTGTTTGTAAAACACTTTAAATCTGTGATTTATTTTACTCATGATTTACTTTATCAAAATCTTCTCAATGTGCTTGAAAAGCTTAGTTTGGTTTGGCTTTGAGTTGATATAGCGAAAGTCTTGGTTATTTCTGAAAAAATGCAGTGGATTTTCTAGCGTAACCCCTTACAATTTTATTTAATCTTTCCCTTGAATGGAAAGTTTCATCCCCGATCCCTATCCTTAAAGCAGGATTAAGGCAAGACCTATCGAACTATACAGACCAATATTCAAAATCTGAGATATTCCTAAGATATTTAGAAAAAAATATTTTCGACGAACAGGGTTGTGAGTCTGGAAAGCTGAGGGTACTGTTGTCAGCGAAACAATGAAGTAGATTTGAAGTTTTAGACAAGAGATAATTTATGAAGATAAGGAAGAGTGTTGGAGACAAAACGATACCTTGTGGTATACCAGCATTTATTTTATGAATACCGTCCGATACATCTTGTAGTGAACGACCCAGAAGGTAATTTCTAATCCAAAGAACCAGGGTTTGGCTGATACCAAACTGGTGCCAAACACTATCAAATGCCTTAGAAATATCAAGCGCAATAATCTTACTTTCTCCAAAATAATGTAAAGATCTGTTCAACTCTTCGGTGAGATATGCCATCAGATCAGTACAGTAGTCGAACGATTGCTGCGAAAGCTGTCGTACCAGTAATTCAGAACTTTTCGGTCTTCGAGATATTTCTTGAGCTGATTATTGATCAGCGATTCCATGACCTTGGAAAGAAGGGAAGTTAGTGCAATTAGTCGGTATTTGGAGGAGGAAGATTCGCCTTTCGTGGGACCGGCTGAACAAATGCCATTTTCCACCTACCGGGAAGATATGACAGATGTAAAAAATTACGCAATTATTTTACCAGCTTAGAAGAATTCCTCTTCTGAACTAAGGGAAATATACAATCTGGACCAGCGGATTTATGTATTTCTAGAATTTTGCGGACTTTTCCGACTGTACAAAATCATTTACGCATTGAAGTGCAAGAGGAGTCATAACATTGTGAGGCAAAGTCGAATTAGCAGGTAACTCTTGCAAGCAAATAATTAGCTTTTTCTTGCGAGCTGATCAAAGGAGTGTTGTTGTGGACTAGTATAGTATATTCTTCTTTTCTGTATCTTTAGTTTTTTTTTTCTTAATTTATATCTTCATTGTTATTTTAGTCTAGATTCCGACTGAGTCCAATAAATCAAAAAAAAAACTCTTAACATAAAAAAAAAACAACCATTTTTATATTGATTTATAATTTATTTTATTTTATCATATTCTATATCTTCCGTCTTATCGTCTTCTAAGCTACATACAAAATTTTATACTAGAACACTTAAAAACAAATGACAAAAATAAAAACAATTTATTCTTTTCTGTTTTTTTTTTCATTTGAGAATAAATCCATTTAAATATAATTTTTTTATTCGATACTTAAGAGTTTTTCTCGAACAATAAGAAGAACAAAGCAAAGTGTTATAAATACAATAAGTTCACAATATTACACTTTGTTTTCTTAATTAACTGTACAAAATGAAGGAAATAAAATTTAATAAATACAAACTGGAAGAAACAAAAGAATATTTAATAGTTTACTCTTTTCTTTATTTTAATTTATTTGCTTCAAATATATAAATCACTTGTATAGAAATAATCTCCGCATATTATTTCAATTAAATATATATGAATAGAATTTTTTTTTAATTTTAATTTTATATTTTGTATAAAGTATCTACTTAGAGCCAAAAAATACATATACACCATGCTATAGATATTTTTTGTTTAAATTTAAAAAATATACACTTACACATTCGCTTAATTCGCTTAAACAATTTTGTACAAAAATTTACATTACAATATTGGCAACAGTTTTACTTTTTATTTTTTGTTTTGTTTTATTTCAGGGTTATTAGTTTTCTATCTAATTAAAAATATAGATATTTTCTATGATTACAAAAATTCTATTTTATGTGCTGGGTTTTTGAAAAAATAAAAAGAAACGATATTGTTTATAACAGAATTAAAATTTTGTGCCACTTTGTTGTTATTAATTTAAAAATAAATAAGCTAATTTACTGTACACTGAGAATAATAATAACTGCTTCTATAAAACTCATACTTGAATAGTATCTTCGTCATCACTGGGCGGTCGACTGCTTTCTGAACGACCCGGAGGACTTCCGGGATTCAGTGTCGGACTGGGAGAACGCCGGGAACTATTGCTATTGCTAATACTGATGTTATTGTTATTGCTACTGCTATTGTTGTTGTTATTGGTATTGGTTTGATAGTAACTACTTAATGACGACAGAGAACTAGATGCTGAGAGGTGTGGAAAGGGGGCGGCAGTTGGACCTGGCAGGCCGCCCAGACTGCCTAGAGCAGCCGGAACTCCTGGATACAATCGATAAGGTAGAGGCTTTTGTAACGCTGCTGCTGCCGCCTGACGGTAGTATAGGTCAGCGGCAGATGGTGGGGTTCCGTGTGGTGATTGAGCCGGATACGGCCATGCGCCGAGATACGGTGGTCCGCCATATAATCTCTGGAATGCCGCATAGTTACCAGCCTCGGCAAGCAATTCAAGACCCACAGCAGTTTGACGTTTCCATTTTGTTCTGAAATTAAAATAAAATCGAAAAACAAAATTACTAATTTGTTTAAATTTATTAAACATTAAAAGAATTATTCAATAAACAAATTAAGGATATAAAATATGTGGTGCAGAAGTAGAGGACCCTGAAAATAAGGATATATTATGATAACGCTTTCATCTGATTTCAGAGTTTTGAAAAAAAAAATTTTGATTTTTTTTTATTAAATCCAAAAATTTTTTGTTTGATAATTTGAATACACAATACATACTATTAAAATATTTGGGGAGCCTTAGCAGAAAAAAAAAGATCAAAATCGGTTGAACAGTTTTTGAGAAAAAAAAAAATATTTATAAAATTTCGAAAATAAATCGATATTTTTGGTCTTAAAAAAAAAAGAAAGAAATAAAATGCACGACTCAGTCGCACGAACTTGCTCTTATGTAAATAACAAAAATTATAAGTCTTAAAAAAATAAGATTTTATACACAAAATTTTTAAGAAAAAATTGTGTTACTGCAACTCAAAGTTTTTATGATTAAACGAATAAAAACTAAATTTCCAAAAAAAAATATTAAGCCGTTTTTGAGATATTGAATTTTACAAAAAGGCTTTTTTTCAAAAATTAAAAAAATATTTTTTAAAAGTTTTGAAATGCAATGTTTTTTTATACTTTTTTGAATCTTCTCTATAAGAAATTTCACTTAAATCCGTTATGTCGATAATGAGGAATTCAAAATTCGAAAAAATGGTTCTATGGTAACTACCTACAGTCAAAAGGAAAGGAAAAAAAAATTATCAAAATTCTCGGAACCGTTTTCGAGAAAAATACGATTTTCCTAAAGCATTTTTTAACATTTGTATGGTGGGTACCGTTATTTTTAGGTGAAACAATTTTTTTTCTCAAATCTTGTAGATTATATTAAGAAACTTTTATTTATCAAGTTTGAAAAAACTCGAGCATGGTGTTTTTGAGATATTGAGTTTGCAAAAAAAATTTTGTTTTTTTTTTTTTTTAATCCAAAAAATAAAAAATTGAAACTTTGAATATTTGAATATTTGATAATATTCAAACTTTGGAGAAGCTTTAGCATAAAAAAAATGGTCAAAACTTTTTGTACAAAAAAATGGTTCCAGGGGGGAAAGCTTTAACTAAATGAAATTTTTTGATTTTTTTTTAAATTCTGTGGGACTGGTTTTGAGAAAGAAAAATATTTAAAAAATTTAGAAAAAAAATCATATGGCAGGTACCGTTAGTTTTGGCCTTAAAAAAAGAAAAAACTTGTGGAGAGAAATCAAAAATGGTATCTACCAAGTTTTAAAAAAAAATCGGCCGAACCGTTTAGGCTGTAGTCGAACAGGCAGACAGACAAAATTGCGAGACCCACTTTTTTTAGTCTTCGCTATCATCGTTATGTCAACTTTGATCAAAATCTGGAGTTCGATTTTTTTTTCCGAATGCACAACTTGCCTTATAGTACCTATAAGTCGCAAGTAAAAATTGTATTTATTTAGAGGATACAAAATTGTGTGTGTAATATATAACATCAAAATGTCCACCATGATTTAGCTGGTCGGCGGCGGCGCCCATCCGAGACATCAAGTCTTCTATAATTCTGGCGATTGTATCAGGCTGTATTTGACCAATAGCATTGATAATGAGTTAAATCTTGAAGGTCTAGTGAAGATTTCGAGAAACTTTTTTCACGAAATGAAATGAACTAAGAGATCCATATAAATATGTACCAGAAAGACCATATTATAAAAAGTACACACTTCACACCTCTTGTCATCGAGAATAGACAATTTATTTTTTTATGGTTTTGTTATCATTTCTCAACACCATTACCTAGATACTAGACCACGGAATGATTAACGATGTGTAGCAATAAAATACGACTTTAATTTTTTTCTATTTTATTATTCAAGAATTTAAATAATTTCCACCACAACGAACCTTCACAATTATAATACAAAAAATATATATGTATACAAATATGTACATTCTAAACGCATCTGCAATTAGCATAAATTAGTAATAAAAGATACAAATGTATCTTTATCTGTGGATTCGTATGAATATACGCGATTCACTCGAGTGGAAGTTAAACTCTTCTTTTTATTTCAATTGGGATAATAAAACATCAACTGCAACTGAATCACATAATTGTCAAATTGCAAGCTGTAATTTGTTAATGATTAATTATTCGCATTTTGTATTTTTTTTTTTTTTTTTTTTTTTTGAAGTGCGATGGCAGCGCTAGCGTGTGTGTAGAGATGTTATATATTCCAACCCAGAATAATGATCATACAAGTAGAATCGGTTTACTTCCTGTCCGCGCATTCGTTGGGTTAGCATTCTAATTATGGGTTTTTGCCACTTTGTATGGATAGGTACGTCTAGCTATGGAAGACCGAACAAACGGGCAAACAATGACCCAAACAAAAACATAGCTCCAACCAAACACTCTTTATAGCTAAACCGACAATTTGAGCTCACCCTCGCCACATCCACATCCCATCGCTATCAGAGATGCTTATTATAGTTGAGCTCCACCGACAACAACAACAACAACAACAACTACTACTACTATATATTTAGAATTTAGAATTAATACGTCTATTTATCATCAAATTAATCAAACAATAACCGCTGTAATAATTCTCGTTTTCCAAATGAGGTAACACGGTAATTTCTCTCGATAAAAGGTACCTGAGCTGCCGACAACGCGACGATGCGACCGACCGACGACCGACCGACCTGACTATGGCGCTATTTAGGGTACATTTACATCTCTGCATATCTGGAAACTCTTCGCTATAAAAGGTATACCCAGAGAGATAGGTGAATGTATCTCGGGAACCATTTAAATCACATTAATATAAATTATCTAGCACATTAAAATGCGGTTAAATTGTGGTCTGTTTTCGATATTTTCAGTTGAGAATCGTGTTGTTTTTTTTTTGTGTACGAGTTTAAGGCAGATGCGGGGGGATATGGGAGGAAGATTGGTGCTGATGTTGCTGGCAATAGAGGCAGAAGCGGAGGAAATTTTTGTGGCTTCGCGTTGAAAATTGTGTTTCAGGCCACGTTCGTTGTGTGTGAACATCATCAAGTTAAGTTAATTACACGAATAAGCGCTGGTAATTTGTTGGATTTTTTTTTTTTTTTTTTACTTTTCATGAATGAAAAATAAAATTATAAATAAAAGAAAATAAATTAATTTTAAAAAGTAAAATGCATTTAACAAGGAACCGTTTCCTGATTTTTTTATAGATAATTATATAGTTTTCAGCGTGTCTGCCTCGCACACTCACATGCAGGGTAAGAAGGGGTTGATTTTCTTTAATTTTATGAACTCAACCGTTGGCCCAAACAATGGCTTGTAAGGTGAGTATAGAGTGAGAATTTAATGATCATCATCTCACTATCTGTTTGAATTGCTGCATGAAGCTCAATTTAAAGATACATTTTCTTATTGATTCTTTAAAAAATTTGATTTTAGAGAGACGACTGATTTACAAGACAGATATAATGTCTAAATGCTTATTGGTATCTCTCACTAACCGAGTGATTATAATTTAAAAAAAAAAAATCTTAAAAATATCTTTTTAATTTTCTTTAAAGCGGTTTCAACTATTTAATTGAAATTAACCTTTACTTGTTGATAAAATGCTTAACGTGCCACGAAAAAGGCCAACAAAACAGAGCAATTAAAGCTGGAATTTAAATACGTATGTAATACGATTCTATACTATAGTCTGTCAAAGCTCTTCAAATCCAGAAATCTCACCATAACTTCAAAACTGCTGCTGTACAGGACCATGGTCCTGCCAGTACTCACATATGTATCCGAGACTTTGGTGCTTAGCAAAAGGCACTCCGACCTTTAGCTGCGTTCGAGAGAAAAGTCTTAAGGAGAATTGTTGGCCCCATATGTGAGGAAGGACGATTCCGGAGACGGTACAATCATGAACTGTACGCAATCTACCTAGAAGCAGATATCGTGACAAAAATTAAGCTCGGTAGACTCCGGAGGGCAGGGCAACTTAGCTCGCATGAGCGAAGAGGAACCTGCTCGGAAAGTTCTTTGTGGTACATTCTATGGTAGACGACAGCGTGGTAGACCAAGCTTGCGCTGGAGAGATGGCGTAGACCAGGACGCCCGAAGCCTTGGGGTGCGCAACTGGATGGCGTCGGCTAGAGACCGGGATAGGTGGAGAGACTTGTTGAAAGAGGCCAGGACCGGAACCCGGTTGTCGAGCCGATGATGATGATGATTTTAAGCCAAATACAAGTTTCTTTTAAAAATGCAATAAAATGAACAAAATTAAACTTTGATCATGTATTTTGGCTTTATTAGTAAGAGAAAACATTCTCTTTAATTATGGAACACAACGTTGTTCTAATGGCTGCCTCGGCTGGCTTCGACGCAGTAGCGCATTCTGTCACTCCAAGCGAATAATCCGAGATCAAAAATAGCAAAAGGCCGGATGGAATGCAACAATAATTGGTTTAGCGGCGTTTTGGCATCGTCAGAAGTTGATAGCTTATGATAGATGGCACTCTGAACAAAATTGTATCTTTATAATCCATAAAGGACCAACACATCATTATCTGTGAATATCGGAAGAGACTAAACAAAAATGTTTTTCAAAAGTTTTGATGGGGCGAACAAAGCTACAAATGAACTTGCGTTTTTATGTCGTTGCGATTCAAAAAAAAGTAGTGGAAACCAGTGGTACCACTTTACTTCAATTAAAGCAAATCTACTTCTTATTTTCAAAATATTTTAAAATCTACTTCCTACTTCGCACCATCAGCAGAATACTGAAATCTACTTCATTTTTAAAATCCTTATTTCAAACTACTTACTTCAATTTTACAAATCTACTTCTTTTTCTTTATTTACTTCACTTTTTTCTTCAAATCTACTTCGACTTTTTTTTTTTTGAAGTGGTAACGCTAGTCGCAACGTGACATTAATACTTGGTGTCATATATTTAAATCACTTTAACTTCAAATTTCATTTTGAATGAACATTTATGATATCAAGGAATTCTTATGCTTAGACTAGAAACGAATCCGCGAATTTCTGTCGTGACGAAAAAAATTCCAGTGGCGTTCATGGCCTTAAATGGCTTAAATTATTCTATTTCTCCTATAAATCATGGAATCAAATGGAGGAAGTGAGCATAAAACACACACTTGTGATTTAAGTTCTTATGAATTAAAATCGTAGATTAGCAAGAAGAGATAGGCAAGCTTACAATTCTGGTTTTTTTTTTATCTCACGATTCTTAGTCGCACTAAAAGAAGTCACACGTTTTGAATGCCAACGAAATCTCAGCAAACAAAAAAAAAAAACAATAGTTAACCAATACAAATTTCTAAATCCGCGATCCAGAATACGTGAGTGTGATATTATTTGTGAGAAATATTTACATGATTTTTCATTAATTTATTCGTCATTTTGTATCCACGATTCTTTTTATAATCATACATTTTATAATAATTTATTTTATTTTTAAAATTTTTGTTCTCCTATATTATTTAAAAACAGGAAAATATTCGTAGAGCAAAAATTAATTACGAATTGGGTAAACAAGGGTATCTAATTGTGCATACAATGCCAAGACTTATTTTCTTGATAGACATAAATAGAGTTTTTTTTCATTCCTTAGTTTTATAAAATATAATACAGGCTTTTTTTCAAACATGTTGAAATTCGATAACTTCAGATATTATTCTAAATATAAAAATAAATAAAAAAAATAAGTTAAATAAGAATAGAAATTTAAATAGAATTAATTGTTTTAAATGTTTGAATTTGTGTACATGTGAATTTTAAGAAAACGACAAATTCAAAAGAGTTGTTTTAGGGGTTTAGTTAGATTTAAACCCTCGAAGTCATTTAGACATTAGAATATTTATGATATATACAAATTCATTTATATATAAAAAATTATGATTATTGTTGTGAAAGTGAAAGATTTTCAGGAGAAAAAGACACATTTATTTTAAAAAGTTGCTATTGTTTTTATTTAAAGTTTTCAATTTAGGTGTAGATTACTATTTATTATACATGTTTTTTGGTTGCGGTACACAGATACAAATAAAATCTAACCAAGAATATTTTTTCGGTGGGTTAAAAAAATTTGTTAAAACCAACATAGTCTCGGGTAAAAACTACATAGTGCATGTTGCGAAAAACAACGTAGTTAACCCAATTAATCGAAATTTTTTAAAACAAAAAACTAAAAATGTCAGTTAAATCGAAAAGCTTTGTTATATTAATCGAGAAACTAGGTTTAAATTGCAATTTCCAAGATTAATTACTTTAAACGAGTAACTATTTTAAATCAAATAACTACACTTAATTACTTCAATACATTACTTATTTAATATTAAATAATCTTCTTGGTTAAGTTACACTAACGTTTATGTTGTTTAAATTAAACAAGTATCTATAAGTTAAAACAATTAACTAGATTTATTTCAACTTTTTAGGCAAATTGGTTAGAATTTATAAGACTCAAAGCTTTTCTCGTTTGATTTGACCTAAGGGCGATGGTAAAATAGCACATGCAATTCCTGATTTCAACTGACCGAAGGTGGATTGTTAAAATTGCATATCAACTTGATTAAGACAATCAACTGGATTTATTTAATTAATTAACCGAGTTAACTTGTGTTGTTTTAACTGAGTTTTTATATTAGCCATTTCACTCGTTTAATTTTACACGAGTTGTTCTTAACCAATCATTTCTTGTGTGTATCAAATAGCTGACACACTTTATGATGTAGTCAACCAAAGTTAATTCACTTTTTGATTTGTTGGTGGAAAATATTAACAAGGTTTTCTATTGTAATTATATTGAATCTAGGAAATTTTTGGGAATTTTTACAGAAGATGCTTTTTTTATCGTTAGAAAAACATTAACATGATTCCATTCATAAATCTTTAACTAAAAAAAATTAACTGCTTTTCAACTTAAGCCTCAATCTCTCAGTTAACAAACTAGCTAATCTGTTAAAATTTTCGAATTTTAAACCTAAGCCTTGCATAAAATTTTTATAACAGTTATTTCTGCAGGCTTTATCTGAAAAATTTGAATTTAAAATACAAATACAAATTTTGAAATTATTGTAGAGTTTTTGTATATGCATATAATTTTTTCAACATTCAAAAAATTTCAAGTTTTAAATAAAGTGCAGATAGACATAATGTTCAAGCAAATCATCAACCAGTTTTTGAAATATTTTCAAAAAAAAAGAAACAAATAATTTTGTTCAAGAACAATGTTTAATATTTATAATTAAAAAAAAATAATCTTATTTTCAAAAAGCTTCTGCATAAACAAAATATTTAAATAAATTTAAAATTGTAAATTGTTTTTCGGCTTAATGGTAGTTCTTACTAATAATAGAAAACACATAATGTTTATTAAAATTGTAGGAGAAGTTTTCGAGAAATATGGAAGTAAGACAGCATTTACATTTATTTTTAATGTCTAAAAATTAAAAAAAAAATATTTCAGTGAAATTAAAAAAACGCGAGGTACCTTTAATTTTGGAAGAAAATCAACAGAACCAAATAGACTGAAGTTAAGCCAGCAGATAGACAGAGTCTTGGGACACACTTTTTTATCATCGTAATAAAAATCGTCGATAAAAATTTCTGGTACAAATTTTTTTACAAATCCATAATTTGTCATACTTTATGAAAAATAACATAAGCAATACAATTTTAAGAATCAAATATTCGAGTACCATTTAATTTTTAGAATATTCCTTTAATAGAGCTTTGTCTAAATTTGTTTAAAGTGTTTCCATTTTTTCGTCGGACTTCTGTCAGGTAAAAAGTTTTTTTTAGAAAACTATCCTATCTTTCGGTTATTCCCGGATGGTTAAAGATACTTTTATTTTGAAGACACGATGTCTAAAAGTAGTTTTAAGTATACATATATCGATGTATAAAGTCTACGTGTCGAATGTACATATAAGATGAATGACGAACGTATTTCCGATGAATTTACAACGCAAGTAGGAGTCAAGCAAGGATGTGTGCTGAGTACCTTACTTTTGATTTTTGTATTGATGATATTTTTTTTTTTTTTTTTTTTTTTTTTTAGAGTTTGGACTAATGAAGGTACCAGGACTCATTTTTTCCAACTACTGGCAGAATCTAAAGCGGGAATACAATACAAGATTACCCGGGTAAGAAACTAATAAACCCTTAGGGGTTATTTAGTTTAGAAAAACTTAAAACGATGATCTTCAATGATAGTGACGGTAAATTTTCCCAAAAAGGAAACTTTAACTAAAGTTTGGCTAAGCAATGAAAGTGTTGAAGATGGAAGAGGTATGGCTAATCCAAACACTTTTTCAAGACAATTATTTCATCTCAAAAAGTGGCGCGACCAGTAGACGATTTCTGAGAAAGAGTCCGGGTGATGTATGGGGCTTATACAAGAAATAATTACAGAAAGTGAGCTGCTCCACATGAGATTGAAGCACAATTTTACCAACATAGGATTAGTTTTAGACAACTTGATTTAATTCCTCAGAAAAACACGTTCTTTTTTAATCTATTTGGGGAGGCTAAACTATTATTATTTAAAGTATATCGATCCACTAATTCTGTGAGACCTTTGTAATACTTAGCAAAGAAAATTAAGGCAGTTTCCCGCCAAAAATTCAGTGAATATGAATGAAGCCTTATGCCTCTTAATTGTAGACTAGGTTGGGAAGCTTTATCTAAACATGCAGCGACGGTACTGTGTTGTAGCACCTCAATTAGTCAGGGCTACTTTAAGAAATGAAAATCAAAAGCTATAAAATTTACAAGTAGGTATACAAAATAATAAATTTAGATAATTTCTAACTCGTACATGTCAAACCATATTTATCTTGAGTTAGAACAAAATTGTGTATTTTAATATAAATTTAAATTAATTTGCCTTGAATGCTTTTGATTTTTTTTCAGTAGAAAATTTCATTGTGATGTCATGAAAACAATGCTTGGAGGACTTCTCGTCTTAATGTTAAGTGTTTTTGGAATATCATACAGAGGGCAATAGTTAGTTTCCCAGCCGCTGCGGAAATGAGTTTTTCAAGGGTGTAGTGCCATTGCCATTAGGGAGAAATCAACAAATCTTCCAATAGTATCTCTTGTCAGTAAAAGCTGTTAGGACATGGACAAAAATTAGGCTCTCTGCGAGCTCTAATTTAATTATTTTTTCACTGCTCGAATTATATACAAATCTTATGTTATTTTACATGCAATGCTATTGCTTTCGATAAGTGTTACTTCCAATGAGGTTTTAATCAACAACATGGGACTAGCTAGTTCAACGACTAAGGCTCCATCATTACAGCTTTTTCATTTATCAATTTCAATTGCATTTAAAATTTATCTTCAGGAATTCAACAACTTCAAATTAGGGTACATTTGTATGTATACTCGTACATAAATTCACGATTTATGTTTTCTTTTACCAAAAAAACGATGAAAAATGACTGCAAACCCTTTCCCCTCTCAGTTCATTGATGACAATTTAATTTCCCCAGCAATCGTAAAACATTAATGTCATTCATATTTCATCCCTTTTTTTCTCTCAAATCTCACACGAGTTTGAATTTGATTCGGCTTTCCACAGTGCCAGCAATAAAATTCCTGAAAATGTTTACAATGATTCGTTCCGGTTTCGAAATAAAAATAATGTTCACCGAAGGGTGATGATACTATTTTAATAGGATTACAAAGGAAGAACAACAATGAACAAACAAAAAAACACACACACACACACCACATAGAGTTACACGATCCTTTTGGCATGGACCGAGATTCCTGTTCCTAGTTGGCGTCAGAGTTTCGCCAAATATTTTTAAAATCCTGTCTACGAAAGTTTGCATATCCATTTATTTTAATTGCATTGATCCGCCCATAATTGCACACCTTTCTTTCCCAAAAAATTAAAAATAATCCTATTGGCAAGGACCTGTTTTAATTTTCGCCTATTGTTTCATTCTGTCACCTTGACATGGATATAGCTGATGGTCAAGGGGACATAGAAAACCATCAGGTAATTGATCTTTTTGAGGATTTTTGTTTCTCTCCGATCTGCATGCACAAAAGGATGAAAAGTTCTAATTGATGGAATTAGTTAAACAGCGGCAGTTCAACCATTCTTGTAGATCTCCAGAGTCCAGCTCTAAGACTTGTGTGTGTTGTCGAAAAAGACTCTTCTTAACACACAAAATTAATGATTAACCTTACCAGCACAACCAGAAGCAAGTAATCTTGACACACACTTTGACTGCATATAGCCTTTGTTTGGCGGCAATTATATAGCATCGGCGCCGTTATGGCCTTTTCGAAGGTGAGCAGTGGCGCCTCAACCAACTTAGGGCGTAAATTTGACGAACGAACATGATGAGCGGAAAAGATAATTGTTCGGATGCCGACCTTTTACTTAAGCATCTCCTTTCCATTCAGAGGTAGCTCCTCTAGAGTATTTAAATATTCGTCTAAATGATTTCTTTTTTGTTGTTGTTATTATTATGAAGCTTTGAAAGACCGGCTCGACTCAGCATGATTGGTTTAAACTGATTCGAGTAACGCCTTCGATTGACGTTAAAAGGTGAACTTGGAAGTACCTGTCACTTGCTAATAAATGCACGAGGGGCAATGTATAAGACTCTTCAAAGAGCGCGCTCTTAATTGGTGCTCTTAATGAATCAGTTTATGAAGTAATAGGATACAAATTACTTAATTGTTGGATTAGGTCTTATAACATGCGCGCCAGGTGAATAAACTGGTCTTAATAGGAATACCATCATAACTTATAGACAGCCGAGAATGTACCTACTCTCAGTTTTCAATAAAATTTTGAGTGGCAGTCTAACAGCTTGATCCAAGATTTATGTGTATCTCAGGTATGCATATGTGTGTGGATGTAAAGATATATTCTTTGATATCAGCAAACTACTAAAAGCATTCATAAATCAAATAAACAACTTTTTGCAATTTGCATTGAGCTAAAATAAAAAAAAAGCATAAAGAAAATTGGCAATTGATTTACATTGGAATGTGTAATCGAATCCAGTTGGAAGGTAATGTGTGTGTTTGCAACGAAGTTTCATTGTTATTACAATACCTTTAATTGTGCATAGCAGCTGGAAATTAGCATAAATATTTTTAAGAAAATGTGTTTTCAATCAAAACGAACAAGTTTGCGAGTCGACGTTGTTCTTTATTTGTGCGGATAAATCAGTTTTTATGCTCGAAGAATCTCAAGGCTGGTGCAATTCTCTCGATTAAAGTATTTCAACCCAGTTTAATTGTCTGATGGTAGTTTTTCTTGCCAATTTTTTAAGTGCAACGTTTAATCTATTAGACATTTTTCAGTGTTAGACAAAATTTTTAATTATGGCTTTACAGATATCGAGGTCTTAAAACCACGTCAGGTGAGAACTTTCTTAATGCGAAAACTAAGAAGATACAAGATAAAATTAAAAAAAAACAAAGTCATTCAATTTCTCCTATAACTTTGCATTTAAGCCTGGAAATGAAAGATTCTATGGTCGAAAAATGTTACTCCTAAAATATTAACATTAGTATCAAGAGATTCGAAGGGGGAAAATGAGTAGAGGGGAAATTTACCACTTTAATCTAAGTATATGAAACATGATTTTAAGGTAGTTTTTAATTCTGAATTGACTAAAACTAAAACAACTTAAGCACCCTAAGAAAAGTTATAATTATTTCTATATGATAATGACTTGTTTACAATTATTAAAGGTGGGTGGGTCAATAAGTCTCTAAAAACTAAAAGAAACAGCGTTTCCACTCAGTGGCGTAGCGTACCATCTCGGCGCCCGGGGCGGGAGACCCATTTTGCCGCCCCCATTCAATACTAAATTAAAATTAAATTTCGAGACATCATTTCACAGTCAATGAAGTATCTTTTATTGAAAGTAAAATAGAATTAGCGGTTTCATAAACGGATTTTACGAGCCTTACGAATGAGGCTCGTGAGACAAAGCTGCATCTGCGGATTCATCTCCATGCATGCGTTTTTTCCTGCGAATTGTACTCGTTTTGAGATCGATTCCGAGTTTTTTTCAAAAAGTCTTAGAAAAGTTGATTGCGGCTTGGACGAAACGGTCTCTGCTCTCCACCAGGAGAGCTTTTAAAACGCAGAGTTTCTGAGCACACTTATCCACACTCAGTCCACATTGCTGCAGGTAAATCTGTGCGTCATCTTCTTCAGGTAGCTCTGCAGCTCAAAAGCCAAGAAAAGTGAGGAAGTTGAATGACTGCATGACTGTCAGAAGAAGACTGGCTACCGATCCGTCAATTCTTCCAGTACCTCAAGAGCTTCCACAAACTTATTTTTAAGCGTCTTTACAGCTTCACGAGGTTCATTTTTTCTGCAGGCTTGTGACTAGATACTTAAGATACTTCTGGTGAGTCGACTTCGTCTTGGCCCTGCTCTGTGATGGGATCAGAACGACTTCCAACTTCGACGGCAGGCACGTCTTCTTCTTCTGCCCGTAAAATAAGTTATGCATTCCCATGAATATTGGCCGGAGGACAATTCTAGGCCACTCACGATTGTAGATGGAGGAATCTTACTTACATTGGAATCACTTCCGCTGCTGCTGGATGCCGCCGAAGACGTTAACGTAGCTTTTGAACCAGAACTAGAACTGAAATATTTCGCGTCTTCGCGTCTGCTTCTTTCTTAGCCTTTTTCTTGCGGTATTCCGCGCCGCTTCCTTTAACTCTTTTCATTTTCAAAAACTAGTTCAAAGGTTGAGTGAAGTACTAAGTGCTTAGTTTTAGAAGATTCAACAGTATTTAAACTATAAACAACACAATCGAAATAACTTTCTGTGATGCGGGAGGGAGCAAAAACATTGAGCTGGCTGAGACTAGAATAACGTTTCCGTCGAATCCTAGTTATCTTATCATATCTCGCATATGCATATCATATGTTTCGGAACACTCCCTTTCAGTTTCGCGAAAGTTTCTGAACGTTTTGTTTTAGTTTCGCGATCAGCGCGACAATAAGGAATGCACTCTTACGGCCCTACTCACCGTCTACAAATTCACGAAAGCGGTCAACGACGAACCACAGATAGAATGGCAAATTTCAAATTTACATCATTGTTGTTTGTTGACTTGTCAAACGATCTGTCATGAAACATATGATTTCTACTCTACCCGTATCACCGGCGACATTTTGCCGCCCCCCTAGGCCTGCCGCCCGGGGCGGACCGCCCCCCCCGCCCCCCCTACGCTACGCTACTATTCCACTCCTAATCCTTTATTTTGTTTGCCGAGAAATACAGCAGGAAAATTTTCAGACAGATCTGTCAAATAGTTTTGTTATGGCAGCCATTTTATATAGACACATAAAGCATTTTCGTTAAAATGAAAAAAAAATTAAATTTCGAGTTCTTATTAAACCCTTTTTTAATCCAACACGCAAACCAACTAAAAGGTTAACAAATATGATGAGGACTCTTCATTATTGATTGAAAACATTAACAACTGGCTTACTTAATTTCGGTGTGGTCGTTCCAGCAAAACTGACGCCGAATATTTTGGTCGACCAATTGAGTTCATCAGACCAGAAATGGTCGATAAAATCCACGGTTTGATAAGTGAAGACGCTCAAGCTTGAAGAAGCCTCAGGCTTATCATATGGATCAGTGATTTAGATTTTATATAAATATATAAATATATGCGTTTGCAATCGTTTGACAACTTCAAAAGACAATACGACCGAGTTTTTGCGCCATTTCATGGATGAAACATGAATTTAAAACAATACGCCAAAGATCAAAGAACAGTCGAAACAATAGACTTCTACATTCTCCATCATCGTTGAAACAGACGCTCATTTTGAGATGCTGGATAAGTCGTATTATTTTGAGGACAATGTTGAGAAATCAAATGTTTTTGTGTCGAAAAGAGTGTTCATTATTTCATTTTTCAGGGACTTATTGATCCACCCGTAAAATATTCCCAAAAAAAGCTTTCAAAAAATTCAATTTCATTCTGAGATGATAAATCAATATTTTAGACTTCATATTTCAATGATTTTCTTGGAAAAAAGTAAAATTAGACACTTCAAAAAAAAATATAAAAACTAAAAATGTCAAAAGAAAAATATCAGTAAAAGAAAACAAATGGACTAGACATATAAATTCGTAAAAATAATTAGCGAATATTCCGAAAACAGCAAACTTCCTGGACTCTACAAATTTTTAAACTTAATAAGTTGTCTTAAAAAACTGAAAGCTTAAGTGATATTTTTTACCAAGGGATATTTTTATCTAAGCTTCACTTTTGAGAGTTATGAAATTTCTGTATATTTCTGTGAAGAAAACATTTTCCACAATTTTTCTAGCTTCACTGCTAATCTCAAAATGATTAGTTTTCAATTCTAGCAATATAAGGATATTATTACTATCGGAGGGTCCATCTAAACTTATCACCAAACAACAGAAGACCAACTAATCGCATACGTTTTCGATGAATTGATTCATTTTTTTGTGAGAAAGTAATAATTTACCAAAAACTGAAAATGTATGGGACGTCTTGTAGGTCCTTATTCGTCATGATAGGTCTATAAACAATTATTCATATGAGCACATAAGCTTGATATCATATTGATAATGACGCCTTAGATACTTTGCTTTCAGTAGCATAGACATCTTTGCAAGAAATTACACAAAATTAAAACAAGCTTCTAACAAACAAAAGAGCTGATGCACGAACTTTGAAATTAAAAAATCACTTAAATTAAATTCAAAAAAAAATAAATAAATCATAAATTGTATTTTATATGTAAACGGTACAATGATTTGAACTAACCCGGGAATAAATAAATGCAAATATGTACATATGTGCAAAATGTGTTAATCTATTATTATTTACTTGGTAGCTCAGCTTAACGTTAACATGCAAATATTTGTATATTCAAATAAAATTTGCAATTTAAATTTCGGTGATGGGATAATACATGTATTTATATGAGAAGACTGAAAATATTTAGATTTCCTCGATAGATAGAGGTCTGTATGAGCTTCAAAGATCAGAGCATTGGTTTTGAGAGCACTAAACTCTCCCTTTAACAATGATGTTAAGATCAGAATTTTATAAGCTTATATAGGATGGCAGTTCCACATTTTGAAGAGTAAGGAATAAGAAACGAAGGAAATACTATCATTAGAAAAATAATGAAGTAGATAACAAGGCTTAGCCCAAAGATCATTAATAAAAATAAGAAATAGAGTTTCGGAACAAAAGCGCCAATATATACTAATGTTGCAATGTACTTCTCAATTTCATTTTAAAAATTTAATTGTTTTTAAATGTTCAAATTAAAGTTCTAATACGTTGAAGAAGACATGTTTTTTTGCTTGTCAAGTTGATTTGACCACAAGATCAAAAAATTAAATGTTACCCAGTTCATCGAGGTGACGAAAAACCCAAAACTTGATTTGTCAACGCCAACTGCGATAAAGAAAAGTGTAAATTATTGTAATAACATTTTTGAGAGCATACCTACATAATAGAAGCAAAAGCAGAGCTACAAAAATGAGTCAAATATTTAGATATTTCCAACCTTATTTAAATCTTCTCAAAGTTCCTGACCCCTTCTTGGGTTTCTTTTCGGTGCTTGGGAGAAACTGTAGATGATATACTTTAACACAGAATCTTTGAAGTAGCCTTTGGCCTAATAGTACGTTCGTTGAAATACCACGTCGGAGGTTTGGTATTTGTTTTAAGGGAAACCACTTCTAGATATAAAGTGACAATTGTTCTAGTCTTGAAAAAATGCCATTCGGACTCGGAAGAAAATTCTAAGTTTTCTCCATTTATGCGGTTAAGCAGTAGAATTCAATAATAATTTAGGATTTGTAAGTCACTACGCCACGAGCTGTCGTATCCTAATGTCCTGAACTAATCATTTCTTTAATATTTGTACAGCTAATTCCAATAAGTTAAAACAAAAAAAAATTGTTGCAAACCTCTGGCAAGACCCCTAACGTTTCTATTTCAAAATTCCTTAAAACAAGCTGTTTACCTTAAAATTTGGAAAAATTCATTCATTATACCTATTCACAAAAAGGAAATCGTGGTGATATTTCTAATTATAGACCAATAGCCAAACTTTCTGACCGAAACTATTTGAAGCTATCATATTTACGAGTATTTCCGCTGCAAACCTTTTCTTGCGGGCGAGCAATATGGGTTCATGCAAAAGAAATCTACTGTTACTAACCTTGTTGAATTTACGTCGTTTACAAATAAAACAATCGAGGATAGTCATCAAGTTGACTGTATTTATACAGATTTCAGTAAGGCCTTCGACAAGCTGCCTCATAGTCAAATTTCATTTTAGCTTTCTTCTCTTGGATTCCCTTCTGCTTTCGTTCAATGGATCAGGTCTTATTTGAAGAGAAGGACATACCAAGTTCTTTTTAGAGGAACTGTTTCTGATGCAATTAATGTTGACTCTGGTGTTCCACAAGGTAGTCACCATGGTCCACTTCTTTTCATAGTATCAATCAATGATGTTGTTTTAATTGTAAAATCATGTAGGGTTCTTATCTCCGCAGATGATATTGAATTATTTAAAATCATCAGAAACCAATCCGATTCTATTTCTCTTCAAAATGACATAAATATAATATCTCTTTCTAAATATTTCAAAGTTCCAATCAATGTCCTTTTTTAGAAGAAAAAACCCAATATGTTAGAATTACAGCATGAATAAAGCCATTCTAAGTAAGGTAGAAACAACAGACGACCTGGGCGTTCACTTCTCGCGAAATCTAGACTTTTCACTCCACATTGAGAAAATAGTCAGCACAGCAAACTCAATGCTTGGATTTATTAAGCGTTGGAGTAAGGAATTTTCGTGTATTCTTGTAATATCCTCGTTGTACAACACCTTTGTTCGTCCCCAATTAGAATATGCTAGTTCTGTAGGGTCGTCACTTTATTCAATACACATTGATCGAATCGAATCTGTCCCCCGTAAATATGTACGCTTTGCATTAAGTCATCTTAATTGGAGTAACCCAAATCATCTTCCTCCGTACAGCAATCGCCTTCTTCTTTTAAACATGAATTCTCTAGAAAAACGCCGGAGAGTTAGCGATGTTATGTTTTTACACCAGCTCTTGGTTGGTTCCATAGATTCAACGGTTCTTCTAAAACATATTCGTTTTAAAACTAGAAGCCATGGCTTTTGGAACTCTGAAATTTTTCATATAGACTTCCACCGTACCAATTATGGTCTCAATGAGCCTTTGATACGTAAGTCCACACCAAAGAAACATTTCAGGAAACATTGTTTAAAAAACGTTTCTGAAATGTTTCCCATTTGTTTAAAAAAATTTCAGAAATGTTTCTGATTTGTTTTTTTTGGTGTGGACGCTTTGAGAAACATTTCTGAAATGTTTCTTTGTTTCCCATTGTTTCCAGATTGAGTTGTCTGTAATTTTTTTTCTCGCCAGTGTTTTACTTTAAGCGCATGCTTCTACTTCATCTTTATCACAATTTATATTTTCGCAAATTTCAGATATACTCGTATCATTGGCTTTTTTGATTTCATTTTTAAAATTTTCGTCAAGAGTGGATCCGAGCGTCCAGACCAAAGAAAACATTTCAGAAACATTTAAGAAACATTTCAGAAATGTTTCCCTGTTTCTGAAATGTTTTTTAAATGTTTCTGAAATGTTTAAAAAATGTTTCTTTGGTCTGGACACACCTTAATGAAACATGAGGCTAATGTAAACCATGATATTTTGGATTTGAGTTACTCAAAACTTACACTTAAGCACAGGTTGTATGGGCGTTCTCATTAAGTATTCGAAACTCACGCATTATAAGTTTTTGTAAAAAAAAAAGTTGTTTAATTCCTATTAATTTATTGTTTCTATAGCAAGTACTATTTGACTTGTAGTTATGCATTCGTAAAAAAAATCGAACTCGAGATTTTGATCAAACTTGACATTACGATGATAGCGAAGACTAAAAAAGTAGGTCTGGCAATTCTGTCTGTCTGTCTGTCTGTCGCTTCGACTACAGCCTAAACGGCTCGGCCGATTTTCTTTAAACTTGATAGATATGGGTTTTGATTTTTTACCCCCACACGTTTTTTTCTTTTTTTTAAGACCAAAAATAACGGTACCTGCCATACGAATTTTTTTCGAAATTTTATAAATATTTTTTTTTCTCAAAAACTGGTGGACAGATTTGAAAAATAAAAACACAGAAAAATTTCATTTAGTTAAATCTAGGTAATTCTTGAAAAAAATTTCCGAAAAATGGTTATTGAGGGTACCCCCCATTGAACCATTTTTTTTTTGTTTTTGATTTTCTCAAAAGCGGTACCACCGATTTTGATCATTTTTTTTTTTGCGAAGGCTCTTCAAAAATATAAATAGAATTGTTTATTCAAATTTTCAAAAAAAATTTTTTTGGATTTTTAAAAAAAACTTCAAAATTTTTTTTTCAAAACTCAATTTTTCGAAAATCCCATTCTCGATTTTTTTTTTAAACTTGATAAATAAAAGTTTCTTAATAATCTACAAGATGTGAGAAAAAAAATTACATTTTACCTTAAAATAAAGGTACCAACCATACAAATGTTAAAAAATTAAAAAAAATGGTTTTCAAAAATCGTATTTTTCTCGAAAACGGCACCTAGAATTTTGATAAAATTTTTTTTCTTTCAATTAATTTTTATGATCTTTAATTTATTAAAAAAAAATTTGAAATTAAGATATTACAGCTTGTACCTACCATAGAACCATTTTTTCGAATTTTGAATTTCTCATTATCCACATAACGGTTCTTAATGAAATTTTTTATAGAGAAGCTTCTAAAAATTCTAAAACACATTGCATTTCAAAACTTAAAAATAAATATTTTTTGAATTTTTGAAAAAAAAATATAAATATATTTTTTTCTTTTTTTTGAAAATTCGATATCTCAGAAACGGCTCAATATTTTTTTTTTAAATTTAATTTTTATTCGAACAATAATAAAAACTTTAAATTGGCGTACCAAAATTTTGTCTTTCTTTTTTAAGAAACCACTAAAACGACTTATAATTTTTGTTCTTGCATAAATTCATATTTGCATAGCATTCTGTTTTCGTCTCTTACTATTAAAAGAATTTAAAAAATTAATTTGATCCTTATGAACAGTTCTCTCTAATAACATTCGTTTTTAAAATTCCTAGTCTATTAAATAGGAGTAAGTTCGTGCGACCCAGTCGTGCATTTTATTTAGTAGAGTATTAGGCTATATGTATATTTATTTACTAACAACTAACACAACGCTAAATGATGAATGTGACAAGCTGATGTTTTTCAGTATCTAAAGGTGAAAAAACCCGAAGAGAAAAAGAAATACTGTTACAAATGCTTGCATTAAGCAGTATTGATGGCGTATTAAAACTTGCAACCTGTTTTGGAACTACAAAGAAGGTCTCGTTCTCTACAGAGAACTTTGCTGTTTTCAGTATACAAGTCATTATACACATTTTGCGGTTCACTTAACTTATTCATCTTTACATCATTTGAAGCGAACTAAAAAGGGGACATTCAAATATTTGGTATATCTTATCTACTTTGTATTACAATATACTACTACTACGCCTTATACCAACTCAAAGAAGTCGCCTTGAAGGATATTTCTAAAATTTTTTTACATGTCGATTTTTAGCTCCTCTACATTGGTTTGGTATGACTTTGTATACTTTAATTGCCTACCAAGCATATTCCGCATATTTTCAATTGAATCAGTACACTTGGATGCCGATATGGGGCGTGGATTTTGACATCTCTTAGATACTCCGAAACAATATTTCCAGTTTAAAGAAGTTATCCATTAAATTAAAATGAGTATGAACACTCTATGGACATAAACAATTCAACCAGTTCTTTTAAAAAGTAACTTAAATATAATGCTGCTATTAAGAACGCATTTTCTACTGAGTGTAATACAGTACGCGCTCCCAAACATATAACAGTCAAGAAGACCATTACAGAACCTAACCTATATAAATTATCATGATATATGTCGCTAACCTAAATGTCGATATTTTATGCCTCGTCAATCGACTGGTAAATCTCTACTCATCAGTAAAGTGCACTCGTCTTCTATAATGCCCTCAAAGTTTGTTTTCTTTATTTCGAGCAAAGCTAACTCGCACCCTTTGAAGTCTCCAGATGACTTTTCTAAGTCAGCATGATCTTAATTCAGAACCATTAAGTCTTTTTCGTACTGTTTTAAAGGAAACTAGAAAATTTTTCACTTCTAAATGCCTGCTCCTAATCTCAATTGAAATCGGTAGCAAACCTGGTTATGGATTAATTACTCAATCAATTTTTTGGATCGTGACCTTTAGCGTTCGTTCAAGAATAACCGGTATCTCTATACGATCTCACTTTACAAAAACCCTGAATAATCAAATATTTATAACTCTTTATACGAATTTTCATTACCAATAAAATACACAACGCGGGGTACCTGAACTTCAATTCGTGGGATATTTACTTTTACCGCATAAACAATTTGCCATCAATAATTTATTAAGGCAATCGAAATATTATAGAATTGGGAAATTTTAGGTTGGCTCCAACACATTTAATGATCGAATCAAATCTAATGTCTGCGAGTTAGATTGATTTAGTGCATTCCCGTGAAATAATTGGTTCTCAACCATAGCTTCTTACCATAGGAACTTATTCCAACATGACACACATAAATCAGTTGAGACAATTAACCGAGCATTGGTTAGGAAACTTAAAACAGCAAAGGACTATCGAAAATTCCTAGACAGAGAAAGATCTCTTAAACTCTTTTACCCTATTGTTTAACTCCAATTACATTCCATATATTTTCTCAAGCAACCTGGTTACATCTTTTCTGTTTTTTCTTAAAATCATTTTCAACAAATCTCCACGAACAGAAAATAAAAACCTGAATCATTCAAAACGGATTTCCAATTCCAATTAGCATTGAAAAAGAACTTCCCGAAACTAACGACCATTGCAAGCAAGAATATATTCAAAAAAAACAAGACCCTCAAACACTCCCACTATAATGCCCAAGCAAACCCACATTTATATTATTCACTACAACCCCCTCTGTGATCAAAATTGTTAACGAACATTTTCAACTATTAGCATGTTTCTGCCCTCTTGATCCAAAAATCAAAAAATCCTTCAGAAAATTGCTCTCCACACTATTACATCGCTCGGTCGTCGTCGTCGTCCAGTTTTGAGTTTAAGATAACCGCCAATTAGAGGCATACATACCTACATACATATATAAGGCAAAAGTAGCGAATAATGGCGGCTGAACGCTGCGCTGCAAAGCTTCAGCTCCCTCGCTAATGATCCACTTCTGTATTATGTACGTAGGGTAAACTGCCCAATTGTTGGCACCCCCCCAATGATTGGCACTTACAGTTTAAATCACTCGTATTAATAACATTTAAAAGTTTTCTAATAAAATCTTTTTAAAAATATTAGCCTTGGTCTATTTCTGATGATTTGGCATCATTTCTTTTGGCCTCTGAAGTTAGTAGCAATTAAAAAAACGCTGTTAAAAATTTAGAATCAAGTTCGCGCCAAATTTTATGTGAAACTTGTGAAAACCCTAAGGAAAGTGGTGACATTGTAGTGTAATTTAATAATAAATTTAAGAGGAAAACCATTGTCAAGTGCAGTTATTATAAAAGAATTAACTATAACAAAGAGGTTAGTTCTTTTTATTTTAATAATTTATTAAAAATATAGCATTTATAAGGGGTGTCAACTATAGGAATGTAAATCCATCAAATTTCCATTTATTGGCATATGCCAATCATTGGATGAGGTGCCAATCACTGGGTTGATTGGCACTATGCCAATCCTTGGATGCCATGCCAATCATTAGAAAAAGTGCCAATCATTGGCTATTGGCACTGTGCTAATCATTGGTAAAGAAAAAGTTACAGATTTTCATAATTTTGTATCAATTTTCCTTAGAATGATAATACACTTTTTTATCAATGAATAAAAATCTAATCTAATCTCGGCCTTACTGTAAACATAATGTCACTTAAAAGACTTAAATATAATTATAAAAATAAATTACCTTTTATTTATTAAATTATATAAAAGAGTTATACTATTCGTTTATTTTGTTTTTATTGGTTTTAATAAACTTTAAAAATTAAACAAAATCAATATGCCAATCATTGGTTTGTTCAGTGCCAATGATTGGAAAATGGTGCCAATCATTGGTAAAAGGACATTGTTTTACTTTTTATTAATTATTTATTAATTTTAACAAAAAATAGGGTATTTAATGTTTTTCACTAAACAAAAATACAATTAAAAATTAAAAAAAAAAAAAAAAAACCGTCGTTTCTTAATTCCCATAAGTTATATAAGCCGAATAAGTGGTGAGTAACCTTAAGGTGCCAATGATTGGTCGGTTTACCCTAGTAGTGGTAGCCTTGCTGCACGAGAAATTCAAATCATGCTCTAAAGAGCCAATTTCCTTTGCTGCTGATGGCGTATTGGCATCCCACACTTGCATTGCGCTTGAATGTTTTCCCCTCTGGTTCTTGTTGGTCATGATCATCCGGCATATACAGAGGCAGACTGGGTGTATGTAAGCGAGGTGCAGCTGCACTAAATGCATCGTTTTGAAGTTGTTCCTTTTTATACTCACAAATCACGCCAAGTTTTATAACTTGTGCCCGATTTTGTGGCAATTTCGAATTGACTGCTGCTGCTGGTGAATTGCTTCACTCAGCCTCGGGGTGAAAATTGTTATACCAAACTGAAAAATGTCTATGGCTACAGTTTAATCCTTTCCAAGGACAATTATTGCCACATGATGGATTGTATACTTTTACCGCTGCTGCGTATTACCGTATGAGAGTATGAGTATTTGTCCAATTATGGAACAAATCAGAAAGGCTACCCTCTGCCACCATCTTCAAGAAGGAGCCGTAAAACCATAAAACCTATCACGAAGTGGTTAGGTTTTGATGACTATGAATGACTTTTGTGGAAGCACTGTAAATGGAAGGCTGTCATAAAATTGTGCAATAAAAATGATGAACTAAGTTGCAGAAAGAAGATGTAACGAGTCTTGATGTGTTAGCACAAGCTCAGGGAACTAGTTTTGTATTTTTTTTTTACGAAGAATTCATAATGAGCAGTCTTATATTAGATGAAAAATTGAGTTCCGGAAAAATAATAGATTAACTTCGAACTTCACCCGGAACTAATAGCTCCGATTTAGAAAAGCAGAGTTGTTAGGCTTTTCGTTAAAGAAAGAAAGATGGTCTTAGTCATCCTTTCCAATCTTACAAAGGCAATTCATACGAATGCATTTTTTAGAGAATACAATCAATGAATGAGTGATGAGTTGGATCATTGGACTCATTCATCATTTGCATTCCGTGTTCACAGGGAAGCATATTTCCACCAGGAAATTTTTGCCTAACACGTTGATTGCCATTTGCACTTAATTTCTTTACACCAAAATACATTATTTAAATTCAACAATTAACTAGATCGTATTTTAAAAGTGAATTACTTAATACTTCCCCATCGCTCCTCTCTCTTTCCCCTGAAGCTTCATAAATAGCTATACACCACTTCGTAGTGAATAACTTAATAAAAGCTAATTACACAGATACACCATAGCCATCGCCATATCGTTAATAACTACATTTCCTATATAAACTTTTTATTATCATTCAATGTGTAACCAACTTTGAAAATGCAATGTGCCATATTATTAAATACAAAATGGAAAAAATAGAAATAACTAAAAAGGGGAACAATAACTCTAAGTGAACACAAGAACTAGTGCAATATTTAATTGCCAGTTGCAGACGAGTGCATTTGTTATAAATATTAAAAAAAAAAAACACTCATATAATCACATACAGGGAAAAAAACAACAACAAAAAATAATAAAAGTGAAAGACTTTTAATTAAAACAATTATTCGCTCGATGTGAGTTTTTTGTGTGTGAGAAAACATAACGTGAATTACGAACGTATTCTTAAAAAAGACTTAACATAATGTCTCGCTATTCGTAAATGGGAGATTTTTAATCGGCACTTGGTTTTATGACCCGCTATCCATTGTAGGATAGTTGAAAACGCTTTTAGGAAATCCTGGACGGTTTTTCTAATAGAGACGGTTGATTTTGACAGTTTGCATTGTGGCCATGTTGTTTTATATACCTATGTATGTTGTAAATTTTCCTGTTTTCTTTTACAGCAAAAAATGCAGCGCCATTGCACTGAATGTTCGTTGACTGGGTTCTGGAGCAGTTGCCAAGCTCTTTTTCGAAGTAGATGCAGCACGGCTTTTATTCAGTCTGTCCTCAAAAAAGAGGGCAGATTTCATAGAAATTCTAATCAGACCAAGAAATAGCTTGGAAGAAAACTTTTCAATTTGAATTGAAACTAGATGTTCTTTTGGAAGAATCGAAATCATGGAATGGATTGTGTTTAGCGTTGCCAGACGTCCCGGTTTACCCGGATTACAGACATAAATTCATCTGTCCCGCTGGAGCAGCTTTTTTCCCTGGTTATGACTCAAACTCACAAAATAATGCCTAATGTATCTGAATATCTTTCATTGATAAGGAACAATCGCTGCATTGTGACTTTACCTTAAGAAATTGCGTTTAAAATTTCAATCAAACAAATTTTACTTAACGAAGAATGTATTTTTACAAACTGACATCTGTCATTAAAATTGACAAAAGAAAAATATTACAAATGACAAAAAAGTTATTCAATTATACTCTGTCCAACAAAAATTGTCAGTACAGGGAAGACAGGACGTTTGTATCTCATTCTGGTTGCTTTGCCATGCATAAGTGTGTCGCCTTATAAAGCTCTCACAGGGATTCCGTAGCTTACATTATAAATCGCCGCAAATGATAGTAAAAAACGCGTAGGGCTACCGTCTGCCGATTCAAAACGACTGAAAACAATATTCAATTTACCTTTTCCCACAACACCAAGCGGTAAGATAATATGCGCGTTTTTTTTTTAAGTTGAAAAGCAATGTGAGAACACTCAACATACTCATCTTCTTAAAATGTGCTCTCAAAAGCTTCAAATCCCAAAAGCTCCTTAATAAAAACCACTGAAAAAGCTCCTTGCTTGCAATTGAGAATGATACTGGTAACTCTGTTTTGATGTAGATAAAGAGCGCACGATCGTATTGAGTCATTGAGTGACACTTAACACTCTTGACAGTAATGACAGTATCTCATCAGCAGTGGGATACGACGGTCATGTTGGGGTGTACAACTTTTTGCAAAGAATTACAACAACAATTCCTTAAGAAAACTCAGTGGCTTGCTCTTTTTTTAGTGTAATTTTTCCTAACGCATTGTAGTGAGGGTGCATCAGGCGCCACTGCTTTAGAAAAAGTTCTCCCATAAGGCCTGTACTGACAATTTTTGTTGGACAGAGTATAGTAGAGTAAAGTCGAGTAATGTGGACCACCAGCTTTTCTCGCCTTCCACAAATCCAATCGAAGAGACGATTGGTTGCGATTGTGCGGGACCTGCTTAAACTTAACTCAGTATAGTTTGAGTAGTCAGGATCAGTGGTACCACTTTACTTCAATTAAAGTAGATCTACTTCTTTTTTTCAAAATATTTTAAAATCTACTTTCTACTTCGCACCATCATCAAAATACTGAAATCTACTTCCTTTTAAAAATCTCTGCTTCAATCTAATTTAATTTTACAAAAAAAAGCCCAAAACTACTTCATTTTCTCTATTTTCATTCATACAAAAATATGAGCATCAACATAAGTGAAAATATATAATTTCTCCTCTAGACGGCAGGTTGAGTAACAGATCTACAGACAGACTGAATCACCACTTTTTCGTTTTGTAATAACTGATGAAAATCTCGAGTCCTATTTTTTTTTCTAAATGAAAATACAAAGTCATTTTGAAATCTACTTCGAATTTTCTCAATTTACTTCACTTTTTTCTTCAAATCTTCTTCGACTTTTTTCCGGAAGTGGTAACGCTGGTCAGGAGAAGCGCGTCACGAAGTTGTCCGGATTAAAAGAAAATCCAAGGCATTGATTATTTTTTTTTCGTACATGTTTCCCCTTTTTTCTATAGTTAAAAATATAGTTTGTTCTCCTTTTTTTAATATGAGAAGTAAATATTTGTTTTAAGGTTTTTGTTTATAAAACTATTGTAAAGAGTTTCATTTTGTTGTAAAATTGCTTTTTTTCCAAATATTATGTTTCAGGTAATATGGACCACTAGAGGTAAGGAGTATATGGACTATAGTGGTCCACATTACCCGCCATTTCAATATAAGAAGTTTCGGGTCTGGATGAGGATGAATGATCGACCGTTGATGATTTTTTTTATATACAGTGCAGTTCACATGATTAGACGCACCATTGTTCTCTCAATAAATTGCAGTTTTCTTTTTGTTTTTCTTCATGAACTACGAAAGAATTGTATTCATTTGAAAGGTTATTAAATTCTCTGTAAAACAAACCTAAATTCAAGATTAGTGAGAGACACTTAACGGTTGTTTTTATCTCTTTCTTCGCATTAGTGCTAAAAAAGCTGAAATAAATCGGTTCACTTGATTAGACGCACGAATTAATTCAGTTAGTTTCTGAATGCTGGGTAATACAAATTAAATTTGGTTGATGAGTGTACGTTATTAAAGTTTTTCCGAGTGTTTAAGGTGAAAATGGGTAAAAAGAAAATGTTAACTTCGGCGGAAATAGCAAAAATTGAGGCCTACCACTCAGAAGGGTATTTTATGCCCAAAATTGCAAAGAAAATAGCACGAAATGATAAAGCTGTTCGAAATGTTTTATCAAATCCTGCCACCTACGAAAAAAACAACAAAGGAAGGACAAAAACACCCTTTACACCACACGAGAACCGAAAAATTATATGAATTGCCTCAAATTTAACTAACTCCACGATGAAAATCAAACAATTAGCGGGGGTAAGTGCAATCAAATCAACTGTTCTTCGAGCTTTTTTAAGTATTCAACACTTGAAATTCAAAAAGCAAAAAAAAAAAAAAAAAACTTAACGCTGCAAGAAAAGAACAGCGGTTGGAGTTCGCGCGTCTTCACATGACATGGTATACGCAGGTTGGAAGTGTCTTAAATTGAAGAAATGTGGTGTTTTCTGATAAGAAAAAGTTCAACCTAGATGGTCCTGATGGGTATAAGTTTTTTTTCTATAACATCCGAATGCTTTTTGAACCGAAATCATTCCAAGAAAGGAGAAGTATGGGTGTGGGGTGCCATTTCGTACTAGCGCGCCTTTGAGTTGGTTTTGTGTGTCACAAAATGACAGAAATTTCTTATAAAGCTATTATGCAAACAGCTTTTCGAGCCATAAGAGAGCCTTTTTGGACCTATCCAGTAGATCTGACAACTAGACAATGCTCCGATTCACAACGCGCACGTTGTAAAAGCATTTATCCCCAGTGAAAATGTGGAATTTTTGCAGTGGCCACCATACTCACTTGATCTAAATATCATTGAAAACCTTTCTGGATGGCTGACCCATCAAATTTATGAAAAAGGTAAGCAGTATGAAAGCTGCAAGGAGATAATTGCCGCAATTAAAGAAGCCTTGTCTAAGATTTCATTAGATCATTAAGAAAATTGTATGAATCTCTTAAAAGTAGAATTTTTGATGTAATTTCAAATCGTAGAGGTTGCACAAAGTATTGAAACTGTGAAAAATAACTTCAATAACAATAAAAAAGTAAATAGAAAATGTTAGAAATTGATCAACCTCTTTTTTTTTAACTTTTAACAGGTGCGTCTAATCAAGTGAACCGATTTATTTGAGCTTTTTTTGCACTAATGCGAAGAAAGAGATCAAAACAACCGTAAAGTGTCTCTCACTAATCTTGAATTTAGGTTTTTTTCCCAAAGAATTTAATAACCTTTCAAATGAATGCAATTCTTTTGTAGTTCATGAAGAAAAACAAAAAGAAAACTGCAATTTATTGAGAGAAAAATGGTGCGTCTAATCATGTGAATCGCACTGTAGGTGAATTGTTTGGCAAGGGATATGTCAGAGTCCAAACTGAATAAATAGCCGTAAATGGATTGAAACCAGGTGGTCCATATTACCCTCCACTTTTTTTTGTTACGTTTTAGAGTTACTTAACTTTTTGTTTTTTTGTTATTTTTTTTATTAAGTGAATTTATTTTTTGTTGCTACTTTTTTAATCAGAATTAACTGATGTATTTTTTTTTTAAACTTACACCGTTTGTGTTTTTTTAACAAAAATATGATTGGTGATCCATATTACGTGACTTTACTCTAATAATAAAAGAATTTATTTATTTTTATCTACAAGTATATTATTATTTTTTATTTTGTCTGACTTTTCATTACTTTAGCCAATTTATTATTCCGTCGAGGTGTCAGAAAAATCTGATGGTAACCCTAATTGTGTTTGAAATTTCATAATTAAAGTTCTCACTCTACGAACCCATCCTTTTTACGATTTCCATATTTCGTTTCTTCCCGGTTATTCCCGATTTCAATATCGCCATATTTTTCATCATTTTTCTTTCTCGACATTCAAACCACCAACAACGCCACCGTAGCAAAAGGAAACAAAAAAGTTATAAAATAAAATAAAATAAAATAATAAAATCAACCAAATAAAAACTGAAATTCTTTTAAATAAAGGACTTGGCAGAAAACACGCTAATGCGAATAGTTAAGACAACGGAATGAGAGATTCCACATCACGCAGTAAAACGAAATTTCTCTCAGTGGTTTCAAAAATATCTGTTAAAATAAAATATAAAGTCGTTTAAAAACTACATACTGCATGTTGCTAAAATTAACCCAGTAACTTGATTAAATTAAATTATTTAAAATAAACATTCGAAAAAATTAAATAAACTGAAAAAGTTTGTTTTGATTTTCTGTTTTCAAGTTAATTAATATTAAACGAACATCTTCCTTAGTCGAATAATTGCATCTGATTTATTTCACACATATTAAACAATTTTTCCAGTTCAATAGATGGCTAATTAATAAAATTATATTTATTTATTGATTTGGTTTTTGTTTTTTTTTTGTACATATTTATTTAATCAAATAATCTCCTTGTTTGATTTTAACTGAATGATATTGTAACCAAGTTATAATTTTTTGCCCTCACAAATTAACAGTCAGCTTCTACCATTCCTTACATTCAATTAAGTACTAACTGTCGTTTTAGCTATTTTTGAATTTTAAAATTTAAAAAATGACATCCAGCAATCACCGGATTTCGAGGTATCGCGATACGATATATCGTTGAAAATCATATAAAATTCACAACTACTTATCATTAAAGAAGCAAGAAATTTGAATCATCGTCTTCAAGCATTATTGTTCATGTCTTTTGATCAACATGAAGAAAGTCGAGAACCTTGGCTACTCAAGACGAGTACATAGGCTTCTCCAGCAGAGAAGGCTACTCTAGCCGGTAATACTTGCTGATACAATTGAGAGAGTTAGTTAAAGCAACCAAGTAGATTAGCTTCCTAAACTGAGCACATTGAATTCTCCAACGTTGTTTAAAATAACTCCAATCGAGTAAGTATGTAAAGGTGAAGGAGTATATTGCCTAATCAAACTAAGTAAGTTGTGTAGACCAAACGAATAAATGGACAACTCCCACAGAAGAATTAGCATGTCTTATTTGTAGAGAAGCTACCCATTTTAAGTCAGCAAAAACAAATTTGTGTCACCAGAGAATCTCATGAAAATATGCTTTTTACCAAATTTGAAGCAAATCAACTTGGTCATTTAGGCTGAAGCTCAATGTACTGAGGAGGCTCAGACTAAAGGTCGTACACGGCGATCATGGACATTAGGGTGGGTCAAAAAAATCAAGTATTGTTTTTTTTGGATCCGACACATGAAAACTAGTTCCTAGGTACCTGTAGAAAGTACTTACCAAATATTAGCTCTTAATATTAACGGGAAGAATATGCTCATCATAGTTTTCCATTTTCAATTTAGTATCATATAAAAATGGTCATATCTTATCAACAATAGATCGTTTAACCAATCGCATAGTCAATATTTGTAGGAAATTGAACGCTCTACAAAAATGGTCTTATATACTTTTTTCATTAATCCAACCATTTAAAAGATATTCAACGTCAAAGATTGAAGTATTTTAAGGAAAGTACCTTTTTCGTTTTTAATTTTGTAACTTAATAAAAAATAATTATTGTCAAATGAGTTTCAATTATTTCTATAGGAAATTGAACGCTCTACAAAAACGATCTCTGTAGTTAATCGATTACTCAAGCCATTCAAAAGATATTCGCTGTAGAATTCCCATGCCTACTGATTTGAATAGTTTTTCAATAAATATTCCCAATTTATCCAGTTAATTTTTGAATTTTAAGATAGTTCATGTTCTATTTCAGGAAAAGAAGGTTTTTATTTCAGAAATATAATTTAACATGTCAGCAGAAAAAAAATTCTATTTCACCATATGAAATTTTATAATTTAATACAGTATTGATACAAAATGATTCAAATTTGATTCAAATATAAGTCTTTAATTCGGTCATCGAGCACTTTTAAAGACTTCTGATCAACAATATAGAATAACATTTTGAGTTCATTCTGAAATGTTGCTTCTTTCTTTTTTTGTGCTGGCGATTTTTTACGCGTGCAGTTTTTTTATCCTTAACCATTTGTTATGACATCGAAGAATTCTTTTCACTGCATTATCATTACTAGAAGTCGGAATATCATTTTTTCTCCATAGCTCTATAACCTGATCTGCTACATTTTTAGCACTTTGTTTCACAGAATATTTAAGGATATTAAGTTGATGAAAAAAATACACACATAACCTCTTTCACTGTTGGTAATTTCAGTTTAAGAATTTTCGACATCGGTATGCCAATTAAAGGGATTTCTTTATTCATATTAGATGATTAGAATCCGAATCGCATTAATCAATAATATATTAAAACTCATCTGTTAGTTAATTGGTTTTAGTTATACACAAGAAGACAACCCAGAGCTCCAAAAACTATGTATGCAATGTAGAAATATAAGGGGAAACATAGAAATGACCTGAAACCACAGATGGCGCTAGTATGACAAGTACTGAGTAACAGAACTACCAACATTCGAAATTAAATTTTCAAATTCTCCAAATTCTGTGGAAAAAAGGAATTTAAATGACATTTTAAATAAACCCGTTGAAAAATATTAAATAACAATCCTAAACTGTAATAAAAGTTATAAAAAGAAAATATCGGTAAAAAATTGATTCAAAAAAAATATATTCTAAAACGAAAGATAAGATATCGCTTGCAAACCGTTATTCTATCGAAATAAACTCAAATTCTCATGAATATTGTCAAAATTCATAAATTAACTGGATAAATTGGGAATATTTATTGAAAAACTATTCAAATCAGTAGGCATGGGAATTCTACAGCGAATATCTTTTGAATGGCTTGAGTAATCGATTAACTACAGAGATCTTTTTTGTAGAGCGTTCAATTTCCTATAGAAATAATTGAAACTCATTTGACAATAATTATTTTTTATTAAGTTACAAAATTAAAAACGAAAAAGTTACTTTCCTTAAAATACTTCAATTTTTGACGTTGAATATCTTTTAAATGGTTCGATTAATGAAAAAAGTATCTAAGATCATTTTTGTAGAGCGTTCAATTTTCTACAAATATTGACTATGCGATTGGTTAAACGATCTATTGTTGATAAGATATGACCATTTTTATATGATACTAAATTGAAAATGGAAAACTATGATGAGCATATTCTTCCCGTTAATATTAAGAGCTAATATTTGGTAAGTACTTTCTACAGGTACCTAGGAACTAGTTTTCATGTGTCGGATCCAAAAAAAACAATACTTGATTTTTTTGACCCACCCTAATGGACATGGAGAGCGTGCTCAAAATGCAAGTTTTTTTAATTAAATTTTACTTTGGCCTTGTTTATTAGGCCTTGAAGTTCTGGCAGCATTAAAATAATGGAGAACACACATAACTATTTATGTCAGTCCATTTGTTTGTAAGTCTCGGATCTGGGAGTACTTTTTTTAAATTTTTAATTTTTTTTTTAATTAAATATCTCGAACACGAGTTGGTGAATTTTATTTGACATAAAATTTAATTAAAAACCAAGATATAAGAAGATCTCATATATGAAAATCTGGCTTAAGAGAATTGCATCCAAAACGCTCTCTATTTTCTAAATTTAGCTATAAAATATCACCTGCATAAGGAACTCATTTTTAAGAAAAAACGGGGCTATTAGATCTAAAAATTTAATTTAAGAAAAAGACCTTTAATTTAGCATTTGCTTATTGAACTTCTTCAAAACATGTTTGTATACATAAATGTGACAGCTGTCAATATTCTTATTGAATATACTAGCAAAAAATTGAGAAGCTCGTACTAAAAGGGTCTTGGCTCGCCTTAAAATGATTAAACACAGTACGAGAATTAGGAATAAAAAAAGTGTTGAACAAAAGATCAAAATTCCACATCCGTGAAGTGCGGCTACAGAAAAAAACTCTATACTTCGCAATATAATGTTCGAAGCTCAGCTCAAGGTTTATCTGAATTGCATAGAACTACAAGTATTACGATTGATTTTTTCGATGCGAGGAATGCAACTGACTATTTCACTTGAATATTAAAAAACAAAAATGATTTCTCGACGAATATTTTCTTTATGTTCACAATAGTTCGGGGATTGTTAATGTAAACTCTATCTTTAAGGCAACCCCATAAAAAAATCCATTGGTGTTAAGTCCGGGGACCTCGGTGGCCATGGGATGTCCCCAAAGTGACTAAGCAGTTTTTAAGGGGAAAGCTTCCCGAAGCAAATTCATCGAAGCTCTGGCCGTGAGTGCGGTCGCACAATCCTGTTGAAACCACGTGTGCGATGAGGACGATGGGTAAGCTCGCAGGTCTGGCAAAAAAAAATCCCTAATCATGCGTTGATAATTCTCACTATTGACATTTGTCGCCTGGCTCCGAGCATTTTCGAAAAAAATTGATCCAATTATTCCATTCGTGGGTAAGGCGTACCAAACAGTTGCCTTGGGGCAAAACAATGGTTTTTGGTGTTTCAGTCGAGGGTTTTGGGTTCTGATGTAAGACTAGTAACGGCAGTTTTGCTTGTTGAAGTGCCCGTTTAAATGTATAAATGAGCCTTGTTGCTCCAAAAAATGCGATTCATAGTTCAAAAACGCTCCAACATCGTTTCACAAAATGTTTTGCGTAAAACAAAGTCATTTTCTTTAAGTTCTTGAATTTTAAATGGAATTTCAAATGGAACTTTGGTTCCTTTTTTAAAATTTCATGAGTCGTTCGCTCCTGGAAGTCGCAGTGAGGCTGCCCTTCTTTCTCTTCAACCAGTTCAATGTTTCCAGGATTTCTTCAAGATCGACTGGGCCCTGGGCGTGGGGTGTTAATAGCGGAAGCAGTTGTGCCGAGCCTCTGCACCCAGGAACGAATTAAATTCAAATTCGGACCATCACTTATCCGTCGAATATCGAAGTACGTTACTCTTAAAAATGCCTCGATGGCTAACGCGCGATGCTCACTCGACCACCTGACTGAGAAATCCGCACGATCACTTATTATAACGACACTACCCCCCCCCCGCACCGTTTATTACTTTTTGAAATATTCGTATTTCAAAACATAAATCTCAAACACCCTATACTTGTATCGCATGTGTTATTGATGGGTTTTAATTCTATTTTAATTCCTTTCTAATATCCGTTGTTTGCAATTATTATTTCAAGACCTCTAGATATGTATTTAACTCATTCAGAGACCTATTGAAAATTTGAGGAAGAGAAAGTTGATATAACACTTCTAAGCAAATAGAATTTTTATTAAACAATAAAAAAAAATCTTCTTATTTAATGAACAAACATTTAAGTATGTCAAAAACAAATAACTTAAATATTTTGAATTTCTAATCACATCTCAACCCAAGACCACCCAAGCTTAAACTTGACTAAATTATTATTAGTCATTCAAATTTTCCGAGCAAATGCATATATTTTAGAGAGAGGAAAAAAATACTAATAGCTTAAAAAATATTACTTGCCTCCGAGGCGTGCTTCCTCAATATAAGAATTAAAAATAATAATTATAATTGTATTAGTTTCTTTTTTTCTCTAGTATTAAATAAACTTGATTATTATGTACATTAAGAACCTGCCCAAAGGCTCTATCGTGACTTAGAGAAATAACAATCAATATACAAATTATGTATTTTTTTTAAATTTTTGAAAAAACCAAAAAGAAATGAAAAACATTCAATTCAGTAGCTAAAATGCCTACAGCCATCACGTTATACGCATTTGAAGATCTCAGCAACAACAACAAAAAAGGAGCTTAACGAATATTATAATAAAATCAATAGTCCATTCAAGATAATGATTGCTTATAATTTATTTATATTTTTTTCATTTTTCGTAGATGTTTATGAAAAGACTAGCTTTATTCACAAGAATCATTGTGTGGCTACTGCAAGGTATAAATTCGATTCCTGATGGCGGGCGGGTGAAAAATGATCGTTTATTGATGAAGGTATATGAACTCTATTATGCGTCGTGTCGGTCGTAGTCCTCATCGCGGACATCGAAAAGAAGAAGCACTTTCCCATTGTCAAGACCCGTAGACGATGAATCACTTAATGACCGAACCCGACTAGGCACAATGCTTAAGAAATATTAACCATCCAACCAAACATACATACATCGATCGGCGATCGTCCAAATCTGCTTCAGAAGATTCCAATCTTTTGTTGCATCTGTATTCATCCCAAAACATAATTATATCGATCAAGTCGGCGCAAAAAAAAAATCCAATAATAGCCCATTAGAGATCAAAGTGATGAAATAATAACAAAATAAAATAAAATCACTTTGAGACCTCATTAGAGAGGTGGTTAAACTTGTATTGAACGAATTAAAAGCATTTAAGCTTAGAATCTAAAAACAAACAATTCTTATGGCTATCGATGGCTTGAGGTTTCTTTCCTATCGTTCATGTCACAATGTCTCTCACTGAAGTCAAACGAGTTGTTAAGGAAATACAAATTAAGATAAATAAATAAATAGAAGATAAAAAAAAAACTTGACAAAAGAAATTAAATTAAGAGCTTGTTTGCTCGTTGGCTACACATGACAATACGCCAACGTGCGACACATCTTATGAGTGGAAGGGCGCACATAGATTGACCCATTTAATCTGTTTATCTGACAGATTGTGGATTTTAGTAATAATAATTTTGGGCTGAGAATTCTCAAGAACGTACGAAGGCTTTTTTTCATTGATGTGAGAAGGAAAAAATGTATTGACAATGTGAGACTTGCTGAGTGTCAACTAAGCCAAACAACTTTTGAAAGGTATTTCAAAATTAATGTTTCGCTCTTCTCGATGTTAATTCCAAAATATTATGACTTATTGTAAATTATAATGACGCAAAATCTTAAACAGCTTAGAATTAAGATATTAGTATGATACTACTTAACAATTTGCTAACTTTTAAGTAGATTACTAACTCTTTCTTAATTTTAAACATTTTCTAACTAGTATCGTACTAACAAAATTTTCTTAATAAATATTGCTTCTGAACACACCCAAAACAATGACAGTTCGTGCAAACAACTAAGTAAACAGATTTAAAGAAAACTTCAATTTTTTTTTTTCAAAACTCAATATTTCGAAAACCCCATGCTAGATTTTTTAAACTTGACAAATAAAAGTTTCTCAATATAATCTACAAAATGTGAGAAAAAAAAATGTATTTTACCTAAAAACAAAAGTACCTACTTACCATACAAATCTTAAAAAAATTAAAAAAATGGTTTCAAAAATCGTATTTTTCTCGAAAACGGCGCCTGGAATTTTGATAAATTTTTTTTCTTTCAATTAATCTTTACGATCTTTAATTTAATAAAAAAGATTTGAAATTGCAGCTTGTACCTACCATACAACCATTTTTTCGAATTTTGAATTTCTCATTATCCACATAACGGATCTTAATGAAAATTTTTATAGAGAAGCTTCTAAAAAGTCTAAAACACATTGCATTTCAAAACTTTAAAATAAATATTTTTTTTAATTTTTGAAAAAAAAAAAATCAATTTTTTTCTTTTTTTGAAAGTTCGATATCTCCGAAACGGGTCAATATTTCTTTTCGTAAATTTAATTTTTATTCGAACAATAATAAAAACTTTAAATTGGTGTACCTAAATTTTTTCTTAAAAGCTTTTAAAAAGTTTGTATATAAAAGCTTTTTTTTAGAAACCACTACGACTTATAATTTTTGTTCTTGCACAAATTCATAGTTGGATAGCATTCTGTTTTTTTCTCTTACTACTAAAAGAATTGAAAAATTAATTTTATCCTTATGAACAGTTTTCTCTAATAACATTCGTTTTTAAAATTCCTAGTGGATTACATAGGAGCAAGTTCGTGCGACCCAGTCGTGCATTTTATTTTTAATTCTTTTAGTAGTAAGAGATAAAAACAGAATGCTTTGCAAATATGAATTTATGCAAGAACAAAAATTATAAGTTCTTGTAGTGGTTTCTTTAAAAAAATAAGCTTTTATATACAAAATCTTTAAATCATTTATAAGAAAAAAAATAGTACGAATGGAAATTAAACTATTAAATTAATTAATAGACTAAAAAATATTGAGCCGTTTTTGAGATATCGAATTTTCCAAGAAAAAGAAATGACTTTTTTCCCAAAAATTTAAAAAAAAAAATATTTTTCTTAAAATTTTTGAAATGCAATGTTGTTTAAAATTTTTGGAAGCATATCTATACAAAATTTCAGTAAGATCCGTTAAGTCGATAATGAGAAATTCAAAATTCGAAAAAATGGTTCTATGGTAGGTACAAGCTGTAATATCTTAATTTCAAAATTTTTTTTATTAAATTAAAGATCGTAAAAATTAATTGAAAGAAAAAAAAATTATCAAAATTCTAGGCGCCATTTTCGAGAAAAATACGATTTTTGAAAACCATTTTTTTTAATTTTTAACATTTATATGGTAGGTATCTTTATTTTTAGGTAAAATAAAAATTTCTCATATCTCATATAATCATATCTTGTAGATTATATGGAGAAACTTTTATTTATCAAGTTTTTAAAAAAAATCTAGAATGGGGTTTTCGAAATATTGAGTTTAAAAAAAAAAATTGAAATTTTTATTAAAAATCCAAAAAAAAAAAAAATTGAAAATTCGAATACGCAATTCTATTTATCTTTTTGGGGAGCTTTAGCAAAAAAATGATCAAAATTGGTTGCACCGTTTTTGAGAAAATCGAAAACAAAAAAAATGATTCCATGGGGGGTACCCTCAATAACCATTTTTCGGAAAATTTTTTTCAACCATTACCTAGCTTTAACTAAATTAAATTTTTTGTATTTTTATTTTTAAAATCCGTCGAACAGTTTTTGAGAAAAAAAAATGTTTATAAGATTTCGAAAAAAATTCGTATGGCAGGTACCGTTATTTTTGGTCTTAAAAAAAAAGAAAAAAACCTGTAGGGGGGAAAAATTAAAAATGATATCTACCAAGTTTAAAGAAAATCGGCTGAGCAGGCTGTAGTCGAACAGATAGACAGACAGACAGACAGAATTACGAGACACACTTTTTTCGTCTTCGCTATCATCGTAATGTCAACTTTGATCTCGAGTTGATTTTTTTTACAATACATAACTCTTGCCTTATAGTACCTGTATTATCCTTAATACTTTCAATAATTTTTAATTATCCAGCAGATAACGACAACCCATGAATCATTCATACGACGATGAAGAAAAAGAAATCGGCTCGTATAACGAAAAAACACTAGAATAATTTATTATAATAAATTGATGCTTACACTTTGACGGTTCCAATGAGAAAGAGGACAAATAATGATTTAAATTTAGCAATTGCAAAAAACTAACGGCAAAACATGTTCAACTTAAGAGAAAGGTACAACTAGAGAGTAACCTTTTAGTTTACAATTAAATTATAATTAACAGTTGGAGAGCAATTTTCCAGTGAGAACAAAAGAATTTAATAATTAAAATGAAATTTCAAAAGAGTGATAAGAATACAAAAAACAGATAGAGCATGAGAAAGATTAAATTTTATAGGAAAATTACTAATGTTTGGCAAAAGAAACAAAATAAGTTAAATTATTTTACTCAAAATTATTACAAGTAAATAAATTGACATAAAATATGAACAATTAATTAATAAATAGACAAAAATATTTAAATAGAAAAAAAATCAGTTCATAATTCCTGAACAGTACCTATAAGTCGCAAGTAAAAATTAAACTCGATTATGAGGAATAAGAAAAACATGGCTCCCGCAATTCTGTGTGTCTGCTTGTAAGTTTGTATTTCTTTATGTTAGTACCTTGATCTACAGCATATACGATAGATATACCTAATTACAGCGGGAATAGATTTTCTTCAAACTAGGTACTATAGAGACTTAGGTAATTCGATAGAGGGGAAATTCAAATTTTCAAACTCCAATGATAATAGTGCCTGATAAAAAGTTAAAAAAAAACGTTGTTTGTCTCAAAAATAGCTAAAGGGTTTTCCAAGGGTGGGTAGATCTTGAAATAGAATAAAACAAGTCGCATAGACCTAAGACTTCAGGAAACCCCGAAGAATGTCAATCGTCGCATCTGCTGTGTGGTACATAGTGTCATCCTGCTGGAACCATAGAAGAAATTTCTCATCAACGTTCTGTAGCGAACGCGATTGCCCGTAACCGCCTCACCAACGTCGTTTTCCGAAAAAGTAAGGATCAATGAGGCCACTGACGTAACTTTTTTTTCGGATGCATTGTCACCTAGTGAACCTGGTGTGGGTGTGGTGTCGTCCACTCGTCGCAAGAAATAATTTTGCTCAAAATTGGAGTCCTCTTCCAAACGCTCCGAAGCCCAGTCAGCTATCAAACGGCGGCGGCGTTGTCTATGATCATGAATTTTAACCTCCTGGGTCAGTTGGATCTTGTACGGGTTCAGCCCAAGTCTGCTAAAGACCGAGTTCTTGTGCACGGTGAGAAATCGACTGCCTTTACTTCTACTATACTCTTTCATTGATGGTGGTAAGCTCCATTGCCGCTTTTATATTTGAATTTGTTGATTTTGAAAGTTTTTCCAACAAGTTATTTCCGATTTGATTTGTTATAATTCTACTTAACCAAAATTTTTAACATGTTTCCAAAAATCTTAATTTAAAAAATTGTTTCACAATTGAAATGAGAATATACATACTGTTAAATCAAAACTTTATTGAAGTTACATGAAGTTTCTTTTTATGCACTTAGATACAAATTTCGAACATTAACACGATGTTCCGTTTGAATAAACAAACACATTGCTAAGTTAACTCAACATCAAGTTAATTTTATTAGGTAAATAATTTAAAAAATAAATATAGGAAATATGAAGTAAGCAGGAAACATCGAATACCATGTTAAAATAACACAAATTTTGGCAAAAGCAAACAATACGATCCGATCATGTCAAAATTTTGATGTTTTCTTATTTACATAAATTTTATGTTGAAATAAGGCAATATCTTCTTAAATCAACTATTGTAAATAGTGGCATGTTAATTCAATCATGAATATAATGGTTTTTGAAATCGTGTGTAAAATTCTGAGTTTTTTTTTCAACTTTTTATTGGAAAGAGCACCTTGTTAATTTAACAAGAAGCTTTTTGAATTTCATTCTTCGTAATGTTTTTCTTTTAATGTAATCACATTCAGTATCAATTTATTAAGGTATGGAACTTGCATAATCAATTTAAAGCAAATTTTACTTTATTGTGAAGAAATTCAATGGAACTATAATAATCACCTTAGCGTTAGTCATATTTTAACTATGTGTGAACTTGTTTTTTTTTTTTCATCGATTTAAACATTGGGTACAGACAAAACAAAAAGAAAGTCCGTTCACCAGAGTGACTACACGCAGAAAAATAATTGCTAACCTCGATAGGCTTAAAATAGTCGAGGGTAAAAACTACGTATATGCATTGCTAAAAGTAATGTAGTTAACTTGATTAAAAAGAATTGTTTATAATAAAGAACTTAAAACGTTGGTTTATTTGAAAAACTAAGGTATATTAATCGAGAAACTAGTCCATAATTTGCAATTTCCGAGATTGCTTACTTTAAACTAGTAACATGATTAAATTAAATAACTTCTTTTAACTCCTCTCAATTTTTCCACTTTTTCCAAAATTCTCACACTGTGCTTAATTATTTTAAGGGTAGTCATAATCCAATCCCATAAGTGCGCGAAAATTATTTAAAAAAAAACCTAAACTCAAATAATTTAATATATTTCTTAATTAATATTTAACAATCTTCTTGGTTAAACTATCGAGTTTAAAGGTTAGATTTTTTTAATCTTATTAAGTTAATGAATAAACATTTCTAAAACTAAAAAATCTGCTCGTTTGATTTAGCCGAATTACAAATAACACCGAATAGTCAAAATAAAACATCCCATTAATTTTTTTAACTGACTGAAAATTGTTAAAATTACACACCAATTTGGTTAAAACAATAAATCAGATTTTTCAATGTAATTAACCGAGTTGACTTGTGTAATTTTAACCGAGTTGGATAGCAAGTGGTATATTAGCAGGCTCACTTGTTTAGTTTTACACGAATTTGATGTTGTTCTTAACCGATTATTTTTCTATGTGTAGTCTCAACACACAATCTTCCTCCAAGAATTCTTCTCGAGATGCATTATAATGATGATTGACCATTGAAGACCAATCTTATGAATGTTAAAACCGACAGTTAGCACACATTTATATCTTTCTAAACCTATACCTCTAACTCAATAAACACACACAAACAGATTCAAAGAAACCAGCCACATCATTCAATCTCGAAATACAATTAAATTAATCTCGTCTTCTTGATGCACTCCTACACCAGAACTCATCATCTTCTAACCTTAACTTGCTCCAAACAAAGTGGAAACCATTACTGATTTTAAACGAATTGAAAGAGATTGGCAATTTAGAGGGTTTTTTTTTTGTTGGTGATTTCTTCTCTTTTTCATTTTTTATGGCACTGCTTTTGCTCTGTGATTTTTATGGTGTCTTAGCTTAATTGTGGTTCTTTAATTACGTTTCTGGGCATTTATAGTGTTTATATAGATTTTATAGCTAAACAATTTAAGTGTAGATAGTTTTTGTTTTTAAGATAGAATTTAGTGTATAAGAACTCACCTTCGATTTTGGTACCAAGTTTTCACTTGGGTATCACTAAGTCCTAATTTATTGGCTAACTCCATTCGATCTTGAACACTTAAATATTTTTGCCTTTCGAAGGATTTTTCTAATGTTTGCAGTTGATGATCGGTAAAGGCGGTTCGTGCTTTGCGTTGCTTTTTACTCAGGCTAGACGATCCCCCGAATCCCATTCCACTTTTTATACTATTTCCATCTTCATCTTTGGCACCTGAAATGATAAAATAAGAAATCTAAATACATATTTTACAGACAGATTTTTATCATAAATTATGGGAAAAGATGTCGTCGTATGAGGGAAGGCCTTAAGTCACATTTGAGTGTGTAAATTTTTTTATTTAAATCATCAAAAAATGGCTCTTTTGTAAGCCTACTGTTTTGTCTTTGTCTAAATTTTATTTTTATATTAATAAAGCAAAAATTTTATCAAAATTCTCGAACACATTTTCAAGGACAATATGATTTTTGAAAAAGATTTTTTTTAAATGTAACTTTTGGATAAAAATATTTTTTTTTTCTAAAAATCCAGACTAAAGTCCCAAGTTTCAAGAAAATCCAGCAAGTGGTTTTCGAAACACATATGCAATTAAATTTTAGGTTATCGATCAAAAATTTTAAATTTTTAGAAATTGCAATAAACAATACAATTTAAATCATTATTAGAAGTATAAGGAAATTTCTAAACAAATAGTAGATAAAATACCTTTTCTACGAAAAAAAAAACAGAAAATAAATTATAAAAAATTATTCTTACTGGTACCTTCCATACCATTAGGAATTATTTTTTGTAGTAAAATCTTTTTTTTTTTTTTTTTGAAGCAATAAGTGGAATAGTTTTCAAAAAAAATATTTTCATTTAAAACAAAATTAGATCGCAACACCATTATTTTTGGTCTTAAAAAAAATTACTACTGGATCACACTAACTGGCTCTTAAATTTGAAAGACGTGGAATTTTAAAAAAGGGTGTTTTTAGTGAAAAATGTTCGGAAGCACAAAATTATTTTTTAAAAGCCTAAAACAAATTTGCTTGTAGGTAGGAGTTAAAAATAGAATGCCATAACTAAACCATTTATTTTCAAAACATGATAAGTCCACGATTTGGAATTTTTTCAAGAGTAAAAAAAAAACATTCTCTTTCTTTTTGTGTTTGAAAAATTTTTGAAAAATTTTTGAAAAAAATATATTGCCTAGAACTTTTCTCTAGCTACAGAATACCCTATTGGAATTAACATTTTCGGGCCGATAGCTTAAAAGATAAAAAAAAACAGAAACGATTTTGGACTTATCATGTTTTGAAATTTTTTTTTTTTTAACTTTTAACTTTTTTTTTTAACTTAAGCTTTCTCTTAAGCGAGTTCTCGTTTTTCGTGTTTTAATTGCTACTCCATCATTTCAATGATTCCATTGAATAAATCTTTTTTTTTTATTTCGATTTTAATTAACCGTCGTCGGCTTCGAGATGATTAACAATGATTGATTTTGATCTAGGGTATACCACTTTCCACGTCAAAGTTTGAATAAATATGCTGCACCCAACAAAATAAACAAATATTTCGCGTAGCTGTAAGATTGGATATAGATGGTGGGGCTACTCCATTGTTTGAAGGGAGGCGTACTTATCCATAGAGAACACATTTATCTAAAAAAAACTAATTTTGAAAAAAGTGGACTAGTCGTGTTTTGAAAATATATGATTCAAATAAAATACGAATTTATACAAGAATAACAATCTCAAATCACTTAAATATATAAAAAAATTAAACTTGTTAGATATCATTTTTACGTTTTTTTCTTTTTTTTTAAGACCAAAAATAAAATAAAATACCATACGATTTTTTTTCGAAACTTTATAAATATTTTTTTTCTCAAAAACTGTTCTACAGATTTAAAAAATAGGAATACAAAAAAATTTTATTTATTTAAAACTAGGTAGGTAATGGTTGAAAAAAAATTTACGAGAAATGGTTATTGAAGGTACCCCCTAAACAGCCTTTTTTTTTGATTTTAAAGAATTGAAATATAAAATTTTAAAAATTTTTAAATTTTATATTTTAATTCTTTAAAATCAAAGTTATAAAATCAATATGGAGACTGAACCACAAAGCAAGCCTTTTTTTTGTTTTCGATTTTCTCAAAAACGGTACCACCGATTTTGATCATTTTTTTTGTTTGCTAAAGCTCCCCAAGAACTTGAATAGAATTGTGTATTCAAATTTTCCGAAAAAAATTTCTTGGATTTAAAAAAAAAATAATTTTTTTTTTTTTTGGTTTTCGAAACCCCATGCTAGATTTTTTTAAACGATAAAAATAGTTTCTTAATATAATTTACAAGATGTGAGAAAAAAATGTATTTTTCCTAAAAATTAAGGTAGCCACCATACAAATGTTAAAAAATGGTTTTCAAAAATCGTATTTTTCTCGAAAACAGCGCCTGATAAAATTTTTTTCTTTCAATAAATTTTAAGGATCTTTAATTTATAAAAAAAAAAATTGAAAGTAAGATATTACAGCTTGTATACCTATACCATAGAACCATTTTTTCAAATTTTGAATTGCTCTTTATTTATAACGGATTTAAATCAAATTTTTTTATGGAGCTGCTTCTAAAAAGTTCAAAAAACATTGCATTTAAAAACTTAAAAAAACAAGTGTTTTATGAATTTTTGAAAAAAAAATCATTTTTCTTGGAAAATTCGACATTTCAAAAACGGCTCAATATTTTTTTTGGAAATTTAATTCTCACTTATACAATAATAAAAACTTTAAATTGGTGTACCAAATTTTGTTCTTAAAAATCTTTTAAACATTTTGTATATAAAACCACTACAACGACTTATAATTTTTGTTCTTGCATAAATTCATGTTTAAATAGCATTCTGTTTTTGTCTCTTACTAATAAACGAATTTAAAAAAATAATTTTATCCTTATGAACAGTTTTCATTAACAACATTCGTTTTTAAAATTCCTATAGTCTATTGCATAGGAGCAAGTTTGTGCGTCCCAGTCGTGCATTTTATTTTTAAAGTTTGAATATGAAATCTTTTTTAATCTTTTTAGAAGCTTATGTATAAAAGATTTCATTTGAATCCGGAATGACGATAATGAGTAAGCCACAAATCGAAAAAAAGGTTCTATCTCAGTTATATCCTGATTTCGAAATTTTTTTTTATTAAATTGTAAAAAGTAAGACAAATAGAAAAATTTTATCAAAGGTCTTGGTTTCGTTTTTCGAGAAAAATACTATTTTCGAAACTAATTTTTAAAAATTTGTATGGTGGGTACTGTAATTTTTTGATAACATAAAAATGTGTTAGTAGTATTTCAAAACTATTTATTGTAAAGTTTAAAAAAATCGAGCATTTGACAATCGAAATATTAAGTTTCAAAAAAAAGTTTTTAATCGAAGACAATTTTTTTGAAATTTTTTAGAGCTTTAGAATAAAATAAAATAGATCAAAATCCTTCTTCTTAAGGAGATGGAAAATTTAAAAAAAATATTCCTATAACAACAATTTTTTAAAAAATTTTTGTCAACCATTATCTAACTTTTACTAAATGAAATTTTTTGAATTTTTCTTTAATCTGTATAACACTTTCTGAGAAAAAAAATATTTTCTTAAATGACGAAAAAAAATTGTATGGCAGGTAGCTGTCTTAATTTTGGTCTTCAAAAAAAAAAGCAATAACTCTATTGTAGAAATATCAAGACTAATCAAAATCTCGAGTTTAATTTCTTTAGGAATACATAACTTGCCTAGTAGTCTAGTACCTATATATGTACTGTACACAGGCCCGGATTAATAGGGGGGCTAGGGGGGACTGAAGCCCCGGGCCCCGCGGAAACGAGGGCCCCATCCCATTAAGAAATTTAAACCGTAAAACCGCGATAAAAAAACTGTACAATTTAAAAAACCCCAAAAATAAAAACCAAAATTAGTTGACCCACAAAATCGAAAGCTATATACCCCAAAACGTTAAACCCATATAGCCCAACTCACAACTAATCCCATAAACTTTAAACCCACATAGCTCAACTCGCTAATATCTCCAAAAATTCAAACCCACATAGCCCAAGTCGCTATTAACCCAAAACTGTAAACTCAAAAAAATATTAAATCCATGCAGCCTAATTCAGCAAGGGGTTGCCAGATTAAAAAACAAATTGAATTCTATACCTCGTATCTTTCTTTACGAAGTGTGGGAATACTCGTATGCTGAACTACTCGTAATTATCTCGAGTACCATATTTATTCTTGATTAAGAGGGATGTGCGAATTGAGCGTAAGAGTACATTTCGATACTAGTGGTGGTAAAATTTAGAATTGTTAATTTTCACGGGTCTGTTTTGAGTTTAAAGCCTAGTACTCGGTTCAAGTGAAAATGAAAATTTCATATAAAAGTGACTGCTGGTTCACTGGCATGAAATCCGCAACGAGAGGTGAGTACTAAAGCCTAGTACTCAGTTCAAGTGAAAATGAAAATTTCATATAAAAGTGACTGCTGGTTCACTGGCATGAAATCCGCAAACCGAGGTGAGTACTAAAATGTGGATTGGAAAAACAAATATGTTCCACAACTTTTTCCACGCTAGGATTTTCATTTCTCAATGTACAACCATCAGGAAAAAGTTTAAGGCAACGTGGAAAACTGTGACATTTACCCCCTTCGGGTAGGGGTTAAGAATTTACCCGAAGTAAGGCATGCTTGTCGTAAAAGGCGACTAAAATCCAGCCTCCGTATACTGAGAACAACGTATACAAATTATGCAATGGAAAAAACAAAAAGATTGATTACCCCAGGTGGAAAGCCAGCTTCTCTGGCAAATCCATCCTCTTCGGAGGCAGGCTCTACGGATTCTGGGGAGAGCCATTTATTGCATTTAATAAATCCTTTCGCGAAAGCGCATAAGGTCACTCGATCACCTCCATCTGTATCGAGCGTTTCCGGTAGAAAGAGTCCACCGGTTGTGCCAAAAGGCACCAAAAGCGACTCAGCGAAAACAAACAGCTCTGAGCACGAAAATTGTGAATTGAAAAAGAAGCTTGATGAAATGATAAGACTCTACCAAGAGCTTAAAAAAGAAGTCGAAAGTCTTCTCGAAGAAAATACCATATTAAAAAGTTCGCAAAACTTCAAAATAAATGCTACTAGTCCAAAACGGTACGAATACGAAACCGATGAAGATGAACTAGCTCGGGAAACCGAAAAAAGACCCGGTAAAAAACGGAAAGCTCAACATTCGCCTGAGCTTCAAATTCAGCGAAAACAGAAAAATAGTACAAGGAAAGATAAGTTCTCCGCGAATGAGAAACTCCCACCACCGATAAACATCGTTGGTCAAGCGGATTACAACAAAATTCTTCCAATACTAAGAGAAACAGCGCAGGCAAATTTTAAAGCTACATCGACTCATAATAACACGTGGAAAATTAACGTGAATGATTCTGATTCATATAGAAAGCTATCAAAAAAACTCAGCGACGAAAAAATTGAATGGTACAGTTATTCAATTAAAGAAGAAAGACCTTTACGCGTCGTTGCTAGAGGACTTCATCCCTCTTGTTCGAAAGAAGACATCATTTCGGACCTAAAAACCAAAGGATTTATGATTCTTGAAGCGACAAATCTTTTAAAACGCGAAAAAACACAGTCGAAAGAAGTAGAAACCGCTTATACTAAACGCGCTCTTCCGCTTTTTATGCTAAGTTTCGACAAAAATGAAAATGTAGACAATGTTTATAATATTAAAACCATAATGAATATTGTTGTAAAAATTGAACCTCTTCGGAAGAACAAACGACTTGTTCCTCAATGCAAGCGCTGTCAAGGTTTTAACCACACTGCAGCGTATTGTCAGAAAGACCCTGTTTGCGTAAAATGCGCGCAAAAACATATGACCGATGAATGCCGTCTTAAAAGAGAAGCTCCGGCTATATGCGCGAATTGTAAAGGTAATCATCCAGCAAATTACCGTGGCTGTGAGGTCGCTAAAGAAATTCTAAAGAGGCGCCAAGAATTTAACAAGAAAACTAAAAAAAATGCCTCAAAGATAAACGAAGATCCAAAAATAAAAACGAATACTAATACTCAAGCGACGAGTAAAACTGACAGGAAAGATAGTAAAGTTACTATACCCTCAGAAAACATAAAAATAACAAAGACGAACATAAAACCGAAAAAGACGTACGCTCAAGTCACAGCGCCTGAGAAACTTAAAATTAATAAACCTGACTCCGTTCAAAATGTGTTGTCCCTTATAATTGAACGGTTAGAAGAACAAGGGAGAATTAATACAATTATTTTTGAGAAACTGGACAAATTTGAGTCGGCGGCTCTTAAAACACCAAATTTATTGTAAACATGGATCAGTCGTCAGAAAAACTCAAAATAATAACATGGAACGCGAACGGACTTACTCAAAAAATTGAAGAACTAGAAACAGTTCTTCTTAATGAAAAAATAGATATTTGTTTGATCTCTGAAACTCATTTGAAAAAAGACTCGAATTTAAGTATCAAAGGTTATTCGGCTTACCACGCATGTCATCCATCCGAAAGAGCAAGAGGTGGTTCTTCCGTATTTATCAGAGAAAATATCAATCATTCGTTTGAGATGAATATCGAGTTCGATGCAATGCAAGTAACTTCTATTATTTTAAAAGTTAGACACGTTCTTTTTAACATTGCGTCTATTTACTGTCCTCCTCGGTCCAAGATAGACAAACAGGAGTTTAAAGAACTCTTCAATGCATTAGGTCCAACATTTATTATTGGCGGCGACTTCAATTCAAAACATACATTTTGGGGATCACGATGCATCTCGACGAAGGGTAGACAACTCTACAAAGCGGGTACTGAATGTAACGTCGAATTTTTCTCTTCAGGAAAACCAACGTATTGGCCAACCGATTCAGCAAAAACTCCCGACCTTGTCGACTTTTTCATTGCAAGAGGAATTAACAGAAAATATGTGAAAGTAGATGATAACGTCGATTTTTCTACGGATCACTCGGCCGTAATCCTAACAATAAGCAGTAACGTAATCGAAAAAGCAAAGCCCCTGTCTTTAACAAATAATAACACAAATTGGGACAAATTCAAAGAAGATTGCGAAAAGAGTATTATACTGAACGTCTCCCTGCAAACTCCGTTTGAGTTAGAAGATGAAACCGACAAATTTATAAATATTATCCAAAAAGCAGCTTGGGATAATACACCGGTCTGTAGTAAAAAGTCAAGGCAATACGAAGAAAAAATTCCAGCAGATATAAAAGAATTGATTCGCGAAAAACGAAAAGCTCGAAAAACATGGCAGCACTCACGTGCTCCTCAGCATAAATGTGTAGTCAACTTTTTAACAAACAAAATCAAAAACTTGTTACGAGATTTTAAAAACAGAAAGAATTCTTCCTATCTTGAAAGCCTCACAGCAGACAAAAAAACGAATTATTCTCTTTGGAAGACGTTAAAAGGTATTAAAAAGCCTCAAAAAATGTCGGCACCGATTCGAAAAAATAATTCTGAATGGGCAAAAACTGATCAGGAAAAGGCGGATTTATTTGCTGAGTACCTCGAGGAAACGTTCAAACCATTCGATGGTCAAGAGTTTCCGACAAATGAAGGAGAGTTTCAACCAAGGCCGGACAGTTTATCTATAAGAAACATCACTTTGACTGAACTTGTCCAGGAAATAAAACGGCAGAAAAATAATAAAGCTCCTGGTTACGACCTTATTAACAGTCGTGTCCTCAAAGAGTTGCCTAAAAAAGCAATGGTTAAGCTTTTACAGCTCATTAACGCTGCTTTAAGACTTGCGTACGTACCTTCGCAGTGGAAAGTCGCCGAAGTTATAATGATCCCCAAACCGGGTAAGCCACCGAATGAGAAAAAATCGTACAGACCAATTTCTCTCTTGCCTACAACATCTAAAATATTTGAAAAATTGCTTCTTAAACGACTGTTACCATTCATTGCAGATAAACGTTTAATTCCCGAACACCAATTCGGTTTCCGGAAAAAACACTCGACAATCGATCAGGTTTTTCGGATAACTTGTGAAATTGAAAAAGCATTTGAAGAAAAGAAGATTTGCTCAACTGCATTTCTTGATGTTTCCCAAGCTTTCGACAAAGTCTGGCATGACGGGCTTAGATATAAATTAAAAGTCTTTCCAGAGCAAATATATAATCTTCTTGAATCGTACCTAGAAAATAGAATCTTTCGAGTTAAGCAAGGAACGGAGTATTCTGAGTTTAAGGAAATTAACGCTGGCGTGCCCCAGGGTAGCGTCCTTGGACCGATTCTATTTGTTCTCTACACTCGCGATATACCCCAAACAGAAGGTACAACTTTAGCCACTTTTGCAGATGATACAGCCGTACTCGCAATATCAGATTCAATAGAAACAGCGACCTCTAAGCTTCAAATGGCATTAAATAGCATTTCAGATTGGACAAGGAAATGGCGAATTGAACTTAACGAAGCGAAATCCACGCACATAAATTTTACGTATAAAAACGTAAACACCTTACCCATCTATATTAATTCCATGCAAATTCCATATACAAATGAAGCAAAGTATCTAGGTATGACTCTAGACGCGAAACTTAAATGGAAGGCTCATGTTAAAAAGAAACGCGATGAACTCGAAAATAAACTCCGCGAATTGACATGGCTTATTGGAAGATATTCCAATCTAAGCGTGTATAACAAGCTGCTTATTTATAAGCAAGTACTGAAACCAGTTTGGACGTACGGTATACAACTTTGGGGTTGTACCAACGAAAGAAATATACAAATTTTACAAACATACCAAAACAAAGTACTTAAGACAATAGTTAATGCTCCATGGTATGTAAGAAATAGCAACTTACATAGAGACTTAAATATAGAAAGTGTAGAAAACGAAATTAAAAAATTTGCCACAGAACTAAGATCACGACTTAGAGATCATAGAAACAACGAAATCCGACAATCGCTTAGCGAGACGAACGTTTTTCGGCGATTGCACCGAACAAGACCTCTTGATCTAGCGCAACAAAATTAATTTCTCCACTCGAATCTTGTGGAACTTTCAGGTCCTCCCGTTGGGGAGCTTCCTGACAAAATGCGAACGAAACTGCTGCCAAAACTACTTGTTAAGCTCGACTTAGTTGTAGTATCTCTATAGAAGATAAGGGAGGTGTTTTTTTAGTCAGTAAAAATCTGACACTACTATAAGCATCGGGCTTATAGTGTCTTCCTGAAGATTTCTCACCTTCCTACGCAAAAAAAACAAAAAAAAAAAAAAAAAAATTTGTCAGTTGATTTGAATATTTTGTTTCAAAACAAAAAATTGAAAATTTATAAACAGAAAGAACGAATCAGTTTAAAAATAATTGTCATTTCTTTTTCATTCAAAGTGAGTATCAAAAATTCACGTGGAAAAGTTTATTCTATTTTCATTTTTATACTTCGCGTGTAATTTGGAACGTATTTATTTTTCATTTCACGCTAGGTGAGTACTAGGCTAACAAGCGAAAAATGGCGATACAAATTTTGCCGCAGAAGTATTGAATCGTACTTTTTGACACAACGTACGTAAAGTTGAATTTTCCGAAACGCTCCCGTGTGCAAAATGATTCAAGATTTTGTAAAAATGGAATTGAGAAAAAAAATTGTGTTTAATAAATATTATTTATAATGTATACTTACTCATTCAATCTAATAAATCCTAATTACTAACATACATAATTTGCTACTTTTAATTTTTAGAGTTTTAAAAGGGTCAGACGGTCTGACGATTTTGAGTTCATGATGGTTTTTAGATTAATTACGTATTGGGTTATGTGGGTTTAACGCTTTTAGGTTTACGATTTTTTATTTGCGATTGCGAAATGAACACATTTAATTTTTCAAAAACGTTAAAAAGAGGAGCTTCTGATAAATAATTAGCCCCGGGTATCAAAAATTCTTAATCTTATCGGGGGTTGGAGCACTTGGGGGATAGCTTCTTGGATTTTCGATGCGTCAACTCTTCAATGCATCGTCTCTGAGAGCGTGGACTTCTAGCGCTCAGGGTTATTGGGGTTGGCTCGCTTGGGGTTAAGGACGCTCTGGGTTATGAGGGGTTGGCTTGCTTGGGTTTTATATCTTTTTAGGGGGGCCTCAAATTTGAAATAGCCCCGGGCCCCCATTTCCCTTAATCCGGGCCTGACTGTACATATATCGCAAGTAAAAATTTATAACAAAAGCGCTGTTATTTTTGGTATTTAAAATTGTGTTTGGGGCAAAAATTAAAAAATCCAACTACAAAAACTGACAGAATCCCTTGATCCACTTTTTTTAAGTTTGATCAAAATCCATTTGTACGAATCCATGACATATCATATAGTACGAAGGTAAGTGCTTATAAAATAATTTTATCTTTTATAATGGGGCAACATGTTAAACAACCTTTTGTTAAGATCTAAGCATGTTATTAGTTGGCAATTTGTTAAAAATCTAGTAATTTACTAGCTCATCGAAAATTTTAATCCATGTTTTTGCTTTACTAATTAATTAAATACTAATTCTCTTTTATTACAAACGTTGCATTTAAACACGTCCAAGCAATGACAGTTCGTGAAAAAAAAAACAAAGCAAACACAACTAAATTTGGGGAACGCACCTAATAATTTGAAATGTCAGAAACGCAGAAGTCAAAGTGACAACCTTCAATTTATTTTGTTAATTGTTTATTTGTGAATTGTGATAACCTTTTTCTAATTTTTTTTATTATTTTCCCCACTGTATACTGAACCAGACCATGTAATTGTCCTATATGTATATGAATAATTGTTATACATAAGCTAAATATTGCGTTCCATTAGGAAAGTTAACTAACCAACATCAACCCTATCCATCTCCAAAAAGGTGTAACGTAACTATACTACATGCAATTCTGGTGAAATCGAAAGCCCAAGGTTTTTATGTGATTCGGTATTGGGTGTTTAGGTTTTTAATCTAACTGTTATATTGTCAAACATATAGCTGGAGTAAAATTCTCCATCGTCTAGCTCTTCAAAAGGATTGGTTCGGGACTTAAAACATCGCACTTTTCTGCACAAAGTTGAGTGTTCGGAGAAAATTGTATACATAATGTATTATTTTATTTACTTTGAAAAAACAATAAATATTTTATTTTACGAATCATAAAAAAAACAACACAATTTAACTCTTTCAAATAAAATTGTCAAGCGATTTTTTTCGAGAAAAATGACAGATGTCATTGGATTTAGCAACTTACAAAAATTAAAAGTAGCCATTTTGTTAATTTAAGTTTAGTAAAGTGTTGGAATATAGTATGATGCTAAAATCGTTTAAAATTAACAAAATGCTCTTTTTAACTTATTAACTAACTAAAATGTTGTCCTAGTATATTTAAAGCGTTTCCATAACCTTGGAACACTGGATTTCACAAATATAAGAGAACTGAGGTGATACCTATGCCAATTTTAAGCTTAATAAATGCTGTTCTATCTACACAAAAAGAGTTCATTAGAATTCGACACTCTACGAGTGTCAAAAAAAAATCATTCCCGTGAAATAATTTACATCTACAAGAACAAGTACAGGAATATAGTCATAAAAGTTTGCAGCAATTCCAAATTTACAGAAAACTAAGCAATTGAAGACAAACATTGGAGTCGAAGATGAAGAAGTATTGTGAGTGTTTAGTTGTACAAATGAGCAAAAAAATTTATAACTTGTAAGATTTGTATTTTTTTCTTAAAATTAGCGCACACTTAAAGGTTTTTTTATACCCTTAATATGCCAGAGACACAGTGTGAACATTATGAAAAAAGGAAAGGAAGTGTGGGTGTACATTGGTTTTGAATTCTTGAACATTGCAATGACAGGAAAATACAGAACGTGGTAAGGCATTTCACATTCGCGTAGTACGGCTAAAGAAAGAATCTCTGTAGGTACTTCACAGTACGACCATCAAGGGTAAACTGATGGGCATTCCCATTAATTAAAGGTTAAACATAATTTAGGGGAGAAATGCAGCTATTACTTGAATGCAATTCGGAAGCTATAATTCCATCGTCATCGTCAGTAACATACTAAGTCCAATATACCTATGGCTACTTTGCTCTAGCTGTTTTATCCTACTTCCTATACGACGAATATAAAATATCGAAATTATCAGAAAAAGTGATTTCGTATAAGGTTTGCTAATTTTTATAAAGTTTTGAAATCTTAGCCAAAATACAAAGTATAAAATCAAAAACACTATTCAGCTTAAATTGTAAAGTCAATTTTTTTTAATTTTTATTACCAATGATTACCTATAACTAAAAATTAAATTTCGAACTTAAAAAGTTTAGCACCTTAATTGCTTTAAGCATGTCATTTACTCAAAAAAAAATAATAAATAATTTTTAATAACCACTCTCTAGAGAACATTAACTTTATCGCAATCTAAATGTTGGAAAATTTCCTAAACTATAATATCTTATATGAGGTAGGGTACATATACATAGGTATAGGTAAGTTGGGTGGCTAAAAAGCATTTTTCTTTATCATTTTTGTTAAACGTTCCACAAAATGTTTATAAAATTATGCAACTTAAGTACTTAGTTTCGCATGGCAGCTCCATCACACATGACATGAACACAAAATTTCGACATGACTATGTAGCATGCGATGTTTTTTATGGTTCTCCTCTTTCATGACCAACTCTGTGAGTGTATAACTTAAACGATGACATAGACGTATCTCAACCTGATGTTTGTGCTATTTCCCGAGGCAGAATTCTAAGGATTACATAGGTAAGATACAAGCTTGGTGTTGTTTCCTTAGTTCGTGAGATCAAGAAGCATGCGACTCAATGGAATTTTTCAAGAATGCGAAGTACGTATAGCTTTGTCAAAGCATAATTGATTCAAGTCAAATCTGAGTCAATCTTTGAACTAAGTTTGTATATAGGTACACTTGTACACCTATTACCTAATTGATGCCTTAATAAAATCTGTTTTAACACTTCGCTTGATGGCCGACGATACCACTTAACGGCGATCATAAACGAATGTCTTGTTGACGTTCCTCTTTTTTCTGTTCGAAAATACCTATACCATTCGAATCGACTCGAGAAGATGACCAATTTTGTGTGCCGCCATAAATTAGAACTCTTAATAGCTTAATTAATTACTAAATAAAAGAAAACTTAGACCAACCGAATGGAGCACATAAAAATCGGAAGGATGGCGCACTCATATGCAATCACTCGGAGATCGAGATGGAACGCGGGAAACAAACCTGGATAAAAGGTAATTATCTCAACATAACCTTTAAAATGAGCTCATTCGGACTGTTGAGACTGAGAGGTGTGGTGTCTTGCGATGTGTGTCTGTCTTTTGTGACCAAACCGTCGCGTCCGTCCGTACCCGTCGTCGTCTTACGAGCATTGAGAGTATTTTTTTTCTCTCTGTTAATTGAAATTTTATTCCATTTTGGCGGGACTTTTAAACCAAATTGATGACATAGATAAAAGTTTAGCGTGGGCTGCTTATCTAGAATCTAGATATATCTAGCCTATACGGATTCAAATGACTCTTTTGGAAATAGGTATCTGCGTATGAGTGCCAATGCCGGGACAAGGGTATTATCGTATAAGGCATCTCCCTTTTGGTTGAGTGATTTGACTTCGCTGTTGAAGGTCTTTAAAGTTTATTTTTTTTAGTAAAAAAAAAACAGATTTTAATGATTCCTACGTTAAGGTGTTAAACTGACATTAAAGATAGATACGTCTTTCTCTTGACATTGTCATACTTGTGAATCTATAATACGAATTTAATTTCTTACCTTTTGTTGTTAGCCATTTTCAAGGAGTTATATGCACAGTTCATTATTTTTCCAACGAAAACAAACAAAATAGAAATAACACCACCGCATGACATTTTATCACACTCCAGTGCGTCTACTCCGTTCGTAGTCTTTGTGTTTTTTCAACTGTCAGATAGATTTGTATCTTTTTTAACTGCTGTGGCTATTTTTAAGACCAATTTTCACTTAGCCTACAAAAAAAAATACCCTCGGAAGTAAAAAGCATGCATAACTTCCAGACCAGTTCCAAGAGCCCAGTATCCCCGGCTAGTATAGATTGTACGTTTGTAGGAAGTTTGAGGGCATAATGAATTTAAATTTTAATTGTTACCTTTATTAACTTGGACAGTGCTATGGACAGGAACAAATTATATTTCTTTTTTCACAGCCACAGGAGCGAAAGATAATAAATATAATAAACGTTTTTTGGTGTGCTACTTTCATTTACACCCTTGCGCATTTTTTTCCATTGTCCAAAAGATACAACAAGAATAAAAAAAATTGTGAAAAAATAAACTAAGTAGAGTGCAATCAATTATGCAATTCAAATGTCATGGTTGAGATGGCAGTTAATTGCTTAAGCGAACGTTTTTATTGTTTTTTTGCTTTGTACATATTTTTGTTTAATGTTTTGTTGTCGTGTTAATTGTATTTAAAAAAAATTAATACAAACACCGAGTTACCTGTACTGTAGTGAATGATTATTATTATTGTTAAGTTGATAAGAGCGCAATTTAAAACAACAAAAAAGAATTACAAAATACAAATTTAGTTGTTGGTTATAACGAGAACAGCTGAATTAAAATTCGTTAACTTTTTTTTTTTTTTTTTTAATTCGAGGTCGCATTGTAAAATGATGGGAAACATTTCCATTCAAGTGCACGATGATGATGATACTAGATACTTGGGGAATTTTAGAGCTATTTGAACCGAAATCCTTTGAGGAAATTTTCAAAAAAAAATAAGAAATTATTTAAGTTTGGTCAAGTCTTGTGGATATTCCGTGTTTTCTTGCCCAAGGAAACGTCAAAGTCTTCACTGTGAATAGAAATACTGATTGATTTTAAGATTAACAAGCCAAATGAGTAAATGGGAAGTTATTGCTTCGATTAATTTGCTTTTGAACTACTTTCAACTAATAATTGAAGTTACTTTCAAGCTTGGAAATGTGAAATGAAGGAAAAGATAGTGCAAGTATCCACTTTATGGCACTTCTTTAAAAATAACTATTTTAACATGTAGGATGGAAATGTTTTGTAGAAGCTTACTCTCAATACTTTCGATAAAGCTTCCGAAAAGTTTCTCAATACTTTCCCAGAACATTTGTGGCTTGAAGGCTTATTAAGAAGAAAATAAAATTCATTTGATCCCAAATTAAACAATCTTGTGTTAACACCAAATTTTGTAACCATTACATATTTCATTCGGAAAAACTTCCGAAATTTTCGTAAGTTTTTTAAAGCAAAATTCTAGGCTTTATGCTCCTTATTGATTGATTAAAAAGATCAAAATGGTGTCGGTTTAGAAAAAAAAAAACTGTTTTAATTAGGAAAATCAATTTTGTGACGAGTACATAGTACTTACTTACCTACTTTCGGTAAGACTTACCAAAATATGTTATGTTAGTCAATAGAGTCCAAAGCTGCTTTGCGACTTGTTGGATTATCAATAATAACTTTGTTTGTGAAGAAATTATGACTGCACTTTATTCGTTTGACTATAATTTATAAAGTTTTAGGAAGTTCGAAAGGATTTAAAAGAAGATTGCAACTGACATAATCATCGCAATTCGAGAAAAATATTGAGTCGTTTCCTAAAATATCACCCTCTTGACTAAAAATCCAAGTAGTGGCCAAAATTACTAACTGTGTAGTTAAACCGATTAACTCGACTTCTAATTTAAGCTTTTTAACGCAGACTTTGGGGTTTCGATTTAGCAATGAAACACAGGTCTAGAACATCTCTTTTAATCGATCATTAAACAGATGATTTTTCAGTAGTATTGGCGTATGTACGTATGTATGGGTCTCCTGAACCAAAGCTCCAGAATTTTTTGAATAGTATTGTGTGTTCAATCAAAAACAAAAAAATTATGAACAAAAAATTATTTTTTTATTGAAAACTTAACATTTCGAAAATCACATAATGGATATTTTTTAAAACTCGACAACAAACAGTTTCTTAAATTTAAATTTTCACTATTTAAAAGATTTAGAAAAAAATTTTCTTTTTACAAAAAATAACGGTAACCATAAGAAATATCATTCCGTATTTTTTTTTTTCTCGAAAATGGCGTCGAGAATTTTGTTGAAATTGTCTCTGTTTTGCTAAATATTACGATATATAACTTACATACTTTCTCTTTAACGGTACAACGGACTTTAATTGAATATTATATACAGAATCTTTTAAAAAGTATGAATAGCTTTGAATATCAAAACTTAAAACAAAAATAATATTGTTTGAATTTTTGAAAACATTTTTTTTTTAAATTCGAAATCTTAAAAATTCAATTGGTCAATGAATTTTTTAATTTGATTTTCAGTTGAACACACTAAAAAACCTTAAAATTGCTGTATATATAAAAACTTATAATTATTCTTATATATGTATAAACTAATATACAAAAAAAAATATTTTATTTTTAAAAACCGCTTTAAAAAGATTTAAAATTTTGAACTCGGCTGCGATATTTTATGTACCGGTACGTTTTCTCTCTTTAGCACACGGACATTCAATAGTGAATATGTTGACTCGAATTTATCCACAATGCCACGCGCAATCTTTGACTGGTGGGGCACTCTTAACGTTGCGACCACAAAAACTTGATTGCTTAAAAGGAATTCCATTTAATTACGAAAAAATAAACGTTAGTCGAATTATTGAAATCATAAGATCCATAATGATCGAACAAACAAAATATTCGCAAATCATTTAGGTATTTACGACTAAAATAAATCCAGTCAAGTAGAAGTGTTAGGACTTAGAAAATTACGTATTAACAGGGCCTCACAAGTCAACTCATGAGTCCAAGTGTGATCGCCGGGAGTGGCTTAGCAAGACGGGGCCAAGGAGTTAGGGGCCCCAAATCATCATCGTTAATTATAACAGAAGTTGGAAATAAACAAAAAAGTATTATTTTTTGCCCCGGGCGCAAATATACTATAGCTACAACACTAATCGCCCGCATGAAACGCTTATTTTTGTGGACTTAAGACCAATATAAGCTATTCTTATCCATTTTATATCGATTTGGAATGGACTTGGCTCGACTGCGTAGACTCAGTGGAGTTGAGGTGTCATCTGACTACCTTTTATAGCTTTCTTCAAATTTTAACTCAATCCTTCGATTCGCCTTATAAAGGTATTAACTGCTTCTATTTTGATGTTATTCCCTCTTTTTATATAGGTAATATACTACTTACAGCCCAATCAATAAAAAACGACTATTCGTTCTCTACTTCATGATTTTACTAAGCCATAGAATAGGAGTAGAATCACGATTTAAAATTTTACTTAAAAAAAAGAACTGCTCCCGGAATGGCAAATGATAAACGTCACGTTTATCAAAAATCTACTACAATTAGTAAGAATTCCCTTTTCTAAATTAATAGTCAATTGCGTTTCTGTTTCTAACTTGTAGTTCCTGTTGATTGTATATAATCTAAGATAATGAACAATATCGTAAAAAATGCAGTGAAACCTGGAGCTTAAGGTACTAGTACGGTCTAGAACGCCAAAAAACGCACGATTTTTGGGAATTTTTTTCTCGGAAACCTTATTAGGTAATAACATAATTTTTTTTTTAAATAATGAATACATGTGCAAGAGTACAATAAAAAATTTGTTTTTTTAAATTTTAGAATTTTGGCCGAATTATAAAAGGACCAACGTCGACTCATCAAAAAATACATTGTTCCATGGCGGACAGATAATCTCAGGATTGGCTGGACCGAAACAAAAAAAACAAAGTGGGTTATTTCAAGGAAGGTTTCTTAGTAGACAATTTACCACAATTTGTTTGAAAAGTCCAAACAAAAAAAAAATCTCGAGCTTTGAAAAAAAAAATTTTTTTTGGCAATTTTTTTGGCCATTTTTGGGTCGCCATTTTTTTTATTCATAACTTTTTGGTCAAATTGTGGTAAATTGTCTTAGAAAACATAAACACAATCTAGTTGCAACAAGTTTTTTGAAAATCGGTTCAGTAGATCTGGAGATTAACTGTCCGCCGTGGAAAAATGTTTTTTTTGAAGAGTCGACGTTGGCGCCCTCTATAATTCGGCCGAAATTCGACAAACAAATTTTTTTTGTACTCTTGACATATGTATTCATTATTTAAAAAAAAAATTATGTTATTATCTTATAAAGTTTTCGAGAAAAAAATTCCAAAAAATCGTGCGTTTTTTGCGATTTCTAGACCGTACTAACTAGTACCTTAACTAAAAAGTTTTTTTTTTTTTTTGTAATAGACCAATAAAAAAAAACAAGTTTGACAATTCTCTTTCTCATTATTTCGCTAAGCCACCTTCTTCTGTTGTTTACCTTAATCACAGTTAGTAAACGTCACTTGGCATGAATTTTGTTTTATTAACAAAATATTGCACTTAATCCTGGACTAAAAGATAAACCACCACTAAACCGCCTTTATTGATATTATTATATTATTGCGCTCCATCGGGAGCGAATAAGAAGATTCAGACTCTTACTATTTCCAGCGAAAATAATTTGTTCAATTGTGTGTTTTAATTGAACTCAATAGATCGAAATAGATGAGAATCGAAAGTCTCAGCCGCTGCAAGAAAGTTTTTCAGGGCTGTACTGCCTCTTGCTAGGAATTGACAAATGCTCTAAGAGTATCTCTTGTCATGAAAAGTACTGCTCATTAGCCGCTCGGAGTTGGCAGAAAACTGTAGATCCCCTTCATTCCTGGCAAGACGCAAACAGGAATGATTGAGAGTTGTAGTAATGTGTAAGTCTACCTACTTATATATTTATTCATTTTTAAAAGAACTATTTAAAATGTATGTTAATTATGTTAACAATACTGAATAGTACAGCCTTCGATGAAAGGAGTTTTTCAAAATTAAAATTAATTTAAACATATTTGAGCAGCAAATGGGTCAGGAAAGGCTTTCATCCTTTGGGGTGTTATAATATGATGCAGCATTGTTTGATTCACTCAAATTTTGTATAACTTAAATAACGGTTTCAAATAAAATAAAATTGTTTTAGTAACGTATGTACATACAGTGGTGTAAAAAATAATAGGTGTGCATGAATGGTCAACTTAAAACATCATACATACTTAAGTTTAATAAATTTAACATAACGGTATTTTATTCAGCTGCATGTTAAAAGCCTACTGTACATAATGAATCATTAAAAGCTCCCATTAGTGATCATTAGTGAATCTGCGCGAGATAAGATTAGAGATCCCATTCATTTTCGGTGGAAAAAAAATAGGTGTGTTGGTTTTACACATGTTTAAAACAGAAAAAAAAACACTAAAGCAACTTTTTTTTACTGTAAGTTCTATTTTGTAATTATTTTTCTATGAATATTAACGATTTACGTTTGAATGGTAAAGAATTTTTCAAAATAATGGGTCGTGGCAGACACTGCACTGATGAAGAGAGACGTCTCATTCGAAAGCTACGCTCTAAGAACAAAACGTATAAATTTATTGCAGAAACGCTATCCTGCTCAGAGAACATAATAACAAATGCCTTAAATCCGAAAAAATCTCAAGAAACTAGAGGAAGAAAAAAGAAAACGTCTGATACCCTAGATCGGCAGATAGTAAAAATGACTAAAAAAGACCCCTTCGTGACTTCTTCTGAAATTAAGAAAACATTAAATTTAAGCGTGACGACAAGAATTTTAAGAAACAGGTTAATAACAGCTAACCTACGTGTCAGAAAAGAACAAGAAGAAAAGAAAAGTATTTGCAGAAGATCAGCTTAAGGCATTTAACGAAAAAGGCATAGAGAGTTTTAAAAATATTGTGTGGAGTGACGAAACGAAAGTCAATTTATTTGGTTCGGACAGTAAACATTACGTAAGACGACCTCCTTGTAATGAATTCAAAATTTTCGAACAAGACTGCATTATGGGTTGGGATCAAAGAAGCTTGGTAAAAAATTCCAGTGCAAAAGTGCAAAAAATTAGTGGAATCCCTGCCGCAGCTTTATGAAGCAGTATTAACCTTCCGATCACAACACATTTAAAATATACATACACCACAACAGGGGTGGTAGAACACCCCAGGCAGGAATAAATTAAAAAAAAATACTTTCGAGGACAACATAAAATTTTTATTCAAACACAACAATTCATATACTTTATCAAAAACAGAAAAAAAATTAATTCATTAATAAATAAACATGTATGCATATATTTACAAAGAAATAATAAGTTAAGTACAATTTAAGCATATCTCTTTTCTGTGTTCAGGGCATACAAGACATTTGCATTTAAGACACGTAATCTTGCTTTTCCGGTCTTGTTTCCTTGGACAAATTGCACATCGCGATTGCTTCTGCTATTTCGGAGGGGGCTCACCTTCATTATATTCCATTGGGTGTCCTGCAACCCCCTTTGTTCCTTCAACTTTTCACATACGTGGAACACAACATGGGGTGATATACAACCCCAATGCATACCTTTTGCCCTCTCACTCAAAAAATATAACCTATCGCGGGGACTACTCATCAGCAAATGACACCTGAGATATTAAACGACAAATACATAAAACGACAGAAAGAGGAATAAAGAAAAATCAAAATTACAGTTAAAATAAAAATGTCTGGGGTGGTATAGCACCCCTGTTGTGGTCGGAAGGTTAAAAACTAAAGGTCATCCAACCAAATATTAGTTTAAAACTAAGTTTTGTACCGGTTTTCTCTAAATTTATAAATTTTTACATTATTCTATGAATCACACCTATTATTTTTTCCAACTATAAAAATAAATTTTATTGTTTAAGAAAAATGAACTACTTTTTTATGTTTTCTATATAACTATTTTGCCATTAGCATTAGACTTATAATACTGAAATACAAATATATTCAAAAAATGCTAATATTAAATTGTTTGCCTATTTTTCGTTCACACCTATGATTTTTTCCACCACTGTATGTACATAGGTACTTGCTACATATTATTTTAACGAGAAGGAAGTTTCCTACTATTGTACTGGAATATTCAATACGAAGAAGACCGCTCTGATTTCGTTAATTTCTGACGAGCTCTGATTGGCTTAAAGCTGAAGACAATTCCAAAACAAGTATAAGTATGAAGTAAGTCTTGAAAGTACCTTGAGCCAAAAAAATTAAAAATTACAAAAAAAATGTCCAAAAAAGTTTTAAAAAAAATCATGTGACACATCACTCCCTACATCACGAATATGCAATTTTTAACTCGCTTAGATGCCTAGTTTAGTCAGAAATCACGTTTGAAAATGTCAACTTTGGGGGGTCTACCAAGGTCCGTTTAGCTGCAAATCGCATTTAAGGATAACATTTGTTTTTCGTTACATGCGATACGTGGATTGAAAGGTGGCACTCCCTAGATCACGAATATGTAATTTTTAACTTGTTGAGATGCCTAGTTTAGCCAGAAATCACGTTTAAAAGTACATTGGGTGGCCCGAGGGATTTAAGGATTTTAACTGCCTTTTTCGGGGACACATACCCGCTCACGCGATTCCGTCGATCCGCTTAGGGTATGTTATGACGCCTGGCAGGCGCCAATGTAAACAATGTATGAAAAATCAAAATTTCTTCAAAAAAAAAAATATTGAAAAAAAATTGTTGAAAAAAAAATCTGAAAAAAAAAATTTGTTTGTTAAAAAAATATTTTTGACAAAATGTCCAAAAAAATTTTTGGCAAAAGTCCAAAAATATTTTGGTCAAATGTCCACACGTACACAGATAATTGGCCAAACCATTGAAATTTGAAAATCATCTTATCTCTAAAGATGGAGGAGGTCTTACCTCCTCGGAGTTCTACCAAGAATTGAATTTTTCCGGAACCAACAGTTCCTTAAATACTTTTCATTTGTTTAAAAATAATAAAAATAAAATATTTTATTAATAGTACTAAAATAGTTTTGAAAATCCCGCCAAATATTTCCAAAAATATCTGTTGGCGGGATTTTTATTTTTATTTTCGGCGGGATTTCGTGATTCGGGATTTTGTGCGGCGGGATTTCTCTACTCTCCCCATTCTTTTATTGTAATCATGAAAAAATGATGAGTAAAATTTAAAAAAAAAATTCACATGTATGTACGAGTAACACAAAATTCACAGGTTGACTTCACTGCAACGACGTGGGTTCGAGTCCAATATTATGGCCATAACAACAGCTAAAGGACAATGACATGAAAGAATCGAAAAGAAAATTGTTAATGTGTCAAAAATGTGTACATATAGGTTTGAAAGTTTGTTTAAAATTAACAGTTTTCCTTTGGACTCCAGGAGTGAGTTCTTAGTAGGTACTTCTCATTGGATTGCATTCAACAATTTAAAACAAATCATGAATTCTCTGTCTTTTATTGAATGATAATGAATTAAATAAATAAATTGACACTCGAATTTCGAGAGCTGGGTCGGCTAGTTTTATGTAATATGCAAAGTGTTCGACAGTGCAAAAACAAAAATGACCCACAGTGTGTAAATGCGTGTCTCAAGTATATTCTGCACATCTCCGTAACTGTGGCTTTCCAACCATATAAAATTTAACGAAATCGGTTAAATACTTTTGGAGAAAAGTGTACCACAAAAAACATGTTTGCCGTTTTATTATATGATTCTATTGTCTTAAATTTACTTTGAAATTATATATTATTTATAATATTCACTTTGAAAGATTTGATAATATGTTTGTTTTCTTTTTTTTAATTGTTCGCGCACTAAAAAAAAATCGCAAGTATGTGCGACAGTCGTGGATTACACTTTTTTCATATTAATGTGGCCTGAAATCAAAGAGGCCCCTCATATTTCTGTCGGTCCCCTTATTTAATTTCGAACAAGCCCTATTTTGGTCTTGCACTTTCAACCACAGTTTCACAGTAGAAGTTTAAATTTAGGTTCAGTTGAACGTGAAATGAAGTTTAAATTTGAAGTTCGACTAGTCCGGTTTCACAGTCTAATCTGAACTTCAGTTTAAATGAACATAGTTTAATTAAATTGTATGAATACAAATTGGTAGAATTGATGTAGTGACGTTATAAAAACAGTTGTTTTCTCTTTCTATCTGAATCAAAGAACAAAAATCAAAGAAAGTTTGCTTTGTTTCAGTTGTAACCTGTGATAGGAAAACAAATTTTAAAATGACAATAAATTTTATTTTCAATTGTGGTTGTTGAACTGAGGTTTAAGCGGCAAAATAGTGTCGTTTAACTTAAACTGGAGAATGAACTCTGTTGAAGGTTTAAATGACACTGTGAAACCAAATTTATTGCTGAACTGAAGTTTGAACCAAAAGTAGGGCTTAAACCTCTACTGTGAAATATTTATTTAAAAAAGAAAACAGCTGATTTGACTTAAGATTTTAAAATATAACTTTGTGTCTAGTTAAAAATAAGACTAAACATAAGTAAGACCATGTTTAAGATGGACTCACAGTCGTGAAAAGTGACGAAATATAATTATTGTCTACAGACATTGGCCATATTATTAGGCGCATTATAGGTTTTTCGCAAAATCAAAAATAATTACTGTTTTGAAAATTTGATTGCAGTATATTTGTTCTTTTTACATAAAAAATGTTATCAATTATAAAACACCTTATTTTAGACAAAGATGAAAATTAAAAAAAAAATATATTTAGTTTAGTCTTCTTCTGCGGTTTCAATTCTGCGCGGCTTTCTATTTATGCAAGCCTGAACTGTGTGCTGCGTTTGTGGACGATAATTTCGGACATGAATGGGATTTTTTTTCAAGACCATCATTTTGGTTGTGATCAACCTCTTTAAAAACTTCGCTTTTCATCAGTTCCCGCTCATTTTCAGTAGGGTTCAAGTCGGTGCTGTTAAAAATCAGAAAGGGGATATTAGCCCCTTGTAAACAAGTTTTTACAGACCGGGCTGTATGAGAGGCAAGTCGGTCTTACATGAAAACAAAAAGGTTCACCATTCGAAAATCCGACCTGAGGAAACAACCGATTCCTTATGACGTATAACCTATAGTGCAATCCATGAATTTCTGGAAAATAGTGCGTCTAATAATATGGCCAAGGATTGTATATTGGAAAAGTCCTCCAAATGAATTAGCAGTAATCCTTGCTTGACTCCTACTCTTACTAATTCTTGATCAGATAAAACAGAGTTAAAATACATTCATGCAGAAGGTTTGTCGGAGGAAAATTAAAGGGAACTATTGTGTGACTTAGAACATGATGATGATGACAGAAAGAATTAAAAGCAGATACGACATCAAGTCAAGTAGATTTAAAGTTAGTTTGACGTATGTATAAAAACATAACCTTATACGAATATATGTATGTGTTTTAAAGTAAATACAAAATATATATTGTATCCATTTCCTCTTCCTGAATACCTACAGCTTACTGTCCGCCACCAAATTGCAAAACTGCATCTACACATACACACAAATCCAATTGCAAATAAGAAGGAAAAAATGTGGTTTAACTAAGTATAGCTATGCGCTAAATGCATTTACATTAACCACATAATTTAGCTTGTCCATCAACATCAATGATACGTTAAAAGCCTTCTCGACTCGATGCCCCAACCAAGGTATAATAATACGGCCTGGCATAGCTAAAATAAAATTCATTTTTCTGTTCAATTCAGACTCCTACCTATATCTATGATGTCCAGACTTTCACTTGAAGAATTATCAATCCGTGAAATAGGGTATCTTGCATGTTTTATTGTGAGGTACAGTCCGAGCTGCAATATTCAATGCACATATAGTGCCTAAGTTAAACAGACACATGGACCTACATATTCAATGGTCATTTTGTCGTTTGTTTATTATTCTCGAACTCGACGATTGTGTGGGTAGTAAAAATGGTAGGTAATGCCGGGCAACACAAGCAAAAGATACATGCGCGCTAAGTAATAAAAATTAAATTATAATGGATATAGTATGTGTATTATTATTAATTTATTAGTTTTGCATTCGATAGTAGGTACGTGCATTTGAGTAGGAATGCTTGTGTGTTGGGTGTATTGTTGGTTATTCAAATGGAAAACGCATGATTTTGTGCATATTTGATGGCAAAATGAAGGCATTGGTCGGTGCTCGTATAAATGCTAGGAATTAGAGTTTGTGGTTATGTGGCTAATGCGCATATCCGTTGGACTATAGATTGCGTTTTCAGAGTTTGTATATTTATGGTTAAGACTCACATGGTCACATCATATCTATAGGGATTACATGGCAATGCGTTCATACTTCATACGCGCGTACCTGTCTTCATAATAATAATAAAAACATTAGGGGATTGCACTTTATATATGCTCCCAGGTAGCTGATCAGGAGCTAGTAAGTGAGATAACATCAAATGTTCGTGTGGTAGGAACTTTGAATAAAAGGCCATAATAAAATGACTTACATATATGATATTCGGATTACTTTGTTTTTGAATTTGTAGTGATAATGTTGATATAATTTCCACCATTAGATGAATATGTGAGATACGATTATTATTTATAGCAGCGGAACCATTAAAACTTTATATTTTGTACTCTCCATTTAAATTAATTAATCAAAAAGTATATTTATAATAATACAATGTAAGTTTACATTTTCTTACTTGGAGAACTTCTTAGTAAGCGAATAATAGCTGAGCTCCCTATAGAAACCTATAGATAAGTGCTTCGTCCCCATTTCACATAGCATTTATTTTTGAAAGCCCACTGTAACTGCTCATTAACTGATAAGAATCTATTGGTTTCAATTGTATCGTTTAGACCGCTAAAATTGACATTAATCTCTACAATTTCTATTCTATTGCTATTTTCTGACTCAATAAGTTCCAGTTGTTCAATAAAAGAGCCCCTTTCTAACCTGGTACACCAGTGAGTTGCGGTCTTGTAAAAATAAAAGAATTAAAGTAGATATAGTGGATTTACCTAACATCATCCTCCCATTTTGATGTACAAGGAGTTTCTTTACCAAAATTACTACCTCTTGGCATAAGGATATAAGTGCGTTGGACTGTAATCCAGAAGGTCTTGGTTCGATTCCAAGGCACTCCAAAAATGTTTATTGCCACTTGCGAGGACGAACGTGCCAATTCCCACAAGAAGATCGTTCGTACTTGGTAGGAAATGCCCTCCATTCCTACAAACAAACACAGGAATGGTTGAGACTTATAAGTCACTTGAATTACCTATCATCAGTTGTTGTTAAAAAAAATTATTCGAATTAATGATTAATGATTATTGTATTGGTTGTGATGGAGTCCCTGCTTGGGAATGAATCAATGATAGCTCTGTTTCCTATCAGTTTTGACGCTCTTCTCTGAATTCTATTCAATAAGTGGAGAGGTTTGTCCTGCACCTGCTTAAAGATGTGAGTTATACTCGAGTTTTGGACGTATAAACGCTTCATAAATTGTAGCCAGTTCAGAAGGTTTGAAAAATTTCTTATATCGATATAGAAATTCTAAGCATTTAGCAGCATTTTTGGCGGTTTCGAGAATGTGATCATTCCAACGAAGATCGTCGTTGATACACATACCGAGTACTGAGAGCTTTTCGGTTACTTCGATTCAAGGACATTTACACAAGGGATACATTTTGCTTCAACCACAGTAGATATAGATAGCATTGAGTTTTAGAGTCACAATTTTTTATACCCCATTTAACAATGCTGTAAAGATCGGAGTTTAATGAGCTAATCATGCGATACCATTGCTATTCCACTTCCGAAGGAGATAAACTTTAAGAACGAATATGAGAAGCTGAGAGTAGAGTCGTCGGCAAAACAATAAAGTGGATTAGAAGTTTCAGACAAGAGATTATTTATAAAAATGAGGAATAGAGTCGGTGACAAAATGGAGCCCTGCTGAACACCAGCATTTATTTTGTTAAGATCCGACCTCAAACCGTCTGATACAACGACCTAGAAGCAGTGCCGGATTAGCCACGAAGCAAGAGTAGCAAATGCTACGGGCCCCGCGCATTTAGGGGCCCCGCGCACCAACGTTTTCTGACCATAAAAAAGTATTATTTATATATTAGATTTAGTTACAATTACTAAGAAGAAAATATTTGCACCAAAATGATCAACTAAAATTTTATTTTTCTATCTGCTGGTCATACCAAAAATCATGTTTCGCACCGCACTACACGCAAATTGGACAACGGTATGAAATGCAGGTATTTATTGTCACCATTGATAACGTACTCACTGCTTTAGGTAAACGTATGAACAGAACAGTTATCATAAAATTGCTGGCATTTTCGGAATATTCCGAGAGCTAAAATCTCTTCCTGATTCAAAATAGCTATTTTGGCCTTTAGTCCAGTCCACAAAAATTGGCGTTTCGTCCGGGTGATCGCACATGGACTCATCAGTTGACTGTGAGGACCTTGTCAATACGCAATTTTTATTAAATTCGGTTCATCTTACATCGATTTTTTGACAAAAATCCAATGTGAACTATATCCAACCAAGATTAAAATTGTAATCATTAACGTTGGAATATTTTGCTATTTTGAATCAATAATTCAACAAGTCCATTAATAGTGAAGTCTTCTACCTGGCTGATTTATTTCAGTAGTATATAGAATTTGTATTATAAAAACCTTCATATACGAGGGCGGGTCAATAAGTCCGTGACTTTTTGAATTTCTGACCTCTTTACTGAAACAGCAACACTGCTCCTGTCAACAGGCATCTGTCAGTTGACTCCTGTCAAAATTTAAACTTGCTGCGTCAGTTAGTTTGTGTTTGACAGCTATTTTTATCAGACTACTCACTAATTTGAGGAGAAAATGGAAAAAAGTGAATTTCGTATGCTTATTAAGCATTATTTCTTGCGAAAAAAAACCATTACCGAGACCAAGGCTAAGCTTGATAAATACTATGGGGACTCTGCACCATCGATTTCAATGGTAAAAAAGTGGTTTACTGAATTTCGTTGTGGCCGTACAAGCACTGAAGATGCCGAACGTCCTGGACGCCCAGTTGAGGTCTCTACACCCGAAACAATCGAAAAAATTCACGATATGGTGTTGGCCGACCGAAGATTGAAAGTGCGAGAGATTGTGGAAGCCGTAGGGATCTCGCATGGCTCAGTGGTTTCAATTTTGAATGATCACTTGGGCATGAGAAAGCTTTCCGCAAGATGGGTGCCGCGTTTGCTCACAGTCGACCACAAACCAATCGTGTAACAACTTCACAGGAAGGTTTGGCGTTGTTTAATCGCAATATGGACGAGTTTTTGCGCCGTTTTGTAACAGTGGACGAAACATGGATCCATCACAACACACCAGAGACCAAACAACAGTCAAAACAGTGGGTTTCTAAGGGTGAATCGGCGCCAAAGAAGGCCAAGGTGGGTTTGTCAGCCAATAAAGTTATGGCGACTGTTTTTTGGGATGCACGCGGGATAATCCACATTGACTACCTTCAAAAGGGAAGAACAATCAATGGGGAATATTATGCCAACTTATTGGACCGATTCAATGACGATTTGAAAAAAAAACCGACCTCATTTGGCCAAGAAAAAAGTTCTTTTCTACCAAGACAATGCAAGGGGGCACACATGTGCAGTTGCCATGGCAAAAATCCATGAATTGGACTATGAATTGGTCCCTCATCCACCCTATTCTCCAGATTTGGCTCCGAGCGACTACTTCTTGTTCCCAAACCTAAAGAAATGGCTTGGTGGCAAAAAGATTTGACTCCAATGATGAAGTCATCTCGCAAACAAAGGCCTATTTTGAGCACCTCGACAAATCATTTTTTTTGGAAGGGATAAAAAAATTGGAGAAGCGTTGGACAAAGTGTATAGAGCTCAAGGGAGACTACGTTGAAAAATAAAATTATTTTTTTATCAAAAAATCTGTGTTTTATTCCAAAAGTCACGGACTTATTGACCCTCGGACGAAACGCCAATTTTTGTGGACTAAAGGCCATAAAAGCTATTTTGAATCAATAATTCAATAAGTCCATTAATAGTGCTGTCTTCTGCTTGGCTGATTTATTTCAGTCGTATATAGAATTTGTATTATAAAAACCTTCATATAAAATCTCTTCCACCAGAAGAAATTTTGCAAAAATCTGCAACCATAGTAAGTGCTTACGCAGATGGAGGACAGTCCGAGCAACGAATTAGTGCAGTTCGCTTCAATGCTCAATTCTGATGTGGCTAGTATTATTGACAGCAGGAATCTTGAGGCTCTGGAAATGCAGGTTTACAAGCTGTTGATAAATAACTTTTTACAATCTTGTTTCCCGAACGTTGAAATTGCTTTGCGCATTTATTTGTCTCTCATGATCACCAACTGCAGTGGTGAACGATCTTTCTCAACATTAAAACGTGTTAAAAATGAATTGAGCCAACAACGTCTTAATCACCTCACTTTAATGAATTTTGAACATGATTTACTCCGAGAAGTCGATATCAACAGCATTATTTATAAATTTTCCCAAATTAAATCAAGAAAAGTTTTGTTTTATTTAATACCATAAACTTGATAAGTACCTAACCTAAAACAGTCTAAGGGCCCCTTGATAGAATTTGCTACAGGCCCCGCGCTGGCTTAATCCGGCACTGCCTAGAAGGTAATTTCTAATCCAAAGAATAAGGGTTTCATTCATACCAAACGCACGCATTTTCGATAAGAGAGCCTGGTGTCAAACTGTATCAAATGCCTTACAAATCCCAAGCTCAATAGTCTTACTTTCTCCAAAATAACTTAAAGATCTGTTCCGCTAATCGGTAAGATATGCCATCAGATCACCAGTGGAACGATCGCTGCAAAAGTCGTATTGCCGGTCATTAAGAAGCTTTTGATCTTCGAGATATTTCTTGAACTCATGCACGTAGGTACAATTGGTCGATAGGAGGAGGGGGAGGAAGAGTCGCGTTTTTTGGAACAGGCTAACAAAATCTGTTTTGCATCTTCTAGGGAAGATTCCAGAACAATAGAAGAAGCAATGGAAAAGCTCCAGCGATGAAGAACTACCCTTCAGAAGAATGGAGGGTAAGCCTTCAGAACCGACGGATTCATCAAAATATATCGAAGGCTTTTTGCAACTGCACGAATGCAGAAATATACCTTTCACATTGAATGATTTACGTTCTGAAGCACAGGAAGTACATTCTGAAGCTACAAAGTACATTTGCATTATTTAAGGAGCTGGTTATCAGGTTGTTGTAGTAGATGAGCATTGGAGCCGAAGATGAAGTTGAATTTTGTACGTTCTTCAAAAATGACTAGACATTTCTACTACCTGTGAGATTGTAGGATTTTTTCGCCTTAATTTCTAGTCATGTACGAATTTGGTTCTTTTTATAACAGCTAATTTCAAAAAACTGTTGTTCACATTTGATTAAACCAATGGCTGTATTTTTTTTTTTTTTTTTTTAATTTTCACCCGCACTTGGGGTTTTCCGTTCTTTTTGGAAAAAGTCTTTTTTTAATCCCAATCCATAAAAAAGAAAGAATCTCTAACTAACAACCTATTTGTAAGCTGTCTTGGATTCCTATACGTTTTGAAAGTATCATCTATAATACAATGCTTTCCCAGTACAAGGGGTTTGGCTTCCCAACCAATACCGCCTTATTAGGGGCAGATCTTCTACCACTAATAATCGCTTAGAGATTGTCAATGGAAGATTGAAGATGGTAATGGTAATGACTAATGAGGTTGATGTAATTGCAACCGATCCTTTCCAAGTTGCCTGTACACTAAAATGAAGTTAAGCAATTTTTAAGTATAGTTGAAAAACCTTATTTTTAACTCAACGTTAACATATTATCAAACTATCACCTTCTACCGTAAGCGCTTTCAACTCCTTCCTAGGACAAAGTTTTTTCGCAACAGCGAATATTTCGTTACTAACTGGACACTCATGTTTTCTTACCTTCTCAAAAAATGTGTATTCTTTACAGAAGCGGCAAAAGAGCTCTTAGTAGAAAGTTAACATTTTTTCATAAGTGACTTTCTTAAAACAAACATTTGTCACAGCAAAAACAAAAATTTACTTCAAATTTAACTTCTGTTTTGTAAAAAAAAAACCTTTATTTTCTTCCATCATGAACAGCTATTCTTTGAATTTGTGTGAAAAAAACATAAGCGGTTCCAAATGGATCCACTGAGGCACTCCTTACTAGGATATTGTTGGACATCAGTACTACCTGGTCTCTTCAAATTTAGTGATAACAACTTTCTATTATCCAATTGAAAATTCTCTAATTTCTTATCTTCTTCTTTGTTAAACTTAAGGACTATTCACATGAGAGCCGACAAATGACAAAAGAATAAAAAAACAAATTGAATCTAAAACATATAAAAAAATTCTTTACAAAAACTTTACAAAAGGGTAGAAATTCGGTTTAATTTAATGTTAATATATTAAAATTTGCGTTGTTTTTGCTAAAATGAGAGAAATTTGAGAAAATAAATTGGTCGTCGCGAATTGTTCGCACGCGGCTAACCTCAAAATCAAAAAACAACTAAGATAGTTGTCAAAGTAAACGCCATTCGCGACGAATAATAAAAAATGCATGTGAACGAAATGTCAAAATTGGCGAATGTTCGTTCATTCGTCGGTCGTTGGTCGCTCTCATGTGAATAGTACTTTAAGGTACTAGTACGGTCTAGAACGCACGATTTTTGTGAATTTTTTTCTCAGAAACCTTATTAGGTAATATCATAATTTTTTTTAAATAATGAATACATGCGTCAAGAGCAGATACAAAAAAAATTTTTTTTTTTTAAATTTGAGAATTTTGGCCGAATTATAGAAGGCCCAACGTCGACTCATCAAAAAATACATTGTCCCATGGCGGACAGTTAATCTCAGGATTGGCTGGACTGAAACAAAGAAAACAAAGTGGGTTATTTAAAGGAACGTTTCTTACGAGACAATTTACCACAATTTGTTTAAAAAGTCAAAACAACAAAAAAAATCTCAAGCTTTGAAAAACAATTTTTTTTTTGGCAATTTTTGGGTCGCTATTTTTTTTATTCATAACTTTTTGGCCCTCTATAATTCGGCCAAAATTCGAATTTGTACTTTTGACACATGTACTTAAGTATTCATTATTTAAAAAAAAAAAAATATGTTATTATCTTATAAAGTTTCCGAGAAAAAAATTCCCAAAAATCATGCGTTTTTTGCAATTTCTAGACCGTACTAGTACCTTAAGTATTGTTTCAATACTACAGATATTTCAATACTGCATATTAGAAAAGGGAGTGGAACTTTTTGTTTGAAAGAAATTGAAAATTAAAGTTTAATTTGTTTTTGAAAAATCGGTCGATTTTTATTTTCACACATCTTTACACATTGTTTACATTTTGAGATCTATACAATTTTTGTTGCAATAGTTAAGGGTGTAGGACATCTTGATTCCTCTATTCAGGTGCAATTTTGTAGAAAAATAAGGGACTTCCCTAGGTTTACAGTAGGTAGGTAGGTATACCAAAAATAAAATGTGAGTTGGCAGAAGCTAAATTTATGTTTTTGATTATTCTTACTTCAATGTTGAAACGTTTCCTATCCTTAGTGCCATATTTTGCTCCAACCCTATTTTGTAGAAACATTCTCCCTCACAGAATTTTTTTCATAATGGACAAAAATTTCTAATTTTCTTTAAAGATTTTCTCCGGAAAAATAAGTAAATACCTATAAGGTAAAGAGATTGTGAAAACAACTTAAAAGACAAAATAAAAAAAAATGAAAAAAGCATTTAAAAATTTAAACAGTTTGAATTTAAATACTTAAGAAAAAAAAAAGACTACATAGCTAGGTACCAAAAGTCCAAAAGCTCCTTGGAGGTCCCCATCACGGTGTTCCGAATTAACCTACTCACCCCTCTCAATTTTTATTTTCTTAATTTTCACAAAATCCTTAAACAAAATTTGATCTCATTAAAGAAAAAAAAAACTAAAATAACTTTTACCAGATTATTTCGAATCGTTTAAAATTGAAAAAAAAAAACTCACGCAACAAAAATCCCCTCTTTGGAAATGGAAGCCATTTTCTGCATGATCATTTCTATTTTCCCGTTTTTCACACTTAAAAATAAAATAAAGTATGGCAATTGAAACCCAGAAGCAAAGTAAACTTTCTTAAAAAAAAAAAAAGAAACACTCGCACACAAGCAAACGCTCATTGAATCAACCCAATCAGCCGCTCACGAAAAAAAAAACATGATTCCCCCACTTTCCGGTTCATTTAGCAAATTCTCATTTAGACAAGGAAACCAAATGTACAAAAAGAAAATCTACAGTAATATGCGAACGCCATTGCGCACACTTTTTTTTTTATTATTATACAGTCTGTCTCTCTTTCTCTTTCTCTCCTTTTCTGCATTCTCATTTTGGCAACTAAACAAGCTGACAGTATGTTGTATTCGGCGGAATGAAAACATTATTAGAGGCGTGGTCATGGACCAAAGTTACAGTTTTCATATTATTTTGAGAAAAAGATACAAAATGTTAGTGGTTCCCGAACTTAAAGAGAGCGAAAGTAATACAATATTGTTTTGCGAAACCAATACACTCTAGCAAGAAAATATTACTACATGCGCAACATCCGGTCTAGACGAGTTTCTTTTTTTTTCTTCTTCTTTGTTATTCTCTCAGTTGCACATAGGTATCTCATCTACCCGTTTCTTCATCTTGTGTATTCGAGCATCGAACCAGTAGATATCCATTCACATCCCCAAGTCGACTCAAGGCGAGATGATGATGACATCGTGGTGAGTTTGAGATTTAAAAATGGAATTATTGTTTCTGAATCTTTTTCTGGGGAAGGTGTGTAGGTACACGCCCACTTTTTGGAGTGCGGATGTGAAAAGTAATCTGTAGCAGATTAGTAGATCAAAAGTTGAGAAAGTTGGTTGGTATAGGTACCTTACCTACCTACCTAATGTAGGGGAGAGTTGAGGTCGAGAGAAAATTGATTATTTTTATATCGTACACCATGTGGTGAATTCCCATCTTTTATTTAATCCAAGTAAAAAGAGAACTGAGTGGAAAGAAAAGTACCTAACTTGTTTTTTTTTTCTTCTGCAGCTTTTTATGGAAGATTTTATTTTTGTTGTTGTTTTGCATTGATTTCGACTTAAAAGTTTCTTTTTCTACACGGTTTAACACAAACCTAAATTGCCAGACAAAGAGAGTTTCCAGAGTGAATTGGAAGTTATCCAGAACTATTTTCTCATTTTTTTGCAATTGAGAAAAATAAGTGAAGAAAAATGGACACAAAGAGCTTTTTTTATTGGTGGATTTTATATCTACAGCAATAATTTGGTGTGGGGCTATGGAGTTTGACTTGACTTGATAAAGTAGGTATGATGATATAATAGGAGGTAGAGGGTGTAAGAGCTGTTGTTTGGAGTCTAGGTACTTGCTTGTTTTTTGGCATGAAACATGTTTTGTGTCAATGCCCCAAGATAAAGATACATTATGTTGTTATGTACTTATATAGGTATACACAAGCACTTATTGATTTTAGGATATAAAAATGTCAATAGATAAGGTAAGATTATTTAGGTTGCTGGCATTTTTGATTTTTCAAAAAAAAAAAAACTTTAAGCGATTATTTGAAAAAGGGTTTAGACTTTCAGGAAAAACATTCATCCTTAATGTTGAATTCGACACAGTTTTCGGATATAGTAGATATTTTCAATAAATCTAAAGGTATCTAAAAATAAGTGGAAGGATGTTACGGTAAGTATATAGATGACTTCTTCCAATAGGCGGACTTAAACAAAATTTGAGTAGGAAAGTACGTAGTTAGTCAATGACGCGTGATAAATAAAACGAATTGTTAAATCGAAGTGGCGAACTAGAATATTTGAAATACCTACATATAAGTACCTACCTATTGGGTTAATGGAAAATATAGATAGGAATAGGTACCTACATCGTCGCTTTTCCGGCAGAGTGGCATAAGTCGAAATTTGCAAATTTTCAGGAGAGCCTTTTAAAGTTTTTTTTTCATACTGAAAAAAAAAATTTCGTTGTTCATAAAAAACAAAACTCGAATGTTGAATACATGAAAAAACGGCATTTTTTGTTTGTTAAGTTTTATAAAAAACGAAATATTAAAAAAAAAAAAAACTAAAATTGATTTATGCCGTATTTATACGTAGAAAACGACAGGGATGTTTTTGAAAGTTGAGAGCGGCGCTTTTTCATAACTCGGAAACTAGAAGAAGTAGGTTAACGCCGATTACACAGAAAAATTGTGTTTTTTTCAGCTCAGTTCTGTGTTCAAAACTAAAAAACGACAAATTTCGACTTATGCCACTCTGCCGGAAAAGCGACGATTGCCAGGAAAATACATAAACGTGAACTTTTTAAGTTTATTTTCTAGATAGAGGAATTATGTTTAAGATAACATTTAGTCTCGATAACATATCTACCACCAATTTCCTCTTTTACAAAGGTATCAAAGTTATATCGATCATGCATTTTTGGAACTCTATTAACCGAACAAAGCTGCAGTCTGCAGATGTCAGTTTAGATATACTTTAACTCGTAGATATCGGTTTAGATGACATGATGCTTATCAACTTAAGATTACATACTTTGTTCAATAGAAAGTTTGAGCGACCTCAACTCCAAAGCGTGTTTTGCCCAGGTACGGCATTGGAGCTCATCAGTTGTATGCTGTCGTAGGCAATTATTGGTCGATTTTTACGTGACTCTTATAAATTTCAAAGCAGTAATATATCTACCTACTGTGAATTTTATTTTTCTAGGATTTCAGACGCCTAGAATGTTAATAGGTATCCGTGGTCAGACTTTTTAATCAACGAAGAAAGGTATGTACATACTTACATATATATAATATGCTGATAATTGCGTCTTAGAAGGGTACGACAACATATAACTGATGATCACTGTCATACCTGGGCGAAACGCGGAAATAAATGGCAAAACTGCTTAATGAAATTCAAACAATTCTTCGTTTGCATTTCAAAGCGATTCCACATCAGAATCTAGGGCTATTCATGCCTACTTTCAATAGATAAAATCGATAGAAATCGAAGAGATTGTGCAACATCCTTTAGAATTCGAGAACCGTTTCTTTGGCTTTACAACAAGCCGATATTCGAAAATTCCTTTTTTAATTCGCTAAAAAAGCGGGAATATTGACAACAACTTTGACAAAAATATTCAAATGGCTGTTTGAGACTGAATGTAAGGGTAATAAGGCCTGTCTGCTTATAAAGTTACAGAGAAACTCCAGTCAACAAAGATCTGTTTGATAAAGTTAAGAATGCAATAAAAGATACCGCAACACCCAAAGTAAAAAGTGATGGTAAAAAAATCCAGGTTAGTTAGTAGGTACTGCCACGGCTGTGAGGTAGACAAAATTGCTGATATAAGGCAGTGTTATAAATGCGCCAGGTTGTATCATGAAGAGTGTGTTGGCTTATCAGCGGATGATTAAGACAATTTTGACTGTCCTGATGGCTGTTAGACAAAGAAACAATGTGTCTTGTTTTTAAAGCTTTAAGCAATATTAATATATTTATAATTTTTTATCTCAATTTTGATTTTCTATGTAATTTTTAAAACTTAGGCCTTATTACCCGACTATAGTAATAGTTTAATAAAGCAAGGTTTTTTAAAAATGTTGAATTTAGTTTTTGTTTAAGGCAGAAGTTGCCATGTTTTGTTCTTTTTTTTACAGTAATATATCTAATACATTAATTAACAATAAAATGTGTCCATTCTGATAAATAGTTTTTGTTTAATTTGAAATCTCCCTTTGCTAGGCCTTATTACCCGCACCAATGCTTAGAGTCCAAAACCCTAACTAACGTCAGCAGCAAAAAATATTTAAAAAAAATATCTATACCTACCTACTTGAGGAATTTTTTTTCCGATGTCGAAACCAACATCAAAATAGCGCGCAGGAAACAATTAAAAGAAATTAATAGGCCCTCAAGGTTTTTCTAATAATCCTTTTCTTAAGAAGGTTAGAAATATCAAACAAACATAAGCAAAATTAATCATTTTTCTAAGAGCGTATTAGGTTATACTTTGTATGACATATTTGTTCGATAAATAGCTTAAATTTTGGTGTCTACTACTTTTATGATTAATATAAATATACCAAATAAGAGCCCACCTAAGTGGGCTTATCATACCTGATAGAATTTCTCTGTTTCTGTGTGGAATGGCGGTTCCTCTACTATACCCTTTTTCCAAGCAACTTTGAATAGACTTATGATTGGGAAAAAGTGCAAATTGACTTTGTTTCAGTAGGAACGCCGCCAGTCTCTTTAAAAAGGAGGATGAGGAGGTTTAATCTAAAATCCTAAAGTCTCGAATGAAAAAAATAATCCAGAATGCCAATAAAATTTTGAATGCCAAAATCATTAACATATACATGAGGCCTAAATTTCAAGTTTTAATACGCCTTTAGTATAAATTCAATTCAATTCAATTTAGTTTGAAAAGACACATTTCAACTTTGCTCAAATGCAAACATGAGAATCAACAAGAACGAATCAAATAATTACCTAAAACAAAAATAAGAAAAAGGTTAGAAAGAAGAAACAAAAGCGAAGACAACTCTAATGGTTTATTTTAAAAAAATATTATTTAGGTAGAAAAATATTAACTTTCTTTTAAGCATTTTTAATGTCATAATCATAATCAACAAAAGTATCCACGAGTAAGCACGAAAAAAAAAACAACTCAAAAGAAGGACGCTTTTGTTACTTAGAATTGATTTAGTTTGCTCATTTTGGTCGATTAAAATCCATAGATATTGTACTTTCAATCAGAAACTAGCAGATGGGTAAACAAAATGTAGTTTGTAATTTGTCTGCTCCACATGGAAATTTATTTCACTTTAATTGAGAATAATGTACCAATTTTCCAAGTGAAGTAAATTCCCACCTGTGAGAATTTGTTACACTTTTTATTGAGAAAAAACATAATTTATGTATCTAGATATAGGCGCCTGCCTGACGACGGAACATACTCTTAGTGGAGCAAGAGCAACGGAGATTTGAAATCTTGAAAGCGGTACAGAGGAACCAAAGAGAGAGTTAATATGGGTTCTCCAAGAAAGCTGTTGATATTGACGGCTTCTTTGATAGAATAGAGTTTGCTCTGTAATGCGCTGTTAATTTGAGTGAGCAGTAAATGGTTCACCATCACAGACTATGATTTTCTTTACTGATATAAAATTTGTCAATACGCTCATTATTATTGAGCTCAAATATTAGATGGAACAAAATTCCACTTCACTTAATGTGTTTACAAACCATATTTTCGATGAACAGACAGTGGCGAGCACAGCCGCCCACCTAAAATCTTCTTCACAATGGATCAATAACGAAATTGGTCATTTCATCATTCTGGCTGAAGAGCCATCCACCTCAACTCGTCGTCGTGCACAACAATTGCACCTCTCACGCTCGTCGTTGATAAACATTATGCATAAAGACTTGCATTTACACGCTTACAAGGTGCAACTGATTCAAGAACTAAAGCCTCTTGACCATTTCAAACGTCGTCAATGGTCAGATGGTGTCTTGCCACCATCATGATCAATTTTCGAAGAAAATCATCTTCAGTGATGAGGCATATTTTCACCTCAGTGGATTCGTCAATAAGCAGAATTGCCGCATTTGGGCGAATGATAATCCAAGAGTGATTGTCGAAAAACAAATGCACCCACAAAGAGTGACTGTTTGGTGCGGTTTATGGGCTGGCGGCATCATCGGGCCGTATTTTTTCCAAAATGAAGCCGGTCAGGCAGTTACTGTGAATGGTGTTCGCTATCGTAAGATGATAACGAACTTTTTATGGCCCGAATTGGAAGATATGGATGTGGACGATATGTGGTTTCAACAGGACGGTGCCACTTGCCACACAGCTAGCGAAACAGTGGCTCTTTTGCGCGACAAATTCAATGGCCGTGTTATCTCACGTGGTGGTGATGCCAATTGGCCGCCAAGATCATGTGATTTGACACCGTTGGACTTCTTTCTTTGGGGTTATTTGAAAGAAAACGTTTACGCCGATAAGCCAGCAACAATTCAAGAGCATAGAACCTCAATTATGCCTCAGCGTCATCGAAAATTTGGACCATCGGATGGAGGTGTGCCGCCGAGGTCGCGGCAGCCATTTGGCCGATATTTTGTTCCATACATAATTGAACCATACCATATTATCATAATAAAAAGAAATAACAATAATTTCCTAAATAATTTGTGTTTTATTCAAAATCAAAATCGGTCCTTTAAATTTAACCACCCTTTATAATAATTTACCTCCACTCTCGCTTTATAAGGGTTCTCCAAATGGTTCAACAACTAGGGATTAAATATTTACTTGAAGAGGGGTTTTACAATGAACCAAATCTGGTTCAAATTTGTCAGCTGCAATGCTGCCAGCCACTTTAACCTAACCTAACCTAAGTTTAGGTTAATAAATTCGAAATCCTTTTTGAAAAGTGGAACAGTTCCCCACTAAAAGTGAAATTCGTTTCTAAGTGCAACAGATTTCAATGAAAATATATTCTTCCCTTTTAAATATTGTACTCTTATCTTCGAATTCCAGCCCCCAGGTTCGAGACGATGAGGAAGACCGAACCTCTGCTACAGGGACCAGGAGGTTACAGACGCAAGAGCGCTTGGTCTCGACGACTGGAGGGAGTTCGCGAGAGATCGCAACCGATGGAAGACCGCATTATCTCAGGCACAGACCCTCCATGGATCGGGAGCCGGATAAGTAAGTAAGTAACTCGTATATTTTATATTCAATTCAATTCAAAAGTTTTTTTTAAATAAAACAAAAACGGTTTCGGATATCAATGAAATTTTTTTATTCCTGTGAAAGAACGTTCGATGCTATTATGTATGTAACTCGATTTCTTTTGCATGGCCACCACGGGCACGCTTGCAGAAGTCCAGACGCTGAACCCAATTTTCGACGGTTTTCAAGCATAAATCGGCCGATACTGCTGCAATTTCACGTTCGATATTCGTACGAAGTTCATCAATTGTCGCTGGCTTGTTGGCATAGAATATAGACTTGACGTAGCCCCACAGGAAATTAGTCTTACGGCGTCAAATCGCACGACCGAGGCGGCCAAGCTACTGGACCATTTCGTGATAACACATTCTCCAAACTTGGTTTCTAATAAATTGATTGTGACATTCGCTGTGTAGCTTTTGGCGCAGTCCTGTTGGAAGCACATGTCCTCCAAGTCCATATCATCCAATTGGGGCCAAAAATATTCGGTTATCATTGAACGGTAGCGATCCCCATTCACAGTAACGTGCCGGCCGGAAGAAGTACGGCCCAATGACGCCGCCGGCCCATATACCACACCAAACCGTAATTTTTTCGGGATGCAATGACTTTCGAGTACGTGTGGATTGCTGCCTAACCAATACCGCAAATTTTGTTTATTGACGAAGCCATTCAGCAAGAAATGAGCCTCATCGCTGAAGATGATTTTTCGATGAAAATCCGTATCATTTTCAAGTTGTTGCTCAGCCCAATTCACGAACATACGACGCGACGCTTCTCGTGGTCAAGCGGCTTCAGTTCTTGCGTCAATTTAATCTTGTAAGGATGTAGCCCAAGATCTTTTCGCAAATTTCGCCACAACGACGTCACAGAGATGACCAAAGCTTGAGAACGACGTGTGAGAGACACATTTGGGCTTTCTGCAACTGAAGCCTCAGCGGCAGCAATATTCTCGACACTACGGGCACTTCTTTGTCTCACTGGTACGGGAACATTTTGTACTGTGCCTGTGGATTCAAATTTTTCCACTAGACGCTCAATTGTTGATCTGCTAGGACGATTATGACGACCATAAATTGGGCGTAGCGCTCTTAACGTTGAGGCCACTGACTCCGAATTTCGGTAGTAAATTTTAATAATTTCGACTCGTTGTTGGCTCGTATATCTTTCCACCAAGAAATGGCAAACCTTACTAAAGAGAAATGTCAAAAGAGCGGCAAGAAATATGGCGTCGTTTGCTGTCCCTGTCGCTCTAATTTGTAGCGTCCCTGTTGAAAAACCCTTTATTAGCCGTCTTACTTGTTAAATTTTACACGAGTTTAACGCTGTTGTTAATCGATCATTTTTCTGTTTGCACAAAAAATAAAAATATGATTAACAGAAAATTATTACGAAAGAGCTACTTTCGTTTTTTTGTCGCTACAAAAATGTGTCCTTCAACAAAAGGTTCCCACTTATTAAATCTATTTTATATCTTCTCGTGTTTAAAAGCGGTTTTTCATAAATAAACTCAGAACTATAACTTTGTTTTTTATCTGATCGCCTTTCAAAATTCAAGTCGTGATGATATGCAATTGACGACGTTAAGAAACTCTTATACAGTTAAGAAAAAGAAATACGAGTACCTATTTTAGCTTATATTATTGTTAAGATAGCAACAAGTTTTTCCTTTTAACAAAAATTCATAAATAATGTCCTTTTTTTAAAATTTATCTCATTTAAGTTCATTCCGCGTAAAAATCGATTAATCTAAGAACACAAACCACATGTGTAATCTTTATAGCTAATTTAAAGCACGCAACTTTGCTACTTTGTTGCAAAACATAAAAACATGTATGTATAAAATTAATTAAATTTATGTGCATATTTCAACAATGACAATGCTCTGTAAGTTATTATTCTCATTACATATTTAGTAGTAGAATATATGTCGTAAGGCTAAGTATATATGTAGATATATACCAAAAAAAAAAAAACTATGCAAGTGATATGTGAACAAAGAGGTGTGAATGATTTAATCAAAATTTAAATTGCCACCCAAACGAAATATCAGCTCATGAATTTGCCTTAAAATCTTGAGAAAACAAGAAGGTGCAAAATCAAGAAAAAAAAAGGTTTAGATAAGTTTATAAGACTACAAACATAAAGAAAAGACTGAATAAACCCACTGACAACACAAAACGGGGAGAAAAGAACTCAATTTTCCGCAATGGTGGAGAGCAAGTTCCTTCTGCATCAGCAAAGCGCAGCAACACTTAAAAAAAAGCAACTTATTGCCATCACAATCCCATCCATCGTGTAGAGTATAGGTAAAGCTGAAGAGTTGTTGTTTCAAAAAAAAAATAAAAAAAAAATACAAGTTTTAATATGCTTTTTTTGTTGTTGTATCTACATCTACATATACATCCCCATGCAGAGTTGTATATCGTTCGTTTATCTGCACATCTGGCGGTTAAATGAAATGCGCATGTTTAATGAGCTTCAAATCGTATTTTGGATTTCCTTGCTTTAGCACACGGTGGCATGGATGGCGGACGCAGCAGCGCAAACAATTTACGCCGACGATCCACATCCACCAGCTAAGTAAAGATGCTTTAAAGTAAAATTATTTATGGTTGCCAATCTATTGTTTTTTATGTACTCAAAATTCGCAGAGAAATTAATAAATCGACAAAAATTTGACAAATGTGCAGATTTCAATTGGTCCCCAAAAGATTTTTTCCGCAGCCAAAAGTGAGAAAAAAAATTAATTTATTTCAATATTTCCTTAAATGTAGAACCTCGAGGTGTAGCGCAGATTGATGGTCTAGCATCGATTCCCAGGCTTTTTCACCTAAGACAATGTCTTTTTTCAATGGTATACTGCCTCTTGCGAGGAAATGATCAAATAAAACCCTCCAAGGGTATATCTTATCGTAAAAACCAAAAGGCTTCGGAATTTAAATACGTGACTCTGTGCTGTCTACATACACGTAAATATGTGTTACAATTGCTTCAAATGATTTATCTCCAAACCTATCACTCGTAGAAAACAAATTAAGAATCTATTTGGTAGGGACACTTAAAAGCTTAAAATTTTATTACAGAAGTTTTTCTGTAAATGATACCCCTACCGAGTTATTCAACGTAAGATATTTTTGGAGGCTTTGACCACCCATTGAAATTTGGCGGCCAGCTAACTTGGTGAGTTGGTAATTTGGTAAGGAAAATTGAATTCAAATGTGCAAGGGAAATAAAAAGTGGCGCAAAATAAATCACCCTATCGGAAAATGTTATAATTTTTGCAAATGTCGTCATACGTCATATCATATTTGACATTTGTAAACTAGACAGCTGCAGTATACAAACACTATATACTCCGCAAGAGTGTGTGAATTTCGATGTCGATTTCCTAATCGTGCCGCGCCAAACTTGGCACACATTAGCTACTCGACTTAAAAAGACTAGAACCATAGGAGACCTACAGGGGTGTCGTTTCCACTATGTAAGGTCTGGACACTTCCACATCTGCAACCTTAACAGGCATGGAATTCCAGACTTAAGAATATCAACAAAAAAAACTCAATTACCTCTTCCCAAACCTGTTAGCCCCACAAACCCGGGGTGCAGCGAGGCCAAGTTCTGGAAGACGATGACATAAAAAATCCAAGCAGCTCTCCCCCAAGCTGTTAATCCCACAAATCCGTGGCGCAGCGAGGCCAAGCTCCGTTTGTGGTGTTAACGGCTTCGGGAGAGCTGCTTGGATTTTTTACGGCATAGTCTCCGAGAGCTTGGCCCGCTGCTCCCCGGGTTTGTGGGGTTAATAGCTTTGGAGATAGCTTGGTCTCCAGGTTTTATGGGATATTGGGTTCAAAAATTCCATACCTCCGGATTTAAAGAAACGACACCCCTGAGAGACCATGCGGAGCGTGGCTGCCACCGAACTTCTTAGACGTTCGGCCAAGAATATCGCTGCTGTGGCTGCCGATGGCGCGAGAACGAAGAAACATCAACCAGACGACGAGCCATGCAATTGGACATCACCACATGGACCCAACAATGAATTTAGTGAAAGACTTACACAATGTTCCCGTACAAATTGCAAACACTGCATCTGTTAATGCCTGCTGACCTTCCGTCGCGTGTGAATTACTGTCAAGCCATCGTCAATCTCAACGATGAAGAGGACGATTTTGTGTCAAAAATCATCAAGAGCGACGAGGCAAAATCTTCACTTCTGGGGCACGAAAAATCTGCGTGTGATGCACGAAGAGCCATTACATCCATTCAAAGCCAACGCGCGGTGCGGCGTTTACGCGGAAAGAGTGATAGGGCCGTATTTTATTGAGTACACCATCTGCAACTCGGTCACTGTTACTGGCAAACGCTATAGAGCCATGATAAACGACTTCTTACTTCCGGAATTGGATGAGCGAAGTTTGGTCAGCCTGTGGTTTCAACAAGACGGTGAACCTGCACACACAGCACGCAGCCACAAGCGATATTGTGAAGGAAGCCTTTCCTGTTCGCGTTATCTCCCGTTTTGGCGATTTGGCATGGCCAGCATGATGGGCCGATTTAACCATCCCAGATCTCTTTCTTTGGGGCTACTTGAAGTCGCGGGCTTATGCCAACAAGCGGTGTTGTTCCATGTAGACAAAAAATGTAGGCTACACGATTGTCTACGTGTAGACAATTCAACGTATACAATTCATGATTGTCTATATGCCAATGTCAACAATGTAGACAACGTAGACATTCAATTTTTCTTATTATGTTTCGTCTAATAAATCAGAGCTCGAGCCAAAATCATTGTCATCAATCAAAACAATCATAGAGACATCGCCGGATTTAGATGTCGCAGGTGATTGGGATTGCTTACAGGCATTCCTTTCGTAAATGAATGTGAAGGCATTATTATTAGGATATGAATATGCTTTTCTTAACAAATTTTTATTTACCTGTGGCTGCGAAGACGGCTTTCTGCAGTATTTTGTAGATTTTTGTTGCACACTGTAGAATATGCTACATATTTGTTATTGTTTTTCATTAAAGGAAAACCTAATTGATCGAAACCTTTATTTTTTCGTTGAATAAAAACTCAAATCAACACCTGAAATTTTCTTAAATGAAGTAAACAATGTGACAGAGAAATCAAGAATGACAGATGACAGATTGGCTGGCATGTTTTGTCTTCATTGTGTACATTGTCTACATTGTCGACATCATAGTCGACATTTTCTACATTGTTTACATTGTCTACATTGTCGACACAATTGTCTACGCATTAATGTAGACAATCAAAGTCGACACGTAGAGGAACAACACTGCTTCTAAGACAAACATAAAATTTGAATCCGAATCGAGATGCACTTTGAAAATAAGAGAACAAGTCCCAAAAATTATTTAAGAAAAAAACAACAACCACAGTGGTAACCATATATGTGCTTAAATCCATCACGGATGCTCACGACTTGTTGTTGTTTATTAAGCCAAAACACTCTCAAATAGGAAATAATTAGTTATGTCTTGCATTTAGCAGACCGCATACGGTGATCTAGGAAGTAATTTAGTGCGCTTTGTTTTAATATGTGTTTGGGGCAATTTACGGTAGAATTGAGCGTGTATAGTTTTATTTTTTTTTTTTTTAACTTATTTTCCGTTTAAAATTTTGTATTCCACTTGTTTTTATAGATCAACCTATTATTTACGTTTAAAGAGTTAGATGCATGTTTATCCTCATTGTATAGAAGGTGTACCTATCTCTTTGAGATTGAACTCATATTCAGACGAGCGAACATGGCAAATTGCTATAATGTGGTCGTAGATTCACATCGTGTAGTGATAGCACAATAGTTTATTGTTAATCATGAGGCTTGAGAGCGAGAGAGAAACATTGCAGGTATTTTCTTATTCTCAAAAGGAACCGAAGACAAAATTAACTTTTTTTCAACTACAATTTAAAATATTTAAATTCGACATAAAGATGCGTAAGGTACTCATGTAGTGTAGCAAACTTAATAGCCTTTCCCCAATTCCAGAGCCTTTTCCATAATTTTGTTTGTTTAAGCTTTTGGTTAATGATTTTGGTTAAAATTCCATGCCTTAAGAAAAAATAAAACTAGATGTAGCAGTGGACGAGTCGCCAAAATAAAATACATTATGCTCAAAATTAATGAGAGTTTGACTAGCCAGTAGCGTAGAGGGGGTTATTGCCGCCCAGTGCAGAGCCAATTTTCGGCTTCTCTAATGTTTTTTTTTTTTGTCTTCAAATTTTTTTAGCAGCGTAAAAAATAAAATGCACGACTGGATCGCACGAACTTGCTCTTATGAAATTTAAACAATTAATAGCGCAAAATTTTATTTGAATTAGTACGATGGTAAAACTGTTATAGTATGAAACTAGGTTAAAACGACGATTTTGCAAGTTTTAATCGAATTTAGCATCATACTTTCTCTATCCTTTTATTAATGTTAAAACCATCGAAGACCTGTTTTATTTTTTTAAGTATCGTGCTAACTTCATATGACTCTTTGACATTTGCAAACATCAAAATAGGTCTGTTTATTTAGTTGTTTGCATGAACTGTCATTGTTTTGGGTGTGTTCAGAAGCGATGTATTAAGAAAATTGCTTTAATGCGATACTGGTTAGAAAATGTTTAAAATTAATTATGAGTTAGTAAACTACTTTAAAGTTAGCAAATTGTTAAGTTGTATCATACTAATATTTTAATAATAGGTTGTTTAAAATTTTGCGCCACTGTTTTTGGAGAAAAATGCTCAAAACCATAAAATTAATTATTTAAATGACTAAAACAACTCCTTCAAAAGTTGGAGCTAAAAACAGGATGCCATCATGTGATTTCTTAAGCAAATATTAGTTCATGAAAATTAGAAATCTTTGTAGTGGTTTAAAAAGAAATAAGCGTTTATATACAATTTTTTTAAAAATTTTAAGAAAAACAATTGGAACAACAACTTTAAATCTTTATTTTTTCAAAAAAAATATTGACTCCTTTTTGATATTAAAGTTCAATTTAGTAGTTTAAAACATGCAATGTTTTTCAATTTTTTAGAAGAAAAATTTCATTAAAATCCATTATGCCGACAGTGAGAAATTCAAAATTCGAAAAATGTTTCTCTGTAAGGTACAGTCAGTTATATCTTAATTTCAACATTTTTTATTAAGTTATGGACCGAAAAATTAATCAAAGAAAAATGTAGCAAGATTCTAGGTGCCGTTTTCAAGAAAAATACGATTTTCGAAAACCATATTTTAACATTTTTATGGAGGGTACCGATATTTTTAGATAAAATAAATATCTTTTTTAAACATCTTGCAGATTGTATTGAAAAACTTTTAACTGCCAAGTTTTAAAAAATGAAGTATGGAGTTTTCGAAAAATTGATTTTTGAAAAAGAAATACATAGATTTTTTTTTTTCAAATCCAAAATATTTTTTTTTTTTGAAAATTTGAAAACAAAATACTATCCACACTTTTGGGGAGCTTTAGCATACAAGAATAAAATGCACGACTGGATCGCACGAACTTGCTCCTATGTAAAAGTATTTTGGGATTTAAAATACATTTTATAAATACAATGCATGGAATTGCCGTCTGATTTCCGGAAAAGTTAGAATTTACGCAAACAAAGTTTAAAAGTCATTCTATTAAAGCAGTTAACTGCTTTCAAATTTTTCTAGAACAAAATTTGGGATGCCAATTTTAAGTGTTTAGTAGGTAATATAGATTTTAGGAAATAATTTCAAAAAATAATCGGTCACACGTTTTCAAGATATTGATTTTTCAAAAAATAAATTGGAATTTATTTTTTTCAAAAAACAAATTAAATATTTTTTTTTTCGAATATTTTTATTTACAATATTATTTTAAACTTAAGGGGGCTTTTGGTGAAAATTTTAGGTTAAAATCGTTAGAGCTGTTAATGAGAAAGTCGAAAATCAAAAAAACGGTTCTATGACAGGTAATAATAATAATAATAATAATAATAGCTTTATTTTTTTTTTCAAATTATAAATAGTTTTAACAATTGTATATTATAACAAATAAATTATGGCCTTGGTTTTTGGAACCGTCTGCCAGATGCCAACTTTATTTTTTTTTATACAAAATTACAAATTATATTTATTGATCATGCAATGTCTTATAATATATGTACATAATATGTTTATATTGAGTTTAAATTAACGTACTGTTTTACCTAGATACCTAGAATAATTTTATTTTGTACTTTAATTTCATTATCTTTCTTTTGATTTTTTTTTTTTTTTTTTTTTTTTGGGGTTCAAATCTTTTAGTAATTCATAAAATCTTTTCTATAATTAAAAGCTTCAATGCAGTATTGGGCAAGAAGTTTCCAGTTACTTCCATTAAGAATGCTTATGGAATCTGATTCGCTTAATGTTGTCTTTTTAAAATGTACAAATCTTATTTCTTTTAACATAGGGCATATTGATAAAAAGTGATACGAGTTTTCCTGTTCTTGTAAGTTGCAAAGCGAGCAAAATGTTTCTCGATCCCTAAAATATGGCCTATAATTTAGGTCAAGGAGTTCTCCTCTTATGCGAAAAATTCCAGATATATAATGTAAGCTCATTTTGTCTGTGAAATAATTGAGTTCACTCAAATTATATTCAAGCTTTGGATATAAGGATCTACGCGATGAGCCCCTGGCTTCTTCAATTAGATCGGATCTTATTTTCATATCGATTTTTTCAAGAATGCATTTGAACTTTTCCCTCATACATACATTTAGCATCTCCCAAGAATTAACTGAAACCCCGCTCAATATAGTTAGATCTTCCCATCTCTTAAACCAGCTAATTTTTTTCTGAATACTGTGTATCGCCAATATTTTTGGTAATCGAGTGTTATCATAAGAAAGTACTTTAGTGACATACTCAAAGTGCATTCTTAGGGTAAAAATATAAATAGGCGGAAGACCTGTTTCCAGCAGGAGCATGTAATTAGGCGTTGAGTTCGGTAGTCGAAATGTCTTTTTTAAAAACAAACGTTGCAGCTTTTCAACCTCATCATATTGTTGGTATCCCCATACCTGAGATCCATAAGCCATTATAGATCTCAAAGCAGCATCAAATACTCTAAATTTAACACTATGGGCAACATTTTTGTTCCTAATCAGGTTTTGCCAGGTTGAGTTTATAACAGAAAGTGATTTTTTCAGTTTGTTTTGAAAGTGTTTTTTAAGGTTAAGCTGTGGTGTAAATATCATTCCTAAGTAAGTGAATTCATTCACTACTTCAATGTTTTCCCCATTCAGAAACCACCTTTCATTTCTGCTGTGACGTCCTCGTCCTGTTCTAAAAATCATGACTTTTGATTTTGAGATATTAATTACAAGATTCCACAATTTGCAATAATTATTCAGCCTATTTATCATAAGCTGAAGACTTTCTGGGGATTCCGCGAATAACACCACGTCATCTGCATATAAAAGGCACTTTATATTAAGACCTGCAACTTTGATACCATTTGGTAATGCATCAACTATATCGTTGATGTAAAGAGCGAACAGCAAAGGAGATAAAAGACATCCTTGACGCACTCCACTTTTAGTTTCAAACCAATTTGACATTTCCTTACCATCCCATACTGCACACATAGTATTGTCATAAAGTTTCTGTATAACATTTGAGATCTTAGATGATAAGCCCATTTGATTTAATTTGTAGAACAATGACCTTCGATCAATACTATCAAAAGCAGCTTTAAAATCAATGAATATTACATACAACTTTTTCCCATTTTCGGAGTAATAGTCTAGAATGTTTTTCATGGTGAAAATGTGATCTATTGTTGAATAGCCCGCTCTGAATCCAGCTTGAAATTCGTTAAGCAATTTATTCTGATTCACCCAAAATTCAAGCCTTTTAAGTATGATGCCAGTAAATATTTTTGCGATCACATTTAAAAATGAGATACCCCTATAGTTTTCCACATTATTTACGTCCCCCTTTTTGTGGATTGGGAATACAATTGACTTTCTAAAATTTGCAGGTACTTCAGCTGTATGTAATATATTCGTATAAGTCCTTGCCAAATTCTTCAAAAAGGAGTGTGGAGCGTTCTTGAAAAACTCATAAGGAATTCTGTCATCTCCTGGGGCTTTGTTGTGTTTGGCTTTATCTAGAATAGAGAGTACCTCTTCCAGAGTAATATCCTGCTCTAAATAGCTGACTATCGTGAAATTTTCAGCATATTGGATTTTTTCTTTAATTTCCGATGGATTTAACAATTTTTCGAAGTAGGTGGCTAAAATATTGGTATTTAAATTGTTGCCAATTTTGAATTTTTTTCCATTTAATTCTTTAACTGATTTCCAAAATCCCGAAGAATCCTTGACATCACTTAAACTCTTTGCTATTTTTACAAAGTATTCGTTTCGCTTTATTTGACAAAGCTTTTTGAATTCCGTATTTGCTCTGACATAAGCTTTGCGAAAAAAATCCCCGTTTCTAGCTTTAACCAGTTTTAGAAGTTTAAAGCTCTTAGCTCTAGCTTTCTCACAGTGTTTGTCAAACCAGTTTTGCTTTCCCTTAACTACATTTTTCCTCTCTGAAACGGAAACCGAGTTTTTTATAGCTTCGATAAAAGAATCAATTTGTTGACTTATGTTTGCTTTGCTTAAATCAGTTTCCACGGTAAACTGACCAAGTTTATCCTTATAGCTTTCCTTTTCCCGGTCATTCCATAAAAGTCTCGGCAAAAGAGCAATGTTTTTTTCCGGTAGATGATTTTTTATTGCCAGACAAACTGAAATTGGCATGTGATCCGAGAAGGTCAATGTAGCAACATTAAAATTCAGGATTTTCTCAAACCATTTTCCACTGATACCACAATAATCAGCAACTGATGCACCTGGACCTCCAACAAAAGTCAATTCCCCTGAAAAATCCCCACTTGTTGACCCATTAAGCAAAAAAATATCAAAATTTTGAAAGAGTTCTAATAGTTTTTTACCATTTCCATTCAAAACTTTATCTTTTGAATGTCTAACTGAATTGAAATGTTCACCAAAAAAAATAGTATCACTTTCTATCTGCTGTTCCGCTAGTCGGGCATTAAAATCGCCAATAAGCATTATATTGTTAATGTTCAAGGAGTTAAGTAAGCAATCCAAACTATAAAAATCTTGCTCCCAATTATTACAATTTAGATAAATAGGGAAAATATAATAATTTTCATCAACCAAGTTTAATTTTAAAGCTGTATAATTTTCAATATTTACAAAACTGCAATAATTTGAATTACCAGATTTGAACCCAAAAAGATAACCCCCGATTGCTCGCCCATACGTGTGTACCCGTGTTGCTGGGATCCAAAATAATTTAAACCCTATGAAATATTTTTCAAAATCCCCATAGTCGTTTTGCATTACATGCGTTTCACAAAGGAAAAAATAATCAAAGCTGTTTATATATTCGAAAAAGGATGGAAAAAGTAATTTATTTCTTAATCCTCCCACATTATACGATAGTAAATTTAAAGTACTTACATCTAAATTAATATTTTGTGTATTGTTAACTAGTTTTTTTAATTTAATCTGGCAGACGTTTCCATTTCATGAAGAAAATTTACTTGTTGATTGTTGCATAAATTCAGGCGGATTATTATTTCTTGATGATAGGTTGTTGTCTTCACTAGTGTTGAAATGAGCAGCGCTTGTTAATTTTAGAAGCTCTGTGTTGGATAATTTAAAACCAGAATACAATTCGCCGAGAACCACACAGCCGTCAGATCTGTCAGCAAGTAATCCCCTCTCTCTGCACCAATTGAAAGTTTTCCCTTCCACCAACAAAGTATCACCTTTTATTTGTACCTCCACATTAGCTTTGCAAGTTTTGATTGCCTTTCTTACTCGAAGCAACGATTGACGCACCTTACGTTTTGCTAGTGGATAATCTCTATGTATGAACATGCCAGTCCCTTTAAGTTTCTTGGAATTATGAAGCATTTCATCGACATAATCCTTAGAGTTCGTTTCCACCAGGATATTGCATGTTTGGTAGTTAGAAGGCAGCAATCGTATTGAGTTAAACGAGGCTGGTTCATCTGGTACAAGCGAAGTAAATAGTTTTTTCACTTCGTCCCGGTGATCGATGTCTTGCCGTTTGGCGATGCGAACGATGAGATTCTTTTCACAAGATTTCTTTGAAAGAAATTCAACTTCCCTCTTGAGTGACTTACATTCGACTTGCACTTCCTCAAGTTTAGATGTGAGTTCAGTATTTTTCGTTCTAAGTTGTTGAATCTCATTACGAATGCCTGAAATATCTCCTTTAGTGGCTAAGTTAGATATTTTATCGTCAAGAAGATTTCCCATGATTGTTTTCAGATCTTCAATTGACAACTGTCCCACGGCCATGGTTGTTTTTGTTTTTTGTTGTCTTTTAGGTGAAGAAAATATTTGTTCTGAAGAAGTGTCAGCACGAGATCTTTTAAAATTCATTTACACTTAAGTATTTTATATTTTTATATAAACTTTTATGTTTTGTAGTTGTAACACACTATGATAAATGTTTGTATTCAAATTTTACGTTAATATATTTTGTAATTATTTAATTTAAAATTAATTTTCAATAGAACTTCTTATTATGGGTTGTCACTTCTTATTCTCTCAGAGTTGCCACAGGTATCTACCATTAATAACATTTTGCCCCAAAATTTTTTTTTACAAAAATGTAGTCCATGTCCATAATATCATACATAATTTGTTTATCAAAATCGTTAAAGCCGTTTTCGAGATAAATAAGATTTTGCAATACGGGTGTATGGGGCGTACCTTTAGTTTTGGAGCTAAAAAAAAACTTCAATTTCTCCTCTAGGGAATCACCGAAGACCCTTAAGTACCAAGTTTGAAGAAAATACCTGCAGTAGTTTAGGTACAGACATACAGACGGAATTGTCGGACCCACTTTATTCATCTTCGCTATCATCGTAATGTCCACTTTGATCAAAATCTCGGGTTCGATTTATTTACTAATGCATAACTTGGCATGTATGTCGCAAGTAAAAATGATGAAAAAGAGAAAAAATAACTTAATCTAAATCGTTTTTTTTTTTTTTTTGGGGCATGTGCCACCTGCGATCTTTACGCTGAGCCTGCGTGGCTAATAGGTGGATTTTACTCCATTTCTGTAAATCTTCCTCGTCGTTGATAAGAACAAACCGTACAAACGTAATTTTTTTGAAAATATTAAATATGAACAAATATACGGGCTCTAGAGCCCAGGTTCCAATATTTTTACTTGCGACTTATAGGTACTATCAAGCAATCGAGATTTTGATCAAAGTTGACATTACGATGATAGCGAAGACTAAAAAAGTGGGTCTCGCAATTCTGTCTGTCTGTTCAACTGCAGCCTAAACGGCTAGGCCGATTTTCTTTAAACTTGGTAGATATCATTTTTATTTTTTACTAACACACGTTTTTTTCTTTTTTTTTTTTCTTAAGACCAAAAATAACGGTACCTGCCATACGAATTTTTTTCTAAATCTTACAAATATTTATTACTCAAAAATTGTTCCACAGATTCTTACTGTAGGTACGTGCCGTACGATTTTTTTTCGAAATTTTATAAAACCTGTTCGATAGATTTAAAAAATATAAATACAAAAAAATTTCATTTAGTTAAAGCTAGGTAGTAGTTGAAAAAAAACTTGCGAAAAATGGTTATTGAGGGTACCCCCCATGGAACCATTTTTTTCGTTTTTGATTTTCTCAAAAACGGTACAACCGATTTTGATAATTTTTTTTTTGCCTAAGCTCCCCAAAAACTTTAATAGAATTGTGTATTCAAATTTTCGATTTTTTTTTTTTTTTCAAAACTCAATATTTCGAAAAACCCATGCTAGATTTTGTTCAAACTTGATAAATAAAAGTATAATATAATTATAATCTACAAGATGTGAGAAAAAAACTTTTATTATATTACCTAAAAATAAACGTACCCACCATACAAATGTAAAAAAAATTAAAAAAATGGTTTTCAAAAATCGTATTTTTCTCGAAAACGGTGCCTAGAATTTTAATAAAAGTTGTTATCTTTCAACTAGTTTTTATGATCTTTAATTGAACAAAAAAAAAAATTGAAATTAAGATATTACTGCTTGTACCTACCAAAGAACCATTTTTTCGAATTTTGAATTACTCATTAATGACATAACGGATCCTAATGAAATTTTTTATAGAGATGCTTCCGAAAAGTTTAAAAAGAAAAATATTTTTTTTTGAATCTAAAAATCTATTTTTTTTTTCAGAAAATTCAATATTTCAAAAATGGCTCAATATTTTTTTTGTAAATTTAATTTTTATTCAAACAATAATAAAAACTTTAAATTGGCGTACTAAATTTTTTTCTTAAAAATGTTTGTATATAAAATCTTATTTTTTTAAGAAACCACTACAACGGCTTATAATTTTTGTCTTTGCATAAATTCATATTTGTATAGCATTCTGTTTCTATCTCTTACTACTAAAAGAGTTTAAGAAATAAAATTTATCTTTATGAACAGTTTTCTCTAGTAACATTCATTTTTAAATTCCTAGTCTATTACATAGGAGCAAGTTCGTGCGACCCAGTCGTGTATTTTATTTAATCTCAATTCATTTTAAATTGTTGATAATAAAAAATTTATTTTTCTTGCTTTGGCATCTCCAAAGTATTTAATCACTTCGTCATATTTTAATAAGTAAGATTGATTTCAATAGAGAATTCTAATTTTTTATAAGAAATGGGGTGTTCCGTAATTCGAAATTACAATTTGTTCCTATAGCCGAGCCTTCCAGTGCTTCGGTGCTCTTGCACCCTGGTTCTATTGAACTGCATAAAGTAATCTTTTTCGATTGAAGCAAGTATTCATTTGCTAAAATCTTCCGAAAAAATTTATCGAGAGCCTTTACCCCTCTTGACTTAAGTTTTCACAGAAATATTTTGAAGTTCTTATTGGCACGCGACATTTTCTATTTTTCCTATAAAGCACCATATTCCTCCATCATAAAGTCTAAACTAGAAAACCGTCTTCATCAAATAAGTTGTGTGTCTCGCTCGACAAAGAAGACATTAATGTCAGTTATAATTAAATAATAGTTTGCTGCTGTTTTACAGGTATTCTTTATTCTTCTTGTATTCATTTCCTCAACTTGCACATTCCAACATCAACAAACATCAAAAGTTCTTTACGGATAGAAGGTGGTGGTGAATGGTAAGATCCTTTTGCATTCTTCTCCTCATCCCATTCATGTTCATAAATTGAAAGGCGAATAAAATAATAAAACGAAGACACCAACAACAAAACAAAAAAAAAAAAACCTCCAACAATCGTTAAAATGCTCTTTCACGGTTCGTTAACGAAGCACGAACAAAAAACAAACCAAGGAAAGCGCGCGCAGTTGACTTAAGTAACGAGAGTACGTTATTTAGCAGCGGTTATACTATTGCTGCAAACATTCGTATATAACGAATAGTGGTTAATTACTTATGAAGTCACATCAAGACTTCATCAAAGCAAAAGATTGGTTACTCCATAAAGAAGCAGTTAACTGCTTTAAGACTTCAGAGTTAAGCCAGTGTGTACACGTACCTATACTTCAGTCACTGAGTCTCCGGTTTGTGTGGGGCTCAATGTTGAACAGAAACCAACAACAGATACTCGTAACACAAAAGAAGTGTAGTTGTGCTCAGATTTGTTTTAACGATGCCAGCTTAGATAATTGGAATTGAGTTCCTTTTATTTAATAAATCTGTCTATACTCGTAGGTTTGTAGATCAACCTGTTTGTTGGGATAGGAAAATATTAATTATATTATGCTTCTTGTAATTTGCATATTTAAGCAGTTAATCTGTTTTATTTTGAAAGAATTTTGATCAACAGTTTTGTTTTTGTTTTCAATAATTTCGGAAAATGATACAATTGCTTGTCTTGAGGTCGATCGTTGGGAAATTGAAAATATTCATGCCGATTATGATGGAACCAGTAGTACTGAATTCGCAACGCAATGTTCTTTTTTAAAAATGGTAAATGAGATCCCAAAAGTAATATTTCGCGCACTGCACTGAGAATCTAATATTGCAAGTTCTATAATCGGCAAGATTATGATCCAGATATTGTGGAACACATTCATTTTTCTTTTTGAGCAAAGTGATTACTTTTCTAAAAACATGATTCTTCAACTCTTAAGTTTTACGTGAAGACAAAGTGGGTCTTAAGCCAGGTTTTCATTTTAAAAAACAAACAACACAAATGCAGAAATACCACATATGACAAATTTTGAATTCGCGAATTGATTAACCTTGTGTCAAAAAAGGTTTCTTCTCAAAAAAAAAAACTGTTTAATTGAACGAAACTTACCGAATCGAAGTTTAACTACAATTTTTTGTATTTATATCTTCACTAAAGGGATTATGAGTACCCTTAAAATGTTTGAGCACAGTGCGATCGTTTTAAGAAAGGTTGAGAGGATTTAAAAAGAGATACCGATGCATTGGTTTCGAATGTCTGAATAGTATAATAGGAGGAAAATATAGTGTCGGGTACAGCATTCCACATTCGTGTAGTGCGGCTAAAGAAAGAATCCCTGCATTTAACCGTAATGTCCGAAGTTGGTCTCAAGGGTAAACTGGTGGGCACTGGGCACTCCCTGAAGCGCGAGTATTACGATTACGATTGAATTGTTTAAGAGACTCAAGATTTATCAGATCAGAAGCGGTAAAAAATTTCTTGCAACGTCGAAGGAAACCTAAACACTAAGCAACGTTCTTGGCGGCGTCGAATATGTGGTAATTTCACACCATCATGTGGTATGTAATGCACATATAGAGAACTGAGAGCTGTTTTGTTTCCTCAATGCAAATGCCGCTCATGGACAGCGGAGTGGGGTTACATTATCAGAACACCCTCACATAATTTTATAATAATATTAAACACCCTATGATAATGAAGAAAGATACAAAGTATCTTTCCATATACCAAATGTAGCTCACACAATGATTCATAATTTCATTGACGATATCCGATATTATAAACATAAACTTACCAAATGTAATGCTTACACAATAATTCATAATTTATGATTTCATCTCACAGCGAATGATGAAATCCGATATTATAAACATAAACTGCATATCAGCAATTTTATTAAACAAAGAGCAGCATATGATCTTCAATCATATTGCTGAGTAGACAGTAGACAAATATAAAGTATAAAAGGGTTTCTTCGATCACTTGAAAGATCAGTTCTAATTAGTAATTCAAACGTATAGCTGAAGATTTCCCCCCACCAGTGGTAAGGGATCTGAAGCTCTTAATAAATTTATATTATTAAAAAAACAATCACTAGTGTTTTATTTAATGGTGGTATTCTCACAAGAGAATACAATATATATTATTTTTTATTTACGAAAGGAACCGTAAACAAAACTGGCGCAGTCGGTAGGATCTCGAAAGATCAATGAATCGTACTTATTAAAGTTTTATTCGGGATTTAAAAAATAATCGTCCGTACTAATTGAAATAGTTAAATATCGGTTAAGTGATATAACCAAAAAGGTATAGGACAATAAATTAATAATATTCAGTGAAAAACATAGTGAATACAGATCCGTGAAGGACAATTTCACGAAATCCCATAGAGGGAATGTTGGACTGAAAAAAAAAAAAAAAAAAAAAAAAAAAAAAAAATAATATAATATACATATATTGAATGCAACTAGAGGAAATTAAAACTCAAAAGGGAGCAGAGCACCGCAGAAATACTACACACAAAGTGAAATAAAAAAAATATATATATTCGAGTGAAAATCGAATTTCGAACTAAAATCGAAAAAATACTAATTAGTAGCTCACTCCAACTAAAATGGAGAATTAATTAAAAACAAAACTGGGACAGAAGAAAAAGTTTAAACAAAAATATATGTATATAACCTAAATTGAAAAAGTGAAAGAAGGAAGAACAACTTTACGAGGCAGAACTATCCAAGTCGAAAGCCCCAACGTGTAAAAAGAAGAAAGAACAACTTTACGTGGCAAAAATAATAATCCAAGTCGAAAGCCCCAACGAGATCGAATAATTAAATGAGGAAATATAATCCATATAGGATTCCACCAGCATTAAAACCCGACGAAAAGGAAATCAAATCAACAGATCCAGTAGCAGCAGATCAACAAAACAGTGAACCAGTATTAAGAGTAGAAAATCAGGTAAAAATGGCTTCAATCAACCTTGACCCCCTAAAATTATTAAAAAATTTACCAACCTATAATGGGAAGAATTGTAATTTAATTATATTTATTAAAAAAGCAGAATTTGTAATAAATTCATGTAGTTTGTATAACGAAGGTTCACAAGAATTTATAGTGAGTGAAATAAAATCAAAAATAACAGATTTCGCCCTAGAGGTAGTATTAAGGAGTGGCGACCCTAATAATTGGCAAGACATAAAAAATATTCTAGTAAAGAATTTTGGTGAGAAAGAATCTTTTCTAAAATTAAAAGAACTAGCAGATAAAGTTTATTCAAAAAACATTTCTCAACTATATAATACATTCTCAGAAATCCTCTGTAGACTAAATAATAAATATTATTTATCTGAAAATAAACCGGAAGAATACAATCCTTTCAATAATGAAGCGTCATTATTATCTAAATTTTGTGAAAGAATACCCCCGAACGCAAGTTCAATAATAATCAATCATAACATAACAACCCTTAGCGAAGCATTCTATAAATTAGAATCTTGTCATTGGACAAAAGAAGATATTCATAATAGGAACGATAGAAACATTAAAAATAATGAGTACAAAAATAATTTGAATAACAATAATAATTTTAATAATAATTATAAACCTAATAATTTTAATCCAAACTATAGAAACGATAGAAATTACAAAAATGATTTCAAAAATTTTAATTATAGGAATAATAACAAGAGAAATTTTAACAACAATAGTAAACACTTAAATAGAAATAATAACCAAAATCAAAACGAACAGTATTATAGGCAACCGAACAGAAGTGGTAATTTTTCCAATCAAAATCATAATACATTTGTTAGGCAAAGAAATATTCCAGAACCAATGGAAGTGGATCATTTAACCCAAAATACATCAAATTTTCAAATACATGCCTCAGCAGACCATTACCCTGCATAGATGTCCATATTTTAAATAAAAAGCTTAAATTATTAGTAGACACAGGAGCTGCAACTTCTATTTTGAAAGAAAATATATTTCCAAAACATTTTGAAACTAAACTAGATAAACCACATACCATTAAAACACTATTTAGAGAAAATTTAATACGTACAAAAATAATTTTGCCATTACCAAGTGAATTTAATAAAAAAGAATCGACCATGGAATTTTTAATTACTCCAATTACGAATAGTACATTCGACGGAATTTTAGGAAACAATATACTTATACCATTACAAGCCGAATTATCATACTATACTCATACTGTGAAAATTAATAATATAGAAATACCATTACTATCAAAACCCAAGGATGATTATCCTCTAGAAAATTATATTCTAGAGTTATCAAATACACAAATAAACTTATGTAGAATTGATGAAAATGAAAATTTAATAAATAAATTAATTAAACCTTATATGAACGCGGAAGAAAAGAAAGCACTAATTCAAATACTCAAGAATAATAAGAAATTATTTTATAAGGAAGGAGATATTTTAACTAATGTTAAAGAAGTTACTCATAAAATTGAAACGAAAAATAATAAACCAATATATACACGATTGTATAGATACCCAGAAATACACAAAAATGAAGTAGAAAACCAAATAATTGAAATGTTAGATCAAGGTATAATAAAAGAAAGTAGTAGCCCATATAATGCACCTATCTGGGTTGTACCCAAAAAGATAGATAGTTCAGGAATCAAGAAATGGCGTATTGTCATAGATTATAGAAAACTTAACGAAATAACCGTGGAAGACAAGTTTCCTATTCCAAATATTGACGAAATATTCAGTAAATTGGGGAGAGCCCAATATTTTACTACTCTTGACTTAGCGAAAGGCTTTCATCAGATATTGGTGAACCCTGAAGACAGGCATAAAACTGCTTTTTCAACAGCTAATAATCATTACGAATTTAATCGAATGCCATTCGGATTAAAAAATGCCCCCGCTACTTTTCAGCGAATGATAAATCACGTATTAGAAGGACTTGTAGGAAAAATATGTGTTGTCTATTTAGACGACATCCTTATATTTAGCACATCATTAGAAGAACATATTTCTTCAATAAATAAAGTATTTCAGAAACTCAAGGAAAATAATTTAAAAATACAAATAGATAAATGCAAATTTTTTAGCAAAGAAACAGAATACTTAGGTCATGTTATTACTACAAATGGAATAAAGCCAAATCCAGATAAAATAAAAGCTATCGAAAAAATACCCATTCTATGCACAACTAAACAAATAAAATCGTTTTTAGGACTAACAGGTTATTATAGGAAATTTATAAGAGATTATTCAAAGGTAGCAGTGCCTATGACAAAATACCTGAAAAAAGGAACAAAGATAAATATTAAAGACCCAGAATATATTACGGCTTTTGAAGAACTGAAATTACTCATATCTAGTGACCCTGTTTTAAAATATCCTGATTACACTAAAGAATTCGTGTTAACAACAGATGCATCAAATTATGCAATTGGGTCTGTCCTTTCACAATCAAATCATCCATTATGCTATGCATCTCGAACCCTTAACGAACATGAACGTAGATATAGCACTATTGAGAAGGAATTATTAAGTATTGTATGGTCAGTAAAATATTTTCGATCATATCTCTACGGTCGCAAATTTAAAATACGAACCGATCACAGACCTTTAATTTGGTTAAGTAACCTAAAAGAACCAAATTCAAAACTCCAGAGATGGAAAATAAGTTTAAATGAATATGACTTTGATATCGAATATTTAAAAGGAAAAGAAAATCGTGTAGCAGATTACCTTAGTCGACTTGAAATCAATGCAATCAATGCAAATGAAGATACATCGTTAGCCACAAATCATAGTGGTATAGAAGAAAGAAATGATCATATAGGAATTTCAGAATTAAGCCTAGTACGCAGATCGCGCTAAATTTTATCTCCCACATTTTTCTCCAAACATCAGCTAAAATCCAAGCTAAATTTTGACATAAGAACATGGTGGAGAATATGCAGTTCTCTAAATGAAATTTTTTCAAGGATTTAAAAGAATTTGGTTTAAAGTATGATTTTTTAAGAATTATGAATGAGAACGAATGAGAATTATGAGTGATTTTTGCTATGGGAAATCTTGTAAGACTCCCGTCATCAAAAATTCTTCTAAATATTATTCAAATATTATTCCATTTCAAATTGAAATTGAAATTTAGCTCGAGAATAAATGTGCCAGACAATTATTTCGTGCGCTAAATTTGGACAGATAAGTTATGTACAGTTCAAAGAGAAATTTTGATTTTTTAGCTGGAGCAGCGTACCTCTCGGCTAAAATGTTTGACATAATTTTAGCTTGGCTAAATTTTGGAGAGAATTTTGTATGGGAGATAAAATTTAGCGCGATCTGCGTACTAGGCTTTACCTACAAATATGTTTAAGCATCAAATAGAAGTTATAGAGTCAGAAGATGAAAATAAAAATATAAAATGTATATACCAAGGTGTAAGAAGACTAACTATTAAATCAAAAGATGTAGGCGATTATTTTACTGAAGCATTAAGGGAATTTTTACCCGATCACGGAAAAGTGGCATTATATTGTCCAAGTGATAATTTATTTTGCAAAATTCAGGAAAAATATGTTGAGCTTTATAGCAATCAAAGTAAACTGATATTACTAAGATGCATTACGCTTTTAAAAGATTTAAGTAATACAAATGATGCGTTGAATCTCATTGAAAAGATTCATGAACAATATAATCACCGAGGAATACAAGAAACATATCTTGAAATTAAAAACGAATTCTATTTTCCAAAATTAAGGGAATTAATAAGAAGATACATAAACAATTGTACTGTATGTCAAACAGCGAAACATGATAGAAATCCAGAGAAAATAAAATTTGAAATAAGTAAAACTACACTTAAGCCAAATGAGCTTATACACATGGATATATATATTCCAAGTAAAGATATTTACTTTTTGACAATTATTGACAAATTTACTAAACATTTGACAGCTTTTCCCATAGCTAGTAGAAACGCTCACAAAATAATTGAGCAACTTAAACTTAGAAACTCTATACTAGGCAAACCTGAAGAAATCGTATGCGACAATGAATTCAATAGCATAGCATTTAAAGAATATTGTAACGAAGAAGGAATTAAGATAAAACTTGTAACTCCAAATCATAAGACAGGAAACTCAGATGTAGAAAGAGTGCATGGTACACTCAATGAACATATAAGAATATATAATGTACAAGAAAAGAAAAAGAACGTATTAAATTTAAAAGAGAAAGTAATAAAAGCAGTTAGTATATATAACTGTACAATCCATTCAACGACATTAAGAAAGCCTATAGATTTTATTCAAAACAAAATTAAGGTAGAAGAGTTAGAAGAAATAGGACGAAAGATTCATAAAGTTAAAGAAGATAATATTAATAAAAGAAATAAAAATAAAATAGATTTTGTTGAACCAGATTTAAATAAAGATTTATACGTAAAAGCAGACGTAGTTAGAACAGCAAAGAAGATAGCTGCAAAATATAAGAAAACAAAAGTAGAAAAAATAAATAACAAATATTATGCTAATCAGAAAAAAATACATAAAAGCTTTTTCAAAAGAAAATATAAATATCAAAATAGCGATAAATAATTTAATCTCTTTACAGGCAATATGAAAGCCATAAATATTTATTTATTCTTCATCATAACCATGGTAAAATCAGAGTTCTTATTACAAGAAATTCGTAACCAAGCAGGATATATTATAATCAAACAAGAGCCAATTGAATTGATTGAAAGATATGACAAAATACTTCACATTATTAATTTAGAAACTTATAACGAAATAATTAAACAAATTGAATTTTCTATAGAAACAGGCTATAATAATTTTAATGACTTAAGATTAAAAAGACTAATGACAGAAGCATTAGGAGATACAAAATCAAAATTACATAGTATACTTCCTTATTCTAGACAAAAGAGAGGAATAATAAACATAGGAGGTAGTGCACTCCATTTTCTTTTTGGAGTTATGGATAATGATGAAAGATTAGAAATTGAGAATCATTTGAAAATAATAGAAGAAAACAATAAAAATGCTATAACAGAATTAAACAAACAGATAGGGATTAATACACAATTCCAAACAGAATTAGAAACTATGGCAGACAGAATAAACAAACATCAATACGTGCTTAGAAATTTCATTAATTCAACAGAAGTAAAACAAGAAAATTTAGCTAAAAGTATATTATCTTTACAAATAAATACCGATATAATGTTGTTAAACAATGAAGTTGAGAAATTACAAGACAATATAGTCTTTTCAAGATTAGGAATTCTAGGAAGAAATATTCTTACAAAAGAAGAAAATAAAAGATTTAATATATCCGTACAAAAACTAGAACATATAGAAAGTAGTTTAGTAACTAGAAATAACAATTTAGTTTTTATTTTAAAAATACCAGTATTTACATATAAATATGAAACCATAATTATTTTACCTGTTCCAAATGAACAAGGACTAGAAATCGAAATATCAAAGTATAATTATATAATTTATAACAAAACATTGTATGAAAATAATGCAATTAAATATGTTAAACATTTAAGAAAAAGTCCAATATGTATACAAAATTTATATGAAACAAAATACGAAAATTGTAAGATTAGATCTAATAAAGATCAAGAATTAATAGAAATAGAAGATGGCCTTATATTAACAAAAAATTTAGTAGAAACAAGTCTAAATGACTATTGTAATAATATTGAATATAAAATTACTAAAAATAACCTAATACATTTTAAAGATTGCAATATCAAAATAAATGCAACTTTGTATTCAAATCAAAAAGAAACTTTCAAGCAAAATATTGTAATTCCATTATATAATACACTAAACTTCACAAAAATAAATGTTACTTTAGAAAATATACATATAAATCAAATCGAAAATTTAAAAGAATTACAAGAATTAAAATATCAGAACAATGTAAAACATATTATATCATATACAAGTATAACAATCATAATTGTTGTAATTGCAATATTATTATTATATTGTAAGCGTAAAGAAACCCAAAGAATTAAAATTGAAAATAGAATTATAGATACTCAGGAGAGCATCAAACTTAAGGAGGGAGGGGTTACATTATCAGAACACCCTCACATAATTTTATAATAATATTAAACACCCTATGATAATGAAGAAAGATACAAAGTATCTTTCCATATACCAAATGTAGCTCACACAATGATTCATAATTTCATTGACGATATCCGATATTATAAACATAAACTTACCAAATGTAATGCTTACACAATAATTCATAATTTATGATTTCATCTCACAGCGAATGATGAAATCCGATATTATAAACATAAACTGCATATCAGCAATTTTATTAAACAAAGAGCAGCATATGATCTTCAATCATATTGCTGAGTAGACAGTAGACAAATATAAAGTATAAAAGGGTTTCTTCGATCACTTGAAAGATCAGTTCTAATTAGTAATTCAAACGTATAGCTGAAGATTTCCCCCCACCAGTGGTAAGGGATCTGAAGCTCTTAATAAATTTATATTATTAAAAAAACAATCACTAGTGTTTTATTTAATGGTGGTATTCTCACAAGAGAATACAATATATATTATTTTTTATTTACGAAAGGAACCGTAAACAAAACTGTGGGTTTCGCTTTAACGACAGAAGACAGTATTGAGTTTTTGAAGCATTAAAGTCTACGCGGGAGAATTTAATGAGCTTATCATTCCCTGCCGTTCCAAATCCATATCCAAAGTTTCAAGAAAAACATCGTTGATGAATAAAGAGAAAGAGAGTCGGAGACAAAACGGAGCCCTGTGGCACACCAGCGTTTTTTTATGAATTACACACTTAAGACCGTGCAATACAACTTGTGTTGAGCGGTTGGATAAGTAGTTTGTAATCCAACGAAGAAGACATTGATCAATATCTAAAGCACGCATTTTCGATAAGAGAGCTTAATGCCAAACTTTTATTGACTGTATTTATTTAAAAAAAAAATAAAACAAAAACGAAATTCAAGAAAATATATATATTAGGTTCTTCAAATTTCTACAAGCTCTCTGATATTCTCTACAAATAAGTTATAATAAACCTTCTTGTATACACTTTTGTTACCTTCATATGCCTCATTAATATTGGCTTACAATTGATATCCCTTCAAACGGACATCTTTAACTTGCCGCAAATTGAGTAAAATTGTTCATAAATTGCCTCCCCTTTGAAATTATTGTAAAATGCAATTTTATTCTATTTCTCTTTGTTTTCATGGTGACCACAGGAGCCACATCAATGACACTACTTTTCCAACCTATGTTGTATAGTATATGCATCCGCACTTTGTTCCATTACAAACTTCCTCCATTCAGCTCCTTTCTTGAAGATTTATTTTTGCATCATTGTTAAAGGAGATTGAAGGAGTTTATCATCTCGGGCAAACATTTAGAATAGATCGATCATTTTACGCCTTTGTCGGTCTTTCTTGAGATTACTTTTTTTTTTATTTTCACTTTTCAGTCGTTATGGGTTGGGTATCTTTCTTTGAGCAATAAGTATTGATTCTATAAGATTCGGATTATCTTATGTGAGGGCCTATCTCTTCAGAGTTGAATTTTTGATATGGAATAATTATGAAACATTTAAGAGTGAGGTGATACTGAAAGAGCATACAACCACAGATAATAGAGTTACAATTATTCATCTAGTACAATCAAAAATCCGTTAATTTTCTGTAGGGCTTGCCTAGGGCAAGAAAAGTGTCGGTTTAGTCTCGGGAAACTGAGATGAGACCAACACGATACAACCATCAAACCATCCGAGAGTAGTCCTATACTCTGTCCAACAAAAATTGTCAGTACAGGCCTTATGGGAGAGCTTTTTCTAAAGCAGTGGCGCCTGATGCACCCTCACTACAATGCGTTAGGAAAAATGCCACTAAAAAAAGAGCAAGCCACTGACTTTTCTTAAGGAATTGTTGTTGTAATTCTTTGCAAAAAGTTGTACACCCCAACACGACCGTCGTATCCCACTGCTGATGAGATACTCTCAAGAGTGTCAAGTCTCAATCTCAATTCTCAAGTGTCACTCAATGCGATCGTGCGCTCTTTATCTACATCAAAACAGAGTTACCATTACCATTATCATTCTCAATTGCAAGCAAGGAGCTTTTTCAGTGGTTTTTATTAAGGAGCTTTTGGGATTTGAAGCTTTTGAGAACACATTTTAAGAAGATGAGTATGTTGAGTGTTGTGGTATTGCTTTTGAACTTAAAAAAAAAAGCGCCTATTATCTTACCGCTTGGCGTTGTGGGAAAAGGTAAATTGAATATTGTTTTCAGTCGTTTTGAATCGGCAGACGGTAGCCCTACGCGTTTTTTACTCTCATTTGCGGCGATTTATAATTTAAACTACGGAATCCCTGTGAGAGCTTTAAAAGGCGACACACTTATGCATGGCAATGCAACCAGAATGAGAGACAAACGTCCTATCTTCCCTGTACTGACAATTTTTGTTGGACAGAGTATAGATGGGACCGTTTTTTGGGACAGAAATTTACTGAGAATCTCGGTGATCACAACAGAAAAGATTAAAAAAATTTAATTATTCAAACTAAATATTTTGCAGCATCTAGATTAAAACTCAAACTAAAGGTCTTCTCCACAAAAAAAAAAAAAAAAAAAAAAAGAAAAAAAAACATAACAAAAAGGCGAATAGACCGAAAACATTGCAAAACGACGGAGTATAATGCTGAGACGTTACCGAGGCGAGACTTACAGTTCGCGTACACTAAAACCGAATCATCGGCCGATATCGTGTCGGAGCTATTCGGACGACTGTCTCGGACGTTCGTCTGCATACACTCCTTCCGATCTCGGATGGTGCCGGTCTGGGGTTTATTTTAATAATAAAAGAATTTTTAAACTTTGTTTGCATAAATTCATACTTTTCTGAAAATCAGACGGCAATTTCATGCATTTGAAGATTTTTACCTCATTAAATCCATGTTTTATATTTATAAAATGTATCTTAAATTCCAAAGTAATTTTAAATAAGAGCAAGTTCGTGCGATCCAGTCGTGCATTTTATTTTTGGATGAATTTCATCGCAAGAATCAACCGGACAACTGCCGAAAAATCCAAACATGTTGGGATATGCCGGTTGATCGCTTATTATCGGGCGTCATCGGACGATGTCGCTTTCATTGGTGTACGCGCTCTCTTTCCTTTCTATACGTTTGGTTCGATCGGCCGATTTCGGCTGACAACGCCCGAGTATACTTCGGCCGATGACGGATTAGGTGTACGCGAGCCGTTAGTTTATATAGGAAACGGAGATAAATACCGAGACTATACTGTTATTTGTCGTTTAAAAGAGATCGAGACTCTTCTCTCGTCTATACTCTGTTCAACAAAAATTGTCAATACAGAGAAGATAGGACGTTTGCCTCTCAATCTGGTTTCATTGGCTTACATAAGTGTGTCGCCTTTCAAAGCTCTCACAGGGTTTCCCTATAGTTTGCATTATGAATCGCCAACACTTAACATACTCAACTTCATAAAACTTGTTCTGAATAAGCTCCTTGCTTGTAATTTAGAATGATAATGGTAACTCTGTTCTGATGTATATAACAAGCGCATGATCGTATTGAATTGATAGTATCCCTTGCCCTTCAGCTGTCAACGTAGTGTAGTGATAAGTGCATCAGGCGCCACTGCTTTGGAAAAAGCTCTCCCATAAGGCCTGTACTGACAATTTTTGTGGAACAGAGTATAGTTGCCAGGTCTTTTTCTTCCGCAAAATTTTATTGTGCGAATGACTGATTCCAAATGGATGAGTGTTGAAAGTTTAGTTCAAACAAATTTGATCGAACATGGATGTATTACTGGGATGTTTTTGGTTTTAAAGCAATCATATCCTCTTCGTGCGATATTTATGGAGCTGCAGTATTAATATCATCTCTAGTATCATCTTATAAAACTGAGGAAAAGAACATCACAAAGTGAAGACAGATGTCGATTACTCATAGGTATAACAATTTGTTGTCTTGGGTTGCATTGGTTGCTCATGGCAATAAGTTGCATTGCATAAAAAGTTCATTGAAAAACTTCGGAGACACGAAAATTCTAAGCTCCGATCCTAAAATATCACTCGAACCTGCAGCAACATGAAGTTGTTGACAACAATTTTACACATGAGCACTTTTGTAAAAAAAAAAAAGATATTGGTTCAATTTTCTAGTTGTAAAAAAGTGTTTTTATTGATGCAACTTTTTTTTGCAACGGAGAAAATAGATGTTCAAAATTGTGCCCAATGCCAGTCTACGAGTTAAAGACTCTTAGGACAGGAACGCACATCCACAATTTCGTCATAAGACTAATCAAACCCAACCAAAGCAGGACACAAGATTTTAAATGTGAATGAGCGCACATGACACCAAGAAATTATATTGGGATGCAACTAATTTTTTTTAAGTCGCAACGACAGAAAATGGTAATTGAGTTTCTTTAGTCTAAAGTGACAAGTAAGGAGGACTTGAAGAGTGATACTTTATGAGGCGAGTGTGCACTCTAAAACGAACATAAAAATTGTGGGCCCTAAAATAACATATTTCCTTATGTTCCTAATCCGCCAATGATAATTCAAACATCAAACTCCCATGCAAAGCTTCACTCATTGGAATCCTTGGAATCTGTTTTGCGGTCTTGAAATAAGAAGCCCATCATTGTGTTTGCCTGCAGAAATATAGTTTAACACAAATCGTAATACAATGCACAAGCCAGATAGGTAGGTACTAAGGTTACCTATTGTGATGTTCTCCATAGACACATAGCCAAGAGATTCCAGGTGTGCACTTAATTAGTTCATTAACCATGTAAACGCTTGGATGAAGATTTTCTTCAGTCTTTTTTGTTTGTATTTGCATCTGAAAGGCCAGGCAATTTGCATTTTAAGTCGATCAAATTATGTAAATGGAACTCCAAAAACAAAAATTATATATCAGTTAAGGTTCCAAGATGAGTTATGTGCGAGTCCAAGTCAACACATTGGTCTGCATGTTTTAACACCTCCTTAACAATAGTTGAGATTTATTGCCACCAAAATGATGGGCTAACCCATAACATCCTCATTATAATTTTCTTTATGACCACTTCATAGTCATGAAATTAATGTTTTTGAATTGAAATAAATTTTTTTACAAAAACAGGTGTTTTTTGTGTTTTTGGTGAGTTTTTAATTTCTAATTTATTCAATGGCCATTTTCGGTTGCAAAGAATTAGAGGTTGGCTGGTACCTACGTATACTCGTGTTTTTTTTTTGTTTAAGTGTGATTAAAGATATAAAAACTTCTTCGTTGCGGTTATCTTAACATTTTTTTATATTTGTATCCAAGGGCATCGGTGGTAATTTCATGGATCGGTAGATGCGTAGGTTTTTTTTCGTAGTTTTTTAAACAAGGGCTATTTTAAAAACACATTTGAATAAAGAGTGTTTTGGTATGGTATATAAAGGAGAATTTAAGTTCCTGCACTTATGATCATTAACTTTTCTTCTTTTGGTAAAATATTCTCTTATGAGGAAGGGAAACGCCTTTGATTATGATTAATGATTTGTTTTTGAGTTGCCGTCTGTACCATTAACATTGGAGTACTTTTATGGGAAACTCATTTGTTTTGCTTGATCCAAAAATGACAGTGTTTTTTGGAAAGCATGATCCGGTTTAATATACATACTATATGTGCATTTTTTTTCTCCTAAACTAAGTTATGAATACGAAAGGAATAGGATATTTTCTTTTAGATCCCGAAAAATTATTTAGAAGTCTCGGACATTTTTATTTATTTATTTTTTCGTCTTTAAAGTTACAAAACTTTGCCTAAACTACATTTAAGGATAATAATAAATCTGTAAATACAACAATCTTAGCAATCAATAATATTACAATAAATTAGCTAAGCTACTCTTAATTTGAGATCTATTTAAATAAAAATCAATACCAAAATCATAATTTTCATTAAAATCTATGCTAGCTCTATAGTGACAGGATTTTGGCGAGCGTAGCTAGTGCTGTGATAAGGAACGTGGCTGTTAAATCTCTGTAAAATATCGTTTTTGAGTTTATAGTCAAAACATCAGTGATTTTGATTTCGGGAAAATGTAACTACGCTACATTTTGTGCTGTTGAAGTCAGTGGCGTAGCGTAGGGGGGGCGGTCCGCCCGGGGCGGCAGGCCTAGGGGGCGGCAAAATGTCGCCGGTCATGCGGGTAGTGTAGAAATCATATCTGTGGTGTTTGGTAGAAACATGATAACTCCATAAAATAATTTGCATCCTTACATTCACTTTATATCGAGCTCGAACCTAAACGGGTAAACCGATTTTCTTAAGATTTGAAAAATAATTTTTCAAAGAATATTTTCAAAAGTTTTCCATATTTAAAGAAAATCAGTCAACCCGTTTCAGCCCTAGCTCATTGTAAAGTGAATGTAAAACCGCAAACTATTTTATGGACTTATCATGTTTGTACCAAACACCACAGATATGTTTCATGACAGATCGTTTGACAAGTCAAGAAACAATAATGATGTAAATTTGAAATTAACCACCCTATCATTGGTTCGTCGTTGACCGCTCTCGGCTGATTTTCGTGAATTCGTAGACGGTGAATAGGGCCGTAAAAGTGCATTCCGTATTCTCGCGCGACTCGCGAAACTAAAACAAAACGTTCCGAAATTCTCGCGAAACTGAAAGGGAGTGTTCCGAAACATATGATATGCATATGCGAGATATGATAAGATAACTAGGATTCGACGCACGGAAACCTTATTCTAGTCTCAGCCAGCTCAATGTTTTTGCTCCCTCCCTCATGACAGAAAGTTATTTCGATTGTGTTGTTTATGGTTTAAATACTGTTGAATCTTCTAAAACTAAACACTTAGTACTTCACTCAACCTTTGAACTAGTTTTTGAAAATGAAAAGAGTTAAAGAAAGCGGAGCGGAATACCGCAAGAAAAAGGCTAAGAAAGAAGCAGACGCGAAATATTTCAGTTCTAGTTCTGGTTCAAAAGCTACGTTTAAGTCTTCTGCGGCATCCAGCAGCAGCGGAAGTGATTCCAATGTAAGTAAGATTCCTCCATCTACAATCGTGAGTGGCCTAGAATTGTCTTCCGGCCAATATTCATAGGAATGCATAACTTATTTTACAGGCAGAAGAAGAAGACGTGCCTGCCGTCAAAGTTGGAAGTCATTCTGGTCCCACCACAGATCAGGGTCAAGACGAAGCCGACTCACCAGAAGTACCTCAAGCATCTAGTCACAAGCGTGCAGAAGAAGTGAACCTCGTGAAGCTGTAAAGACGCTTAAAAATAAGTTTGTGGAAGTTCTTGAGGTACTGGAAGAATTGACGGATCGGTAGCCAGTCTTCTTCTGACAGTCATGCAGTCATTCAACTTCCTCACTTTTCTTGGCTTTTGAGCTGCAGAGCTACCTGATGAAGATGGCGGACAGATTTACCTGCAGCAACGTGGACTGAGTGTGCTCAGAAACTCTGCGTTTTAAAAGCTCTCCTAGTGGAGAGCAGAGACCGTTTCGTCCAAGCCGCAATCGACTTTTCTAAGACTCTTTGGAAAAAACTCGGAATCGAACTCAAAACGAGAAGAATTCGCAGGAAAAAAACGCATGCATGGCGATGAATCCGCAGATTTCACGATCCTCATTCGTAAGGCCCGTAGAATCCGTTTATGAAACCGCTGATCCTATTTTACTTTCAATAAAAGATACTTCATTGCTTGTGAAATGATGTCTCGAAATTTAATTTAAATTAAGTATTGAATGGGGCGGCAAAATGGGTCAGGCCATTAAGCTTGCACCAATCGATAATACTGCTTAAATCAGATTGAACCTAATTTGCATCATGAATTGAGTTTATGCTGCTGAAAATTTTTAAATCATCAGCAAATAAAAGACATTTAGAATAGTATAGATGAAGCGGTAAGTCGTGTATAAAAATAATAAAAAGCAGCGGTCTAAGATGACTTCCTTGACGAACACCTGAAAATTTAAATATTTCTTTAGAAAACACATTATCAATTTTGACAATTTTTTAAGGAGAGAAGAATGGAAGCCAAATAACTGAAGTTTCTTCAAAAGGACACAATGTTGAACACGGTCAAATGTCTTCGAAAAATCAGTGTATACAGTGTCTTCTTGTGAATGTGTATTCATATGGGTTAAACAGTAGTTCGAAAATATTGCTAAATTAGTAGTTGTAGATCTGCCTCTCAAAAAACCATGTTGGTTTTCAGAAATATGATTATGAATAATGTTGTATAATTTATTTTTCACAACAGGGGAGTTATTATGGAGTATTTTCAAGTATCTAACAAATCACCTTGACTTAAAGACAGGTTGAATAGAAAACAAAGTGGAGCTGCAAGGTTGTTACAAAAAGTTTTTTAAAAGAATAGGTGGAAAATTATCTCGAATATTTCTTATTATCTTTCGTCGAAGCACAGTGGTCTGTTTGTTGAAGTTTTTCAACAAACACAATTTCAATATGAGCAACTGTCTGGCAGCTGCGGTGTACAGTGATGTCTTTATTAAATTTTGGTGACAAAGGTTATTTCACACCCGGTTTATAGACGAACACTCATTAAATTTGGTACACTTAGATTATTATTTGAAGATGTTGAATTCAATGTTACATATACGTTATAGTTAAAAAAAATATCGTTTCAAAAGTCTATAGAATTTTAGCCATTCTGTTATTTGAATTTTTTGCATAATAAGACTGAAAATAATGTCAAATTAAAATATATAGACCAGAAAAAAGAAAACGTTTAACACAGTTATTTAAAATTATTTTGAGTTTTTAAGAAGATGATTCAAAATTTGGTTGTCAAAATTTCAATGAAATTTTATCAGATTTCGTAAAAAAATAATTTTCAATACAAGAATATCTTAGCAAGTCTACAAAAATTAGTTCGAATGTTTTTAGAAAAATGCTAAGCATTTTGGATGGACACTTGCTTTTCCGAAATTTGTAAAATAGAATTACTTTTCAATATGTACTTATATGGAAATATATATATTCAATCACATATTTTGAGACATTTTTCAAAAATATAAAAATTGTACTTGGTTACCAACACATAATACCTTTTAAGCAAGTCGATAATGACAATACCTCTTGAACCATAATTAAGCTAAAACACAAGTTCTCGTAATCGATGCCGCTTAGTGGTTAATTAGGAGACATCAAGAAGTACCAATAAACGAAGCTTCCACTAAAATTTGGTCAATTTCTAAGCACTAAATATCACTTAAATAGGATTTTAGTATCCCAAGAAAAATTGACTTTTCTGGGTACGAGGTATTAAAACTGCAGCAACGATATATTGTATTTGATTAAAATCACGACTAAACGAATCTAAAACATGCAATATAAATTGCATATGTATGATGGCAAGTAAAGGGATGTTCCCAAACGCATAAAATGACTAAAAATACTAAAATTGCAATGAAAAATTGTCGGCTCATTTTTCTTAAAAAAAAACTTTTATTTATCAATAAAAAAAAATACAAAATGTTGTAATTATTTCCTTTTTTTTCAATTTCTTTTTTAAAATAGGTTTTTGACTTATATCGTTCTTTTTTGGCTCAGTTTATCAAAAATACTGAAATGGAACTAGGTTGTTATAGGATACTACCTAAAAATTTAATGACTTCAAAGTAGCTTACTAATTTTTTTTAATTTTAAGCATCTTTTAACTAAAGATTAGTGCTGAGGTTATTTTTCGATGGTTTTTATGGCCCTAAATTCAGCTTAAATTTGAAAAATCATCGTCTTAACCTTGTATCATCTTATAACAGTTTTAATATAGTATTGATTCGACTAAAATTTGTTCAACTTTATTTTTTGTAAACAATTTGCTTTCCATAGCTACTAAATTGGCAGCACAGTTTTGCTGTTAATTAGTCCCTTCCAGAAACTGTCATGACTCCTTCTGTACTTGAGGTCGTGAACGATCGTTCATGGGACAAATCTACTTTCGCACTCGAATAGTTGCAAGGATTCGAAGGATCTCGATGTACACAAATATACTGGCCCGGATAGTATCCCACTAATGTTTTGAAGAGGTGTTCTTTAATGCTGACAAAAACACTATACGTAAGCATTTCCATCTTTCCTATTCTACTCTCTTTCCGAATGGCTGAAAAACAGCATTTGTTCAATCTGTCTCTAAGATTATCGGCCAGTTGCACTTACGTCCCTTTTTTCCAGGGTCATGCAAACGCTGATTAATTTATTAGCTCAAGAAATGGCTTGAAGAACGAACGCCTCTGACCGACGGTATAGCTTGCATTGCAAAAGCTCCATTGGTTGCCTTACTCACAGAACATTGGAGAAATTAAGATTATTGCACTTGATATTCCAAAAGCATTTAATAGAGTTTGGCATCAAGCTCTCTTACCGAAAATGCGCTCAATACAACTTGCATTGCATAATTTTAAGTCTGTAATTCATTAAATAAATTCTGGTGTGCCACAGGGCTCTGTTTTGTCTCCGACTCTCTTTCTGATATTCATCAATAATCTTTTGTCTCAGACTTCTAATCCATTAAATTGTTTTGCGACAGTACGTCGTCGTTTCCAGATTCACGTCTTTGTCCTTCAGATGTGAATATAGAACGGCAGCGTATGATAAGCTCATTGATTTCTGTTCTCAATAATATTGCCAATTGAAGAACCATACACTGAAAATAAATTCCTAGGTAATATTGACAAAAACGTTTTGTTGACCTTTAACAAAACAATTTTATCGTTTTGATAAAATTTTTGTCAATTTGAAAGAATGATTTTGTTGATTTCACAAAATTTTTATAATCCAGCGTGATTTTTTGTCAGTTTAACAAAATATGCACTACAAATAATATTGTCAGTTTAACAAACCAAGTTTTGTTAATATAACAAAATAAAACAGAGATTTTTGTCACATCGACAAACTTTCTTGTGATGTTAACAAAATGTTTGTTGTATCTACAAAAAATCTGTTTTGTAAATGTTTGTCAATATCACAAACTTTTTGTTAATTTTTTTTTGTCAATTTAACAAAAAATGAAAACATTTTTGTTAAAATGACAAATATTTTGTTTTGGGGTTGAATTATTTTGTAATATTGATAAAATAATATTATCCAATAGATAAAACTATTTTGTAAGGAAACCAAAAAATTTCTTTTGTGTATGATATAGTTCACACTTGGTTTTTGTTAAAAAATCGATGTAAGATTAACTGAACTTAACAAAAATTGCGTATTGTCAATACGCCCTCACACATGGTTGCATGTGAGATCGTAGGGACGAAACGCCAATTTTTGTGGACTTAAATCCCAAAAAAAAAACCTATTTTGACAAAATTAATTTTGTTTTTTGTGGATTCAACAAAAGAAATTTGTAAAATTGACAAAATATTTTGTTGAATTGACAAAATATTTTGTCAATTCAACAATTTAACAAAATATAACAAGAAATTTTTGTTAATTTAACAAAATATTTTGTTAATCCGATAATAATAAAAAAACAATAACTCTAACAAAAAAAATTGTTAATACAACAAAAGAATTGTTAATATGACAAATTAATTTTGTAAATTCTACGAAATTTTGTCATATTGACAAAATATTTTTGTTATTTCAACAAATTAATCTGTTAGCATAACAAAATAATTTTGTGGATAAAACAAAATATTTTTTGTTACCTTAACAAAATTCTATAATTTTTGTCAATTTGATAAAACTTTTTGTTGGACGTATATTGACAAAATTTTTGTTAAATCAACCTAGATTTTTATCATATATACCTAGATTTTATTTTCAGTGTAGGCCGCGTGGAATTTAATGCTTCAAAAATTCAATTAAGTCTTCTGTCGTTAAATTGCAACCTATACCCTCTATGATGCTTTTCATGAAACCGTTTAGCTCTCAGTTCTCGGTATGTACCACGGGGCGCAGAGACCACCTTGTGTGGAATGACCACGCATTCAACGTCGCCAGTGTTTAGGTTTCCTTCAACCTTGTAAAAAATTTGTCACCCCTTCTGATCTGGCTTTAATCTATAAGGCTTTTATTCGTCCAAAGCTCGAGTACAATTCCCATATTTGGACAGGTGTTCCAATAATCCATTTGAGTCTCTTCAAAGGATTCAAAAAAGAAGTTTAAGAATGATAGATTATAGAAGAATAATAGAAACATTTGCATCTCTCAGCCCACTGGTCGTTGATTATGTTACCGTTATTTTTATAAATAATGTTCTTTTGAAATAGCCAGATGCATTCCTTTTAAACAATTCAACTGTAATACTCGCGCTTCAAGAATTGCCTATCAGTTTACGATTGAGTCTAACTTTTGACGTAGGTACATTTAAGTTTAGAGATTATTCTTTTGACCGCACTAGAAGAATGTGAAATGCTTTATCCGTCTTAATATTTTCCTCCTATTGCGATATTCAAACATTCAAAGCCCATGTGCATCGGTATCTGCCCTTAAACCCTCTCCAATCTGCCTAAAGACTTGCACTGTGCTCAAACAATTTAAGGGTAGCCATAACCTCGTTGGCGAGCGAAAAATTATTTTAAAAAAATGGGACGAAATATCAGTAAATTCCGATTCAACAAAGACGGGTTTTCCCCACTTCCTTTATTTATTTGTTGTATGTTGAACTTGAACTTTTAAGAATTCGTTTACCTAAGTAAACTAATTTATGATCTTTGACCTAACGCATCCAATACTCAGGATTCGCAGAGCCATCTGTTAAAATTGGTGTATAGTTCCAGCTTCCTGGAAAAATGTATTGTGATAACAGAACAGTATTTTGTTCCCGTCATACACTAATAATATCGTCGAAACCTTAATTTTTAATTTCGTTTCTCCAAATCTAATCAGCTTCGACTACATAATTCTTGAATTTACAAAACTAAACGATACAAATAACTTAATTCATAGCAAACCATGTGAAACCTTTGAAAGCAACTTAGCAACTTATAAATAACTAAATGATAATTTTAAACACCTCTACATAAAAGTAAACCCCTTAAAATCTCCCCATAACAGAACAAACCCCCCTTTATGCTAGTTATTGGCCATCATTATCGTGCAACCATAAAACTTAGTGCCTAAGTGCTTCCATACACATTCAAGCCCATACGTCTGTATCTAGATAGATTTTCTTGATGGCGGTTCGTAAAAAGCAGAACACACAACCACACACTCCGAACAACACATAGATAATATTGGACGCATTATTTCGATATGCAAATTGCTCCTAAACAGTATTAAGCAGTGTTAAATGCGATAATGGTACCAATTATTATTATAGGCACAAACTCATTGCCACTTATAGTGAGCAGCAATACCTACGGATATATATGTATCTCATGGATAGGTATATCTGCTCGAACGGTTTTTATTGGCAAAGTTGGCGCTTTCGCTGTAGCATATTATGGCATGCGGTTCGGCGTCGTCGCCGTCGCTCGTCGCTGCCTGATTTTTATGTTCTTTTGGCAATTTGGTTTTTTCTTGATTTGTTTTTATCTGTCAGTCAATTTAGAGTTTTTTTTTTTTGCTGTGTGAGTACTTTGTGAAGTTTAAATCTATTCGCGTTTTACCAATATCTGTGTCAACTAAATGGATTATGCTGAATTTTATCGCCCGTTGCTGTTAGCCAAAGTAATTAAGTGGTATCTAGTAAATTGCAGCAAATGGCAAGTCTTAGCTAGCGAGGGTTTATTGCTTTCGCATTTTGTCAAATCATTTAATATGGGCTGTTACAACTTGTTAGTAGGTTTTCAGTTGCAAAATAAAGGTTTGATGTTTAATCAATCAGAGAAAACGCAAGGCTTGGTATCGCTTTACTCACTTGCTCGAGGTAATGCACCCTACCTAAAAATCACTATTATGTAAATAATGAACTTTTGATTTTGTTTTTCTTTTATAATTTTATGTAATAAACTTAAAATTTTAAAAATGAATGTTACTATAGAGAAAAATGTTCATAACCATAAAATTCATTTTTAAAGAATTAAAACAACACCTTTTGAATTTTGAGCTAAAAAGAGGATGCCAAAATGTGATTTCTCAAGCAAATATTAGTTTATGCAAGGACAAAAATTATTAATCGTTGTAGGTTTCAAAATAAAAATAATAAGATTTTAAAATTTTTTTTTAAAAACTTTTTTAAGAAAAAAATTTAATAAATTATTACAATAAAAATCAAATTTCAAAAAAAAAAAAAATATACCTACTAACACGTTTTTGAGGTATACATAATATAAGACTTTCAAAGAAAAAATTGATATTTGTTTTTTTTTTTTTTTTTCAAAAAACCCAAAGTTTTTAAAAGCAATGTTTTTCATACTTTTTAGAAATTCCTTTATACAAAATTTCATTAAAATCTGTTTTGCCAACACTGAGAAATTCAAAACTCGAAAAAATGGTTTTATGGTAGGTACAGTCAGTAATATCTTAATTTTAATTTTCTTAATTAAATTAGATATAGATAGTTAAAATTAATCAAAAGAAACAAAATTTTATCAAAATTCTAGGTGCCGTTTTCGAGAAAAATTCAATTTTCCAAAACCATTTCTTAAAATTTGTAGCTTTATTTTTAAATAAAACAATATTTTTTTTCACATCTTATAGACTGTGTTAAAAAACTTTTAATCCTCAAGTTTTCAATAATCGAGAATGAGGTTTTCTAAATATTGAGTTTTGAAAAAAAAATAATTTTTCAACCATGAATGAATTTTGGCGATTTTTTTTTTAAATATGTTAAATAGTTTTTGAGAACAAGAAATAGTTTATAAAATTTCGAAAAAAAATCGTTAGTTATGATCTAAAAAAAAACTGTGGGGGGGGGGGGGGGGAATCGCCCGAGACATTTAGGACTTAGTCGAAGAGATAGACAGAAATGCGAGACTCATTTTTCTAGTCTTCTCTATCATCGCAATATAGAGCTCGATATGTTTTACGAATCGAATATACTTATGTCGCAAGTAAACATGGTTATATGGTAGGTACCTACTGTCAGTAATGCCTTATTTAAATAAAAAAATTAAATTATAGATCGTAAAAACTAAAGGAAACAGAAAAAAAATTCATCAAATTTCAGGCGCAGTTTCCGATAAAATACGATATTCGAAAAGAATTTTAAACATTTGTATACTGGGTATACCGTTGTTTTTACATAATTTAATACTTCAATCTAGCACAAAAGAATTGTTCAAAATCAGTTGTAACGTTTTTGAGAAAATAGAACCAAAAAAAGGGTTCTATTGGAAATGCCATTGGCAGATACCCATTTTGATGCATTCGGAAAAAAAAATCGAACTCGAGATTTCGATCAAAGTTGACATTGATCTCGCAATTCTGTCTGTCTGTCTGTCTGTTCGACTACAGCTAAACGGCTCGGCCGATTTTCTTTAAACTTGGTAGATACCTATGGGTTTTATTTTTTTTCCCCCGGATGTTTTTTGATTTGATTTTTTAAGACTAAAAATAACGGTACCAGCCATCCTATTTTTTTCGAAAATTTAAAAAAAAATTTTTTCTCAAAAACTGTCCAACAGATTTAAAAAAAAAATCATAAAATTTCATTTAGTTAAACCTAGGTAATGAATGAAAAACAATTTCCAAGAAATTATTATTTTTGGTACCCTCCTTGGAACCATTTTTTTTGTTTTTGATTTTCTCAAAAACGGTACAACCGATTTTGATCATTTTTTTATGTTAAGGCTCCCCAGCAGTTTCAATATTATTGTGTATTCAAATTTCCAAAAAAAAATTTTTTTTGGATTTTTAAAAAAAAATTCAAAATTTTTGTTTGAAAACTCAATATTTCGAAAACCCCATGCTCGATTTTTTTAAAACTTGATAAATAAAAGTTTCTTAAAATGATCTACAAAAAATGAGAAAAAAACTATTTTACTTAAAAATAACGGTACCCTCCATACAAATGTTAAAAAATGGTTTTCGAAAATCGTATTTTTCTCGAAAACGGTTCCGAGAATATTGCTCAAATTTTTAGTCTTTCAATTAATTTTTAAGATCTATAATTTAATACAAGAAATTTTGAAAACAAGACATTACTGACTGTACCTACCATAGAGCGATTTTTTTTAAATTTCGAATTTCTCATTATCGACATAACGGATTTTAATGAATCTTTTTATAGAGATGCTTCTAAAAACTTTAAGAAACATTGCATTTCAAAACTTTAAAAAAAATATTTTTTGAATTGAATTGAATTTTGAATTTTTGGAAAATTCGATATCTCAAAAATGGGCCAATATTTTTTTCGGAAATTTAATTTTCATTCGTACAATAATAAAAACCTAAAGTTGACGTACCAATTTTTTTTTAAATATTTTAAAAATTTTATATACAAAACCTTATTTTATTAAGAAACCTGTTAAGTCTCTGAACACTAACATAATCATCATTCAATTGAAATACATAATTATCTCTTTTAATATTTTGTATATCTTTCTCTTTCTTTCATTTTTAATATATATGTATATATATATATATATATATATATATATATATAATATTTCCTAGATTTGGAAAAAATTGTATGGCAGCTACTTTTAATTTTGATCTTGAAAAAAAAAAAAAAAAAAAGACTTGTAGGGAAAAATTTAAAAATGCTAATTTACTAAAGAAAACTGGCCGAGTTGTTAAGGCTATAGTCGAACATAAACTTAGACAAACAGAATTTCACGATCAACTTTTTTCGTCATGTGAGTTCGATTTTTCTTTACGAATACATTATTAATACCAACCAAAACTTGGATTTACTTGGCAATTTTAAAAGTTATGACCAGTGAATTCTCCAAATTTAAGTCCGTTATACCTAATAGCAAAATTTTACCTCATAATTTCGAATTATTTCGAAATTTTAAAATTAAACTTCATAAGTTTAGAACTTGGCGTACACACAGGTTCTTTTTTTCTAACATTAATTTTTGTTTTTTGTGGTTTCACTCTTTTTGCAAATATTTTATTTTGTCAAATAAACATTTTGAAAGACATCAGGGAAGCTAGTGGTGTGGTATTCTAAATACACATGCAGTCTATGTGAAGGTAATATTTTAAAGAATTTTTTTTATTAAGAACATAGAAGAGAAAATTAACAAATTCAACAACAATGGGATGTGCTCCATATATAATTTATAACAATTTCATAAGAAAATAGGTCGATGCCACCTCCCCATAACTGAAAATTTCAAATTTTCTTTTGTTAGCACCACAAGACCTACCGTTGTGCGAAATTACTAAGTTCTACAGAGTCGGGAAGTGCTCCATAATTTTGATGATGTGTAAAAGTAAGTTAGTGAGTTAGTCAGTTTTACGGTTTTAGAAATTTTTTAAGTCATATATCTCAGAAACCACTAATGCTGAAAAGTTGAAATTTTATGAGGCGCTTGTGTTTAGTCAGCTCAACAAATACTGTGAATTTGAAGTTTCTGACCAAACGGGTACTGACGTTAAAAAGAGGTCGAAAATCGCCCGAGTTTGTACCTGTAAAAGGTTGTAGAAGGCAGTACCTTGCCCTTTGATACATTTTTTATATAATCACTTTCTAGAAAGAAAAATGCATTAATTTATTATATTATTAGATAACAATATCTACAAAATTTGGCAGAAAGTTGTTTTCGATAACACACAATTATTAGGAGCTATACCTGCTCGAAAAAATAACTATATTTTATTAATCTACGAGTACTATGTACTTATTTTTATATGACAATAATTTCATTCGTAAAAGAAGAGTTTCCTGAGATTTTTTGTAGACGTTCACATGATCTACCAGTTGTGTAAATAAAATTCTTTTTGGTATGATAGAATTTACTGTTCAAAAAAATTAAGAAGAATGAAAATATTGGTGGAATTAGTACGATGTTAAAACTATTTTAGAATGATACTAGGTTTAAATGACGATTTTGCAAATTTTAATCGAATCCATTTTATTAAAGTTAAAATCATCGAATACCTATTTTATTTTTTTAGTTTCGTGCTTACTTCAAATGACTCTTTGACATTTACAAACGCCAAAATGGTTTGTTTATTAAATTGTATGCATTAACTGTCATTGTTTTAGGTATGTTCAGAAGGAATTTATTATATCTACAAGGTGGCGCAAAATTAATCACCCTATCGGAAGATGTTATAATTTTTGTAAATTGCGTCGTACGCCAATCATATTTGATATTTGTGAACTAGACAGATACAGTATACAAATAGAAAAGCAATGGAACGCGTGGAATAATTGTGTAGATTCTTTTGACCAATAATCCCTCGGTGGTGTTAGCTTAAGCTCAGCGTGAATTTCGACGTCGATTTCCTATAATCGTGTCGCGCCAATTGGGCAAACATTCCGGCGCTTAGCTACTCGACTTGAATAGACTGGAACCCTAGATGACCAGGCAGAGCGTGGCCGCCGCCGGACTAATCGTTCGGCCGAGAATATCGCGGCTGTGGCTGCCGATGTCGCTGAGAACGAAGAAACATCAACCAGACGACACGGGCCATGCAATATGGACATCGCACCAGACGGACCCTACATCGAATTTTAGTGAAAGACTTACACATGTTCCCGTACAAAGTGCAAACAGTTGATCAGTTAATGCCTGCTGAGCATCATCCGTCGCGTGTGAATTACTGTCAGGCCATCCTCAGTCTCCACAACTAAGAAGACGATTTTGTGTCGAAAATCATCGTGAGCGACGAGGCGCATTTCCACTTAAGCAGTTACGTCAATAAGCAAAATTTTCGTTTCTGAGGCATTGAAAATCTGAGTTTGATGTATGAAGAGCCATTACACCCACTTGAAGGCACTGTGTGGTGCTATACGTTCATGGGGGCCGTATTTTTTTGAGGACACCATCGGCAATACGATCACTGTTACTGGCGAACGCTACAGGGACACGATCAACAAACTTCTTAGTTCCGAAATCAGGTGAGCTTGGCTTACATCTGATTTCAACAACCGCACATACAGTGCGAGGCACAATGGTTATTGTGAAAGCAGCGTTTCCTGTTCGCTTAGTCTCCCGTTTTGGCGCTTTGACATGACCACCAAGATCGCCCGATTCAACCATCCCAGAATTCTTTCTTTGGGGCTACTTGAAGTCGCGACCTTATGCCAACAAACCCAGACAATCGCAGCCCTAGAAGAGAATATTCGACAGAAATACGAACAGTTATCAGTGGAACCTTGCAAAAAGTAATGGAAAATACGATAAAATGAGCACTTATGTACTTATGGCGGCAGCACACATTGCAAGAGCTATGAGTACCAATGAATCCAGAAAAAGTCACTGTTTGGTGCGGATTATGTGCTGGCGGAATCATTGGGCCGTATTTCTTTAAAGATGATGCGAATCGCAACGTTACTGTGAATGGTCACCGCAACCATGCGATGATAAGAAACTTTTTTTTTGCGCAAAATGGAAGAGCCTGACTTGCTTGACATGTGATTTCAACAAGACGGTGCCACATGCTACACAGCACGCGTAACAATGGACCAATTGAGAGAGCGAGTTCGGTGAACAGTTTATTTCACGTTTGGGGCAGGTCAATTGGCCGCCTAGATCGTGCGATTTAACGCCTCTAGATTATTTTTTGTGGGACTATGTTAAGGCTCATGTCTATACCGACAAGCCCGCTTCGGTTGACGCACTGGAAGCCAACATTGAAGCATTTATTAATGAGATACCGGCCGAACTGTTAGAAAGAGTATACCAAAATTGGACTAAGTGGATGGACCATTTGAGGCGCGGCCGCGGGCAACATTTGCATGAAATAATCTTCAAACATTAAATTATATCGACTGTACTATCGATTCAAATAAAGATTTCATGCATTTTTCTGAATTTTATGTGTTTTTGTTTTTTAATTTCCGATAGCTCTTAAAAAATCACTTGTTATTTGACCCTTAAGAATTTTGTGCGATTTTTCAATGAACCTCATTTGAATTTTTCACCAATAAAACAGTATGCGCCGACTCTTGATTTGAGGGAAGAAAGCTTAACGCAATCTGGATGTCCAAGTTTCGACGACTGTATTAGCCGTTGGGGCCATGTATTTACATAGACAATTACTATTTTCAAATATTGGTCCGACATAAGTCTGAGGAAATGGACAACAGTCAAATTGTCCAAAAACAAACGCAAGAAATGCACACAAAATTTTAAAGCTTATGTTTTTTAAGTTTCTTGTCTTAGATCACGCTTGAATAGCTGGATGGATTCTGGTGAAAAAATCGATTCAATTATAGATTATATGATACTTTTCATAGAGCATATGAATTCCGTGGATCAGCAAAACGGGTGTGGGCGACAGCTACAGCAACATAACTAATTCCTCTCAGATAAATACACATCTAACAAAAAGATAACCTACTTGGCAAAAAATGCTTGATGAATATTTGAATAATATTTGAGATGTTGCCATCAATAAAATTATAAAACAAACCACCTCGGCCGATCAAATATTGGATTCCATATATCCAACATGTGTAGATATTTATGATTCAAGTGAAATGATACCTTTTCGTTTCGAGATCAAGATTGTTAGCCTGTCAAAAACTGAACTTGATGAATGAATCAGAACTATTATTTTCATCATGTTGGCTTTAACAAAAGCCGCACCGCGCCAAAAACTCGTTTATTTGTTTTACAACCCTGGATGGCCAATATTCGTTCATTTATTAATTGCCTGTATCGCTGTTTACGTTTGGCTTTATCTTCTGGTCGTCGCTCGTCGTCTTGGTCGTCGTCGACTTTATGTTTGGACATATACCTATGGGCCAGCTATATTGTATTGGTTGAGATTCCTCTCTTTGCCGGATCGGTGCTGAAAGATGTGGTGTCGGTCGCTCGTGGCCAATGTGCCATAAGCCAAGCCAAGAAGGTGCGAGTTGATGAAAAAAAAAAAAAAATACCCCAGCACCAGCACAGCACATGGCACAACGGCGAAAGAAATTCACTTGGACACGAGCACGCGGCTTAATTGAGACCAAGTCGCCATCGTCGTCGTTCACTTCGCATATACATCCATCCCGATACCGATCCCGATTCAAATCCCGTACCTTCCATCTTCCATGTGGGGCTTTAGATATTTTGTATAACAAATACCATGTCTTTTGGTACTCAACATTCCCCAGATATACATATCTACACACAAATAAGTAATAAATTCCCCCTTCGGGTAGGAGGACGAATAGTATCTCGTCTTTTGCGATATAAATTTCTCTGGAACATGGATTTTACATTTGGCAATTATTATCACGGTATAGAATGCAGGATGGCCCGGTGTATCTATGGGGGCTTTATTGTCTCTAGAGGCTTTGGGTGACATATTAATTGGCACCTAGATGTTGAAGGACACTTATAAATAGTCGAAGATATACCTACACTAAGCATATCTCCTTATTTGAGCGCCTTTTAAATGCTTCACTGCCACTTGATTGTGCTTAATCGATCGATCCATCGACCGATCGATCGGTGAGGAGCTTTAATTTTTGTTTTATATTTCTTAAAACCTCGCTGATGGTTGTGCACTAATTTCTTCACCTGGGAATTAGCAAGGACAACATTGTTGCAACAAAAATGCAACATCAACAATTTTGTGCAACAAATTATCGATCGTGAGAGATTAAAATGATATCAAACGTGAGTTAATGTCAATTTTTGTTCGTTTTCTTAAGCCGGGCCCGGTCGGCCGGTGGCAGATAGGTATAGGGACTCTTATACCCCTGTGTGACTTCGTAGTCGTCGTCAAAAGCCGTCATATTATGTCCGTTGATGGTTGAATTCTTCTAAGGCGAGAGAGCAGCTCCCTGCTTTCTTGCCTTGCCATCACTCGTACAACGATCACTTCGTTGATATGCCTAAGACATTAATCTCGTAATCAGATTACGAAAGCAGTTTTTCTTGGCTTTTCTTATTTTCTTATTATTTTTCTCATTTTATTTGATTCGTCTTAAAAAATTGTTTTGTGTGTGAGTTTTTTTTTTTTTGTTTTATATTTTGGAGTTATTTTTTTTTTATTTCGGATTGAATTTGTTTTTTTGGTCAGTTAGATGGATTTGGATGACATTTCCGCTGCCGAATCGAAGAGGGTCGGAGAGGAAAACGGGGCATAAACGACAATTGACATCAAACTACTGGAATAGGTCTTTTGTAATCAATATGTCGATACAGATTGACATGTTTGACAAAGTTTTGGAATTTGTTGGTATCTGAGAGGGGAGAAACAGTTTTTTTTTAATTAAATTTCGATTCAACAAAATTTTAAATGTGTAATAGTTTTGATGTGTTGTTCACTGTGTTCAGTGGCTCCAATGGGAACTCTGCGTTGATTTTGAGCTGATGTTAATCACATAAGAATTTGTTGAATGAGTATTCCATCAGGTTAAGATGTTTGTTGAATTATGTTGATACCTTATGTATAAGAGGCTTTGATGGACGTTTCAAAAGAAAAACAACGGAAAAGATCACAATCTTTTACAATTTGAGAATGTAGGAATACAAATGTATGTCAAATGTACCTACTAAAATATTACCCCCAAAATATTGACAAATTACTGATGTAACGGACTACAAAATCGTGTGCTAATAAAAAGATATTTAATGCCAAATGTCAAAAATTCTGGTTTTTCACGTATAGTTCTTTAAGGTCGACTCTTACCCACAACAAATAAGTATATAAATGATTAGTATATTGTGCAAGAATCTGGGAAGTTATGAATTTTAAAAATATGTATTTCTTCATTTGAAGACCTTAAGAGGGCACGGTAAGAAAAATCGATCCTTGGATCGACCAACTTTTCTGTTCAGCATATCTCAAGAGCAATTGGTCCTACGTAAGTCTTGATGAGGAATATTTTTGTGGAACTAATGTCAAGCCTTTTTTCGCCTAACTTCGGTAACAATTCAAAATAATATTCATAAGATGTAAAACAGCATTAATGGCTGGTACACTTTTCGCGGCCCACAAAAACCGAAAGGGCATAAATTACATATTAAACGAAAGCATTTTTTTCATAGATGTGCAGAATACCAAAATTATTTAAATATACTACACAGAAATTGTTTAAAACAATAAATAAAAATTGCAAAAAAATGTCCGGAAAACAAAACAATTAGAAATGTCAAATCGACTACCGACATCTGTTGCTGAATAGATCATACATTTACACTACACTGAAAATAAATTCCTAGGTAATATTGACATAAACGTTTTGTTGACATTTAACAAAACAGTTTTATCGTTTTGATAAAATTTTTGTCAATACGAAAGAATTATTTTGTTGATTTCACAAAATTTTTATAGTCCAGCATGATTTTTTGTCAGTTTAACAAAATATGCACTATATTTGTCAGTTTAACAAACCAAGTCTTGTTAATATAACAAAATAAAACAGAGATTTGTGTCACATCGACAAACTTTTTTGTGATGTTAACAAAATGTTTGTGGTATCTACAAAAAATCTGTTTTGTAAATGTTTGTCAATATCACAAAGTTTTTGTTAATTTTTTTTTTGTCAATTTAACAAAAAATGAAAACATTTTTGTTAAAATGACAAATATTTTGTTTTGGGGTTGAATTATTTTGTAATATTGATAAAATAATATTCTCAGATAGATAAAACTATTTTGTAAGGAAACCAAAAAATTTCTTTTGTGTATGATATAGTTCACATTTGGTTTTTGTTAAAAAATCGATGTAAGATTAACTGAACTTAGCAAAAATTGCGTATTGTCCATACGCCCTCACAGATGGTTGCATGTGAGATCGTAGGGACGAAACGCTAATTTTTGTGGACTTAAATCCCCAAAAAAAAACTATTTTGACAAAATTAATTTTGTTTTTTGTGGATTCAACAAAAGAAATTTGTAAAATTGACAAAATATTTTGTTAATTTAACAAAATATAACAAGAAATTTTTGTTAATTTAACAAAATATTTTGTTAATGTAACAAAACAATTTTGTTAATTTAACAAAACAATTTTGTTAATTTAACAAAACAATTTTGTTAATCCGATAATAATAAAAAAAACTGTTACTGTTTTCAAATCTTCCCTGAAAATAAAATATCCCCCTGGTTTGACAAGAATGCGTTAATATTCTCAAATACGTTAACAAACAAACAAAATATCAAATTCGAATCAGAACTGAGTAAATCGTTCATTTCAAATGATTGAATCGTTCAACAATCGATTACGAAAATGATCCGATCATTTCAACCAACCGATCATTTTTATTTCACTGAAATGATTCAATACTGTTCCTATTTGATTTTAATTTCGATTTCGATGATAAGATTGACTTATGGCTTTGATAGTTCTCACAAAATACTCTATTATTGTAAGCCATAAATTGCCAAATAACATCCTATGATGGCTACTTTGTACATGGATTAAAAAGTGTCAAAAAAGTTTTCGGCTGACATTATGTACGAAATACACTTTGTACGTTATAGCTGAATTCGTCCTCTATATGTCAAGACATAAACTGTCAAATTCCATCAAAGGATGGCTACGATGTCGATGGATTAAGAAACGTCCAAAAATCCACATTAAACATACCGGATTCTGATACATCAAATAACATCAGTTCAACCCAGCAATTGTTTTTGTGGCCTACAACATCAACAACCAATCTGCAACGTGTCAAAAATCTGCAATGTGTCAAAAATGTGTATAGGTTTGAAAGTTTGTTTACCATTAACTGTTTTCCTTTGGACTCCAGGATTGAGTGCTTAGTAAGTACTTTTCATTGCATTCAACAATTTAAAAAAATCATAAATTCTCTGTCTTTTATTAAATGATAATGAATTAAATAAATAAATTGGCACTCGAATTTCGAGAGCTGGGTCGGCTAGTAATATAATAATCTACAAAGTGAAATTAAAGTCCTTTTCAACAACTTCTATCCTACAAGACCGGATAACCCCATACGCTAAAACCGTCATCGGACAATATCAGTGTGGTTTCATTCCAGGCAAATCAACAACTGATCAGATCTTTATCCTTAGGCAGGCGATGGAAAAATGTCTAGAATTTAACATCCCAACATACCATCTGTTTATAGACTTTAAGGCCGCCTATGATAGCATAGCCAGGGTAGAACTTTACAAAGCCATGATAGAATTCGGCATCCCAAATAAATTGACACGACTATGTACTTAGGTTGACCATGACCAACGTAACAAGCCAAGTAAAAATAGCCAGATTGCTATCCAGACCGATCAACATTTTTAATGGACTCCGACAAGGGGACGGCCTGGCCTGCCTCCTCTTCAACCTGGCGTTGGAGAAAGCAATCCGTGACTCTGGCACGGTAACAAGAGGGACCATCGTCAACAGGTCCAGCCAGTTACTGGCTTACGCAGACGACATCGACAGATCGAACAGGCGGCACAAAATCTGAGGCTGCGCATTAGTGAAGTCGCGTCGAATGCGAGAGGAACAGCTGATCAAACAATCAAGGTAGCCGAGCACTAATTTGATGTGGTGCAATCATTTAAATACCTTGGGTCAATAGTAGCAGCCGATAACAATATAGAAGAAGAAATACGCGGGCGGCTTCTCAAATTCAACAGAGCCTACTATAGTCTGTCAAAGCTCTTCAAATCCAGAAATCTCACCATAACTTCAAAACTGCTGCTGTACAGGACCATGGTCCTGCCAGTACTCACATATGGATCCGAGACTTGGGTGCTTAGCAAAAAGCACTCCGACCTCTTAGCTGCGTTCGAGAGAAAAGTCTTAAGGAGAATTGTTGGCCCCATATGTGAGGAAAGACGATTCCGGAGACGGTACAATCATGAATTGTACGCAATCTACTTTGAAGCAGATATCGTGACAAAAATTAAGCTCGGTAGACTCCGGTGGGCAGGGCACCTACCTCGCATGAGCGAAGAGGAACCTGCTCAGAAAGTTCTTTGTGGTACATTCTATGGTAGACGACAGCGTGGTAGACCATGCCTGCGCTGGAGAGATGGCGTGGCGTAGACCAGGACGCCCGAAGCCTTGTGATGCGCAACTGGATGGCGTCAGCTCGAGACCGGGATAGGTGGAGAGACTTGTTGAAAGAGGTCAGGACCGGAACCCGGTTGTCGAGCCGATGATGATGATTATGATGACTTAGCCACTTAGCCCTTCATCCGTACAAAATCCAACTGACCCAGGATTTCAAAGTAGTTCATGACCGTAAAAAATGGCATTTGCTCGCTGACTGTACTTCGGAGCGTTTGAAAGAGCACCAGAATTTTGGCCGAAAAAGCATCATTTGTAACGAGTAGCATTTTTGAATGAATGGCTGTGTTATCAAGCAGAATTACCGTATATGGAATGATACCAACCCACACGAGCTTCACCAAGTGACAATAAAAATAAATTTGGTGGCGCAAAGGCTCACAGATAACCTAGTGACTTATATCTCTCAACCATTCCTGTGTGCGTGTTATTAGAAATGGAGGGGACCTACAAATTTCTGGCTACTCCGAAGCACTTTTCATGACAAGAGATTCTGTTAATGGATATGTCAATTCCTCGCAAGAGGCAGTAAACACTCCAAACAACTTTTTTGCAGCGGCTGAGAATCGAACCTAAGTCTTTCTGCATGACAGTCCAACGGTCTAACCATTATGCCAAGGGGTACTACACCAAGTGACAATGCATCCTCAAAAAGTTGGTGTGGATTTTAGGCCGAGAGCGTTATTGATGCGTACTTTTCTAAAACGAGGTTGGTTAGGCGGTGACCATCAATGATGAGCCCAGCAGAATCATGATTAGCAATTTCTTATGGCCCAAATGAAACCAAATGGATGTAGACGACACAGTGAACCTCTCGAAGAAGTGAGATGAATTGGGCACCAAGGTCATGCGATTTAACCCCGCTAGACTTTTTCTTGTCGTGTTTCCTGAAGTCGTGTATGAAGGTGTATGCGAATAAACCACAATCCACCGATGCCCTTAAGGTGAGCAAAACACAGGCCATCGTTCAGATGGATCTATGGGGAAGACTCATTTAAAATTGGACCATTCGAATCTGTGCCACCGTAAGAAGTCAAGGTGGGCATTTGAACGATGTCATATTCCATACATAATGGTATACATGGGACCTTTCAAACAAAAAACAATTTTGTTAACACCTCACACAAAGCTTAGTTTATTTCATTTCACCATGAACTGAAATGGACTTCGATGACATTTATATTCTGTCACATTTGTTTCCTATCACCTTCAATATTCTTTTTTCTTGCCTTCTTTCTTTCTTTTTGCCTACCTTATACTAAAAGTTCAGAAACTAAAAATTTACAAAAAATTGTGACAATTTTAAATCTTAACTTAAATTATAATGCTTGTGATTTTACACTTTGATTCCCTTAGCAGTGTTGCCAGGTTATAGGCTTTTTTTCCTTAGATTTAGATTTTGATTGGAACACAAACTTTCTTTAGAAAAAAAATTATTTAAAAAACTCGTTCATTTAAATCAAGTCATTAGGTGAACGAAAATGTTTATTGTTTGCTAAACAGTTTTCATTAGTGTATATGAACGAATGGAATCTTTTCTCTAAGTCACGCTTTCAAGATATGTTCATAATGTTTTGAAAGTATTTCAAGGTTTAAAAAATAAATGTCTACGTAAAAATGGCGGACTATTTGACTCGAATTCGTAAGGAGAAAGACTAAATTAAGTGTTGCAACCATTATTTTCAGCGTGCTTAAATCTCTAATTTTTCATATTTCCTGAGTCGCTGAATGGCTGAGTATTTCGTTGTATCTAATATCTAAAGCTAAGTGTTCAAGATTGGTAGATCTTACAATATTATCAGACCTGACAATGCCTGATCTGAAAATGAAGTTGTGTGTTTACACAGTTGGTAGAAAATCTACCAATTTATTGCCAGAAGTTGGCTGATCTCAAATCAACGTCCAAATTCACTTCAAATTGTCTAACAATGAAAAAATTTTGTAATTTTAAGAAAAAGTACACTTGACAATTTCTTACAATTAATTGCAATATTTCAATATTGTCAGCTAGTGTACTCATAATTGTCAGGGGCCTATTTCACCATCTTACAAAATTGTGATTACAAGCATTTTTTTAACAAATTTGTAAAAATCGAGTTTTTTTTATATGTAATTTTTCTTAATCACAAATTTGTACTTGTAATTTGTAGTTGGTGAAATAGGCCCCAGATCTGACAGATTTATGACAATTAATTGTGGGGCAAGACGGTTGTAAGACATTATAAGATTGTAACCATGTTTTTCCCCTACAGATCTGACAATATTGTAAAATCTACCAATCGTGTAAGCTTAGCTTAGGTAAGGCTCTGATTAGTTATTAGTTTAAATGAATAAATTTGGTAGTGCAACATCTTAAAGAACCACGACCTAGTGACTTACGACTTTCAATCATTTCTGAGTACGTCACATCAGGAATTACAATTTTCTGCCGTTTCCGATCGGCTCTTGAATGGTTTTCCACTTCCTCGCAAGAAGCACATACTCTCCTGAAAAAAACATTTTTGCGGCTCATAGAATCGTGAATTAGTGATTAGTTATCTATAACTTTTGGCTCTTTAGCTTATGACACAACAAAATGTGATGGCACTACTCACTTATCAGTTTAAACCTGAGTTCTTTGTGACCTCTACAAGTAAGTAGGGGGGCCAAATAAGGCCCACCTAACGGATTTTTCGAAATATCTGCTAGATTTTTGAGAGTATCCGAGTAAACTAAATAGGTTATGATTCTTTGTCATTTTATCTACATGAAAACATAGATTTTATTGTTTTCGTAAGATTGAAAAGTATATTTTTTTGAAATTTATAAAAAGCTTACGTTGTTCTTAATAAGGCCCATGGGGTCTTAATAAGGCCCACTCAGTTTTCTTAAGAACATCGCAATTAAAAACACAAAAATTAAATTTATTTCATAAGGAAATAGTCTCTTTAGTTTAACAAAAAACACAAATTAAATAAAAAAACTTAATTTGAGCAAAAAACTTAAACAAAAAAATATAAATTTCACTTCTTCGTAAAAAAATAAAACTAAAATATTCTTTAACCTGCAATGCGTCTTTTTATGTTGGTTACTGTCCTATTAGAAGCTCTTTTTTTGGGAAAAGTTGGCATTTGGTCTGAAACACATTAAAAATATAAAATAAAAAATATATGTATAATATAAAACCCAATAATTAAAAGCAAATTTGCGTGTGCCCAATAAGGCCCATCCCTTATTTTTGTGGGCCTTTTTAGGAACATGCAAGACTTAAAAAAAATTATTTAAAACTAACGATCAAACATTTTTTACAAACAAATAATGTTGTAATTTACTCAAAATATTATATATTATACGGGAAAAATCAAAAAATAGGTTCTTACTTGGTTTAAATTTGTTAAAAAAGAACACAAAACACACTACTTTTTTATAATTTGCTAGTTTTTCCCCCCAGACGAACTTCATTGAGCTGTAGGTCAAGACATGAATCGCGCAGCTGGCTTTTTTTCCTTTGTATGTGTTCTTGTAGACATGGTTTAAATATGCAAAGCAAAAAAAGTCCCGTTATTTGTTCGTTTCTGTGTTTTCTGACAAGTGGGCCTTATTAGGAACAGGGCCTTATTTGGCCCCCCTACCTTAGTTTAAAGAGCGAACATTGCGGGCAATGATCAGGGAAATCTGGACGAATTTTATGGAGTTCAATAAAGAGAAAATCAACACAGAAGTGGTTTGATAATCATTGAAAATTGAAGTAACAGATCTTGAGGAAGAAACAAAACTGAACTAATTAGTTAATATCCCAGGTTAAGGTAAGCTTGCTTACCGAGGTCTTACGTTCATGTCACCAGACGAGAATGGAAGACTCAACAGAATAATTATAAAACTTCTTGCTAAACAGCAGGAAATTTCTTTAACTTAAGTAACAAATATTAGAGACCCTAATGGGTTCATCGGATGGTAGAGAATATCGAAGCCCCAAGGTGAGTGTGTGTGGAAGGAAAATTTCTGGAGTTGGATGTTTACTAATCAATAGAGGCGATAAGCGATTGAGTAATTTACCAATGGTCAGAGGGATACATACCAAGCCAAGGTAGTCGTGCCTATAGTCTACACGACAAATCTTCATACATTTCCTCTGCATCATCAACAGCTCAAAAGATTTAATTTATACAACAAAATTACCTATTTCAATTAAAATTCCAAATTAAATTATCAACTACCGCATATTTGTTGATTTAAGCCTTTCCATACCTAATGCTAATGTGTTTGTTAAATTCTTCATAAATATTCCAGGTACTTATGAAATATACTGTTATAAAACATTCAAATCACCCAAAACATAGCGTGCTAAATGATTTGAATTTTCTAGATTCCTTTGCTGCCTCGTTTTTATAATAAACAAATAAGAATAATAATTTCCCAAATGATCACCATAATTGAATGTTTACCCATGCAGCACCTATTTTTTTTTAAACAACATTTACGAAAGCTTTTCAGAAATTAGATAGCAATTTTCTCAAATTATCTGGACAAATCTGAGAACAAAATGTACTGTACTGCAGTATACACTTCATGTACAGTATAGATACCTTATAGGTAGGTAAGCATGCAAGTAATTGGTTAGCTATTCTAATTTCTCAATGTGTTTTTTTTTTTAAACTATCGAATATAATAAGTAGATTGTGGCTGGGGAAAATATTGTAAGCCCTACAATATCACTTTCACGCATTTTAAAGGCATTAATTGGGCATGGAAGAATCTAGAATACAAAAATATGTAGGTATGTGTGTGTAAATAGAACTTAAGTGACATATAAGTAGAGTTTAAATCGTAATTCACCCATTTAAATATTCCAATTAAGTCCCAATGGAGGACAATGGCCATTGACTCATTTTTAACCGGAATATAGAGAGGTTGTATAATAGTTGGGTGAAGCCAATTTTGGACAAGAGTTTTCGGACCTTTCTCCATTATTTTTAAAATAAATTATTATTATAATGGAACAATAAACCGAATTAGCGAACTAAATTACATATGTCTCACTAAAATTAATCAATTCTTCACAGCTTAAAAAAATTTAGGTGATACAATCATAAGAATCTACCTAGTTCTTAAAAATACGGGAAGGTTTTCGATACTTTCAAGAGAAAAGTTCATATACGAAGCCTATTGTGGTGAAAACATTTGAACAGCAGTGGAGTAGCAGCACAGGCGTTATGGGGGCTTTGCTCTCCTACGCAACACCTACGCGTCCAGGTGTTTTTGTCATTATGATTTCAATAATAGAAAAAGAAGTTAAAAAATTCAAAATAATCGAAAACAAAAGCAATACGGACTTTTTGAATAGTTTATATTGCTTCACTTGTCTATTTTTTAGTTAATCTTCAAAGAACCGTGTCCAGGTTTAATGGTTAAGTAAAGTTCAAATAACACAAAGAATATGTCTGCGAGTGACTTTCTGTCACCCTCTTCACACAAAACACAACGATACAAAAACTTCGAATCGAATTAAGTCTGTTTACTTGTTTTATTTGCATCCCGGATCGGAGAGTTCTTTCGAAAATTTTATATTTTCCAAAGTGGTGAATCTACCGCACAAAAAGCTTAAAAAGTACCAGCTTCCACACTCTTCTAACTACTCGTACAAATGGAGTTTCTTTGTTCGTAATGTAGTAGAAGTGAGACAGAGACGTGAACTTAATTCAAAGAAAACTACAAAAAAGTAAGTTTTCCAGTGAATTCTTTCAGCGCGATTTTGGCATACATGTTGTAAAGTAAGGATCTCAAATTTTATGCTGTCTTAATGTGTACGTTCAGAGCTTTCATACTTTTCTAAAGTTCTCTGGATTTTACTTTTGTTAGTCAGCTATGTATAAATATAATTCTGACTTAACAAGACTTCCCAATAAACTTTTGTCTGAACAAGATCGATGTTGTCCATTTAATTTTTAGTAGGATCCATTTTTGAGCTTCAACAATAAATAGGTTATTTCGATTTTTTAAACTAATGGTAGAATGAAGTTTTAACAAGATTAATTTTCAAAGTGCTAGATTTACTAAATAATTTTGTATGGTAAATCGCGATTTGGACAAGATTAATACTCGTACCTACTATTAATTTTCACCCACTACAAAATGGAGATTGTGATTTATCCTTAATCTTAATCAAATCACGTAGATATACCATATACAAATTTATTTCAGAAATAAACTTCTTAGATAATATTCTAATAGAATTTAATGTTGTTAAATCTTCATTGATCCAATTGTTTAACAAATCGAACTGATCTACTTACTATATATCCATATCGTGCTGAAGTATCTCGATTATATTTCATGATTTGGCACACATAAAACTTTCTCTCTTCATAAGAAAATATGAAACATCATTTGCATTTTGAAAGGTGCTGTCAAAGTCAATCTCTTTTTCAATATTTTCGTGCAATGGCAACACCACATAGATTTATTTAATCTAAACTAAGATATTAACCTTCGATGAAAACAAGGCATAAGGGTAACTCTAATTTTTAATCTTGGTTTAGTGGTTGGTGAAAACTTTGTATAAAATAGCCTCTAAAGTAAGCTCTCAATATCTTAAAAATCAAAATTACACATTTTTTGGTCTCATTTTAAAAGTTTTTGAAACTATGCATATTTATCGGGGAAACCAGATTTTTTTTGTTTTGCCTAAAACACCTAACAAACACGCTGAAACGCGCCTTTTTAAGCTTTAGTTTCAAATAAAAAATAGTCAATAAAAGCTACAAAATTAGTTAGTCATTGAACAATCTTTCAATTTAGATATAAAAACAGTTTGAAATTAGTTTGAATTAAAAGTTACATCCATTATAATATATTATGTATATATATATTATATTGAGAATTTAAATATTCCTAAAACAAAATTCTGCGAGATATAAAATTTGGGATAGGACAAGATATTAGCATTTAATTAGCTATACTAAATCACATGCAAAGCAAAATTTATTTTATTCCGTCAAAAAGTATCCGCCAAAATAAGGAACGCAAAATTCATTCTGAACACAGCCCAAGAAACTTCATCATAATGTCTGTACGTGTGGAATATACCTAGTGTTGTGGAAAATCCGTCATTTTCAGTTCGGGATATTTCGTAATAATTTGCCGTTTTTTCCTCCACATCCACTTTTTGAAAGATTTTGTAAGAGAATTTCGACCAACACTGACTTCAGTACCATCTCTGTTGACGGAAATAAATCTACAACTTTGGGTAAGTTCACAATCGTCAAATATTTGAGAATATATTTGGCCTCACTAATTTTTGCGATGCTGTGATGCGTACACACTTGTTGTGGATAGATGATTTATTTGTTAAAAAACTCTTTATCGCTTTTAATGATTGATGTGAAAAATAAAATAAATAAATTCATATGTTTATACGTACATATGTATGTATGTTTATTATTAAGGCTTATAAATATTTTTCATTTATGTAATTCCACCATAACATCAGTTCAAGACTCGATGTTTATTTTTTAAGTATCAGTTTATGAAATTGAACATGTTTACATGTTGATGTTTAAATTGATGCAAAATTTTGCGTTCTACGTAAACGATCGAATATTATTCGTACAGTAATCCGTTTCTAAATTTACTTGTTGATTCTGCGGGAATTTCACTGTCATTTATTTTTATCGAAAAGTAGTGTTTTTCATCACCTTTGGCATCATTTTTTACTTAATATGGGTTTGCGATTAAGCAAAATTTGGAATTTAGGTGCGGAATCAGTAAGATCCACAAGAGACTTGTGAGACCTAATTACAAAGATCAAATTTTACTATTCATTGAGTCTTCGTTATTCTGTGAGATTTCAAGAGGAGCTTTATCATTTCTAAAGAAGTTCTGACTTCGATCGTTTATATAATAATCTCTTCCTTAATATCGTTCGGAATTAATTATAAGCAGGTCAACCGAATTTCGACTTTGAGATTTGTCTTACTTTCTTAAGACGTTTATTAATTTTTTTGATGATAAGACAGCTTTATGAAGCTAGAGTTGAAAACAATGAAATATTGAAAGTTGAAGGTAATGAATAAAGTATGTAATACAAATTTGAGTGTGCCATAGCACCAAGTTTTGGTATATTACCCATTTCTCACTTGTTGCGACTAAATTACTGCTTATTCTCAGAGTGGAATTTTGAAAACATTCGGAGAAATTTTAAACTTTTTAATTGATTTGTATAATTGGCAAATTATTGGTAGAAATTAGTGATCTTTACCAAAAAAAAAAATCATCCAAAACGAAAATCCCACGTTCTTAATCCCCAAGAAAAAATATCTTTAAAAAGAAATTATATATTCCTAATTCCAAAATGAAAGTAGGCAAATATAGTGAACCAAAATCAATCAAATTGAATGCGCAATTTCGTTTTTTGAGTGTGTTTTTCAATATAATCTTTGTCTGATTGAGAAACAATTGTTGGGGATTATATTCAATTGAGATATTATTTTTTGGGGATTAAGTTTGTACACCGATAAGAAATTGTTGAAAGTTTAAAATTTCAAAGCGTTGTTGTATTAATGTCGCCTCGATCTTTATCATCTTGTTTTCAAAAAATAAGTAGTATTAAAATAACCTTTTAAAAATAAAATCATTATTATTTGTGCGAGTTTCATACTTTTACATCTAATATATTATAAAGAGTTGAATTTTCCCTATGATCAAGTGTTGAGCTTAGTTTATTGAAAGAAAACATGTACAAAAATTAATTTCGCATGAAAAACTAATTAATAGTTAATTTTATTTATTGGACACTTATTCTATGTCATTTTATCGATATCACTGTCGCAAAATTTAAGTCGAATTTGTACGATGTTAAAACTGTTTTAGCATGATACTAGTTTAAAATAACGATTTTGCAAATTTTAATCGAATTCAGCATGATATTTTCCCAAGCCTTTCCAAAAAGTTAAAATCAACAAAGAGCTATTTTATTGTTTTAGGATATCGTGCTAGTTTCATATGACTTTTTGACATTTACAAATGTCAAACAAAATTCTGTTTACTTTGTTTTTTGTTTGTGAACGAACCATTATTGGTTTAGGTGTGTTCAGAAGCAATTTCTTAAAACAAAAAAAATAGCTTTAGCATGATACTTATTAAAAAAAATGTTTTAAATTAAGAAAGTGTAAGTAAACTAGTTATAAATTATCAATTTTGTATAAGATGTGTCAAATTTGTACCTTAACACTATAGGCTGTTTAAAATTTTGTGAAACTGAGTTTAAAAAAATGAGGTAAGTACAACCAGCGCTTAATATAATAATTAAGTTTTGATTTTTGCAGATAACTTTTGCCAGAAGTATGCCTGTAGCATATTACTTGACAATGACAAGTGAGTATACGATATTGAGATCAAATCGAGTATGTTGCATAAAAGTTCCAAAACGATTAAAAAATGTAAAATACAAATACATATTAGGGCCAGTTGCATGAATGTGGTTCATCCTCGGACAAATATTTTTTCCCAACGCATTCAGCGGATTAACTTAGGCGCATCAATCAATATTCTAGTATGACATTGGCTAAAATAAAATGTTTGGGGTAGTTTGACCTTAGTTAACCTTGTGTTACAGAAGCGCTATATAGATATAATGGTTATTGCGTTGCACTGTCATGCAGAAGGTCTTGGGTTCGATTCTCAGCCTCTGCAAAAAAGTTGTTAAGGGGATCTATCTACTGTCTTTTGCGAGGAATCGACATATTATGTCAAGAACTGTGGCAACACGCACACAGGAATGCGGTTGCGAGTTGTGAGTCACTGGATCTCACCGAGTTGTTGCACCACCAAATTTATTTGTAATCTGCTGAAATTGATGGATTAACTGATGTTTAACCATGATTCAAGCGTTTATACAATTTGCACTTTGAAAATAATGTTATTTGGTATACAAAAGCGAATTGAGTCTCAAATTCTCAGCTACAGCAGCCACATTCTCTTCTGTTCGCACCGTACGACGACGGGGACTATGAGTGTTGTCCACTAGCATACCAGGCTCACCAACTTTTTGCGCAAACTTGCGTACAGCAGGCGCGGTGGGTGCTTCATTTCGGCCAAGACTTCCTTTCAAAAAACGCACTGTTTGGACTATACAGCACTCACTTTGGAAATAAATTGTCAATATTTCTCAACGCTGGTGCAAGCGTAAAACGACTCATTTCGTTCCACGGAGGTATGATACTGACTTTTTGTCAAGATTTCGAGCAAGAAACAGTTGTCAATGTCAAAAAAAAATTATGATTTAAAAATAAACCACTAGACAGCCCACCAATTAAGAACACTTAAACTTATCTTTTGTTTTAATTATGTTTCCAATAAGCTTTCGATAAGCTGTCTTATAATTTCCTTTAGTTAATTTAGTGAAATTTAATCGAATATTTCCATTAGAAGAGAATAATATCGGTAATATATGTTATTTTTTCATTACAATACAAAAATTTCAAAATTCTTGAAAAGCTAATTAAAATAAAATGTTGATTGATAAATTCAATAAAGACTAATTAAAAAAACGGATTTGTCTTTCGTATACTTGAGGTATAGAGAGAATAGCCTTACCTCAAAATTCAACATATGAGATTAAGGTGATGAAAAAATTGAACAAAAATAAACTTTCATTATTTTTTTTTCCTAATAACAGTTCCAAAAGGGAGCGGATCAAAATGCTTTATTTTAAAATACTGTATGGTCAAAATTCTGTATGATCAAAATACTGTATCCCATAATACTGTATCTCAAAATTTTTCATCTCTAAATGCTGTATGAGAATATGAACACCTGAAAGTTTTGACAGATCAATTAGTTTGGTGCAATTATTTATGCAATTGTTGATTATAATCAAAATAATTGTAAAAATATGCCGATGAGAATCAACCTTGATAAATCTTTAACAAATATCTTATTGATTTTATGTTGGTTATTTTCCAGATTCTTTTAATGCTAAGGAAACTTTGCATACACCCAAACTCGCCCCTACCCCAAATCCTATATTGTGCCCAAGCAGGGGGGTTGCAGGGCATGCTGTCCCCCTTATACATACCTCACTGTTTATTCGTCGTAATAAGAAAAGGGATTATAAAAACGGGGTTTTTAAAAAGTGCGCACTTTTTTACATTATCAAAACGATTTTTATTTTTCAGCCTATTTACAGCATTTTGAAATACAGAATTTTGACTTACAGTATTTTGATCATACAGTATTTTGAACATACAGTATTTTGAGATACAGTATTTTAAATACAGTATTATGACCCATAAAGTATTTTGACCCCAACCCGTTCCAAAACCACCTCTGTGTCATAAAAAGCGACATATTTTAAAATTTAGGTGTTGAAATTGTCTCCAAAGGTATTAAATACTGGAATTAATATGACTTACGCCACTATTGCTCTCTATAGATATTGGAATTGTCTTAAGAAAGTATGTTGGTTTCACCAATTATTTAAAATACAGGTCCGTGTATATTATTAAATTTGGGTTTTTCACAAAATGTTTAATATAATGTAACATGCGCAGCTTGCAATTTTTTGTGGACCTCTTGATTCAAACGACTCATCTTAAACGTACATATGTTTTTTGTTCATTAACATGTAATGGATACCCATCAGACACCATGTCCAAAGTTGCCTCTAATAATAATTACACGAAAGTTGTTATGACTAGTGAGTCGGTAAGGTCCTCATAAGATCAGATGGAGTTACCCAAGTGTCATTAGATTGCTTAACTATGATTGCGTCATCTCTAATGTCATTCCTAGCATTCTTAATCTAACAAGATTACATTTCATGTTCCAGTTTCCATTTAAAGCCTATCATTATACCCTTCAGAGACCTTATAGCTTATTGTTAAAAAAGACACATTTCTTGCAAGAGTCATGGAATTACATTTTGGAATTAAAAAAAAAATTAAAATATATGCTCTGCAATAGAAATGGCATTTATACATTTTGGAAATTCTAATTGAGGGAAAAAGGAAATTTTGTTTGTTCTTGTGGCGAGTGTAATGTTAACTTCTAATGAAAGGTTTTTTTTTTGAAGTAAAACTTCTTTTCCTGGCGTGCGTTGGGGGTAGAAAATGTTCTATGCAGCTGTCAGTAACATGTCAAAACGACACGTTATCCGTCAAAGACAGCGACATGATTTTAGAATACAAATTGTTTGTACGTTTATAGGTTAGAATGTTTCAGGAGCTTTGCTTGAAGGAAAAGAAGTTTTACTTCTACGGCGCGTAAGTCAGTTCACACAACCTTGTTTTTATAAATTATCTTATTTCTGGCAAATTTTTGTTCACTGGTCTTATTTGCAGATTTTATGCTATGCCACGTTGGTCTATTTGTGTAGAAGCTCTGTGTTGTATAAGTCAGCAAATACTCTTCCATCAGATACTTGAATTGTTTTAAGAAAACTAAGGCTCCGATTGCCGTTGTCGATTGCCAATCGAATCGAAACTTTTCGATTGTTTTTCATATTTTGTACTTATTGTGTAACTCAATCGATCGAACAATAAACTATTGTGAATAAATCCACAGAATAATGCAAATATTATAAATTTGACAGTTCTATGATGTGTTAGCTTTTGAAATCATTATTTATTTTTTCTGGTTTTCTTTTTTTAATATATGTAGATTAAAATAGATATATTTAGATATAGATATATATAGATTAATATAAATTAAAATAAATCTAATTAATTAAATGAGTGGAATTGAGTTTTGGTTTAGTGATAGTAACACAGAAACCGACGCGACGATGCCCAAGAAAATTTTGAAATTACCAGAAAAAGAAGACTTATCAGAGACACCTCTAATCCTCTGGAACTGTAAGAAACGATGTAGGATTTATGGAATAAAGGTTTTTATTTGGTTTTTGAAATACTTTCGCTTATCCAAAAGTGTGTCATTGGACTTCTAAGTGAAATTAACCCACATTTTATATCAGCAATAAGAAGCTTTTCGATTCCCAACAGAATAAAACTTGCTAGTACTTTCAGATGCTGTGCTCATGGATATTACCAATTTATTATTGGTATCTAATTAATTTTGTATTGGCCTTGCACAATCCACAGAGTCTTTAGTGCTAAATTAAGTGCTCGCAGTTCTAGAACAGCATATTTGCTCCAAATGGATTACTTTTAATTACTCTGAAGCAAAAAAACTTCCGGCTAGAATGCATATTTGTGAAAAAGTGAAGTGAAAAAGAATACCAGCTGTGAACATCTTCGCAATGTTCACATTTTTCTCCATCAATCTGACCAAAATATCTATTTGCCTTTTGTTCCTTGTCACTTTTGACCTTCATAAAATAAATATTTAAGTGTTTTGTCCTTAAAATAATAAATTAATTGAATGAAACTTACATTTTGTTCACAAGAAAAACTTCTGGACTTCACCTTCCCTACGTGAAATCGAAAAGTTTCGATTACAATCGACATTCGCAATATGAAATAGAGTAATCGACGATCGATGATCGAAAAAGGTCGATCATCGATTAGAAAATCGACAACCACAATCTGGGCCTAAGTGTTGAAAAACCTTTTAATTATCTAGCACATGTAACAACGCCTTTTCATCATTAGAGATGAAGTGCTCTTGCCTTGGAAGTAATGCCAATATGACATCAAACCCAAATTTTGGAAATCAAATGAATATAATCCGTGAAAATTGTTTAAGCTTGAAATGCGGCGTATATTTTTCTTTTTAATTTCTTGACATTTTTATTCTAGCTGGCTTCATTGGGTTCTTTTTAGGAACAACAATCGTTTCTTCGGAAATAACAGCTAGCTCTCTCATTCGTCTACTCCTACATCAAAGGAACTTCATATGGTCTTAACATACATACATATGTATATAGATATTGGTATTTTTTATACCGATATCATAAACCTGAATCCATGTTCTAAAAATTTTTAAGTATTTTTGGATTATTTGATAATTATTAAAAATTCAAAATAATATGAATGACATAATCATAACGCAAAAAAAAAAAAATAATAATAATAATGACAATATTATTATTAATTTACGATCGATTAAGTTAGCTGCAAAATATTGATGCAAAAATAGTGTTAAAATGCTTGGTGTTGATTTATTTAAAAATGCAGAAGTTGCATAAGCGGGTTACGCCCAGGGTTGCGAATTTTTGAATTAAAAAAAACCATAGGTAACTTTTGAATTTAATTTTTTTTTAATTCATAAGTCACCCACTAGCTTGTGAATTAAAGCCAAGCTTAAGCTAAAAAGTGACTTAAGCTTTTGCAACCTAGGTTACGCCATTTCTGACCCCGGAAAACTTCCCTGCAGAAACAATGTTTCGGTATGTTTGTTTTGATTCAAGAAGAAATAATGGCTAAATCACAACCTCGCGTTCGGTCGGTCCGGCGTTAATGGGCGTTTTGTCGTATTTACGATTTTATGTGTCAAAAAGCTCGGCCCTAGCATTTGTACGGCAAAATTAAGCTTCAGACTACGAGCGTTGACTGACATTTATAAGTGACTTTGATAAGTACCTACTTAATTGAAATTTTTCAACAAATATTATTATTGATAAATGTAGATATATAATACGGGGTATTTTAAACTTTGGGCATTCAACATAATTAATTTATAAAACTATTTTTTCAAATAAGAGATGGATATGGCAGATATGGATGATCTTGATGATCTCCTTTACTTTTCTTTGTTCGGCCTTATGAGCTATACTGGTTATGAGGCATTAAAAAACGACGAAAAAAGAGTAGAAAGGCAGCGATGGGTTCGGGAGCTCAATTTAAGCAGAGACACTGATGGATTCTTTGCTCTTAATTATGATGCGATGCAAAAGCATGATCCAGAACAATTTTTTAAAATAACCCCAATGAAACCGGCGACATTCGGTTTATTGAGAACTTTTATTGAGCCAGAACTAGAAAAGCATTCTTGGAGAAAACCAATTTCTCCTAGGTGTAAGCCTTTTTTGTATTATAAATACAATCGTTATCCCGAATCATGTTTATAAATTTGTCTTCGAAAGAGCTCATATTTTTTAATTAATTTCTTTTCTTTTTTTTAATCAAAATAAAAACCTCAGGCATTGCAAAGGCAACATTTCAGATTGCCTCATTAGAGTTTATTGTTTTTATATGTATGTAATTTAAAAGCCCGACCGTCTGAACGCGAGATTGTGGTTTGGCTTTAAAAGTTGAACTGCTTCTGCGAACGAAGAAAATTTTGTTTATCATGATAGTGCATAAAACCCATTTTTGAAAACATGAGGGTTACGCGATTACGCCTCATTTCTTTACGGACTATGATATACATACCTACGGTAGTAAAAGCTATTTTTTATGCATATACGATTGAATAATGATACATAGGTATAAACCTGTCTGACCTGAATTACTAAACTTTAGTAGATATTCAGCTTAACCTTTAGAGTTCGAAGATATACAAAATATAAGAATTCAATTCCTCCTTTTAATTTGGTCTTATACATTCAAAACTTTGAAAGTACCTACCTAAATACAAAAAAAATACAAGTTTCCCTCCTATATAAACTAGGTATACCTATTAGTTATAATTTAGATTTTTAATAAAAAAAAAAAACCGTCGGTCTTTCAAAGTTCAGAGTTTTCAAAGAAAAAAATATTTAACTTGTTTTAACATCAGAAAACCTTTAAACTTAGTCAGAAAAATGTATTTTTTTTTAAATTGGTAGTTTTAGACAAGTAAACGAACAGATATTAAATTAATTGAGAGCATAATCTTAGTTGTCAAACCAAAGTTTGAGTTTTTCCCTTAGTTCAGAGTTTCTCCACTTTGTGCTTCTTTTTCATTCTGACATAAGGCAAAATAATTAATTTATCTATGCTATTCGTCTACCTATACTAACTTCTCATAAGCTTGGAAAAATTCAACAAAGAAAATTAGGAAACACAACATCAGCAACAACATTACAAAAAAAAAAAAACGTTACAATGTCACTTCCGCCTTCAACCGAAATTAAGTCGATGTCTACCTAATTCCATTTGCCTTAATCTGGCTTAGGTGCATATGTACGTTGAACAAGATATTCTCACTCGTCCAAGGTGAACAATTTAATTTGCTTCTTCCTTCTTATGTATCCTTAAGTATCAATCCAATTGAGTATTAAATTTGTAATTCACTGAACCCACTCAACTGTAATCGGTTGGCACTTGACATGTGAATCACAATAAAACAACATCGAATTGACAAGAGGTGTCATCTTTCAGTCCGAGACATTTAAATTCCCCTCTCCCCCTCTCATATAAACAACACAAACAAAAGACACACAATGTCGTTCCATGATGTAGCAACACAAATACCGATGCAAGTAGGTATCAACTTTCATTCCAATTCGAATAACGAAGCGGAGATAAAATTGTGACTTGACCGCACAATTTGACAGATTAAGGAATTTGGTTTTTTATTTGAACCTTACAAAAAAAATGAATATCCTTTTGACTCACCATTGCTACAAATGCTGTGACTATCCAGATTTCCACTGGAATCGCTGTCACTGTCGTCGTGAGTACTTGTTCGTCCGCCGCTACTTCCACCTCCCGGAGGTACACTAAGGTCACGCGGTCCCTGCGGTGATGGTGACCGGCCGCTGCGGTCATGATCGTCATCGAGATCGCGGTGAGCTGAATTGTAGGCCGCCGCTGCTGCGGCTGCTGCAGCTGCTGCTGCCGCCGCATGGTGTTGCAGATGGTGAGGATGCGCATAATGCGAATGAAGACCGTTTGTTGGGCCATTATTATTCATAACGACTCCACCACCGCCGCCGCCGCCGCCACTACCGATGACGTGCAGCGAATGCGAAAGTGGGTGTTGGAGGTGTGGATGATGTGAACTAAGGTGATGGTGATGATGGGGCGAAATGTGGTGATCACTCGAGTTGTCACTGCCGTTCATTGCGGCATTAGCTGCTGCGGCTGCCGATGCTGCCGCCGCTGCTGCTGCTGCACTGCCTGCTAAAATATCCGTTATCATAAAGCGCGATCGCGGCGGTTGTAGCACCGCCATCGATCCGCGTTGAACGGGGACCGTCATCGCCGTCGCCGTCGTCGTGGTGTGCGTCGTCGTCCCTTCGCTGTCACTATCGCCGTGGGCGTCGCTCGTTATTCTTCCGGTGGCCGTAATTGTGGCTGCGTTAAAGCGTCGTTTTTGTATCGACTAAACAATTCTCGCACTGACAATAATTAATGTTAGGTAAGTATACAACAGATGGCGGCTGCGTTCACAAAAGGTGAACTGTTCTCGTTTTGACACTGAATATTTGCTCAATTCATGCAAATGGCATTTGGTTCACTGTTTGACACATCACTTTGAAATCACTTACAAATTTCTATTTTTTTTTTGCTATTTCAATTGCAGATTAATTCTTTCGCAAATTATTAAGGTAGTACTCCAGAGTGGTATTTCGCACAAATCACTCACAAAATGGATATATTTCCGTAATACGTCAACGATAAACTATCATCAATTTAATCTGTCATCAGTCCACTGAACTAAAACAATTAAATAAAAATCGCTATTCAGTCAAAATTATGACACCCAACATCTGACAACCGAACGGGCACGCTGTCGAATCGACACTAACAACATGGTGAATAAACAAGCTCCGATCATTTCGACATTTACCCCGTTTCTACCACACGTCGGTTGTTGCTGTTGTTCCACTCATTGAATCCAAATCAAATGGGCCAACAGCTACAGCCGTCCTTTTTACGCTTGCAGAGCTATCACATCAGGAAGACACATCCCATTTATCCAATGAATACGAATACATTAGACCGGAAAAAAGTGGAAAAAAACAACCACCATCATTTATAAGAACAAAAACTCCCAGTTAAACGGTCTTACAAAACTCAGTCAATAGGGGGCACACAGTCTGCATTGTTCTCTTTCTTTTGCGGGCTAACACCATCTTGTCCCATTCTGGCGTGTCGTAATTGAAAGTAAATTCATTGATGGATGTGAGGCTGAACCGGAATGTGTCAAACTACCTGTCACTGCAGCCAATCGTGTCGGAGCTTCATAGAGAGAGAGAAGAGAATTATAGGAACGATGAAGATTTTGCTATAATTTCTCAGCAAAATGTACTAGATCAACTGGGATAATGATGTAAAAGAGTTTATCATAAAGGAAAGCGCATGCATTTTGTAAAAGGGGCGTGTCCTTGTTTGGAGACAGGTTTTTCTTGCTCTCGTTCTGAATGACAGTTGGATGAATTTATTGCTACTCTATTACACAGTAAGCGGTTAATCTGCACCTCGCGCTCTGCTTATTGCTGCGGAGAGGACTAACGACTAACTTGTGGAGCAGCATAGGAGAGTGCATTTTAATGGCAATTAAAACAATAGTCGTTATTCTGGTTTGTGATATTCCAGTGTAATGGAGAATTGGAATGGGGTAATATGATGATCGCCCACCAAACCCCCACCCCACACAACACATCACATCTTATTTGGCATTTTACTGGGAAGAGTGGCGTGGTAGGTAAAGTAGGGTGGGTATGGGTAATCGTAATCGTAATCCTCCCCTTCATCGAGAGGAAATTTGTGCTAATTCACCTTTTGTTCGGTTTTTAGAGCTTTTTGACATTTTATTTTCTTTTATGGTGCGTGGGAGAGTTGAACTGAAGTTTGAGAGTGTTGTTGTGGTTTTTTTTTCCACTTAGGTACCGAGTTTAAATGTGACGTAGACGTTGAATGTATTCTTAGAAGAGCACTTGAGGACAAATTTGTAATTGGAGCGCTCTAATTAGTTAGCTCGTTAGTAGCTGTTAACAGGGTGAAATTGTTGTTGTTGGCAGATATTTGGAGTGTGGGATGGTGTGCATTTATAGGTAGGTATTATGAACAAATACCTACATAATATTCTTTTGAATTCCTTTGTAGGTATAGGTAGGTATTATTGTGTCTTCAACTTCAAGACGAAAGGTTGGTAGGTAGGTACTAGGTAGTTTATAGAAAGTAGATACCTTCTTGAAAGGCAAGATAGAGAAAAAACGTTTTTTCGTCTTCTTTTCTCATTGTTCAATTGTTCATTAGTGGAAAATGGAAACGGTAACGGAAACTAATCAAATCAAAAAGATAATTGGAACAAAAAAGAATTTAGTGAAGTCTTATTAGAGAAGTTTTGCGGAAGTTTAAGACAATCTTAAAGAAAATGTAGGTATGTAAGTTTGCAAGAAGGCATATACCTATGTATGTAGGTAGATACCTACCACGAATTTTAACACGCTGATAGTTTTATTCAGTAGATTAGCACTTTTCAATAACTAATAATCACAATTTTATAAATGAGGAAACATTTATTTTTTTATTTACCTATTTCATCTATACCTACAAGCATTTGCTTAACAGATATGTACGTACTTATATTTTAATATAATAATAACAAAATAATAATTAAAAATTTAGAAAATTAGTACAACCAACAATTCATTTTTAAATTTCTCACTATAGATAATTCTGTCAGAATTTGTTCTATAGCGATGCTCAAAAAGGAAACTTCTTGTTCTCAACATTCTAGTTGGCACATAGATATGGATCAACGGAAGCAGAACGGACTTTTTATATGGCAGCTAAGTACCTATATCCCTTACAAGCATTGCATCATAAAGTTTCCTTCTTGATTCTAGAGATTTATTCCCGAGCAATTGACACCTAGCTTTATAGGTATCTACTACTTATAAAATTTCAACGCATTTTACGGAACACATATTTGATGAACCGCCGCCTCTGCACTTGCTCTATTATATCCGAATGAACTCTATAGCAAGGATTTAAAATTACATCGGCATATTCAATTGTTGACCTTACAAGTCAGGTAGGAAGGTAGGTATACAGAGTTAGTAAAACAAAAGGATCTGTAAAATCCTTACTATTTCTTTTAATGAATCTAACCAAGCTCTTTGCTTTCGCAACTACCTATATTGATGACTGTGTAAAAATTCAATTCGATTTAGATCGTAAGTATTTCAAATTGGTGTTCGTTAAATAGCCTAAAGCTAAATATCAGTAAATGTATCTAAGATTATTACATTTTCCAAATTAGGGTCTGTTTCTTATTTTCCATATAAAATTAATGCTAATCATTTTTAGAGTTAATAATATTAAAGACTTATGCCGGTCGTCCACTATGTGCGCGATAAGTTCAACCAACTTCGTTCAACTTTTTATTCAACTCTTTCGTTGGATAAACAAATTTACAACCTCTTACAACCTCTTGCAGCAACTTACGTAATTCACGTTAAGCAACTAAAGTTGAACAAAATGCGTTTGGAGCCCCGTACACATAATTGACCAACTTTTCCATATGTTGATTAACCTCGCACACTTATTCCAGTGTTGAATAGCTCCGTACACCTATAGTTGAATAACTTCGTACACTAGTTGATAAACTTGTTCGATTTTAACAGAAAAAAAAGTTTTTCAAGTTGATCAACTGCGTTTTCGATATGGTTGCTCAACCAGTTGATGAACGAGTTGATACCTTCGTACACTTAACCAAGGATCACTCGTTGGGAAACGCGTTGAACGCACCAAAATAAACAAAAAACTCAAACGTCAAACCAGAAATAATTTTGACTTCAGTTCAGTACATTATAGGCAATTGCATTTTTGAGGAAATTTGAGACCAAGCCAATTCCCTGGCATCTCGATTTTTATAAGAGGCGCTCTTAATGTCCTTTTCTGTTTAAGTGGAGTAACTGATGAGCCCACTGTCGTACCTGGGCGAAATGCACCTTGGAGTTGAGGTCACTTAAGCTTTTAATTGAATTTAATTCAATCACTCCACTTAAACAGAAATTACTTTCTATCTTCATTGATTTAATAGTCTGACCACGGACATTATTATTCTAGGTGTCTGAAATTAATCAATTTCTACTAGAAAAATTAAATTCACAGTCTATTAAAGCTGTAAATTTTATAAGAGTCGGTAAACATCGACCAATATTTGCATCTTAAAAGGGTACGGCAGCATCTAACTGATGAGTTTGCAAGTTGCAACAACTGCAAGTTCATGGCAACGCAATAGTTCAACCAAGTAGACACATTTCACTGCAACCAACGCAACGCAACACAATATTACGTCAAGAAATCCCAAAGAAAATTAAAAAGTTGATCAACGCGTTGAGCAAATAATGTGCAACACATTATCTTGAAAACGTTGCTCAACGTGTTGATCGAACATTTTCAAGGAGCAACACGAGCTCGTACACTACCCGTACACTTGTTGCGCAATTCGTTGAGCAACGGCCAACAACTAGATCCAACCTGTTGGTTGAACAGAATTGAAGGCACCGTATACATTAGAGTTGAATGCGTTGAATTTGAAATATTTGGGTTGATCGCCTAGTGGACGACCGGCATTAGGTGTTGTTTTTGAAGGTATTTTTCTCCAAAAACCATATTGATTATTACACCATATACCTACATTTAATTTAAAAAAAAATATTTTTTAATCATCCGCGTAAAGCATAAAATAAGATACAATTTTCTATTACATCCACTATATCATTAATAATATAAAAAGTAAAGGTCCATGATGACTTCCTTGTGGAACCCCAGAAGTACATTTAATACTTCTTGAAAATTTATTGGTATACCTAGGTAATTATTTTTAATAAATTTTTAAAGTTCCTCAATTTGCACATAAATTGCACTTCTTTTGTTTATTTTGACATTTTTCTTTGTGTAAGTAGGTATTATACCAGAGTCTGGTTATTATTTGGGACATTATTGGGAATTTTTGATTTTTTGTTTATTTTGTAAGAAAATTATTTGGTGACTACACTGAAGTTTCTGTAGAGTAAAGTCGGGTAATGTGGATCTAATATGGACTAATATGGACTAATATGGACCACCAGCTTTTCTCGCCTTACACAAATGCAATCGAGGAGACCATTGTTTGCGATTGTGCGGGACCTGCTTAAACTTAACTCAGTATAGTTTGAGTAGTCAGGAGTAGTACGTTACGAAGTTGTTCTGATTAAAAGAAAATCCAATGCCATGATTATTTTTTTTTCGTAGGTGTTTCTCCTTTTTTCTATAGTTAAAAATGTAGTTTGTTCTCCTGTTATTTTGTAAATATAAGAAGTGAATATTTCTTTTAAGGTTTTTATTTATAAAACTATTGTAAAGAGTCTCATTTTGTTGTAAAATTGCTTTTTTCCAAACATTATGTTGCGGGTAATATGGACCACCGGAGAAAAGGAGTATATGGACTAGTGGTCCACATTATCCGCTACTTCAATATAAGAAGTTTCGGGTCTGGATGAGGATGAATGATCGACTGTTGATGATTTTGATATATGTGAATTGCTTGGCAAGGCTTATGTCAGAGTCCAAACTGGATAAATAGCCGTCAATGGATTGAAAACCAGGTGGTCCATATTACCCTCCACTTTTTTTTTTGTTACGTTTTAGAGTTACTTAACTTTTTGTTTTTTGTTATTTTTTTATTAAGTGAATTCATTTTTTTGTTGCTCCTTTTTTAATCAGAATTAACTGATGTATTTTTCTTTTAAATATCTTTAAAAAAACTTACACCGTTTGTGTTTTATTAACAAAAATATGATTGGTGGTCCATATTACCCGACTTTACTCTACCCAAGTTAAAAAACTGCTGACATAGGCGCTTGTCTGGCGATTTTACACACTGGCCACTTTCAGTACTGTCGAAAAATCACATAAAAAAGGGAGGTTAAAGGAATTGTTGAGAATTGTAAGTCGCTAAACTCCGGGTTTCTACGAATCGTGGGCCTTTATTTTATTCAGTTTTTTTTTTTTTCATTGAAAAGCAAAATATACTTATATGAATATGTTATAAATAAGGAAAGACTCAGTAAAAAATATCCCTTTTGCAAAGCTGAGTCCTATTCCACCACCCACTCTTTAATTTGCACTTTGTGTTATTTAATTTAAGTATCTACCTACCTACATATATCTCTTTGCGAATTTCAAGTTACCAAACCAAAATTTGCATTCCTATAGGAAATTACCCTTTTGAAAAGTTGAACATTTTATTTCCTCTTTTCAAAATTCGTGTAACAAAATACAAATGTGTAAGGTGTTAAGTACCTTTTTTGCGAAGCGAAAATTTTTGTTCTTTTGCAAGGAATTCCTCCACATCATCATTGTATATATATTTTAATATTTTAATATTTATATACAAAGACATCATTTCACCAATAGCTTTGTATTTTGTATTTTAAACTTAGCTAGATTTTCCGTTGAGTAATTTTTCCGAAAAGTTCTTTAAGGTAAATTTAAAAAAAATTAAATAAACCGTTTCGTAGCACGTTTTGAAAACGGCGACGATATATCTACGAAGAAACTTTCCTATTGATAACTATTAATAAATATAGATATTGAATTTGTTTTGTAATAACTTGGAGATAGGGTTAGTTCAGGAATAATGGCGCACTTAATTTTAACATTAAATAACTATACCTATTATGGACAACAGTTCTAAATACAGCTTATGTTTCTTAAAAAAAAATAAAATCATTTAAAATTAGCTTGACGAAAAAAACATAATATGGCGGGCAGATTTTTATTTTTTATTAGGACCTCCACATCCATCATTAACATTTACCTGTTTTTTTTTGGAAAAGTTATATGTAGTACAGTAGGATTTTATATGAATAACAAATACAACATCCGCAGTAGGATCACTGCCGATACTCGAATAAACGTCAAATCTCTATCCGCAGCAGGATTTCACTTCTCCTTTTATCGGTAGTGATCCTACTGCGGATGTTGTATTTGTTATTCATATACAATTCTACTGTACTACGGATAACTTTTCCAGAAAAACACGACTATTAAAACGCATCGAGAATTCGTAACACAGCTCACAAAGAAGGACTTTCCTCAGATGACGACGATGAGTTTGCGAGTGTTCTGCTTTATCTTATTTTTCTTTTGAGATTTTCGCTTCTTAGTGTTTAATTTTTTATTAGGAATATGAAAGTACTTTTACACGTTAACTTTATAAGGACATTATATCGCAGTGGTGCCATCTGCGTCATATTACATAAAGTACTCATATTCTCAACACTTTTTAAATATGGCATGACATCTCCTTCATCATATAATATTAAGTCAGATTAAACCTAATCATCTGTTTTTACGAAATTTTGACGTATAGAACAAACAATAAATAATAATTTTGTCTTTATATGTTCTCCAACTCCAGAGGCGTATTTAACGATTTGGCGCCCTGGGCTGATAAATTTTGCCGCCCTTTAGAACAATAAAAATAAAGTAATAAAAAATAATAATAAAAAACACAAAATCATATTTTCAGTGTTGTTTTGCGCCAGAAAATGTTTAATTAAGAGGGTGATTCTACAAACGATGGAATTTTCGGCGGCCCAAGAAATATTTTAAAATCCGTTCAGTTATTTAATCTATTTTTTTTTATAAAATTAAATCTGATTGATATCTACCTGGCCTAGCAATATTATTAGGGTGACCTTATTTTACTTTGCTCAAAAAATTCTTCAAAGTGTCTGATTCTCAGTCCCCTGACGTGTCCCCTTTGCGTTTTCGCAAAGAAAAATTATTACCCTTCTTTTATTTCCGGTCTCATACTAAGATTAATCCCACCAAAGTTACGGCAAATAATACATCTTTGCTACGAAATAGATAAATATTTTTTAGTAATTTATTTTATTACAAAAAACTTAAAAAAATCAATAACTAGGATATCGATCGCATTTCCAGCACTGGCAATTTGAAGTACCAAGTCTCCTCACAATGAAGTCGTCATGCAAATAGATTCTGTTTCTTACGTTAGTATTGTGAAAAAGACATTTGTGCAACAAGTGTGGTTTGTCCGTTTAGTTTATCAGTCCTCTGGTGAGTTTTTACAAAACTGAGAAATTTTTGATTATATTAAACTTCGAACTTCATTGCGAATATTTTTAAAAAGAATATAATTTATTTTAAATTGATTCTAAATAGAAAAAAAAATTAATTATAATTTATTATCTTCTTTTAATAAAATGCTAACTTATACGTATTAACCATGAATTTGTATGTTTATAAAGACTAATTAAATATAATTTCTATATTTCAATGTGTACCCAAGAGAAAATACAAAAAAAATAAAGATTTATTCTGTCCCCTTAAAAAAAAAACTTAGTCCCCTGAACATCAATTTTCAAAAAATGTCCTTAAAATCGTCATTTTTTATTTTTTTCACTGGCCGCTTTCAACAACGCAAAGTGACGTTCTAATGATCAACTAGAACAACTCTTACGACATTTGGCTTCCAAAAATGTCATGCCGAAATTTGTAACATTTTATTCCATTATTTGTAGAATCACCCGAGACACACTCTTCTTGAAAATCTTCATCTCGTTTTTTCCTCTTGACGATTCTTTTTTGGTCCATTTTGTAATTTTTAAATGTTTTGCTTTTCCCATCTCTTCAAAAACATCAAAGCCGTAAAAAAAAACATACTTATGTATATGTTTTGTAATAAGCCGAAAAATTTTGCAGCTTCTGGGCAAGAATCAGCTTCCGATGATCCGATCAAATTTAAAGAATATGCTTACACTTTTCTTTAATTTCTGCTTGTAATCCGTTATATTGCACTGACATGTTACTTGCATTATCATATCTGCAATTTTCTATGTCAATGTTTAATGACTTAAAAGTATCCATAATTGCTTGCAACGTGTCTTCTGCTTTATGGCCTGTATTTGGCAGAAAGCAGAGAAATTGTTCAACGGGTTCTGCGTTCTCTTGAACATACCTTATACATTAATGAAAGCTGGTCTACATTGCTTATGACAGGAGTCGAATCAACGCTCAACGAGAAATATTGAGACCTTTGAAGCTGTTCCATAATTGGTTTTGTGACTGTAGCTGACATAATTTTTATAATCTTTTCATAGGTGGCAAAAGAAAAATATGATGTTTCCTTTTCCTGGATTGCCAAAACTTTGTATGTATATGTTTTGAAAGAATGGATCAAATTCCGATAGTGCTTCTAAGATCATCATGAAATTCCCGTTATGTTTAGAAGCAAATTTATCTATCTTGCCACGAAAAGACACACTACGGGTACGGGTTGCCAAGAATTTGACAGCTACGACGACTCCGTAGCCAAACTTTTTCTAGCCCATTTTTTTAGAGCTACATAGCTACAAGTGTTTTTTTTTTTTGATAATGTTTTCGTTTCTTTGGAATTTATTCCAAAGAATAGGTACAAGGTACATGTTTGTAACTATTTTTATTATGAATTTTCAATATAAAAAGTCGTTTATAAGAATTAAGAATAGTAAATGGTGAAAAAATTGAGTGACATGTTACAGTGAACTCTCTCACAGCCGGACACTCACTGCACTGAAAAAATTGTCATGCTTCAAAAACTCAAAAAATTTAATTTGTATTTGTATTATAGGGGCGGCTTGCCCTCTTTTGCTTGTATGTTTTGAAAGTTCAATCGCTTCAAAATATATTATTAATTGGCCAATTGCTAGGGGCGGCTTGCGTCCTTCTACTTGAATATTTTGAAAGTTCAATCACTTCATAAAAATATTATAAATTGCCCAATAGCTAGGGGCGGCTTGCGTCCTTTTGCTTGTATGTTTGAAAGTTCAATCTCTTCAAAAAGATATTATAAATTGGACAATTGATTGGTTCAATCTCTTCAAAAAGATATTATAAATTGGACAATTGATAGAGGCGGCTTGCGCCGCCCCTACCAGCCTTGCCGCCCCGGGCTGTAGCCCTTTTAGCCCTAGGGTATATACGCCCATGTCCAACTCACAGCTTCGTAGGTCTAAATTCTGACGACATGTTTTCTTTTTGTTTATTTCGTTGATTGTCAATTTATCAATTGATTACTGATAAATATCGAAAATTGGTATTTTAAAACTCAATTTCGACGAACCTAATCGAATATCGAGCACTCTATAGCGAGGAATTGACAATTCCCCCAAGAGTATTTCTTGTCATGAAAAGTGCTGCTCATCGAACACGCAGACAAATAGTTTTTAACCGAGGGTGGGTTAAGAAAAAACAGGTTAAAAGAACATAGTTTTGTGCTAAAAGAACATAGTTCATATTGCTCCAGCAACCTTTTCAACTCGGTTAAAAGAAATTGTTTAAGATAAACAACAAAAAAGGATTATCTATATTAATCCAGAAACTGGGTTCAGATAAACCATTTTAAAGATTTTATATCATGACCCAGTAACTTCTCCAAATCAAATAATTAGCTTAAATTAATTTAACACATCTCTTGATCTTCTTGGTAATCTTAACCTTATGATGAATTCGTTAAAATTTAAGCGAATATTAAGGTTAAATTAATCAATCCAATTTATTTATTCTTACCGAGTATGTGTGATGGAATCTTGAATTTTTAATACTTTTCTTGTTTAATTTTAACCCTATTGTTACGACTAAAACAACACACTACATCGTTTAGTTCAGCTAATCAAATTCATTTATTCTTATCGTATAAATGAGTTACTATTAAACAAGATTCTCCTTTATTTTAATCAAGTATATTGAGGGTTAAAATAGCAGTCTAATTATTTTTTGTTATGTTATTTAAATTTACACGAGTCCTCGGCTAATATAATCAATCGTAATTATTTAATTTAAATAAATAAATAATTTAGAATTAAATAATCTTCTTGTTTGATTCAATCGAGGGTTCACTGTGAAAATAACACATCTATTTAGTTGAAACAATCAAGCCTATTTATTAAATCCAAACACTAAAATTTCAAACACTAAATAGTTTCTTGTTTGGCTTAACCGAATAAACACAATTAATAATTTATTTCAACTGACAGATGTTGGTTAATATTACACAGCTATTTAAAGAAAAATGTAGCTCCCATCCATTGCTGCTAACATGCACCTAGGAATGGTTAAGAGGTGTAGATCACTTGGTCCTGGTTCTCTATACGAGCTGTTACACCATCAAATGTATTTATTTGAACCAATCTTCTTTCGCACTCGTTTTGGTGCAACAATACTGAAAGATCTTGACCGCTGTGCCCGGATAATATGCCCGTCATTGTTCTGAAGAGATGTACTTCCAAAACCAATGCATAAGCTTTTTCCATACATCCTTATTTACAAATTTTGAGGAACGAAGACTTCTCAATGACCGATGCAAAGGGTCCACTAAATAATCTGATAGTACATAAATAGATATCTTCCACCGAACGGTTCAATACATTTTTACATCGTTTTGTTGAAAGTAAGATTATTTAGCTTGATATTTGCATAGCATCCGATAGAGCCTAGCCGGACGTACTGTTAAGTTCAGCAGAAAATTGTAGGTCCCCTCCATTCCTGGCAACACGCACACAGGAATGTTGAGAGTTGTAAGTCACTAGGTCCTGACTCTGTTCGAGCTGTTGCACCACCAAATTTATCAAAAATTTTAAAGTAATGTTAGCTACCAGATTTGACTTTTATAAACCATTCCAAACTGCCTTTCCAAGCAGAGAAGAATGGTTGAACAACCAACCCTAAACCAATGAATCAGCAATAGCAATCAATACTGATGGCTCCAAAATGGACACGGGTGTTGGTGCAGGCTTTTTCTCAGAATCTCTTGAGCTAAACAACTCACTTAGGCTACCAGATTATAGTAGTGTTTTCCAAGTGGAGGTCCTGGCAGTGCAGTGACAACAGCTGCTAGACAGGTATCAATGATGGCGATACCACGGGCTGATATCACCTTTTACACTGATAGCCAAACTGCAATAAAAGCGATTTCTGCCACTGTGATAAAATCGAAGCTTGTCTCTTGCTGCCGCGAAGAGCTTAAGGTTCTTGGCACGAAGTACGATATTACACTCTGCTGGGTCCCGGGACACAGCGGCATACCAGGTAACGAAAATGCCAATGAGTTGGCAAGACAGGGATCAGCACTTGATGCTAGTCAAGCAGAGATGGTAAGTATCCTACTCTGCAACATTAATCAGAAAATTTCAGATTTAATCCTAAGGAAATCCAATGAAAGGTGAAGTCTCCTTGATACCTCTGTGATACCACTAGGAAAGTATGGCCCTGCTTTAACAAGCAGAGGACGGACAAAATTATGCAACTTAGTAAGAAGTCCCTTCGCTCCCTTACGAGCATAATCACCGGACATAATTTACTGAAATATCATAAATTCAAAATGAAACTCAGTACAGATGACCTATGCAGAGGATGTGGTGATGAAGAGGTACATGAAGACACATCACTTTCTCTGTCATTGCCCTTCACTATGCCACCATCAGAGAAGGAAATGGCTTGGTAGTTACTTCTTTGACAATCTAGAAGATCTTTCCAATATTTCAGGAATTCACATATTGAACTTCGTCAATGCCTCAAAATGGCTTGACTGATTAACAGAATACATATAGGTTTTTATTAGAAAAGAGTGATTTCACTCACGGGTAACAACAATGGATCTACATTGATCTAAGTGTGACGATAATGACATCAATTGTCAGCCCAACAACCTAACCTAACCTATCCACCAGATACAACTGGAATGATGACGTCGTCTTGGCGAAAGACTTGAAACAACTCTCTTTACTGATTGCTCAAAGATGGAGTGTGGTATTGGTTCAAGAACCTTTTCTGAGACTCTCTAAATTATTTAGGTTAACCGTTTTTGCTAGTGTTTTTCAAGCCTTATAACTGGCCATCAGGGAAGCATGCAAATTACTCAAACAAGATCCGAACGAGAACCGGAATACGGGTATTATCATAGACAGTCAGGCCGGCTGTTAAGGCCTTTAAATCTGGTATACGAGTATAATTCTCTAAATTGATCCAGCAACCCCGTGATGAACTTGCGAGCCTGAATGTTAACCTCAGTGTCATTATTATCTGGGTTCCAGGTGGTAGTGGCATTGATGGGAATGAACGGGGCTGTCGAGCTGGTCAGACAAGGATCTGCTTTTCGTAGATCACAACACTCACTGTCGTAGCTTTGGGGACCAGCAGGAAAAAGAAATTATCATTCAGTTCATCTGCATAATGCCCTGGGCAAAATTAGAGCACAATCATTTGAAAGGGCATATTTTGACGACATTTAGGAACTTTCAGAATGAAAATCAAAGAATTGATCCCTTTGCTTAGCGCGAGAAAATGGCTCTGGGACGAACTTCGATTACTTCTATATACTGTGGTCTCTTTTTGATTTCTTAGACTACGTGCCAGCCAGCGGCCTTTGGGCTTTGACGAAGGTTTATGTATACAGTGGCCGGATGATCAGTCGATCTATAATAAGTTGTTTCGCTTGCACCGGTCAACAAGCTTTCTAGTTTGGTACAGTTAAGACGGATGCACGCTCAGTGGTAAACCGGTTGAATGAGTGATCCGACTAACGATGATTAGGCAAAAGCAAGCGCACATCATACCATAACAATATTACACATTAAAACCTACTACGTTCTTTCTTTTTGAACCTAATCCAAACTGGATGATTCCGTGTGAGAATATGTCCACAATTCCCCATGTCAATTTCATTCACAGGTTCAAACGAGATTTGGTGCTAACATGATGGCGCACTTCGACCCTGATTGATCCACAAGGCTTGACTGCTAGTGGTCCCCATTTTTAACACACTGAAAATTGACAAGCTATTCTAAACCCGATAAACTGCATATTTTAAGCTATCCGATCAATAACTATAAGCTAGTATTTTTTTCTACATATGGTTATCTATAGGGTTGAAAAGCTCAATTAGTTGAACTTTAGTATGAAGATTGCTTTAGTTCCCTATATCGGCCAAGCCTCTCTCCATCTTCTGACTTGAGACTTTCACAATAGAAAACATTTACATTGTATTAATAGCCATGTACAAAAGTCGACTATTCTACTTATAATTGATTTTTTTGTATTAGGTTATGTTCTGATTACAAATTGTTCTGATGACTTTTATTTATTATGTTCAGTTCCGCTTGTAGTCCAAGGGCTTAATCATTGTTTTATTGCAATCAGTCGCCACCGTCACCACCTTTCTAAGAGAAAACACTTATTACCCAAAAACACACTATTATGCCTATATACAGACTATATACGACTATGCCATCCCAATCCAATACCCTCCTCCATGTCGTAACGAATAAGAGAAAGACCTATTTCAGTCCGGTTAGGTTCGGTCGTCCGGTGACATATCACATTGCCTATTTAGTTTTTGTTAATTAAAACCGAACGAAAACGAATTAATCATCATCATTCACATCACGCTCTAGAAATTGAGTCATTTCGAACGAAGCTTTATTCGTTCGGAGTTTGAGTTTGAGTATACCTACCTACCTTAACCTGAACCCAAAGTCCGTCCCATAAGCCCAGGCCCACATATTATATTGATGGTCGAAAACACAAGGAGTCAATTAACACATTCATGTTGTCGTTATTATTCCTAAATTAGGCTTTCTAGAGGTTCAATTAGATGGTAACGAGTTGGTAGATGGTAAAGGCACTTTCTGGCCATCCATATCCATTGCGCAATGCTCTCTTTCCCCGCTTTGCTTCGAATTAATTACCCGAGATTTCCGCGTAATAAAGCATTTCGGATTTCATTTGAACTGTGAATTGTGAGGGTTGCAGAGGTTTTTCACAGGTGAAATGTCCTAAAAACTGTCAACTGTCTCTGTCCAACGGACCGTTGCTTGCGCAGTTATGAAATGGAAATGGCCGTCAGGCGTCAGGTAAAACGCACAATTTTATATTTATCTTTATATTCACATCTGTATGGTTTTTTGTTTATTTTTTTAATTAGGAGTGTGTAATTTTTTGAATGGAACCCACAGATACTCGTAGATATAAAGCCATCTCGGTTACTGTTGCGTTAAAAGTTTACTGATTTTTAATTTAAACAATGGAAATTAGAAAGCCGAGTAGCCAGAGGGTATAAAAATGTTTGGGGACACATTATATCAAATTAACAAAAGCGTTTTATCTCCAAAGTATCTCTATAAACACTCAACCGAAAATTATTATTGTATATTTACGATTGGATAGGTAGATACATTTTTGGAAGATACTTACTTATAGGGATTGTGATATTAGCTGGAGTGTTTTTAGTCCAAGCTATCTTTAATGATTTTGGTACAATGGAGATGAACGCATCAGTGGCGTAGCTATAAAACGGAACACCCTCAATAGGTGGCTTTTGAGCCCTTAATTTCCGTCTGGACCAGACTGATCAGAATAAAACGATTGATTGAAACAACTTCAGCACACATTAGCACGCTTTTTTCCTTTTCTTTTTTTTTCACTCGATTCTCTACCAAGTTGGACTTACATTTATGTGGTCTATGTAAAGGGTTTTTCATTAAGTATTTTCTATCTTTATATTTCAATAAAATAAACTGTGAGCAAGATATCGTTTAAAGTTTTTTTTTTTTGAAAGGCCTCTGTTTGCCATTATGTATGAAATAAAATATCATTTAAATGTCCGCAACGGGTTTGCTGGGTGGGACACATCTGAAATGGCCAATTTTCCATAAATCAGGCTGCATCTGATCAAAATCCAAAAGGTCTATTGTGCAACGGGGTGGGTGGCATGCAGTGCCGGGAGCTGTCCACCGCATATCGTCGGTGTTCATATCATCCAATTCGGATCAAAAGAAATTGGCTGTCATCGACCGATAGCGCTCGCCGTTAACGGGCCTGACTAATGTCGTTCTCAATAGGCGTTTTTCTTTTTTATACTCTATTCAACAAAAATTGTCAATACAGGCCTTATGGGAGAGCTTTTTCCAAAGCAGTGGCGCCTGATGCACTGCTGCACTACAATACGTTGTGAAAAATGGTACTTAAAAAAGAGCAACCCACTGACTTTCCTTAAAGAATTATTGTTGTAATTCTTCGCAAAAACTTGTACAAAACACGACCTTCGTATCCCACTGCTGAAGGGATACTGTCAAGGTCAAGTCAATACGATCGTGCGATTGTAATATACATCAAAACAGAGTTATCATTATCATTCTAAATTACAAGCAAGGAGCTTATTCAGTGGATATTATTAAGAAGCTTTTGGGATTTGAAGCTTTTGAGAACAAATTTTATGAAGTTGAGTATGTTGAGTGTTGGCGATTTATAATGTAAACTAGGGAAATCCTGTGAGAGCTTTAAAAGGCGACACACTTATGCAAGCCAATGAAACCAGAGTGAGAGGCAAACGTCCTATCTTCCCTGTACTGACAATTTTTGTTGAACAGAGTATAGTTCAGAGCAGAGCCTGAGTTGTCAAAAAATAAATATTTAAGTTCAGAGTGCTCAGAGCTTTGAATATGTGTTTCAGAGCTCTATTCTGAACTAAAAAAGAAAAGTGAAGTATGGAACGATGATGAGGAGTGCCTTAAATCCACACCAAATATTGACTTTTTTTGAATGCGTTTGGTGAATGAATTTGGTGGATCTCGTGCAGATTGTGACGAACTCATCCATCTAGATATGTGCCTCGTCGAATTGGGCTCAACTTCCAACTTCTCGACTAGGATCTCGAAAATACGTCGTCCTTGTCTTTGGTCGTTCACTTTGAGTTCCTGGACCAGTTGAAGTTGGTGCGGGTGTAGGGAAAAGTCATGAAGCAAAATTCACCAAGTTCTGGTCTGCGAAAAGCCGAGTTGTTGTGCGCGGCGAGGAATTGACTGTTTATATTCTCCTCCACACTCTCAAGGACAGTTGCGATATTTTTGGCAGATCTCGCTGAATCAGTCGTAATGTTGCGCGCAAAGGGTTGTTCGAACACTTTCATATAACATATTGAATAAATGACAACCAATTTGACAAATGCATCTTCAACAAATAATGTCACTTCGTAATCAAATATTGGTTTATACGAAGAGAAATCTATAAAAATAATTTTTGTCACCGTTCGACGGTCTATTCGTCCGAGTATCTGTTTTTGTCTGTACCTCTACTAAAGCCGTAACGGGTGAACCGATTTGATTCATTTATGTATGAATCCCTCGAAGGAAAATGATTGCTTTAGCTCATTTGGAACGGTTAGGCACCATAAAATAATTTTATTACATTTTTCACCATTTTGGTTTTCAGATAATAATTATATAGAAAAAATGTGGTAAGAACTTTGGAATTATTCTAGAAAATTTAATGGTCTAAAATAACGGTCATAACAAATTATTGGATAATTTTGAAAAATAACACCAGCTTTCACCTACACGAAAAAATTACCTTCCCGAAATTCTTTTAAGACATATTTGAGGTCGCTCAACACGAAAAAATAAAGAGCTCCTGACAATGAACGCTATCGTATTATGTGGCTTTAAAGTTGATGATTAGATTACCTAGATGGTGAGTCTTGACTTGAAATTCGTTGTTGTTTTTTTTTTTTTTGAATAATTTCCTCAATGTGAATATTTGGTCTATGGTCGATCTATGGGGCCGGAAGTCATACTGGTACTTGCCAACTAAATTACTGATGGCTCTCTTTATGACGCAGAGATGGCGCTTTTTTAACACATGATTGCTAAGCTGGGTGCACATCATTAAATCGTGAAAGGACACTAATACAATACTAGCCGTTTCTTAGTTCATTTTTATCATCGCTTAAATTTGTCAGATTTTGACTTTGAAATACAATTGAAAACGACAGACAAAAGTTTTTATAAGGCCCCAGTTATAGCTATTATTGAAATGCATCATTGAAAATTTTCATTACCATTTTTAAGGCGATAAACAAACTGCAATGGCTTTAATTGATACCAAAATGAAGGTAATGAGTAGTAGAATTTTTTTACTCTATAAAATAAAAAATTCTGATTTGAACTTTCTTTTAAATCCACTTTTATTATTTCACTCATAGAAATCAATTTCAATGAACAGCTGATTTTCGTTTCTTTAATATGGAACACAATCGTTCTACTGAATGTGTTCGATTCTATTTCTGTTCTCAAATGTCAGTTTTCCTTTCAATGATCAACTCTAATCTCAAATGCATAGAATTGGTTGTAATCAGTCATTGACAGGATCTTTTACTCAAACCAATCTTTCAATGATTGCTTAACCCCCGAAACAACCAAAAAATAAGAGTTCATTTTGTTAAAGAAAAAAGAGACAAAGTGCTATTTTCGTGCCATATTAATATTAATGTAATATTAATGTAAGTTCAATTGATTATTAGAAGCTTTGTGTTTCCCTTTATCGGTTCTCTGCGTTTTTCTTACTACTTAAAGGTACTATAAGAAGGCAAGTAATACATTCGTAAAATAAATCGAACTCAAGATTTGTTTCAAAGTTGACATTACGATGATAGCGAAGAAAAAGTGGGTCTCGAAATTCTGTCTCTCTGTGTTCTCGACTACGGCCTAAGAGCATGGGCCGATTTTCGTTAAATTTTCCTTTTTTTAAGACCAAAAATAACAGTACGAATCATCTTTCGGAAGCCCTCTTGGAACCATTTTATTTTGTTTATTTTTGATTTTCTCGAAAACAGTACAACTGATTTTAATCATTATGAAGCTCCTCCAAATTTTAAATATTGTGCGTTCTTCTTTTTTTAGTTCAGAGTAGTACCTGATGAACTGTCGTCAAACAAAATATCGTGTTTCTTTTTTAGCTCAGAGTGTATAACAGTTCAAAGATTGTGAGTAGCTGAGTAGACAGAGTTAAATGCTGAAATCATTCTGACAGACAGAAAAAAAAACTCAAAAACTCGCGTGTGTTTATAAAATAATTCAGAGCTCTTAGAACACACTCGATTCGGAGAAAGTTCAGAGCATTTTTGACATACTCATGCTCTGTTCACTGCTCTACTCTGAATGAAAAAAAGAAAAACGCCAATTATTTTTTTTGAAAACTCAATATTCCGAAAACCCCTGCTCGATTTTTTAAACTTGAATAAATAAAAGTTTCTTAATATAATCTACAAGATCTGAGGGAAAAAAATTGTTTTAAATAAAAATTAAGGTAACCACCATGCAAGTGTTAAAAAATCTTTTTCGAAAATCGTATTTTTCTCAAAAATGGCTCCGAGAATTTTGATTAATTTTAATTTTAATTTAATAACACCTACCATGAAACCAGTTTTTTTTTAATTTTGAATTTGTCAATCTTGCGGAACGGATTTCAATGAAATTTTGCATAGAGAAGCTTCTAGTTAAAATTGGCGTACCAAAATTTTTTCTTAAGTACCTATGTTTAAAAATCTTTTATAAAACATATTATGTGTTTAGCTCTAACTACTAAACTACTTTTTATAAAATAATAACTTAAGGAGTTGTTTTAGTCATTTAAAAAATGAATTTTATGCTTATGAACATTTTTTCTCTAGAAATATCAATTTTTGAACTTCTTAATCTTTTACATAAAAGCAAGTTCGTGCAACCCAGTCGTGCATTTTATTTTATGTGTCTTCGTATTTTAACGAATTTGTCCTATTTTAAATTGATCATTAACAAATAGACACACGAAACCAGTAGCAATTGCGTTTTTGATGATGTTACATTAAAATTACTGAAGAGTGGATGTGCTGTTAACTTGTTGTTGTTGTATTTACATGTGCAAAATAAGCTTAATGTGTAACTTTTCTTAATGTGTACATTAAGAAGCTCAACAAAACACGCCTATTATGTGTTTAAGTATATGGGCAGTAACGGAGCAAGTTTGAGTTTTTGCAAGAAAAAAAAAAAAAAAACTAACTCATTTCGTTTGTTCGAAAGTTACAGTTAGATACTGATGAGTAGCACATAGGACCTTCTGGTAGCGTTGTGGTTATAATTATGTAGTATAGTAGTTAACGTAGGTACCAGTTGAGTGTCCTTATGTTTTCGGATAAGTCTTTTCCGTATGATCGCAAAATCTCATATTTTTTTCAAAAACACCCCCCCCCCATATTATTTTTTATTTTCTGCGTCCGCCCCTGATTGCTATAACACTGGTTTGTCAAAAAAATGAAGTCAGCATTCCACTGATTTGTTCCAATGATGCATTTCAATGAAAGCTATATCTAACTGCAGCGTAATTATTTCCGATTCGTAATGTGAAGAGAACACGAAACAAGAGCGAAACATGATTCACTGTCACCTTTTCGTTGTTATAAAATCGTTTCGCAATTCCTTAGGCCTGAAGCGTAAATTCATTTTTTATTTTCGCAACTGTTTGGTTGATAAAATGAAACATATGTATATGGTAAATATATAGTAAAATAAAACATAGGCCCATATGTTTCATCTCAGCAACCAACAGATGTGAAACTGAAAATTGAATGTGCGCGACTGTTCTTACTTCCTTAATTAATTTAATTTATTTATTTTTTCTTATCTCATTCATTGTGTTGGAGCCCAAGGATTTTAAAATTATAGGCAATGCTAATTTAATTTTGACACAGAATTTAAAATTCTTCGCATATGGCAATGCTAGTTTATATTTGACAACAGAAAGCACTAAAGCAGATAGTTTATTTACAAGTGTTTTTTTTTTATGTTTCGCTTTAAGTATTTTGTAAATAATAGTGCTTATTTTTCAATTTAAATAGTATATAAGTATTCAGTATTGCTTAGGTTAAAGTGTTTTATGTTTTAAATAAATAAAACTATAAAAAATATTTATTTGTTTGTTTTTTGTACAAAAGAAAGTGGTTTTCGATCGAGAAATTATTCGGACACATAATTCATTGAAAAAAAGCTTTTATTATCTGATTTTTTTAATGAAATTATTTTTTTAATTGTTGTGTAGGTTAGTTGTTGTGGTTGTGCCATTAAAAGAACATTCTCTTTAGGCAATAAAAGGTGATTTTAAAGTGTTTTAAATAACCTCTAACAAAGTTCGAACAATAATTGTAAGAACCATGTCGCTTTAGCGTGTCGCTTTGACATGTCACTGACAGCTCCATAGAAAATTTCTTACCCCCAACGCAACGCCGGAAAAGAAGTTTTACTTCAAAAATACTAAAGAGGCTACATCGGGCATGGCCATTTCAAATCGTTCTTTACTTAGATGAGGCGCTCTCGTGTGATAAATTTGTCCGTTTTGTTGGAACCAAATTGTCCCTTAACTCAATTCATCAAGTCGTTGAAAAAAGTCTTAGGGCACACACACGTCATAGTCTTTACAAAATTGAAGCCTTCACTGCTTCCTTGTTCTCTGGGTATTTGATCTTCTTCGTCTTGTCATAGACGCGGATTATCTGAAAATAATAAACCATGTTACAATTGATCGTCCGGGACAGCCCTAAAAGGGACTACATTAAAGCGATTTCGCAAAGTAGTACATACTCGGTTACGATCACAGAACATCCGTTCCAAAAATAGATCCCGAAGACAAACGCCAGATTTCTTACCACTATACAACGCGTGATGTCAATTTGCCTAGAAAAAAAAACTTTATAACCACCCCTGTCGAATGAAATCACTTCCGTTCGGCACACGGCCACAGCAGCCTCAATGGTGCTTTTCAAAAAAGGAAGTTATGTTGCCGCACCCTGTATAAGAAAAGGGCTTTTAAGTGACTTAAGTGCGACACAATTTTGTAAAATAATCATAAAATAATTTTTAAATTATTTAAATATATAAATAAATAATTAATTAATTAAACTCAGAGTAATTTCAAATCCAGAATATACCCTCCCGCAATTAACTAAATTTTATTTCAAAAAATTAAAAGTACATTTCCCTGGAGAGACTATTTCAAGATTTCATTTCACAGCATATTATTTTTTGGATTTCATCACTCCCCGTGAGTTGCACTTAAAATCATAATGTTATACACCAGATCTACTTATTCCATATGTTAATAATTTATACCATTTATTAATAAGTATCCATACCTGCATACATGCATCAGTCTTAATTGCTTTAACAATTTCCCAGATTTGCATTGAAATATAAAATTTCCACATAATTTGTTCAGTAAAATGTACACCTCATCCTCTTCAATATATATTTAACTGTTAAATGTGTGTACATACGTAAAAACTGCATATAAGCAAAGAAATTATACAAAACAAATTAATAAAAATATAATTAAAGTTAATCACAACATGGCATCGCTTTATTCGTTATACGGAGTTATGTGCAATCTTTGTTTAAAAATCTATCCAAGCCCAACGAAATTCCACCGCAGCCAACTGGCAGCCAGTCATTAAAAAAAAGTGCATTTTAACATATTATCCGTATTTATATTTATTTAATGCAAGAGATATGTACGTTACGACATCACGGATCAATTTTCTGACCAAGTGCACCCGACACAATTCGACATTTGAACATTTCAGCAATTATACGCCGCCGAGTCGCATAATACCCGTTTCGGTTTTAGTATTCGGATGGAGTTTTTGTATGGTTTGCGCGGGAAAAATTACGGCAAACTGAGGTGGTTAGGCGGCAGCGCCACCTATGTTGGATTTAATTGCGCCTAATGGCTTCACTTGTTCATATACATATAACGCTAATGCCACACGGCAATCGGGAGCCCACTCGAATGCGGATATTATCAGTGAAGCTAGATACGAGTAGGTGGTATAAAATACTCAAATGAAGCCTCAACAACACTGTGCAGCACTTTGAAGCGCAAATTGCTGCAACAGCCAGCAACAAGCGGGCGAATTATCAAAGCATTAAAGTAAATTAATTACAAAAAAAAAAATATTAAAACGAAAATCAACATTCGAAGTGCAATATGGCGTGACACGATGATTGCTGGATGGACTTACATATTGATCAGCCAACGGATACATCCCTTGAACAGGCTCTAGGGTCGTTTGTTCCGCCCGCCGCCGCACATTGGATTGTTTTATAAGCAAAAACGGTCAAAAATTATTTTAAACTATCGGAGTGTTTAAGGATCGTCGTGTTTAAAATGAAATTGAGCTTAAGGATACCGGGAGGGTATAGAAAACCTAAGACACAATACTTCTATCGATCACAATCGATTTAAACCGTTTTTTGGAAAAATTTTATGCAATGCATTATAAAATATTTGCAGTTATGTACCCCGTTAAGTAACGGTCTTATGTCTTAAAATAGGTAGGTAGACCACATCCCTTACTTGTGGGGTGAAAGCCTTTAAGCGAATGCTAAAAGTATGAAAATGTTGGTACATAATGGATAAAATGGAAATCTGGCGATGGATTCTCAACCTCTTCCACTTTAACAAAATTTTCAGGGGGTACTGCCAGTTGCAGAGGAAGTGGGAAATCCTCGAAGAGTATCCCTTGTCATGATATAGTGCTTCCCACCTAAGCCGTTCGGACTCGGCAGAAAATTAAACGCTCATAATAATACTCACACATAAACATGAGTGGCTGAGAGTTGTAGATCACAAGGGGCTGGTTGGCTGGTTCTTCACAAGATGTCAACATGGCTGATGTGTCGGACTTACCAACTTTTACTTAAAAACTTTTTTTGTATTTTGGCCTACAGAGAGTTTAATTAATTCTCAAAGTTCCAGTACTCTTGGGCAACCTTAATCATAAGCAGTGCCAACCATAGCCCTATGATTTCCTTTAAGCTGTATGCCAGAAGTCCGGGAAAATGTAATGGGATAGGCGAGCAGGCACCTGTAGAGAGTGCTGATCTTGCAGTATGGATTTGTGGGAAAATAAGTTGTGTGAATATAAAGTGTGATAGGGTGTTCGAAATTTGGATAGGGTGTTTTTCATATGCAGGTACATGGTACATAGTAATAATTTAATTTAAAGTTGATAGTTTAAACAAGGATTACAAAAAATGTTCTAACTTTAATACAAAAGGTAGCTCATACATAAGTGTTAGTAGTAGCAGTAGGCCTCAGATTGAATCGAACCTAAAGAGAGCAAGCTTAACTTCTTTAGCAAGATCGGGAGTATATCAATATCAATCAAGAGCACAGCAGTCTCAGAAAAAAATTTCCAGGTATTGATTGTAAAGGGTTTTTCAGCTTTGTGTGAGGTATTAACGAAATTTTTTTCATTTGAATGCCAAGTATATGCCTCGGCTTCTTACTGTGGCACGGATCCGAGTGGTCTAATTTTCAAAGACTCTTCCGCATAGATCCGGCTGAATTTGAGCGATGGCATGTGTTATGTTCACATGTGTTAAGGGCATCAGTCGATTGTGGTTTATTCGCATAGACCTAGGACTTCAACAAACCTCACAAAAATAAGTCTAGCGGGGTCAAATCACATGACCTTGTTGGCCAATTTATGGCACCTCTACAAAAGGTAACCTTACCCTCAAATCGTTCATGCAGAATGTCAAGCGTGCCGTCCGCTGTGTGGCAAGTTGCACCGTCCTACTGGAACCCCATGTCGCTTAGGTCCACATGGTCCAATTTGGGCAATACGAAATTGGGCGCTCGTGATTGACGGTGATCGCCTCACCAATGTCGTTTTCGAAAAAGTACGGACCAATGACGCCGCCGCGGCGCCACCGGCCCATAATCCACATCAAATGTAAACTTTCTGAGGATGCACTGTCAACTGGTGAACCTTGTGGATGTTGGTTGCCGCATAAACGGCAATTTTGCTTGTCAACACAGCCATTTATCCAAGAATGCGCCCCGTCACTAATGATGATTTTTCGGCCGGAATTGGAGTCCTCTTCCAAATGCTCCCAGTCAGCGAACAAAAGGTCGGCCTTATCTATGATCATGAGCTTTGAGCTCCTCGGTTTGTGGGATCAGGATTGCCTCGGGTTTTGGTGTGCACTTTCGGGACTGCGGCGATGTTCTATAGGCCGATTTGGCATTTCTTTGACGTACAAATGTATCCTGATTGATCACCGAACCTGTCGTCTTAAATTTCGCCACCAAACTTTGAAGTGTCAACTGTGAAGGGCCACCATATCTACTGTAAAATGATGGATAGTAAAGTTTTATCATTTTTACGAGTGCTGTTAAATCGTGTTACTTGCCATGGTGATTTGGGAGCAGTATCTAGCTGAATAATAAAGAACAGGGGCAAAATTACCGCTTCAGTGACCGAGTGAGTGAGTCCCATCAGTGATCGATTGAAAATATCAAATTAGAGTAATCGATTGCTCGATGACGTAAGCGGTAATGCCAAACTCACATAATTCAGTCCCATATTACTCGAAAATTGATGCGGTAATTTGGCCCCAGATGTCACCAAAAAAACATGGCCGCCAAAATCTACCCGGACCATTGGAAAAACTTCTTAAGATTTCTATAAAATGCAAACCTCAGCAGACTGGCGTAGAAGTCCACCGAAGCTTTCCTTTATTTCGACTGTAGCTCAGGGGATACAATAGGTAGTCAAATATGTGAACGATTGCCTATAAGTGTTCTCATCAAATTGAAGGTTGACTTTAGATAACATAATTATTGACTGAATGAGACTCATGCTAATCGCAGCTGATGGCATTGATATGAGACGTCAGGCCAAGACTTTCTACGACCAATTTAGGCCAAAATACCAATCACCGTTTAGAACAGCCACGCACTTAGCATTTAGTTTATACTAAAACTGCCCCTGTTCAAGTGTGTTGGGATAATTTTCTCATCCAACGCTTTAAGTCCCAAAAATTAGGCTTATATTTATTGCACTAGATAAAAAATACTTCAAGAAAACAGTAATATTTATCAGACGCCATTAAACGTGGAACCCGATGAAAGGAAACAGAAAAACTGCATGCATTGCTGCATGTAGAACTACGTTTAACTGCATAAATGCTCTACTTCTGATATTTTATGAGCGACAGTTCACGCACGGACAAGACTCTATTGTTTGACAACAGAAAAAAAAACAGATCCTTAATCGCATAGCACCAGACCTAAACTTTACGAATTTTGTTAGGTTTCTTTGATCAAACAGTCCTATGTTCGTGGGCTGAATGGATGTTTATTTTTAATGGCAAACTAATTATGGTGGATTATTGTGAAGCCTGTCAAAACAATGCTGACTATTAAACCATGTATAAAATACACAGTACACTTTGGCAAATATTTAAGCTGCTTTATATGGATGCATTCTCTTTGATATGGCCATTAATTTGGCGAATGGGTGTTTCATTATAATTGTTTATGTACCTACTTGTAATGGATTTCGTTCTTTTTTGTCCATCCAAAGTTGTTGATATGAGCTTTTTTAGGTTTTGTCAATAATGACTTTATATTTATTAAGGGAATTTGTACAATGTACGAGTATAGGTGTTTGGTGGCGTCGACTAACTCCATAAAGTCTGACAGTAAAAGTTTGCATTTTGACAAAGCAATTTGGATTAGTTTTGTGTGTATGTTTAGGGATTTAATAGCATTAAGGCTTAGGGAATTCAGGCAAATCGTTAGTTTTTTTTTTTAACATGCACTTTGAATGCTAAAGTCCATCATTTGTGAAAACATTTTGTTGGAAATTGTGACAGAAAATCAACTTCCAATTATATAATATTGCATGTAGATTGTTGAGGCAAATCAATTACGTATGGAATTGCGTTGACATAACACCATTTTGATATGGAACAGAATTATTTAGGTTATGGTTGTGCTATAAAACTATTTTTGTACTGACTTAATTGGAATTTAGGTTGATAAATTTTAAAGATAGTTATGATACAGTTAGGTGCCAGGTAGGAAAAAATTAAATATGTGAAGAAATATTGAGTTTCGAGAAAAAAATTGGAAATTCTTTTTTTAAATCCAAAACAAACATTTTGGAAAATTCGAATACATTTTGCTACGCATTTCACCTTTTTAGAAGCTTAAGCATACCTAGTAAATTTAATCAATATCAGTTGTTCTGTTTTTGAGAAAACCTGAGAGAAAAATGGTTTATGGAAGGTACCATTAATAATTCGGAAATAGTTTATCTCATGAGAGTTTCCGCTCATGAGAAATTTCTCACTTCAGAGTTTCCTCTCATAAGAGTTCAGTTGTGTGAGGATTTTCTCGCATGAACATTTTTTGCCCTTTATATTTTTCGTATGCGAGTTTTCTCACATGAGACTTTTCTCCCATGATAATTTTCTCACATGAGAGTTTTCTCGTATAATGGCTTTTTCGCATAATACTTTTCTCGCTTCTTATGCTTCTCATATATAAGAGTTTTCTCGCATGCAATTTTTTCGAATGTTAGTTTTTTTGCGTGATATTTTTCTCGCCTGATATATTTTTTGCAAGTTATTTTTTTTTGCATGAGAGCTATCTCGCATGAGAGTTTTCTCACATAATAATTTTCTTGCTTGATATATTTCTCCCATGTTAGTTTCCTCGGATGAGAGTTTTCTTGCATGATACTTATCTCGCCTAATATATTTCTCACATGTCAGTTTTCTTACTTCATAGATTTCTCGCGCTCTAAAAAACTTTTACTCTGACAGACCATTTTATCGCTCCGATTATTAGAGAATGGAGAGCTGTTACTTGGATCGTTCAAAAGAAGAATTTCTTGGAACTTTATGAACTGTTATACCAAGGTGTGGATATAGTCCAGAAAAACAGACTGCATCAACTATGTCGGATCGGCTTCTGACCAAAAATGTCTTAAAATCACCACGTTACGGTTTGATGTAAGCCATTACAGATGCCAGAGCACATAGTCTATAGAAGGCTGAAATCAGCGTGCTCTTGATCTAAATGAATGGAAGGCCGTTTTCGCGAATCTCCAGCGATCAGGTATTACTACCTATTATGATTGGACTAAAGATCGTTTTCAAATTTAGAAGGCATTAAACACTACCCGAAAAATAGTGGACTAAAGGCCAAAAAGATTGATTTCGAGGTTCAACTTATTGCAGTATAAAATAAAAGAATCAATGAGTTGTTGGAGATTCGTAAGACTATTGGATAATAATATAATGTCAGATCATTTAAGAATGAGACAAAAATTAGAGCGCTCAACACACCACCCTGCAGATAAAGCGACTTTATGATTGTAGTCATCTTCGAAGAGATCCCTAGTATAGAAAGCTTGTAAAATAAAGCAAGTCTGTCAACATTATCAAGACAATTTCTCAGATTAACAAAAATGCATATATCTTCTTCTTCTTACTAAGTTGAAGCTGTATTAGACAGGACAGATTGTAAGCTTTGTCGATATTAGAGTAGGTTCTCCTATAAGTAGCTTGGAATTCATTTATAATATTATTTGATTTGAATCATGACATCAGCCTATTTTAGAGAATTGTGGTAAATAACTTATATCCAGAAAAGAAAGTCCCCTTTAGTTAGACACCACATTATTGTTGTTAAAAAGTCGGTAGATGATTGACTTTTTGAACGACTTAGGCGCGACAGTATTTTCAAAAGTCTCAAAAAACAGTTTATGTATTTCAAAAATCAGAGATGCCCTTGCATTTTTATAGAATTCATATAGTATTCCATTCAAGCCCAGAGTTTAAGAATATTTTACAAAATTGTCGAATATATTTCATTTCGAATATATTTCATCAACCCCCATCTGGCAGTCCGACTCAGGTACATTAGTTTCCGAAGAAATAAATGGTATGAAAGGGTTAATTTAAATTCGCTGACTGTTATTGTTGCTGATGAAGTACAATTGCTCCATGCTTGGCAATCTTCCACGACCCTCTGACTGAAGTAAAATATTGTAAGCTTCTTGCTATATATCCTGGACGTAAGATTGCTTCTTCATTTTACATAAAAGTCTATGCTTCTTATTAACAACATTGTAGATTTTTCAACAAACATCAAGGTTTAGTTTTCGAAATGCTTCAAGGGGCTTAAGCGCAGTTTTTTGAGCCGAAAAACAAGTCAAATCGAAAACTACTTAAGGTAGAATTTGAGAAATTTAACCATGGAGTTTAATAATTCCTTCCTTCCCAAATTTGAGCAGTACCGACTCTGTAACTGATTCGAATACCCTATATTTACTGCTTTGCGCTAAATATTTATTGCTCGTATGAAATATTTACTGCTCTTTCTTTTCATATTTAAATTTTTGGTCATACGAGTATAAACTATAAGATATTTCAATTCTTTCACAACTTCGATACTATCTACGACCTCTTTTCATCAGCACAGGCTCTGCCTCCATCATCAACTTCGATTTTTTCAGATTGACCACAAAACTCCATATGAATACTGTATCTATTCATATAGTTTACTAAACACAAGACCGGATTACCCGACTTTACTAGTGTTTTTCAAACTTAATTACTAGTTTCCGGCGAGTAAGCCATCAGTGCTACGTCATCCAAAAATAAAAGAGCTTTAAATTGTATTTCTCCGTATTCAATACCTCCTGGAAAAAAGTCAATATCATCTTCCAAAAAGAGAACAAATAAACTCGGACTGAGAGTGCAACCCTGACTTACTCTAGCTTTGGTTTGAAAGTTGAAACCAGTCCGATCTGAGCTCAGATCTCTAGTTTTGTATTGAAGGAAAGACATCTCTTTTCGGACCATTTATGCTTTCTCTTATTCATACCGGTTTCTATGGAACTGATGGATGGCATGTGGTCGGACTAAGTTCCACAACCGCAAACAAAATATGCGATAAGTCGTAAGTCGATAATTACTGACGAGCCTCTTCTACTTTAAAACGTGCATTCACCAGTTTTGTCATTATATCCTCTGTCATTAAGTATATCTACACGGTTAAAAATTCTAGGATGTTTTTTAATACGGCCCTCGTATTACAGCCGTATGCAATACATGAATAATTTGTTTTTAATATTCCAACTTTATTAAACATTTTTTGTAAAAATTTGGTATTAAAACTCAGTACATATCCAACTAAAATGTTTTTTTTTAATACTTTTCCACTAAAATTTAATCTTTAAATATTAAAATATAATCTTAATATATATAATTCTTCTGTGAGTGTGTACAGTGGTGGACACAAATTTAGCACACTAAGATGGGTACTACCATATTTTTAATTTTCTCTCTTGTTTTGTTCCAAGCAACGGTACATTTTGAACTAATATATATGACAACAAATCAGAGAAAACAAAACTGTATATTTTCATATGCAATCCAATTACATAGTGAAAAAATCGTTGATAGTTTATCATTTGCATTGTTTTTGGTTGAACATCAATTTAGCACGTGTACAAATTTTGGTTATTTTTTTTTAATTTGTGGGTTTTTAAGAGAACAAAATTATTTTCGAGGTATTTTTATATCTTCTTAATGTTATATATTCAAATAAAATTTAAAAAAAACATTAAATAGTCATGGCAAAAGGGCAATTGTGTTCTGAGGACAAAAGGAGTCTTATCATTAAGATGAAGTGAAAGGGTCGCACAGTAACAGAGATTTCTGAGCTGCTAGAATTTTCCAGGAAGATGGTCTGCAATGCTCCTAGACATTTTGAAAAGTATGGAGTGACGAAACATGTAAAACAAGCCCCTCGCACACGAAAAACAATAAAGAGGGAAGATAACGTCATTTACATGTTATAAGCCAAGGATCCATTTAAGGCCTCTAGTGCCATTCGAAATGAATTAATGGAGAATTACAATGTCAATGTATCCTCAAGAACCGTGAGACGACGCACAGTGGGTCCCCTTCATACTAAGCAGTGCTCAAAATTCAAAATCTTGTTAAAAATGCTAAGAACTGTTATAAATAGATACTAACTGTTGTTGAAAATGAAAATATTATTAATAATGAATATAGTTCTGACTATAGTAAATATTTTCCAAGGTTATTGATAGATTTATTTTAAGAAAACAATTGCTGTTGGAGTAACATATTTATGAATTATTCAGGATAAAACATTTTTCGGTGAATGACTGTCGTTATGCGCGATGTTATCAAGGGATTGGCAGAAATAAATAACCTATTTTTAACATCCCACATGTTATCCTTCTTTTTTTTTGTGTTGTCTTCCCGCTGAATTGTTGCCGATATATGAAAATCTCTATTTCGCACCTCCTGGTCTTCTTCGCTTAACTGGCTAATTGGAAGTAGGGCATGAGTCATTATTTCACTTTCATTGATAAGGATTTGTTGCAGACTTGTGGTCATGGGATACCAAGGACAGAGCTTCACGCAAAGTCGAGCTGTTTCTAGGAAAAAACACCTAAATCTTTCCGCATTTATCTGAAAACCGATCATATATTAAGCAAAAAATTAACAAAAAATTTGATATGACTCACTAAAAAGCTTATATTTTAAGTTCTATCAGTCGGATGGTCAAAATTTAGGTATGTAAGCTTAGGTTTAATTACAGAGCATCAAATTGCATGTTTAAATTTTATATTTATATAAGTGGTTATATTCCTGGAACAAAGATAGGACAAATAGATAGTTTTTAACTTCACCCCTACCCCCTACCCAAGGCTGAGAAAAAAACCTGCGGGAATTTTCGGATTTGATATCATGATAGACATACATATAAACCCACATACTCATATTTTAGCTAAACATCCACTACCAAATTTTTTTGTCGGCCTTTGTATTATTTATTTATTGAACCGCGAACTCAAACAGTGATATTTTGAACTAGCGCACCTAACTTTTACTCCCGTCTTCGGATTTTTAATAACAAATATTTCTTCTTTTATGCTGTATACTTAGATTTAAAAGTTCTCTGCGCCAGTTAAAAAAAATCATTTTAAAAATTTCATTGCCCGTGAGTAAAACCTTCATCTATTTATGTATTTTATACACTAAGTAACAACTTTCAAACGAAAATAAAAATGTATTTGCAATCTACATGCCTTCTTGAACAAACAACATATTTTTAATTTTTTTTTTGTTTAACGAAGTTAACTTTTAAAATTAAAATAAAACTGCACAAAATTAAAACTTGCGCATGTCTAATAAAAATCAATGACAAAGAGTCAACTTGAATGTACCGTAACTTGACCATTAGACAGAGAAGAAAGATAATACTTACAAATAACATGTGTTATAATATGTATATTAATTATGCATTTTTATTTTTTTTTAAAGACAAAAATTAAAAACTGTATTTTGAGCACTGATGTGTATGGAGAGGGCCCACTGTGCGACGCCTAAATGAAAAAAAAATTGAGAGGGTGCATTGCACAAAGAAAACCATTGGTTTCGAAAAAAAATTTGAAGGCTAGATTAGAGTTTGCCAAATTACATCTAGGCAAACCACTTAATTTCTGGAAAAATGTACTTTGGAGCGATGAATAAAAGTTCTGTCGATTCGGAACAGATGGAAAAAAATATGTGTGGCGTCCACAAAACAAGGAACATGATCCAAAATACACCATTAAGACGGTGAAGCACGGTGGTGGAAACGTGATGGTCTGGGCTGCCTTTTCTTGGCACGGTGTTGGTCCAATAGTAAAGATAGACTCCAAAATGGACCAGCACCTGTACAAAGATATTATCTTGAACCATATGATACCATATGCCGAAGATAATTTGCCGGTTTTATGGCGCTTCATGCACATCAAGGACCCTAAGCACACTTCAAAACTAGTGAAAAGTGCCTTATAGGTCAATAGAGTGAATGTTTTAAAGTGGCCTGCTCAATCACCCGATCTGAACCCGATCGAAAATTTGTGGAATGACGTTGAGCAACACATTGAAAAACAAAAAACGAAAAATTTAACAGATTTGTGGCAAGAGATACAGAATGCTTGGTATTCAATACCTAAGCAACGCTGTGAGGCCTGTGAGAAGACTCAATTCAGTATTAAAGAACAAAGGATTTCCAAGAAAATATAAAAGAAAATATAGTTTTAGTAACGGTAAATAACATAACTAAGCAATTTTAATGAAATGTGCTAAATTCATGTCCAGACAAAAAAGTATGTTTTCTGTTATTTTTTTCATTATTTTCTTTCAGATATAAAAAATATAAGATTGTATTTTGGAAAAATATACTTATATCCGTAAATAATGTAAATAACATAAAAATGAAAATATTGAAATAGAAACAAATTTTGTAAATATAGTTTAATTTTTTCTTTTATTAATGTGCTAAATTCTTGTCCACCACTGTATGTCACTGAACTTCTCTTAAACGACTGGACCGATTTTGATGAAATTTTTTGTGTGTGTTCAAGGGGATCTGAGAATGGTTTAGATTCACAATTAAAAAAAAAAAAATATTCGTAGTTAGCAACGCGAGCACGGGCGGCTAGTATTTCTATATTATTATCTATTACCATTATTATTGAAAACTTATATTTCAATAATTTGTTATTTGATTTTAGTAGAATATCTGGTTAAAAGTGACCATGATAAAATAATGTATTGAAATTTCATATTTGATTGTATTAAAATTCAATAAATTTTGTATTCAGCCCGAAACTCTCGACTCAATGCTCAAGAAATACTTTTTAACTCGTACTTGAATTGAATATCGAGTTATTAATTTTGAATAAATTAATATTAGATTTTAATACATGTGTAGGTATTGATTTTTAATATTGAGTATAATTTTGTCGAAAGAAAACTCCGTTAGTTTGTTTCAACACGTCGGCGTCGTCGGTCGGCAACATGGAGTTCCTACTTCCTAATGGAAAATTTAGTTGGGATTTACATTAAAGTGAAAAAACGTGGAAAAAAATACAATCATTTAAAAATCAGACGCATGAATCATCTGAATCCTTAATTGTTTCAAATGAAGATATCCTTCTTTCAAGTAAGTAATAAATAGCAAGTTTAAGTGCCATATATTTATTTCCTGGAGAGTGCAAGCCGTGCTAATTTATTTAAAATTTGTTTTTGTTTTAGTCTTGGAAAACAAAAAACTGGTGAACGGATTTACTTTAAAAGATCGAGACGGTGTGCTGATTCCAGTGGATTCCTTGTGCGATATAGTGCGGCAGTATTCAGGCTGTGACTACTTCCTTGTGGTTCTTGACACTGCTGATGGAGAACCTCCTAATCAAATAAGTGAAAATTTGAAAAAAAAAACAAGAAACAGCAATTGGGAGCTCTCTTCTTTCATACAAAGAAGTAAGTAACTTTTTTAATAGTAAATTTAATGTACTTATATACATAAATAAAATTTTCCTAATTTTACAGGGATTAAAAGCACTTATAAAAACAAGCACAGCGGCATACATTTTGGATGAGTACGCTAAAGGATTCTTCTCGAAGGGCGTTAGTGATGGCGGGAGCTGAGTATCAGCTATTAATTTTAAATAATATGTGGGTTCAAAAGTAATCCAATTAAATCTTATAAATAGTATTGAAATTTATTAAATAGGTAGGTATTAGTTTTCAATACTATGTGGGTTCAAAAGTAATCCAATGAAATATGAAACCTTAAATAGTATTAAGATTTAATAATCTTGTATTACATTTAAACTCTCTTTGGGCTTAAAACGAGTAAAAAATATATTCAATTTAAATGAAAAAACATATGTTTTCAATATACAGCGTATTAAATTCTAATATATAATATATATAAAACCAATACAAGAAGTGATGAATTTTATTTTTTTTGTTTAAATACTAATACTTATGTGTGTTACTATTTAATAATACGAACTTGTTTTTTAATAAAAAACAGTATTGAAATTTAATATGTACTCTATTGAGTTTGAAAATCAAATATATTCAAAGTATTACATTTAAATACCATTTTGGACTGGTCATGTATGCAACCCAAAAAATATTAAATTTAACGCCAGGATTTTTAACCGTGTATATATATAAAAATCAATGCCACTTTTCGTTGTTATTCTATAACTCAAGAACGGGCTTACCTATCCAAACCAAATGTTAAGGCTTTGTTTGGACTATTTAGTAGACGGTTTATCGGTTTGCACAAAATCGGTCGAGTGGTTCTTCATTTATCACATTTTTTGTAACAAATGAATTCAATAAATGTCGGATCATTTTGTTAGTGGGGATTTTGCTGTCAAATTGAAACTTATATTTTTAATTTGATTTATTCTTTTTTATATGAAGGAATAATGCCACAAGCCGGGCGAGCAAATATAGGTCGGCGAACGCGTAATGCAAATGATGTGGCATTACTAAGTCGATCACAGACTGCAGATGAACGCGCACAAGCTAATGCATCGCAGTGAACGTAATGCACGAAATAGATCTGTTGACCCTGTACCTGTACTGAACCTTGCACGCCGATCACGAATACGTCGTGCTGCTCTTTTGACTAAAATGATGCGTGCTGCTTTTAATTACAACAGTCCTAATTGTGATGCGGGTAACTTTCTACGTGAAACGCCCGGCATGTGTTGTGCTAATGGCAAAGTGAGATTTCCAGCATTAGAAACTCCACCCAAACCATTGTATTAATTTATTTTTGGGACATCTCAAACGTCGAATGACTTTTTGATCCATATTCAACAACACAATTCGGCATTTCAAATGACCTCTTTTAGTGCTACTAAAATTATTAGAGATAATTATGCCGACGTTTAAGGTAAATACTTCAACATGATTGCAATTGTAATTCTTGGTGATCAGTTTCAATCCCGTGATATTGTACTTCATCGCAGAAATGAGCAATTGTAACATGTTTCGGAACTTCATCGTATATGACACAATCATGCAAGCCGTTTCCAATAATGCAGGTGGATTATATTTCTTGGATGCGCCTGGTGGTACAGGCAAAACGTTCGTTATGTCATTGATTTTAGCTATTCTAACTATTCGATCGGAACAGAAAATTGTATTGGCACTTGCATCCTCGGGAATTGCTGCTACATTATTAGAAGGTGGTCGGACTGCATACTCTGCACTAAAATTGCCATTGAATGTACAGGAGATTGAAACTCCAACTTGCAATATTTCGAGAAATTCTGCTATTGCAAAAGTTCTGCGATTAACGCCAATTATTTTATGGGATGAGTGTACAACAGCGAATAAAAAATCACTAGAAGCATTTAATCGAACAATGCAAGATTTACGTGGTAATCAACAGTGTTATGAATCAAGATGAGGCAATGAATTATCCAATTGAATTTTTAAATTCATTGGAACTAGCTGGTATGCCACCGCATTGCTTGAATTTGAAAGTTGGTTCTATGATCATATTTCGAAATATTAATCCACCAAAACTGTGTAATGGCACCAGATTGGCAGTGAAAAAGTTATTGCACAAATTTGATTAAAGCTACGATCTTAGCTGCTAAATCAAAAGGAGAAGTTTGTTTGATACCACGTATCCCTATGATTCTAACTGATATGCCATTTGAGTTCAAACGATTACAATATCCTGTGCGTTTATCATTTGCGATGTCCATCAACAAGGATCAAGGGCAAACACTTCACGTTTGTGGTGTGAATTTGGAGGAATCATGTTTTTCACATGGTCAACTTTATGTTGCCTATTCCAGAGGCGGTACCCCCAGCCGTTTGTTTATTCATGCCCAAAATGGAAAAACAAAGAATATGGTTTATCCAAATGTTTTGGATTAAGTTTTAAAATAGCTAGCAATTAATAAAATATTTTTTTGTTTGAATAAATGAATTTGATGTTGCAATTAATTTTTTTTTATTATTTCACTTTATACGTAGCGAAGCACGTACCGGGCCGCTAGTGTATTTATATATGCATTAATGTCCTGAAGAAATTCTAAAAATATATTGCAGTTGCTGTCGCAGGTTGAATCTTTAGACTGACTATCTTACTTCTTCAATAGAAGACGGAGGTACTGAGTTGAAGTCAATTGTTTCTATTGTAATGGTTCTCCACCAAGAATGAAATTTGTGGAAGTAAATTCCAAAAAATAGTTTTTGAGACTAGCGAAATCTCTGTTCCAATGGTTAGAATGTAAATATAATGGATTATCACTTGAAAAACAGCCTTAAAGGATGATCATGGCATTTATGGTTACCAACTCCTATTGATATATAGGTTCTATGTTTTTCTTATAACCAAAAAGACAACCGATGGACATCTAGCCCTTCCGAAGTTCTGGGTTCTTACTGCTGATATCCACTCTAGTTTGAATTCGTACAAATGTATTCCCTGTAGTTTCGGGCTAAGAAAATCGCTTGAGTTCTATACAACAATTTATTATTCGATCAAGAAAAGATCACTATACTAATTCTAGTAGTTTCGTTTTAAATTTTCAATTCAATAGATTATGTAGAGATATCAGTATCTTGTTCCCCTACTCCACTTTGAAAATTATTCTTATTCAGTTAAAAAATAAACTACAAACCTACTTAAAAACAAGTTGATTGCACACCTTAACTAATGATGCCTCTGAGAGTCCGTACCAAAGCAAGTTCAAATTTATAACTAATTTAAAATAAAATGAAACAAAAAAGTTCAATTTAAACGCCATCACCGACTGACCCTTCAGTCTTCTTCCTCTATACCTAGTCTCTAGCCGTTTCAAATTCCATTTAATAGGTTTATAGAGAAAATGATCTTTTAAGCGTATCCGAAAATTATAAACACTCCAAAAACAAAATGGTTAAAAAAAAACTCCCGCTCTAATTATGCAACACCGGAAACTGTGAAATAGTTTCTTCCCATTCTATATCTCAAGGTTTTTATCCCACAATATTTATGAATGAAGTTAAACGCTGATCATTAAAGGATCATCATGACTCGTAATCTAATTATAATTTGTTTTTTTTTTCGGTCGACATTTAGGGAACCCGCCTGTGGAACACCATCATGTATATATGTACATTCGGAGCACCATTGCGTGCTGACCTACGACTTTGTGTTTTTTTTTTTATTATTGAACCATAAGTTCGGCGACTATGGTCACCACCCCCTCCAGACTGAGTCTCTGCTCTCGCAGTCTCACCTCTTACAGCCATCAAACTCTTCAGAACCCAAATTTCGGGTCTCTTCAAAACTATAATTGTTCGGTATCATCACAAAGGTTATCGTTTCGAATTGTTGCATGTGTTGCCCCTTCGCCAGCAAACAAAGCAGAAACAAAAACATCGGAAAGTGTCCTTAATGAGTGTGATGGGATGTTGATGTCGATGTCGATGTCGTTTGAAGACTTTCACAGTTTTTTTAAACAGGTAGTTCGATCCGATCACAAAATTATCCGCTCCCAAAGGGCATTCGTATAATTTGTCGATTTTTCTTTGAGACCTATCACTCTCAATCGACTCAATCTTAATACGGGAATCGAAAGAAAAAACGGCCGAGGAATTTATCAATTCACGAAAGCTGACACGAATCATCTGCGATACAACCGTGAATAAACATACAAAAAGATTGTATTTCAATATTCATTCATCCATCAAATTGATATCGTTTGGATCGTTGGTGTATCTTATTCTTGGAAAGGTTTAACTTTCGCTGGAAACGGAAAGGGTTTTCTGTTTTGTCAATTAATGCGTTAAGTGGTAGCTACTGTATACGGATGAAAGCGATAAACTGGTATTTTCAATACCTGCATCTTTTTCGGTTGAACATGATCAATTTGAAGTTTATATGGGGGAAACAAACATTGTTTTGATTTTGGTATCTGTGAAGTTTATATCTATTAGTTGGACGGATCTTACATTTCGGTAAGACCACCAGGGATCTTCAGGGGCTTTATAAATCATTTATTTTATGATAGAAATTTAAACAAATTAGTGTTTTAACTTTTGAAGTTTTCATGATTAATGTGAAGACTTGGGATGAGAACAAGTTATTGATTTGTAATCGAGGACAATAAAGTATTCCACATTCAATTAGTGCGGCTAAGGAAATAACTCCTTTATTAGAAAATACGTCCGAATTTAGACAAAAAGGTAAATCGATGAGTATTGATAGCCAGGCGAGTAGTGTTACGGTGTTTGTGTTGAGTAATGAAACTGAGTTTTATCATATCATTTTATTTGATTTGATTTATTTTATCAAAATAGCTAAATATTGTGACATACAATTAACCTGATTACAGAATCCTATAAATGGGCTGCAGATAGATTCAAATTATTTAGATTTGCAATTTTAACTACTAGAAAATCGGATGATAAAAGTTTGAAGGAATATCGGTAACATGTAGTGCAAGATTATTGAAACCGCTTTTCCTAGGGAATCACTGAAGACCCTTAACTGGCGAGACGGACAAAAGCAATTGCGGGACCCACTTTTTTTCGTGTTCTCTATCATCGTGACGTCAAATTTGATCGCAATCTCGAGTTCTTTTCGAAATGCAAAACTTACCATGACCACTCCAGGAATCTTGCACTTCTTATAAAAATAAATTTGGGCTTAACTTTTCTTCTCCATCAAATAAGGAGCACAATCGTGCTTCCCGAATTGAAGGCACGACTGTGCCATACCAACATGTCCAACTCCATGCTGATACCCTCCTTCAGCTAAAAACCTTTTAAAGGCAGAAGTTTCTACTCTGTTGGATAGAGATGTTGCCATTAAAGCTAAGTGTACACGATTGGTAGATCTTACAATATTGTCAGATCTGTCAGTGAAAAACATGCTTACAATGTCTTACAATCGTGTAGTCTTACAATTAATTGTCAGAAAATTTGTCTGACAATTAATTGTTAGATCATTGTCTGACAATTAATTGTAAGAAACCTGACAATCGTGTGTACGCTAGCTGACAATCGTGTAATCTTCCAATTAATTGTCAGAAAATGTATCTGACAATTAATTGTAAGACGGTAAATTGTAAGGTATTTGATAATCGTGTACACACACAATTTATTGTCAGGCCTGCCAATTTTTATCGTTGTCTGACGTTTCTGACAATGAAGAAATTGTAAGATGTTCGTTTTTTAGCATCATACAATTTTTTCATTGTCAGAAAATTTGCAGCCAAGGTTTAATTGTCAGTTTCCATAACCAAAAAAAACTGACAATTAATTGTGTGTGTACACGGTTGGTAGAAAATCTACCAATCTCTTACAATTAATTGGTAGGTATTAAGTGGACTATCTGAAAATGAATTGTCAGCCAACTTCTGACAATTAATTGTAAGAGATTGGTAGATTTTGTACCAACCGTGTACACACACAACTTATTTGTCAGCTCATTGGTAGATAATTGTCAGACATTGTAAGATCTTACAATATTGTAAGATCTACCAATCGTGTACACTTAGCTTAAGACAGAAAGAAGTCTCTGTTTAAGTTCTTGCAAAACATACATAATGTTTCATAGACCTTAAAATTATAAGGAATTCAAATTATCATTAGAAGTTTGTTAAATATGCTTAATGGGCAAACTAGAGCAATTTTAAACCAGAATAACTGCAGAGTAAATTTTGCTTCAATCACAAACTTGATCAATAAGCTGGTTGAAGATTATGTATGTATCAACTATAGCTTTGGTTGTAGTGGTGACGATCGTTGCTACAAATTACTCCTATTAAATGTAGAAAATTAAGTTATATATGACAGTAAAGGGCCAGTTATAGCTATCATTGAAATGCATCATTGAAAATTTACATTTCGATTTTTACGACAATTGCTTTAATTGGTACCAAAATGAAGCTAATGAGTAGCAGAATTTTTTTACTCTATAAAATATAAAATTCTGATTTGAAATTTCTTTTAAATCCACTTTTATTATTTTACTGATAGAAATCAATTTCAATAAACAGCTGATTTTCGTTTCTTTAACTTGGAACACAATCGTTCCACTGAATGTGTTCGATTCTCTTTCTATTCTCAAATGTCAGTTTTGCTTTCAATGATCAACTCTAACCTCAAACATATAGAATTGGTTGTTATCAGTCACTGACAGGATCTTTTACTGAAACCAATTTTTCAATGATTGCTCTAACTGGCTTGTTAATAAAATGAAGTCAGCATTCACTGGTTTGTTCCAATGATGCATTTCAAGGATAGCTATAACTGGCCCCTAAATGTCAAAAACTTACAGCGTCCATAGTAAAGTTCGGAAATGATTAGGTGGTTTTATGAATGCATTGATTTGATAATTTATTTAAACCGCGAACGAGCGAATCAACCTTGGATCGATTGAACTCCCCGGTGCAACATTTTGCATGAATATCTTTTAAGCTTGTGACAGCTTTGATTAATAAAACAATATTTACGACCCTTTAACAAGTACGAAAAGAAAATATTTTCATGAATTATAAGGAAGCAAATTTAACTGGATCGCACGAACTTGCTCTTATGTAAAAGTACTTTGGAATTTGAAATACATTGTAAAAATATAAAACATGGATTCAATGAGATAAAAATGTTCTAATGCATGGAATTGCCGTCTAATTTCCGGAAAAGTATGAATTTATGCAAACAAAGTTTAAAAATCGTTTTATTATTAAAGTAATTTTTTACTTGCGATATAGGTAGGTAGGTACTATAGGGCAAGTTCTGCATTTGGAAAAAAAATCGAACTCGAGATTTTGATCAAAGTTGACATTACGATGATAGCGAAGACGAAAAAAGTGGGTCCGACAATTCCGTCTGTCTGTCTGTATGTCTGTACCTCGATCTACAGCCTAAACTACCGGAGGTATTTTCTTCAAACTCGGTATAGTTAAGGGTCTTCGGTGATTCCTTAGAGGAAAAATTGAAATTTTTTTTTAGCTCCAAAACTAACGGTACCCCCCATACACCCGTAATGCAAAATCTTATTTATCTCGAAAACGGCTCTAACGATTTTGATAAAAAAAATTAAGTGTGATATTATGGACATGGACTACATTTTGGTCAAAAAAAAATTTGGGGGGAAATGTTATTAGGGGTACCTGCCATGGACCCGTTTTTTTTATTTTCGACTTTCTCATTAACGGCCCTAAGCATTTTAACCCAACATTTTCAGCAGGAGTCCCCTTAAGTTTAAAATAATATTGTATATAAAAATATTCGAAAAAATCTTTGTTGGTTTTTTTTGAAAAAAAATTTTTTTTTTAGGTAAATCAATATCTTAAAACCTGTGAACAATTATTTTTTGAAATTATTTCCTAAAATCAATATTATTTAATACTTAAAATTCGCATCCCACATTTTTTTCTTGAAAAATTTTAGAGAATTTTCTTATATAAAAAAATTATTCAATAATAAAACGATTTTTTAAAGTTTATTTGCATTAATTTATACTTTTCCGGAAACCAGACAGCAATTTTATGCATTTGAACATTATTATCTCATTAAATCCATGTTTTATGTTTATAAAATGTATCTTAAATTCCAAAGTACTTTAACATAAGAGTAAGTTCGTGCGATCCAGTCGTGCATTTTATTATATAACAAATTTACTTAAATTTTTTCGAGAACAAAATTTGGGATGCCAATTTAAAGTGTTTAGTAATATAGATTTTAGGAAATAATTTCAAAAACTAATTGCTCACACGTTGTAAAAATATTGAATTTTTTTTTAAGAAACCCAAAAAATTGTTTTTTAATATTTTTATATACAACATTATTTTAAACTAAAGAGGTCTATTGCTGAAAATTTTTGGTTAAAATCGTTAGGGCCGTTGATGAGAAACTCAAAAATCAAAAAAACGGTTATATGACAGCTACCATTAATAACATTTTGCACAAATTTTTTTTTTACAAAAATGTAGTCCATGTCCATAATATCACTCATAATTTTTTTTATCAAAATCGTTAGAGCCGTTTTCGAGATAAATAAGATTATGCATTACGGGTGTATGGGGGTGCCGTTAGTTTTAGAGCTAAAAACAAAATTCCAATTTCTCTCCTAGGGAATCACTGAAGACCCTTTAAGTACCGAGTTTCAAGAAAATAGGTCCAGTGGCTTAGGCTGTAGATCAAAGTGTCTCATACGAAAAAATACGAACAATGGAATTCCAATATCACATTAGGGAAAAGTTGACGACCGGATATTAAAAATTCAAAACATATTGGAAACAAGTCCAGCAATCTTTCAGAGATGGAAAAGCGAATGTTTTTGTAAGAAAAAACAGTTCATGAGCTTGTAAAATTTTATAAAATCAAGGAATTGTCCTAAATCTAAACAGGTCTTCAAATGTGAATCCATGATATACAAAAGATTGGAAGAAAATGTGGTCACATCCTTAAGCCGAATGCAATGCAACATCGAGTCGAGCTGCGATCTTCATAGTCGCAATTTAGAAAAAAAATATCACAGCCAAACATAATGATCGGCAGAACTAAAGTTTTTGCTAAAATTTTTCTGATGCTGATTATTATCGTTGAGTGGTGAGAAGGCCATATCGTGAGGAGACCATCACAGATTTAACCCCGAGTCAAAATTATTTGCCAAGAATCAATAACCTCATTGTCAAGCATAAACTTTTCCAGACTTATGATATCAATTTCGAACCTGTAGACTTCTTGGCATTTTTAGGTTCTCATTAGGTCCATTTATTCCGCTTATAATATTGCTCAAAGGACAACAGTGTTGCATCTGATAATTGTTATCATACATGTCAATTGAAGAATTTATAGAGGTGATAGAAAGCTGGTTTAAGTAAATGCAAAATAGAAATGGGACAAAAACTGATACTTGTTGAACACCCTTAGTTGTAAGTAGAAACGACGATACAGTTCCACCTATAAAATCTGCTTGACATCTTTCACTGAGATAGGAGGAATTAGACTTTGAAGATGAAGAAGAAAAATTAAAATCGACCTTAGAATACAAAATAAGATGGTACATTGTATTGAATGCTTTCGAAAAGTCTAACAGATTGAGGATTGTAGCTTAAACTTCTTCTAATGAATTTCGAATGTTTTCAAATATTTTAAATAATGTAAAATTGCAAAGTGCTTAGCCAGCCTTACTTTTTAAATGAAGGGAAGTATAGCTTTAATAAATGCAGGAAGCCTGGACTTTAAAGAAATAAAGCTTTTTAAGAAGTCACCTTCAGCTATCGATCTGAAACAAAATCCGATAGTATTATCAGTTAGGGTTCTTTTATATTCCTCAGTAGCGAACTTGTGAAACATCGTATTTCAATTATCACTCTTAAATAATTAAATAATGACTTTTAACTTTTTCCACCTTTTGAAGGCTCTATCAGACGAAGTATAAGCTCCAGAATGTTGTTCTTAAACCACAAAGGCTTATTTTTCCTGAATGAAAATGTTAGTATAGAAATTTGTAAGAACATAAACATAAATTTTTAAGAAAAGCAACTGAGAATGTTAGTTTATTAAACAACTTGGTTATATCAATCTAGAAACTAGGCTATAATTCGCAATTCCCAAGATTGTTTACTTTAAGCGAGTAACGTGTTTAAATCAAATAACTAAACGAATTTAATTTAGCACACTTCTTATGTAATACTAAAAATCTTCTTGATTAAATGAAGCTACGAGTATATTGGTTATGATGTTTACATTAAACGAGTATTTAGGTTACAACAATTAACCTTACTAAGTATAAAGCGTAAAATTTTCTTAAACTAAATATTTTCTCATTTGGTTTAATCGAATGGTGATGGTCAAAATTACGTATCCAATTCCTTATTTTAATTGATTTAAGTTTGTTAAAATTGCACACTAATTTGGTTAAGGGAATCAATCAGATAAATTAAATTTTTTAACCAAGTTTACTCGTGTGATTTTAAACGTGTAAGTTTGCAGGTGTATATTAGCAGTTTCACTTGATTAATCTTACACGACTTTTATGTTGTTTTTAATCGATCATTTTCTTGTGTAATAGTGTTTTTCCCTTAAACTAATTTGTTTAGAATTTAAGGAGTTGTCTTTTGGAGTGATGTTTTGCGAAGAATTCTTGTTGGAAGTGCTTGGTAGTTGGGCTTGTCATGGTTACCTGATCCTTTTTGTTAACGTTTGTATATTTTTACCCTTTGTGTGATTTACGTAATAACGATAAATGTCTTTTGTTCTTCTCTTATTTTTATATTGTTTTTTTATTTATTAATTTAAGGATATGTTTTTACGCTTTAAGTCAATAACTTTTTGATCCTTCTTCCCTATTAAGAGTTTCTTCAACTAATCAAAATATTACTGAAAATCTTTTAATTCATCAAATCCTTTTTAGGTTCAGTTGACTGCAAGGATCCAAAGAAATCTAAGTCTCTTCTACTATGTGCGCTGCATACCCACAATTCATCTTACAGCTCCAGAAAACCTATTATGAGAAAGCTTAATTTGAACTTCAACTGTTTCTAATTCAACCTCAATGTACCATGCTCAAAACTTAGCTACTCAGCTTAATGGAAAATCCTATTTAAATTGCTATAAAGAAAGGATTAGGTCATAGTTTTTTGGGGATTCGTAAAAATTAAATTCGTGATAGGGGTTATTAGTTTTTTGGTTTTAAGTTGTATGAAGTATTATCATCTATTAAATCGAATAAATGGGAGGTTAGCCCACCTAAACCAAAATAACTTTACTTTCACTCTCTTATTGATTTCAACTTGTAAGAATTAATAGGGAGTAGATGCAACTCTGTTTTAAAACTGGTATAATGAGAGGGGAGGGAATAAAAGGAATTTTTTTTTGAAGTCCTAAATCAATATATGTACCCATATCGGAGAATTAATAAAATTTTAGGTTTCCTTTTAATTTACTTTAATCTGGATTCGTAACTATATGCAAATGCTGTATTTATTTTGTTATCCTACTCACCATCAATTTCATGTCCTTTAATGATTTTTTTATCTCTCATCAACAACAATAATAAAATCTGACAAAAAAAACTATCTGCCATGAACATCAGTTTTGTTTTTATTTTTTTTTAATCATAATTTCAATCGAGCTAATTACCATAATAATGGATTTCACGTGGACGTTTATTCGTAGGTGTTTTCTGTATTATCCTGCGAAAAGGATTTTTTTTGCGATTTTCCGATTTATTCACATTTGCACGTCATATGTCGTCAGTCGAGCTGCTAAGTGGATATAATGAGCGCTCATTAGTAACAAATATGGAAAGTGCTTAATAATAATTCGCAATTATTCCCTATCTGATCCTTTTTTTTATATAGACGATAAATATAAATCCTTGCTGGCGGCATACGAGGATAGTATGTTATAATTTATGAATTCGAAATGAGAATAATGTACCAGCTGATGAGATAGTTTTTACCAATTTATAATATGAAATTCGGATCGGGAGGCGAGAACCGGGGTATGTGATTAAATGTCAAATGCGAAATTTAATTATAATTGACATGTCCTGTCCGGGCTGCGCATTTTCGGTGTGGGTATTTCTCACTCTCAGATCGATTTTACGCGCCACGAATAATGCTCGGTGAAATGTTCCATTTTATAGGAGTAAATTTCACGATGCGACTGCTGATGATGATGATGTCAATTCTGAAGGATGAAAAGGATGAGCGCAAATATATAAATATGCACTTTGGGATGTGCTTAAAAATTTATCCAATTCGTTTGCTATTCGTTTTGAATGTGTTGCCTGATGATGATGGTGGAAACAATGAAGTGCATCAGCAGTCAGCACTATGGCTGATATAAATTTTGCATTCCTTAATGCAGACGCATTTGCAAAAATTTACAAATCCATTTCATGCTGGGTTGCAACAACGAGTAATTCGTGATTTATATGCTTTTTGATTTTTTTAGTATCTACATATCTAATAATGAAAACAAATACTCGTATACGTATACCTCGTCAATATTTAAATGCTCGAAAATGGAGAAACTATACATTAATATGCATTTAAATGTTGTAAAAAGAACGTTTCCCATCGTTCTTCTAAAATAATTTGTTTATGTTTTTTTTTACCTACTGGAAACGAGCTTATGTATGTTATATTAATAATAAAAAAATACATTTATTAATAGCCGAGTTTTTTTTTGGGAAAACTATCCGTAGTATATAGTAGGATTTTACACGAATAACAATTACAACATCTGATAATAGCTAAAGTAGTCCTACTTCGGGCCTTTATTCGAGTATCGGAATGAATTTTTTGGGTTTCGTTTTAATATGTTGGCTGTGTTCATTGAGTAGTTGCACGTTGTTTACAATGGGTTTTTCAATTGGACAAAAAATCAATCCTTTTCCATTCTTATTTTAATATGACCATTTTTCATTTCCTATTCAGCATCAAAAAACATTCCTTCTTTGGGTTTTTATTTCATTTAAAAATTATTGCGTTTTTGTATCTATTTTAGCTAAAACTCCATTATTACCAAAAGAACAAATTTGACATTTTGTTTTCCATTGGGAAAACAAATTTATCAGAATCCTTTTTAAAATGAATCTCTAATTCTGTAATTCAATTAAATTCATAAGCCAATCAACGGAAAACCATATAAAATTCAGTTAACAAATTATGAGAGGTACTTACAATACGGTGTAATTGGTCTAGTATCATTTTTAAATAAAGTGAAATATTTTCTCATACTCCAAACAACAAAATATACTACATAATACATACATAATTAAATTCTGACGAAAAATTTGCACTTTTACTAAGCCCTTATTCCATTGCTGTAGTTAAATACAATGGTGTAAAATTTTTGATTTTTGTTTGACTGCTCCCAAAACTTCATTTTGTTTTGTCAGCTGTCATTCATGTCCAAAATTGCGTAAACATATAATTTAGTTCTTTGCAATGTTGCCGCTTTTTCTTTGTAAATATTAAGAAATGAAAACAAAAAATGGTGAATTTTGACATTTGCTTCAGTGTTGCTACAGATTATTAAAAGTGCATTTAGGATCTAGTAACAAAAAATTAAACCTTACAATTTCACTAGACCTGCTGCAGCAGATCGTGAATACCCCTATATTTGTATTGATCCAAAAAAATGTAGGTACCGCCGCCGATGACGCCATCTTTACTACCTAATAAACGACAACATTAAGACAATAGAAATATAGGCTCGTCTAAATTGTCGGATAGATACGTGTTCTGCGTCGATTAACTGGCTGAACACAATAGAATGCTGCAACTGGAAGAGCTGTCAAAAAGTGTCGTACGTACTTTTTTTTATGCGCCCACAATGAGGCTGTACAGCTTTGATGTTTTGTTGTCATTTGTTGGGTCAGGTGTTGAATCTTTGGCAAATTGTAAATATTTTAAGTAATTGAAACTATAAAATGGACACTGAAATTGAAGATTTTCGTCCATTTTTTTAATTAAAATTTAACCACGAAATCACAATAAAACAAAACAACACTTAAAAGCACTGACAGATATATAAAATTTGAAATGTCAAAATTGCTGCACGAAAAAGTTAAAAGTTCGCCAACTCTTGCAGCACCGACTGCAGTTGCGTTGTGTTGTGTTCGTAACATTGAATTTACGTGTATTGAATATTTTGACAGCTATTATTCTAGTTGCAGTTCCAGTTGCAGCACCATCTCCATTGTTTTCAGCCAGTAAATCATAGAGCTGTGTCAATCCCGATCGACTCGGTCTTTGTGACCCGTTCACCAATAAGATTGACTGCAATCAAAGTAGACCAAATCAATCAATCCTAATGTCAATCTCTTGATGAACGAAACAAACGAAAAAAAAATTTTGCTTCGTTCATTCAATTTGTTCTCAATCATTTCACAATATTAAATAGGAATGGACATCAGACAGAATGTATATTCGTCATTTTAGATACAATGGAAGATGGCGTAAACGAAGCAACGCAGTATTCTTTATCTCGTTTGGAACGAAACGGCTGGATAAAAAATGATTTTGATTGAATGAACGATTGATTGAAAAGATCGAATCCTTGAAGCAATCAATCAATGATTGATTCGATCTTTCAAAATGAACGATTGGTACAGCTCTATATAAATCATGGCCGGAATTGTGCGTGGTTCGTCCGTCTGGAGAGTGCCGTAACGGGTTAGGTACGATATCCCGCTTTTTATAATACCGTTTTTTAAAATCCCGTTTTTATAATCCCGTTTTTTATAATCCTGTTTCTTATAATTCCGCTTTTTTGAAATCCCGCTTTTTAAAATCCCGTCTCTTATAATCCCGTTTTTTATAATCCCCTTTCTTATTACGGCGCGGCGTGTAACCAGTGAGGGATGTGCCCTGCTTGGGCACACTATAGGATTTGGGGTAGGTGCGAGGTTGGGGGTATGCAAAGTTTCTTTAGCATTTAAAGAATCTGGAAAATAACCAACATAAAATTAATAAGTTTTAGCTACGTATTCTAAAAAACGGGGCTAGCGGGATTTGGCAGGATTTTAAAGAGCGGGATTATAATAGATCGGGATTTTGAACAAGCGGGATTTTAGAAGACGGGATTTTAAAAAATCAATATTTTAGCAGACGGGATTTTAAAACTTTTTTTTTCAGAATTTTTGAAAATCGGGATTTCAAAAAGTGGAATTCTGATACGCTCCCTGCCGTAACCTTGCACATGCAAACTTTTACTGAAGCTGTAATAAAAGTTGTAATTTGTTTTGTTTGGCATAATGGTTAGTGCGTTAGACTATCATGCAGAAGGTCTTGGGTTCGATTCTCAGCCGCTGCAAAAAAAGTTTTTTTTTCTTTTCAGTGGTGTATTGCCTCTTGCGATGAACTGACAAATCCTCCAAGAGTATCTCTTGTCATGAAAAGTGCTGCTCATTAGCCATTCGGAATCGGCAGAAAATTGTCACCTTCGTTCCTGGTTCTGTTCGAACTATTTCACCACCAAATTTAATTTTTTAATTTGTCTTATATTTATAGTAGTAGTAGTATCTGTTTTTTACCAAAACTTATACAACTAATTTAATGGCGGTCTAAATTAAACAATCGATATCTTAATTCTAGTGCCTTTCAGCCTAAAGACTATATTAAAACTAAAAATCAAATAAACTATGGTTTTTTGTTTTTCACCGAGAAGACATTTAAAAAAATTAGAATTTTGTTATTTAGTGTAGGATTACACTAAACTTAAAATAATCTAAATCTACTAAAGACTAGAACATCCCAGCAGTTTTTGGGGTTTTAAAATTACAATTAAACTTATTAAACTTATTAAACTACAAACCTAGCCTAGACAATACTGTCTATAACAATTAGATATCCACCAAAACTGGTTTCACCCTGTCCCTCCGGTCACGATCGGACACAGTCCAACACGAAGGCGCTCTGCTCCACCTTGTGCGAGGACGTATCGGATCCACATTTCTACGGCCGAGGTTGTAGATTAGCGGAGTCGCCATTCTATTTTGGACCAGCGCTGGACTGTCTAAGTAGAGCAATGCATTGAGCGGAAAAAAAAGCCGCCTAGACGAATACTTTTGTAATATTCGTCGTTAGTGTAGTAAGCCCCAAAAAATAGGCCGTTTGGAATCAGCTTTAAAAAAAATTATTAATTCTGTTTATGTTTGCTCCATTGGAATAATAATGTTTGTACTCCGACTCTGGTGCTGTGTGTAATCCAAAGTAACGTCTAAGACACTGTCTCTCAAACACCCGTATCTTTTCCATTTGAGATGGGGAAACGTTGAACCACACCGGGCACCTATAACCATTTGGGCCGGATGTGGACCATGTAGCAAATTACATTCACCCTGATATCAAGCCGTCTACTGTAAAATAACCGTTTCGTCAGGGCAAAGAATTTCCTAGCCTTGGCAAGAGCAGCATTTATATATGTCCATCGAAACACATATAAAGGAGGAGGTACTTTACTTTACACTTTTACTCGCCAGTGGCAATACGATTGCTAACTTGCGTTAGTTCTTTCTCGTATCTCCTGAGGCTCCAAGGTAATATCTGTCTTATACCGCGTGATCACAGATTCAAGTTTTGTGTTTCAGGGACACATTCAGAGGTCGTTGTCCTTTAAAATTCCGGTTCTTGGTGCCAATTTAAGGTAATCATTTTCCAAGACCCCTCGCGTCTCTTTCACATTTGGGAATTTCATGTATAAGGGAGACAGGGCTCATACTTTTCCGTAGGATAGAAATCCCGATACTCCGAAGTCAGTTACCCCACTACGGGGATATTGGAGATGCCGTTGGCTCAAAACTGGTTCATAACCCACCATCTCTTTTCCAGGACCCTGGCTAGTATTGAAAATTCTTACTAACCTCAGCTCTAAAAGTCACGTAAAGTGGAATTTTTTCACTTCAGACATTTCGGGAGCTCCTTGCTGGGAACACACTTGTAGATGCACCATCCCAGCGATGAATTTGCAATGTTTGCAATATTTTGTGAATGCAAACTTTTAAAACCATTTACTGAATTCAATTAAGATATTGCATTCATTGACTTCACTTTGAGACTGCGAATTTTGAATTTGAATTGCAATAGTCATTCGTTTTTCATTAAAAAGATTGCAATCATTTTTTTTTCATTCAGTACACAGCAACCAATTGATTGCAATCTTCTGAAAAATTATGTAGTCTTTGCATTCATTTGCACTCATTTGCAGTTTTTGCATTCATTTGTATTCAAAGGGAAGAATTCGAAAGAATGCAATGATGCAAAACAATACAAGCAACTCAAACGAATGAAGAAAGATTTCCAATGAATGCAAAGAATGCAAATGAATGCAAAGACTGCAAATTAAAATGCAAGAATGCAAAAGAATGCAAAGAATGAATTCTCATAAGATTGCATTTAATGGGTGCCTGTACAAGGAATGTTGAAATTGAAAGTGATTGCAATCTTTTTAATGTCAAATGAATGGTAATTGTAAATTTGAAGTTGCAGTCTCAAAGTGCATTCAATTAATACAATCTTTTAATTAAAGTCATTAAAGAAGATAACAATCTTTTACTACCCTGCACCATGGAATGTCTTTGTGCAAAAATGAGATCCACGATGCCAAAGCTCTAGGTCTCAAAGTAGAAGTAACCGTAAGCCCTCAAGCTGCGTCAAAGCTTATCTTATCAAGCAAGCACGGTGAATTCAAGTATTTGTCTTTCATATCTTTGCCGACAGTTTTGTGGTTCGAAAACAATATTTGATACAGAAGTGTCTTAGAACAAAGTCCCAGGTTCGCCGTTAACGACATGCTGCGCAGTTTTTTCTTAAACACCTAAACATCCCTACACACTAAGATGTGTCCTTTAAACCTTCCAATGTCTGCCATTCCCTTTGCATGTAAATTTATCTTTACATTTGAAAACATTTAAAAAAGAAACATGGACAGAATATAAGTATTTGATATGAAAAAGGAAGAAAAGGAAACAAACGACGGACATCATTAAAACGAATTCAAAACAATGAACAGCCATAAAACTCTTGTTTGATCTCATTCAAAAGCGAGTTTCTCACTTTTAATTCTTTAATGAGGCACATAATTCATTTACTGCTATCATCAAACGCCCTATTCTCCTAATTACAAGGATAAAATACCGAACTAACAAAAACAAAGTCAAGCCATTTGAGGTTACCTTTAGTGGTCGGTCGGTCGGTCGCATTGCACCTCTAGGGTAAGGTCAACTCTCAACTTGTTTCGAAATGATCTAGTGGCTGTAAAGGACAGGTGTTGTTTAATTACCATCACTTAGTCCTCTCATTTCTCGAGTGTACCTACAACGACTCATGGACTTGCCTGGAAAACTACTACCGGTCGGTCCTCTCGGGTCCTGTTTTCATTCAACAAAAAGGTTTTTTCCGTATTTCCTTTTTTCTTCGTGCTGATGACCGACCATAATCGTTCGGGCTAGCTTGTAAATACGTTTTGGATTCTGACCTAGCTGGCAGTAATATTCGTCGTTTGCTTGGAGTTATTTGAGGAATTTCAGGGGAAGTTTTCTGCTGCAGTTAAATGCGCACGCTTCAAATATGCATTTCGCAGTCAAAACGGACAACGACGATAATGATGAGTTTTGTGTTGAGAATTGCTCAAGTTCAAACGGTTGCATTCTCTAAGTTGAATGGAATAATCGAATTATATTTGGAGCTGGCAATAATTGAAAACCACCAAAGTGCCTGGAGGTCCTAATGTGCGAGTGATGCAGTGTGGCAGTGAGGTGCAAATGCGCAATGTGCATGAACATGCACAGGCACTCCCTCCATGATCACAGAAACCACATCATTATAACATTACTTTATATTTTTTTTTCACCGCAGGATGTCGCCTTATTGCGGTACAGAGGAGCTGCTAATTTCTATTCGATTACTATTGAATTATTTGTATTTGGGCGCTCAGTTGAGACGGCACTCGGGGGAAGTGTGCGTTCATGCACGGTAACAGTGGCATTTATAGGATAAAAAGGATACAACAGGCGGTGATGATTTGGATGGACCCTATCATCTGGTCTGGCAGCTATTCCAATCTATCCTTTATAGCCTACCTACACACAACATGTTACAATTTCGGTTCATTATATTATTGGCGGAACATTTGGATTGAATGCGGAAAAGCAATTAAGTCTGAGCCAGGGTTGTGGCAGCTATTCGTCACTTTTAGGTGCATTAATATGACGAATCCTTATTGCTGGTTATTTGTCGGATTCATAAGTTGATTGTGAGGGATGAACCGTTGATAATTATTTCGTTGGACTTCTATAGGTGCTTCCCACTATATCCCTTTCTATTTTGTTTCGGTCATTCAAAGATTCATTATTTATCAACACTTCTGGAAGGGAATGATTGATTGATTGTTTATATGCATAGTTGTTTGAAAATTACTTCTGAAAACTGTGTGAAGTTGTATGACGAAATGTAACAGTTGTTTGTAGTCCATTAGTGATACCATCATGTGTTATAACAAGCTTCGAACTTGATACGTTTTTGAGTTCTTTAAAACGACCATATATAAGCTAGCAGGAATTTTAAAAAATGACTAAAAGTTCAAGAGCACTTTGTAAAAGTGACAATGTGAGAAGTGACAATCAATAAACCAAGATTGCCCAATTCGGTATTGGAAATCGGGCTAACTTTCCTCATTCCTGCCAGGAAGATCAAGGAATCATCCATCATTTCTGCAAATTGTATACCTGTGTTGATGAATTGACTTCCACTGTAAGAGAGGTGGTACTAAACAGCTTAGACAACGTAGGCCAATAATTCCGTCTACCCGACCTCGACGATAACTACATTTAAACATTACTTCAATAAAGCTTATGGGGTTGTCGGCTTTAGTGTCAAGCGGGGGCGCTGCAAACGGGCAGACTTTTGACCACGAACATACATACATATATATATAGAGTAGGTAACCGCCAGCGCAGCGGTCTCGCATATCATATGTTTCGAAACGCTCCCTTTCAGTTTCGCGAGAGCTTCAGAACGTTCCGTTTTAGTTTCGCGAGTCGCTCGACAATAACGGAATGCACTCTTACGGCCTTACTCGCCTTTTCAGTTATCCTTGTATTGTTTCTGTTGCAAGCTGTTTGGTAATTTCGGCTCGAACTTCGCATCTGAAGAAGGATTCAACAAATGGTGGAAGCTAAATCCAAGAATCGGAGACCATGAGAACGGCCTGGACCGTGAGCAGAGCTTTTTGAAATGGAAGGAGTTGGAAGTTTGCCTGAAAAGTAAAGCAACCATCGATCAGAAACAACAAGAAGTTTACGAAAGTGTGGAGGGATGTATTGTACCGGTTGTTGAATATTATCCAGTTCTTAGTCAAACAGAATCTGGCCTTCAGAGGACATCGAGGAGATGATAGTTGAAACCGTGGGAATTTTCTGGAGTTAGTGCACCTCCTAGCTAAATATGACCCTCTTCTAATGGAACATCTGACAAAGATAAAGCTGATAGCAAGAGTCCCAGTTTCGTTTCTATCTCCAGAAACCCAGAATGAATTGATAAACTTACTGAGACAGCAAGTTCGATCCACCATCATCCGTCGCATTCAAGAAGCTAAATATTATTGCGTAGACTTCGACAGTACATCAGGCATCTCCCACAAAGACCAAATGAGCCAGGTTCTGCGATACGTACATATCGAAGGAGAAAAGGTCACCGTGGTAGAATCTTTCATCGACTTTTTCGTACCAAAAGGAAAAAATGCAGGAGATCTCAGCAACGATATAATCGCGAAGATAACATCAGACGGACTGGACATACAGAACTTGAGAGGACAGGCTTATGACAACGCTTCCACAATGTCAGGGATCCACAATGGAGTTCAAGCCCGGATTAAAGTACTGAATCCGAAAGCTACATTCGTTGCATGTACAAACCACTCACTCAGCTTGGCTGGGGTACACGCTGGTTCAGAATCAGTGAACTCCGCTCCGTGGAACGCTTTGCTTGCCGTCATAGGTCAAGCAGTGAAACGAGTCACTGAAACGCGCTGGAGCGCTAGAAATGAAACTGTCACGACGCTTACAAATAAGTTTGAGGAAGTTCTAGAGGTACTGAAATAATTGACGGATTCATCTGAAACTTCCGACACAAAATCGGGAGCCAGTCTTCTTCTGAGAGCCATGTAGTCATTCAACTTCCTCACTTTTCTTGGCTTTTGGGCTGCAGTGCTACCTGACTTCGCTGCTCGTAAGGCCCGTAGAATCCGTTTGTGAAGCCGCTGATCCTATTTTACCTTCAATAAAAGATACCTCATTGCCTGTGAAATGATGTCTCGAAATTTAATTTTAATTATGTATTGAATGGGGCGGCAAAATGAATCTCCCGCCCCGGGCGCCAAGATGGCACGCTGCCAGGAACATTAGATCCACACTTATGCTACCTTTTTAAATGGCAATGTATCATAGCATAAGAGATGAGGGCGGGGCGTACCTCTGAAAAATCCAACTAATTTCAATGATCCTATAACCGGACAGGCTATGGAGCTGATTTTAATACGAAGACTACCAGTTTAAGTACGAAGCCTGAGTTCATTAGGTCAACCACACTGAAACAGCGATAGAACAATATCTAACCCGTGGGTGAAAGAACACTGCGTCTCGGCACTACGCCTTTTTAAAACCTACTTGGCGAACACTATTAGACTTTCTGAAGTCTCTTGGTATTAAAAAGGAAATAGCTGATAATCCAGTAAGTTCCTGCTGTGACATAGGTTGTTTGCTTACTGATCATGGTTTCTAGAATGGATTCCTTCAAAAGTGTGTTCAAGGAACCATGGCCAGTCAAAAAATAGCCCGTGTGGTGGGAGAAGCCAATTCACGCTTTACCTATAAGGTTGTATATAGGTTCAGGTTCAGCGTGAATTACGTCTTGGGGAAATTCGGAAGATCCTCTTTTAAGCTAGATGCCATCTAGTGAATATACAACTAAATAACAACACAACCTATTCAGTCACAGTCAAACTGATGCGCCTTTTAATCTTTAGGCAATACCAAGATGTGCTACCGCCAAATCAAAAAGTGGGGTCTCGCCGGAACCTGCATCATTCCCATAGAAACTCTGAGGTACATCAACATGGAGATAATCATAGACAGAAGAAATAGTTTCTCGTAAACGATGTGAATACTGAACCACTGCCGTCTATTTTTGACTGATCGACCGAAATGGGGATGAAAGTTTAACCTTTCACCAATTGTTATCCCGAGACCCGAGGCTTGCAACTTGCGTTACATACATAAAGAAAACATCGACACCTCCGAAATTTGGAGGCAGACTAAGTGACAAGGAACAGAAATGTTGTCTTGTCTACTACCAGACCGACACCTATACCAGCCCTCAAGTGCGTACCATAATTTATTTTAATTTAGTTTATTTCATCAAATAAACTTACAATACTTTAGTGATTACTGCCCTCCAGCTTATCTTGGAATCGTATTTCGACAAGCCTATTCAGAGCAAAGGGCTGTCAACTGGGGATTCATCTTCAGATCCCATATAAATGTGCACCCAATAGAACCCTGCACACTAATATAAGTCACATTCATCGGCGGTCCCTACATACGATCCGAGACCGTTTTCAAAGAAAAATCGCTTTACCCGAAAGTAAATTCATAACTCCTTTAATCTCATCTAAACTGCACCGATTCCAGTCTTTTTGATCGAACATCCTGGAAATCAATGAAGATTTTTAAGACTTATTTAGCCCAGACTCCTCAACATAGTTTTCAACGTGCCTCCAAACGTCCACAATACTACGTCCTACGGAGCCGAGTTGAAATGGGTATAGATCAAATACGTATTCCTTCAACCTGTTCACCATTACGTCTGCGAAGTATATGAAGAAGACTCATACCTTTAGTGATGGCCCATCACTTGTAAGACAAATAAATCTAGTATTCCGGGACTGGAAACAACTATCTAGGGATAAGCAGCTGGAAGAAGTTGGTTGGTTGATCCACTCCAGTCTGAAGCACTACCTTAAACAAGTAAGTAAGTCATTAAGGAAAGAATTGGTTATTGGGCCTTCATTTTTCAAAATAATTGTGTGGTGAAAAGTAAACCGAGCTAAATCATTTCTTTTGCTTTCCATAGTCATCTAGAACCCCTAAAATAATGGCAAGTTCGTTCATGGTCTGGGTGCGCACTCCTGCCAGTGTCACCTGAAAATAAAATTAATGTTTTTCAGGAGAACTGCCTCTTGCGAGAAAATGATAAATCCTCCAAGCTTGTCATGAAAAGCGCTCTTTATTTTAGTCTATTTGAATTGGAAAAAAAATGTAATACCCCTTCATTTCTGCCGACAACACCCACACAGGAATGGGTGAGAACTGTAAGTCACTAGGAATAGGCTCCCTACGAATCGTTGATCCCTGATTTGTTTGTATTAATTTTCATCAAAGAAAAGAAACAATTTTTCCCAATTTTAAATCAATTGAAATGGGAGGGAATTACTATGTATATCAAATTTAGGAATGCTTTAAATACTTTAGTAGACCCACATCCTAGTATACAAAACCTTTTAATTTTCAACATTTCTACATAGTTTTCCTTCTACGCACCTTTTTCAAAAAGTATTCCTTAATTCTTTTTTTTTTCACTTTATACTTTCAAAGAACATCTTTTCAAAATACGTGCATAAATGATCACTTTTCGTTTTACACGCTTGGAGAATAAAACCTTTTAAGAAAGTTTTCCTAAAATTTTAAAAACAAAAACCCCAAAACTTTTTCTCCCTCATGGCAAAATAAAAAAAAAATTGTTATTTGCTTTTTATATGTATGTATCTACATAACCTTAGGTATATACCTCTTAACAATCCGTATATCTACATAAATCTAAAGTTAGGTATACACGACTAAATAAGCTTCCTCTTTTCCTAAATAGCACCGCTGGGGGTATACGCTTTTTAAATATTCAAAAAGAACTTAATTTGCATACATTTTCCTGATATTAAAATCGCTGTACCCCATGCTCCTCTTGCGCAATTGCTTATCTGCATAAAAAAGTTGTACAGAGTTAAGTTTTAAAAGCTATTTTTTGGCAACACCATTCCTATGCTTTTGCGAAAAAAAATACTTAACCAACTGGTGGGATAGGAGTATGTGAGGAAAGGGCCTTAACTCATTCAATGAGAATCTTGTGGGACCTATTTTTCAACATTTATGGTTCAGAATAAAGTTTTAAGAAAGTCTGCATTTGTTTAAATTATTAAAAATGAATAAACAGGCAGATACATATTCTGAAAAACGATTGAAGACTTTATTTTTCAAAAAAATATGTTTTTGAGCGTCTATTTTCTATATAAATCCAAAATAACGAATCAAATTTTAAAAAGTAGATACTAAAAAGAGCTATGAGTGGAAAAGAGTCTTGTCCTTACTTTCAATAATCTTATCATTTTGTAAATTATTTTTTATTTTAACCAAAGACAAACATGACCGTTTTGAAACGGTTTTGCCGGATGGCAATATATCTTTATGAAATCGTATTTATAAAATAGATAACTTCAAGCCCAACAACGTACGACTTCCTTGACTTTGATGCTTAAAGAAAAAAATGCTGATGTTCAGCACGGAAGTGTTATTGGTCCAGGTTTGTTTGTTTTTAACACTCACCGTAATAAGACAGCATCAAGAAGAAAATAATACTTTTTATTTTTTTTTTTTGCGCACGAACTGTCATTGTTTTAGGTGAGTTGAGTTTAGAGGAAATTTATTAAGAAACAGTCTTAGTACGATACAATTTACAAAATGTTAAAAATTAAGAAAGAGTTAGTAAACCACTTTTAAGTTAGCGAAATGTTAAATAGTATCACATTTCCATTTTTACTTGTGACATAATAGCCGTGTTTTATTGGTAAGTGAATACGCTGCATTGTAAAATTTTACAATATAAATATTTCAACTCGATCTGCATTGTCATGACGAGTATTTCAACTTCAGTTTAAGAACGAGATACAAATCTTTCGAACACATCCGTGTAAGTTAATTCAACAAGTAGTAAGGTTTTGACACATAAAATACTGATACCAACCTTGGGAGTTAATTAAGAGCAAGTTATAGAGAAAAGAAAGCATTTGTTTGGTACTTGTATTACTGCGCTAGCTATAGGCTATAATAAAACACGACTAATAGATGTGACATATTGTAAAAAATCGAGCTCGACATTTTGATCAGACTTAACATTACTTTGATAGAGAAGTCGAAAAAAGTGGGTCTCTCAATTCTATCTGTCTATTCGACTACAGCCTAAACGGCTTGGTAGATATTATTTTAAAATTGTTTCTGCAACTCTTGTTTTTAAGACCAACATTAACGGTACCTGCCATATGTTTTTTTTTTGACATTTTATAGATTATTTTTTTTTTTCTCAAAAACTGTTCTACGGATTTTTTAAAACAATTTAATTTTTTTTTTTCAAAACTTAATATTTCGAGAACCCTAAGCACGATTTTTTAAAACTTGACGATTACAAATACAATTTACAATATGTGAGAACAAAACTTTTATTTTATCGAAACATAACGATTATAAAAAGGTTTTTGAAAATTGTATTTTTCTCGAAAACAGTGCCTAGAATTTTAATAAAATTTTGTTTCTTTCGATTAAGTTTTATGATCTACAATTCAATAAAAAAAATTATATTAATATATTACTGACTGTACCTACCATAGTACGATTTTTTCGAATTTTGAATTTCTCACTATCGGCGGCGCGGCGTAACGGATTTTAATGAAATTATTTACAGAGAAGCTTCAAAAAAGATTGAAAAAACATTTCATTTGAAAACTTAAAAAAGTGTTTTTTGAATTTAAAAAAAAATCAATTTTTTTTTTTGAAAATTCGATATCTCAAAAAACGCGTCAGTATTTTTTTTTTAAATTTAAGTTTAATTCGTACAATGATAAAGACCTTCGATCGAGTAAACCACAAAATCTTGATGCAAAAATTGGTAAATTTTGGTTGTCATTCTAATTTTTTGAATTGGCTTCAATCTTATTTATGCGATCGTATTCATTACGTTCATATAAATAATTTGAAGTCTCACCAAATTCATGTTACCTCTGGTGGAACACCAGCCACCTTGTACCCCTTTTATTTTTTATTTTTATAAATGATATTCCACTTCATATTCGACTTTCAGAAAAATTGTTGTTTGCTGATGACTTGAAAATATTCTTTCGCATAAAATCTATTTCTGAATGTATTCTTCTACATACAAGAAGATCTTAATAGACTTGGAAAGTGGTGTAAGAAACATCACTTATTTTTGAACATCTCAAAATGCCAAACTATGTCATTTTTTCGTAACCAGTCTGCCATCTTTTATTCTTATAAAATTGAAGACATAGCTTTTTGTAAAATAGATGAAAAGAAAGATCTTGGTGTTTTATTTGATCCTAAACTTAATTTAAATCTGCATATTCTTTACGTAGTAGCTAAAGCTAATTCTATGATAGGATTCATTTCTAGAAATTCTAAGGAGTTTACTGATCCTTACACTCTTAAATCTCTCTTCATCGCTATCGTCGGCACCACCACACCAAATGAACAGAACGAGCGTTTATTTAATGTTAGTTAGGTTATTCTCTTAAAGTTCAAAAATCTTATTATAGGTTTACAATATAATAATTTATCCTACTTTTTGGTGGATCCCGGTGGCTGACGAAAGTGAACGAAATGAATCGGTCATTCCGGTCGAAAACGTGATTTTTAGTTTTAGTTAATGACAGATGATGGTAATGTCAAAGTCAACATAAGATCTGTTCGCCCGGTATCTGCCAGAAGTACCAATATAAATGGTGCCAAGGAAATTCACACTTCAAATTATTAAGTGACAATCGCCTTTGTTCGTTCTATTTTAAAATATTGTTCTGTTATATGGAGTCCTTTCTACAAAATAAATTGAAAACATTCAAAAACGTAATGATATTCAAGAGTTTACACTGGAATATCAGAATGCCCGCGTATACTAGTAGATGCCAACTTATTGGTTTACTTAAGCCAGGGCTGTCGAAGTACTGCAATTTGCAGTATTTGTACAGCTTTTTAAAGCTCCGTACTGCCGTACTGTTCAACTTTTCCATACAAAATCTTCAAAGCTTTATTTAAATGCACTCATGAACTATTCTCTATGAACATACCCAAAAATCAAATTCAAAGCGACAAGCCATTAGCCATACGAATCCATTTTTTCTATTCTCTTCTCACTGCTCACTCTTTTGTTTCTGTTTCTGTCGTCATACCTATAAACCGTTTTAACATTTTTTGAATAAACTCTTTGAAAGAAACTTATAAAATTTCAAAAATCTACCACGTGCTACTCATGTATACTTAGTTAAAATTTTGTAAAACACTTTTTAGTACTTCAATTAAAAATTTCTAATTCTAAAATTCTTTTAACTTGCGACTTATAGGCAAGTTATGCATTCGTAAAAAAATCGAACTCCAGATTTTGATCAAAATTGATATTACGATGATAGCGAAGACTAAAAAAGTGGGTTCTGTCTGTCTGTCTGTTTGTCTGTTCGTCTGCAGCCTAAACGGCTCGGCCGATTTTCTTTAAACTTGGTAGATATCATTTTTAATTTTTTCTCCAAACATAAAATTTTATAAATATTTTTTTTTCTCAAAAACTGTTCGATAAATTTTAAAAATAAAAATACAAAAAATTGCAAAATTACAAAAATTGCTTTAACTAAGCTAGGTAAAGGTTGAAAAAAAATTTCCGACAAATGGTTATTGAAAGTACCCCCCATGAAACCATTTTTTTTTTGTTTTTGATTTTCTCAAAAACGGTAGCACCGATTTTGATCATTTTTTTTTGCTAAAGCTTTCCAAAAACATAAATGGAATTGTGTACTCAAATTTTTAAAAAACAAATTTTTTGGATTTTTTAAAAAAAACTTCAAAATTATTTTTTTATTTTTTCAAAACTCAATATTTCGAAAACTCCATGGTAGATTTTTTTTTTAAACTTGATAAATAAAAATATAATCTACAAGATGTGAGAAATTTTTTTTTTATTTTACTTAAAAATAAAGGTAGCTACCATACAAATGCTAAAAAATTTAAAAAAAAATGGTTTTCAAAAATCGTATTTTTCTCGAAAATGGCAACTAGAATTTTGATAATTTTTTTTTCTTTCAATTAATTCTTACGATCCTTAATGTAATAAAAATTAAGATATTACAGCTTGTACCTACCATAGAACCATTTTTTCGAATTTTGAAATTCTCATTATCCACATCGGATCTTAATGAAATTTTCTATAGAGAAGTTTCTAAAAAGTCTAAAGCACATTGCATTTTTCATTTCAAAACTTCAAAATAAATATTTTTTTGGAATTTTTGAAAAAAAAAAAACAATTTTTTCTTTTTTTGAAAATTCGATATCTCAGAAATGGCTCTATAACGACTTATAATTTTTGTTCTTGCATAAATTCATATTTGCATAGCATTCTGTTTGTTTGCATTTAGTTTCAAAAAATCGAGTATGTGGTTTACGAAATATTGAGTTTTAACATAAATTTAAATGACGACTAATAAATTATTTTTAACATGTGCAATTTAAACATATAATTTTTCTTATTATTTAAATGTTTTAACGTATGTACATAAAAATATAAAACTCATTAATATTATAAGATTTAAATCCAAAGCATATATATATAAAAAATTCAATAATATTGTTTTTGTTTGTATAATTCTTTGTTAATTGTGAATTTGATGAAAAAAACTTATATTTAAAAAAAAAAAAACATTACAATGAGATAAATATTAATTTGACTATTCTTATTTTTTTATACAAATAAAATTAAAAAAAAATATTTTATGAAAAAAAAAGTTTCATTTTACTGCCGTACTGCTGCGTAATGCTTTTTTTTCTCTTGAAGTACTGCTTTCTCAAAGAATGAAACGACAGCCCTTTAAGCTTACTGATCGCCGTAAATATTTTTGCATTATGTTTGTTAGATACTTATTATGTTATCACATAAATTGCCACTGTCTGTTGTTTTTAATTGAAATCTATGGTCCTCCAAGACATTTGCGAACAAGAATTTTATTTTGTGAACCGTTTCGTAGAACCAATTATGGGCTTAATGAGCCCTTTGCCTTTTGCAAGATATTTAAGAGAAGCTAATTCTGTTTGTAATCATGTTGATTTTTTTAATTGTATTAGTAGAGATTTATTTAAAAAACAGTTATTATTTATTCTAAGTAACCTCTGTTGATATTAGTCTTTAAGGGATATGTCTAATAATCTTAAGGTACTTATATGTAGGTGTAGGTACATAGATGTAAGATCCTTTTGATGAAATAGTGAAATAGATAATAAATAAATATTTTCACAACACTCATTTTTAAAATTCTTAGTATATTACTTAAGAGCCAGTTCGTGCGAGCCAGTCGGGCTATTTATTTTTAAAATGCTAATATTTTTCATTTAATCTAAAGTACACACTCTGAGGATTGTAATAAAATATATATGTACCTCCAAACTTCGGCATTTTGTCCACCTTCAGATGTGGCAGCAAATAGTTAGTCATTCTTTTTATGAAATTTTTCATCGCATTTTCGAATAATTGCGGGCGTATTTCGCTGATAATAGCTCTTTGAGTGCTTAAATTGTTGGCCGAGAACAGGTTTAGACTTTGTGCCTTACCAATAATTACTTGCTAAACACGCGTTTATGTAAACACCAGGTTAAACTTTAAAGACTTCCAATTTAAACACGCGTTATACTAAACAGCGCTCTATTACAAAATCCACTAAATTCACTGTTAAAAAGACATTTTTTGCAATGAAATTTGTGTTATTTAAAAAAAAAAAGTAATTTATTTTGCTTAAATTTTATTTTAATTTAATAATAATAATAAAGTTCCGAAATTTCACTAAACCGAAATAGCTTTGTGACAGTTTTTTAGGAGATTATTTCATTTTCAATTCCACTACTAAAACTTTGTTCCAATTTTGCAAAAACTTTAACAAAAATTAGTTTTTCCAAACAAAGAATAAAAAAAAAATTCTAAAACTATTTTAACACGACTCTTACGATTTTGATTAAAGTTCCATTTTATAATTTGTTTTAAATTATTATGATAAAAGTTATATAGAGTTTGAGATTTTTGGTAAAAATCAACATTCCGAAAATAGTGTGTTGACGTTTTTATCTAAAAGTGGTCTTAATTTATTTTTGTCAAACTATTTACAAGCATAAGGTGTTTTTTTTATTTCAGATCAGAACCTAAGTTGTCAAAAAAACGTGTGTTTCATTTTTAGGTCAGAGCGAATTTTGTTCGTTATGAACATGTTCGAATAGTACTCTATGAGCTCCGAATGAATCAATACTAAACTTTACTTTTGATACTCTGTGATGTGCTTTTTGCTTTCCAGCCGAGGTTTTGCTCGCCGGATTTCCAGGGTCGCTCTGAAGAAAAACACGAAACTTCAGTAGGAAGGTCTTTAAAACCTTATACAAAATCTTTATTGAAAACAAATCTTAAATTCATATAACAACTTAAATATTCTTGGCTTCAATTAATTACACCCTGCCTGGTGTATCTGGTAAACATCGGTTATTCTTCTTGTATCGGGGTCCTGCTGGTTTCCTTTAGGAAGCTCTATCCTGACATCTGGTTTCTTCCTTAACTGGCATTCGGTATCGGGTTACTCTTTCATAAATACGGACTACGCTCTTGGCGCTTACAAGATAAGCAGGTTTAGGGCCCCTGGTAGGCACTAGATCGGCAGGTTTTAGGCCCCTGGTAGGCACTAGATCGGCAGGTTTTAGGCCCCTGGTAGGCACTAGATCGGCAGGTTTTTAGGCCCCTGGTAGGCACTATAGATCAGCAGGTTTTAGGCCCCTGGTAGGCACTAGATCGGCAGGTTTTAGGCCCCTGGTAGGCACTAGATCAGCAGGTTTAAGGCCTCTGGTAGGCACTAGATCGGCAGGTTTTAGGGCCCTGGTAGGCACTAGATCGGCAGGTTTTAGGCCCCTGGTAGGCACTAGATCAGCAGGTTTAAGGCCTCTGGTAGGCACTAGATCGGCAGGTTTTAGGCCTCTGGTAGGCACGGCCAATGTATAAACACCGACATTAGGACGTTTTATTCTTCGAACCAAACTGATGGAACGAAATAGCTGGACAATTTCCGATGACTTGTAAACTAAAATCAAGCTCGTCAGCTTCGAACGTAGCAAACAAGTGACTTTCCTTCCCGAAACGAGGTCATCTTCTTATATTTTTCGTATAAACTGTGTGTGAACTATATACTGGTCGAATGCAAATCACCCAATATGTTCAACCGGCTGTGACGTCATGATCTTATAGTGACTGCATATTGTATTAAGACAAGGTATAAAATCCCTTTATCTTGGCGAGGTAACTGGTGTCGTTGGTAGCTGCAGCTTTGTATGGTGTCGTCGGTCGGTGCTGCGGCGCAGCGGCGGCTGCTTAGTCATGGTAAATTAGATCACCCAATGTGTTCAGTATTGGTAAAAGCATGGAACGCTTCGTTACAACTCGGAAAAAAAACTCAAAACCATTAAAATTGCGGATGAGTGTAGTCGCGGCCACATAAGCAGAAGGTGAAATAATAGTAGAACTAACTAATAAAACTAAATTAAGCTATAATCAAATGAGAGTTCGTGTACGTGTGTCTTATAATTAATTCAGAGAGCTCTGAACACATTTTGCTCAGAACTCACTCGGTTCGCTCAGTATATGCTCAGTGCTGTTTTCTGTTCAGAGTTTAAAATAATACTAATTTCTTGTTCCAATTGAAAGAAAAGATCTATAGCCTGATTAGGGAATACGAAGTGAATACGAATTCGACTCGCTTCGAATTTATCAATTTTTGAATAATTTTACTTCCAAAATTTGCAGTCAAATGACAGCTATTGGAAATTCCAAATGTTATGTCACACTCGCTTTCGATTTAGAAAGTAGAGCGTATAAAGGGTGAGCCAAATACAAGTTTCTTATTTAAAATGCAATAAAATGAACAAAATTGAATTGTTTCCATGTATTATGTCTTTATTAGTAAGAACAAACATTCCCATTAAGTATGGAACATAACATCGTTCAAAAGGCTGCTTCGACTGGCTTCGGAGTAGCGCATTCTGTCACTCCAAGCGAATAATCTGAGATCCTTATGCAGAATTCTCCTCAGGCTGGTGCGTGAAATGTTGAGCTGTTGATATCAATGGCGAGCTTATGTTCGTGAATTGAGTATCACACTCTCAGCTTTATCAGCCACATTCTCATCTGTGCGCACCGTACGACGACGACGCACGGGGACCATGAGTAATGTCCACTAGCAAACCAGTCTCACGAACTTTTTGCACAAACGTGTGTACAGCAGGCGCAGTGGGTTCATTTCGGCCAAAACTTCTTTTCAAAAAACGCAATGTTTGGGCTACACAGCACTCACTATGGAAATAAATTTTCAATATTTCCCAACGTCGTTCAAGCGTATTAAGCGACTTTTCGTTCTGCGCAGGTATGATACTGACTTTCAAGCGGGAAACAGCTGTCATTGTCAAAATAATCTTTTATTTAAAAAGAAACCACTAGATGGCCCACTGAAATAGGAGAAATCGAAAACATTATTAAGACAAAATATCAATTTCGACAGCTAAAACTATTCGCTTGGTATTCTCTAACCTGGCCACTGAAGTCATTAGTTCTCAACGACCAAAGTATCTTCAAAACCAACGCAAACATTGAGAACAACAAACAAAACTTATTTTGTCGACTTCGCATAGCCTTCATTAAGTCAGTGTGAGTACTCTCATATTTTTCCATCTAAATCAATTTTGACAGGCGAAAGTTTCGCTGTCATTCCGAATGTTTCGCGGTGGTTTACAAGAGGGTTTGATCGTTAAGAAACTCTTTGGTTAGATGTTTTTCTTTGCATATCAACAACAAAACAATTTTTTTTACTTTAAGAATCATTTGACATTGTGTCGTAACGTAACACGAGTGGCGAAATGCGATTGATTCTGTCATTTTTAGGCTTTTTGCTTGCGATTAAACAATATAAAAGCAACTGATGTTGATATAGTTTCATCTTGTCGTGTATATCCATTCTCACTTCCAAGAAAAATTTTAGTGAGTAATTTTGGGGTTTCCACATTCCCAGCAGAATTTTCTCATGCCTAATCCGGCACCTGACACTCCCAAAAGGAGATTTCCCAAAAGTTCCTGTGATATTAGTGCCAAAAGTGTTTGCATTTAAAATATTCTTTTTTGTTCTGTCATCGGTGTACTCCCAATGTACAGACGGGATTTTTCAAGTCTTAAAAGAGAACCCCATGTACGAATTGCTGTAGGTAGAGTATCATAACCAAAGTAAAAGTGGAGTGCATTTACGAAGGTGAATATTGTACATAAAAACGTCAAAATGGCGCATCAACCCCCGCTGTGGTTCGTGCGCAAGTTAACCGCCCGGTCTATTCGGATTTCGGGCGTTTTCATCTCTATTACGAGTTTGAGTCCCGGTTATATCTTTTTTTGAGTGTGTTTTATTCCAACATTTCGGAGGCAAACAGGCGGGGAGCAACCCCGACAATTTGCACACCCTCCTGCAATTAGACGAGTAAACATTTTAAGTGGAAGGTAAGCAAGTTGATTTCGTTTTAATTTTCTGTCGACTAACCGAGGGTGAGCTGGAGCGCTATTCACTCTTCAGAGGCTATAGCATCCCACAGAAGCTCGAATGGATAATGTATTCATAAGCGGCGGACTTTTTATGGCTATGTGATGAGACCCGGGACGGTTTTTTTCTTTTTGTGTTGTTGTTGCTGATGCTGACATCGCTGACAAGCTGTTAGGATTATTATCACCCTCGCATTTAAATGGAGGAGCTTGAAAGTAAAATGGATTATAAGTAGTCTGTACCTATATACAAATAGCTACATAAGTATCTGGTGTATGTTGATTCGAATTGTACCACGGGTTGAATTCTTAAAAGTGGGTGGTTTATCTGGCAACTTTATCGCACATTTATAATTTTTGGAAATGGTGTGATAATGCTGACATATAAAGTGACAAAACAACCAGTCCTTGGGGAATAATTTTAGCACGGCAGCATAGTAAAAGTGGGGTGGGGTGGTGTGGAGAATTATAGAAGAACGTTCCTGTTTTTATAATGGAGGTTTTAGCATCGAGGGTGGTGTCTGTGAGGTTGGTTTACTATGCGGCTGCTAATCGAGATTCTCTTTTATCCTTCCATTTCTACCCAATTGCCATTTCCTAAGTGTCAAAGCGAGAAAAATGTTCGTTAATGTATTTTCGGTTTCTTTTTATGTGTTCTTTTACTTAGGTACATACATTTAACCCAAAATGAAAATTGGTCGGAGAGCAGGGGGGTGCAATTTTAAAAAAATTACTCTTCTCCGAATAAGAGGACTATGGTAAAGGGACTTCAAATACAGTAAACAGTTAATCAATTTTTATAAGTATCAACCTTTCCGGTATTCTTTTGTGATATTTATAAGTTGACGGGAATCTTTAGTTATTGTGACAGCTTTATTAGTGTAATTACCACTGTGAAATATGAAGTCGCTGAAAATTGATTTTAGGACTTTTGATGCAATTGGTTTATCAACACATTTTATGCGTTGAATTTTTACAGAAGTCTGGGACCTAGCAAAAAGTTTACTTTTCTCATTTCAATAACGATGACATTATTAAATAGCACGTCCAAATGATAAAACTTTAAAATTAAAATGAGTGCTCGTTAGTACAAACGTTGCGTCCATTTTACGGTAGACGTGGTGACCATTCTAACATTTGCAGTCCAAATTTAAGAAGACCGGTTCGGTAATCACCCAACATTCGCAAGTGAAAGGAACGCTAGATTGGCCGATAACAACGCCGCGGTCCGTTAAAGTGTACAACAGAAGCCGAGACTGTCGATTACACGCCGTACACAAGAATTCAGCCTTTTGCAGCAGACTTCTTGATATATTTTGCGTGGGAGATACAGGATCCAACTGATCTAGCGGCTCGAAGTTCATGACCACAGACAGAGCCGTTTGTTCGCTGACTGGAATTCAGACCATTCAAGTGGGTTTTTGGAGCACCTGCCCAGATATGGGAATTATACTCGAGTTTCGGAAGAATAAAGGCTTTTTATATTACAGCCAGATCAGAAGTGGTTTTTGATTGCCCATTGGACAATGCTGTCAGAATTTAATGGAAGTTGGAAGTCCTCATTCGAAGGACAAAGATGTGAATCTAAAAACGAACATGAAAAGCTGACAGTACTGTCGTCAGCGAAACAATTTAGTGGATTAGAAGTTTCAGACAAAAGATCATTTATGAATATAAGGAAGAGTGTCGGAGACAATACGGAGCCCTGGGGCACACCAGCATTTATTTTGTGGATATCAGTTTTGAAACAGTCCAATATACTACTTGTAGTGAACAGTCCGAAAGGTAATTTCTAATCCAACGAAGAAGAGATTCATCTATACCAAATGCACACGTTTTCGATAAGAAAGCTTGATGCCAAACTCTATCAAATGAAAATATCAAGTGCTTACTTTCTCGTTTGTCCCAAATTGAACCATATGTAACTGGACGACATGTGGTTCTAGTAGGACAGCGCTACGTGTCACACAGCAGACGCTAAGATTGACATTCTGCATGAACGATTCGAGTGTAATCTTATCTCCCGTAAAGGTGACTTGAATTAGCCACCAAGGTCATGTGATTTGACCCCACTAGACTTTTTCCTGGAAAATTTCCTGCAGTCGCAGGTCTATGCGAATAAGTCATAATCGATCGATGGCCTTTAGCTCAACGTAACACAGATCATCGCTCAAATACAGCGATGAAATAGTCATTGTCATTCAAAATTTGACCAATCCGATATGTGCCACCGTAAGTCGTGTGCAGACATTTGAACAAAGTCATATTTTATATTTACATACATGGACCTTTCAAATAAAAACAATTTCTTTAATACCTCACACAGCTTGTTTTATTTCACTACAACATCTACCCGCCCTTATTGAAAAACCTTTTAGAATAAAATAATGGTGTTACATCTTAATAAGATAATAGGCCATTAAAAAAATAAAAAGGAAATATATAAGGTCTTCTTATCTCTTGAAGAGTTGTAACGAAACGCGATTCATGCAACACCTCTTTTTCGATATTCGAATAATAAAACTCCGCCGCTCCGCCACGGCTACAATTCACGAAAACCACGGACCGTTATATAAAAATACACAATTCTTTTTCGTATTATTCTCGTTCATCAATAGTAGAATTCACATTCAGTTTTTAAAGAAAGCATAACATAATGAATGACCTATTTAAGAACCTAATTTCAAAAAAAAACATCATTCACCAGTTTTTAAGATAGAGAATTTAAAAAATAAATATTTTTTTCGATATTATGTACATAATAAATGAGGACTAAATGAGGAAGTCAAAATTTCAAGTACCGTTGATAAGATTTTCTGTCCAACTTTTTAGAATATGCCCCCAATAGTAAATATAACTTTGTTTATCAAAATCGTTAGAGCTGTTTTTGAATTAAATCACGTAAATAGCTGTTGGACAAAAGCTTTAAATTAATTTGAAAGAAGTTTTTAATCGCGGTATCAGACTAAATAAATTAGATATAAAAGTAACGGTCGCGAATATAATAAGCCAAATTCTTAAACGCAAGATTTACAAAGCAAAACACCTGCAAAGCAGATATAGCAAATCAGAATACGCATATGTAAGAGAATTGCGCAAGAAATGTTTGACATTTGCACAAATGTCTCTGCAATTGCGCAAGAAATTAGCATCGATCGCATTTTGGGACACTCTGCTTAGCAGAGACTTTTGTATTTGGATTTTGGAACAGTTTGCTTAGCAGAATTTGCGCAAGATATGCGTTTAGGAATTTGCCCATAGTTTACAATTTTTCTTTTTGCTCAAATTTTGTGGATTTAGTCCGATAAATCACTGAGTAATCTCGAAGCTACACTATTAAAAATGAAAAATAAGAAAGCTCCTGGAAGTGATGGTATTCAAGTTTAACTTTATACAGAAATGAAACTGCTCAGCAGGGCTATCGATGTATCTTTTGAAAACGCAGTAGTTTAAGAAAAAATAAAGCAGTACACAGCAGTATGGTTGAAAAACAAATATTTTTAGATAAATTCATCATTATTTATTTAAACAAGAAATATAGTTTACAGTTGAAATTAGAAATGCATATATTTTGTTGACAAAAATTAATTGTGAACTGCCTATTTTAACAAGATTTAAACTCTAAATAATTAAGCTGAAAAGCGTTATTGACGTTCAGAATAGATAAATAATTTTTGTATATGAACATTGAACATATTTGCTCTCGTTTTTTTTCTGTCACACAGATGTTTGTAAACACTTCAAAAATTCTTAGAGCAAAATTTAACATTGCGTTAAACAAGTCCCAAACTGAATTTCCAAATTTCATTGCAAATCAACTCATTTCCCATACAAATTCACATTCCAAAAAAGAAGTAATTTCAACTTAATTTTCCCGAAATTCTGCAGGAAATCAAGTGCAATTTTTATGAGCACACCCAAGTGAATTTCATTCCTCGCGTTCAAGAATCTTTCCGAGAGGGTTTTCAATGTCAACCTGTTATATTTATAACACAAAGCTATACAGATCGATTTGTAAAGATATCTGAACGAGGTCATTCAAATTGAAATCCATTGATAATGTCTCAATTCAATATATAAAAAACAAAAAGAAAGAGAAAGAGAAGACAACAACAGAAAAATCAAGTTATTAAATTTCAAAATGAAATGAGCTGTCAAACAAGATTATTTTGATTTTGGTTCTGATGGAGACGAAGTATAAGTGTGAAACACTCCACTTGTTCACGGAAAAGTGTAATAAATTCCCTCTCTCGAAAGGAATTAATTCCACTTTGAGAAGTGAAACAGATTCCCGTGGAATTATTTTTTAATTAAAAAAAAAAGGTGATTCAAGCTGTCCTGATAACTATAAAAGACATTACAATCTATCTTCACTAAGAAAATTATTAACTACGACTCTCTATCGAAGAATTTCTAACTGGGGAGAAGTTAATAATCGCCCCAATATTGCTTTGATTATCTTAAAAATTCCTTCGACTTTTTCAAAACTTTCTGTCGCCATTAAGGCCAACTATGAGCTTTCCAAATATTGCGAATCGCGTAGGGATTCATTTTCATCCTAATTTTGTTAATTTTCTTCTCCGATCTTTTGTAATATTTTACCAGATGGAATATCATCTGCTGGAAATCTCATCAAGGTCCTTCTCTACGATTTCAATTTATTTTGTCTAGCTAAAAATCATTTTACGTTTCAACTCCCAATTAACAAGTTACAGACTTATAGCAACTCATGGGATATCTCCATCATTATAAGTAAACGAAGATTATGATATTTGAGAACCAACTGAAGAGAAGGCTAGTGGAAGCAAGCTGGTGTTGGTGTCTGAACATTGACCGGATTGAATCAGCTCGTGACTTAAAGTATCTCGGTGTGCTCTTTTCATCGAACTTCGGGTTTAATAAGCATGCCGAAGAAAAAATCTGTAAAGTTAAGCTGGTATTTAATATAATGCGCCCAAAATGTTTCGAAAATCAAAATATGAGCTTCCTGACTAAATACGAAGTTTCAATGCGGCTGTCAACACCTGTCTTTTTCATGGAGTGCAGTGCATACAAAGGTAGATCTTAAAACGAATATTTAGATTACTCAACGCAACACTGACATATTAAGGATGGTTTTTAGAGGTGAAGAACATTTGATTGGCAACACTGTTTTCTGTAACAGCGGATTTGAAAGTTCTCGCTTGTGTTGAGGTTCGTTTGATTTGGCAATTCATCATTAATAGACTCACGTCGACCGCCGCACGAAAAAGTGGTCATCGGGCTGTAACTTTTGAAATAATGGATGGATTTTGAAACGGTTTTCACTATTTTGTACTTGAAAAATTAAAGTTTCATACCATATTTCAAAAACTCTGAAAAAATTAACCATTTTCCAAAAAGAAAATTAACATAACCCCTGAAACTTTTCAAATTTTAGCTTTAGGCAAATCAAATTAATTTTATGGAGGAAGAACAATTAATATGTACTGCTCTTAATTCATATTACAAGTTTGATGTGCATTTTTGCACTTTTTTTTTTTTTAAATATGTATTTCGAGACATCGGTCACATTTTAATTTGAATGTTATTTATATTGAATATTGTTCTAGTTAATATATGTTTATACAAATTTTCTTTTGCCTTTTCATGGTATTTTATTAAAAAATCTATTATATTTGAAGCATTAAGCTTAACTTCACCTTTCAGCTTAATTTTTTTGGCTAAAAGAAGCGTAGTGCTGCATGTACTTTGACGTAAAGCTTCGGTTTTACGCCTGTTTTTGTCGCTCACTGAAGTTATCAAACTGTTCATTAGTGTTGTTAGCGGTTGATGGGGTGGTTTTATAAAAGTTAATTTGTTAAATTCTGTTTCAAGCCACGTTTTTTCGCATTTTATTGTTACTGCATTCTACAAATCCATTTTCCAGCTTTAAACAAAATTTGCGAAAAAATTCAAACAAGTCCAATTTTTTTCCCGAGATTTTACTTTCGCTGTTTGGATAACAATATTTTTAGTCAGTTAAGTCACGCCCGTTATAGCGTTTAAGACGTTGACAAAATCTTCGTAAGTAAACACAACCATTTTAACTTAGTAGAAGGCTTCAAAATTATTTGTGTAGATACTAGACGATCGCTTTGTTAAAAAAAAAAACTAAACAAATATGGCATTCATTATTATAAAATCACATGATTACATTTTTTTTTTTAATAAGGAGAGAAAAAATAACCGTTAGCATGAGAGCAATACTTTGTTTTGCCATTAAGTCTATAACAAATATAACAAATAATGATAACCTAAAGACAAAATCTCTTTAACCAGAGCAAATAAGATTAAATTGATAAAAGGAGAATCCCCCACCCCTCCCTCTTTCTTTCATGTCAATGTATGCACTGTTTCATAGTTTTAGATTTTTATTATGTTAGTTATTATTATTTATAATGCAAAGATATGCCCCTACCACCTTCTCCAGTTAACAAACTTATTTTATTTAAGAGTTCTCAGCTCTAAAGGAGATTTTTAAAAAACATCCAGGAAGCGGGGTCGGATGCGGTCGGATCCAATTTTTTGAAAATATGGCTCCAAATAAGTGCACAATTCATTTAAGACTACCCAAAAACCGAGCATTTTTGAGCTTAAATGAACCAATTCCATGCCTACAAAATTTATTTCGAAAAGAAAACATAAAAAGGGTCTGAGAAAAACAAATTACAAAAAAAGCGTTAAAATTCCATTTTTTTTTTGGTTTTAAAAAAACTGCATCTTTGAGTCCCTATTATTTGAAAATTAAAGAGTGTACATAAAAAAACCGTTTTATATGTAAAAGAGGCGACAATTTTCTATGCATATCAAACAAAAAATATTTCGAATAATGAAAACAAAAAACATGCCCAAAATCATAATCAAACATTAATGACAAAAAATTATCTTTCAAATAAAGGCAATTTCATCGGCATTAAAAACATTTGTCTGTGTTTTATTTCAAATTAGAACTCTCCACCTCTAAAAAAAACACCCTTTACAGTACCTATGTACATGCGGATTCTAGTCTGCCTCTCACCGAGATGCAGAACCTAAAAACTCGTTCATACTTTTTAATAAGAGTTATAGCAAATGATCAATTATGGTTTTACATATTATCAGGTTCCTACTTTTTACCTCCCTTCAGAGAATGGAACCAGTTGGCGCTGACTTAAGATGCTTCTATAAGTTCTTATAGAAAAAAATGTAAGTAATTGGAAAGATAAATTCGCAAGGTTATCAACATTTAACAAAGGCCTCAACGTTAAGTTTAAAGTTAATCTATAAAAACTTAAGCCACCAAATATGTAACGATGAAAATTATTTCAACACAAAATACTCTTCTGAAAATCAAAAGTACTCTTTTTATAAACCTGAAAGATCAGATCGTTTTGTCCGAAATTTCTTACAAGATCCAGAATCTTATGAGACGAAAATAAGACCCGGGCATCTGCAGAAGCTGACACGTCGAGATAAGAGGCGTTTAATAAATACTGCATCCAATTCGGCGCATTCTTTGCCAGACGTTCGTGACGAATTGGGCTTAGGAGTTTCGGTTTCAACGGTTTTTCGTGCCTTAAAAATCAGTAAAGTGATTTTTCGGTGCAAAATGAAGCCAGCTCCAAATTTAACAACAGTCTATAAAAAACAGTAAGAATTTGCCCAGCAAAACATGAAACGGAATTGGAAAACCATAAGTAACATTCCATTAATTTATACTTAACTCATGTTATTCCAAATGGCATAATCTAATGAATGTTTTTTTTTAGATTATTTTCAGTGGCGAAAAGAGTTTAATCTTGATGGGTCAGGTGGTTTTAACGGATATTGACACGATCTGAGAAAAGAAAAAAGTTTTTTTCCAAGAGGACCTTTGACGTTGACAGTTGTAAGGTTTGGGGGGCCATGGTAAGGTTGCACTTGCCTTCACCTCTCTGCAAAGATGAACAGTTCAGCTTGCACCCAGGTGCTTCAGGATACTTTGGTACCCTACTTAACACGATTTCGTCGAGTTCGGCATGTCATCCAGCATGATAATGCCCCAATTCACGTTAGTCGTCAAAGTTTGGGATAGTACGAATCGAATAACACATTTTATGGTGTTCCCGGCACGTTCTCCAGATTGTAACCCTATTGAAAATCTTTGGGGAATTTTGACCCGCAAAATTTATGCCCATAATAGGCAATTATACAGTGTTGCTGAGCTGCGAGAGGCGATTGTGGAAGAATGGAACTGTATATACGATTCCATATTAAATAACCTTGTCAACAGTATGTCAAAAACAATTTTTGGATTGGTCGAAAATAGGGGCAACAATGTCTTTTACTAATTTAGCCGAAAAAATTTACTTAAAATAAAAAAAAATAGATAAAAATAAAAAAGCGGTTATACTTTTACAATACAAAAAAAATCTGTTTTAATTTTTAACCACCAGAAGAGAAAATAAAGCGCGAAATAGATTGAACCAGCAACAGCACCGTCAACAGCAACAGCGGCCGCCATTAATTTAGACCCAATGTATTTCAATTGTTCAACACACATAAGAACAGCAACAGCAACGCCAACAGCGTCGTTAGGCCAAAGTCCTAAATTTGCTGTTGCTGGTGCAGTGTTGTCAACTTTCACACTGCAATATTCAGTGGCACCACAATGAAAAACTTTTTTTCGATATGAAATGTCAAGCAGATGAAATGACGTTGCTGGTGGCAATGTGTTTGAGAAATGTTTGCTGGTCAGCGTGCTGTTTGCTGTTGACGATGCTGGTGCTGTTGCTGGTTTAATCTGTTTCGCGCATAACGGAACTTTTTTTCTTCTCAATTTACTTGATTAGTGATACCATTCAATAAAAATAAAATGCACGACTGGATCGCACGAACTTGCTCTTATGTAAAAGTCCTTTGGAATTTAAGATACATTTTATAAATATAAAACATGGATTTAATGAGATAATAATGTTCAAATGTTACCGTTTGGTTTCCGGAAAAGTATGAATTTATGCAAATAAACCTTAAAAAATCGTTTTATTATTAAATAACTTTTTTATATAAGAAATTTCTCTAAAATTTTTCAAGAAAAAAATGTGGAATGCGAATTTTAAGTATTTAATAATATTGGTTTTAGGAAATAATTTCAAAAAATAATCGTTCATAGGTTTTGAAGATATTAATTTAAATTTTTTTTTTTTTTAAAACCCAATAAATATTTTTTCGAATATTTTTATATACAATATTATTTTTAACTTAAGGGGACTCCTGCTGAAAATTTTGGGTTAAAATCCTTAGAGCCGTCAATGAGAAAGTCGAAAATAAAAAAACACGGGTCTATGGCAGGTACCCCTAATAACATTTTGCCCGAAAATTTTGTTTGACTAAAATGTGGCTTATGTTCATAATATCACACCTAATTTTTTTTATCAAAATCGTTAGAGCCGTTTTCGAGATAAATAAGATTTTGCATTACGGGTGTATGGGGGGTACCCTTAGTTTTGGAGCTAAAAATAAAATTTTAATTTTTCCTCTAGGGAATCACCGAAGACCCTTAACTACCGAGATTGAAAAAATAGGTCCAGGGGTTTAGGCTGTAGTGAGAGGTACAGACATACAGACACACTGAAACATGTTTTTTGTGTACTAAATTTTCCTTAAAATTTTTATAAAAAAAATTGATATGCAAATTGTTAGTATTTATTAAAATACATTTTAAAACGTAATTTAAAAATTTAATCGTGTATCGGTTTTCAAGATATTGAATTTTCAAAAAAAAAATTGTATTATTTTTTTAAAAATCCAAAAACTATTTTTTCGAAAAAAATTTTAGTTTATATTTTTTCAAATGCAAAGCAGCTCCTGCATAAAAATTTTAGTTAAAATCGTTAGAGCCGTTGGTGAGAAATTCGAAAATCAAAAAAACCGTTCTATGACAGGTACCCCTAATAACATTTCCCCCCAAATTTTTTTTTGACCAAAATGTAGTCCCTCTCCATAATATCACACTTATTTTTTTTTATCAAAATCGTTAGAGCCGTTTTCGAGATAAATAAGATTTAGCATACCGGGTGTATGGGGGGTACCCTTAGTTTTGGAGCTAAAAAAAAAATTTTAATTTTTCCTCTAGGGAATCACCAAAGACCCTTAACTACCGAGATTGAAAGAAATAGGTCCAGGGGTTTAGGCTGTAGTGAGAGGTACAGACATACAGACACACTGAAACATGTTTTTTGTGTACTAAATTTTCCTTAAAATTTTTATAAAAAAAATTGATATGCAAATTGTTAGTATTTAATAAAATACATTTTAAAACGTAATTTAAAAATTTAATCGTGTATCGGTTTTCAAGATATTGAATTTTCAAAAAAAAAATTGTATTATTTTTTAAAAAATCCAAAAACTATTTTTTCGAAAAAAAAATTAGTTTATATTTTTTCAAATGCAAAGCAGCTCCTGCATAAAAATTTTGGTTAAAATCGTAAGAGCCGTTGGTGAGAAATTCGAAAATCAAAAAAACGGGTCTATGGCAGGTACCCCTAATAACATTTCCCCCCAAATTTTTTTTTCACCAAAATATAGTCCATGTCCATAATATCACACTTAATTTTTTTTATCAAAATCGTTAGAGCCGTTTTCGAGATAAATAAGATTTTGTATTACGGGTGTACGGGGGGTACCCTTAGTTTTGGAGCTAAAAAAAAAATTTCAATTTCTCCTCTAGGGAATCACCGAAGACCCTTAACTACCGAGTTTGAAGAAAATACCGCCGGTAGTTTAGGCTGTAGTTCGAGGTACAGACATACAGACATACAGACATACAGACATACAGACAGACAGACGGTATTGTCGGACCCACTTTTTTCGTCTTCGCTATCATCGTAATGTCAACTTTGATCAAAATCTCGAGTTCGATTTTTTTTCCAAATGCAGAACTTGCCCTATAGTACCTATATCGCAAGTAAAAATAGTAAAGTGTCATTCCCATTTTAATTTTCTACAAAACGCATTTTTATAGGTTATACTTATGTAATGTATTGTAGTAAGTAAAATAATATTAATTTAAAAAATAAATCACAAAATAAAATCCAGTTTCCTGTTCTTTTTAGATAAAACACTTATAACCTCGTCTGCTATTATAGGTATTTCGCGATGAATAGCTAGAGCAGCCAAATCATTCAAACGATCCTGCAAATAAGTAAACATCCAAAGCTTATCACACTGTTATTAAAATAGACATATTTTTAATAATCTCACTTCGTTGGTCATGCTTCTTTGTATTGTTTTTATTCTCTTTACTGACTGAAGAAAGTTCTTTCGGGAGTTGACGTTGAAACCGGCAGTCTAGCTAATATCTTTAATAAAATATATATAGCTGGATGGAAGCTCTTTTTCTTGCAAGTTTACATATTATCAATTGGTGAGAGACGTAATTAATTTAGAATTTAATTCACAACTCATGTTTCTAGCTCAAATTGAGCTCGAAACATGAGTTGGTGAGAGACGTAAAAAAAATTTTAGAGTGCGTTTCTTTAACTTATTTGGTTCATGACTGGTTATGTTGAACAATTATTTTATCGAACCCAATGGGGGGGATATATCCCCCTGACCCCCCCCCCTATCTACGCCACTGCCAGTGAGGCTGGTTCAATTCAAACAAAAATTTTGCAACCATGCAATGACGTACCGAAATATATTTTTAAAAGTCATTCAATATTCATACCAAATTATTTTTGCAGGTATGGTTAAAGAATTTCTAACAGTAGCGGTCTTAAAGTCACCTTTTCATGTCTCAAATCTTCTGAAATTGCTCTTTTATGTTTTAAATCATCCAAAATTAATACCTTTTACACTTAAAAATCTCCATGTTTGTATTCTGATCTTCGATATCCGACGGCAATAATGATATTTCATGGACCAATCCAATACCAATACCAATGTAATAGTCGAATGTTGTTATATCAAAAATACTTATTGCAAACCAAAACAGTGGACGTGTTCATTTCGTTCTTAACATTACCAGAAATATTATTCTTAAGGTAAATATCTATGTGGAATGTGGAATTTTTCATCAGGAAGCCAAGCCAGATCAAGTGCTTCGAAAAACAATAAGTGAATATGAATCACGGTGTGACTTAAATATCAATAATTTGTGCCGTTCTTAATCAAAATATTTAATTTTATGTTGAATTTATGATTTTTTTTTTGTTATTCAAGTCGTCTGATGCTCTGATGCCATGCATCAGAGACAGCCAGAAACGTAGGTGGCGTTGTTGTCGTGCGTCCTCGTCGTCGTCATCGTCGTCTGCATGGCGACCAACACGGCCTCAACAAAAATGTCGATCGCATGCAGTTCTTACGATCCTCAGAATGCAGAACGCGTTACCACAGCAATTTAGATAAGAGCAACACATGAATTTTAACACCTCCAGCTTTCTATGGCACACTGGGAATTTATGCCTTCTGTTAAGCAAAACATTGGAAATGAATTTACAGGCGATGGATGGATGGATGGATGGCTGGACAAAGGCCAAGCAACCAACAATGGCCACGTTACATGACGCTCTGGCGCTGACTCTGACTGGACCGGTAACATGGCCAATCTATCCAGCCAGCCAGCCAGCTCGAGGATGTTTTTTTTTTTTTGGTATTGAATTCTTACGATGTGAAGATGTATTATGGAAATTATCTCACACACATGCAAGAGCTGAAGGATTCCTCTGCCAATACCAACCAAACCGGGCTTAGAGGAGAGAGCTCCGCTGTTTTTTTTTTTTAACACTGAAGCCTATCGCGTTTTATTTGTTTATTTTGTTCTTAAAATTGGAACAGCAAATTTGTTATCTTAATTTTTGCAGCATTTCTTGATTCATCGTTTTAGATTGGTGGCAGTGTTTTCTGTTGCTGGTGATGTCTGATATACATATATGTGTATTGTGTCCCACGTGGGCCTCAGTTTAAATGGAGCTTAGGAAACCATAGGAATGGCCAGTAGAACTTGTTCATGAATTCAAAGGAAAGAGAAAGATTTGTATTTAATGGAGAAGGGTATTTGAACTTATCCAATCGCCTTGTTCATTTTACTATTTGTTCTATGGTGGCTTATACATATACATAGACTTCGTGTTATACCAGCGCTCGGTTTTTGATCTCCAAGTTCTAAATTTAGCTTATATTTGAAATAATCGTTTGGAAAACATTTCGTTTCCCAATTTATGTTTAACAGAAGGGTAATAATTGTAAATGGTGCCTTGTTAGAGGCGGTGAAGTTGAAATAAGATCTGGGGGTCCAATATTCACACACTTTTTGGAGTAAATCAAGCTGTATATCAGCTTAAGGACTAAATTGCCTCGGGCTTATAGGCGTTGACATGTGACTTTAAAAATAGCCTCAATAAAAATAATGTAATGGCGTCAAATCATACCTTCAACATTCTTTTCTTTCGGCCATTCTGCCTATTGATATAACCATATACCCGAGAGTGTGATCAATTTGAAGAATTTTTGGAAATGTTGCTGTACCGTGTGCTTATTCCTTATGGTTTGCAAAACCGAACTCACCTTAAAACAACTGAGAGAACTGTCAAATCAGCTGTCACAGAAAACAGTATTGCCAATTTAAGGTTTCTTTAAAAAAAAAAGAGGGCGATGGAACATACTGAAGAGGCTACTTTCGGTTAATTAATCCAGTAAAATTGGCTAGGTACATCTACACAAAAAATATTGCTTCCAATTACGCTTTGGAGAGTTTTTGCCAAAATGTAAAAAAAATGTCTGCGCTAATACAGGGTGGTTCTTATGTTCCAGGTCGATTTTGTTTGGTTGCAATTTTTGTGTGAATGAAATTTGTCAGTTAGAATTTGACAGTCGAAGAAAGTCGTCGATAAAAATTAATTATGGAGCATTAAAATTTACGTAAACGTGGTCGAGATTGGAACATGCATGTATGGGATAATTGCGTTTTAACTGCAGAACCTCTTGAGCCTCCTGAGTATCACTTCTTCGAATACTCGTACATTGTTGATGTTGTTAAGAAGAGATATAAGCCAGTAGAGAAATAACAATTGCTTAAGTTTATTTTGGGAATAATCATTACAAATTGAGGAAGATTGAAATGATAGGTATAAGAGACTCATCTGCTCCAGCTGACTTTTTGGCTTTAAATTTTGGCTTAAATTGCTTAAGTTGCTGGGTTCCAATTTGGTCACTTAATGGATAACTGTCGCTTAATCTCAATTCTTCCATGTTCGGATCAACTCAACTCGTTTAGAATCGCTGGATTTGCTGAATCGCTGGTTAGGTTTGAAGAAACTGGCGAACGATTTCACTTTGCCGTAAAGTAGCTTTTAACTTTTTGTTGATAATTTTTTTCCGTAATTGGTCGTTTCTTTGCCAATTTGGCCTTTTAGATACTTCAAAATATATACTTTTCCCTGTGCTTCGGTAACTAGGTTATAATCGCTGTTTCGAAGAGCATGTGCTCCGCTCTTAAATTAATTTTTTTTAATTTCCGCCCATTGTTTCGATCATGAGGTTCTTCACATTCCTGGAACTGGAACAGCGTTGTCAATGTTGCACTGTCCCGCTTTCTTGACACGGAAACTTTCTCGTGGAAAAGTGGCACAAAAATATCCAGTATGACACAGTTTGACGAGCTACAGCGTTTTCTATCAATCCATGTGGGCGAATGATGTAGAAAAAACTTCATATGCATACATGTGTTACAGTAGTACCCAAATTATAGTATAAGTGGTCCTGAAACTGAGCCCTGTCGTACTCCTGAGTTTACAAGACAGAAGAACTACCTCCAACTTGTTATGATTGCAATCTATTTTTCGAAAAACTACAAAGAAGACGAAGAGCTGCGTTATAGAATTTGACAATATTTTGATGGATAGAAGATACTCGTAGAATAGATCAAAACAATCGATATACTTTGATAAGTCGAATAGTATACCAGAAGTCATATGTTGTCAATATGTTCAAAGCTACATATGGTTGGTCCCAATACCTGAATGCCATTTGGAAAGATTTTGTTGTGCTAAAAAGACTTAACATTTAGTTGTGTTTACGTTTTGAAGGACTTTCAGAAGATGTGATAACAAACGAATGGGTCTAAAATCAGATGAAATACGTCGATGTGATTTTTAAGGAATTGGGACTATTTTGGCTGTTTTGCTCACCATAGGAAATTGTGAGCTATAAAAACAAAAATTTATAAAGTGAACAATCAAAGGTATAAGAATAATTGAAAAAATTAGTTTGTAAGCTTTGGTGAATCTTGATCGCCATTGTCATTTATTATAGACTCAAAGAAAATGGACAGAAGACTGAGGGAAAAAATGTGCACATATCTTCAGCACTGAGTGGACATTTTTCTTAGCGATTTAGTTGCTTTACAAACTGCTGCTACTTCCAGGTTATCCCAAAACACTTTGGAATCGAGCGATGGCTTGAGTTTTTTTACTAAAGAAGTTCTTTTTGAGGGTTGAATAAGGCGTGGTACGTTATTCTCTCTCTCTCTCTCTCTCTCTCTTCTAATAGGAGTGTTAATTTACAGATTATACTATGGGCAATTTAATGTTCTATTCAGTCGCGTTCTAAGTTATCTAAGTTATCAATAAAATATTGCTCTGAAAGTAAGGTGTTCGATAAATTTCTTGCCAGTTAACGTTGTAGGTTTCAACTTGAAGTTCAATTAAGTTAACGAAATGAATTGTAAGTTGAATCTGTAGCCCTTTAGTGCCTTGAGTTGATGTCGTTTCGTCGAAACTACGCACATTAACATATCCCTCGAAGATGTCCTCCTCTTTTACTTCAGTATTTAAGTCTTTGTGCACAATTTTGACATCGTATCGTAACTCCGGACAGGATCAGTAGATTCCGTCCAGGAAATAATAAGACTTTTCCTTAAAAGGTTTTTCATATTCATCGGTAGTAGATTTTCAGCCATGACTCTGCATCCTGACTAAAAGTAGTCTTCTAAAACACAAAAATGAAATGAAACACAAATTTATTGTTAAAAGTGTGCAATTTTTAATTAAAAAATCATATTTTTTGAATTTCTTTTTTTCAATTTCCGGTGAACTTATTTTAAAAACAAAATAAAAGAATGGATGCTTTGATTTTGGACAAAAAAATATAAGTTAACGTTAATATAAGTTAAAGTTATTTTTTCTTCGAATCTTCAGTTAATTTACTTAACTTATAAAATAGACCTTAAAGAAAACTCTAGTTCAAAACCTATACCTATACATATAGTTTGCCTACATATATATTTAAAAGGATTTTAGAAATTGCTGTACCCTTACCTTGTTAGTCTTTTTTATCATAGCAATTTAATTTTTGGTCAAAATCTCGCTCTTTCTAGATCTTTATTCTTAAAAGAGCAGCCTAGAGATCCTCAGAGGCTTATAGAAAGGACTAATGGGTAAAAAGATTTTTTGTAGCGACATTTCAAAACACCATTTTTCGATAACATCTACACATATAATTCAGCCCTGATCAGATTTTTTTCTAAACGATTTTTGTCAGAATTGGTTGTATTATTTCGAACACGGGTTATCTGCCTTTCAAGACATGGTGTATAAATTAACGTGTGGAAATTCTTATCTGGTTAAATCATTGTTGGTGCGATAGCAAAACTCAAAAGGTTTTTCTAACGCACGCTGATAGCTTTTAGTAAATAACACAACAAAGTCAATGAAAATATCCTAAGGCCAAATATCATCTATACGGCCCAAAGCTGCTGGTACCAAATTATCTCTATTATTGCCATAGAAACCCGATGGACAATTGATATCTGACAGATACACGTATTTTCTTTTATTTCGAACTCTCATAAGTGAATTACTTGTGGACCGTTTAAAAGAATTCCAGAATTTCTCTTATCTAAGCGCATCAGATTTTGAGCACTCTGATTCTCCACTATCAAGCTATAAATTCTGATATAACCTAACCTCCATCGCCAAGATGTCCATTGCCAGCAGAACAATATGCTCGAGTCATTAGCATTTTACTAATTTAAATTAATTGAAACATAAAACACGAAATTGCTTTCAATATCAGTGCTAGAGGTAGAGGTGTTGGTTCCTATATTATATTGATTAATCAGTGAGCCATTCAAAAGATCAGTGGATATCGGGCTTCGTTAAGCCGAAAGGGGTAAACAAAAATCCGTCAATCCGTATCACAATTTAACTGCTCCACATTATCATACCCGACAATAGCGCATACAAGGGACTTAAGTTGATGTTTCTATTCCGATTCACACATCAGCATCGTGGGGAACCTTTTGTCTCCTCGACTGTGAAACGGACATGGGATCATGGTATCTGAGCGACTCGGATTCGAATCGAAGCCCATTCAATGTTGGCCATCCATAAAAACTACTCGTGTAGTTATCTCATTCAAAAAATGAATCCATTCGCTTGCTGTTGGTACAGATGCCACATCTTAAGAGCGGTGAACATTTCCGGCTCTATAGAGAAATAATTCTATTAAATGTGAAGTCGGTAAAGGGTTGTGCTGAGCGATCAGGTCACAGCGACATCCAGGCAGGCGTGTAGGCGGCTCGGTCGATCCCCACACCCAGGTCAACATCAATTTAATCTAATTACGTGGAAACGGATCGCATCGCACTCCACAACTTTTTTTCGAAAGCCCTGAACTGGGCTGTGTTGTTCGTGACAACTTAAGCAGGTATTAAAGACGGTTCTGGTAGCAATGGTTGTTAAAACAATCACAGAGGAAACATCAACGTAAAACATGCCAGACAGAGCTCTTGCAAGTTAGACTAAGATTTAATAAACTATCACATTATTCATATAAACTCGCCATATAAGCCGCGTAAACGAAAATGTCAAAATTGGTATCGGGAAGCATACCAACTTGACCGATGGACTTGTTAGGTAAATCAAAACCTAATAAACTTATCCGAATGTCACTGTTAGTATTGTGACATAGGAACAATGTACATATTATATCTACGTTCTCTGAAGGTTATTGGAAAACAACAATTTAATTTAAGGAACATCACAAAATCATTTAAAATAAAAGCACGAACTCCAACTTCGAAAAAAGATTTAAGTGTTTATTTATTTAGTTAGATTTTACTGAAGTTCAACTTAGGCGAATCAACATAGCAAAAAAAAATTAAAAAATAGAGTGTGTGTTGCGTACTGATGTAAGCGAGCTAGAAGTACCTAAAACTCCTTTTCCCTCAAGCAAAGCCTCTGTAAGATTTTAACCTATAAACGTACAAACATTTTGTACAAACCAACATAAGAACTAAATATTGATTAAGATTAAAATGAATTTACAAATTGGTTATATAGCCGATTAGTTTTCGAATCGTTAAAAAATGAAACAATTCATTCCTCACTCATCATCTCTAGAAAAAAAAAACGAGTTTTGTTACATAAATGTAAAGTACTGTTTGGGTGTGTTCCCCTTTTGACGATACGGAAATCTACTTTGCGTTGGTTTTTGACATTGCCTTTCAGTGCTTTTCGGAAACATAAAAAAAAAATTCAATTTAAAAGTAGTCTTGCAAATTTAAAGATGTCAAAATCACTTCCAAATACATTTTTTTTTTTAAATTTTTATTCGAATTGAAAATGACTCGCAAAATAAGTTAGAAAGTTTAAATTGGAATTCAAAACAGTTTCAATTATACAAACGATGCAATTAGTTTTAGAGTTACATCTTGGTCTACCTGGCACTTTCTTGAATTTATTGGAGAAAATCAAGAAAGTCATGTTTAACTTGTTTGTTACCAAGGTTGAGCAAAATGGATGGCGCTCTTTTTGACGCACAGGTGGTACTTTTTATGAAGCACAGATAGCGCTTTTTTAACGCACATGAGTACTAAGCTGGGTGCACATCATAAATCGAGAAAGGGCACTGACGTCTAAGATTTAAAAATTTCAATACTAGCCATTTTTTAGTTCATTTTTATCTCTGCTTAAATTTGTCAGATGGTGACATTAAAATCCGAATGAAAACGATTGACAAAAGTTTTTATAATTATGCCCGATTCATAATGCGATGGAAACACGAGACGACAGCGAGACATGATACACTGTCACCTTTTCGTTGTTATAAAATCGCTCCGCAATTCCTTAGGCCTGGAGCGTTAATTCAATTTTTATTTTCGCAACTGTTTGGTTGGTAGAATTAAACATTTATGGTAAATATATAGTAAAATGAAACATAAGGCTAGGCGCGCACATTTAATTTTTAGCTGCACAACTGTTGCTTATAGAAAACAGATGTACTGCTTGGTTGAATGTCCGCGCAGGTGCAAACAATTATATGTTACACAAAATAGCAAACGCATTTTAGGCAATCGTTTAGTTTGTGTCAAAACACAAACTTTTTAGTTACTCAAACCAAGTAGTTGCGAAACTAAAAATTGAATGTGCGCGCCTAGCCTAAGCCCATTATGTTTCATTTCAGCAACCAAACAGATGGGAACCTAAAAACTAAATGCGCGCGACTGTCCTTACTTCATTTATTAATTTCATTTAACGTGACGACGAGTAATGCTATATTACGTATATCTTCGTCTACTTTCATAGTTTGATACTGATTTCATATCGCATTCATTGTGTTCGAACCACAGGATTCTCCTAATTTTAGGCAATTGTAATTTAATTTTGACACCGAATTTAAAATTCTTCGCATATGGCAATGCTAGCTTATATTTGACAAGAGAAAGCAGAAAGTTTATTAACAAGCGTTTTTTATATTTCGCATTGATTATTTTGTAAATTTTAGTGCTTTGTTTTCAAGTTAAATAGTATATAAGTATTCAATATTGTATAGGATAAAGTATATAATATTTTAAATAAATAAAACCATAAAAAAGATGTATTTTTCGATTGAGAAATTGTTCGGCCACATCATTCATTAAAGAAAGCTTTTATTGTATGTGTTTTTTAATGAAATTATGTTTTTTAATTGTTTTGTTTGTTAGTTGTTGTAATTTTTTTAAAAAGAACATTCTCTTTCGGCGATAAAAGGTGTTTTTAAAGCGTTTTAAATAACCTCGAACAAAGTTCGAACAATAATTGTAAAAAAAATTTTGCTGTCTTTGACGGATAACTTGTCGTTTTGACATATCACTGACAACTCCATAGAACAAGTTTTACCCCCAACGCCAGAAAAGAAGTTTTACTTCGAAAAATAGTTTAAGTTTGCAGAAAAAAAAATCAAGTGAACAATTATTCAATTAAGCTTAAAACGTACTGTCTCAAGAGTTTATTGCGAAATTGTGTGAATAAAACGATATTCATGGCTGAACGTCAAAAATAAATTTTTTTTTGTTTAAATAAAATATTAATGGTGAATAATATATTGATATAAATATAACCTATAAATATTGACATGTCAATTTCTGAAGAAAGAAAAATGGACCAACTCATGGTCTAAGTGTGTCGGATTTCCTGCTGACAGCCCACGTCAAATTAGCCTAACCTAACCTGTCTGTATACCCTTTTGTATATTAATTTTTTCAACTAGGCCTTTATAAGGCAAACACAAACCCTTTCTGAGTGATTTTAAGAAAATGACAATTTGGAAAAGTATCCTATTCAATAATTTTTAAATTATGTTACGATGATAGCAAAGACGAAAAAAATGGGTCTCGCAATTCTGTCTGTTTGTCTGTCTATCCGAATACAGCCTAAGCGACTGGGCCTATTTTCGTTGAACTTGATAGATATCGTTTTTAAAATTTTCTCCCCACTCCCCACATGTTTTTTTTTTTTTTTCTTTTTTTAAACCAAAAATAATGGTATAATTCTAAAGAACTGCTCGACAGATTTAAAAACAAAGACACAACAAAATTTCATTTAGTTAAACCTAGATAATGGTTGAAAAAAAATTCCAAAAATGGTTATTAATGGTATACCCCACTTGGAACCATTTTTTTTTGTTTTCGATTTTCTCAAAAACGGTACAACCGATTTGGATCATTTTTTCATACTAAGGTTTAAATATTATTGTGTATTCAAATATTCAATTTCTTGTTTTTTGGATTTAAAAAAAAATTAATTTTTTTTTTTTTTCAAAACTCAATTTTTCAAAACCCCATGCTTTTTTAAACATGATTTTTTTAAACTTGACAAATAAAAGCTCTTAATACAATCTACAAGATGTGAGGAAAAAAAATATTTTACCCAAAAATAACGGTACCCACCATACAAATGTTAAAAAATGGTTTTCGAAAATCGTATTTTTCTCGAAAACGGTGTCTAAAATTCATATATGTAATATAATCTATAATTTAATAAGAAAAATTGAAATTAAGATATTACTTTTTCAAATTTTGAAATTCTCATTATCGGAATAATGATTTTAATGAAATTTTTTATAGAGAAGTTTCTTAAAAGTTTGAAAAACATTGCATTACAAAACTTAAAAGAAAAATATTTTTTGAATTTTTGAAAAAAAAAAAACAACTTTCTTTTTGGAAAATTCGATATCTCAAAAACGGGTCAATATTTTCTTGGAAATTTTAGTTTATTTGTACAATGAGAAAAACTTTAAGTTGGAGTACCAAAATTTTTTCTTAAAAATGTTGTATATAAAAGCTCATTTTTTTAAGAGACCACAACAACGACTTATAATTTTGTTCTTGCTAAACTAATATTTGCTTGAATAAAATGGCATCTTGTCTTAAGATCTAACTACTAAAGGAATTGTTTGAGTCATTTCAAAAATGAATTTTATGTTTATAAACAGTTTTTCTCTAATAACATTAATTTTTGAAATTTTCAGTCATTTACATAAGAGCAAGTTCGTGCATTTTATTTTATTAGTACCAAGCTTATTGCATATGGCTCTTTGACATTTACAAACGTCGAGGTCTGTTTACTTATTTTTACTTGTGACTTATAGGTACTACTCGTATAAGGCAAGTTATGCATTCGTAAAAAAAATTCAAATCGAGATTTTGATCAAAGTTGACATTACGATGATAGCGAAGACGAAAAAAGTGGGTCCACCAATTCTGTCTGTCTGTCTGTCGGTTCGACTACAGCCTAAACGGCTCGGCCGATTTTCTTCAAACTTGGTAGATATGGGTTTTAATTTTTTCCCCCCGGACGTTTTTTTCTATTTTTTTTTAAGACCAAAAATAACGGTACCTGCCATACGATTTTTTTTCGAAATTTTATAAATATTTTTTTTTCTCAAAAACTGTCCCACAGAATTTAAAAAAAAAATTGAAAAATTTGATTTAGTTAAAGCTAGGTAATGGTTGAAAAAAATTTTCCAAGAAATCGTTATTTTTGGAAGCCCCCCTGGCCCATTTTTTTAGTTTTTGATTTTCTCGAAAACGGTACAGCCGATTTAAATCATTTTTTTATGCTTAGGCTCCTCCAAAGTTTCAATATTTTTACATATTCAAATTTTCAATTTTTTTATTTTTTGGATTTTTAAAAAAATTTTCAAAATTTTATTTTGGAAACTCAATATTTCGAAAACCCCATGCTCGATTTTTTTCAAACTTGCCAACTAAAAGTTTCTTAACATAATCTACAAGATTTGAGAAAAAAAATGTTTTTTTATCTTAAACTAACGGTACCTTCCATACAAAAGTTAAAAAATGGTTTTCGAAAATCGTATTTTTCTCGAAAACGGTTCCGAGAATTTTGCTAAAATTTTTTTTCTTTTGATTAATTTTTACGATCTATAATTTAATAAACAAAAAATTGATATCTAGATATTACTGACTGTACCTACCATACAACGATTTTTTCGAATTTTGAATTTCTCATTATCGGCATAACGGATTTTAATGAAATTTTTTATAAAGAAGCTTCTAAAATGTTTAAAAAACATTGCATTTCAAAACTTAAAAAAAAATATTTTTTCAATTTTTGGAAAAAAAGGTCTTTTTTTTTAGAAAATTCGATATCTCAAGAACGGCCAAATATTTTTCTTGGAAATTTAACTCTCATTCGTTCAATAACAAAAACTTAAGGTTGGTGTACCAATTTTTTTTAAATGTTTTAAAAAATTTGTGCATAAAAGCTTATTTTTTTAAGGAACCACTACAATGACTTATAATTTTTGTTTTTGCATAAATTCATATTTGCATAGCATTCTGTCTTTATCTCTTATGTGCTACTAAAAGAATTTAAAAAATGCATTTTATCCATATGAACAGTTTTCTTTAATAACATTCGTTTTTAAAATTCCTAGTCTATTACATAGGAGCAAGTTCGTGCGACCCAGTCGTGCATTTTATTTTGAACGAACTGTCATTGTCTTATGTGTGTTCAGAAACAATTTATTAAGAAAATTGCTTTATAGTAGTACGATACTAATTGACAAATGTTTGAAGTTAAGAATAGAGTTATCAAACTACTTCAAAGTTAGCAAAATTTTAAGTTGTAGCTATCATACTAGTACCTTAAAAATAGTTTGTTTAAAATTTTGTTGGCAGTTTTTTTTTTAAATTTGTACAATATCTTTGGTCTAAGGAAAAAATTTAAAAGTAAACAAACAGACAAACACACGTACAGAACTGCGAGACCCACATTTTTCGGCTTCTCTATCATCGTAGTCTCCAGTTCGATTTTTTTTAAGAATGCATATCTTGCCATTGCAGGTATTGATTATTATGCTACGTTATTTTCATATTTTCATAATATTTTTGAGAAGCTAATTCTTTTCATATAAGGATTTAATATGGGTTTCTTATAGAAAATATTTTAAAATTGTTATAATTATTTTTGTTTACTACACAAATATTCCTTAATTTTTAAAATTTTTTTTTCTAGGCTTCCCTTCCAAATACACATTTGCTATTATATTGTAATGTAAAAAACGCCACAAAAAATACGAAAGGGTAGATCCTAAATATACACGTTAGACACTTAAAAGATAACCAACACGTAACGTCTTTCTCGAAACTTTTTCCTTTCGACCCAAAGAACTTTAAGGGAGTTATACTCGTATGTGCACATTCCACGATACCTACACCTATTCTTTCGACGATAATAGCTAATAGAATATGTAATTTGGTGTTTTCCTGTGTTTGTATTTAGGGACGATTACAGAACGCTAGAAGGCTGTTCTTTTACATTGGATGGCTATTAAGAACCGGAAGGGAGTGTGGATTTTTGTATAAACGGAGGCTAAATATCGGCAGTTATTATCCTTGCTAAATCGGAAGTTTTGAAACCGTATATGCAAATTTACCAAAAATGTATGTAATTTTAGAATTTTGAGTCAAAGGTTCATCGCATTGAATACCTTTGGTCAGTTGCTTTTATATGAATATTATGACAACGAAGCAAATGCCTATCATGCATACCAAGCCATTTTAAAATTTGGCATTTTTGACCGTTGAGTCCATAAGCATATAGTTACGAGTATACTCACAGGGTGGCATCAATTTTATATTGAAATTTATATCTATAAACTCAACGTACGAGTATATAGGCACATATTTCCAAACGAACTAAGATTTTAAAGCAAACGAATTTTGTTGGTTGGATTTTGGAATTTCTGACTCCTTAATATTTAAAGCACAGGAACGAAAATTAGAGCATAGGATTTTTCACAGAAGTTATTAAATGTGTAAAAAACCTCGAAGTATTTTAAAACGTTGTCAGAATCATGGAAATATTATTGTAAATTTGTATGTTGTTTAAGCGTAGTAGTTCTCAGAATTTACTTTTACTTGCTGACCCGAGAGACATTGTCCTGACCAAATTTCAATATATGTTTGCTTTTGATTGTTTTTTGTATTTGTAAAAAGGAGAAAAAACTAAGTGGCCATTATATGTTTAGATTATCGTTTGTGAATTTCGAATTTAAGGAGCACAGCAATACACTGCTGAAATGTTCGGAATTTGTGATCTGCTTAGAAAATCATCGTTCATGCGGGTTTGGAACGTCTTCTTTTTAATACTTTCTTCTAAGATAAAATAGTTTAGTATTTAGTATTATAAAATAGAGTCCAAGAAGAAAATCCTTCCAGTGTCATTATGCATGTTTACGAAATTAAAATGTCAAATGTCATTAATTAAAATACAAAAGCTTACCAACAATATTGTTCTGTTAACGTACATACTGACGTAGTGGCAATTTCTTGAATTAGTTTTGCAGTGTTCCCTTCACTCGCGTTTGTTTCCTCTGATAACTTTTCGATCCTTTGTTTGAATCGCGAGTTATGGTCGTCAGTTCGTACAAAAATTCAATGGTTTTTCCCTAATTTGAACATTTTGAAAGAAGAAAAAGACAAATCGGCCCAGCAGTCTTCAAGTAATGTGCGCACCAACGAACATAATTTTATTTTTCATTATACAAAAATTTCATTATATTTTCATTATATAAAATTGAGAAACCTTTTGGAAAGAGTTCGCAGTATTTTCTATTTTTACTTGCGATATATATTTAGGTAGTATGTGGCAATTTATGCATTCGTAAATGTAACTAGAAATTTTAATCACACTTGACATTAAGATGACAAGGAATACTAAAAAGTTGGGTCTCGCAATACTGTCTGTGTGTCTGTTCAATCCCAGCCTAAACGGCTCCTACCATATTCTTTAAACTTTCTTATACATATATACATTGTTTGTATTTTTAAATCCAATTCCAGAGAGCATCCTTCACGGACAAGAAGTTTAGTTTCAACAACTTCTGCTGAGAAATCTGAAGCATTTTGCCAATCACTTTCATGATAGTTTCCAAGACTACCCTACCATACACCGTCCTGACGTTATTGAAGAAGAAGAAACGCTCTTTTAAGAGGTATCAGCAACCACCGAAACAATGACCTTATTCAACGAAGAAAACCCATCATTGGAGTCGACACTGACAGATGTTTTCAATTCTCCTGAAGAAGACATTATTTACACTAGAAACTCCAAAAAATCAGCATGAAGCGACAAGATTTCTAATAAACACTCTACCCTACATCCAATACCGGAACTTCATACTAATGTTACACCTGGACTTATCAAGAAAGCACTGTAGCGTGTTTGGTGGACATCGAAAAAGCTTTCGACAGTGTTTGGATAAAAGGATTGCTATTCAAACTGAAGGAACTTGGACTTCCTAATTCACTTGATCACTGTCACTCGAAGACGAGCGCTTATAACGAGCTGTAATGCAATCAAACTAAAGTTTCCAGACAATACTTGTGTAATAGTCAAATCATCACCGAAATACTTGATGTTGAAGATAGGCAACTATTCTTTGCATTTGGTCCATCCGCTACTCTGGAGGCAAAATGGACTTAGTAAGGAAACCAGTCTGCTTGTGTACAAACAACTTATCCGTTTATCTGGTTTGTGGTTTACTATTTTATCTACGTGAATAAAGAAGATCAAGCATTTTGGAAGAAAGATGCTCAGCATTTGTACTGGACTATACCGCAGCCCACTGACGAAGATTATCCCAACTCAGAAGTTCAACAACTCCTCCCGCATGAACTAGAGCCTAGTGACAGGTATCTATACGGCCTAGCCATCACTCACGATTAATTTGAAGCAATAATCCATAACTACGATGCACCCTTTTACGAGAAGAACAACAATCAGTACTACAGGGGATAAAACACCCACTCATCAAAAATTTTACTATACAGTTGATATTAAATAAAACGCACGACTGGATCGCACGAACTTGCTCTTATATAAAAGTACATACTTTGGAATTTAAAATACGTTTTATAAATATAAAACATTGAGTTAATGAGATAAAAATATATATTTATACTACTTAACAATTTGCTAACTTTATAGTAGTTTACTAACTCATTCTTAATTTTAAACATTTTCTAACTAGTATCGTACTAAAAGAATTTTCTTAATAAATTGCTTCTGAACACACCTAAAACAATGACATTTCGTGTAAAAAAGTAAGTACACGAACCTTTTTTGATGTTTGCAAATGTCAAAGAGTCATATGAAGCTAGCAAGACACTAAAAAAATAAAGTAGGTATTCGATGATTTTAACTTTAATAAAAGGGTAGAGAAAGTATGATGCTATATTCGATTAAAATTTTCAATTCCTTGTTTTAACCTAGTATCATACTAAAACAGCTTTAGCATCGTACTAATTCAATTAAAATTTTGCGCCATTGATTTTTCAAAAAATAAATTGGAGTTTTTTTTTCAAAAAACAAAAAAAAATGTTTTCGAATATTTTTATATACAATATTATTTTAAATTTAAGGGGACTCCTGCTGAAAATTTTTGGTTAAAATCGTTAGAGCCGTTAATGAGAAAGTCGAAAATCAAAAAAAAAACGGTTCTATGACAGGTACCATTAATAACATTTTGCCCCAAAATTTTTTTTTACAAAAATGTAGTCCACGTCCATAATATCACACATAATTTTTATGAAAATCGTTAGAGCCGTTTTCGAGATAAATAAGATTATGCAATACGGGTGTATGGGGTACCGTAAGTTTTGAAGCTAAAAAAAAATTCCTAATTCTCCTCTAGGGAATCACCGAAGACTCTTAAGTACCGAGTTTGAAGAAAATACCTTTAGTAGTTTATGCTGTAGTTCGAGGTACAGACATACAGACAGACGGAATTGCCGGACCCAGTTTTTTCGTCTTCGCTATCATCGTAATGTCAACTTTGATCGAAATCTGGAGTTCGATTTTTTTTCCAAATGCAGAACTTGCCCTATAGTACCTACATACATATATCGCAAGTAAAAATCATGAGTTAGATTAAGAAAACATTAATATGATATTCTAAGCAAATAGCATTAAGGAAATTTTATTTATTTTATCTAAATATAAATGTTAAAAAATGGTTTTCGAAAACGGTACCTAGAATTTTGTTAAAAAAATTTCTGCTGTGCTTAATTAAAAAAATTAAACTGCCACAGAACCATTTTTCGACCTTTGGTTTTCTTACTATAGGCATAACTGTATTTAAACGAAATATTTTTAAAGTGTTTAAAAAACATTGCAAACCAAAACTTAAAAACAAATAATTAAATTCATATTCCTTGGAATACTGTTTAAGAAAGAGATCAAGTTTTTGAGGAAACCAGCAACAATTTTAATCTCTGGGACCAACCAGACAAATTCACAAAAATTAATTGAAATCGGTTAAGCGGTTTTTAGCGGAAATAGGTCTGTATGAACTCGTGATTTATATATATAATAAGAATTGAATTGAGATTTTGATTAAACCACAATATTTGTCAAATGGTGGATTGGACAACTTTTATAGACAATAATAAATTCACTATAATTCACTATATGTAAAAGCATCATCAAACTTTAAAAAACATTAAAAAAAATTTGATTGATAAATGATAATTTTTTTATATAAAAAAAGCCTTTATTTTTTTTTTCTAGAAAAAATTTGGCTTGCTGCAAAAGTAACATACATAGTTAGCTCAATTAAATGGAATTATTAAAAATAAACCACTAAGAATATTAGTTTCATGAAAAAAACTTTGTTATATTTAATCGAGGAACTAGGCTATAATTCGCAATTTCCAAGAATGTTTAGTTTAAACGAATAAAGTGGTAAAATCAAATAACAAAACTTAATTAATTTATCTTGGTTAAATTAGACTAATTAATATAGTTGCTCAAATAAAAAAAAGTATCTAGTTTGAAAAATTGACTGGGTTAATTAAAATTTTACTTAGTTAACGGGTTAAGATTTTAAACCTACAAATAATCTTCTCGTTTGATTAAACCGTACGTGTGATGGTAAAATAACGCATTCCTCTTTTAACTGACTGAAGATTGTTAAAATTGCACACTGATTTGGTTAAAACAATCAATCAGATTTATTCAATTAATTAATCAAGTTGACTCGTGTAGTTTTAACCGTGTAAGTTTGCAGGTGTATAAAATATAAGCAGTCTTATCTGTTTAATTTCTTACGAGTCTTGTGTTGTTTTTAATTGGCCATTTTTCTGTATGTGTGTGTAAAGTTTTGATCAAAACCTCGAGTTCGATTTTTATTCCAAATGCAAGAAACCAGAATTAACTAAGCATATGAAAAATACATACTCATTCAAAAAAATATCTCATATCGAAACACCCTTTAGATACGAGATGCATACCTGCCATATAACTATTAAGAAAAGGCTAAGATATCTCAAAAACTGTTCCAACGATCTTAACAAAAAAAAAAAACAACTAACCATAGTAATAGCTCTTACGAGTTTATTTTACCAGTTAAATGTAAAATAAACTCGTAAGAGCTGTTACTAACCAGGTTACCAGATAGAGAACTTTTTGTCTTATTTTAGACTTTCTTGTGAACACTTCTATCGATTGTGATCAATATTTATAAACTGAAGCTCCTTAAAAGTTGAAATTATTTTGCATAATTAAAAAAAAAAACATACAAGATGAAACCCTTTTTGTAACATTTGTGAGGTCTATCCTTGGAATATGACATTTATGGTTATTTACATGATTATATGGCAGATTGGGCATGCATGAGATTTTGTTTGACTAAAACAAGAAATCAGTTCATATGGTTTGCCATACTCGTAGTTGGAAATAAGCCTAAACAAATTAGGAAAAGAAAAATTAATAAATCAATAAATACATACAATTATAAGCAAAAATAAATTATAACTCAAATAGTAGTCTATTATAAAATTCTTTTGAAAATGTATGCAAAATATCAACAACAAGATAAATCAAATTCCTTATAAATATTTAAAGATGCTAAGCCGTTTTTGGCAAGTAGAATTTAAGCCTTTTCAAACATATGGAAATCTTCTTCAGATTTTGCTATTGAAGCGGGAAAGAGTGTTTGAAAACAATCCCAAAATATATTTTGTTAATTTTTTGTAATGGTTTGAAATAATTTTCAAAGCATTTTTTTTTACATCAAGATATCTACATCTATACGAGCAAGAATAATTTCTTTCGTATTAGTGAATTATGTAGTAAACTAGCTGCCATTCTAAATATTTGCGTTTTAACCAATCAAATTTTAAATATCTTTTAGATTAGAGCATGGCCGTAGCTAGGGGAGGGCATTAGGGGGCAATGCCCTACCTTAAAACCTCCAATGCCCTACCTTAAAAAATCAAATATCGTATCGTAATGCCATTGATTCAAAAACTGGTTTGTCAAAACAAGAAAAATCCACTTCCCATATCCAAGATATGGCGATGTGGCAGGACAAATTAAATAGAGTCTCTACAACTAGCAGTGTTGAAACGTTGATACATCCAAAAGCTTTAGAGAGACATAGGTACTACGTTAGGTCTATTATTGAGGTTATACAATTTGTCAACGAATTAGCTTTGCGTGGAAATTATATTTTGAAGGAAGAAAAAGAACAAGGATTATTTCAGAATTTGTTTGAATACTCCTTATGAAAGATCCAAATTTGAAAGAGTCTCTTACTCATATACACAAATTGCAACATATCGTTAACCTGAATTCAAAATAAAATAATTCAAGCAATGATTATACGAGTACCAGTACGAAGTTACATAGTTAAAGATATTAATTAATCGGACCTAAACTGGTTTACTATAATGGAAGATGGTAACGAGAGGTGAAAATAACCACGAAAATATTGCAATAGCAATACTCTACGTTAAAGAAGGAATTGTCAATCAGTCGTTGCTGACAGTTACTACTACTGAAAATCTTGATGCAGCCATTTTTACTAAGTTAACGTTAAATAACATAACTAGAATAGAAAAGAAATTGGGCCGAAAAATACCTTACGTCCACTGCTTTAACCATCGCTTGCATTTGGTAGTCATTATCTAGGAAATTACTTTCAACTTTACAATCCCGAAGAGCGGCATTGAAAGATGCCAAAACAATCATTAAACTCACCCAAAATAAAATAAAGAAATATTTTCTTTCTTCGTGACCTTTTATTTAATTAAATAATGTTTATCCTCAAGTGGGCTTTAGGTCAATATTTTGTTTTGTTTTTTATGTTGTGACGTTTCGGATGTGGTTACACCCTTCTTCAGACCTATTTATTAATTGAAAAATAATTTAAAACATATATACATATATATTAAATACATCAAAATTCTAAAAGAGTATACTTACAACTTTAAAAATACAAATATTTTTTTATTTGTTTGTTCTTTTTGATTTCCGTATTTTTTTAAAAAAGTTTAAAAGACGTTTTAAATCTTTTACTTTTTGTTTTATATGTATATTTTATCTCTTTTGTTTTTATTTTTTAATTTGTTTGAAAATTTATTTGATGTTTTTAATTATCTGAATTTTCAAATTCAAATAATTTATTTTGAAAATAAATTCAAATATTTTTATGTATATATGTATAATATATTTAATCGTTGAGTTTTGTTTACGTAGATATGGTTTGATAATTAATAAACTGACCATAAATATTACTAAGTCTATCACAATCTGAACGTCTATTAATACTATTTTCGGTGTTTCTAATATGTAACATTTCTAATAACATTCTTTTATTGTAATTCTGTTCTGATTGTAAAATTGTTATATTTTTGAAGTCAGGACGATGATTTTCTTCTATGCAATGGAGAGCTAGTGCAGTCTTTTGTGTATTACCACTATTTATATCAGATTTATGACCTGATATACGATTTCGAAGTTTTTGCATTGAGGTTCCTACATAAAATTAAAAATAAACTAGATTATAATGAATATATATTCTTCTTTAAAAGCCAAGAACTAACACACAACAAAATTAATTTAACTACAAAAACGACCCAAAAACGTAAGTTAGAACAAATGAAAATTAAAATTAAACAAGAAATGAGGATAAAATTTCAAAAAAATTGGTTTGTTAACAAAACAAATACAATATTTCCCGATGATATCAAGTGGCTTTTATCATTAGGTCCTAAATTCTCGTTACCTATTGATAAAAGAGAATTTCCACTTTTTAAAATGATAGCAGATGGAGAAGAGATTATTAAAACTAAACAACAAAGTGAACATGAATCTGCACGAACATGTTTTACACAAATGTTACAAAATTATTTAAAGTCAACTTCAACTCCCCCATTTGACAAATATTTGAATAAAATATTTTGTGATACACGAAAATTTCTTAAAAGACATCCTGAAATTTACATAGTTCCAGCAGATAAAGGAAATGTTACGGTAGCAATTTTAAAAGAAACATATCTTCAAAAGATGAATGATATGATGGAAAATCGAGAAACCTATACTATTTTAAAAAATGATCCCACGAACAAACTTCAAGTTCGAAATAATAAGTATATAAAAGATTTATTCAATCAAAAAATTCTAAATGAATCAGAAAAGAAAAGTATGACAACATACACAGCCAATAGTCCAAAAATTTATGGCTTACCTAAGATTCATAAAGAAAATTGTCCTTTACGACCAATATGCTCTTCTACAAATGTCCCTTGCTATCAACTTTCAAAATATATTGTTAAAATTCTTAACAAAATAACTGAAAATTCAAAATATAATGTTAAAAATACAAAACACTTTATTGAAACAATATCACCAATTATTTTAGTAGAAAACGATATACTAGTTTCCTTTGACGTAGTTTCTCTGTTTACAAATATACCAGTACATATGGCTATAGAAACTGTTGAAAAAAGTTGGAATATTATCAAAGAAAATACACAAATTAAAAAGAAACAATTTTTAGAACTTCTACATTTTTGCATAGTTGATAATAATTATTTACAATTTAATAAAACAACTTATCAGCAAAAACAAGGTGTACCTATGGGAAGTCCTTTATCCCCAATTTTAGCAGATATAGTTATGGAAACTTTACTTGATAACGTTTTAAAAAAACTTTCGTATACACCAAAAGTTATTAAAAAATATGTAGATGACTTATTTTTAATCATCAAATCAACTGAACTTAATTCAACTTTAACAGCATTAAATTCTTTTCATCCTAAAATTAAATTTACATTTGAAGCTGAAAAACAAGGAATGCTCCCATATCTTGATGTTAAAGTTATAAGAAAAAATACACATCTAATTTTTGATTGGTATAAAAAACCAACATCTTCAGGCCGTTTGATAAATTTCAATTCTCAACAACCCAAACTAGTAATCATTAATACAGCACAAAATTTCATAAATAGAGTTCTAGACAATAGTGATATTATATTTCGACAAAAAAACATTGGAATAATAAAAGATACAATGTACTCTAATTCATTTCCAAAAGAAATAACTAAATCACTTATTAACAACTATTTCAATGGTGTCAGACGATCAACTCAAAATATAAATGAACCACAAAGAATATATAAAAGTGCTTTATACGTTCCAAATTTTTCAAACCGTTTGTTGAAAGCACCAATTAGAGATAAAGAAAAAACTAGAATAGCCTTTAAATCAACAAATACTCTTAGAAATTCAGTTTTCTCAAAATTAAAAGATAAATTAGAAAAGGAAGAAAAATCAAATATAGTATACAAGATTAAATGTATAGGTGATGGCTCAACATCATGCCCATCAATCTATGTAGGAACCTCAATGCAAAAACTTCGAAATCGTATATCAGGTCATAAATCTGATATAAATAGTGGTAATACACAAAAGACTGCACTAGCTCTCCATTGCATAGAAGAAAATCATCGTCCTGACTTCAAAAATATAACAATTTTACAATCAGAACAGAATTACAATAAAAGAATGTTATTAGAAATGTTACATATTAGAAACACCGAAAATAGTATTAATAGACGTTCAGATTGTGATAGACTTAGTAATATTTATGGTCAGTTTATTAATTATCAAACCATATCTACGTAAACAAAACTCAACGATTAAATATATTATACATATATACATAAAAATATTTGAATTTATTTTCAAAATAAATTATTTGAATTTGAAAATTCAGATAATTAAAAACATCAAATAAATTTTCAAACAAATTAAAAAATAAAAACAAAAGAGATAAAATATACATATAAAACAAAAAGTAAAAGATTTAAAACGTCTTTTAAACTTTTTTAAAAAAATACGGAAATCAAAAAGAACAAACAAATAAAAAAATATTTGTATTTTTAAAGTTGTAAGTATACTCTTTTAGAATTTTGATGTATTTAATATATATGTATATATGTTTTAAATTATTTTTCAATTAATAAATAGGTCTGAAGAAGGGTGTAACCACATCCGAAACGTCACAACATAAAAAACAAAACAAAATATTGACCTAAAGCCCACTTGAGGATAAACATTATTTAAAATAAAGAAACTTAGATCAAAAATGTATCATCAAATTTTGGAAGAAGCAAAGTCTATGACAAAGCGGCGATTCCGAAAATACGACTCATACCCAAAAGAGACAAATCAAAAAATCAAATCGGATGGATGGCTACTTAGTATATGGTCCTTCCTGTTCCTCTGCAAGACAAAATATAGAACCTCAAAACGCTCAGCCATTTTAGTCTGAGTATTTCGAAACGTTGGACACACTAATTGCTAAATTACAAAGGAGATTTTCGGACAACGACGATCTACTAAATTCAGTAGCGAGTAGATGAGACAAAATGGTACCGTTGAAACCTTAAGTAAGTGTGAGAAAACAAAACTATTTGTAAAATGTAAATGCAGCTTCACCAAGCCACTTTGAAGGCCAATAAACGAACCAAAACAGATAAATTTATCAGGTCAACATACTTTAAAACTTTTAGCGAAAACCCATTTAATTGCAATTTGGTGCAACTATGGCCAAAAGTTACTGCAAGAAAATCAAGTCTTTTTGATTGCTCCTCTTTATATGACAATAAATAAATACATACATACTTTTAAATTTGTCATAACCAAAATCCTATAAGACTCAAGAAAAGGAACATAAATATTTATTTTCAAGTTCAACGCTTAAATATAATATGTTAAGAAAAATAATAATATAAACCATTATATACATGAATGTTTAGCACTTATCTATCACCCCCTCCCGGCAATTGAGTACCACCTTTACCAGATAAGATCATATTTCATATTAAGTAAAATTTTTACTTCCGCCCTACATGTTTTCACCGATGCCCTACCTTAAATTCAACTCTAGCTACGGCCCTGGATTAGAGTTAGAGTTGCATAGAGTTGTACATTACATATTCGACCGATTCTCACGTATCGTTCGATTGTATGAAGCATCGATAAACTGAAGAAAGTACAAGGACTGCTAGCGCTGGAACGACAGAGGCTCTAAGATCTTGGGCAACTGATGCCTTAAGCGTTTTTCTGCACCATTTAACATTTGATTTACACAGTATCTAGTATCTTGCAGCACGTTAAGACTAAAAAATCGAACTCTTAGGTTGCCAAACTCAATGGCCACAGCAATATTACGGAGTTGATACCAATACAAATTTCTTCAACTCCCTCCGTCGACTCAACCCCAAAAATGGTCATCAGTAAAGATTTTAAGGTTATGTTCTCACCAAAAAAGAGTACTGGGATGAAGACGTCTTGACGAAAGTCTTCGACACAACAACTATCTTTACTGGTAGCTCAAAAATGGAATGTGGTGTAGGTTCAGGAATCTTTTCTGTAACTTTTAATATAACTAAAAGTTTAAGCTACCTGACATTGCTAGTGTTTTTCAAGCGGCATAACTGCCTATCAGGAAAGCATGCAAGGTACTCAAACAACAACATCCTCCAAATTGGTTCAGAAATGCTGGAATAAACATCCTATCCTCAATATTAACCTCAATGTCACTATATTATCTGGGTTGCGGGATCCGGGTAGTTGAGGCATTGATGAGAATAAATGGGCGAGCGCTGGCTAGACAAGCCGTTGATAAATGCGAATAGAGTTAACATTTCGCTCGGAGTTATGAAAGGCAATATTCTCTTAATTTTTCTTAGTCAAACCGTATGTAAAGTAGTTTAACTAACTCCTTTATATCTAGAAAGATTTGGCCCAATAAATCCCGAATGCTTGATCTGATATGCAGAACCAAGCAAGACTGGCCAATAGGAGAGCATCTAGGGAGCCTAGGCATTCCTCACAAACACAATACTAACTGCCATACCAGTGGGGAAATGAAACAGTTCTCTATTTTCTCTGCAAATGCCCTGCTATGGCCAAATTTAGAACACAATCCTTATGAAAGGTATTTTTTGAAGACATTGACGAACTTTCGGAAGTGAAAATCAAAGACTTAATCTCTTTTATCAACGTGACGAAATGGCTCTAGGACGAACTTTGGTTACGTTTGTGCCGTGCCTTTCGTTTCATTTTTTAGATCTCGTGTTAGTGAATTGAGGGTTTTGACGGAAGTTTACGGTGTGAGGGCTGGATGATCACCCAATCAGATGGGCTACTGTTCCAGCAAGAAGATGCTTAGCTTGGTACAGTGTTGATGTTGTCGGATAACTTGGATGGTCTGGTTGAGCGAGTGATTCAAATTCCGGATAATTTTGCAAAAGGAAATACACAATAAGGCCAGGCGCGCACATTCAATTTTTAGTTTCGCAAAAGTTTGGTTGCTAAAATGAATGGGCTTACATGGAACACCGCGCACTTAGAGCAACTCGATTCGAGCAACTAAAAAGTTTGTGTTTTGAAACAAACTAAACGATTGCCTTCGCAACAGTTGAGCTGTTTTCTATAAGCGCAAGAGAGAAAAAGAGTGTGGGCGTGAGTAAAGAGTTGCCAGTGCGCGGTTCTCTTTCAACTGATGGTGATTAAACTACGAGTATTTGATTTCGATCACAGTTGCCAGTGCGCGACTATCCTAAGAGACATCAAAACCTATACATACTAGATCTTTGTTCAAAATTTACATCAACTTATCTTACTTTAAAAAATGGCACATCTGCTTTAATATGTTTGAGTTTTTTTTAAATACAACTTGGTAATGTTCTAATGTTCTTCTTTAAAATGCATTTCTTAAAAGTTAAACTCAATATAAAATGTCTCAAAACCGTTTACTTTTTAACATCTGCATATACAAATTAAAAATTGATGTTCGACGCGTTGCCAAGTTGATTCATATATGTGCATTGGCATCCACCAAAAATACATTTTACTATCTTGTCTTTGATTTGTTCCTCGGTTTTGTCCAGAAGGTATATAAACACAACTAGCTCAGGTAAAAGGAAACAAATCCATGCATCCCGGTTTAGGTATACATATATGGTGTCTCAAGCGCACCACCTTTTAAACACTTCAATATCACCCACCGCATCTTTTGAAACACCAGACATTGTGTCGGAAAGGAACCTTGTAAGCAGAGCACTCTCTTTATGAGCCAAAGACCACCACAACCACCTGGACGCTGGACCAGGCCCAAATAACAATAAAACCCGATACAAAGAAAAAAGAATTAAATTCAATCGAAATCGAGGAGACAAACAAAAAAGACGCTGAATAAAAACGATCCAAAACTGCTGCCCTCGGATAATGGTCGTGTTTTGTGGACAATCAAATAAAATAACTGATCGTAGTTTGTGATAAGTTAATTTCCTTTTTATGTGTTCTGCTCAAGCGCCTTATCTCGCTCCAGATCAAAAAGAGGAGAGAAAACATTGCGCCCCTGTCGCATTCGCAGGTCGCGCAACGGCCGATGAACGACCAAATGTGACGCAGACGCGGTCAACCCACTCCATGGTCAGTATCAGAGTTGGATAGTGAAAGGGGGGTTCGGTGCGCCGATGATGGTGTTGGAGCGACACCTCCAAGGCAAGCATCAGGAAGGTTTACGCAACGCACCTTAAAGCGCACAGAGCTTACGCAGCCCAAAAATGTGGGCACCTTATACTCGTATATAGGATGGGCGTATACTTTATTTGGGGTCCAGGATAGATTTATTGTTTTGGACTTGCATTAAAAAGTCGTAAAATTTGTTATTAATTCAATTTGGAGTTCCAAATTGGTTGGTCTCTGGGACTAATGACGAAGTTTCAAGCTCCGAATTGGAGGGAACACTACAATTGACACCTTTTCATGTTGCCTTGGCGGCAATCCGATCACAGTCGATGAAGGTGATGATTCAATTTTAGAATTTCATCCCAAACTCATTAGTATGTGCGCGTGATAATACTGTAGGCTTGGTGTTGCTTTACATTTCAGGTTTAGGGAACAAAATTGTAGCGGCTTACTCTTTTCTATTTAAATTTAATACGATGCTTAGACTAATGTGAGTTTTTGTTGAATATATTTAAGACATACATTAGTTCATTCATTTAAGACAAATTTTGAAAAGGCTTGTTGTTTGTTTATTAGAATTGTTGTTGGTAGATTTTTGAAATTTTGTCTACACCCACATACCGCTTTCAAAGAGACTTTTTGCGAAAACGATCTACAAATTCAATTACTTTTCCTTAAAAGTGTTGGTTTAATTTGTCAATCTACCGCAACCATTATTAAGGACATTGGTTATAAGATTTTGTTCCCAAAAGCACTAAACACCGTCTTCAAATTCTCGCGAAGAATATTCCAATACTTCTATTTAGGAAAGACATTTTAAAATGAGAGGTACCTTTGAGTAATTAAATCAATAGGGCACCACCGGTGGATTGGCGGCGCAGCGATTCTGTCTTTAAATCCTATAGTAGCAAATTCGAAATAACGTTTTCCAAAGCTGAGGTAGAAATACTGAGCCCATGATTTCTCGAAGAATTTAAGAACCTGTTGACTTTTGAAAAAGTCGTAGGAGAGTCTAATTTTGAGGCTTGCGAAGTGTCGAATATAATCTTAATGCCTTCTATGTAGTTTACCAAGTCGGTATTATACTTGATTGAGGTTTATAACCGAGTTAACTCCTGAATCATGCTTCACTGTCTATTTATATCCAAAGGCAAATCAATAAATTTAGTGCTTTAATTCCGGGATCAGCTAAACAAATATTGCTGACAGATGCGTGTCGAAAACCTGTCTCAATTATGATAGTGAAATGACGAATTCTATGGTGCCATACTTCAATTTCTATAGATCTTTTTTAATCCTCCTTCAAATAACTGCTCATGAGTTAACTCGGATTTAAGTTATTTGGAGGATTAACAAAATCTGATTTAACACATCAATTATAGTAGCATACGAGTAAAACTGACTCTTGATGGATTAGAGAATATAGAGTTCAATTTTGATGATCTTATTGTTGAATGTATACAAACGGACATTTTTGAACGTCTTTCAAAATGTTCTGGAGGTTTTCCAAAGATTAGAATAAATATTGTTTACGACTCAATAGTCGATGTGTTTATCCGATTGCCTAATGCCTATATCTAGGTTTATAAGCCGTTAAATATACCCCTTAATGGTTACTGCATTGGACTATCATGCAAAAGGTCACGGGTTCGAGCCGCTCCAAAAATGTTGTTCAGAGTTGTACTTCTGAGGAAGTGAAAAATCCTTGAAGAGTATTTCTTGTCATGAAAACTGCATCTGATATTAAAAGTTCGGATTCGGCAGAAAAGTGTAGTTTGCCGCCATTTCTTCTTACACGCACACAGAAGTAGTTGAGAGTTCTATGAAGTTATGGTTCTCTGCGAGTTGGGGCGCCACCAAATTCATTGGTTGACAAGCTTGTATGAACTAGGAGTCTTAGGATTTTTTTGCGTTGGTCGCCAACTTGAATTAAAGAAAGTTTAGTTGGTAATTATGTCAAAAGCTTCACCAAACTGTTGCACTTTATCTCTTGAATTTCGGAAGCCCAGTTCTTGGCTGTTAATACTTGCTTTATACATAAGAGTACTTTGGAATTTAAAAATTCTTTATAAATAAATATAATTTGGGATATCAATTTTAAGTATTTATCAATATACATTTTAGTAAATTATTTCAAAAACTTATTCTTCACTCGTTTTCAAGATATTGATTATTCAAAAAAAATTTGGAATTTTTTTCAAAAGACCAAAAAAAAATTTCAAATATTTTAATACTTGTAGGTTATACAATATTATTTAAAATAAAAACGATCTTCTGTATAAACATTTTGGTCAGAATCGTTAAAGCCGGTAATAAAAAACCGTTCTAAAACAGGTTCCCTTAATAACATTTTTGTTCAAATTTTTTTTTATAAAAATTTAGTTCATTGTTAATAATAGTACACCTAATTCTAACTTGCGACCTATGGCAAGTTATGCTCATACTTTGATCAAAGTTGACATAACGATGACAGAGAACACGAAATAAGTGGATTTCGCAATTCTGTCTGTCTCTTCGACTACAGCCTGGGCCGATTTTCTTTTCACTTGATAGATAGAATTTTTTAATTTCCCTCCCCCCACTAGTTTTTTTCTTCACTTCTTAAGACCAAAAATATCGGTACCTGACTTCAATAAAAAATCGAACAATGGTTTGATATTAATGGTAGCCTCCATTGAACCATTTTTTGTTTTTGATTTTCTCAAAAACGGTACAACCGATTTTGATCATTTTTCTTTTGCCAAAACTGCCTTAAAGTATGGATAGTATCGTCTATTCAAATTTTCAAAAACATTTTTTTTTTATTTAAAAAAAAAACTTTAAAATAAAAATATAAATCCTTAAATTTAAAAGTTTTTTAATACAATCTACAAGAAGGGAGAAAAAAATACAAATGTTAAAAATAGTTTTTGAAAATCGTATTTTTTCTCGAAAGCAGCACCTAGAAATTTCATAATTTTTTTTGTACAGCATTACTAACTGTTCCTTTTATATAGAACCATTTTTTAGAATTTCTGATTATCCGCATAGCGGATTTTAATTAAATTTGTTATAGAGAAACTTCTAAGAAGTTTGAAGATTATGCATTTCAAAACCTAAAACAAACATTTTTTTAATTAAAGCAAGAAAAAAAAATCAATTTCTTTTTAAACATTCGATATCTCAAAAACCAGTCTATAAGTCTTTTTGAGTTTTATTTTTTTATTATTGTTTGAATGAAAATTAAATTTACAAAAAAATATTGAGCCGTTTTCGAAATATGGAATTTATCAAAAAAAAAATGATTTTTTTTTTCAAAAATTCAAAAAATATAGTTTTTTTTTTAAGTTTTGAAATGCAATATTTATTAAACTTTTTAGAAGCTTCTCTATAAAAAATTGCATTAAAATCCGTTATGTCGATAATGAGAAATTCAAAATTCGAAAAAATGGTTCTATGGTAGGTACAGTCAGTAATATTGATTTAAAATTTTTTTAATATATTAAAACTTAACCAAAAAGAAAAACAAAATTGCAAAATTCTCGAAACAGTTTTCGAGAAAAATACGGTTTTCGAAAACCATTTTTTAACATTTATATGGAGGGTACCGTTATTTTTAGGTGACATAATTTTTTTTTCTCACATCTTGTAACTTATATTAAGAAACTTTCATTTATCAAGTTTTAAAAAAATCGAGCATGGGATTTTTGAAATATTGAGTTTTGAAAAAAAAATTTTGAAATTTTTTTTAAAAAATCGAACAAACATTTTTTGGAAAATTTGAGTACACAATAATATTCGAAATGCTGGGCAGCTTTAGCATACAAAAAAATGATCAAAATCGTTGAACTGTTTTCGAGAAAATCAAAAACCAAAAAATGGTTCCAAGGGAGGTACCAAAAATAACAATTTCTTAGAAAAAAAATTTTCAACTATTTCGTAGCTTTAACTAAATGAATTTTTTAAAAATTAAAAAAAAAATCTGTTGGACAGTTTTTGAGAAAAAAAAATTTATAAAATTTCGAAAAAATCGCATGGCAGGTACCGTTATTTTTGGTCCTAAAAAAAAAAGAAAAAAAATGTGTGGGGGAAAATTTAAAATCGATATCTACCAAGTTTTAAGAAAATCGGCCGAGCCGCTTAAACTGTAGTCGAAGACAGACAAAATTGCGAGACCCACTTTTCTCGTCTTCGCGATCATCGTAATGTCAATGTTGACACCAAAATTTCGAGTTCGAGTTTGAGTTTTATGAGTTTTATGTTAATGAACAGTTTTTCTCTAATAACATTCCTTTTCAAAACTGCCAATCTATTACATGAGAGGGAGTTCGTGCGACCCAGTTCTGCATTTTATTTGTATCAAAATCGTTAGAACCGTTTTCAAGATAACGATTTCGATAAAAAAAATAAGTATGCTATTGTGGGCTTCGACAAAATTTTGGTGAAAAAAAAAAAATTGAAAAAATTTTAATAACGGTACTTGTCATAGAACCGTTTTTTTTCTTTTTTGATTTTCTACTTTGTCATTAATTAATATCTTGGAAACGTGTGAATGAGTAGTTTTTGAAACTATTTCCTAAAATCTATGGTGCAAAATTTTAAATAGTCTATTATTAAGGTATAAGTATGATGGTACTTAACAATTTGCTAACTTTAAAGTAGTTTACTAAGTCATTCTTAATTTTAAACATTTTCTAACTAGTATCGTACTAAAGCAATTTTTTAATAAATTGCTTCTGAACAAACTTAAAACAATGACTAAAATAACGTCTGAGAAAATATTGTAAGATTCTAGCTTTCAGAAATATTAAATAAATACAAATTTTGGGAGCATAGGAAACTCTTATATTATAAGGTTAAAGGTACGGTTATAGTGAGACGAAAATGCTGTCATGGTGATAGGCGTAGTTTTAAAATTTTGTTTCCATATCAGTTTCCGTCATGCATTGGAACTTTGGAACATAAGGAACGTCAGTTTGCCTCAGACATGTTTTTGAAAAAGGAAGTTCTCTTCCTGCACCCTGTGTAAGATCTCACAAAAAAAAGTCGAATCATCCATCCAGAAATAAAACTTTTGTTACAGTGTTAATGAAAGCTGAAGAGGATTTAAATAGAGACACCGATAAACTTTAGTTTTGAACGGCTTGAATCTTGGAATGGGAGGGAAATATTGAGCTAGGAAAAGCATTCCACATTTGTGTAGTGCGGCTAAAGAAAGAATTACCGAGTTTCCCAGTACGTCCAAAATTGGGTTCAAAAGTAAAGTGATGGGAATTTCCTGAAGCGCAGATATTATGGTGGAATTATTTTAGGGGAGGAATGAAACTTGCTATTTCACTAGAACACTGTTTATAAAAAAGAATGCAAATTATTTAAAAATACTGCGGTAGTGCTCGACAGGTGTAAAAATGAGGGAATGTTTTGCAGTACTTGTTAGTGTGACTGTTCCAATTGCACTCTGTTTTTCGGTGCTGGAATTGTGTTAACCCTGCTTCATTGGTAATGAATTATAAACGAACTTTTAGGCTTGTACCTATAAAGTTTCTCAGATTTATCTACATAATTCCATTTCTTAAAGCTTAATATACGATCCGATGCGGTTCGATAAGCACTGCTCGATGGTGCCAGTATCGCAAGAGAGATTTACTATCCTCTAGTATATTCTCTTAGGCGGCTACTGTCAAAATTTCAGCCGAATCGGATTCATAGTCTTGTTTTGACCACGTGTGGAAGCCAGCTTGTCCGCGAATTTTAGAAAAATAGAAAAGAGCGATATCGGTCGGTGAGCCCCGCCCAGGTGCCCCGAAAATGGCTACCACGGAGGATAACGTGTCAAAAATCCAGGATCTCGTACTGGCAGACCGCCGATTGAAAGTGCGCAAGATAGCTGAAACAGTAGGCATGTCAAAAGACCGCGTGGGTCATATCCTCCATGAAATTTTTGGCATGAGAAAACCGTCGTCGGCGCAATGGGTGCCGTGTTTGCTCACTCCGGACAACAAGCGCAACCGTGAGACCAAAGCCAAATTGAGCCAGATTTGGCCCCATGTACCTCTTTTTTTGATTTTTTGAAAAAATCGCTCGCCGGGCAGATGTTTGAGTCGAATGAAGAGGTCATCGCCGCCACGGATTCCTACTTTGCAGACCTCGAGAAAACCTATTTTTCGGATGGGTTAAAGAAGTTGCAGCATCGCTGGATCAAGTGTATCCAGCTAAAAGGAGACTTATGTTGAGGAATAAATCGCCACTTTTCCAAAATGTTTGTTTTTGTTTTGTAGGCTAAGTACTTATCGGGCCGCCCTCGTACATACATACGTACTCGTACTATAAAGATTTCTTACTAATCCGGCAAGCTTTTGGATATATTTCGATGGCAACTTTTAACCCGTGGCAAATCTGTCACACTCCGGTGTCGTTAACTTAACGAATCCCAAATAAAGTACACATACATACATAAACCTTATGTCTCTTCTGAAAATTAAGTTCTGGTGGAAATATTGCATAACATTATAGCACGCTCTGAGCCTCATCCATCAGTCTTGAAAAAAGGTTTTTACGAACAAAATAAAAATAGCAGTTAGTAAATACTGTTCGGATTTTCCAGCTGTTCAGGATTGTCACATGGAAGACAATCAATTGTTCGTACGTCAGATTTGCATAATGAGGCACCTTTTATCAATTGAAACAGACTTTTAAAATTCACCTAAGCAACAAACTATCAATTCAGCCGCAATTTGAAACAAAATGTTGCAATTATATGTTTATGAGACAGGTGATGACTCAGCCACTAAACACTCTTCCAATAAGCTATAATAAAATTAATTTTCAACTCAAGGAACACCACACCAGGCCAGGCCAAAGACTTAAGTACCAAGGGCACCACGGCGATGCCATATGAAATAGTAATCCAGGCTACCCCGGCGGGTGATGATGAGACGGGCAATGAATGCGACCGAACGACCCAGAGCAATTTATTTTATCGCCTGAATCGAACTTGTTACTTGTTTTCAAGGCACACTAACAGGACGAAGCCATAAAAACGCTGTTCATTGATAAACAGTCGTTTTCATATCACCAAGCCCCAAAGCCAAGCTTGGCTCGCAATTCGCATACATTTACTTTTTGTATCGGCAGTTTGCAATTCTTTTGCGTGGTGGTGGAATCATTTGGGACACGTTTCCGTAAATTTATAAATAAATTGTTGTCCTGGTATTGACGCTAATTTGCGGATTAGTTGCCTTGGAGTGCCGGTGCTGGTGCTGGTGCTGGAGTATAAAAAGATGCAAAAGAACAAGAAGACCGGACACTGTTAACAACTGTTTTATGGTATTAAAAAGGAGATTTCTTTTTCTCTGCTGGCGGTGGTATTGCATATTATATGATGAGGTAAAGAGTCCACAATTGTATTTGATACCTACACAAGTCATTTAGATAAGGAAGCCGTTTGTGATGTCTAATTTGAGTTTTATGCAGATGATGATGATGGGTAAAACGATTTGAGACATGCGAAAGAAATGCCAAGTTAATGTTTCCTCTGCTCAAGAATTCAATTTATGTTGATCTCTTTTTTTTTTTCTCGTGTGGAGTTGCTCCCTTCCATTTTGCTTTGGCATCATGCAAAAATGCAATCAAATAAATAATTTGTGTCTTGGCAAATGCCTTATAAAAGGTGAAACAAATTCCGGAAGGTTTAGTCGCATCTATTCCTTATGAATTTTTAATTTTTTAATAGAAATAAAAATAATCAGTTTGTTCAAATAAATTCCATTAAGGGCGGCTCGATGTTGAAATGGAATAACACCAGGTGCAGTGTGTAAGGCATTGCCGAAGGCTCATGTATGCCTTCGCTTAAATGTCTGGCGTAGTTTCGTACGGATTCGAGAAATCCAATTTGCTATGACTCTGTCTCAAAGATCCCACTGGTCCATTTGAGCGATGGCCTTGGTTTTATTGACTTTGACGACATCGGTCGATTGCAGCTCATTGGCATAGACTTCCGACTTCAGAAAGTCCCACAAAAAAATGTCAAAAGGTGGCGTTAAATCGCAAAATCTTAATGGCCAACTCAAGTTCATGCAGAAAGTCGACTGTGGAGTTCGCTCTGTGGCACGTAGTCCTGTGCATGTTGATGGCACCTCATTTCGCTCAATTCTATCTAAAAAAAATTGGTTATTATTGATCTGTAGCACTCGTTGTTGACGGTGAAGTGCTTTTCAAAGAAGTACAGACCAATTATTCCACCGGCCTAAGACCTGCTCCAAAATTGCAATACTTTTCCAAATGCTCCGAAGTTCATTCAGCGAAAAAACAGCTTTGTCTATGGTTACTAACTTTAAACTCTTATGCCAGTTGGGTGGACGTACAATTCGCTAACTTTAAGTCTGCGAAAGGAAAATTCCTGTGCACGTCGAGGAACCGGGTTCATAAACAGCAGCGATGTTCTCAACCGATCTGGCGTTTCTTTGAAGTTTGGATGCTGGCTGATTGCTTACCGAACCAGTCTTCTCGAATTTGATCACCAAACGTTGAAGTGCCACCACGTCTGCTTAAAATGGATTTAGCTCAACGCCCACAACATTTACACTAACGAAAAAGAACTCTCATTTTGATGCCCAATCGTGTAACTTGCCATAGTAATTGAATAATAAACAATAGTTTTGATAAATGTCGCCAAAAGAACATGGCCGCCACAGACTGTCAACATCGACCGCCCGCCGCGCCGGTGTCTATTGGAAGAACCTACTTATATCGATGTTTGCGTTAAATCGTAGTTTAAAACCGAAATATTCCACCTAAGTTTTCCCTTTCAACAAAGGGTAGCCACCATTTTGAATTTTATAAATTTAAGTAGTGAAGTCAGTTGCTTTGGTGATATTTGATTCTAAGCAATTAATTCCAACAACTTCTTGTCTTTTTTTTTAATTATATAATTTGATATAATTAAATTATGAAAAATCACCTACATTTGTATGTAGGTCTTAGGGCAAGTTTTATAAAAAAATCAAACTTGAATGTTCATCAAATTTGATATTTACGATGATAGAAAACTTGAAAATGATGTTTCAAGAAAAGGTTTCTATTCTATTCATATAGCACCTTCCGCATCTTGTTTTCCCGGAAAATGCTCTATAACGATTTCTTTTTCTATTATAGGATTCGGCAACATAACTTCCTTTTTTTTAATGAAGCCATTCAGACTATAGATGTCGTATAGTAGGACGGGAGTGGTCTCATTCTGATAGCCGTGATTCTACAACTATGTTTTCTTCCAGTACAGTCCTTTCAATAGTGAACATTTCAAAATGTAATGCTGGTGTGCCACAGGGCTCCGGATTTTGTCCGACTCTTTCTGATAATTTCTCAATGATTTTTTTCGTTGAAACTTGTAATCTATTGTTTTGCTGACGAAAGAACTCCCAGGTTTTTATAAACGTTTTCTGCTTCTGATCCTTGTCCTTCGGATGTACATCTCGAACGGCAGCTTAAGATAAACTTATTAAATTCTGATCATTTTAAGGATTTTCAAACCCCGTTTAGTGTGCGCACAATTTTATTTAAAATCAAAAAACAAATACGATTGTTTAGCACTAAGTGAAGGCTTCTCAAAATATTTCCCTACATTTTACTGCAGAACAAAAAGCAGAAGGGAATTCTAGGTCCTTTATTTCGCTGTCATGCTTATGTATTAGATTTTTGGTTTCGAATCAGCAATCAATTAGGGATAGAGTAGATACTAAATCATCTAAAGTACTGACCGGTCCCAAGTTGCAAGAAACCCATTTGAAATGTGTAAGAGAACACTTTCTGCTAAAGCATGAATAAACAAAATGGCCAATTTAGCTCAAAAATATGAGTTTTGAACAGCTAAGGCTGGATATGCATTGAATTTCGACTTTTTGATTTGAATTTGAATGTCAATAGCAAAAGAGAGGAGAGAAATATTTAATAAAGAGTTTAAATAAGCAATTTTGCTAAAACTACGAGTACTTTAATTTTCCAATTTTTTAAGAGAGAGGGGCTAGAAATATCAGAAGTAACACACCTAGAAAACAGGGTGCCCCTGAAAATGAAGAATCACCTGGCAGAGAAAAAGGTTCATCTTCTCCTAAGCTGCTGACTTATATAATTCAATTGTTTATTGAAGGCCATTGAAGGTAGTTTTCTAAGTGTTTCCTAAAATAACCAGATTTGTAACGTTTTTTTTTTTTTTATTTTTTGGTCTTCCTTACTACCCAAAAGAGATACAGTGTCGGTTGTTTTTTGTTGTTTGTGAGTATATTGAATACTCGTAAATGGGTGTTTCTGCAATTTGTTTTAAATGTGCACCATTTTTCAGGGTTAGTTGTAACATGTTAAAACTAACCCCGTTCATTTTTTCAACTCATATTTGTGAAAAAAACTGACTGAACATTTTTTTGTCGATTCTGTTTCGTTTTGGTTCAGTTTTTTTTAGATTAAAGTGCAAAGTCCTCACCACAGTTGTGGAGAAATGGATTCGGACATGTGCTCTATTCGTGCTTTGATTTATTGGTACAAGTTTAGGTAGTGGTCGATGCAAAATTATTATATCACCGAGGATATTGTTAGATGAGATTTGTACATGGACCGGTAGGTACGTTGATGTCGATGGTGCATATGATGTATATCCTGTGATGCCATCGTCCCTCTTAAGGATTTTTTTTTTATTTTGTGCTTTTTATAATAATTTATTTTTTTTTAACTAAGAGTTATGTTATTTGATAATATTGATTGGTTTTTTCGAAAAAAATTAATCATTTCATTATCCAAGCCTGTGTTACAACCTACCCCATAGCCAAGATAGTTCGAAACAAAGCGACTAGACATTGTTTCATCCAACTTTGCTGCATTTTCTTAGTGGATTTTGTATCTTAAACAAAATTTTAAAAAAAGTTTCATAGAATTTATTACAAAAATAATAGAAGGTGCATTGATTTTAGTAAAAAGATTTACTTTTAGCCCCGCTTATAAAAAGAATTAAAAAAAATAGTATTTAGTTTCATTAAACTTGTGGAGAACCCAAGTCTTAAAACTTCCGGTCATTACTATCTGCGCGATTTTTCGGGAATATATACGTATACGTACGTAATGATGTTGCCTATCAGCTCCTACCGCGGCATTAGTACAAGTTTTAATTACATGTGGCTTAAATTCACTGTTCAAAGACGCATCATTCATACATGTTTTATTCATCGCAGTCCAAATTTGGATAGTAATTCGACTTCTAATGAATTCGATGACCTATCCGACTCTATCCAGAGAATTGTTTACCATTTTACGGAGAGTGAGATCATTGTTACGGGCAATTTAAATGTACACAATTCTTCGTGGCTGCGCTATTCTGGTCAAACAACATCCGAAAGAAGGTATGTCGTGATTTTAGCTTGAGTTAAACAACGGATTCCCGACGTTGCAGGTCAATCCGCCAATACTCTAGACTTGTTCCTTACCTCTGACCCTTACAAATACACCATAAGTGTCTTATAACCTCTAGGCACATCAGACCATTGTGTCAAATCTGTAAATTTCTCGTGTCAACAAACCCCAGTTAAAAAAACCCTATACGAACCATTTGACTGTACGAGAAAGCCAACTGGGACGGTATCTATGATTTCTTCGGGAAATTTAACTGGTCACTATGCTTCCTCGATAGTGAGTTAGACTCCAGTGCAGATATGGTCACAAATTTGAAACTTTACGGTATGAGACATTCTATTCCGAATAGGATAAAATTTATCTAACCGAAAGAAAACTCCTGGTTTGATTCGAACTGTAAGGTGGCTAACAGGGTTAGAGAAGTACGTTTCCGTAGTCTTAAGGCCAACTCTACAGAATAATTTCAAAAAAGCTAGAAAGACCTATGACATTCATATCTGACGAACTAAATTTTTACTCGACCAATAATTACGCCCAAAATTCTATTGTGTCCCAAAGGTAGTAAAAATGTTTCATCATTTGTAAAATAACGTACTAAACACTACAAGATCCTCAGTTAGTTTTCAATAACAATACTATTGTCGATAGATATCGAAAGATGAAGCCAATTTGCTTGCAGCATAGTTTGCTATTAATTCGACCCTACCAGAGGGTGACGTGACTCCTGCTGTACTTGAGAGCGCAAACGATTTTATGGGATATCCACAAAGTAACCGCTGGTGTGCCACAGGGCTCCGTTTTGTCTCCGACACTCTTCCTTTTGTTCATAATTGATCTTTTGTCTGAAACTTCTAATCCATTGTTTGGCTGACTACAGTACCCTCAGCTTTTCATATTCATTTTTAGATTCACATCCTTGTCCTTCGGATTCTGGTCTTGACAGCATTGTTCAAGTGGGAATCAAAAATCGTGTAGAATTTAATGCTTCGAAAACTCAATGCTGTTTACTGTTGCTAAAACGTAACCCGCCCTCAATGCCACTATCCATGGGTTGCACTTGCATCGAGGAGACTGAACAGGTGGAGTGATCACATATTTGACGTTGCCAAAAACGCGGCTAAGTGTTTAGGTTTCATCCGCCGATAAAAGAAGTTTGTTACTCCTTCTGAACTGGCTATTTTATATAAAGCCTTTATGCTTCCAAAACTCTGGACAGGTGCACCAAAACCCACTTTTTTGCATACCCAACGTCTATAATAACTACTATTTTTCTGTGTGTCATGACAGAATTACTAAAACTAAATTCATGTCTCAGCACGGAATCCATTCATCCCGAATTTTGTAACGACCTTGTGGCTATCTTAACCCAGTATTTGATCATATTTCACATTGTTTATTTCTTGATGCTCCAACAAGAATATGTTATCCATCCATATTTGTCTTTTATCTATCTAATCTAACCAAAATTACTTTTTGATAATCTATCTGATTCCTATTATCTAATCGGAAAACATAAAATACCAACATTATTGAACATCTATATTATTTTTGTCTTTAAATTAAAACCGCTATAAATAGGAAGGATTTATACTCAATAAGTATTTAATTTTATTGTCCCACATTTTGCACAGGGGACATGTTTTTACCAGAAATACCAAAGTACCTAAATCATTTGTCTAAATCGCTTAACATTGTTGAATTGAACACCAAAACGATCGATAAACAAAAGCCCATCCCATTAAGATAGAAAACAAATGGTCACAAATCACACCCGAACATTATTAAAATTGTATAATTTTTCTTAGACAATAGACATATTTTTACCTCGAAATAATAAGGTAATTTAAATTCGGAAATGTTATTAATTTTGTTTGAGAATTGCATGAATTTGTATTTTATTTTCAAATCTTAGTTTTAAGCGAATATTTAATTTTTTATTAAAGATTGAAACGAAACATTTAGGAAATTAGCATTGACAAAAAGTATTGCGTGTAAGATAAAAAATTAATTCAATATGTTAATTGACATCGGGGCGATTGGCGTTAATCGAACATAATCTGATATTTGATTTCGATTCGATACCTGAATATTTTAGCACTCAATTAGTTTGTGCTTTAGGTTTGATATTTTTGGCTCTTGGTAAGAAGTGAAAGATTTAAATAACTTGCGGGTAGGTAAGCCTTCATATCTTGTTAAACATACTCGTATGTAGTTAATTCTATTTACTAATTAAAGCAAGCATTAAAGTTAGTTACGAGTTGATTAGTAAATTAGCATGTGCATTCAAATTGCTTAAGATATGTTGTATTCTTGTAAACGCTATACACCCCTATTTGTTAATTTTTTGTGTTAAAAGTGTAAGAGTAAGTGTTGTGTAAGGTATGCTATCGTTGTAGCTTATGTTCAGTGGCGGATTTACCAGCATACTAAGTAGGCTTAAGCCTAGGGCGGCAGATTCTAGGGGCGGCAAATTTGAAACCGATTTTATTTTTAGCCGTCGGTTTTCTGATGTAGAACTTAGTGGATTGTGTACTTATTGGTAATAGCGATATTGGTGTGGTAGATCTGAATAAACAATTGTTGCAAGGAAAAATGTTTTGTTGGAGATATTCTTCGTTTTGAATGGTTCAAAAGATTTCAAAATAATAATCAAATCATTTTATCAATTTTAATCTTATGTGTTGACTACTGTTTATTGAACAGGTGCTAACTTCAGAAAATTTTATTAGAATGCTAAAAAAGAACTCAAATACAAATACGTCGTTGAATATTCGTACGTGTGAGTTCATCTGGAATCTCGTTGTTATTTTTTCAATTTGTGTAACTACCTTTACCGAATGTTCATTATTTTGGGGGTGGCATACCCCGCCTTATTAGTCGTACATCATTGAACTTTGATTACCTCAGAAATATACTCGAAAACTATTTCTTGTGCAATTTAAATCGAATTATTGAATTGTAAAGATAATCTAGGAACTGACAATTCACAATTTTAGAGATAAGGGCGGCAAAAATTCAACAGCCTATACTTGGGAAATGTGTAAATCCGCCACTGCTTATGTTGTTCGATCTATACCGCTTTCGATTACTTACCAGAGCATTATCCGCCTCCCTCGATAGCGAGGCGATGTCATCCTGTTGCACAGCCCAATCCCTCAGAGGCCTGGATCTAAGTCAATATTCTAGTTTCAGCAAGATCTGTCCGCAGTTCACTACTCGCCAATGGGTTGGAAAGGATTTTCTCAATCTTTCTCAGTTAAACTCTATTTGTATCAATAATACCTAATACACCTGCATCGAACTGCATGAGTCTGGCAACTTTACAGTCGATGTTTTTAATAACTATAGCAAATGGGTAGAGCCAGTCTAGGGATAGAGTAGAATCCGACTTGGGAGGTTGTGGACATTGAGAATCGGGATACAAATAAAGTTTATGAAATTGGATTTTTAACTAAAATAGAGGTAGGCTTTTAGTCCGTTTTCTCTTCTCCTAAATTTGATTAAATAAATCAGTGCTACACAAAACTCAACTTGAAAAGCATACGTAGGTATTGCGTTAAGCAATACAGCATTGCTGTGTAATTTCAAATTCTTCAAGTTTAGCATAAGGCTTGAACATTATACAAAGTAGTAGTAGTACAAACAGGTGATTAGTGAAGAAATGTCAATGTGGTGATTATTAAAAAAAAACTTTTGCCACATCAAGCTATTTGACCTCCCAAGTTTTTTCCTTACTTGCTACTTCAATGCATTCGTTTTTGATGTTCATGATTCTTTCATCAGCAGCCTATGCAGCTCTTATGGTTCAAAAATTAAAACCTTGGTTTTTCGAGTGTTAATTGGTAGGCCCCACGTTTCGCAATAATTTTAAAATCTATTTCATTTGTAGTTACAGAAAAAATGGGTTATCTGACAACAATCAACAATATCAAATCATCTGGATATAAAAGGACCTTAACTACGGATTCAGCAAAGAAGAATATCACAAACAGCATTAATATAAAAGGAAAATAAAACTGGAATAAGAATAAGAATGCACCCTTAGGGAAATCGTTCTGAACTCTCAAACCCTTTGATAAGGGGTTGCCATCCCTTACTGCCGCACTAGTAGGATCCAGGAAATTGAAGCATAAAAGTAAACATTTTCGAGAAACACAAATTTTCGAGAAGACAACTTGTAAATTAATACTTGTCTTTCAACCGTATCGAAGGCAGCTTTAAAGTCAACGAAACCGGAGTACACTTTCCTGAGCGTGTCTTTTTCAATCGGTTAGTAAACCCCCGAAGAGCATCAGTTGTTGAATACCATTTGAAACACTACCAAGCCAACATGCCATAGAATTGTACGTACTGTATTTTATTAGGCAATTATAACGGATCTCCTGTTTCGATGAAGAGTGTCCGCAGTTACATGCAGTCACGAATAACGATTACCAGTAAATCCTGCAAACTAGAACTCGAACAACTGATATAGCAGCCCCGGAGCTATGGAAATAAATATTGAGAGGACGGGAAGGAGGCAGTCAACAGTACCATCAACATGTTATAAACTGTGCCCTCAATCCTAAAGTTCCTGATCGCTTAACACTTTTTCTTCACAAATCGGGTCTTATGAGCATGGTCTTAGTCTAGCAAAATCAAGTTTCGGTCAAATTATTATACTTTTATAGCGTGAACAGAGACCAATTACCTATAAAAAGCGATTTCGGAGCTAGTCCAACGCTTGTAGATATAACGATGAAGAATTCTTGCTTATCCTTAAAATTCGGTGAGAACACAACTGAAACCTTGGATGTCGAGTGAGATTTAAATCAACACAACCTATTAGTCTTAAGATGCAACATCTTTAAAATCCTCCTTGAATCAATTATTATACGCATCTCACAAGTCCACAAAAGAGGTACATTTTCTTAAAAGTCCCTTGGCATTGTCGGAAAAAATTCGGTTTGGGTTGGGTTGGGAAAATTTTGAAACCGAGGTGGTGAAAATGGTTTCAGAAGTTAATGAGTTCATCAATAAAGTTAGCTCAACATCATGTCGGCTCGTTTAAAATTTCAAGATGGACGCAATCAGATAATAATTGGCGTAATATCACTCCCAATCCTTTCTCCATTTTATCTCATGTTCACATTTTGGTCGGTGATGTTAATGATATGTGTTATTAAATATGCGAAGATATATATATGAAATAAGAAAATTATTTCAATTTTAAGCGAAGTGATTGAATTAAATTCAATGGAAAGTTTAAGCGAACTCAACTCCATAGTGCGATTCGCCCAGGTACGACAGTGGGCTCATCAGTTAGATGCTGTCGTACCTTTCTAAGACGCAATTATTGGTCGATATTTACCAACTCTTATACATTTCACAGCAGTACACTGAACCAAATCGCGTAGGTGATATTGAAGAAAATATTTTGTTAATTTTTGAAGAATCAATTATTCAAATCAACAATTTTTCATAGTATTTTTCTTCATATTGAAGACTGAATATTCAAAATGAATAAGGTTTCTTCAAATGATGAATGATTTAGTATTTTATTCAAACGAATGAAATTTTGTCATATCTACGAAAACAATTTGTTAATTTTTGATGAAGCAATTATTCGAAAAGACAAATTTGTATTAATAGTTTTTTTTTACTATGTATGTATGTATTTACATCACAAGTAGCACAAAATGGTATAATTTCGGTATCAGATTTCTTAATTCATACGAAAACACGAGAGAGTTATTTGAGTAGCACTTTGAGACAAGATATTTTATGTATCACAGTGGCACAATAGGTAGAGCACAAGCACGGCAAGCGAGAGGACTCGGGTTCGAATCTCGGTAGAGGCACAGAGGTAAATTAAAAAAAAAAATAACATTTAAAATTCTTTCATTCCAGCAAAAAATCACATAAAGAGGCGAATATAGTCAGAAAAGGAAAAATGAAGAGAACTCCAAAATAATCAACAATAACCAAACAGTTAATAAAAAACTTTATTTTTATGTATATAATTTCAAGAAAGAAGCACGAAATTTAATCAATTTCACAAAATTTTGTGGATTTAACACCATAACGAAAAATTTTATGCATTTCTTCAAAATGACAATATTTCTTGAATATAACAAAATTTTCTTCAAAACAACGGATAGGTTTCATTGACCGTATATTGATCACCCTTTCTTCAATTCTACCTACTTTTTCTTCAATATGACTACCAAATTTGGTTCAGTGTAATACGTACTGTGAATTGTATTTTTCTAGGGGAATTTGAATAAATCCTGACACCTAGAATGTTAATTCCCCTGGAAAAATAAAGTAAAATTAAGTTACGTCATTTAAAATTTACATTTCGACGACGACTCACGATCCGGGATAAAGCGTGTATTTTTAAGTACAATATATTCACGATCCGTTGCAACTGGTCTAGTAAGAGTGTAAAAGTTCAAAAGTGTGATATTATCTTACACTCAAACAACAAAACATGCTTTTGCACTTTTCGTATACCCTAACTTAATTACAACAGAAAAATAAAGAAGTTAAAAATTTAAAGTTTTGTTTGACAGCTCACCAAATCGCATGCTTAATGGAATACTGACCCATTAGGAGATAGGTCAAAATTGAGTTACGTACAGATACAGGCTTTTGCAAGTCTCAGATCTCATGAATAGTTTACCATACTTTAATTTTTAATTTTATCCGTCAACAAGTAGGACAAATCCTCATAGCAAGATCTTTTTTTGCAGTTTCCCAAAAATCGTCTTTTCGAGTTAGGTCAGTATTCCATTAAGCATGCGAAATTTCATTTCGTACTGTTATTCATTTCTGAAATTTCTCGAACAAATAATGTCGATTTCCTTTACACGCTAGGGATTTCGACCCTTGGCAATTTTTTTCTTTTGGTGTGCGTATTTCGCATACATGTAAATCTCTCTTCAAATAGGGATTCGAAGAATTTGATCCTTGTCAAAAAAATCGATTTTTTCGGTATGAAGGAACGTAAAATCTGTCGAGAGATCGCAATCTTCACACAGAAATTGATTTATCATGGGTTGGGGTCAAAATAATGTATGGGTCATAATACTGTACTCAAAATACTGTATTTCAAAATACTGTATGTTCAAAATACTGTGTGATCAAAATACTGTGAGTCAAAATTCTGTATTTCAAAATGCTGTAAATAGGCTGAAAAATAAAAATCGTTTTGATAATGAAAAAAAGTTTTTATAATCCCGTTTTTTATAATCCTTTTCTTATTACGACGTATAAACAGTGAGGTATGTAAAAAGAGGCATGTTACCCTCCTGTAACCCCCCTGCTTGTGCACATTATAGGATTTGGGGTAGGTGCGAGCTTGGAATCTGGAAAATAACCAATATAGAATCAATAAGATATTTGTTAGAGTTATCAAGGTTGATTCTCATCGACTTATTTTTACAATATTGTTTTGATTATAATCGCAACAATTGCATAAATAATTGCACCAAACTAATTGATCTGTCAAAACTTTCAGGTGTTCATGCTCATACAGCATTTTGAGATGAAAAATTTTGAGGTACAGTATTTTGATCATACAGTATTTTGTACAGTATTTTGAAATACAGTATTTTAAAATACAGCAATTTGACCCGCTCCATATCATTTTCTCATGCGTAAAGGAAATCGACATTAGTTCTGCTGCGTTTTCTTTATAATTATTAACAACTGTCAAATTTGCATACCCCCATTATGTAAAATAATTGTTGAATTAATTGGTTTAAGTAAGTATTTATACCATCAGAATTATTTAAAATAATGTTTTCATATTTTTAAAACGCCATGAGCTAAAACATTGGGTAAAATATAGAAAAGTATAAAGTAACCGGGAAAGCAAAGGCATGTTCGCCAGGATCATTAACATGACGACGTGCTCTAATTTCAATTTCATAATAATTGTTGTGTTGTGTTAAACTATGCTCTTTGTTTATTTTTTCATTTATCAAACATAAAACTATAAGCCCTTTCATGCTTTCGCAAAACTATTCGAATCGCATATACCTATTGCATGACAAAAGGACATTTCAAGGCTAAGACCAAACCGAAAACACACAAACGCAACTTAATTTACCATGAAAGCGCTTAGCATTATTAACAAAAATTAACGTTCGCTTGTATAATTACGACAACTATAAAGCGAATGCAATTATTTTATAAAACAAACGTTCAGCTAAAAAGGCAAAACAAAATAAATTAAAGCGCCTGGAGGCGACCATGAGCTAGCCCACTTTAACAGCAACAAAAAAAGAAGACTTCTCACACGAATATATAGAGTTTGCAAAATGGCTCATGTTAGAAGCTTATAGAGCACGGGATAGGGCCTTGGCTGGTCGAGTCCGTGCGAAGGTTAGGTGAGTAAACGTAACATACCGTATATTTAAGGATACTCCGTTATGTGGATTATTTATATGAACGATATGGTGGAACAATAACACGGATGTCATGTTGTTGATTCGAGTGGAAAGTTTAGCGAATTATGATTGTTATCGTCTTGCAAAGTGTGAGCTGGGGGTGACAAACACTTTGCTGAATTCTTCTATGTCTTTGGTTTAGCCTGGTATACAATCTTTTCAGTTCTTTTACATGAAATTTTGTTATTCGTACCGAGCAACAGCGTACACAAAATTTGTTTTCCAGAGACAACACGACATACACAAAACAAGCATAAATGTGAAGGGTTTGTTCGTAGACAACTGTCAAAGTAAAACGGCGTCAAATAAGAAATAAGCTTTTTATGTAAAAAAATTTTAAAACATTTTTAAGAAACAAATTTGTTTTGCTAACCTTAAGTCTCTATTATTGTATACAAATAAAAATTAAGTTTCAAAAAAAATATTGACCCGTTTTTTGAAATATCAAACTTTCAAAAATTCTAAAAATATTTTGCAATGTTTTTAAACTTTTTAGAAGCTTCTCTATAAAATAAAATGCACGACCGGGTCGCACGAACTTGCTCCTATGTAATAGACTAGGAATTTAAAAAACGAATGTTATTAGAAAAAACTGTTCATAAGGATCAAATGATTTTTTTAAATTCTTTTAATAGTAAGAGACGAAAACACAATGCTATGCAAATATGAATTTATGCAAGAACAAAAATTATAAGTCGTTTTAGTGGTTTCTTCAAAAAAGCTTTTATATACAAAATTTTTAAAAGATTTTTAAGAAAAAATTTTGGTACGCCAATTTAAAGTTTTTATTATTGTTCGAATAAAAATTAAATTAAAAAAAAAAATATTGAGTCGTTTCTGAGATATCAAATTTTCAAAAAAAGAAAAAAATAATTTTTTTTTCAAAAATTCAAAATATATTTATTTTAAAGATTTGAAATGCAATGTGTTTTAGACTTTTTAGAAGCTTCTCTATAAAAAATTTCATTAAGAACCATTATGTGGATAATGAGAAATTCAAAATTCGAAAAAACGGTTCTATGGTAGGTACAAGCTGTAATATCTTAATTTCAATTTTTTTTTTAATAAATTAAAGATCATATAAATTGATTGATAGGAAAAAAAAATTATCAAAATTCTAGGTGCCGTTTTCGAGAAAAATACGATTTTTGAAAACCATTTTTTTAAATTTTTTAACATTTGTATGATGGGTACCTTTATTTTAAGGTAAAATGAAATTTTTTTTCTCACATCTTGTAGATTATATTTAGAAACTTTTATTTATCAAGTTTAAAAAAAATCTAGCATGGGGTTTTCGAAATATTGAGTTTTGAAAAAAAAAAATTTGAAGTTTTTTTTTAAAAATCCAAAAAAAATTTGTTTGAAGATTTGAATACACAATTCTATTTAAATTTTTGAAGATCCTTCGAAAAAAAAATGATCAAAATCGGTGGTACCGTTTTTGAGAAAATCAAAAACAAAAAAAATGGTTCCATGGGGGGTACCCTCAATAACCATTTTTCGGAAAATTTTTTTCAAGCATTACCTAGCTTCAACTAAATGAAATTTTTTTGTGTTTTTATTTTTTAAATCTGTTCGACAGTTTTTGAGAAAAAAAAATATTTATAAAATTTCGAAAAAAATTCGTATGGCAGGTACCGTTATTTTTGGTCTTAAAAAAAAAAGAAAAAAACGTGTGGGAGTAAAAAATCAGAACCCATATCTACCAAGTTTAAAGAAAATCGGCCGAGCTGTTTAGGCTGTAGTCGAAGCGACAGACAGACAGACAGACAGAATTGTCAGACCCACTTTTTTAGTCTTCGCTATCATCGTAATGTCAACTTTGATCAAAATCTCGAGTTCGATTTTTTTACGAATGCATAACTTGCCTTATAGTACCTATAAGTCGCAAGTAAAAATTTCATTAAAATCCTGCATTCCAAATTCAAAATTCGAAAAAATGGTTCTATATGTTAGGTACAGTCAGTATTATCTTAATCTCAATTATTTATTAAATTATAGATCGTAAAAATTAAACGAAAGAACAAAATTTTATCAAAATTCTATGCGCCATTTTCGAGCAAATTTACGATTTTCGAAAACCTTTATTTAAAATTTGTACGGTGTGTACCGTTATTTTTAGACAAAATACAAATTCTTTCTCACATCTTGTAGATCGTATTAAAAAACTTTTAATTATCAACTTTTAAGAAAATATGGAGTTTTGAAAAGAAAATTTTTTAAGAATCGAAAAAAAAACGTTTTGAAAGTTTGAATACACAATACCATCCAAATTTTTGAGGAGCCTTAGAAATAAAAAAAAATATATCAAAATCAGTTGTATAGTTCTTAAGAAAATCAACAATAACAAAAACATTTGCGGACATTTTTTTCAAGTATGGTACTTACTCGTAATTTAGCTTCAACTGAATCAAATTTTTTGAATTTTTTTTAAATACCCGTGGAACAGTTTTTGAAAAAAAAATATTTTTCGAAAAAAAAAAAAATGTATGGCAGGTACCGTCATTTTTGGTTTTAAAAAAGAAAGAAAAAACGAGTGAGGGGAAAAATTTTAAAATGCTATCTAAGAAGTTAAAAAAAAAATCGGCCCAGCCGCTTAAGCTGTAGTCGAACAGACAGACAGACAGAATTTCGAGATTCACTTTTTCGCCTTCCCTAATCATCGTAAGGTCAAGTCAGATCAAAGTCTGGAGTTCGATTTTTTACGAATGCATTACTTGCCATATGACACCGCAAGTGAAAAAATTTCAATAACATTCGAATCACAGTTTGTTTTATTCAAATTTAAACTTAGAAAACGTTTAATGAAAAACCCTTTACATATACATATATCTAAAACTACCCCAAAGTCCCTGTGAAAAGTTTGGGTTGCAAAACGAGATTTGGGAGAGTAGTGTTTCTGGTAGACCATTCTGTTTTTATTCAGGCGGCGGCGGAAGAATTCCCAATTGCCTGAAAGTACAACTTTCAACATTGTGGTTTCTAGGATGTCCGAAATTTCCGAGGGGATAACATTTAATAGGCCACTACCAGCGTTGCCACTTCTGAAAAAAAAAGTCGAAGTAGATTTAAAGCAAAAAGTGAAGTAAATTGAGAAAAATCCAAGTAGATTTCAAAATGACTTTTTATTTGCATTAAGGAAAAAAATTAACCAGAGATTTTCATCAGTTGGCATTACGACACGAAAAAGTGGTGATTCAGGTAGGTCTGTAACTCAACCTGCTAGTCCAGTCAAAGCGTCATGAAAAAGGGCCTGACCTTGCGCGCAGAGGCATGGTCAATTTTTTTTTCATGGATCGATAGGTGCTTATGAGAAAAGCTTAAAACCAAATTTGCACCACATGACAACTTTTTTTACCAAAGTTATTGGTAAAAATGTGTTTTGTGTCATTTTTTGGTCATTTGCGAATATCTCGGCTCCACTATCTCGCACAAACAAAAATTAAACATGATTTTATTCCTTATAGCATTATCTATTATGTTATAAAAAAAAATATTTGTTTAAACAAATGAAAAAAAAGTTATAGTAAGTTAAACAAATTTTTTGTTGTTTAAAAATCACTTTTTCGTGATTATTAAGAAAAAAGCTCATTTAACGATAAAATTTTTATTTTTTATTATTAAAGTTCTTGTGATTCCCTACAATTTAAAAAAAAAAATCAACACTCTACGATGAACGAAAGCCGAGTAATAAATTATTGAACATGGGTAAGTCAGCGCACCCACGCATTTTATGATTTTATTTTTTAATTAATATCTCAGTCCCAGTATGTCGCAAAGTGAAAATAAAAAACCGTATTGCTAATAACAATATTTTCTATAAAATTGCATTTAATTTAATATGTTTGAGCAAAAACATAAAAAGTTATCGTTGGTTTCAACGTTTTTTTTCTTGTTTTTAATACCTTTTTTTCATAGTTATTGAGAAAAAGACTGTATTTCACGGTAAATACTTTTCAGTTTTGGATTTTTGTCTTATAGTCCTGCTAATTTTCTTCAAATTAAAAAAAAAATAGTCCATTACGACAAACGGGAGCCAAGATATTCATGATTTAAAAACTTAGGAAAGCTTACAATTTAGTATTTTAACCTTGTAGCTTGTAATTTTGGTGTCGCCAGCAACAAGATATATTGGTATCCTTCAAACACCCCACACATACTTACACATATTTGTTGCTTCTTGTTGCTGGCGACACCAAAATTACAAGCTACAAGGTTAAAATACTAAATTGTAAGCTTCCCTAAGTTTTTAAATCATGAATATCTTGGCTCCCGTTTGTCGTAATGGACTATTTTTTTTTTAATTTGAAGAAAATTAGCAGGACTATAAAACAAAAATCCAAAACTGAAAAGTATTTACCGTAAAATACAGTTTTTTTCTCAATAACTATGAAAAAAGGTATTAAAAACAAGAAAAAAAACGTTGAAACCAACGGTAACTTTTTATGTTTTTGCTCAAACATATTAAATTAAATGCAATTTTATAGAAAATATTGTTATTAGCAATACAGTTTTTTATTTTCACTTTGCGACATACTGGGGCTGAGATATTAATTAAAACATAAAATCATAAAATGCGTGGGTGCGCTGACTTACCCATGTTCAATAATTTATTACTCGGCTTTCGTTCATCGTAGAGTGTTGATTTTTTTTTTTAAATTGTAGGGAATCACAAGAACTTTAATAATAAAAAATAAAAATTTTATCGTTAAATGAGCTTTTTTCTTAATAATCACGAAAAAGTGATTTTTAAACAACAAAAAATTTGTTTAACTTACTATAACTTTTTTTTCATTTGTTTAAACAAATATTTTTTTTATAACATAATAGATAATGCTATAAGGAATAAAATCATGTTTAATTTTTGTTTGTGCGAGATAGTGGAGCCGAGATATTCGCAAATGACCAAAAAATGACACAAAACACATTTTTACCAATAACTTTGGTAAAAAAAAGTTGTCATGTGGTGCAAATTTGGTTTTAAGCTTTTCTCATAAGCACCTATCGATCCATGAAAAAAAATTGACCATGCCTCTGCGCGCAAGGTCAAATGACGCTTTGACTGGACTATGCTGCCTAGAGGAGATTTTGAAATGTTTTCCTCGGTTCCTTCCATACAGACTATTTGAAATCATATTTATTTCGAAAATAGCTCTAATGATTTTGATAAAAAAAACTATGTGTACACCAAACCAACAATGGTCTAAAATTTGGCCAAAAAATATACCTATTATTAACTGCCATAGAACTTTTTTTTAATTCTAACTTTCTCATTTTCGACTCTATCTATTTCGATCAAAATTTTTATCGAGGAACTGATTTGATTTTTAAATAATATTGTATAGAAAAATGTTTGTAATAGTCATACCATTTTTTTTTAACTTTAAGGAAATTTCGTATATAAAGAAATAATTTATTAATAAAACTCCTGACATTTTTTAAAAATTTTTTGCATATTTTATTATAGCTTAAACAAATTTTTGGCCAAATTAATGTATCGTATAAAGTGGTGAGTTTCTTTTCTTTGTAAAATTACTCATTTGTGTTTTTGTATCTGCTATTTTTTTTATAAAATTGAAGTAGATTGAAGCAAAGATTTTTAAAAGGAAGTAGATTTCAGTGCGAAGTAAGAAGTAGATTTTAAAATATTTTGAAAAAAAGAAATAGATCTACTTCAATTGAAGTAAAGTGGTACCACTGGCCACTACCTCGTTGTAGCCAAAAAAACGGAATACTATGGAAAAATTTAGCGTCGGACGGCTAAAATGCCAACATATCAATAGGTCTTTTTGCTATCGAGTTTCTAATAACCTCTAAAGAAGTCCTATACCATCACAAGTATTAAGAAAAAGTGGAAACTTTGCACATAAGGCATCAGATATGTCACACCTGCAGTATTTGCACTTACACGACTTCCAAAACAAAATCCATATATGTTATTTATAAGATTTCGTCAAAAGCTGGAGTATAATTCTCATATTTGGGCAGGTGTTCCAATAACTCACTTGAGACTCTTGGATATAGAATTCAAAAAAGAGCTTTAAAAACGATAGGTGATAGAAGTATAACAGAAACACCGTCTAGCACCATCCAAATGTTTCTTGCGGTTACGGTTATTTTTATTAACAGTGTTCTAGTGTAATATCCAGTTGCATTTCCCTTCTTAAAAAATTTAACCGTAATACTCGCGCTTTAGAAAATGCTTTTCAGTTTACCAGCTTACGGAGTTCAACAATGACATGCAGCTTTGCAATCTGCTTAAAAGCATAGCTGTATAGAAATAAGGTTGGTGACTCTTCGATAAGAATACATAGGTTGGAGGAATACTGACTTATCAGATAGCAAAAAGGTGCTAGAAATGCACGTAATCTAGAAAATACAGTGATGTGATGGCAGGAATGAATTTCGAAGCTTTAACGAAGAGGCAATAAGAACCTCTTAAAGGTTATAAGTCCCGAACTGAAGTTTGCATGAAGTATCAAGGTTACAACGCCAACATAGGGAAATCGCAGTCGGTGCTAAGAATATGAATAAAATAGTTTCTGAGAACTGTTGAAATGCAAAAATGATTAGAATTCCGATGTTGGACAGCTTAAACAATAAAACGAATACTAACTATTTCGTCCACCCGATTTCGATGAAGTGAAGATAGCATTATCTAAATTAAAGCTATACTGGAGCTGACGGCCTTTGTGTCGAATTATTCAAATTTGCAGGCGATCGATCACTTGGTTAGGATCGCGAACCATCTTATTAACACAATATACAAGACGAAACTATACGCGACTAATAGTTACGAGTATAATAACCTTAGAATTGTTCTTGCCCCATCCTCAAGAACGGAGATCCTCTGAACTGCCTCAGCTCTATTGGTTTTCCTAACATCGCTAGAAGATCTTTTTTGGCGTATTAAGTGCGAACCTGAAGCCGCTCTTCAATCGTCAATGTCAGTGCGACTTTTGGGCTAAGAATTTCACCATCGACCAAAAATTCGCTTATCGCCAGATATTGGGAAAAAACCAGGAATTTCAAATCGATACTACAACCTTTTCATCAATTTTAAGGTTTTAAGGACAGCCACTGTTGACGGGCATTACCAAATTTTGTTGTACCGCAATAGTAGCTTTTTCCCAGGTTCAATAACAGAAAAAAATGTCAGCAAGATGGCAGACTCCATAGACAAACAGCTACAGTTTAAAAAAGGGAGCTGAGAGAATGTTTTTACAATCAGCAATTACGGAGACATAGGCTGAGTTCATAATTGCAAAACTGCCGCAGTCCTGCAGAAATTGCGTTCATAATTGTAAACAAACAGCATCACCTCTGCATGAGCGTGGCAACATTTGTGTTCATAAAAGTAAACTTACGGTCAACATGCGGTCAATTTGGCATGTGTTTTTTTATGTTGCTGAATTTGCAGGAAAATGGCAGAGGATCAAATGTGAGTAATTTTTTTTTTGAAATTAATTTATAATCGTACAAATATTGATTTTTACATCTTTGATAAGAAATTAATAACTATCCATCCACAGAATTGAATACGAGGCCAAAGTCTGGTCCGATGCTGATATCGAACTATTTTGGCAATTATGAACTCATTTTTAACAAAGTATGATGACTGCACACATGCTATTGTAATTGTGTTCATAAATGTATTCGAAGCATGTTTTAGGCAGGGCAGGGGCAACAAACATTGCAATTACGAACTCAGCCATACTCTGAGCAATTCGGCAACCGGACTTTACACTCTGCGACTTTATTTTTTTTTATGGGGATATCTTAAGTCAATGGTTTACAGAAACAAGAACAGTTCAAGCTCCAGAAGAAAATATCCACCGTTAAGTTCCTGCAACGCCTTGCATTAGCGTTTTCACAAATTAAAGAGTCGGATTACAGAAGAGTTTTGAGCGGAAGAGACTGTGATAAGACAAAATACACTTTTTGTATTTTCATTTATTATTAAACTTGACACACATTAATGCTTATTTTGACATTCTCATGAATAGTCTATTCGTTAGAATGATTCTATTCCTTCGAATGACCTTTCTTAATTTTGAGATTCGAACCAATACAATAACATTCATTTGCGAAAGATAGCATAAAATGAACTTCAAAAAAGATTCATTTTCATTATCAGCTGTTTGACATTTACTATATTTCTATTTGAATTAGTATGACCGTTTTACATTTTTTTTTGTTTCTAAACATTTTATAGATGTTGGATAAATAATCAAGAAACAAAATAAATAATACACTTTTTCATTATAAAATAAAGTTTATCCATAAAGAACTACATATTTATTACATTTTTTGTGTCAACTCAGCTGTTTTGAAACTATTCTTAAAAAAAATAAGTTGTTCATGACGCGTTCTAAATTTTTATTTTTTTTCGTATACACTTGGTCACACTAAAATATCAAAAACAAAAGAGAAGTGTTTGTGAATGTCAAAACCAAAAAGTGAAATGTTTGTTTATTTGTAATTGTTTTGTTTATTGTTTAATAATTTAAATTTCTGTGATAAAAACATAAAATAATAAATAAAAAATAAAAATATGGCATTTGTGTTATTTATGAATGAAGATGGTGTTGAAGAAGTGCAGAGGAGAAGGATAGTGGATGCTTTCCGTATCAACGCGGGTGGTAAAAAAAACCCTTTGCTACCTCCGGGTTTTCTTCCATTATTTTAATTAACTTTTCCTTTTGTTCGCGGTTTGTCCAGTGGGAATGCGACCTTTAAATATAAAACAACAAAAAAAATAATAAAAGTAATTTATTTTCCATGAAATAATTAAAAACTTACATGTTTTTTTGTTTACTCGACAGAAAAACTCAAACGACACAAAAATGACATTTAATTCTATTCTTTCGAATGTCAAAATTGAATTAGCTTTCGCAAATGAATGAACTTTCTATGGATTGGGTGAACTTTCGATTTGTCCGATTAACATTCTAATCGCCGAGTCTCAAAATTAAGTTTCAACGAATTCGAATCACTTTCTAACGAAAGAAAATGTCAAAATAAGCACCATTATTAAACCCCTTTTCAATTAACCACAAACAACATCTAGACTTATCCATCTTTTAACTTATACTTCTTATTAATAATTGTGTAATAGCATTTGGCATCTGATAACGAGTGAACACCTTTAACTCGGCGAGCTCTATCTTCCATTAAAGTACGTGAATTTCTTCTTAAAACACGTATGCAAACATTTGATAGAATCGCTTATTACTTCAATTTCAATCATACATTTTACAAATCACATACATATATTAAATTTCATCACAATTAGATTAAGAGTAGTCAAGCTCCCAGTGATGAAGATTGAAAAATTGTATTTATTTGTAGGACAATGAAAATGTTTTTTTTGCCAATAAAGGGTTTTTCAACAGGGACGCCAAAAGTAGAACGACAGGTACAGCAAACGACGCCATGTTTCATGCCGCTCTTTTGACATTTCTCTTCAGTAAGGTTTGCCATTTTATGATGGAAAGATATACGAGCCAACAACGAGTCGAAATTATTAAAATTTACTATGTACCGAAATTCGGAGTCAGTGGCCTCAACGTTAAGAGCGCTACGCCCAATTTATGGTCGTCATAATCGTCCTAGCAGATCAACAATTGAGCGTCTTGTGGAAAAATTTGAATCCACAGGCACAGTACAAAATGTTCCCGTGCCAGTGAGACAAAGAAGTGCCCGTAGTGTCGAGAATATTGCTGCCGCTGAGGTTTCAGTTGCAGAAAGCCCAAATGTGTCTCTCACACGTCGTTCTCAAGTGTTGGGCATCTCTGTGACGTCGTTGTGGCGAATTTTGCGAAAAGATCTTGGCCGTCGAAAATTGGGTTCAGCGTCTGGACTTCTGCAAGCGTCCAACAAGCAAGCGAACATACTTTCACAGGAATAAAGAATTTCATTGATATCCAAAACCGTTTATGTGTTATTTAAAAAAACTTGTGTAGCGCTCTTATTGAAAAACCCGATAGAAATGTGAGACTTTTGATCACAAATAAATTAAAAATGTACGGTTTTTCATTGAGAAAATAGTTTTCCAACTGGAACTTACCCTCTTTCACCCTACTTAAAATGAACATTTCAAAAATACTGTATACTCGTATTTCTGCAACGTTTTTCAAAACAACTGCATTTCTCTGTTGGTGGGCTTGTTTGAATAAATTTCAAATACTTACAAAAATTGTTAACTAAAGGAGCCTTCACATTACGTTCAACCTGTTTGTCATTTATAAAGGTACGACCTACAACTAAGCTAGCTCAAGGCATAGGTAGTACAAATTCACATGCGAATATGATGGAAAGAGTGTTGGTGTTAGGCAAAAAGGACTATTATGCTATTTGTGGTGTGTTGAACGCACGCAAAGTCAATTACTTGCATTGTATGTTTAAAAAACGCCCGCTCAAATGATTACGACACGAAAGTATTTATAAGATTCCATTTTTCCGTTTTGCAGTTATGAAATGCCCGTTAGTCGTTATCGTCATCGGTGAAGTTGGCGGCAGCAGCGGTGCGGCCGGAGTTGGTTGTTATTATCCTTTCAGTGTCGAATAGCTGGTCAGGGGGCTTCAGTTGGGTATAAGTTGGAATTTAAATGGTTCAAAAGGACCTTTTATATGCTCACATGGGGTAGAAAGAAAAACAAAACAAGGAAAAGGAAAAGGCTTTCATGCAAAGGTAACATAACGTATTTCAGGTTGATTTCGCGTTTTGTTATCGACGGTTTTAGAGTACAATTTTGTAATTGCACCTCTTAGACTCATAGCAGTATAACAGTATAATTGATTGCCCCATTTTGAGCTGATTTGAACAGTTGACATGCCATTTAATGGTTTAAGGAAAAAAGGCTCCCTGTAGTTTGCTGGGGTTTAAAAAATTACGTATAGATTTTGTGAAGGAGCGAATAATAGTTGTTGAGAACTTTTTAACTTGCTTATTATAATGGGAGAATATAAAAATTAAACTCACTGGTTTCGGCATTTCTGCGATTTTTTACTACTTATATGAAATAATTTACAAAGTGAAGTGATGAGAATGATGAAGTTTTAAAATAAAATGGAATATAATATGAGATGAAGAGAATAACGAAACCATTTTAGACACATCTCGGTGTTCTATTTGGGAACGTTGATACTGTTGTACAAGTATTTTGAAGTCTCATGCCTTGTTTGTTCCCTTACAAAAATGCTTATTTTTATTTCTTATTTTATTATTCTATTTTTTTTATTTTTTGGGCACTAAAGGGAATTTGACTACCCTTAGCGTTAAGGAAAGTTGGAGAGGATTTAAAAGGAGATACCGATGTACATTTTAATGTCTTATTATTGTAATGGGAGGGCAATATTAGGCCGGGTAAAGCATTCCACATTCGTGAAGTTCGGCTAAAGAAAGAATATCTAAATTTAACCGTACATTTGGAGTTGGGCTCAAGGGTAAACTGATGAGCATTCCCTGAAGCGCTAGTATTACGGCTGAATTGTAGAGGGTAGGAATGCAACTGGCTATTTTACTAGAACACTGATAATTGTAATAAAAATAAGGATAGTATAATGAAAGACAAAACGGAGCCTTGTGGCACACCAGCATTTATTTTATGAATCACAGACTTAAAACCATCCGATGCAACTCGTATTGAGCGGTTTGAAAGATAGTTTCTAATCCAAAATCCAATGAAGAAATTATTCCTCAATACCAAATGTACGCATTTTCGATAAGAGAGCTTGATGCCAAATTTTATGAAATGCTTTTGAAATATCAAGAGCAATAATCTTACTTTCTCCAAAACAATACAAGGTTTGGAGTTGCAGTACTGGTTGATTACTGAACAACTCGTCTCAAATTTAGCCACCAAACATTAACGAATCGATTGTGAAGGTCACCACGTCCATCGTAAAATAGACCCAATCCGCGCAACGTTTACACTAACGAACACTCATTTTGACAACAAGGTTTTGTCATATGGACGCATTAGTAATTGAATAGTAACCAACAGATTTGACAGATGTTACCGAAACAACATGGCTACCAAAATCTACCCACGCAAATTTATTTTGTAAATGGTAACGAGTGTATTTCGCTTGACTCAGTAACTTCAAACAATCACTCAATTTCCAGTGAATCATTCGAGGATTTAAAAACCTTTCGAATCAGTCTTATCAACAAAACGTTTGGACACTCTTGACATTTTGCAAATAAAAATTCCAAGACTTATGTATGGCACGTTTTTCTTAAGCTTTCCATAGATAAAACGAAACATCTCCAAAGGAACTTGCCGAAAAAAATGATCAAACTACACATTGAAATCCAAATATCTCAGTCGCTCTTATCTCTAAATGAAAAACACATGGAATTGGAAGAGATTTATGACTCGAACCGAAAAAAAAATGTGAACATCTCAGCCAAAGCATAAGTGTCGACGGCTTTGAAATTCGAACATAAAGGTGTTGTTTCTCCACAATAACAGCCAAGCCAGCGTGTTGAGAACAGGTGAGGGAATGCATCATCCACCTTGACATTAAATGTGGCGCTCAATGTCAATGATGTTTTCAAAATATATGGAAATTTACCTTTCAACCTGAGTTTCTCATTTGTAGCGGCAATTAAATAGGATTTACGACTTCGAATTTTATCGTTAAACTAGAGAAACAACAGTTTGGGGATATAATAAAAATTTATAATAATATCTCTGTCTTAATTTTTATGGATTTTTAATAGAGAATGTTGGAAATCAATTAGGTAGGTATTGGCTGTTTTTTGTTTTGTTTTATGGGATTTTAATCGAATGTAGGAGGAATCTCTTTCAGGTTGATAGATTGTTATTCCTTTATGTATGAATCTTATATTATACATACTACTTCAGTAGATTTTATTGGACGGAATTTCGGATAAAATATCGATAGCAGTTGAATTCTTCATTTAGCAGGTTGGTGGTTACAGAGTATATTTTGGAGGAGACGATAAATTATTTAAAAAAAAAAACAATTAAATAGGAGTGTACAATTTTGAAGTATAATCATAAACCAGCGCCCGCATTAAGTTGATTTGTGTAAATCAACATCACTAATAAAGTATGTTGAGTAAATGTAGAAATGGTGATTAACAGCGCCAAATAACCCGATCCACCCAAAACCAACCCGATTCTAATGGGTAGAAATCAACCAAGTTCTGTCGACTGAACTATAATTTTTTAGTTTAGGCGTGTTCATCAACACAATTGTCAGCTGTCAAATTTGATTTTCCGTCGGTAAGTGTATAATTTTTTTGTTGAGTTGATAATTGTTTTTGTTTTGTTTTTAGTGTTTTTTTTATAAGTTGAATTACTCAGATGAGAAGAATAGTTCCATGCTCACTCGTGATGAACATAAAAGTTCACAATATTCTGAAATTATTTTAAATAAATGACACTTTAGACGTCAACATTGACACGTACGCACTAACTTAGTCTGTGTGGATCGGTTAAAACGTTTAACATGTTCAATGTAAATAAACAATTTAAGTGGCATAATGTGGACGCATCTTTAGGGTTTCATAAAAATTTTCGTTAGATAAAGAGTTGAGAAAGGCAATAACACAGTAATTTTCAACATAGTTTATTGAACACTTGGGAGCTCAAAGAATTCAGCGCCAACCGATGGATATTCAAACAGAATATTGTTAAACTTCCTAAACACAATGGCGCAAAATTTTAAAGAGCTTAGTATTAAGGAGTAAGTGTTATACTATACTTAACAATTTGCTAACTTTTTAGTAGATTACTACTCGTTCTAAATTTTAAACATTTTCTAACTTTTTAATTAATTGCTTCTGAGCACACCTAAATAATTGACAGTTCATGCAAAAAAACTAAGTAAACAGACCTATTTTTGATGTTTGTAAATGCAAAGAGTGATATGAAGTTAGCACGATATTAAAAAAAAAAGCTATGTATTCGATGATTTTAACTTTAATAAAAGGGTACAGGAATTATGATGCTATATTCGATTAAAACTTGCAAAATCGTCGTTTTAACCAAGTTTCAAAATAAAACAGCTTTAGAATCGTACTAATTCAACTATAATTTCGTGCCAATGCTACTAAACAGATTTCTTACATTTGATTTGCGAATTTCTTCAACAATGAAGATTTTTTAAGGACTTTGCAATTGGCGAGAGTAGATTTTATCGACCTGTAGCGGCCATGTTGTTTTGGTGACATCTGTCAAATCTGTTGTTAGTTATTCAGTTACTAATTTCAAATCACCATGCATTTTACACGATTGAGCAGCACGTTTAAATGATAAACTTTGTTATCAAAATGAGTGTTCGTTAGTGAAAACATAGCGCGAGGTGCACCCATTTTACGATAGACGTTGTGGGTCTTCATAGTCGACTCTTCAACGTTTGGTAGCCAAATTTGAGAAGATCGGTTCGTTAATCAATCAGCCAGCATTTGTACGTCAAAGAAACGTCAAGCACAAGAACTCAGCAGACTTTAACTTGGGGAATTTTGAGTCGGGACATGGGCCCACAACCGTACAAAATCCAAATGACCCAGGAGCTTAAAGTTCATGACTATAGACAACTCGGTTTTTTTCTCTGGCTGTGCTTCGCAGCGTATGGAAGTCGATCCCGAATTCGGCCTGAAAACGATCTTTAGCGACGAGGCGCATCTACAGAACAATGATGACCAATTTCTTATGACACAAGTTGAATCATATGGACCTAGACGACATGTGGTTTGAGCAGGATGGCTCTACGTGCTACGATTGACATTCTGGAAGAACAGTTTAAGGGTAAGGTTATCTCTCCACCAAGGTCATGTGAATTGACCCGGCCAGACTTTCTATTGTGGGATTTCCTGAAGTCTCGGGTCCATGCCAATAAATCATCGCTCAAATTCAGCTGGACCTATGCGGAAGAAGCATTGAAAATCAGATCACTCGGATCAGTGTCGAGTCGGACATTTGAACAATGTTATATTTCATATATAATTTCATACATGGAGCTTTCAAAATGTACCTACAGAACCCCAATATAAAGGATTTGGAATGTTTAATTCAATAAATCCAGTTTTAACTTCCAGTTTCTTGCGGTACCTTCAACTAAACACTTATAGTCTTTTATAAAATGCCATATACCCTTTTTCTATCTCCAGTAGGTATACGAGTACATGAGATATATACTGCAATCACACAAAAAATATATACAAACCGAGACCGTTCTATTGGGGCTTTGCCATCCTCAACTGACCCGAGCCACATGGAATCATCAACACCAAAGACACTGAAGATAACAAATTTAGAAACAAGCAAATTAAAAGGTTTGTTCATTTAAAACGATCGTTAAAGTGGGGAATCCAGCGCACTAGCATCGACATCGGCATCGGCACAACACCCCGAGTATAAGGAGACCGGTTGGCCCCATCGCATTGCTTTATAACCTGAGCTATAACCTGAAATTATTTAGTATGGCCTGTTGTCGGATCGTTTAGTCACTCATTTGAGGAAGATTTACACCGATGGCCAGCTTCCTTTGGGTACCGAAACCGATACCGATGTGAAGAGACGGCCACAGCAACGATGGCCTGCAACGGAGCCATAAGGCCACATCATGATGATGCTCTTGATGGTAAATGATGATGAAACCGAGAAACCTCCAGAGCACTTAAGAGCCTCTTTGGCTAGGTGTTTTCGGTTTTTCTCTACGTTTTTGTTACAAATTTAATTGCCTTCAACACACGCTCCAGAGCCGTTCACACAAACTTTAATCACTTGGCAACGCATTCAATAAACCCGAGGAAGTGTCCGGGCCATATCTGACATAATTGAGCAATAGAATGAGGATTTAGTTAAATGCTGCACATAAATTAGTCCAGAGTGGGAAGATGAACGATTGGGGCAAGCGATGATGTCCGCGCGCGCGACCTGTGTGATCGGTGTCGCCTTCGTCTTTCGGAACGTTCGCCTCAGCCACAATAACAGCCCATTGACCGCTTCTTGGACTTGAAATTGAACTGCACAGCCGCGTCGCCACCACCACCACCGCCGCGGCCGCGCTGCCTGCAACATACCAACACCAAGAAGATTTTTTATTTAAATTTTAAATTCATTTTACATGTAAGTCTGATATGAATTGGGGTAATAATTTTGGTCCCCTGATCGTTTGGTCGGCTAATTTGATAAAAGGTGATACACAGTGAGGCATGTGTTTCGAGATATATGGCTGTGGACTTTATCTTGTTTATCGAAGTATCTTCTTTTTTCTTTGTTGTGTTGTTGGATGGATGTAGCGCAAGAAGGATACATAATGGAAAATCGCTCGTTTTAAGATATTTGATAAATATACGAAATGGATAAATAAATTTTACTCTAAATGTGCATAAGGCAGGTTTCATCACAGAGACGATACGGAGAGAAGACCAATTAACGCCTGGCGTTTTGTACCTTATCAGTTTAGGAGATCTTATAAAAAGGGTTTATGGATGTGAGATACATATTAGCTATACTGGATATGGGGTGGGTGGACAAAGGGAAGAATTGTGTGTTTATTGTTTAATGGAATGTGTTAAAAAAATATAACCAACAACAATAATTACTGTTTTTATAGATTATCATAGAAATTGTGTTTTGATGTCGAATGAAAATATGATAAAATACACAATAATTTAAGACTGTAGCATACTCACTTAAGAAACGGATACGCACTTGAATGCCGAGCTCATTATATTTCTATTAAAGAAGAAACAAACAAAGTTCATAATCACGTAATCCTGGTTTAACCAGCACAATTCAAATTGAAATGTTAAAAATGAGCCTCTTGAGAAAAAAGTGCAGAAGTTTAAATATTAATGAAAGTTCTAACAAACATTCTTTATGCAACTTTAAGGCCCTCTGTTAATAAAACAGCATTAACATTAAGCCATGTTTCATGCACACATTAGAATAAATCCACGCTTATGTCGTTTTTATTTGGCAATCCGGAATTTCTCTCCGATTCGGGATCCCATCTGAACACTTTTTTTTTGATTCTGATGATTTAGAAGTTTTTTTGTGATTGTATATGTGAAACATCAAATGTCGACAAAAATGTTATCCATTTGAAAATCAAGTATAATTTTGGTTGAAAGAAAATCACTTCGTACAATTAGGACACAAAAAATCACAACTTTCGAGTTTGACTTTTAAGTATATGAATGTGTGAGTGATTCTGGTTTCGATTCTGGGGCCAAATTACCGCTTTAGTGACCTAGTGAGTGAGGCCCATCAGTGATCGAATGAAAATGTCAAATTTCTCTTCTTTTCAGAATCAGAACTGTCAATTCCCAAGTGAACACTTTCCGAAGAGTCCAGAAGGCTTCCGAGTTGACAAATAAAAACGTCATTACTTGCAAATGTGGTAGTTTGACATTTAAAGTAATTGACATTTATAAATAAATCAGTATTCTCACGTTCCAGGTCAGGTATGTATGTATGTATGTATGTATGTACATACTCTTCGTACTCTTAGGTCCCTTGACGTGTGTTGTCTTGTTGTAATTTGAGGCTAAACATACTTTTCTTTTAATCCTACTCTAGACTTGTGCACATTGGAAGGCCTTTATGCAGAAAACAGTTCACCGGTCAAATGAAGATCTATTGTCGCCGTAGACTTTTAAAAAAAATAATATCTTGCAAAGTTATTACCTTGGTACTCTCAACTCCGCTTCACTGAAAAAAAGAGTATCTACAACAAACAAATTATCACAGCGCATTTTTGATCCTTTCACAGAAACTATTATAACTGAATCCCGCTTGAATCGAAAACTCAGTATAATTGAAACGAATATTATCAACTCAAATACTCCGCATAATGACAAACTGCCATTGAACGCTGCCATCAAATTTTTTATCGAACATGCCTTTTCACTTTAAAATGTCAAAATGTTTTCTTTTTCCTCTCGGAAATGTTTGCTTATCGTTTCTACAGAAAACGTATGGCTGGTGCAATATTTCGGAAAATAAATTTGCAGCATCTAGGAATTGACGAACTTTCAGAAATTAAGATCAATCTTTTCTCATCGCGACAAAATGGCGCTAGGTCGATCTTGGGTTACTGCTGTGCCTTTTGTTGGATTCTTAAGACCGCGAGCTAGCGGAGTGCGGAGTGCTTTGACGGAGGCATAAGGTGCAAGGTGACCAGAGATGATTACTCAATCAGATTAGTGCTGCTTCAGCACCAGCCAACAACCTGCCTAGTTTGACACAGTGAAGATGATTTCGGTTGAGTGAGTGATGATCTGATTTCGGATGATTGTGCACATTATACCACAAAAATAAGGCACATCAAAACCTACTAAACATCATTTTCTTTAACTCAATTCCAACTAGACGACCGTGAGAAGTTTCACAATTCATCATCTATTAATTTCATACATAGGATGTTACTCTTTAGCGCTAATTAGCCCACTGGGTTAGACTAAAGTACGGTTAACTGAGAACTCCTTAACGATTATTTTCCATCGTTTGGCACAAATAAAACTTTCTTTCTCCGCTTCTACTTTATAATAAAAATTGAAACAACATTAGCATTTTGATAGATGCTGTCAAAGTTAATCTTCTTATTAATCTTTCAGTGCGGTGAAAACACCACATAAATCTCTTGCCTTAAATCTCAGATTATCTTTTGGTGAAAACGTAGTATAAGCGACCAGTCTAGCATTAGGTTGGTTCGTTCAACTTTACTCAGAGTTGTCAAAAAAACTGGGGTTTTCGATTTTCAAAAAACACCCAAGAGCTGTCAATTGTTTTGTTGACAACTAAAAGCAAGAGAAAAATAATTCTATGTTCTTATAAAACTTTAAATTTTTTATAAATTAGTTTTAAAAAATGATCAAAAACAATTCTGCGTTGTTGCTGAATATCTGAATATTTCATCTGATGAGTACTACAAATTTTTAATTGAAAACTCGAGCAATAACATGCAACATGTGAATCGACAAACGACAACAAAAGTAAAAGATATGAAATCTCATTCGACTTTTGACAGTTTGGTGGTTACCTGAACTCGCCACAGCATATACCTAGATCTACTTCAGGGCAAGTTCAGGGCGACCCCAGGTCTCAAAAAACACAGAATTTACTCGCCAGGGTGACTTCAGGTTTTAAAAAAAAAAAACGATTTAGGGCGATCCCAGGGTGACTTCAGGGCTCAACAAACAAACCTATAAATTTCAGCCAAAACAAAATTTGTCAATATTTTCGTTAAGGCAATACATACACTGAAACGCTCGCACCTACATCACATTCGAAAAAAAATAAGGCCCAATGAAACATGTTGTTAAAGAAAATGGAACAGTCCTAACTTAAGGTTTTTTTTTAATAAGAAGTTGGCAGCACTAAAAATGTATCCTGCGTTATACTACGTTTTTACCAAGAGATAATCCTGGATTTGAGTGGATTTACCATAAAACTTCTTTGAATCTCGAACATCTACGATACAAATTTATTTCTTAAATAAATATGATTAGGAATTAATCTTTTTAAATCTTCACTGGAATATTGTTCTATAGTTCGAACCGGCCTATTTCCATATTGTGCTAAGTTATCTCGATGATTTTTCATCGTTTGGAACAAATGAAACTTCCTTTCTCTCGCTTCCACTTTATAATGTCATTTTCTATTGGTCATCCAGAAGCGTCTGGAAGCGTCCAGAAGTCTTCTCAAACCATTCCATTGGGAAAAAAATACTCTTCTGAGAAGAGAATTTCGCTTCCCGATTTCAAGTCAGAATCCACTCAAGAAGCACTAATGCACATACCCAAATGTCAAAAGCAACTATCGTAGATTTTCACCAACACGACGATTAACTAATCCAAAGGAAAAATTTCAAAAGTTGAGTAGAAGTAGTGAGCACCGTTCCATTGGATTTCAGAATGAGTGGATCCTTGAGTGAAACCAATGGAAAACGACATAAGAAAAATTGAAACACCATTAGCATTTTGATAGGTACTGTCAAAGTTAATCTTCTTTTTAATCTTTTAGTGCAGTGGCATCACCACAGAAATCTCTTGTCTTAAATCTGGGATTATTTTTTGGTGAAAACGTTATATTAACATAGGTAAAGTATTCGAATAGGTTCGAAAATAGAGTAAAGTAACTTATGGGTTTTTCCATATATAAAGCAAATGAATTTATTTTTGATTATTGAAATTTTGCATTCCATTGAACAAAAAAAAAATGATTTATTTCTCGTTAATAAATTTTGCCTAAATGGAAGCAGTTTAATATAATTCCGTAAATTCATCATGTTGATTTTTGTCTATACTGAAAGAGCGATAAAGATTTTTTTGACAAAATGACATACAGGAAATTACACGAATACATCGACAAAAGAAAGTCAATTTGAAATCGTATTCCATTCGCGGTGACACAGATCAATTTTTGGATTGAAATCTGAAGTTTCCCAATGGGAATTCCCATTAGTTGGGCCCGGTTTTCACTGCAGAATCTGTAGGAACGACAAAGAAACAAACATGTTGTGCTATCTCCCAAAGAAGGATAAGCGCCATCTAGAAGAATTTGACAATAATGCTTAATGATTTGGATAATACACCAACATATGTATATAAGTATTGAGTAGTCTCGCATACTTAAGAACACACATAAGAAACTCAAAATAGTTAAGTTTTATTGACGAATTGTATTAATATAGTTGCTACCCCGTTCAACTATACTATGCTAAAAAAACATTAACTTAATTTTATTTATTTATAAATGACATTAAATCTCAGTCAAAACATTGCTCGATTAGAAACTAACTTCTTAACGACTTTCCATGAAATTTCTTAATAAAACTTAAGTTTAACAACAAATTTCTTAAAAGCTATTCAGACCGAACGGAAGCATTCGCTTCCCTAATGACGCGATCATATGCACATAAAAACAACCCTTTCGCACTTCCTCTTATCGAGGCCCACTTATACACAGGGGGTTCCGTAAGACTCTTTGTAATTGTAATTTTGTATACAAAAAAAAAGCCAATTTGTATCCATTAGCCGCTATCGGGGTAACGCTAAAAAGGCATTCATAAAATTTCTTTCTGATTAACATTTTTCCACACGCAATAAGGATTATAAGGAATGTGAAATAGTTCTTTATAGTTGACGAAACCTTGAACAGAAAGCTAAATTAATTTCATAGTTTCATTTAAAGCTATGCACACAAACGTTTCAATCCTCTATAGTTTCACATGTACGGTACACATTATGGGGCATGTAAATGTGAAAAGTTGTTCATTTTTGAACTACAAGGGGCTACGAACATGATTTGCATATCTGAAACTAAGTGGCAACCGTTTGGAGTTTTTAGATGTATAGTTTGACCATTTATTTTCGTAATTTTTACGAGCATGGTAATTAGCGCTTGCATTTTGTTTTTGTATTATTGCTTTTTTGACTAACTCTTATCGTGATTAGCGTGGCAACCTTACGCATGTTTGTATATAAAAATAAAAAAACACTTATCTGGTAGAAATTTTTGGAAACGTCAAAGTAATTTATTTTGCTTTGACACGGTGGGTATTTATTTCACCAATTTGCTTCGCGATTTTGAGGTCACGACGATGGTGTTTAAAAGAGTTAAGTGCTACAACCAGTCACAAATGAAATTATAGCTTATAAACACATTAAATACTTAACAAATATTTTTTAATTTTACAAAACCTACACGCAGAAAAATAAAATCTGACCGAGCATTTTTCTGTAGTTTAAAAAATGTTTTAAAATCAACGTATATTGCCGGGTAAAAACTACCTTGTGTAGATTACTAAAAAAACGTAGTTTACTCGATTTAATGAAATTGTTTAAAATAAATAACCAAGAATATGAGTTCATTCAAAAAACTAACTTATAATCGAGAGAAGTATATAATTTTCTATTTCCATGATTGTGTACTTTAAACGAGTATGGTGTTTATCTCAAATAACTACACTCAATTCATTAAACACAATTCTTATTTAATTTTAAACAATCTTGTTTTTTTTTTATTTGAAAATTAAACGAATATCTATAGGTTAAAACGTTTATCCCGATTTAATTAATCTTACTAAGTTAATGGGCTAAAATTTTAAAACTAAATAATCTTCGCGTGTTACTCGTATTTTAACCGGATAACCTTGTAGGTCTAACTAACAGTCTAACTTGTTTAATTTTAAACGAGTTTAAAGTTGTGTTTAACCGATCATTTTTCTGCACCTACGAGTAGGTACTTGCAAATTCTGGTACTGTATTTTTGCCGATGTTGTTAATATGTAATATAATATTAAATTTCTGTATTTCAGCAAATTAATACTTACGCATGATCCTTAAATAACATCATATTTTTATTAATCTAAGCTTATAATTTTTTGTGTGAAAAAAATAATAAAGACAGTTCTAATACCTATCCCAAACCAAACCTAAAAGATTTATTAATTAAATCAACTATCTGTTCAGGAAATAGGATTGAATGGGTAATGAAATGGTCATGGGTACCATTTAAGTTACCGGGTGTAGGTTGTATTTTCCAAGCCTTTATGCAAAAAGGAAATAAGGAATTAATACTCGTACTTAACATCTTTATCATCGGCAGCATGCTTACCTTGCTATCTACTGAAACCGCCTTTTTGTATTTCACAAACGTATTGTAAAAGTAACGTCCTTATATGCCTTCCTAGAAATTGAGGGTGCTTCGAAAATCATCACATCTATAAACTGTCTTCCTTACTATGGAATGCATTATTGGGTGAAATACTAAAAGTATCACTTCTCAAGGCTTATGTATTTTGGTGAGAGAATTTTTATAATAGCTTTGTAAAAGTTTAAAAAAGATCAGTTTGATGCAGAATAAAGAGAACTGAGTGACAAAAGCAAGAAGATGTTGTTTTTCAATAGGATACTTATTACACCTTCTGCTTCTGCCACCCATGAAACCTGTTAAATTAGCTGGCGAAGTCATCGAAATGAATAGGGAAGTATTATTTGTTATCTAGTAATAGCACTGACAGAAAAGCCACAAGAGCTCTATTGATATGCAACCTATGAGGAACACAAGAACCGAAATAGTAACAACTGAAAAGGACTAGAATACTCGTAGGTACAAAAGTCCGCATGCAGCAATGGGAAGTTCTCCTACTACCATCAATGGAGGTTATCCTTCTCCTGAGCCCTATATACTCAGTCTTACAGGGAGCAAGGGGCCCAGGGGGTACTGTGTATCGACCTCAGAGTAAAAGATACTGTAAGGGTTCCGGGTCATTGCTGCATTGATGGGAATGAACGGGCGGACGAGCTGGCCAGGTAATGATTAGCCCTTCATAACTCACTAGCGGAAAGAGTCAACATTTCGCTCGAAGTTATGAAGGGCAATAATTTTCTCTCAGTTTTTCTTAGCGAATTAAGCCGTATCTGGAGCATTGTAACTTACTGGATTATATCTAGACAGGTTTGGCCCACCTACAATAAATCCCGAACACTTGATCTGATATGCAGACCCAGGCAGGATCATAACTACCTAGACCTGGACGCTGGCAAATAGAAGAGCATGCAGCGAAGCTATAGGCATTCCTCGAAACACTTACTGTCATAGCTGTGGGCACTAGCGGGAAAAGAAAACAGTCCTCCATTTCCTCTGCAAATGACCTGCTCTGGTCAAATTTAGAGCACAGTTATTAGGAAGGACATTTTTTGATGACATTGAAGAACTTTCGGAAATGAAGATCAAAGATCTTCTTTCTCAACACGATCAAATGGTTCTAGGACGAACTTCAGGTCCTTCTTCCATGCCCTCCATTTGACTCCTTAGATCCCGAGCTAGCAGACTGAGGACTTTGACGGAGGTTTACGGTGCGGGGGGCGGATGATCACTCAATTGGATTGGCTACTGCTTTAGCACTCGTCAACAAGCTTTTTTAAGTTTATTTTTGTGTTCTAGGTTAAAAAATGTCTAATTTGAAATGGAGTTTGGAATCTGACCCATTCACTTTCTTCACTATATTAAAAAAGTCTCCAATTAAATTTGAGACTATAGTTTGTAAGATAAGCAGGATCTTAAAACTGAAATAGTATTTTTTGTCAGTGTGGTTAAGGGCAGGGGACTTAACGACTGTTCACATGAAAGCAACCAACGACCGACGAATGAACGAACATTCGCCCATTTTGACATTTTGTTCACATGCATTTTTTTTTATTCGTCGGTCGCGAATGGCGTTTACTTAGACAACTTAGAATGATTTTGAAGTTAGTCGCGCGCGAACAATTCATTCGTTGCAGTGTGGATGGTATGTGGAACGCGAATAGTGTTTGACAGTTCGTAGCAATCATATTGCAATTCGCGACGACCAATTTATGTTCCCAAATTTCTCTCATTTTAGCAATTACAGCGCAAATTTTAATATAATAACATTAAATTAAACTAGATTTCTACAATTTTGTAAAGTTTTTGCGAAGAATTTAGGCTTATATGTATATGTCTTAAATCCCATTTGTTTTTTATTCGTTGGTCGTTGGTCGCTCTCATGTGAATAGTCCTTTATACCTATAACTATTTGATATGGTTTTAACTTTTATAACAAGTGCAAAAGAAATACTTGTTTTTCTTTGGATTTATTCAGACCCATATACATATCTATACATTTCCTTTTGGGCTTCACTTTAAAACGACGATATAAATACATACATACAGGTCTAGAAAATCGTGTCCTTAATAATATACATATTGGTATTTTTTGTCATCTCAAACCAATTCTCATCAGATGACCTGTGAAATCAAAAGACATACCTACCTACCTATTAAAATGTTGATGAGTGTTGGTTTGCAACAATACCAAAGTGCCAATATTGCCCAAAGCTTACCCTTGGATGCCTATTTCGAGCTCATGGTATTTTTGATATAAGTAAATTGGATTTTGCAAATCCATAGTTTGTGCTCCAAACAACAGAAGCAATTTTTGAAATTTATATGCCAACAATGTAGCAGTAGTCAGTCACAATCTCCTTGCAAATACAAAGCCAAATACACAGTCCTGTTAAAATCCTTGTAAACAGGGCCAGCTGCCATCGTGGATCCTGTCACAAGTAAATCGCACATTCATATAGAAATCCCAGCCCATGAATAATGATTACCAATGGGAGTGTACCTTCGGCTTGTTTTACATGTATTCTAATATTAACATTTTCCATTGCCTTCGTACTGGTGATGGAGATGTCCTTGCTTAGTTTTGAACAAATCAAAAAATTGACTTGTATAACTGAGTGCGAGATCCTCCCATTTACAGAATTAGGAACGTCAACCCATCCCGTCCCCGCGGTCTCCTGCTTCCGTCAGAAGCAGATGAATCGAGTCGAGTCTTTGTTGGCGGGAGGGATTCTTTCTATGCTAGATGGAGTCCATTAGATTCAAATAAGAAAGTATCATGGAAGGAAAGAAATCACAAATTGGATTTATATATTGCACACGTACTTTTCGTAGCGAAATGGAAGTCCTCAATAGCTGCTGTAAATACATATAGCTACCTAAAGTCATTACGATGTAGTTAAGAATCCGCGAGAAAAATTTATAAGATGCAGACCAGAAGGAAGTCGCAGGGTGATTCAATATTCATGTCACTATAGTGTCACACTTCACACTGTGCAGCGATTCTTGATTTCATTTTGCCAGGATAACACCTCGAAAATTACATTTTTCAATTCATTCGAAATAAAATGAGATTATTTTCGTATACTCATCGTGTAAGGATAACTTATTTAGAATTTTTGCTTGCATAATAAGAAAAAGATATGAATTCGTCAAAGCGAGCTTCGAAATTGGGATAATAATCAAGATACGATAAATTGGATTGATGATAATTTGGTTATGCGTTTATCTTGACAGCCAAGCCTTTTAAAATTTGATATTCTAAATTCTTACAACCATTTTTTAAATTAATGAATTATTATAATACAGACCGCCCCTACAATATTAGGTACATACATATGTACATACATGCAATTTTTAGTCTAGTCAAATATTGTTTGCTAGAAACAAGATGGTTAATTTTTGTTTGAACTTGGCATGAAACTGTTTTTATAACAATACGAGCGTCTGATAGATTTTCAACATTATATGTAGTTCCACCTTTCACCAAAACGATTTATGAAATTTCGACTGAAAGCTGTTGATATTTAAAATTGATGGAACAAAAGTTCATGGAACTCCGGATTTCAACGAAATCTCAGTGAAATCTTGATATACTTATAATAATTTTAAATCTCAAGATTTTTCAGCAGAAATCTCAAATTCCGGTTTAGTGGGAACATAATATCGAAAAATACTGGAAAACCGTTAATGTAAATTTAATTTTTGTCAAAAAACTACTCCTGCGATTTTGAAAAATAAAATTGATATTACGATTTACCATACAAAATACAAACAAGCCGTTAGCAATGGGATCTACAATAGAACTATTTTTTTAACGTTTAGTTCTCATTATGCGTTTTAAGTACAGAGTAGGGCTCTGAATAGAGTCCGAGATCCGAGCATGTCGAGCATGTTCTGAACATACTCCGAACCAAGCGTGCTCTCAGTTGTTTTCGAAGACTTCTGGACGCTTCCAGACGCTTCTGGACGACCAATGGGAAATGACATTAGCTGACACCTTTTTTTTTTTTAATTTCCACCTGTCAGATACTTGTGTTATGCATTTACTCTGAACAAACTCAGAAAATGCTCAGAACGAAAAGTGAAACACATATTCGAAACTCTGAACACTATGAACTAAAAAGAACAATTTATTTTTGACAACTCAGGCTCTGCTCTGAACTAAAATAGAAAAACGCCTATTATCGGCTATTTACTTAATTATTTATTAAGCTAGATCCCGATTTATGAAGAGTCAATACCTGGGCCCTATTCCACAAAACAACTTATCAACTTTTCACTTTGCACTTATCAAATTTTTCGACAATTTGCAAAACTTTATGTTCCTCAGAACTATAAAATTTGATAGGTGATAAGTTCAAATTGAAAAATTTAATTAGCAAAGTCTTTGCAATTTAATATTCTCTTTGCAATTTCTGTTCCACGTACGTTCTTATATGCAAATTGAAAATAATATTGAAAAGTGTAATTTGCAAAGAGTTTGCAAATAATTATGCTGTTTTGTTCCACAAAAACTTTAAATTCTATTTTTGCAAAGCAAATTTTGATAAGTTTATCAAAAGTTTGCAAAGAAAACGATCGCTTTGCAAATTCATATTGTTATAATATAACTATTGAAGCTTTTAAAATGTTAAGACGTGAGTTTTTGTTCGACGAAAGTGAAGACGCGGTTAATAAGCAATTATAGAGACAGAATTAATTTTTCGGGACTACAAAACTTTAATTTTAAAGAGGGCTTTCGTTTAAATCAAATTCAAGTTGATTTCCTTTTAAATAAAATTAGAAAAATTAGAAAAATTAGAGCACAATAATCAACTACTACTATGCTTGCATTGGCTCGGAAAAGGTTGCCAGTTCCTTGGAGTTGCAGCTATGCATTGGGTTGCAAAATCAACAGTTTGCAGAACCGACCATAGAGTTGTCAGTTGTCGACGTTATAAGAGACGTTTTATTTCAAAACATATTGCCGTGGCATGGTGAGGGTGACGTCAAAGGTATTGCGGCTCGTAGCTTTATACTGAAAATAAATTTCTAGGTAATATTGATAAAAACGTTTTTGTTGACCTTCAATAAAACAATTTTATCGTTTTAATTAAATTTTATCAATACGAAAGAATGATTTTGTTGATTTCACAAAATTTATATATTTCTGCATGATTTTTTTTTCAGTTTAACAAAATATGCACTACAAATAATATTGTCAGTTTAAAAAAACCAACTTTTGTTAATAAAACAAAATAAAACAGACATTTTTGTCATATCCACAAATTTTCATGTGATGTAAACAAAATGTTTGTTGTATCTACAAAAAATCTGTTTTGTAAATGTTTGTCAATATCACAAAGTTTTTGTTAATTTTTTTCGTCAGTTTAACAAAAAATGAAAACATTTTTGTTAAATTGACAAATATTTGTACGAGTATGATATAGTTCACATTTGTTTTTTTTTTTTAATCGATGTAAGATAGACTGAATTTAACAAAAATTGTGTATCGTCAATACGCCCTCACAGATGATTCGATGTGAGATCGCAGGGACGAAACGCCAATTTTTGTGGACTTAAAGGTCAAAAAAAGCTATTTTGAAACAAGAAACATTTTTAAATTGAAAGTAACCTTTTCTATTACTCTGACAAATAAATTTTGTGGATTCAACAAAATAAATTTTTTGTTGATTTAACAAAATAATTTTGTTAATCCGATAATGAAAAAAAAAAACAAATTTGTGACATTAACAAAAAAAAATGTTGATACGATAAAAGAATTGTTAATATGACAAACTAATTTTGTAAATTCTACGAAAGAATAATCATATTGAGAATATAACATATTTTTGTTATTTCAACAAATCAATCTGTTAGCTTACAACAACAAACTTAGTTAGATACAACAAAATATTGTTTGTTACCTCAACAATTTTTTGTAATTTTTATGAATTTGTTAAAACGTTTTTTTTGGACGTATATTGACAGAAGTTTTATCAGCTCAACCTACATTTTTATTATATATATGTACATATACCTAGATTTTATTTTCAGTGTAGACCTTAACTTTAGACCACCAATTTTTACCGATTATTAGATCTATTTTGGAAGAAAAACACTAATATGTGATGTCATGTCGATTGTCGATTTTTATTAAAATCGTAAAATAAAAAACAATAAAAACAATTTTAGAGCCTCTACTGTTGAATTGATCCTTAAGCATTGTTTGGTATTAATTAAGAGTAGAATTTAAGCAATAGGTGGGTTGTATTTTTTTTTAAATTATAATTTTTTTTAGCAAATTTTCAATTTAAAATGTAAAGAATAAAATTGATTTTACAATAAACTTGACATTTAGGCTGGTATTCATCGAGCGCTCTTAACTTTACGAGGCTCTTAATTTGAAATTTCTTTGGGGTATTCACCAACCACTCACAATCACAAGTGTTTTTCGAAGTTCGAAAATGAGAGCCACTCTCTCTTGTTCAGGCATACCCAAACTGTGAAATGTTGTGGAATGTTGGTCTCTTCTACTTGGCATTGCTCACATGACGCTGTTCACATTGGACTTACTCAACCGAATTATTTTGACGTAAGGCCACCCTGTCGTGTTCAGACACAAAAGCAGTGTGAACACTCCAGACTCACTTTGACGTCTTATAGTTGTCATAATTGTTGGCCATTTGCTATGCCACTACAAATATACAGTGAATTACAAAAGTAAGTAAGCACCTCTTAGTTTAAAGATCATTTCCTTCAAACAATCGATAGTAATGTTAAAAAAAAAACCTTAATATTTTTGTCTATAATTAATTATATGCATTTCGAACTAAAAAGTAATATTATTTCAAATAAAACAACTGTGTTCTGAAATTCTGCTTGTTTAGATTCATGGGTTTTTTCAAAGAAGAGCCGCTTTTGGCGATTTATTTTACTTATGAAAGGTTTCTTTCTAACCGATACATGATAACTGGATTGGTAGAGCACTCGTCGAATAGTTTGAGGGTTACATGATTAACCTGTTTTATTTGGTTATTTCTGCTGATATCTTTGATGGGCTTACTTGTGGATTCCTCTCTTTGAGTATATATAATATGGAGGGTTCGTTCCTATCCCTAATGCATTGTAGTACTTGAAGTTGTGATAGGGTTCGCTGTCTCACTTTCTGTAAGTTAAGGATACAGCCGTATCCTCCGATTTGTGCTTACCTTCTCCTCACATATAGTTCTCCGTCACATGTGATATGAAGCAATCGGCAATAACTTTGTCTTACACAAATTTGAGTAGCGCCCCTATGATAGTCACGCATTTGGAATAGAAACGAGCCCTCCATATTATATATACTCAAAGATTCCTCTTCACTTTCCTAACAATAATACGGCATTCCTGCTTGTCATTGTCATTGATCGAGGGTCATTTTGCAAACTTCCAATGCTATTTTATTTGGTTATTATTTTGTGTATAGTAGATGGACTTTTGTTAACAATAGCTGTGTTTTATTTTCCCCCAGATCTGATCCAGATTGGATCTTCATTCAAAATTACATGTAAAACAAAAACAACACAAGGCCCAGTTTTGTTTGTATTTGTTGTTTTACATGTTATTTTTAAAAAAAATCCAATCCGGATAAGATCTGGGGGAAAATAAAACACAGCTAATTTTACCATTCTCGCACTTCGATTTATTTTCCAAATAGTGTTTGATTATATTTTTTTTTTAATGAGTGCTTACTTACTTTTGTGATACACTGTATCTTCGTGTGTCATATTATGTCACCAAGACAAATGTCAAAAAAAATCCATTAATTTTCAATTTGTTTTAAAAATCCTGCCTCACTTTGCCGTCTCTTTCTTACCATGAAGTGCGAACGAGAAAAAACACAGAGACATCAAAATAAGTCGGCGGATTGAGTACAATGTGAACACCGTCCATGGATTCGAGTCAAATGCGTGCGTGGCACACGTCTAACTGGCTGAACACAATGGAGACGGAGCTGCAACTGGAGCTGCAACTGGAATAGCTGTCAAAATATTCAATACACGTAAAAGTAAATTCAATGTTACGAACACAACACAACGCAACTGCAGTCGGTGCTGCAAGAGTTGGCGAACTTTTAACTTTTTCGTGCAGCATTTTTGACATTTCAAATTTTATATATCTGTCTGTGATTTTAAGTGTTGTTTTGTTGTATTGTGATTTCGTGGTTAAATTTTAATTAAAATAATGGACGAAAATCTTCAATTTCAGTGTCCATTTTATAGTTTCAATTACTTAAAATATTTACAATTTGCCAAAGATTCAACACCTGACCCAACAAATGACAACAAAACAATGAAAGCTGTACAGCCTCATTGTGGGCACATAAAAAAAAGTACGTACGACACTTTTTGACAGCTCTTCCAGTTGCAGCTGCAGCTCCAGTTGCAGCATTCTATTGTGTTCAGCCAGTAAGCGAACAAACTTTCGAAGAGAGCGCTCGTAAGTTAGGAGTGGTCGGGACCACTCATAACTTTTAAGAGCGCTCGTAGATCTTCACTAATATTGCTTGGTGAATAGGTTTATGAGCTTCTTAAGTTATGAGCGCTCGGTGAATACCAGCCTTAGTATGGTTATTTTGTAACTTTTCAATTTTTTTTTACACAAAAATGTAGAATAATATTTCCCCTTTAGTTATTTACCTCAACAATGAAGATCCGTTAGATATTATTGAAGTTATAAGCTTCCTTACATAGTCAAATCGACGATTTTCTAGGATTTATTATCAAATTAGTTTTTTTGTTGTAAAAAAACAATTTAAACGCCTCTACCGCTTCTTCTGTTGGATTTAGCCCTATAAAACCACTGACTTTTTTGTAGAATACTATTTTTCGAAATTCCGAAAATTTTCATCAACTTTTACATTTTTAATAATTGTGGAACATAAAAACTTATCACTTTGCAAAAAAATGTAATTTAATAAATGCAAAGTGAAAAGTTGATAAGTTTTTTTTTAGAATAGGGCCCTGATCCAAGATTGACATTCTACCGACTTTGTCACTAGATAAAGTGACAGTGGAATTCGAACTCAGTCAGCGATGAAAATAATTTTGATGTCGCTAGATTATTTTAAGCGACATCAAAATTCAATTTTTATAAATGGAATATGCAATCTGGACTAGCGGATTTATGTATTTCAAGATCTTTGAGGACTCTTGCGACTGTACGAGTGCGAAAGAAAATTTGTCCCATATAACCATTTACACTCTCAAGAACAGGAGGAGTCATGACACTGTGCGATAAAGTCGAATTAGCACCAAATTTGCTTTTTCGTGGTTCTTGCGATGCCAAAGGAACGGTTTTTCTATTTTTTACAAAAGACCAAAAGTTTTTGGACATTTAAATACATATTTTTGGCGTAGATTTTAATCATTTAAGAATTTTGTTCGTCGAATATGAGCAGTACTTTTGAAGACAAGCATTTGTGAGTTGTGCCATGCAAACAATATTATTTATTTCTTTAGCTGCTCGTATGCTAAATGTGAGTGCATTTCTTGCTTTGGAAAAAAAATGCAACTGCTATCGGTTCAAAAAGACCTTATAATTTCTAATTTCTAAAAGATCGATCAGTAATTGATTGAACCATAAATTAAGGTGTTCACGTCTATGTTCATAATAGCACACCTAACTTTGATCAAAATCATGCTTAAGCATAAAAAATGAGAAAATCAGAAACAAAAAAAATAAAATGCACGACTGGATCACATGAACTTGCTTTTGTAAAAGTACTTTCGAATTTAAAATACATTTTATAAATATAAAACATGGATTTAATGAGATAAAAAATATTCAAATACATGATTTCCGAAAAAGTTTGAATTTATGCAAACAAAGTTTAAAGATAGTTTTATTATTAAAGTAATTGTTTATATAACAAACTTCCTTAAAATTTTTATAGAACAAAATTTGGGATGCCAATTTTAAATATTTAGTAGGATAGATTTTAGGAAATAATTTCAAAAACTAATCGTTCACACGTTTTAAAGATATTTTTTTAGATTTTTCAAAAAAAAAAAAAACTTGGATTTTTTTTTTTCAAAAATCCCAAAAAATATTTTTTCGAATATTTGTATATACAACATTATTTTAAAGGGGGCTCCTGCTGAAAAATTTTGGTTAAAATCATTAGAGCCGTTGATGAGAAAATAAAAAAAAACTGTTCTATGACAGGTATCGTAAACAACATTTGCTCCAACATTTGATTCGACCAAAATGTATAGTCCATGTCCATTATATCACACCTATTTTTTTTTTCGTCAAAATCGTTAGAGCCGTTTTTGAGATAAATAAGATTATTCATTACGGGTATATGGGGGGTACCGTTAGTTTTAGAGCTAAAAAAAATTTCAATTTCGCCTAAGTACCGAGTTTGAAGAAAATATGTCCAGTGGCCTAGGCTGTAGATCGAGGTACAGAAATACAGGCAGACAGACAGAATTGTCGGACACACTTTATTTGTCTTCGCTATCATCGTAATGTCAACTTTGATCAAAATTTCGAGTTCGATTTTTTTTGCAATGCAGAACTTGCCCTTTAGTACCCATGTATATCGCAAGTAAAATGGTTCTAGGTAGGGTACCATTAATAACCATTTATCGAAAAAAAAATCAACCTTTATCTAACTTTAACTAAATGGAATTTTTTGAATTTCGAACAGTTTTTGAGAAAAAAAAAATATTTTATAAAATTTCGAAAGAAATTCGTATAGCAGGTACCATTTTTTATTTGTCAAAAAAAAAAATAGAAAAAAAAAAGTGGGGAAATCCTCCGGAGTAATGAACTTTTAATCATACAATATGCCGTTGCAATTTCACTTCCGAATTTGAGAACGAGTATGAGAAGCTGAGGGAAGAGTCGTCGTTAAAACAATGAAGTGAATTAGAAGTTACAGACAAGAGATCATTCATAAAAATGAGGAAGAGAGTAGGAGACAAAACAGGGCCCTGGGGAACACCAGCATTTATTTTGTGAATAGAATATCTATCTAAAAATGATGCTGAATCTACCCTGGCGTCATTCAACTATAGATCTCCACCAAAGAGCGAATGTTGAGTTAATCTCTGAACGAATTCAGAAACTCGCGAATAAATTTCAATATAGCTGTGATATATCTGAAAACCCACTCATTAACACACTGTGATAAATATTTGTTTTTTTTTGTCCTTCGGCCTATATATCCATTAACTAATTTGTTATTTATTTATTTATTAGTTATTTATTTATTTATTAGTTATTTATTTATTTATTGATATATGTATATATTTATTCATTTGTGTTGTTTTTTTTTTTTATTTATTTATTTATTTGTTTATTTATTTATTTATTTATTTACTTATTTAATTATTTATTTATTGATATATATATTTATTTATTAATTTATTGTTTTTTTTTTTTCTTTTTTTTTTGTATTTATTATTAATTCTAATCACTTATGTATTTGTTGCAGCTTTACTATTTATTCATTTATATCAATTATTGTGAAACGTTGTTTGTTATTTCCTTAACTTCTATCAATCTAGTCATTTCTTTTTTTTTGTTTTCTCTCTTTTTTCCTAAATTTAAATTGAAGGTTTTTTTTAAATAAGCATTTTCCTTCAAATGACCTATTGCCCAAATGATCGTTTAAATAAAATAAGATAATGTTTCAGATGTAAGATAAGTTTAATCAAATCTCTGAATTGTAAAATGTGCGGTTACACTACCTTTAAGTTATTTTTGCGGAATAAAATCTATCTAAAATAAGAATATCTATCATTTATTACAAATATCAAGCGCATAATCTTACGACGCACAGTGGGGCAAAATGGCGAAAAGATGGCATTAAATCAACCAACAGGGCTAGGAACTTGAAATTTGGCACAAATCTTACTGATACCAATGTTAATACATAGTCAAAGTTTCTAATGGCCACGCCCATTTCTAAGGTTACAACCCATACAAATTTCATTAGCTTACAAAATTTCTTAAAAACGGCTCAAACGATTTAAATAAAACCCTGCGTGTGTTTAGATCCTTAGTGATTGTAATACAACTACATTTATAAAAAAAAATATAGGGTTACCATTTTGGAATATTTTTTGTTACTAGGTTTTTTTGCTAAACTTAGTATCCTTTCTTCAATAGAAATAAATTCATTATGTTAAGCATTAGATACAAATATAACATTTTTGTGTAGAAGAGTTTTCTAAAATGGCATACACACTTTTCCATCAACCATGGCGAAGATCAAGTTCTGGTGAATAGAAATTGTATTTCACTTTCTCTTGCAATACTAGGCTAACGGTCGGTTCTACTCGTTGCTTTTTAGATTCGGATACTAATAAAGATTCTTTTAAAAATTCAATTTTAACAGGTCTACAATACCTATCTATTTGAGCTTGGACGTGGATTTTGTTACATTATTTTTACACCAGTAACTAAGCATATAGTGTAACAAGGCAAGTAATAAAAACAGCCGAATCTACCTGGCTCAATTCATAAAAGGCTTGCTTATTTGAACTAGTGACCAAAACTCCCATCAAAGCCCCATTTAAAGTACAAACATACATCTTTTAATTCTTAGTGAATTGATTTCGTCTTTTTGGAGAAAAATTAAGCGTTTAACTGTTAAGTTTAGCAAACTTTGTAAATCTGTACTCACAGAAGTTTCCGAAACATTGATATGTTCAGGATCGGGATAGCAATTTTTTTACCCTCCTGAACGATTTTATATGAAGGAAATACTTAAAAAGCTTTTGATCTGATAATTTCATATTGAAATTTACATTATGTATGTAGATAAGCTTGCTTCGAAAATTAACCCTAAAGCTTCTTCACCAGTCATTGAAGTAGGTTCAATAGACTCTCTTAAAGCTTTAGTACACTTTTCGACTTTTCGTGAATGAGTTTTGCAGCTCCCTCTCAAACTCTGCTCTGCTCTCAAACTCATTTCCGCTGCACATACCAATTCAGAAAGAAATTTTGTCATTTCAAAAGGTACCCGAGTATTGAGTTCGCCTTACAATTTCTTCCTTTAAAAATTCCACCTTGCTATTAAATCCTTTACAACTTGACTTCTTCATTATATTAAAATGATCTTGCCTGGTTATTAATAGTATTTTGGATTTTTTTTCCGCCTTATCTCTCTCTCATTTATAATTCTCTATCATATTTTGAAGAGAAATAGAACGGTTATTTAAGACAAAGCTCAACTTCATAATTTGATTAAATGACACTTTTTTACATTTTGCCCCATTGTGTGACGTAAGTGCAATTGGTCGATAGGGGGAACATGCTGGACAAATGCTGTTTTCCATCTTTTAGGGAAGATTCCAGAACAGCGATGAAGAACACCTCTTCAAAAAAATGGGGGGCCCATTGAATGATTTACGTTCTCAAGTACAGGATTGGCAATGTTGCTATCAGGCAACGTAGAGCTAGGAGCAAAATGAGCTGCAAATTTGCCTTATGTAAAGAGCTAGTTGTGCGCAACTGGATGGCGTGTCGGCTCGAGACCGGGATAGGTGGAGAGACTTGTTGAAAGAGGCCAGGACCAGAACGCGGTTGTCGAGCCGATGATGATGATGATGAAAGAGCTAGTTATCGGTTTGTCATTGTAGATGAGCGTTGGAACCGAAGATAAAGTTGAATTTTTTACGTTCTTGACAAATGACTAGAAATTTGTACTACCTTTGGAACATTGCTGGATTTTTTGCTGTTATGTATGTAAGTATTTGGTTCTTTTTATAAAAGCGTTGCAATAATTTCTGACTTGCTTATACTTTTCTTAAATTTTCCTCAGTTGGGTTGGCTTTGTAAGAACGAAAACTTACTTCTCTTAACCTTGTTTTGCCCAGCAAATTCTGGTATTCGAGTGGGCTCATCTACAAGCTGAGTAAGGTGGTGCATCTCAGCAAAGGTCTCAACATATCTTCCTTCGGGTGTTGTCTGTCCTCAATAGCAGAGCCAATTTGAATTGTGTACATGTAACGACATCAGTGTGAGGGTACAAGGAGAAAATTCGGGAAATGGGATCAGACAGAGGATCAAACTCATTAAGAGTTGAATTGCTGTTAAGATTTTGACTCCTTCAAATAAAACAATAATGGATGGTGTACTTGCGGACATTAAATTTGAGCCACATGAAGTTAAAGTATGTATTAGAACAATGTCCGTATTGAGGAACGCTGTGACAAGCAACATCATATCTAACATAAACTAAAAGGCCGTGATGGCGAAAACTAATGGCATTAGGTTATAGCCAGGCAGGCGAAGTTCTGAAAGATCAGTATTCACACCAATCTTAGTTTCACCTAGTGCCAAAACAGCTGGTCGTAATGGTCGTAAACATCAAAAAATTCCTTTTCAGTCCACTAATATTTGTAAACACAATAAAAAAATCACTTACAATTTCAAAAATCACAAACACTCAAAACACAACTCTGACGATTTAGGTTCAACTGTAGTGTAGGTCCAATAGATCAATAAATCAAGACATACAAACACAATTGAGCTATACATCGGATGTCACTTAAATATCCTTTGCAAGAAGCATCACAAGAGACAAGAGACATGCAATGTGTAGCAATAGACAGTTACTGGTCAATTATGAAAGGCAAGTGGATGAGTGGAAGATGGAGAGAAACACGCCGTTAAACCAATCTTTATCAATTTTTTATTTCTCAGTAGGTTTGGCTTTATAACTTACTTTAACTAATTCTAATGGCAATGAGGCCGGAAGGACCACCGCAATCATTCAAACCCAGTTTTTAAATTGCATTCCCACATTGAAACAATTACACCGTAAAAGATGTAGGTACTGCTTCTAATAATGCGGAAATGTAAACCGTCTAACCGGCTTTATTTCACTTTAAAACGTTTCATGAAGTTGGAACTACATACAATTTAGTTTAACATGGTTTCGGAGCACACCATCTGTATTAAAGTCATACATACATCTTTTTTGCATAGACGTATAGATTTGATAGAGTTGGTCAAATGTAATATAGCACTGGCGTTCGGAGCTGCGAATAAATAGCCGATTTCCAAGCTGACCACTGGCCGGAACTCTAATTGCAGAGCAAGTTTAAGTTCATGGAATTGCTAGAACTTGATGAACAAATTTGACATTCAGGTATGAAATTGTATTTAAAAATTAAAGTGAGTGAAAAAAAAGTCTACATTTATAAAGTATAATATTAAAACAATGAAGCTCTTTATTGATAGTATAGTTCCAAATTCATTCCATCGTGGATTTCATCTGCAAGCATTTGTAAAAGAAATTTTTTAATAGAAAAATTAGTAAATCATGTTTAAAAACTTACAATCGCACAGCCTTATGGGATCCTTGTATATGGTGTACCATTTTTTTAGGACGATTTTATCATACTTTGTTCCAGTTTGAGCTGCAATAAGTTTCTTCAAATCGCCTATTGTATCGTCGGGATTGCATTTGACTCGCACCTAATTTGGCATGGAAACCACCTTTTAGCATACATTTATGTTGAAAAAGTTTTTAGTAAATGTTACCTTTTTTCCTAATCGATCATTGCAAGTTATTTCTATCATATTTATTTGAGTTTTTATTTCACAAAATTAACTCTTTCTCTTTAAATGGATAGCAAAACAAAAAGTTCCGAAGGCGTTCAGAAGAATGACAACTGACAACCCAGTATATGACAGATGTCACACAGTTTGAGAAGTACTCGTCTGTCTTCGTCATTTTGAATTAGTGGTTAGTTCAAAAGAAGTTTGCGTTTTGGGTCTGTTTGTTACATTTTTCATCACGATGTAGTCTGAGGCTAGCCGCGCACTAGCAATTTTTAGTTGCGAAACTGCTTAAGCCTAGTACGCAGATCGGGAAAAATTTTGTCTCCCATACATTTTTTTTCCTGGGACAAATTTTGTCTCGAATATTTTTCCTAGCAGTACGCAGTTCGCGCGCAAAATTCATACTATTGTGAATTGCTCTTCAAAATGTCTCCACTAAATTTTGCCAGGAAAAAGAATGATACAAGCATTATTTTGCGGGACAAATTTTGACAGCCGAAAGTGATTTTTGTAAAAACTGTTTTTTTGTAAAATGTGCTGATGCTTCTCTTAAAAGCGTCAAGAGGAGATTCCAAAAAGGTATGAACGACTTTTGTAAGACAACCCGTTCCAGAGATATACTAAAAAACACATTAAATTAGATTTCATCTCTCCAACTTCAAACTTTTGCGCGAGATTTGGAAAAGTTTTGTAGAGATTAAAATTGTAGAGATAAAATTTGTCTTGTCTCGATCTGCGTACTAGGCTATATAATAAAATTTGGTGTTCAAGGAAATGATAACTTTACAAGAGATGCAATTATTTCTATTTTTCATGACTTGCTTTAATCCGAGGCCACACGATCAAGCCTAGTACGCAGATCGGGAAAAATTTTGTCTCCCATACATTTTTTTTCCTGGGACAAATTTTGTCTCGAATATTTTTCCTAGCAGTACGCAGTTCGCGCGCAAAATTCATACTATTGTGAATTGCTCTTCAAAATGTCTCCACTAAATTTTGCCAGGAAAAAGAATGATACAAGCATTATTTTGCGGGACAAATTTTGACAGCCGAAAGTGATTTTTGTAAAAACTGTTTTTTTGTAAAATGTGCTGATGCTTCTCTTAAAAGCGTCAAGAGGAGATTCCAAAAAGGTATGAACGACTTTTGTAAGACAACCCGTTCCAGAGATATACTAAAAAACACATTAAATTAGATTTCATCTCTCCAACTTCAAACTTTTGCGCGAGATTTGGAAAAGTTTTGTAGAGATTAAAATTGTAGAGATAAAATTTGTCTTGTCTCGATCTGCGTACTAGGCTATATAATAAAATTTGGTGTTCAAGGAAATGATAACTTTACAAGAGATGCAATTATTTCTATTTTTCATGACTTGCTTTAATCCGAGGCCACACGATCAAGCCTAGTACGCAGATCGGGAAAAATTTTGTCTCCCATACATTTTTTTTCCTGGGACAAATTTTGTCTCGAATATTTTTCCTAGCAGTACGCAGTTCGCGTGCAAAATTCATACTATTGTGAATTGCTCTTCAAAATGTCTCCACTAAATTTTGCCAGGAAAAAGAATGATACAAGCATTATTTTGCGGGACAAATTTTGACAGCCGAAAGTGATTTTTGTAAAAACTGTTTTTTTGTAAAATGTGCTGATGCTTCTCTTAAAAGCGTCAAGAGGAGATTCCAAAAAGGTATGAACGACTTTTGTAAGACAACCCGTTCCAGAGATATACTAAAAAACACATTAAATTAGATTTCATCTCTCCAACTTCAAACTTTTGCGCGAGATTTGGAAAAGTTTTGTAGAGATTAAAAATGTAGAGATAAAATTTGTCTTGTCTCGATCTGCGTACTAGGCTTCAGGTACTAGCAAACAAAATGCAATACCCCATCTAAGGAACTTGATCCTTAAATGGCATGGAATTTCTGAAGCCAGGAGAATAGCAAGGAGTTTGACAGCTGCCTACGTTACTGCAAATACTTGCTAGGTATGCACCCAACTAGTCTGTATGGGGTAAATTCTTTTGTTTTCTTGCGACCACTTAAAGCCTAGTACGCAGATCGGGAAAAATTTTGTCCCCCATACATTTTTTTTCCTGGGACAAATTTTGTCTCGGATACTTTTCCTAGCAGTACGCAGTTCGCGCGCAAAATTCATACTATTGTGAATTGATCTACAAAATGTCTCCACTAAATTTTGCCAGGAAAAAGAATGATACAAGCATTATTTTGCGGGACAAATTTTGACAGCCGAAAAAGATTTTTGTCAATACTGGTTTTATGTAAAAGGTGCTAATGCTTGTCTTGAGAGCATCAAGAGGAGATTCCAAAAAGGTATGAACGACTTTTGTAAGACAACGCGTTCGAGAGATACACTAAAAAACACAATAAATTAGATTTCATCTCTCCAACTTCAAACTTTTGCGCGAGATTTGGAAAAGTTTTGTAGAGATTAAAATTGTAGAGATAAAATTTGTCTTGTCTCGATCTGCGTACTAGGCTTAAGTACCCATTCGATAGTAGGTCTTCCTAAAAAAGCAGCAACTTAAATAAATTTGGTGTAGGTGAGCACAAATCTCAAATCATACCCGAATTGCATTGTGAATAGGCTGCAACACCTGTTGTACTTTAATCTTTGTATATATTTATCCACTGCATCTGACATTTGTGTATGTTCATAGATATTAGATAGCAAATAGATCTAGTTTTATACCTTTTAAGCACTTGTCTTGTAAGATTTACTTGAGCAAGGTTTATAGTTTATTTATTTATACCTTCACAATTTCTTTATTTTTGTCTTTAATTTATCTTTATTTTTTTCTTAAATTGTTATTTAACATACAGAAAATATACAGGCAAAAAACAGCGATAACAATTTTACGAAAAGAAATTAAATTGTAATTTGTTATGTACCTGCATATGTATGTACATACATATTAGACTTCTGCCAACTCCAAAATTTAAAAATTTTATTTGATTTTGTAATCTCGAGGCATTTATTGCGCATTAGGCTCCATCGCATACAAATTTCTTTCTAAGTTTCATTGTAATTTTTTAATAAATTAACAAATTGCCGGTGAAAGTTTCTCGCAATGGGAAAGTGGACAAAAAGCCTCTTAACAAAGCTGTTATTCCTGCAATACGTCTTATTCTGTAGTGCAGAAATCGTTCCACAAAAATGGAGTGCAAAATTCACCCCTAATGAACTCGAAGTAGATATGGACACAAATACTCAGGTCCTCCTCGAACTATTCGGTAAGATTCAATACCCTGAACTCTGGGTATAACAGATTGTATAAAAAATATCTCCTTACTCCAAAGACATCGACTCAATAAAAACATCTCGAATACAAGTTCAAAGCGAAAATCCGAACATAGCTCAGGTTATAACGGATATTGTAATTAATTCCGAAACTGACCACTGGTCTGGCAACTTTACTGTCAAGGCCAATTTCCTTGGCCAAACAAGACTTTTCGTTGAGCTCACTACGGCTGACAATGAAATCCAGACATCCACCTCCGAACTAATGGTGACAATCGTTCGCGCCCTCCGCCCCATTGATATTGCCTTCACCGTATCGGTGGCTCTGCTAGTATCACTGCTCTACATAAACTTCGGTGCAGCCTTGGACTTAAGTGTGCTCACCGGTATCCTGAGACGACCAGTAGGTCCAACTATTGGATTCTTCACACAGTTCATCGTGATGCCATTGCTTAGTTTTGGTCTTGGGTGTTTGCTCTTCCCAGACTCAGTGGAAATGCAACTGGGATTATTCTTCACTGGAGTATCACCAAGTGGTGGAGCCTCGAATATTTGGACGGTTCTCCTGGGTGGCAACATCAACCTATCGGTCCTTATGACAACGATCAGTAATATTGCAGCATTTGGAATGATGCCACTGTGGATATTCACTTTGGGACATGTGATCTTTAATCGTGGCAAGTTGGGCGTTCCTTATGGCAAGATTGCAACATTTGCCGTATCACTTATTGTGCCCTTAGCCATAGGAGTGGCCATTCAAAAGTGTTCTCCTCGAATAACACGAGTTCTGGTTCGTCTGCTGAAACCAATTTCTACAATGTTGATCCTTTTCATAATCGTCTTTGCCATTGTTACCAATTTGTATTTATTCAAGTTGTTTTCATGGAAAGTAAGCAAATTAAAGTTTTTTTGTAATGTACTGTTTAAATTTATATTTTTTTTTTCTAGATAATCGTAGCTGGCTTGGGTCTTCCTTGGCTGGGATATGGATTAAGTTGGATTGTAGCAAAATTGCTAAAGCAAACCCAACCCGATGCCCTGACTATTGCCATTGAGACTGGCATTCAAAATACAGGAATAGCCATTTTCCTTCTGCGTTTCAGTCTTCCACAACCGCAGGCTGATTTGACCACAGTTATACCAGTTTCAGTGGCTATTATGACGCCATTCCCACTGTTGGCTTTGTATTTGTGTCGGAAATTTATGGATCGTCGGTCTGCGTCGAATTCAGGCGAATCTCAAAGTATAATCTAGTATCTCGTCGATGCAGGCAATTTTTATTTTTAATCACTTTTTTTATTGTGAGAAGATAGATTATTGTTTTTTTTTTTAAATACAATTTCTTTTCCATAATGTTAAGCTTAAGTCAACTTTTTATTGAATAAAATATTTGTTTTGTTTCAGTACTATTGTATACTGTATCTATAGGTTGTATGAATAAAACTTTATATGTACATAATGTATATAATATCTGAGCAAAATATTTAATTGCATCCAAAAGATAAGGTAAGATCGCAAGTTTTTGAAGACAGATGAAGTTTTCAAATGTTAACGGTGATTTGAAATACCAAGTATAATCCTGATTTGAATTTAAATCTTTGTTAAAGTAAGTTAACTTAAATAATCTGAAGTGCAAGTAATATAAACTTTAAGTCTTAATACAAACTGATTTACATATATAACGTAGGGCCTTCAAACTGGGGCCCTATTTTGTAAAACGATTATCGTTGAAATTACTTCGTTATCGTTGAAATGCGATTATGTTTAACGAGAATCGTTTAATTTTAACGATACTCGTTAGTTCCAACGACTGCCATATACCTATCGTTAAACGTTCGTTTGATCGTTTCTTGATTTATAATTTTTTTTTTCATTTATTTATGTCAATTTTTGACATTCCTAATAGTCGAAAAGTTGGTTGCACTTCAAAAAAAAATGTTAAAAAATGTTTTTTTCGGTTAAGCTTGGCAACATCTTTTGTACCCCTTTTTCGTTTTACTTAATCGCTCTTTGTCGTGACTATCGTATTCCTCAGTATCGTTGACTTGCCGCTCGTTTCGTAATACAAAATAGGGCCCCTGGGGTTGTATAATTTTCGACGACCACTCACGGGAGACAAATTTTCCGTCGTTATAAGCGGATGTCGCTATAACTGAATGAAACAATTTTCTTTTTAATAACAAATTTGTATCAAACAAAATAAACTCTTGAAGCATTCAAATAAACCTAACTGTATCATGTCTAGATACGCAACACAGGAAAAAGGAATACTCTTGAGAAAATTCTCTTGGATTTTGTTTTCGTTATATCCGAACTTCATGAGAAACAACACCCGTAATAATGGTCGTTATAGCCGAAGTCGTTAAAACCGGAAGATATTAGTAACAATTTAGTGCCAAACCAAACTTTAGCTTTAAGTTTCGTCGTTATAACCGAAATGTCGTTATAACCGAAGTCACTATATGCGAATTTCAATGTATTTCAATATGCAGAAAAACAAAAATAAAATATCCTGTCGAAATAAAAGTGCTGATATTGGTAAAAAGAAGAGCTCGAAGAAAATGACAAAGTACGAGATTTCCAAGCGATAAACACCGCAAACACAAAACCCGCCACATCATTGGAAAATTGCAGAAGTCATTGTTATACCTAAGCAAGGTAAGCCATCAACATAAGTAACGTCTTACAGATCTATATCGCTTATACCAATTATGGCAAGTGTTTGAGAAACTGCTCTTGAAGAAAGAAGACTAATCCCGAACCATCAGTTTGGATTAAAAAAAAAAAAAAAACATTCCACGATAGACCAAGTGTATCGAAATACGGATGTTGTAGAAAAGGCAATTGGACAAAAACAAGCATGTTCCGCTCTATTCTTAGATGGCATTTGGGACTTGAGTACAAACTGCATAGGGAGCTTCAAGCGCAGTACTACAAAATACTGAAATTCTACGTAACAAACCCACTCTTTTGAGCACGGTACGACCAAAATTACTCGGAACTAAAGAAAATTGAAGCCGGTGTACCCCAAGGAAGTGTCCTAGGACCAACTCTGTATTTGTTATAAGCTAAAGATATTCCAGGGGACATCAAAGCTATCATGGTTACCTTTGCTGACAATACTGCGATATTCGTGCCTGATAAATCCGTTAGGATGGCAGACAAACGCAACAATGTCGAATCAAATTATGCGAAACAAAATCGGCGCATATACATTTTTCAAACAAAAAACAACATAATGTTCCAATTTTGATCAACGGTAAAGCTGTACCTCACGCCAGTACTGCCAGCAACCTTGAAATGACTTAAGATGCAAAGCTAAAATGGAAAGAGCATATCAAAAAGAAAAGAACTGAACTTAAAGTACAGGTTAGTGGTTACTAAGACAGAACTCTGGCCTATCTATCCAGACCAAAATAATATTGTATAAGTGCTAAAACCTATTTGGACGTATGGCTGTACAAAGAAAACAAATGCTGAACCCACCTATATACTCGTATTCCAAAACAAAGTCCTTCGTGGAATAAATGCCCTTTTTTTCATAAGAAATAGCGATCTAAATCGGGACCTTCAAATAGAAATGATCACAGAAGTGATTAAAAACTAAAATCACACAATCACTAACTTCGAAGTCATACCAACTCCGAGATAGAAAGTATCTTAAATAAATGTAAGAGGTTAGAAGAACCAAGCCTCATGAGCTGATGGTCTAAAAGCTATTTAAAAGTGACTTTAAATTAAGAAGGAAAAATCATTTGTCGATCTTTCATAAATTGATTCTGATCCCGGTGGTTTTCGTGCGGTAAGACCCCACACAACTTGGTACCGATTATTACCAATTGTCTTCTGAAGATTTCCATAGACAAAAAGAAAGTTTAATGAACATGATTTTATTTTGACTTTCAAAAAATGATTTATATCAAAAGAAATATTCCATACGACTCGACTCGTCAACAAATCCAGATGAACAACTCACGAAATACGGCGTCACAACGATTAGTATCTATAATGATTTGGTTTGAATGGCCCAGTTTGTGGTACTCCAAGGTATTTCGATTGTTTATCAGTCAATTTAGTCAACTTAACACCTAGTTTCTCCAAATGCAAACTGGCAACTTCTTCGTCAAGGATTTTGGGTAACATGTGAACTCCAATTTCATATTGATCAGCCTTGGTCCAGAGCTCGATTTGGGCGAGAACTTGATTGGTAAATGAATTTGACATGACAAAGCTTGGATGCCCATGAGCGCAACCCAAATTAACTAGGCGTCCCTCAGCCAACAAGATGATGTGTCTGCCATTGGACAATGTATAACGGTCGACTTGTGGCTTGATGTTGATCTTTTCCTTGGCATTCTTGTTTAGCCAATCAACATCGATCTCGCAATCAAAGTGCCCGATATTGCAAACAATCGAATCGTCATTCATGTTGAGGAAATGATGGCTAAGAATGATGCTCTCACAGCCGGTAGTTGTCACGAAAATGGTAGCTTCTTTGCTTGCTTCTTCCATTGTAGTGACTTCGTAACCTTCCATAGCTGCTTGCAAAGCAATGATGGGATCAACTTCGGTGACGATAACACGACCACCAAAAGCACGAAGAGCTTGTGCACAGCCCTTACCAACATCTCCGTATCCGGCTACACAGCACACTTTACCGGCGATCATAACATCGGTGGCACGCTTGATACCATCAATAAGAGACTCACGGCAACCATATAGATTGTCGAATTTGCTCTAAAATAATAGAAATCAATAAAACCAAGACTTATAAATCGAAAATAAATCTTCTCAACTTACCTTTGTAACTGAATCGTTGACGTTAATAGCTGGCACACCCAGGCGACCCTCTTTGAACATTTTATACAAATTGTGAACTCCAGTGGTGGTTTCTTCACTAAGTCCACGAATTTGCTTCAAGAATTGCGGATATTTTTCGTGGACTAGGTTGGTAAGATCTCCACCATCATCGAGAATCATGTTCAGGGGTTGGTTGTCCTTGAACATTATCGTTTGTTCAATGCACCTGCGAATTAAAAAAGCAATTCATGACGCATGTTTTTTCAAGAGTGTTTGGAATTTTCATATACCAAGAATATTCTTCATCTGTTTCCCCCTTCCATGCGTAGACTGGAACACCAGCTGCAGCAATAGCAGCGGCAGCATTGTCTTGTGTGCTGAAGATGTTGCAACTTGACCATTGTACCTGAAATCATTCCAAGTTGATATTTGCAATCGTAATATTTTTAAGACAAGCGTCTAAAGACAGTGCATACCTACATAGTTTGCTATGTACTTTAGGTAATTAATGTCAGTATCTAAGATTAGATGACTCGGTTAAGTTATGAATTATTTATAAATATTTCTGTAAGCCATCTTTTTACGTACTTAAGCACAAATGGTTATGATTATGACAATATGAGTTCTAACGTGTTAAATAAAGATATTCATGTTCGTCCTAACTTCCTATGTACCTATCTACATACATATCATTTGAGATTGATTGCGTCCAAACGCAACCCAATTTCACCACAAATGTAGATATTATACGTACGCGAAAACTGTATCGCACTGAAAGTAATTGTTTTCGTTTCAAACAAAAAGTAACATTTAAATAATTAACAAGACCCTACCCCCAAAACAGTTTATTTTTGTTCACTCTATTATCTTCATAGTCGTCATACTTAGTGTATACGTGCAAATTTTCGTTTGGGTTAAATAGTTATCACTATTATGCTTTGATCTCCTGAACCCAGCCATAAGTTTATCTCTTCAAGAGAGATTGTGGCATGCATAATGAATTGGCTTATTTAAAACTTTACGAAATAAACGAGTATGCTTACCTCAGCCCCTAGTTCAATAAGGGTTTCAATGAGGACAGCGGTTTGCACAGTCATATGAAGACATCCAGCAATGCGAGCACCTTTCAATATCTTGGATGGTCCGTATTTCTGGCGGCAAGCCATTAGACCGGGCATTTCATTTTCTGCAATGATAATAGCCTTACGACCCCATTCAGCCAAGCTAATATCAGCTAGAATTTAAAACAAATTAAGTACATCAGAAAGAATTCAAGACAAAAAAAAATAAATTTAAAAATGCAGATACATGGTTCACGTTAACCTCAAATTGGTGTGCCGACACCATAGAAAGTGCTTGATTTAAACTTACCAACTTTGTATTGTGGTTTCGACATATTTGTTTTCTTTTTTATTACTAATAGATTAAACTTCTTTAATTAAAAAATAAATTTAAAGTACAGAAATACTAGTTGCAAATTAGCTGGCCGATGAAAGAAAACAAAAGCCGACCGAACCGCATGCGAGGTGCCTGGAAGCAAAAGTAGGTTTGACAGATGGATGGAGTATTTATGGAATTTATTCTTGGGGAAGTGCTATCGATTTATAAATAGAAAGTGAGTGCATTCAGTTGATTAAAAGTGTTTAATTTTACAAGACTGCTTTTAAACGATTCAATTTTACTTTGAAATTCTTAAAGCCCAGTACGCAGATCGAGACAAGACAAATTTTATCTCTACAATTTTAATCTCTACAAAACTTTTCCAAATCTCGCGCAAAAGTTTTAAGTTTTGACAAAAATCACTTTCGGAAATACGATGGCTGTCAAAATTTGTCCCGCAAAATAATGCTTGTATCATTCTTTTTCCTGGCAAAATTTTGTGGAGACATTTTGTATAGCAATTCACAATAGTATGAATTTTGCGCGCTAAAGCCTAGTACGCAGATCGAGATAAGACAAATTTTATCTCTACAATTTTAATCTCTACAAAACTTTTCCAAATCTCGCGCAAAAGTTTGAAGTTGGAGAGATGAAATCTAATTTAATGTGTTTTTTAGTATATCTCTGGAACGGGTTGTCTTACAAAAGTCGTTCATACCTTTTTGGAATCTCCTCTTGACGCTTTTAAGAGAAGCATCAGCACATTTTACAAAAAACCAGTTTTTACAAAAATCACTTTCGGCTGTCAAAATTTGTCCCGCAAAATAATGCTTGTATCATTCTTTTTCCTGGCAAAATTTAGTGGAGAAATTTTGAAGAGCAATTCACAATAGTATGAATTTTGCGCGCGAACTGCGTACTGCTCGGAAAAATAACCGAGACAAAATTTGTCCCAGGAAAAAAAATGTATGGGAGACAAAATTTTTCCCGATCTGCGTACTAGGCTTAACTGCGTACTGCTCGGAAAAATATCCGAGACAAAATTTGTCCCAGGAAAAAAATGTATGGGAGACAAAATTTTTCCCGATCTGCGTACTAGGCTTAAAGCTTGTCGTCGAGAGACATCTAACTAAAAGAGAAAAAAGATTAAAATTAGCCGTGTTTTTTTTTTGGAAAAGTTATCCGTAGTACAGTAGGATTTTATATGAAAAACAAATACAACATCCGCAGTAGGATCACTGCCGATACTCGAATAAACGTCAAATCTCTATCCGCAGCAGCATTTTACTTCTCTTTTTATCGGCAGTGATCTATCCGCAGCAGGATTTCACTTCTCCTTTTATCGGCAGTGATCCTACTGCGGATGCTGTATTTCTTATTCATATAAAATCCTACTGTACTACGGATAACTTTTCCAAAAAAACACGGCTAATGTTTTAAATGGACCGCAAACAGAATTTGACTTTCTATAGCTTCTGAAAGAATTTTTCAGTGAAAACAAGGGTTAGAGTGTACCAAAACTTAACAGAAAATTAAGAATTAAACTTTAATTTAGGCCATGTATGTATCTTCGGCCAATTCTTTAAATTTATTTGTTTTTTAGTTTTCTCGCTCATATTTTTTATTATTTTTGCCCGTCAAGTTCTATGTAAAAATCTAAAGCTAAGTGTACTTACAATATTGTAAGATCTTACAATGTCTGACAATTATCTACCATTGAGCTGACAAATAAGTTGTGTGTGTTCACGGTTGGTATAAAATCTACCAATCTCTTACAATTAATTGTCAGAAGGCTTAATACCTACCAATTAATTGTAAGAGATTGGTAGATTTTCTACCAACCGTATACACACACTATTAATTGTCAGTTTTTGTTGGTTGTGGAAACTGTGACAGTTGAACCTTGGCTGCAAATTGTCTGACAATGAAAAAATTGTATGATGCTAAAAAACGAACATCTTACAATTTCTTCACTGTCAGAAACGTCAGACAACGATAAAAATTGGCAGGCCTGACAATAAATTGTGTGTGTACACGATTATCAAATACCTTACAATTTACCGTCTTACAATTAATTGTCAGATACATTTTCTGACAATTAATTGGAAGATTACACGATTGTCAGCTAGCGTACACATGATTGTCAGATTTCTTACAATTAATTGTCAGACAATGATCTAACAATTAATTGTCAGACAAATTTTCTGACAATTAATTGTAAGACTACACGGTTGTAAGACATTGTAAGCATGTTTTTCACTGACAGATCTGACAATATTGTAAGATCTACCAATCGTGTACACTTAGCTTAAGTCTTGCATTTAACCGTGTCCGTGTAGCTTTCTTTTATTTTTCGCTAAACTGGCCCCTTTTTCAATTTGAACTGCACCGTATGATTCTGAACAATACAAAAAAGGCAACTGGCAGAATTTTTGCTCGTACTGCACTCTATTCTCTTGTACTGAACACATCCATCGTCGAATATGTTATTATTGGCATCACTTCATCAAGGTAGCTGCTCTTTGAACCTTTTTATCAAAATGGTTCGAGAACAAGCTACGCTGAATATGCATACTAATAAATTGGCTGAATAATATGCTTTCTATCTCACTCACACGCAGGTGGTCGGCGTACTTCACTAAACAGAAGTTCATTCCGAAATTGTCAACAAAAAAAAATTGAACAACCGATGAAACAAGAAATGAGGTAATCCTCCACCGCTTCCAACCGAAACTGACAAATCATTCAAGTCAAACGAAAACGAGAGAGAGCACCGAGTGGACGTCGACGCCGGAGCTTAGTAAAATAAATTCTCGGTGTGTTGTGTTAGTGGTTGTTCTTGTTTTATTAAAAAAAAATAAATTTCTTAAGTCTTGCCTGATTCCTCCTGCATCTTATTCTAAATTACTTTCAATTATGACCGACAAAAGAAAAACATAGAGAAGCAAGAAAAAACAGTGTGTGTGTGTTCAACGCCGCGCCCATCTAATTAATTACTTTTTGTATCGCGAGTTTCACCATTCTGTGCTTTTATGAATAAAAGCAATTCATATTTTATTTTATTTATTTAGTCTTAAGCATAAACTACCTTACTTATTTGATATTTATATTAATTTTCCTCAATTCCCCTCCCGTTCCCAGAGATAGAGAAACGACTGTATGATTATTCAGGAATAAAACGAGGAGTTTTCTGTATAATTAATTCGGAATTGTTTGGCATCTCGCTTTATCTCGTGGTTTCTTGTACTCTTCAGCGCCAGCCAGGTCTCAAACCAGACCGAGACTGAGACCAGTGTGTACATACACTCCATACTCCAAATACGAGTTTTGTAGTGCAACATAAAATACGTACAAGTACAAGTTAATGTGAAACGTGTAAACGTGTTCCTTTTTTGGGTGTGTTTGTGTTAATTAAAGTGCAATTTTAAGTATTTTCTATCTCTACATACAAATTTAAATCTATTTAATTTAAAATAATAAAAATATACCATCTGGGTCTTTTGCAATTTAAAGAAAAGCTCGTGCAAGTTTGTGCCGACTGTCAACCAACACATTCCTTTACATTAATTCAAGGCGAAAGGGAGCAGGATTCTCATTCTAATTTGTGACACAAGGATAACCAAGCAAGGTGGGTTAATTTAATTCATGGACAAAAATATGCATTTTCATATTATTTTTTTTTAAATACATAACTCGGGGAAACTGGGGTACACTTGAACCAAAAACGAAAACAGGTGAAATCTAGAAGATAAAAATGCCAAACCAGATATGTACCTAAATAATATGCACCTATCAAGGTGTAATAAAATATTTGTTTGTCTTTTTACCCAAAAGTCCAACACAAGAAATGAAGCTCAAATGGTTTAAGCTTGGTTAAAATACAAAAAAAAAACTTTTTTTTTGAAGCTCGTGTTGGTACGAGTCTTATCTAGTTTCACTTAAAATCTTGTTGGTGATGTGATCAAATATAGGTATACATAGTATAGTTATTTGTTTTCTGTTTCAAGAGAGAACGCGACTCAGAGTTGACGTCATTGTTAAAATTAGGCAACGATTCTCGACTTGAAGCAAATGGAAGTTATGCTTTGGCCGTATGGGTGGTGGTAAGGTGTGCTTCGAGTTTGTCTCGAAACCAATACACCTTGAGTTTGAGCGTTCTGAGCTTTCTCCGATTTTTTATTTTGTACATAAATGCATTGTTTAATTATATTGGAAGTTTAAGATAATACCTACCTATATTTTATACAAAATTGTTCATTTGTTTAACATCAATATTTAATAGAGATAGTATTTAATAGACAACAATACAAGTGTGTTTCATGAACAATGAACAAAAAGTTCGTACAAAGAAATGGTGTCTGCTAAAGTTGTTCTGCTGAGTTCATCTTCATATTTTTAAGATTTCTTTTGAGTTAGATCAAAGTGTCAGCTAATTTGGCAGTTTGAAATAAGATAGGCTAAGATTTTTCTAAAAGACGATCAATGATAAAAAAGAAAATCAAATAAAATGGAAAAACGTGTTAATTAATTCTGTTAAATTTGGTCATTAAGCACAACTTGTGTGTATGACTTTCCTTGGGTGCATTTAACGATAGCTGTTTTTGTAGATATTTAGATATGTTTAAGCTTATATAGGTATTTACCTAACTAGGAGGTAGACAGGTATTTAGAATCTTGTATAGGGACCTAGCATTACCTAACTTATATCCTAAACCCATATCATTAGAATAGGAGCGATACAACTTATCAGCTTTTGAGATACATACATATATGTACATGTTTAGACTTTAAGGTCACATCATGTCTTTCTGAATTGGCGAATATTCAATTTTTTTAATGTTTCAATGGTCATTTGGGTATTATAGTCGCTAAGCTGATTTATTTATTTAAGAAATATCGTTTTGACAATAGCTGTCAAATTTATATAAAGGGTGGTTAAATTTTAAGGGCCAACGTTGATTTTGAATGAAACACAAATTATTTAGGAAATTATTGTCATTTCTTTTTATTATGATAATATTGGTATGGTACAATTATGTAGGTATGGAACAAAATATCGGCCAAATGGCCGCCGCGACCTCAACGGCACACCTCTATCCGATGGTCCAAATTTTCGATAACGCTGACGCATAATTGAGGTTCTATGCCGTAAATGTGCCGAATTATCTCATCCTTTAGCTCTTGAATTGTTACTGGCTTATCGACGTATACACCTTTTCTTTCAAATAACCCCAAAGAAAGAAGTCCAACGGTGTCAAATCACATGATCTTGGCGGCCAATTGACATCGCCACCACGTAAGATAACACGGCCATTAAATTTGTCGCGCAAAAGAGCCATTGTTTCGTTAGCTGTGTGGCAAGTGGCACAGTCCTGTTGAAACCACATATCGTTATCATCTCACGATAGCGTACACCATTCACAGTAACTGCCTGACCGGCTGATACGGCCCGATGATGCCACCCGCCCATAAACCGCACAAACAGTCACTCTTTGTGGTTGCATAACTATGTTTTATATCTTATATGTTAAGAGAAAAAGCCATTTTATACGTAAAGGGTGGATCTTACAACTCCATGCCCACAAATCGAATCATCTTATTGCAAGAAACTAATAGGGTGAACCGGATCGAACTGTTTGACAATATGAAACATTGCGGCGATGCTCGAGAGATACAAATGTTTCAGTTAGACAACGGTGGCCTATCATTTTTATAGCTCTCTTTTAAATTCTGTCCAAGAGACTCAAGTGGGTTTTTGGAGCACCTACCCAGATATGGGAATTGTACTCGAGGTTCGGAAGAATAAATAACAACCAGATCAGATGGGTTAGTAAAAAACTTCTTGCATCGGCGGATAAGACCTAAACACGTAGCACCGTTTCTGGCGATGTCAAATATGTCATCACTCCACAGAGATGGTCTGTGATGCACATACCATCTCTTCGATGCAAGTGCCACTTATAGAAAGTGGCATTGGGGGAAGGTTACGCTTTAGCGACAGTAAACAGCATTGAGTTTCCGAAGCAATAAATTCTACACGTCTTTGATTCTCCATTGGAAAATGCTGTCAAGATCAGAATTCAATAAGCTTATCATTCGCTGCCGTTGGATGTCCACATCCGAAGGACAAGGATGTGAATCTAAAAACGAATATGAAAAGCTAATGGGCCGGTCGTCAGCGAAACAATTTAGTGGATTAGAAGTTTCAGACAAAAGATCATTTATGAACATAAGGAAGAATGTCGTAGACCAGCGTTTATTTTGGGGATATCAGATTTGAAACTGTCCAATACTACTTGTAATGAACGGTCCAAAAGGTAATTCCTAATCCAACGAAGAAGAGATTCATCGATACCAAATGCACGCATTTTCGATAAGAAAGCTTGATGCCAAACTCTATCAAATGCCTTCGAAATAGCAAGTGCAAGAATCTTACTATTATCCTATTAGTTTTAACATTCTATTTTTTTTGGGCTGCAACTGCCCAAAGATGTGAGTTATACTGAAGTTTTGGACGTGTAAACGCCTTATAAATTGCAGCCACATCAGAAACGGCGTTGTATATGGTGATGAACTTTGAGCTCCTGGGTCAGTTGGATCTTGTACGGGTGTAGGCCCAATTGCGTTCCTTTGACGTACGAATGTTGGCCGATAAATTAACGAACTTTTCGTCTCAAATATGGCTACAACCAAACGTTGAAGAGTCGACACTGGGAAGGGCCACCCCGTCTATCGTAAAATGCTGTTTAAAGTGTTACTTGTCATGATGATTTGATCAGTAACTTATTAATAAAGAATAAATTTGACAGATGTCACCGAAACAACATGGCTGCACAGGCCGCCAATATCTATCCCCTCCAATTGAAAAACCTTTTATCATGTAGTTGATTATTAACATATTTTTTATTTGCTAGTTTTATGTTTTTAACTTTTCTCTGAAATTCTAAGGACCCATATGCTAAAAAATAACACAAATACATTTCAAAAGTTTAACATAAGCCTTAAGTGACAGTGTAAACAGATTAAAAAGCTTTTAAATTGATAATAATGTCGTTTTCCAATAGTATAATAGATATAATAGCGTAATCCGAAAAATCTTCTGGACCTCTTCGATCACAAATGCCAAACGAACAAGTTGCAACGCTTTTTAAGATTCAGGGATGAGTTTCGTTGTAGTTTTGTCTAATTCAGATGTTTTCATTTTTCATAATTTGTAAACATGGCAGAGACTGATTTGAAAAATTGTTATCCTATTTACCAGCAATACTCCTCAATAACTTCGAGAAATTTCTCCACCTGGGGACTTAACTTTGAATGAATGTCCTTAGTAAAAATTCAACAACGAATTTATCATCATCACTTAGTCATTTTCATGATGGGATGTTTGATTTATACAAACAATGGCATTTCAGGATTTTTACTGTTAAAATATGCCCATTTCTGGTTTTGATTCTTTATTTAATAATGGGAGGTTCTCCTTTTTTGCAGACCAAAAATCAATTTTTTTATCCATTTTTTTCTAGTAAAATATGAAGCTAAAACCGTTTGTCCGAATACTTTTACACATGTCGACACTTAGACACATGAGACATGAACCACCAGGTGTTGACACATGAGACTCGAAAAAAAACTTTAAACGCATTTTTCTCGAAAACGAAAAAAACTACTTGACGGATCGTCATCATTTTTTTTTTGTTTTAAAGCTTATTAAATTTATTGAAGTCTGGACCAAAATCAGGCTGATATATCAAAAACATTTTTGTACAGCGCTCAGAAGAGCGAAAAAAAGTGGAAAAAACGAACACTAAAATTCAAGCGTCCGATATTTTTTTGGGCAATAATTTTGGTCTTCTATTTTATAAGAAACTTAAATTTTTTAATTTAATTTAATTTTAAAATTTGGAGGTAGTCTCGTTCCGAGGCGCATTGTTTTTTAACGGCCCGGTATTTTTTGATGAAAAAATTATTTTTTGTGTTTAATATGATAATAAACAAGTAAAACAAAATTTGAATTGATTATATCATTCCTTCCATGAAAAAAAAATTCATGAAAAATTGTCATTTTTGACACTGAAAAAGGAGAACCTCCCCTTAAATACAGAATCGATGTTCTCTTCTCATATAAAGGGTGGTTAAATTTTAAGGGCCGATGTTGAATGTGAACCACACCTAAACGTCAAGTTTTTTCTGCATTTCATTTGACATTTCTCAATTTCAGACTAACTCAATTTGAACCATGGAAAGCTTCACAATCGAGCAACGCGTTAAAGTTATTCAGGCTTATTATGAAAATGGGCGTTCAAATCAAAATGCATATCGTGCACTTCGTGATTTTTTCGATCAATTTAATCGTCCAAATGTGCGTACAATCGGAAACATCGTGCAAAAATTTGAGCAAACCGGGTATGTAGGAGATGTGAAAACACCAGTGCATGCTCGTAACAGCTCGTACTGCAGAAAATATTGCTGCTGTTCGCGATAGTGTGGCTTAATAGTCGTCCACCTCAACTCGTCGTTGTGCCCAACAATTTTACCTCTCACGCTCGTCGTTGATGGACATAATGCATAAAGACTTGCATTTAAACACTTACAAGGTGCAATTGACTCAAGAACTAAAGCCTCTTGACCATTTCAAGCGTCGTCAGTGGTCAGAATGGTGGCAAGAAATGGCAACAGTGGATGATCAATTTTCGAAGAAAATAATCTTAAGTGATGAGGCACATTTTCACCTCAGTAGATTCGTCAATAAGCAGAATTGCCGCATTTGGGCGATTGATAATCCAAGAGTGATTGTCGATGGAGTTAATAAAATAATTTTAAAGGCCATAATGAATTGTTTGCGTTGCGTTGTAGCATGAGTCACCCCATTAATTTATGTACGATCTCATACCATAAACACATTTTTTCGAAACAATAGTCTTCATCTATGTATGTAGCTAGGTATATAAAGTTCAATTAAAATTCACTCAAGTGTTCAATTGCACCCCAAAAAATACAATAATACCCCACTAGATAGATCCGAACGTGCGATAAAGCAAATGAAATAGGAAATGAATGCTAAACTTAGTAACCAATTGACTCATTTAAACGGTGTGTGTTTGTATGTTGGCTCGTGCAATGGATACGTGTCTAGCTTCTGCAAATAGAGCGGCAAATATACAAATCTTACTAAAGCCGGCTAGATTGTAGATATACATAAATTTTGCATTAAATATTTTTCTTCTTTTTAAATATACGTAAACTTACACTTGAATCGTATACGAAAGTAGGTATCTACCTAAATACAGTAAAATTGTAAATGTGAATAGCCTTGCCATTCTATTCATTGACTCATTCAAATGAACTCAATAAGTTAAGTGCAAATGAACAGATGATGAGCATTATACATAACATGTCTTTTTTTCTTTATAATCAATTTCTTAGCAACTAGGTGCTCTCGAGATGTATGAAACATAGTTTTTTTTTGTATATAAATGAAGGAAGCAATGATCTTTTGAGTGATGTAGTCAATTTATAAGATTGTAATTTTTTTTTATTCGAAATTATGTGTAAGAATTATTGTTGTCTTAACTAAATCTAGTTAACTTTAAGTTGACATTGAATGGCACTTGGCCAATCAGAGATTGCATTTTTAAATAGACTTGGAGATGGGGTATTTCAAAAACCTTGATTTGAAAATGTATAGACGATATACATAGTTTCATTGGAAAAATAAAATTAATTATTAATTGTTTTACTACGAGTATGTGTATTTTCTAGGTTTTGAATATACATACAATTTTGCACAGAAGCTAAGGAATCTTCGAGAAAGACTGAAATGGGTTTATTTGCCTTCGGAAACCATTGATCTGTAAGCTCGACTTATAGGCTCAACGAACTAAAGATGATAATCATTTAATTTTTATAGGAAAACGGTTTTAATTCTTTGGAATCGTCCTACCCATTAAATCAAAAGCATGAATATAAAAATTATTTTTTTTTTGATTTGATTAGTTGGTTTTATAAATCTTTCGGTATAACATGCCATTACCAGAATATACTTCACATTAGTTATCCCTTGTTCGCTTACCTAAAGGTAATTCAGTGGAGACTGCGCTGCACGAGGTCGGATCACAAATTGAGAAAAGTCTCGAGCACAAAGAATATACCCTGGCAGCATTTTTGGACATCGAAGAAGCGTTTAACAACGTAAAAACGGAGTCCATTAAATCAGCTCTAGAAGAAGTTGGCGTTGAATCTGCTATTGTGGACTGGATTTCTGTCATGCTCAATGGCAGAATCATTAGCTCGCAACTTGGGGATAGTAATGTAGAGAAATCAGTTGCAAGACGCACTCCACAAGGAGAAGTAATCTCACCAACAGGAGCTGGGGTGTTCTGTGAAGCTCTCAATATTAAATAATCATTCAAACTCCCAGATGAGTGTTGTGTCTTTTAGGCTGAGATCTACGCTATTGAAAAGGCGGCAGAATTGGTACGCACGAAGAAATTCAAAGCTTTAGCCAGTGAGACTATAAGATCCAAGTAACAAAATGCCGAGACATGCTGAACAATATTTGTAACACTAACCACGTCAATCTCTGCTGGGTTCCTGGACATAGTAATATCGAAGGTAATGAAATAGCAGATGAACTGGCCATTTAAATTTGGACCAATAATCCCGATTGACGTGATTAAAAGGAAAACCTATAATACCCAAGGAGCAAATCAATAACTCCCGGTCCTCCAGGAACGACTGCGTTATCTCTAGAAGTTTATGGCCTAGAATTAATGAAAAGGAAGCCCGATATATCTTATCGCTGAGTAAAAAGAACATCAGAATCCTAATAGGTGTACTAACGGGTCACTGCGCCATTGGCACAATGGCCACTAGAATAGGTGCATTGGCACCCGATTTCTGTAGGATCTGTCAGGATGTCGAGGAGATTGAAACCATTAACCACCTGCTCTGTGACTGTCCGAACCTAAAAACAAATCGTTTCCGCTACTTTGGAAACAGGTTTGTTGGAGAACAAGACTGAGCTAATTCTGGGTTTCTAGATTTTCCGTACTAAGATCGCATTCATTCCATTGGTTATTCTTAGAACTTGTAACGAAGTTACAACTTTTTGCCTACCATCTAACCGGGGCAGTCCAACTTCCAACATACATCGCATGGTGCCGGTTCAGCTTAAATTTCAATGGACTTTATCCCATCTGACTGCTCCGCCGACCACATTTGTGCCTTAGTTTTGATAAAGGCCGGGTTTTTTCCCTTGTCTGCCTAAAGCGCTGAAGCGATTTTCTTCAAACTTTTAATTAAGGGTCTTTGGTGAGAGAAGCGGAAAGCCGTTATGAAAAATCTTATTTTTCTCGAAAACGGCTCTAACGATTTTGATAAAAAAGATATAAAATGTGTACCATTGTAAGCATGGTCTATATTTTGGCAAAACTAAATTATAAATTAATGTTATTAACTTTCGTTTTTCTCATTAACAGCTCTCGCGATTTCGATCAAAATACATATTTTAGCGTCTTCAAGCTTGGAAATATATTGAATATACAAATTTTAGAAAATATTTTTGAATACTAAAAAAGATTTACTAATAAGTATCAAGGAACGTAATTGTTCTTTTTTCTTTTTTGAATATTTTACTGTCTGTTATATTTTTTGAAATTTGAGACGTTACAAATTCTAATATCTCTCTCTCCATTTAATAAAAAAAACACGCACTCGGTGATTTATTCATTTGTTTATGTGAATTTATATGTAAAAGAAATATACAAACCCTGTAGCGCCACACCACGCCTTTAATTAAAAATTAATTTCAATTAAAATCCACACTGAAATCTTTTTTTTTTTTTATCAACAACCAATGTGAAAACGGCGAATTTCAAAATAAGTGCATTTAAAAATAAAGATATTTTTATTCTTCATTCAAAATTCACAGATTTATTTCAATAGAGACACAAAAAATTTATTTGGAACACAAAATTATTGCAAAAATAAATAAATTTTCGTAGATTTATCTTCAAAGAGTAGATGAGAATGATATCATCGGCAGCGCCAAGTGTATAAGCGAAGCATGGTCGACTCCCCTCTTCAATTTATTATTATTTGGAACCAAAAGCCCACAAACAAGCTGAAAATATCATCACACACAATAGTATAACTCTGTCAGTTAGCTCAGAAGCAGATGCCATGCCGACCAGTTCAATAAAGCTCACGCACATTGTCTAGTCAAGTTGGATTTTTGTTGGTTTCGAAAACCAATTTGATTTCTTTTTTTTAGAAATATTTAGATACATGTGTTTTTTTTGATTTCCTCATACATATCCAAATGACAAATAAATACATATCTTTAATATCTGTCTTGTGTTTTTGTCATTTATTTCATTTTGTTTAAGTTGCTCAGAATCAGCTTTTTAGTGGTTTTAGTATGTAATCATTATTATGTCTTGTTTGTCATTTCACTGTTTGTGTTCGAAAAAAATTTTTAAATAAAAACTTCGGAACAAAACACCTACCCGAAATTTACTCAAAATAAAAAATTAAGTAAAAATAGATTTTTAATAACATTCTTATTTTATGTAGGTAACATTAAATCATAAAAAAAATCGTCTAATAAATAACGATATATTATTCGTATTATAGGAAATCAAAATATAACATTAAATGTTTTAATGATCTTTTCAGCAATAGTTAAATGTTTTCAAATCTATATAAAGAGACCTTGCTACAAAAGATTGCAAAATGTTTTGTGAATACAATACGAATACGTTTCCACCCAAATTCATAGACGGTTTATTGGCGATTCATCTTAAGAGTACTGGATTGATATGTGATGTTTATTACATAACTAAGATTAAGCCAAACCACCGAAGAAGGTCGTTTAGCGAAGGAATAAGAAAAAGAATTGGCAAACTTGTTTTTTTTTGTATTGTTCTATTTAAATTCATGTGCTTACGCTTTTAACGTTTTTTGCGATATTATTTATAAACAAAAAAAACACAAATTAGAAAGATGTCTCAATTGAAATTGAAAATTAATTCAGTTACACATAGGACATAATGGAGAAAATTCTTACTTATTGTAAGAAAACTATAACTGGCTGAATACAATTGGCGTGTTTCTTTTACAGCTTTAGAGAAATAGAGCTCTGAACAGAGTCCGAGCATCTCGATCATATTCTAAAAATCCTCTGAACCAAGCGTACTCTGAGCGCTCTGAGTTGTTTTTGAAACAGACCTGAATACTTAAGTCTAGTACGCAGATCGGGGAAAATTTTGTCTCCCATACATTTTTTTTCCTGGGACGAATTTTGTCTCGGATATTTTTCCAAGCAGTACGCAGCTCGCGCGCTCTACAAAATGTCTCCACTAAATTTTGCCAGGAAAAAGAATGATACAAGCAATATTTTGCGGGACAAATTTTGACAGACACCGTATTTCCGAAAGTGATTTTTGTCAAAACTGGTTTTATGTAAAAGGTGCTGATGCTTCTCTTGAAAGCATCGAGAGGAGATTCCAAAAAGGTATGAACTACTTTTGTAAGACAACCCGTTCCAGAGATATACTAAAAAACACATTAAATTAGATCTATTCTCTCCAACTTAAAACTTTTGCGCGAGATTTGGAAAAGTTTTGTAGAGATTAAAATTGTAGAGATAAAATTTGTCTTGTCTCGATCTGCGTACTAAGCTTTTGGTGTCACCATTTTTTTTTTTTAATTTCCATTTGTCAAATGCTTGTGTTGAGCATGTAACTATGTCTGCTCAGTTAATATATTCTGAGCTCATAGAGCGCACTCTGAAAAAGCCTTTGAGTATATATAATATGGAGGGCTCGTTCCTATCCCTAATGCATTGTAGTACTTGCAGTTGTGATAGGGGTCGCTGTCTCACTTTCTGTAAGTTAAGGATACAGCTGTATGCTGTCAATTTGTGTTTACCTTCTCCTCGCACATCATTCTCCGTCACATGTGATATGAAGCACTCGGTAAAATTTCAGTCTTGTTTGCAAAAAACCGCATATCAATAAGCTTTGTGACTGTTTTAATTCTTTACAAATTATACGTAAAAATAAGATCAAACTTTAAAGTGACTGTTAATTGCTATTTTTAAATCAAAATATTAAAGTTCCCTACTTGGAGGCGAATAGCTTCCCCACAATGTGACCAATACAATGGATTTACCAAGGATGGCGACTACAATCGGGAGATCTTTCAACATCTGGACTGCAGTAATTTAGCCTCGACTAAGAGAGATGAACAGCAGAATGATTTTTCCGACATCAGCGATCCATTCCCTGCAAGTGGTTTGTGTCACCTTTGTAATGAGGTAAAGATTAAGGAACTGGCACAATTCCAACCGAAAAACGAGTCCAAATTCGAAGACGAACTCAAGGTGTAATGAGTTTTAGTTGGATTTAAAAAAATTTATTTGTAGAAATATTTAGCTTGAAAAAGTTTTAGTGTTTATTTGGTGGTTTAATGATACAAAAATATTGAATAATAAAATGTTTTTTTGTTTGTTAATTTGTATGCTATTCTTTTGCTCTAACTTAGTATCTTCCCGCAAGGCAATCAATCCTGCCAAAAACTTTTTTTTGGCTGCCGCTGTCAAAAAACTTTGTCTTACCCAAATTTGAGCAGCGCCCCCTATGATAGTCACGCATTTGGAATAGAAACGAGCCCTCCATATTATATATACTCAAAGGAAACAGCCCAGAACATGCTCAGAACAAAAAAAGAAACAAAATTTATTTTTTGACAACTCAGTTACTGGGATAGAAGTCAAAATATTGAATACACACAAACGCAACGCAGCTGCAGTCCAAATTGCATGAGTTGGCCAATATTTAACTTTTGTGTGCAGTACTTTTGACGTTTCAAAATCTAACTATACAAGGTTGAAGTGAGCTTCAAGCTCTCTTTAATTTTACATATAATAGAGGTATTCACAATCCGTTTAACTAGTCTTGTAAAAGTAAAATACTTTTTATATTTTCTTATACTCTAACAACAAAATATACTGATTTTGTTGTTGGAATGTAAGAAAATGTTACACTTTTACAATAATATACAAGACTAGTTGCACCGGATCATGAATACTCTATTTGTTTGATAAATTTGCAAAAGATATAAATCAGCTGACCTCCATTTTAGAAATCTGTACAGCAGCATTGTGTTTACGAAAAAAATCACGTTCAACACTTTTTGACAGCTATTTAAGTTACAGTTACAGTACTCCATTTCAGTCTTGTTTGCAAAAAACCGCATATCAATAAGCTTTGTGACTGTTTTAATTCTTTACAAATTATACGTAAAAATAAGATCAAACTTTAAAGTGACTGTTAATTGCTATTTTTAAATCAAAATATTAAAGTTCCCTACTTGGAGGCGAATAGCTTCCCCACAATGTGACCAATACAATGGATTTACCAAGGATGGCGACTACAATCGGGAGATCTTTCAACATCTGGACTGCAGTAATTTAGCCTCGACTAAGAGAGATGAACAGCAGAATGATTTTTCCGACATCAGCGATCCATTCCCTGCAAGTGGTTTGTGTCACCTTTGTAATGAGGTAAAGATTAAGGAACTGGCACAATTCCAACCGAAAAACGAGTCCAAATTCGAAGACGAACTCAAGGTGTAATGAGTTTTAGTTGGATTTAAAAAAATTTATTTGTAGAAATATTTAGCTTGAAAAAGTTTTAGTGTTTATTTGGTGGTTTAATGATACAAAAATATTGAATAATAAAATGTTTTTTTGTTTGTTAATTTGTATGCTATTCTTTTGCTCTAACTTAGTATCTTCCCGCAAGGCAATCAATCCTGCCAAAAACTTTTTTTTGGCTGCCGCTGTCAAAAAACTTTGTCTTACCCAAATTTGAGCAGCGCCCCCTATGATAGTCACGCATTTGGAATAGAAACGAGCCCTCCATATTATATATACTCAAAGGAAACAGCCCAGAACATGCTCAGAACAAAAAAAGAAACAAAATTTATTTTTTGACAACTCAGTTACTGGGATAGAAGTCAAAATATTGAATACACACAAACGCAACGCAGCTGCAGTCCAAATTGCATGAGTTGGCCAATATTTAACTTTTGTGTGCAGTACTTTTGACGTTTCAAAATCTAACTATACAAGGTTGAAGTGAGCTTCAAGCTCTCTTTAATTTTACATATAATAGAGGTATTCACAATCCGTTTAACTAGTCTTGTAAAAGTAAAATACTTTTTATATTTTCTTATACTCTAACAACAAAATATACTGATTTTGTTGTTGGAATGTAAGAAAATGTTACACTTTTACAATAATATACAAGACTAGTTGCACCGGATCATGAATACTCTATTTGTTTGATAAATTTGCAAAAGATATAAATCAGCTGACCTCCATTTTAGAAATCTGTACAGCAGCATTGTGTTTACGAAAAAAATCACGTTCAACACTTTTTGACAGCTATTTAAGTTACAGTTACAGTACTCCATTGTGTTCAGCCAGTAATACGGGACTCCTATTCCATGGTTATTTTCTAAGTCAAATCGTGAAAAAGATATAAAATAAGCGTTTTTGTATTAATTTTGATGCTGGTATATTCACGACATGGTGAAGCAGGTTTAGTAAAATTGAGAAATTTTATTATTCTATATGTACTAGATCGTGAACGCACTTTTTCTAATATTCAGCAACACTGAAAAAAATGTCAAAATTTGACATTATTTTTTATATTTGTTCACACAATTTTAAAAATAATAACAATACGAAATGTCATATGCTGAGCTGTCAAACAAAACCTTAAATTTTACACCATTTTATTTTCTTGTTGCAATGGAGTTATAGTTGTAAAAGTGCAAGTCTTGTAAGATTTTGATCAGTATATTTTCTTGTTACGCAAAATCAGTCTTAACATCTGTACCACCCATAAAATAAATTGAAAAACATTTTCGGGTCTGTATTATTGTTCCTGTATTATTTGTTCCTGAATTTTGAGCCTTGACATGCATCTCGCCGTAGGCACCAAATGATGTTTTCTGAAAGTAAGAGTTTTATTTGTTTATGCTTTGAGAGAAAAGTTACGCTTTTCGGCAAGAATAGTTATGCTTTGTACCTAGCCCGTCTGTTTTTTAAATAGATAGGTGCACTCTGCAAACCTTGTTTCTATTTCTGAAAAACATTAAAAGAGCCTTTTTTTCAATAAAATTTGAATTTTTTGAGCTGCAATTTCAATTTCAACTTCAACCCAACTTCTATTGAACCTGTTAATTAAGTTAATATTATTCTTATGAAATATTTTAATTGTAAATGCAACTTAAACTACCGTCGTCGTGGCGCCATAATGAATAAATTATTTTACACATTTTCCATTCATTCTGTGAAATGATGTATGTATAGATATTATAAGTGAATAAACAAATTTTAATTTTTATATAAAGCTAGCGACCGACGCGCCTTTGCACGGCACCATTCCTTTATTTTATTTTTTCTTAAATTTTCCAATGTTTTTATAATAGTTATTCGCCTATTCGGGACGAGACAAATACAACAAATTAAAAACCATGAAAATCGGCTCAGCCGTTCACGAGTTATAAGTGTTTAAACAAACCCGACTTTGTTTTATATTTTAAGATTATAGTTACTTCGTTTCCCAGCCACTGGCAAAATTTGAAGTTATAGGAAATAAATTATTTCATGAAATCGATTTTAGAGTTCTTATTTTACTATCTCTGGCAATAAATGAAGGAATAACTTAACATTTTTTGTCAGTTAGACTGACATTTCTGCTGGTTTTCTCCTTTTCTTGCAGCTTGAAGTTGGAAGTCGCTAGCGAGGAATTTTATTTGTTTATGTTAAATTTTCAATGTTGAAGAGAAAACATTGTCAAACTCGTCGATATTCCGATTTGATATATACAAAAAGTGTTGGTAGCTCGGCAGTTCTGATTCAAATAAGATTACATGCAATAAATTACCCACTGAACGCAGAAATAAAAAAAAACTCAGAAATAAAAACTGGGCTTGGGTTCATAACGGTTTTAGTGATTTTGTATTCCGTTTCTTATTCATTTTCAAAAACTAAACCAAAACTTTCAAAAACAATGGCGCAAAATTTTTAACAGCTCATTAGCGTAGTAGTTAAGTAGTTAATAATCTGCTAAGTTTATTTACATTTTCTTAATTTTAAACGCATTTTAATTGGTATCGTGTTGAAGAAATTTACGAAATTGCTTCCGAAAATATAAAAAACAGTGACAGTGGTTTGACATTTGCATATGTCAAAGTGACATGGGAAATTAGTTTGATTCTAAAAAAATTAATACTTTATTCGATGTATCCCTTGTCATAAAGGTTAAGGGGTTTTACTGCCACGCTGATTTTATGGATTCTATTCTCAGCCGCTGGCATCTAAAAAAAAATATTTATTTATGCGTATTGCGAGAAAGTTACACATTTTCCAAGAGTACATACATATACTATACATATCTCTTGCCATGAAAAATGGATTGGAGAGAATAAATCGCTACTTCGTGGGTTTCCACAAGTTCTTGCACCAATCATTTATTTATTCAAAATTCCTGAACAAGGAGATTTAAAAATTAACCAAGCTAACTTTAAACACTTTTAGCTCTTTTAAAACCTTTAAACTTGACCTAATAAACTTACTCGTAACTAATAATATTCAAAAGCATTGAAACTTTCTACTTATCTATAGTGAAATTTGAATTTTTTCTGAAGGTTTTATTGATTTTAATTTTATCTTCAAACTGCAGAGCTTTATATGAAATGAAATTATACATACACACCTAAAGAAGTTCATTCCAAAGGAAAAAGCTATCCGTATTGTTATATATGTATCTGCAGAAATTCTCCATTAAAATTTGCTGCGGTCACAGAATAAATTTAAGGTTAGCAATTATATTGTGGTTGCAAACATTTATAACACCATTGTACATCAAGGCAGCGAAATGTCATGCAGTTTTATTCAATTTCTGGTAAGGTACTCAGATGTGGATTTTCACCAATGTGCATATGTATGCACGTACTTATCAACCTCCCAACTGAATGATATTGTACCAAATAAATTGGTTCCGACTGTACTTGTAGTCATAATATAGCACATAGTGTTCCGGTGTCTGCACACAGTGATTGTTGCTTCAAACTTATTATACATACCTACAATTACATATGTACATAAATATATAAAAAGATTTATAGATATATTTGACCTAGAAAGGGGTAACAATGATATTGTGTCGTCTGAATTATTGTAGAGGGCAGTACTTTCGATTTGGTATTTTGAGTCCCTATAGGAAATTCTAAATCTGTCTGTGTCCTGCTGGTTTACACAGCATGTGTTCTATTAGAGATTGGAGAGATAATTAAAAGGAAGTGCACATCTAATTCGTTTTGATATAATATACTCTAATGGGAGGGCAACTTCAGTTCACATTATTTATGTTTCATTAGGTTTCAAATAATACCGAAATAGCTTCATATAGCCCACAGTTATACTGCATAAGTTTAAACTCCCTTGGTTTTTACCAAAATGAAGGATATACCTTGTATTGTTGCCAAAACCTTTTCTTGAGAAATCTTGGGAGAAGTTTTGAGGAGACTATAAGGATTCCCTTATTTACTTCAAATCATTGTTAAAGAGAGCTTATCTGTAGCTACATCTTGTAATCAAAAATCTGACAGTTGAGTATTTATTCCTATTCAATGGTTAATAACAAAATGTAGTGTTAATACTAGCTACCCTTGTTCCTGCCATATTTCAGCAATATATTACCATTATCGTACATTTATGGCAAAATGACATTACAGAATTTTGCCGATTTGTCAGTCGTGTAAATCCAGCATAAATAAGCAGTTATTAAACATCGAACTGTACATCAAAACAAAGAATTTATATTTTGTGCTAGATTTACACAACTGACAAGACGCCATATTTTGTTTTGTCATTTCGTACTCATTCCTTGTCATAAGACATTGAATATGGTAGTAAAAATATAATATATAATTATCTTGACAGTTACATATATGAAATGTAGTGATAGTGCTGGGAAAACAAAAAAAAAACGTACAGAAAATAAAATGAAAAAAAAAAAACAGCAATAAATTAAATTTTTTGTTAGTCAATTCGCCTTCACAAGCAACAATTCATTCCGAAAAATTCAGTCACACAATGGAAAATTCCAATGAAAATCTCAGCTCTGCTGCAATCGATGCAGAAATAGTTTGACATCTTATGTCAGTTAAACTGGCATAAATGCATGTTTTAAGCTGCTGCTTACTTTTCATGAAGGGTCGAGTCCAGTCTGTGTAATTTGTTTGTTTTCATATTCAGTTGACAGTGTTACAAAGTCAACATACTACCTATGATGAATTGGAAATTAAATTTCATGAAATAATTTTGCCACTGAATGCAGAAATAAAAGTTGCTTAAATTATTTATGAAAGATAGGAATAAAAATTACTTGTGTAGGCGATTCATCAAAGAAATATAGAAAGAAGGATATTTGATTTCCACTGTGTCATATCCGAAACAATATGTCCCATTATAGTGTTTTCGCGATTTGATTACGTTAACCAGCCACCAATTTACTTCTGTGTCAAAACTACCTTTCTCAGAATTGAGCCCTACAAGAACTACCATAAGGAACATTTACTGCATGATGTTATATTTCATTCAGAATGACAGGATCCAAAGAATAAATTGAAATGAAAGTTTGATCGAAATTTAAATCTAAATCATAAATGTGTTTTATTTTAATTTACTTGCTAAACCACATAAAATTAATCAATAATTAAAACCACAGATTTGACACACTAACTACAGAAATTGAATCTAATAGAGATTAATCCTCACTTTGTCAAGGCGAAACTTATAAGAAATTTTTAAAGACCTTGAAAAGCCATTAAAATTTGCTGCAACTCTCAATCAATTTGAGGGTAATTGTGGGCGAAAAATTTACTCCAAGGTCTTGGAAATTATGGACACAATAGTGAAGAAATATATCTTGCGATAATTTGTAATGAAACACAATTTGATTTGACGAATATTTAACTACCTAACACTTATTTAGAGTATGATTATCGTCTTGATTACTGACACTTAAAATGTGTATCCTAAAAATATTCGCATTGTTCAAAAAAAAAAGAAGAAGAATTTGAGTACAACCTATGGAGAATGGAGTGATATCACTATTGATAGCTGATGTAAAAAGACTTGGTCCTAGGTGACTTCCTTGAGGAACTTCTGGAACAAAAAAATTTGCAGTTTAAATATTTAAAAAGTGTATCTTGAGGGCTCTACAAACTCGATTCAGGTAATTCAAATAATGAATTTTTTCAATGTTCACACAATGTACGATTTACGATATTGTTTGATGAATTTCACTGTCAGTATACATTTAAAATAGAACTGTGTCAATCAGGATTGATTCGATTTTCTTGATCCGATCATCGAAAAGTATTGATGATTGAAATCACAAATTTTCATTTTAAGCGATCCCAATTTCAATCATTTGGATGATTCTCGATTATCTATTTAAATCTCAATCATTTCAATGAGTCTCGATTTTCGATATCAGTTAACTCGATTAACCATGATTTACTCGATTCCATTTGTTCCGATTCAATCAATGTGGATTATGAACGCCAAACGGACGGTGGACTGGAATTTATGGGTTAAACTCGGCATTGAAGAACATGATTGATTTGATTGAGTTGGTTGTTGGTTCTTGATGTTGTGGGCCGCAAAAGCAAATGTTGGGTTGAACTGGTGTTATTTGAGGTATCAGGATCCGGTATGTTTACTGTGGGAGTTGAATATTCACTAGTAATGGGAACTTCTTCTTCCTTTGTTTCGGCGCTGTTATGATCTCGATGTCGAGGGGATCATAACTCTCCCACGTATCTGCTTCACACTAGTGATCCGCCTGTGGGGTTCGCCGGGTTGACCTCAGAAATCGGCGGCAAGCCTCCCGGTTTTGTATTGTTCCATTTCTGAGGCCAACTGAATGCTGGTGTTTTTGCATTTGTTTGTACCAGGAGTGTTTAGGCCTACCTTTCTTTTTATTCCGAATTGGAACGTTGTATGATATTGCCTTTTTGACGGGGTTCTCAGGATCTCTCCTTTGAACATGGCAATACCAACTGAGTCGGTCGTGTTCAATTTTTTGGGAAATGGTATTCTTAACATGAAGGCTTCCTCGGATCTTCGTACTTCTAATTCGATCAAGCTTTGTAACTCCTGCTGTCATACGAAGCATCTTCATCTCAGCTGCCGTTAGCTTACTCTCATACTTTTTGTACATTGTCCAACATTGTGAACCGTATGTGAGTGCTGGACGCACAACTGAAGTGTAGAGCTTTCCTTTCAGCTTAGGGGGCATTTTTCGGTCACAGAAGATGGCAGAATTTTCCCGCCACTTCATCCACCCTACGCTTACGCGATGATTGATATCGTCATCACAAGTAGCTTCGTTATTTATCATAGACCCCAGATATTTAAACTTTTCACACTTGGGAAGCACTACTCCATTCAAATAAATGTCTGGAATAGGCCTGTGTGGATCAGAAAATGGGCAGCATAGGTATTCTGTCTTTTTCGCGCTTATGCGGTACCCACTTCCTTCTAGAACATCCACCCATACGTCAAGTGCTCGTTGTAGGGATATCGGGTCTTCACTTATGATGGCTCCATCGTCAGCAAAGAATAACTGATGCACTTTTGGATCCGTCACTTTGCCTTCAAGCAGGTAATCAAGAACTGTAATAAAGAGCAGGGGACTCAAGACACTTCCCTGGTGTACACCTACTGTGATTTCGAATTCTTCGGTGACTCCAGCTGCGCATCTTACTTTAGTAACTGCTCCATCATACATGTCCATAATTATCCGCACATAGGTTTCTGGAACTCCTCGTTGCCTGAGGGCCACCCATATTAGATCTCGTGGTTGCCGATCAAATGCTTTTTCAAAATCAACCAATACGACATGCAAATCCTCCAAAGAATCCCGATGTTTTTCCATAATTATTCTTATACTCTGGATTGCATCCGTGGTTGACTTACCCCCGACAAACCCGCACTGGTCATCAGATAGCCTAATTATTTTTCGCAGTCGGCTACCCAAGACTCGCTCAACGATCTTCATGGTGTGTGACATCAGCTTAATCGAACGGTAATTATCACAGCTTCGAGTATCACCCTTTCCTTTATAAATTGGAAGAAGGTAACTTTCCCTCCATTGATTAGGCATGCGATCACCTCGTATAAGTTTGGAGACAAGAATCATGAGCCATCTAAACCCGATGTCTCCCATCTTTTTCCAAAACTCTGAGGGTATTTCGTCTGGGCCAACAGCTTTTCCCTTTTTGGAGTATTTTACCGCCTCACTAACTTCTTCGACTGTGACGTCGGATACTTCGCTTAAGTTAGGTGAAGCTATTGGAAAGTACAGCCTTGGAAATTGTTCGTTTAGAAGTCCGTCACAATACTGTCGCCACCTGTGAAGAATTTCGTTGTCTTCCACAAGAAGTTGGCCTTGAGCATTGTTAATGAACTTTGGCGAACAAATCTCCTGGGCATTTCTTCTTCTTTGAGCGGCTATTTTGAAGATAGTTGCGCCCTTATTCGTGTTTTGCCGTAGCTCTTGAATAGCACCATCTGTCGGGGTAGAAATTTCATCCAGCTCCCGATACAGGTTTTCTGTATTCTTTGCTTGAATTTGGGCGCACTTCTTCTTCGCTTCTTTCTTGCAGTTTCTATATTCCACTTCGAGGCGTGACTTTTGCTCTGTATCATTAGAGGGGCACTTCGACCAAGCCTTGAAAGCCATTTTCTTTTTACTTATAACTGATTTAGCTTCATCATTCCACCACCATGTTTCTTTGCCTCGTTGGTTGTGTCCTTTTGAAACCCCTAACAGTGTTTTGGCTTTTTCTTTGCAAGTTCTCTGTAGGAGATCCCACATACTTTGTGCTGTACTCTCTTCATTTCGAACTATATCGGTGTTGTTATACAGAACGTTTTGCATATTCGAAATGAAAGCTTCGCCTTTTTCCTTATCCAGATTATACCATTTGATCTTTCCAAAAGTTTTTGTATGTTTGTTGTCGTTCACTGTCTCCATAAAAAATTCTGTCAGTAGGAGACGGTGTTGGTGGGCGATCGCTTCTCCTAGTATCACTTTGCAATCTTTTACCCGGGGTTTCATGAAACTAGATACCAAATGGTAATCAATCTGGGTTTCATTTCCACCACTGCTGTAAGTGACCAGGTGTCGGCTTTGTTTGACGAACATGGTATTTAGTACGATAAGACCGTATGTTTTGCACATGCTCAGGATATCTTCACCAGGAGGGTTCCTGGTGCCGTATCCGAGGCCTCCATGGCAATCTTCATAGTCTTCGTTTGTCTTCCCGACATGTCCGTTCAAATCTCCGCCCAAGAACAAAAACTCTTCCTTTGGGATGTCCTTAAGTAGATTGTGAAAGTCTAGCCAAAATGCATCTTTTTCCACCTGCTCACATCCAATTTGGGGAGCATATGCAGTGACAATATTCCACAACTTTCCTTTAATCACCAATTTAAGGGACATCAAACGGTCGCTGGATTTCGAAATGGTCAATACGCTGCCTAATAGATGTTTTGCAAGGATGATTCCGATTCCGTTTTTACCCTTTTCCGTTCCATAGTAGAACATCTTATAGTTTTTTGTCCTCGTATCCAAGAAACGGGCCCTGTTTCCCGTGTTTCGCCATTTTGTTTCTTGAACACATAAGATGTCCACTCGCCTTCTTTTCATCATCTCTTCCAGCTCGAAGCTTCGACCTGTCATACTGCCAACGTTCCAACTCGCAACTCTCAGATTTTGTATAATCTGCGGCATTACTTTGCTAGCCCCCGGAATCCGTCTAGCTCTGACCCGAGCATTGCTGCTCGGTCCAGGATCAGTACCATGTGTAACAATGGTAGTGCCTGGCGGGGTAGTGTCATTTCGGACGAGTACTTCCATAATGCTTGAATTCACAAAATTATCGAGTATCGACTAGTAATGGGAACTATGTATCGAATAAAAACTATCGATTAACATATGCGATAGTAGCTAAAAGTTAATTTATTCGATAGTACCCAATCATTCAGTAACTATTTATAACTATTCCTAAAATTGCTCTTTTCCGGGACAATAAATAAAATCTATTTTTTTGTTGGCATTTTTAGATTTTTCTTAATCCATCGACATCGTAGCCATCCTTTGATGGAATTTGACAGTTTATGACTTGACAAATAGAGGACGAATTCAGTTATGACGTACATAGATTATAACGTTCCACATTTCGGCCGAAAGCACTAAATCTTTTTTTCTTGAATTTTTTGACACTTTTTAATCCATGGACAGGACATAGTAGCCATAATTTGATGTCATTTAGCAATTTATGGCTTACAATATAGAATATGGGAATATAGAAAATGAGATGACCATTACGTGGAAGCTTAAGTAATAGGTTGATTTTATATAACCACATAAAATATATTTAAGAACAAATAAGAAAGGTAGGGTTAGTGACAACATTTAATTTTTGCTTTCATATGACCCATTAGTATTATTCAAAGATAAGCATTTTTGTCAGTTGAAGAATTTTTGTTTCGCTTTGATTTTATAACGAAACGAAATTATTTTTTTTAAATTTGGATCATATTGTATTCGATCAAATTCGGCACATTATTGAACTGGAATTAAATTTCATCGAAATCGAAATGAAAATCGAATCGGAACAATATTGAATCATTTGAGTGAAATGAAAATGATCGAATCATTTTCGTAATCGATTGTTGAATGATTCGATCATTTGAAATGAACGATTTACACAGCTCTAATTTAAAAGGACCTTGGCCTTTTGGACCTTTGACCTTGGACCTTTTTCAACCAATAACTTGACAAGTAATATTAATGGTGTGTATGTTCCATTAGATGTAAGTAAGATTAATTAATTGGATATCTAATGTTCATGTAGTGTAAAATTTTGCCTTAAAATTACAGATTTGTTTGGCAACTTTTTGTTACTAGTAAAATTAAAAAAAAAACTATAATTCTAGATAAAGAAAGTTAACACTTTTGTGTATGAAACGTCAACACTAAACCTTTGTTGATGTAAAAAAAAAACGTAACGTGAATTTTTGTTAACCACTTACCAAATTCATACGCAGTTTACATCGTTTCGTTCAAAAGAAAACAGTTTTTCCGTTAATAACTCTGTTAGTACAGAGAAGAAGTTCTGTGTTGTATTAATAAATAATCAAATTGAAGCAAAGTGTGATACATTGCTTCGCATTCGAATTGAATTGGCGTTCGTATGAACCTAATAATTTACCACTCGCAGTAGGTAATACCTACCTCCCGTTCGAAAGTGTAATTTTTCACTTTCACTGACAAAAATGTTATTTCGAACGCTTCATTATCATCCAGACACCACACCACACCTGACTAGACTTTTTTTCACCCTAATGAAATATGTATGAATACCTATGACGCATAACATTCTCTCATCTATCCACCTACCCCCAATGGATGAACGGACATTTAAAGTCTAATTTATATTTCCTCTATATGTTTAATAACAATAAACTCGAAGTATTCTGCTTGGCATATTTTCGGCATTTCTGTTTCTGGGAAAACAAAATTCCTTCCGACCCTCAATGAAAAATCAATATTTATTTTCATTTCATTATAATAATTCCTGTAGACGACACACACAAGGGTGTATGGCCCGAAGGAAAATATCGATTTTTGTTGCCGTTAAGCACAAAGGCTCCACATGATTTTCGTCCTGCATATACTGGAACATGTACAAAAATATCAGAACACAGGATAATCCTACGAAGATGGTTTATTGAAGAAGAGCTTAAAAGCTTTTTGTGTGTATCGTCAAGTGTTGCCATATACATATGTAATTATAATGAAAAATTACAAAAAAGTATAAAACATAACATTATGGCATTTAATTTCGCTTTTAGTAGTTGTTGAGAATTAAATGTAAAAATTAAGGCAAGTTCCACGACTAGGAATAACTTATACTCGAATTTAAGTAATACAGCGACTCCGCAGTGATGTTTCCGTAACTCAGAGAATAAGAAGATTATCTTTGACATTATCTGTCAAAACTGCAAATGGTATTTCATTTGAATCAAACGATGAAAAAAATATATTCTTCAATGAATGGTTCTCTGAAATATGGGTATACATGTTTTTACAGTTTCAAAGACTAATTTGTCATGGTTTATTTTGTACTTTTACTACTCTTTATTCAAAATTATGGCAACTCTTTTTGTACAAGTTTAAATATTTTATTTTTTGTTTGCGTAGGTACGAATGAATATATCCTACTTTGTGAATCGTGAATGAAATAATAAATGTCAAACCTTCCCCCCATTCGTGTTGTTCATTTCAAACAATAAAACGAAAGTTCATAACCCTGCGCGTATACATATTTAATGACATCATGCTTAGTCGGATTTTGTTTGAATAATTATTAAAACTTTGAACGCAAGCCAACATTTTTTGTATTTCTTTACTTCATTTTCTTGTTTTTTTTTTTTTATATCTGAAGGCTAAATAGTTTAGATGAAACAGGCATAGATATTTATTTCAAATGATGGTGCTTGGAAAGTGTCATCTCTGGAGGGATTTTTTCTTTTCATTAAGCTTTTTTTACAGTATCAAAAATATTTTTTTATTCTTTTGATTGCGACATTATAACGATGATATTATAAGAAGGAAAAAGTTTGTCTATCAGGTTGCGTGCTTGTACGTAAAAGCAGATGTTATATTGGGACGTTTTTTTCTTAATAAAATTTGTCTTTCAACTTTTTGCAAGTGAAGTGTCTCATCTAGAAGATAAGAAATTAATCTTGTTAAATCATCATCGGATCAGTAGTTTAATAAATCGAACTAACCTTTACCACGCTGAATCGCATTCATTCGTAAATCGATTTCTCACTTCCAGTACTTAAGAATAAATGAAACATAAAATGATTTAAAAGGCATTTGTGTATGATTAAAACTCTACCCATATTTAAACATAAGATTAAGTTTCGGTGAAAACATAGCATAAAGTAAAACCTTCACCCTGTTCATACTGTGTGAATATTTCATTTTAACACGAATTGTAAATCTGGCTTTAAGTGAAAATCATATGTCAGAAAACTCCAGCTCAAAAATAATCAACCAAATCCGAATAATATCAAAAACCGGTAATTCAACGAAGACGCCGAATAGGAAATACGAAACGATTACATTTATGTCATTTGGTCTAATCTGAGCAAAAGAAGTGTCATGTTTAGTGAACGTGTTCAGTTAAAGAAAGAAAACCATTTAAAAGATGAACGCTTTTAGTTTTTTTTAATTATACTTCATTCCGCGGATTGAGGGTGTAACAAAATTCAAAAAGAAACACGTTGAAGTTAGCTACGCTGTGAAAAGAACGTTTTGAATTTAACCTACTTGTATTTTCATTTTTGTTTAACTTTTTTTTTTTTCGTGTTCGCGTATTTTGTATCATCGTGTCGTTCTGCTGATGCTGGTGCTGTCAACGACTTTTAATGTTGTATTTGGGTTTTGTATCCATCGAGGATGGAACTTAAGTTTACCAATGCCTTTTTCTTTCAAAATTTTTTTTTGTTGTTGTTGGGAATTCGATTAGCAATGGACGAAGGGGATGAAGCAAAGAATAATATGAACATGATGAGAATATGTATATTTGGTTATGTGTAAATACCTCACTGATAGTAAAATTTATATGCGTTTGTAATTTATATATTTCGAATAAGGACCCACGTTGCTGCAACGGTTGCCTCGTGTGTATCTAGCATTACGTTCATTTTACCTAGAACCTTAATGGGTAAACCGATTTTCTTAAAATTTGGAACATGTTTTTTCGTTTAAGCCCTAGCTTCACGTAGGTAGAAATGGCGATCACTGGCAGTCTGGCCCTGTGGCCCAATCAGCGCTGAAATGCGCCATTTTGATGCCATATTTTATAAACCTGTAGATGGAATTAGTATGGGAAATTATGGCCATTCTCACGGAGTCATCCAGTATGGACTGAATTCAAAAATAAGAAAGGATCTAGTAGGTTTTGATGTGTCTTATTCTGTGTTTGCTTTTGCACAATCATTCGGAACTTGGATCACTCCCTCAACCAGCTCACCACACTCATCTGAAACCACCACACATGCTGAAAATTTCGGAAATCCAATTAAGTGGACATCCGGCCCCGCACCGTAAACTTCTGTCAAAGCCCTCATTCCGATAGCTCGGGATCTGAGGAATCAAACGGAAGGCACGGCAAGAAGTAACCGAAGTTCGTCGCGTTCAGGAAAGAGATCAAGTCTTTGATCTTCGTTTCAGAAAGTTCGTCAATGTTTTTAAAAAATGACACTAGCAAATGTTTTTCCTAATGACACTAGCAAAGTCGGGTAGCTTAAACTGCCTAGATATTTTCAAAGTCTTAGAAAAGATTCCCGAACCAATACCACACTCCATCTTTGAGCCATCAGTAAAGATAGTGGCGCAAAATATTAATTGAATTAGTACGATGCTAAAGCTGTTTTAGTATGATACTAGGTTAATACAACGTATTTGCAAATTTTAATCGAATATAGCATCATACTTTCTCTACCCTTTTATTAAAGTTAAGATCATCGACATTTGAAAACATCAAAAAAGGTTCGTGTACCTACTTTTGTACACGACATGTCGTTGTTTTAGGTGTGTTCAGAAGCAATTTATTAAGAAAATTCTTTTAGTACGATACTAGTTAGAAAATGTTTAAAATTAAGGATGAGTTAGTAAACTACTATAAAGTTAGCAAATTTTTAAGTAGCATCATACTAATACCTTAATAATAGGCTATTTAAAATTTTGCGCCAGTGTCTCAAAGTCTTTCGTGGCGAAGTTATCATCCCAGTCCTTTACTGAAACCCATTTTAGGGGTGTAGTAGTCAGTGGGAGTCTAAAAAATCTCTATGAAAATCAACTCCTCCGTAATTATTGTTGTGGCCATAAGGTTTGGTAATCCAAGAGTGCGATTCATTAAGTCTTAAACACTGCAAGATACTGAATGTGTAAATCAAGTAGTAAAATGTACAGAGAACGACTTAAAAGGAAATTCCTTAAAGAAAGACCTAACCCATTACACCCAATAAGCCCTAACCCCAAGGTGCCCTAATAATACATGCACTAACGCCAACCCAAAACGAAAATACAGTAAAGGGATTATCACCCTTCTGATGTGTATCCCAAACCAAATCTTACACCCTAGTTCAGTGCATATCTACAATTTTTTGTTAGTTAATTCACTGCCATCTCATTCGAGCGACATTCCTCTTAGTTTTTTTTTTTAGATCACAATCTATAACAAGTTCCATTTCAATTAAATCCATGGCCATATTTTGAAGAAATTACCTTTTAGCGGAATAATTTTCCTGGACCCTTAATTGTCTACGACCGAATCCGAATCCAATGACGACGACGATGTTTGGTATCTTCGTGTTTGGCATTCATCGCTCAAAGTGAAGCTGAATAGTTCACTGGCATGTACGAGTATATAGAATGGAATTAGTCGAAATTAAATTGTACCCGCATGTGCTTAATCGTTTTTGTATATGTGTTTGTATTATTTGAGAATTAGTATAATGACATAATGAATGCTGCTTTCAACCTCCAAGCCTGCATGAGTCAGCAGAAATTATGTCGAGTATCAAAGGTCCTCTATTTCCCAATGAATTAAAACTCCTATGAATAGTTTTGGTGAGAATTGAAGGTTTTTTTTATTGCATTAATAAAAAATAGTACACGGAAGCCGCCTATTCACTGTGTATAAGGGTAAACATTTTATTTTTTTAATTAATTTTCATCGTGTCAAAGGTACTTAGGGAAATCAAAGACAACATTTTGTCTAATTGTTATGTGCATTTAGTTTGTGAAAAGTTTTCATTTAAAATATCTTAGAGTGTTCTGAATATTTAATTGTTGAATCTTTTTTGAGTAAAATACGTTAGTAGTCTTGTTATGAATAAATCTGGGGGGGGCAATAGCTTGAAGAAAACCAGGACCTCGTGGCAACAAAAGCCAGTTAGAGAAAAATTTATTAGAGAACAGTTTGACAATACAAGAAAGCCAACTGGGACTCAAGACTCAACGGTTTCTTCAGGAACGAGATATCATTTCAAATTTAATTCTTTTCAATTTGAAAAGAATAGGGAAGAGTCTATCAAACCGAAAGGAATTCATGGTTTGATTTGAACTGTAAAGAAGATATTATGTCAGAGAAGTAAGTTTCCGATGTTATAAAGCCAACCCCACTGAGGAAACTCGGAGTAAGTTTAAAAAACCTAGAAAGACCTATAATGATCATATTACAAGGACCAAATTTTTGCAGAACCAACAATTAAAGCAAAAAACTCTAAACAATGTTCCAAAGGTAGTTACAATTTTTGGTAATTTCTAAAAAAATGTTCGAAATACTACTTCGTCTTCGGTTCCTATACGCTCGTCTTCAATGAAACCTTTGATAGAGTTTGACATCAAGCTCTCATATCCAAAATGCGTGCATTTGGTATTGATCAATCTCTTCTTCGTTGTATTAGAAACTACCTATCAAACCGCTCAATACAAGTTATGTTAGACGATTTGAAGTCTGAAATTCGTAAAATAAACGCTGGTGTACCACAGGGCTCCATTTTATCTCCGACTCTCTTTCCCATATTCATCAATGATTTTTTGTCTGGATCTTCTAATTCAGAAAATTTTGTTGCCGACGACAGTACTCTCAGCTTCCCATATTCGTTTCCAGATGCACGTCCTTGCTCTTCGCTCCCAAAGGTCATCACTCATCAGTGTTGGATAGATGATTTTCGTATTGCGCTAAACGTGTCGCTTCACAATTGACCACAGATTCTCAATTAAATTGAGGCCAGGGTTGGCTGTGCTGGCCATGTCATCGTCTCAAATTTCTCATTCCAGAGCCATTCCTTGAAAATTTTGGAGGTGTGTTTTGGGTCCCCATCCTGATGAAAAGTAGTTTCAGACTCCCTGTAGCCAGTTGTTGGTAGATTATCCCTTAATATGTCAAGGTATATTTCTTTGTTTATTATTTCTTCAACTTTTATTACAGACCCGACAGAACTCCACGAAAAACACCCCCAAGCCTTCAACGAACCGCCACCATATTTTACTGTCCTATCCAACTTGATGTTGCTGAAGTGATTATCCAACGCCTGACCAATAATACCATCTGCCATCTGCTCCTACTCGATTGACCTTTGTCTCGTCAGACCAAATGACTTTTTTCCATTGATCAATGGTTCAGTTTTTGTGACTTTCAGCTAAAGTCAAAAGTTAATCCAATTGGGAGCCCAGCGTGCAGTCCATTCAGTAACTGGCTTATCTTTGTTTGTGCTGATGCTATCTTTGGTGTTTTGGGCCCGCAACTTCTTAATTTTCTCTCCATCCTTGCATCCAAGTCAGAAAGTAACCGCTTTCCTTCTTTTACTTGCGACTTATAGTTAATATAAGGCAAGTTATGCATTCGTAACGAAATCTAACTCGAGATTTTCATTAAAGTGGATGATAGCGAAGACGAAAAAAGTGGGTCTCGAAATTCTGTCTGTCTGTCTGTTCGACTACAGCCTATACGGCTCGACCGATTTTTTTTTAACTTGGTAGATATCATTTTTAATTTCCCCCCCTCCCCACACGTGTTTTTCTTTTTTTTTTAAAGACCAAAAATAACGGCCATACGAATTTTTTTCGAAATTTTATAAATATTTTTTTCTCAAAAACTGTTCGATAGATTTAAAAAATAAAAACACAAAAAAATTGCATTTAGTTAAAACTAGGTAATGCTTGAAAAAAATGTTCCGAAAAAGGGATATCGAGGATACCCCAATAGAACCATTTTTTTTGTTTTTGATTTTCTCAAAAACGGTACCACCGATATTGATAATCGTTAAAGCAGCCCAAAAATTTGAATAGTGTATTCAAATTTTGTTTCGATTTAAAAAAAAAAATCAATTTTTTTTTTCAAAACGAAAATATTTCGAAAACCTTATACTAGATTTTTTTAAACTTGATAAATAAAAGTTTCTCAATATAATCTACGAAACGTGAGAAAAAAATTTATTTTACCTAAAAATAACGGTTTCCCTATACAAATGCTAAAAAATGGGCTGCAAAAATCGTATTTGTCTCGAAAACGGCGCCTAGAATTTTGATAACGTTTTTTTCTTTTGAAGGTTTTTATAATACAAATTCTATATACTACTGAAATAAATCAGCCAAGTAGAAGACTTAGCACTATTAATGGACTTGTTGAATTATTGATTCAAAATAGCTTTTTTGGCCTTTAGTCCACAAAAATTGGCGTTTCGTCCGGGTGATCTCACATGGACTCATCAGTTGACTGTGAGGACCTTGTCAATACGCAATTTTTGTTAAATTCTTTTTTTCTTTTGATAAATTTTTACGATCTACAGGGTGATTTGCATAAGGTGTGACAAAAAGCTAGGGCGTGTAGGTTGGACTTAGACAAGAAAAAAATCGTATGGGAGGGGGGGTCTATTTCCCCCCGTTTAGGCGGGAGGGGCAATTTAAGAAAAAAACCACTTAAAACAGAAAAAAATTATTAAAAAATAACGGTGATACCTACAGAGTAATGCTATAGCGTTTTGAAAAGCCAGAAATACATTTTTTAATTTTGTTTTTAAATAAAGTTGTTCGATTCAATAGTTTTTGAACAATTAATTTTCAAAATCAAAATTTAAAAAAAAAAATGAAAATTTTGTTTTTAAACAATTTTTTTTTCAAAATTTTACGCAATTAAGCAATATTTTTTTATTCAATATTCCATGCTCTTATTAATTTTTGATCAAACACAAAAAACCGGATGTCAAAATGTTTTGTAGTTTTTGAGAAAGTCAAAAATAACAAAAACTACTTTTGTTACTCCAGTGATGTAAATTGTGGAAATTTGTTACTCCATCTCTGGTAAAATGAGCTTCATCCGTCCAGAATAACCTTCCAAAGTAATTATGTTCAGTTTCACCTCTTAGCAATAATGTTCGACAAAATGCATCTCTCAGTAACTTGTCGTTTGCGGTTAGCTCCTGAACTGGTGTAGTGTGGTACGGGTGTAAATGCTCGGTATGAAGCACTGCCCATACTCTAGTTTGGGGCAACTGAAGCATAGTATCTATTCTCCTTGTGCTAAGGGAGGGATTACGTCGGACCATATCCAAAATTCTTTCCTCTATGTGTACTGATGCAGAAGATGAACTTTCTCTCCCTCGGTGCTCCAGTACTCCGTGTTCTCGAAGACGTTGATGGATTCTTGAAAATATCGTATGACTGGGACACCTCCTATTGGGATACATTTCAGCGTAGAGTCTTTGCGCTTCACGACTTCGACCATGAGCCATACCGTAGCAGTAATGCATATCCGTTAATTTGACATCGTGATATGTTGACGACCTGACATTCAAATTAGAAATAATTTGTACAACAAAACAGGTCGCGTCGCCAAGCCGACCCCACCGTAATAAAAAAGTGGCAGGTCAATTTTAAACCAATGCTCTCACGCAGGTGTTCTCAATGAAAAAATGTGTGAAATATGGTTAATCCAGTACTTTGTCACATTATTGTATGCTTATAACACGATAATTAAAAAAATAGTAAAAAGAAAGTTAATCCTTTCAATCGTAAATTCACCTAAGAATCCAAAAACGTAAAAACTAAAATAAAAGGCTTTTCTTAGAACAAAAGTAGTTTTTGTTATTTTTGATTTTCTCAAAAACTACAAAACATTTTGACATCCGGTTTTTTGTGTTTGATCAAAAATTAATAAGAGCATTGAATATTGAATAAAAAAATAATACCTAATTACGTAAAATTTTGAAAAAAATTGTTTAAAAACAAAATTTTAATTTTTTTTTTCAAAATTTTGATTTTGGAAATTAATTTTTCAAAAACTATTCACTCGAACAACTTTATTTAAAAACAAAATTAAAGAATGTATTTCTGGCTTTTCAAAACGCTATAGCATTACTCTGTAGGTATCACCGTTATATTTTAATAATTTTTTTTCTGTTTTAAGTGATTTTTTTCTTAAATTGCCCCTCCCGCCTAAACGGGGGGAAATAGACCCCCCTCCCATACGATTTTTTTCTTGTCTAAGTCCAACCTATACGCCCTAGCTTTTTGTCACACCTTATGCAAATCACCCTGTATAATTAAATAACAAAAATTTTGAAATTAGGATATTACTGACTGTACCTACCATAGAACCATTTTTTCACATTTTAAATTTCTCATTATTTGCATAACGGATTTTAATGAAATTTTTTATGGAGAAGCTCCTAAAAAAATTGAAAAAAATTGCATTTCAAAACTTTAAAAATAATTTTTTTTTAATTTTAAAAAACAAAAAAATTATTTTTTTTTTGGAAAATTCGATATCTCTAAAACGGCTCAATATTTTTTTTGGAAATTTAATTTTTATTCGTGTAATAATAAAAAATTTAAGTTGGCGTACCAAAACGTTTTCTTAAAAATGTTTTAAAAATTTCGTATATAAAGGCTTATTTTTTTAAGAAACTACTACAACGACTTATATTTTTTTAATAGTTTTCACGCACTAAAGGGAATATGACTACCTCTAAAATGTTTTAGCACAGTGCGAGCGTTTTAGGAAAGTAGGAGAGGATTAAAGAGGAGATACCGATGCACATTGGTTTTGAATGTCTGAATATTATAATGGGAGGGAAATGTATGGTCGGGTAAAGCATAATATTTGTCCTTGCATAAACTTATATTATCCTATTATTAGCTCCAACTACTTTAGGATTTGTTTTATTCATTTGAAAAATGAATTTTATTCTTATGATCAGTTTTTCACTAATAACATAATATAATAACATAATTTTTAAAATTCTTAGCCTTTTCCATAAGAGCAAGTTCGTGCATTTCAATTTTTTTACTATGGGCTTATCAATTTGTTTACTTTTTTTGAATTTTAAGCACTGAAGTTTTTGAAATATTTAAAAAAAATAAATTTCCGCGATTATTCACCCCTTTTAAATAAAAAAAATTACACGTTCAACTACTTTTTTTTTTACAAATTTTCTTCATTTTGATAATGACCAACTTAAAAAGCTCTTAAAACAAACAATTCTCAACATTAAGTGGTATACAAATGTAATGATATTAACTGTAAATATTTGCTCTATTCCGCAATACAATTCTCAGTAAGCGAATATTTTTATAACAACTTTCTTCCCTCCTTCTATTTGCCCGATAAAAAGTTCAAACGATGTAAACATTAGAACTAAATTAACTTATTTTTAATTTTAGGAATAATTGTTTCAATGACACCTAAACAGCTGTCAATTTGATTATCCCTTACCAGGGTATTTCTGACGAGTGAAACATGCTCAACCAGTTTTTACAAGGAAGGGCTTGACAAGTACATATTTGTTGATGTCTTTCTGGTCTAGATTTACCCTACGAAAAAATTTGGTAAAAATGTTGCTATTTTGGGGATTATACTTCTGAATATGTAAAAAAAACAATTACCGGCTCAGAAATCATTAAATCAAATATTGTTTCTCTCCCAAACCGTCTCTAATGATTATACAATTAAAATTTCTTCTACCATTCTATTCACTAACAGTTTGAACAATTTCGATAAGTTTTTTTTATTATTAAAAAAATCTTGGATATAGGTGGTATTACACCATTTTCTCCACGAATTCTTTGATTATTGAGAGAATAATTATGACGCAATCTTACTTAAACCCTATACATAAATTATGTTTCTGTTGAGGTGTGTTATTTTTTTAATCGAAACTTTATAATTAAGATCAAATTAAACCGTGATTTAGAATGACTCGTTTGCTTAACCAAGTTCTTTGACCTTTAACAATTTATCTATCTCCTAATCCATACAAAAAAACCATCTACGTTTTCAAATGTAAGTACATCAACCTTTTCATTGAATAGGGTTTATAGTTTTGTTTTTGTGTTGTTTTCATTTGATAGAAGAAAAAAAAAAAACGTCAAAAACACCCAATCACCGACAATTCAACTGAAAGTAATTACATCTGAATGCAGATTTCTATCAACATACATATATTCAAATGGCTTGTGTTTTCCTGCCCTCAAAATTTATCCCGACCCCTATTAGGCCAACAGCCTGCCTGCAGACGGGAATGCCATTAGAGCTCTAGAAACTGGGAGTGCGAGAAGAAAAGAAAAAAACTAGTTTTCCCTTTACGAGTTGCGACTGGCATGCAGGTTGAGTTTAGTATACGGATGACGCTTCTTTGCTTCAATCTAACACAAACACTCTGCGTCATTTGATTGAAATCGAATTTTTTTCCATAAGAAAATCGAATTCGAGATTTTAATCAAACTTTATATTTCGATGACAAAAATGCGCATTGTCGCTAAAGATAATGCTTCGTCCGAAATTGGTACTCTATTTTAAACGCTCTGAGCCCAATCAGTCAGCTAACAAACGGGGTTGTCTATTTTCATTAATTTTGAGCTCCTGGGTGAGTAGAATCTCGTACAGGTGTAGGCTAAAGTCCCGACGCAAAATTTGTCAAGTTGAAACCGAGTTTTTGTGCACGGCGAGGAATCGACGGCGATATTCTCGGCCAGCCGATTGATGTACGATTCTTGGCTGATTAATTACCGAACCGAACCGGTCGTCTCAAATTAGGTCACCAAACGTTGAAAAGTTGACTTTGAAGGGCCATTTGTTGGTCATTATTTTTCCCGGAAACGAAATTCACATAAAATTTGCGACCTCAATCAGATGCAGTGGAGTGTATGAATATGAATACAAAATGATGTTGCACATTGCACTAAAGATTCCAGACAAAAATTTTCCCGATTTCGCCAACAAAAATTATTCTCTGGAAAATGCATTTTACATCCCTTAATGTGTGTGTGCGTGTGTGTGTGTTTGGTTTTTCACGACCGAGAATGCATGACTATACCGCAACACCTGGTGCAATCGTTTCCTCTTTAGCCGGTTAGATCCCAGTCAGCACGCCGACCGTGTTATTAGAGGAAGGAGATTTTGTTTTTCATCGAAGAAAACGTCCATCTTTAAATAATTTAAGAAAAATATATATACTCGTACTTGTAGCTTAGCCCATTGCTCTGTGTATCCTTGTGCATCTTCAGACTAGTTGCAATGCAACGGAACGGAAAAACTAATCCGTCTGGTGAAATTCATTGCAACGTTATTATTTTAATGCTCTTTATGTTTTTCCTTTTTTATTTCTTTTTCTCAATCTTTGTTTTGTTCGTTCTTTGTCTTTTTTTGCTCACTTTTTCTTTGTGCGGTTTGTAGCTGGATGGAGGTTGGTTGGATGGAACTTGGAAGATCGTGAATTCATTGCCCTTTTGGGAGAATTATTGTGCAAGAGAGGTCGGTCTTTGGTTAACAATTCGTAATTATCTTTTGTACCTACGATACGATACGATACGACCTATCTCTTGCAGAACCAGAACCAGAACTGCCGGATGGCTGGCTAGGCTCTTTGCTTCTTGCCTCTTTCTTTGCACGGTCATCATTATTATTAATAAATTTTCCTGTGTTGTTTTGACTTTATTGTTTGGTTAAGTGCTTTTAAGTCTGATTTCTGATATATTTATAATGTTTATTCCAATCAATCTCTAGAGATGTAAACATTGTTGTAATGGTCTGACACAAAACAAATGTTTTTTTTGCTGGAAATTAATTCTTTTAAAAATGCTTATGAACCTATACCTACTGCTGATGACGAATAATGATTTTGAAATAATTAGAATGCACTTTGACACTATAGTAGTTATGTGACTTTAATTTTCATTTGGAAATAAAATTCTAAATTAAAATGCCACCGCAGGTCATAAATTCAGAGTTCAAATGCGACAACATGGAAATAGTAGAGATCTCAGGGAATAAAAACTAGGTTAACGTGAGAGAAATTATTAAAACACTTCGTAAGTCTTTCAAATCTAGCCCCAATTAAAATGGAATCAAATTTTATTTGTCTATCGCTAAAAATGTATCTATCCAAAAAAGTGTGTATGTACGAGTAGCTCCACTTTCTCAGAAAAAAGGTAATTTTTGAAGTGAAGACTTTAGACGCGTTGATCGGTTTTTAATAGGGAAAAATCTTATGGGTTCGCGTCACCGACATTATAATGTTAACAGTATGGCCCAGATTGTGGTTGTGGATTTTCTAATCGATGATCGACCTTTTTCGATCATCGGTCGTCGATTACTCTATTTCATATTGCGAATGTCGATTGTGATCGAAACTTTTCGATTTTACAGTCGTTTCTTTTCGATTGTCATTTTCTGATCGACGCGTAAGGAAGTTTCTCTTGTAAATAAAATGTAAGTTTCTTTTAAACAATTAATTATTTTAAGGACATAACATTGAAATATTTATTTTATGTAGGTCAAAAGTGATAACAAACAAAAAGCAAAAAGAAATTTTGGTCAGATTGGTGGAGAAAAATGTGAACATCTCGAAGATGGTTTGTGCTAAGAACCAAGCAAAGCAAAGATAAGACAAATTCGCTAACGAGTGTAATATGCGTGCTGATTTTTTTTTTTGGAGACGCTATATGAATGTGTATAATCAATATACCATATCACAGCTGGTATTCCACTTTTTCACAAATATGCATTCTAGCCCGAAGTTTTTTTGCTTCAGAGTAATTTAAAGTAATCCATATAGGGAATCGAATAGCTTCTTATTGCTGACATAAAATTTGAGCTTACATATTTCATTTAGAAGTCCAATGACAATTTTTTGGGCAAGCGAAAGTATTTCAAAAACCAAATATGTGTAAGTGAATACCAAATAAACACCTTTATTCCATAAATCTTACATCGTTTCTTACAGTTCCAGAGCATTAGAGGTGTCTCTGATATGTCTTCGTTTTCTGGTAATTTCAAAATTTTCTTGGCCATTGTCGGTTTCTGTGTTACTATCAGGGCCGCCGCTACCATATGTGCAAAATGTGCGGCGCACAAGGGCGCCAACGTCTAGGGGCGGAAAATTAAGAGATCGATCTAACTCAACATAGCATACTCCAAAAGTTTTCCTTAAGTTATTGGAACCTGTTAACATTTGACCGTTCACTACGTAGTGCCCACACACAATCTATTACCAATCTTTATTCATATTTTGTTTGTGACTGTCGCACCTCACAACAAATAACCTCTTCGATTGCAGGCGAAGTCTAAACTGCTTAACACCATGTCACCATAGATTGACACTTGAGAAATAGCTTTCCACGCAACCTACATCTCAGACCTATAAACTCGAAAAAGATATTTATTTTTTTTTAATTTACAACCCATGTATTTCCCATAAAATAAAACGAAAACAGTGTTTAGAAAACTTTAATTTACTATTCACTCGTATTTTTGTATAAATGGGTATCAATGTTCTGATTGCAATGATATAGCTAAATATCTTAAGTCTAAGTTGGAACTTTAGAACAAAATTAATAGAAGATGATTTAAATCATTGTAAACAAATGTAAACAAACCACCTTAACAAAAGGAAAAAAAAGTTTTGTGCCTCTAAATATTTATGTTTGCTTTTAAATAAGGATTTACGAATAGTTTGTAATCAATTTTAGAATTGAATTGATGAATAACTTAAATGTCAACGGATTGAACAAAATCAGAATAACCCAGAAATTTATCGTTTCATTGGTCGTTCAAATTTGAGCTTTCAATTGACATTCAGAGTTCAGACTCTATTTATATCAAAATATAGTTCGCACACAAATCACAAAATGTCAAATTCCATCAAAGGATACCTAAGATGTCAAGGAGTTATATATAATACTTCTAGATCCGGAAGTAAATGATTAAGGCCCATTTGCTGATACAGAACATAAACGCTTATATTCCACATAAAATCTTATGTATAGTTTATAGTAGAACATAAGCGCTTAGGTTGAACATAAATATTTAAGTTTCATTTCAGCAAATGGCCCTAAGTGTCTTAAAAAGAGAGGTGAAAACAAGAGCTTTTAAAAGTATCAAAAACTACTTTGTCTTCTTTCTGTCAAGCTATAAACTATTGATTTTTACCAAAGGATTGATTTGTCATACATAAATTAAAAACTGTGCTAGGAACTCGAATCTTTGCATTTTATATGAAAATGGTTTTGTTGAAGAAAATTATTCGCAATCGCCATATTTTGTGTTTCCTTTTAAAATAAAAAGCACGACTGCGTCGCACGAACTTGCTCTTACGTAAAAGACTTCAAAGATTATTGCGATTAGATAAAAACTTTTCATACGCATAAAGTTCAATTAAATGACTCAAACAAATCTTAGTAGTAGCTGGAGCTAAGAATAGGTTGCCATGTGATGCAAGCAAATATTATCTTATGCAAAAATCTAATCTAAAAAATAATTTATTAAAATCCGTTCAGCCGGCAATGAGAAATTAAAAAATCGACAAAATGGTTCTATGATCGGTACAGTCAGTAATATATTGATTTCATTTTATTTTTGATTAATTATAGAACGTAAAAATTTATCATAAGAAAAAAATTTATCAAGATTCTCGGAGATGTTTTCGAGAAAAATACGATTTTCGAAAACCATTTTTTAACATTTGTAGAGTAGGTATCGTTATTATTAGGTAATACATTTTTTTCTCTTTATATTAAGAAACTTTTATTTATCAAGTTTTTAAAAAATCTACCAAATCCAAACTAATTTTTTTTTTGAAAATTTGAATTCACAGGAATATTTAAAATTTTGGGGCACTTTATCATAAAACAAATTATTAAAATCGGTTGTACCGTTTCTTAAAATTTTTTGATTTTTGTTTAAATCTATTGCACATAGTTTAATTTTTTTTTTTAATTTCGCTAAAAAACGTGTGGGGACAAAATTTCGAGACCCACTTTTTTCGTCTTCGCTATCATCGTAATGTCAACTTTGATCAAAATCTCGAGTTCGATTTTTTTACGAATGCATAACTTGCCTTATACATACATACTACCTATAATTCTCAAGTAAAAAGAATAAATAATCTTAAAAGGATGCAAATATTGTATATGCTATAACAGAAACTCTCAAACCCATTTACAGGAGAGACCCCCCTCCCCCCAAATCCTAGTCTGACTACGTTCGTTGTATAAGAATTTGATGTAGATTGGAACGCGATAACAACAATGCACGTTTGCTTAAATTTTTCAACTGCGAAATGGAGAATAAATAAAACTTCCACTTATTCAACGTACATATATAGCCCCGGCAACCAAGATATGGGGCGGCAATTTAAGGTTCTTGCACAAGGGCGCACGAACAACCAGCGGCGGCACTGGTTACTATCGCTAATCGATAACTCAATTCCACACATTTTAAAATGTAAATAAACTATTTTAATTTATATTAAAAGAAGAAAACCATACAAAACAAATAATGATTTCAAAAGGTAACACATCATGGAACTGTCAAATTTGAAATATTCGCAATATTCTGTGGGTTTATTCACAATAGTATATTGTTCGATCGATTGAGTTACACAATACAAAATATGAAAACCAATCGAAACAATCGAAAAATTTCGATTCGATTGGCAATCGACAACGGCAATAGGGGCCTATATCTATATAAGTATCTGTAGATAAATGTATCTAGTCAATATGACGTGCCATAATTTGTTCTAAAACTTGATTTGTTGTAAAATTTGATTTGACTAAATGAAAATGAAGTCTAAAAATAAACACTTCCAATTTTCCAATCATATATTGGAAATAAATATTATGGGTTGTGATATTAGGCCTGTGCTATATGCCGTGCGATCGATTCCCGATCTGTGAAAAACGTGACTTGAGCTGAAATGAGCTTTGTTCGATTCGATCGTTCAGTGGAGTTGGAGGAAAGTGACTCATAAAATAACCTCTTAAATCCAACTCATTTCTTTCCAAAGTTTAATCAGAACATTTACAGCCCTTTTTATTATAATTTGCTAAACGGGTGCATAGATATGCAATGCATAAAGATTTATTCATCCGTTACACAAATTCTTATTTATAAAACATTTTCCTATCCATTTTAGTTATAATGAGCTTGTGTCAAATAAAGTTGTAAAAAGTGAGAATCTATTACATTTATCCGTCATAACGTAGCTCATACGTTTGTCAAAAAAATGCTCTCTGGAAATCGTCGGATAAGGTATGTCATTATCTTTAGCATAATACTGGTAATCAAATTGATAGTCATTTTATCATAATTTGCAGATACTCCTCAAACAACTTATTAAGGATAAAATTTCAATAATCGAATATAAAATTTGCAACACTAATATGATGCTTAAGTGAAAGTGACAGTTCAATATTAAAATGGCACTATTTAAACTACAAACGGGCTTATAGTGCCCCTATTAAACGTTATAAATATCATTTTCTCTGTACAATTTTATTTACCCGTTAGAATGAGTTTATAAATAAGAATGTTGATATTAGACTGCGATATGAAATTGTTTTTCTTCATTAAAAATTTTAATTTCTAATTTGAAGTCCAGAATAACAGAATTTATTTATTAAAAAAGTCAATTTATCTAGTAGTTACAGTATTTGTATATAATTTTTAGAAAACATTAAACATTTGTTTTGAATAAAAAAAAATATGTTTTGTTTTCTAAAAATATCAATAAGATTATTATTATCTTCTCTTTTTTCGAACTAAAAAAAATTCCGCATAAATATTTACAGGTCACTGCTATTTTCAATATTAAAAGTAACTGTTCTTTTATCATAAATTGTTTTATGCTTAATATTTCTTCTTACACTGAATGCAATCATTTTCAATGAGTGAGTTCAGAACTAAGAGTATTCATATATATTACATACTTCATTCTTATTAAACTACTGCTATTTTCGTGTTCAAAACTGTATGTATTTTGTACTGGAGTTGGATAAATGTGAAAACAAGACATACTATGTTCATATATTTTTTAATAAACAAATTAAGAAATTTAAATTTTTAATGTTTCAATCAATTAAAAAACACTGTTTTCACTTCTGTCGCCAGTCCTCATGACTACCTATGCTTTATTTCCATTAAAGTGAAAGGGAGATGGAAGTTTCATTTGACAGAATATTTTTTTTAATCAAAAGATGAAAATGGCGTTTAGAATGAATGCATTCAGCACAAATAGGTTCATTAGAATGTCACTCAAAATCCGGGATCGACTAACAGTTGCTGCAACCTTTCAGGGGTACTTCCTCTTGCGAATAATTAAAAAATCTTTAAATATTATCTCTTGTCTTTAAGAAGTGTTGCTCCTCTTAGCGGTTTGTAAAAAATTTTAGATTTCTTCGGTTCCTGTCAAAAACTTAGAAGTGGAATGATTGAATATAATTCAATTGAAACTTCAAGTGACCTTAACGAATTTTAGTGTTGTGGTCACTTCAACTTTCAAATGGGAGTAGGCTTAGACAGAGATACCGATGGAAATTAGTTTTGTATTTATTGTATTCCACATTCGTAAAGTGAAGTTAAATACAAAATCTCTGTAATTTGCACAATTAGTGTGTACTGTTAACTTGTTTTATAGGATGAATACAACTACCTAACTATTTCACTAGAACACTCTTTATAAAAATAGTGACGTGAAAGACATGAAAGACTAACACTACGAAAGTGCTCGAGAGACATACATTTTCACAAAGCTTCAAGTGCAGATATGCAAATCGTACTCAAGCTTATTTAGTATTTTTTCATAAATATATATGTATTTAGTTGACATATTTCCATATAAAATATACGTAACCAGATAACTACTTTGAATCTTAAGAATGTTCAACATAAAATCCTACGCTTAACTTAGTCTCCCAAAAAATAAAAATGTAGGTAATCAGCTAAGGATTCATATATGTATGTAAATAATTTTTTTTTTCTGAACAAACGACTTAAATAGATTTTTTTCTTTATAACTGACAAGACATAATACACGAACATGAGAATTTTGATTAATTTTTTTTTATATGGCAAGATTTTCTTTTAACCTACAAGACATGATTTTCTATTGAATTTATTTCAATAAATAGGATAAAGCATTATGTAATGCTGCATTCAAAAAAAAAAACATAAAGGAATTGTGAGCGTTGTCTACCTGTTTCGTTTCATGGCAGCTCTGATAGTATCAAAAGAACCTTTACTATTGTAATCGTAGTTATGCACAACTACAGCTGTCGCATTTACAGATGTTCCTACCGACACGAGTTGATCAAAAATTCCTCTTCCCTCAAAATCTATTATAAACTAAATAGATTTTTAAAGCAACTTCCTAAACCAGGGCTGTCGTTGAAATAAATTCGTCTGAATAGATGCACTTCATCTTTGGGAATTGATAGTGATGTGCCATCCTATAAGAGTTTTTTCTAAAAAATATGTGAACGAATGTTTCCAAAAGTAATTTAATTAGCATTGATTTATTTTTAGTTAAGTTTAAGAAGAAGTAAATAACTATCTTGCACACAAAAAGTACAGTAATGCAACCAAATGTTCAAAACATTACGAAAATACACAAAATATAAAATAAGAATGATGAGATCAAAATTTTAAAATATTACAACCGTTTTGAAGCTGCTGTGTCCAATTGAAAATGCAAATACTCCCTTCGTACTCAGCTGACATCACAGTCCTAATCCTAATTCGATGCAGCATCGGAAGGAAGAGCAAAACAATATCATCTTATCAAAAAAAAAACAGCTGCCAGTATGATGGTACTATAGCTGTAGTCTGCCCTAATGGCTTTGAAATAAATTTTATTGATGATGAATTTATTTGCTGACAATTAACAATGAAATCAGTCGGGGGTTTATCTCCTGTGTCAACGTATCAAAGTAGTTTTTTCTTTTTTTTCATTGATTCAAGTGTTTAATTGAGGTTCTCTAAATATGTACATTGAATGAATATTTAGTGTGTTTGCATTATTCTTATGTGAAAATGTATCTTGCGACTTCAAGTAGTAGATATATTTCAAACAATATTAGGCCATAGAAATTAAAGTAGCAGCGGCGGCTTGGCCTGGGTTAGGGTTGACACATGGAAAATTAATCCTTGCTACGATAATAATGAATTTTAAAGAATTTGCATTTTAAGGGATGATCCGCATTAACTGCGGTGGTTGGCTTTTTGTGAAATTTATTATGACTTCTTTCATACGGGTTGCCCTCAATTAGAACGAAAAAAAAGGAAATAATAAAATTAAGGGTTAGTCTGCATTAGCAATACAGACACTTTACTAATTCTTTAAGGCCATTTGACCACGTTTTACTTCGCAACATGTTTGAAAAACTTAACGAGAGGGGTCTTGTTTTGTACGTTTGTTTAACGCAAAGAAAATACTTTAATTCAGCAATCATATATAGTGTTTACTAAGCTACGAACATATTGCATCTATTTTTTCGAACTTTATTTCAGCATACCGTAATGCTTCACTGACCGAACAAAAATACAAAAACTACGAAATAATTTACAACAGAGTTTTCTTTAAATCGATATAAAAAACCTTTTCGTAGCATGAAGTAGTAGAAATTTCATATGCATTTCAGTAATTTATTAGAAATTTTAGTTTTCTACTTTCCGAACGATTGTGTTTTGTTTTTTGTTCATGAGTGTACAAAATAATTTCATTATAGTTATAATATTCTGTAGAATCCTTGGGATTTTAAAATATCTGATGAGAAATGTCAAAAAGAACTGACTACCAAACTGATTTGAGCCATTTGTCCGTACTTTTTCGAAAACGACGTTGGGCGGTGGTGAGCATCAATGACGAGCGCTACATAACGATGATGAACAATTTCTTGTGGCCAAAATTGAACCATAGGGACCTTGAGGACGTGTGGTTCCATTGACATTTTGTATGAACGATTTAAAGGTACAGGCATCTTGAATTGGGCACCAAGGTCATTTGATCCCGCTAGACTTTTTCTTGTGGGAATAAACCACAATCGACCGATGCCCTTAAGGTAAACAACGCATGCAATCGCTTAAATTCATCAGGATCTATGGGGAAGAGACATTGAAAATATGACCACTCGGATCCGTGCCACCGTAAGAAGCCGAGGCGGGCATTTGAAAGTTGTCATATTACATAAATAATGGCATACATGGGTCTTTCAAATATTCTCATTGATACTTTCCATTAGTGAGTTGGACTGTCACACCGTGGGCTTGTGTACGATTCGCTGCCACAATTCGTACAGTTCGAGTTCCCTATAGGGAACTTCCAGGGAAAATGAACGCTCCGTTTTATGTTGATTTTAACACTTGACTACCAACAGAATTTTATTGAGGCTTCTTTTATTCAACAATCCTTGTTTTTCCGTTGAAAAATATAATATGCTTTTCTTAGATTATATACTTTGATGAATCTGACAGATGTAAAATTGTAAACTGAAAATAAAATGTGTTTTTTTTTATCATTAAAGTGTCGCCAACATTGGCAGTTATTTGCTTTCAAAAATAGATACACAAATGTCAGTTTCATCAAAGTGAACATTTTGACTTGTGTGAACTCTCTTACCAAACAGATCTATACTGGAAGTGTTGTTATAGGCATAGTTACTTATAGACGTTTTTCTTTTTAAACTCGAAGCATTGAACTGAGCTGTCAAAAAAGAGCTGTATTTCTTTTCTAGCTCAGACACATCAAAGCGTTCAAGTTGTGTTTCTTTTTCTAATACGAGCTAGGTCGAAGCTCAGAATAAAATGACCGAGCAGATGGAATAAAAAGTTTTTGTATGATATGACAAAGACAGACGGCGAAAAAAAAGAAATAAACAAATACAAATTTAGATCGACGCTTTTGACAGTTCAGCGCTCCAATATGTTTCATTAATAAATCGGAGGGCTCTGATCAAACTCTGCTTAGAGCTTACTCGACATGCTCATGCTCTGCTTGTTTTGCTCAGAGTTAAAAAAGAAAAAAACGCCTTTTGGAAGATTGTGTAGCATTGATTTTAATTGATATTCTCCTGAAGAAAATACAGGAATATCAGATATCAGTGTGACATTGGTGAATAATCTGAACTTTTTTGTTTAGGTTCTCTTAATCATACTATTCTTATTTCTTTTTTTCGCATTCAAATAAACTAGATAACCTGTAATTCTGTAATTTCATTCATATTTTTATAAACAAATCTTAAAATATATATAGTTAGTTATTAATATATTATGTTTCCTCTTTGCAGGTAATTGGAAAATCTTATTAATAATAATCATTAATATTATTTACTCGAAGTGCCTAAAAATGCGTAAGTAAAAATTAATCAAATTTATTATTAAAAGAAGAAGAAGTGACTGACCAAGTCATTCATTCATCTGACAAGCACCAGTCCTTAACATTTCAGTGCTTATGTTTACTAGTTGAACACTAGCGTACTTCATAACTCGGCCTATTGCTCAAACGACTTTTTTAACTTTTCCAGTAATAAATATTTCGAACATAATCCATGGTGCGAGAGAGCTTAATTAAAGCTTTCTAGGAATCCTCAATTAGTGGTAGGATGCCGATTCTCAAAAAAATTACACGGCTTTAAGTTCAAGAAAATTCAAATAAAATGAAAATGCATGGATTTTTCTAAAACCACTTTTTAAATTTTGCTTTTTTTTCCTTTCACCAATAAACAGTAAATTCTAAAAATTTTCCATTCATAACTCGAAAATATTTTGACGTTTCCATACAAACTAGGCATCGAAAACACATTGGTAGGTAATTGATGCCGGTAATACATTTTAATTCGCACTAAGTTCGGTAAATTTTCCAGTATCACAGTTTTTCTCCGGTTTCAGCAATCTCTGTAATGAATTGAATTTTACTGCATTAAACAAGACAATGGCTTAACCATGACGAATACTGATGTTTTTTTTTCGTCCAGTCTCTTCGGGCTTGGTAAAAGCAACAGTTCAACCTACGACCTGCATTTGTTCAGAGTTGAAATTGGTTTAACTTGACTCGGTTGAAGTCTCTCAATGGAGTTAGGTTGAATTTTTTCTATACGGAACTTTCACGATTATTTGTGAAATGCAGAAAACTATAGATTGGAAATTATTTAAAACTGAGCTTTTCGATAACTCTGCTCTTTCTCATTCTGATATTGAAGTTTCCAAAACAGCATCCATTGGAACTTTTTATTTTTATTTCAAGAGTGACAAAACAGTTTTGAAATTAAAACTACGAGTATAAAATACAAAAAGTACATTTAATGTTGTTAGAAATCGTCAGACCCAGGCTTACAAATGGATTGAAACGTAGTTCCATCTGGCTTCAACACTGCATATAATCATTCTCTCCATTAAAGGAAGTACTTTAAATGCCCTCTTTTCTCTTTTATAAATTTTGACAGCTTCGGAGAACTGGGGTCTAGTGACTTACACCTCTCAAATATTCCATTGTTACAGGCAGGAATAAATGTAACCTACAATATTCTACCGAGTCCGAACGGCTAAGATAAGAAGCACTTTTTCATGACAAGAGATAATGTTAGTGATATTGTCATTTAATCGCAAGAGACTGCAATCCTGAAAACATTTCTACTTTTAGATGGCTTCGAAACGATCGTCGGACCTTCGGTGTGACAGTTACAAACCATAACGTCAAATTTACTGTAAAATATTTTTGGTATTGTTTTTGAAAACTTATTGTATAAAGAAAAATTTCGTATGTGTCGTTTTAATATATGATTCTCTAATGACCCCTATTACAGAATTCGGCGAATGAGCTAAAGTGACAGTTTCAATTAATTTCCAAACTTTTGCTATTACTGAATCCGACGAATGAAAGTTGAACGAATTTCGGTAGCATGCCCTGCACCACCAACATTCGGTTCAACTTATCTGGTATTACTAAATCCGCAATCCATTCGCACTCCATACAATTTCTATCATTTTACATTCGCACCAATTTCGAGACGAATCTGAAGTGAATTTTCGATTAAACGAAAAAAAAAGAAAATAAACAATGGAAAGCCCAAAAATGTAAGTCAAAAGCTTATCATACTGAATGTTAAAGTGTTTGTTTAACAAATTTTAATAGAAAATCGACAACTAACAATAACAACGCAACCGGAGAGCCAGAAATCTAAATAAAAAAAGATAGAGCACACGGTTGGTATTGAACCGTCCCCCATCCAAGTGCTTACCACTCAAAACGATGCTTGATTTCGATGATCGATAGCGATACTATTATCAAAGCATAGGCCGGTTGACTAAATGTCTGTAGTTGACAGTGTCGATATGAAAGTTCATAAATGATAAGGTAATTTTAGGAATAGACAATGTAGTTCATCCGGCGAATTTCATAATTCAGTTTTACAGTGGATGCGAAAGGTCAACGGATCGAGACAACTCACAGGAAGTAAAATTCTGCGAATTCTGTAATCGACATGAATAAGTTCCCAAGTGTCTTAATTATTTTTTGCTTACCAACTAACCCGCCGAAGATTTCTTCCTTTCCGATTTTAGCATTGAAGTACTCGAACACTACTTTGATATCGTTCTTCGAATCAGCATCGTGCAGTAGGTCATAAAACTCCTTCTTCATAGGTTCAAAGCTTCAAGTGCCTTTTGTTGCGGATGACACCCAAGTGATCACCCCACTCCTATTATCTTTAAGTCAATCGGCCCTAGCGAGGTATCCGTTCGGAGCGGAAAATTGTCCGCAACGCATACTTTATCGGAGGTTCAAATTGCTTTCGAAGTATCCTATCGGAAAGAATAATTATACACAAGTGCGTTGGCGTAATTTGTTCAACGAAGAATTTGTGTCGGACGAAATCGGAAAAACAATTGCATTAAGCTGTCAGAAATTTCACAAATAAAGCAATTGATCGCACTTCAATGCAGTTCGCTGGGTGCGTTAAAAAAATGTCGGAGAAAAATTCCGAACAGCTGTTCGGAAAAATACCTCGAAGCTAAAATCCTCCGAATCGTACGAAATTGGAGAATTTTCCGCTCCGAACGGATACCTCGCTAGGGCCGAATAATTTTGATTCTTAGTCGTCTTCATACGATAACTCTGTATTCTAACATGCAAAATCTTTTATCGACGCTGTAGCATTTTTTCTTTCAATATAATCTGCATTATATTGCATGAAGACAGACTCAAGATTTTGAGTACATCCTGTATGTAAATTGTAGATTCAAACTGACCTAACCTGTACCAAAAAAAAATAATTTGGGCAAAAGAGATTTTAGCTAACAAATCCAAGTAATCAATACTGCTCACAACTGCTCCATGAGGAGGAATATCAAAAAAATCGTCGGTGAACAAGTCTACATATTCAGGCTTAGAATGCAACCTTGTTGGACCCCGTCAGAAATGATTTCGAAACGTATTCAGAAGCTTAAGAGGCTTATCAATACCTGTCTGTAGACTTTATCAAAGCAGTTTAGAAGTTCATAAAGCAATGTCTAAGCTTAAAGCTTATATACATATTTACTGGCGATGCTAGTCAAAACAAAAATGTGGTCTCTGAAGCAAATAATCCAGAACAAAAACCCACTTAAGGTGATTGTTATCTTCTATCCGGCCAGAAATTCTTCCATATAAAATTGCCGCAGTTAAAATAGTCAAATGAACTGTTACCAAACATTTTCAGAAGAGATATCTCCGGCGCCTTGTGAAAATTTTGAAATAATAGAATTACTACTATTATCTTAAAAACGATAGATCGCATTGAACAAAAAGCAATTAGAAAGAAGTGTTTCTATGCATTACATTGAATTTTACTCATCGGACAACGATATCAAATGAAGCAGAATAGAAGAAAAACGGACAAGAGAAAAGAGAAACGTCAAATTGTTGCACCGAAAATTTTACCCACGCGACACAGGGCATTTTTTTCCGTCTCATCTTTCGATTTTTTTTCCCCTTTTGCACTTACGTTATTCGAAAAGTCGCACGCATCTGCATCGTGTAATAGCAGACTTAAGAGTAGAAATTCTACAGATTTGACATTAAATTTGGGTTCGAAAACTTTTATTTGTTCGAAGATTTTCCCCTTTCGAAGATCTTTGATAATTAAATTATAAGCCTATCAGTTTATAGAAAAAAAAAGAAAACTAATTATTTTCCAGATAAAATATTTAATTTACATTCAAATTAAGCGCAACAGACATTCACATAATTATTAATTTTTAATTAAATAATAAATTAAAATATCTATCGATTATAAATGAACTTTAGTTCCAAAAATAAACCATGTCCATCACATTAGATTTCGATTGTGTATCTCATGTCAGACGAGTCACCCAAGGAATAAAAATTATTCTCTGAAAATGAAATCAGAAATAAGAATAAATAAATTAATGAGAATGATAATTAAAAACAAAAAATAGAAATCACTCAGCATTACCTTCGTCACTTTCAAAAGAATAGAACGTGTCATCATCCCTTAGCGATGACCGATTCGAGAGTCGTCTATTCGAACGCGCCTGGCCCTCTGTCCTTGTTGCATATGTTGCTCCAATTGGTGATCCATATATTGAACTGGTTGACATTCTTTCGGATAAACATATTGATCCAATTGGAGATCCGTAAATTGAATTTGGACTCTGAATTGATATATTGTCTAGGTTTTCACAATATTCGGGAGATGGCGATCCTGGTTGATCTTTCTTCGTTCTAATTTCGTTCTTATTACTGTCGTTGTTGTTGTTGTTGGTGTTGTTGCTTGTAGAATCATCCAATCTTACAGTCTGATTGGGAATGGGTGCAGGTCGTCTCTTACTGCTGCTTCTGGAAACTTTTTTCTGCTCGAATTTACCTTCTTCATCATTGGTTCCATTTTGAGATTTTTTGTCGCCGCCATCTTCCTTTGTTTGTGTTCTATTTTTCTCCTTCTGTTCGAAATCGTCAATGTCAAAATTCGATGAATATTGCACGGATCCCTTTTTAGAGTCATTTTCTTTTGTTTTGGCGGCTTTTTGCTCTTCAATCTCGAAATTGCCATTATCGTCATCACTTGCAATCAGCTGAATTCGCGGCACATTTTCGTATGTCGGAGTTTTCTCGAACCTGGTGATGAGCTTATTGACCTTTCCCAGATCACTTGGTTCGATTTCCTCACTGAAATGGCGTCGTAGGGAGCCTTGCTTGACCAGAGGATGAGCTAACCGGACCATCGAATCATTTCGTTCGGGAACGAGACGTGGGGGCTTCCTTAGTGGCAAAGGTGGGGGTGGTGGGGAGAATGATGGTGGTGGCGATGGTGTCATTGTTGGTGCTTCGTCGTCGTCGTCGTTGTCTTCGTCCTCTTCTTCTTCGCTGGATTTTTCATCGTTTTCGTCATAGTTTGCATCCAAACTTTCCTGACTATTGCCGATTTGTGCCGTAATTTTAGTTGGCACTGGGCTTCCACGATAGGCTTTATTGCTTTCGGTACTTTCGTATAAGTTTGGAGTGTTGCGAATTGTTTCTATAGCTGCTTTGGTGCTAACCATAGGAGACTCGTGCTTTACTCGGGTTATCCTCGAAGCATTATCGTAGTCGTCATCATCGTCTGTAGTATCACCGCCGTAGCTTTTGTTCAAGCTCTCTGCGCTAGCTGCTATTATTCGTCTTACCGGGACGTTTTTCATCTCGTCATCAAAGTCTCTAAAGGCACCACCATCGCGATTTGCGAATATATCGATACTTTTGACCTTGTAGAGTTTTTCCTGGCTAAAGACGCTATGTACTTTCCATGGTTCGGAGTTTTCGGTGATTTTATTTAAGCCAGCTATGGTGGATGAAGAACAGCTCTTGTTGCGGAAATTGTCTGGAATCCAAGAATCAGAGTCGTTTGAGTCCATCGAACGTTTCCTTATGTGTCCTCGACTGACATCGAGTTGCTGCGTTGATGATTCCGGTGATGGAGTCATTTCCAAGAAGCTTGAAATGGCATTTTTATTGGGGATCCATTCGGTCTTCGGTGCCTGATATTTGGTCTTGTGAATGATTTCCTTGATAACAGCTGAAGGAATCGGTGGTGCTGGTCTAGTGACTGCAACTGTCAAAGTAGATTCATATTGATCGGAATTATCTTGGTGGAGGAAAATTCGTGGAGTAACTTCTTCATCTTCGTCGTCGTCGAATGAAAGTGACGATTCCATTGAATGCGAACTTATGCCGGCAAGCGGAGGCTTTGAAATTTTGTTCTTTGCGGGATGTTCAGGCTTGTTGGGCTTACGAGGAGCCATTGCGGGTAAAACTGGTGGAATCTCTTCGTCGTCATCAAATGACAATGCCGATACCATAGAATGTGAGCTGAAAACGGTACTCAGAGGTTTCGATACTTTACTCTTTGCTGATTGGTCAGGCTTGTTGGGCTTACGAGGAGCCATTACGGGTAAAACTGGTGGAATCTCTTCGTCGTCGTCCAATGACAGTGCTGATACCATAGAATGCGAGCTGAAAACAATGCTGAGAGGCTTCGATATTTTATCCTTCGTTTGGGGCTCAGAATTATTGGTCTTACGAAGAGTCTTTTTAGGTAAATCTGGAGGAATCCCTTCGTTGTCTTCGTCGTCTAATGAAAGTGCTGATTCCAAAGAATGCGAACTCAAAACGCTAGTCAAGGGTTTCGAAATGTTTGCTCCAATATCATGCTTTGTGGTTTTACGAAGTGCCTTCTCAGGACTTGTTTCAGACTGCAGGTCTCTGGACTTAGCATGGAAGTTCTTCATTTTTTGTACCTGTGCATTAACCTTTCGTAATGCTTTTGTACGAGCTTGTTCAAGTTTCTCTAAATTGCTTGATTTTTGCTTTTGTTGATCGTTACCTTGGGCCTCAGCAGATTCTTCACCATCTTCGGACACAATTTTTCGGCTTCGAATGTGATTAAGTTTTCTCATGAGACTAAGGGATCGTCCGGGAGGTGAGGAAGCAGGAAGCGGTGGTGGTTCTTCCCCATTGTCCTCAGTACCAATCTCACTTGGTCGTTTGATTTTGATACTCTTCTTCCAGTTGCGGAGCCTGTTGGTTGCGGGCTCTTTAGGAGCTCTAATTTCTTCCTCGTCCAATGTCATCGATCGTTCTCCCATTTTTAGCTTTCGCAAACCAGCCTTTAGTTGATCGGACATATTTTGTCTTGCAGACTCTTCGTACTGGTCAGATTCTGACTCTTCAGATGTTTGACGTTGGGGTTTTCGATTTTTCAAACGGTTTAAACTCATTTTAATGCTAGAAAATTTACCTTCTGGACTTGATATAACTGGATCATTGTTTCTCTCCGACGGTTCCGCACGCCTTAAATGGATATTGCTCAATTTCCAAGTCTTCTTTTCGTGATCAGAGTGTTCGTCGAGTGATTCTTGCGATTGTAGATTCTTCTTAGGCTTTTGATCAGTTTCTTCCGAAGTGAATCTATTGCGTATTCCTTTGAGATTCCAAGTGCTGTCAAAGTCGTTAGACATTCCTTCTTTCATTGACTTTTTGAATTTAGACATTCTTGATTCAGAAGCCTTGGGTTGTTCATCGCCAGACTCTGCAGGAATATTTCTATCTGAGATTCCTTCCTTCATGGATGCTTTAATCCTGGAAATTCTTGATGTACCAGTCTTATGCACCGATGGTTGATCATCCCCTGATGCTTCCGGAATGTTTTTGTCCGAAAAACCTTCTGATATGCCTTCCCTCATTGACTTCTTGAATCTTGCCATTCTTGATACACCTTTTTGAACACTTTGTGGTTGTTCATCTCCTGATTCGGCTGGTATGTTTCTATCCAAAATACCTTCGGAAATTCCTTCTCTCATGGATTTCTTGAATCTGGCCATTTTTGATGTGCCAGATTTATAGACAGAAGGTTGCTCATCTCCTGATTCGGTAGGAATGTGTTTGTCCGAAAAACCTTCTGATATTCCTTCTTTCATGGATTTCTTGAATCTGGCCATTTTTGATGTGCCAGATTTATGGGCAGAAGGTTGCTCATCTCCTGATTCGGTAGGAATGTGTTTGTCCGAAAAACCTTCTGATATTCCTTCTTTCATTGATTTCTTGAATCTGGCCATTTTTGATGTACTAACTTTGCTAGCTGGTGGTTGTTCATCACCTGACTCTGCGGCAATGTTTTTGTCCGAAAAACCCTCTGATATTCCGTCCTTCATTGACTTTTTAAGTCTAGCCATTCTTGATGGTCCAGCCTTAGGGTGCTCATCCCTCGATTCAGCAGGAACGTTTTTATCCAAAAATCCTTCAGAAATACCCTCTTTCATAGACTTCTTAAATCTAGCAATTCTTGATGGTTCCTTCGACGGTTGATCATCCGCTGATTCTGTAGGAATGTCTCCTGAAGTACCGTCTTTCTTTGACTTCTTAAGCCTTTTCATTCTAGAAATACCAGCATTCTGGGCTGAGATTTCATTATCCCCCGAATCATGTGGAATATTTTTGCCATCAAATGTCCCCTCCTTCGTTGGTTTTCTAAACCTCGCCATTGAAATCCCAATTCTAGATTGATTTTGATCATCTCCTGAATCAACAGATAAACTTTCCCTTATGCCTCCAGATATTCCTTCTTTCATTGACTTCTTGAATTTTGACAACCTTGAATCGCTGGTTCTATGAACTTGCACTTGTTCTTCCCCTGATTCAGCATGATTGTTCTCATTAAGGCCCCACAAGCTGCTTCTATTTGGTTTTCTTGGCGATTCATCGTTGCTCTCGAAAGACATGGACTTTTGTAACTTCTGTCTCAAGGCTTCTGCATGCGAAATAGCATTCCTTCTCTTTGCCAATAGTGGAGGGGTATCGTTTTGTTGAAGGTGACCCAATTCAGATCGCATTGGACTTGGAACTCCCGATCTTAACGAATCAGCTGGACTTATGCTTCCCGATGACACTGAGAGGCGTCGTCGAGCCTCCTTAAACTCGAATTCATAGCCACCTTCTTCTAGCTCGTCATCTAATTCCTGTTCTTCCAAATAATTATCCCGTTCATACTGGCGCGCATAAATATCCACTTCAATCTCTGTCCTTTTGACAACCGTTTTCTTAGCAAACATATTCTTAATCTTGAATTCTGAAAAGTCCTTATAGGTTCTCTTGCATTTATCACTAAACCTACTCACCGAATTTCCACTTACGGGTTCTCGTGTATCGAATTCATCCGGACAGTTCTCCTCTTCGAAATTGCTTGCCGTCTTGTAAGTACTAAGCCCACTTTCGTGCTTATCCTTGAATCCATAATTTATATTCATCAGCGATGACACTGTAGAAATCCTAGTCGGAGTTCGATCAATAAAAGTAGAAAGTCCTGGCAGAGATTGTGGCGTTATGGGGGAACCTACCCCCATTGGTTCAGCTGGCGATTGTTGCTGGGCCAAATCCTCGCGTGAGCTTTTAAAAATCTTTCGTGACTTAATTTTTGGGATTTTCAATGGTGGTAGTTTATCTATTGAAAATTTTTAAATCACGTCAATTAATTTAAATTGAAATGAAAACGAAAAAAAAAATGGCTGTCTTACTTTTAATGCTATCCACATCGATTTTCTTGTAGAAGCTTTTCAAATCCATATCTTTTTTTTTCGCACAAACTGAATTGAATTCTCATGTAGTGTTTCTTTTCTTCTTTCAAATGAGAATTAATTCTTTATTTTCGAAGAATGTTTTTTTTTTATTCTTGTTTAAATTAATTACATTTGAAAATAATAATAAAATAAATTTTTTTGCAAACAAAATTGTTTACATCTAATATGCGTAGATATAAGCACTGTTCTGAATGGGTTGAAGCTTTAGACGTTGTTGGTTGAATTGATGAACCCATTACCTGCTGGTGGCTAATTTAATTAGTGTAAATTTCTCGGGGCTTATGTGCTATGTTTTGCTTCTAATTTAGCTGAAAGAAGAGATTGCAAATTATTGTTTGTGAAGGAAGATTGATTTTAAGAAAAAGGGGTAGCAGTGCAGCACTTTTTAAGGTTGCAATTTTGTTCTGCAGTGGAAGATTTGCCGATTCAGAATTTCGTAAACTATTTTAAATTGGTTGAGACCCTCTTCCACTTGTGTGCGCCACCTTAAATTTTTCGGCCCAAAACATTGCTTTACCCTTAAAACTATGTATGTAAGTCGGCCAAGACAACTTGTCAACTATCGCTATCAACATTAGGCAACCACCAAAACTGGTTCTCCTGTCTTACCCTGTCTTTCAGGTCCCGATCGAAGACAGTCCTACTGAACCGATGTCGCTCAACTCCGTCTTGTGCAAAGACGTCTCGACTCCTATCCACAGTACTACGACCGCCGTGGTAGATTAGCGGAACCGCCTCTCTATCCTCGATCAACCCTATACTATCTAAATAGAGAAATGCATTAGGTACAATATGGCCACTTAAACGCACACTCTCGAAGTATTCTGTGTTGGGGTAGTAAGCCCCAAAGATTAAGCTATTTGCTGAGGTCATCGCTCTCGCAATGTGACTCCGAATCAGCTTTATCAAAAAATTATCTATTCTGTTAATGTTGGCTCCGTTGTATAGAGTCCTGTTGGAATAGTAATGTTTGTACTCCGATTCTGGTGTTCTGTGTAATCCAAGACAACGTCTAAGACACTGCCTCTCAAACACCCGAATCTTTTCCATTTGAGATGGGGCAACGTTGAACCACATCGGGCACCCATAGGCAATCATCGGCCGGATGAGGGCCATGTAGCAAATCACCTTCCCCCTGATGTCAAGCCGGCTGCTGTAAAACAACCGTTTCGTCAGGGCAAGGGCTCCCCTAGTCCTGTTCAGAGCAGCATTTATATGTCTGTCGAAATACAAATACTGATCCAACCAGATTGCAAGGTACTTTACCACACTTTTACTCGCCAGTGGTTGCCGGTGCGGCCCTACGATCATCAGCTTACGCCATTTCTTCTAGTATCCCTAGGGGCTCTAGCCAACAGAGTCCTAAACAGAATCGTTTTTCATTTCTGAAAGTTTATTTTCAACTTTCTGTAAACACAATATCGCTGAATCTTGTCGAAGTCACGCTGTAAGAACAGCTGCTGTAACTTTTGCAGCTGTTCTGTACGCTATCAGATCATCGGCATACGCAATTTCCTGAGTTAGACTACTTATCAGATCGCTGTTGTAAATACTGAATAGAATCTGCGAGTTCACCGCTCCCTGCTGAAACCATTCTTAATATCGAAGATTGCGGTAGAAGTTACATTGCCACTTTTGACAACAAACTTTCTACCATTGTCACTTTCTACCGCATGTCATAAAGTATATATAATAGTGGTTTACTTATGCCGAGTCTAGTCAATTTTAGATAGAGACCCTCTAACCATACGGTGTCGAAAGCCTTCTCCAAATCAACCAGACGAACACCTGTACACTGATTTTTAGTTTTGTTCCATTGGATATCAGAGACAAGTTTAGACGCGGCATGAATGGTATCATGTCCCGCCTGGAAACCGAACTGATTATGCGGAATCATATTATTGTCCTCCGCCCACTTGGACAGAGCTCTATTGATGACTTTCTCGAATACCTTGCTGATACTCGGTAGAAGACTTATCGACCGGAGATTCTCCTTTCCCTTTTTTGGGAGAGGATGAACCACAGCTGTCTTCCACCGCCCTGGATAATATGCATTATTCAGTGCGTTGTTAAACAGTGTGACATAAATGTTAACTGCTTCCTGAGGTAGATGTCGTAGTACAATATTGGATATACCATCGACTCCCGCTGACTTTTTTTTTGTTTAGCAAGGTCTGTGTCGCTGAGTACAGTTCGTTGTTATATGTATCTTCTACTCTACACACGGGAATGAAAATCACACTGAGAATTTTCATCTCAAAACAGCCTAAAGCGTTCTCATCTATGTACTTTTGACCGATTTTATGCCTTTGCACCATATATCAGGTGCAGGAGTATTGGTACCTTATAAAGGGAAATTTGATTCGAGAAAGGTATGTATTTGCTACTCCACTGCCTTCCTAGCCCAAAGAACTGGTGATTGACAAGAAATTATAAATTGTTTTTATAAATAATAATTGTAAAATTTTAATTTTAAATAAGAATTTTGTAATTGCAATCATTTTTTGAATTAATTAATTATCAGATATTTCAATTATATCTTACATCTGTATAAAGCTATGATAAATTAACAAATCAATGCTTGTATTAGTTTATAAGATATTGTATCTTAATATGCAAGCATGCCAATAAATAAATAAATAAATAAATAAATAAAAAATAAAGGTGATCTAATTTTAGTTATTGTTTTCTCACTTCGTCAAGATCAGGTAAACGGAATCAATGGTCTACTTCGTCGAGGTTGAATAGTATAATCTGTCTTAGCGAGGTATCCGTTTGGAGCGGAAAATTCTCCGATTTTGTACGATTCGGAGGATTTTTTGCTTCGAGGTGTTTTTCGGAACAACTGTTCGGAATTTTTCTCCGACATTATCTTAACGCAGCTGGCGAACTGCGTTGAAGTGCGATAAAGTGCTTTATTTGTGAAATTTCTGACAGCTTAATGCAATTGTTTTTCCGATTTCGTCCGGTACAAATTCTTTGCGGAACAAATTGGATACCTCGAAAGCAATTTGAACCTTCGACAAAGTATGCGTTGCGGACAATTTCCCGCTTCAAACGGATACCTAGCTAGGGTCGAATAGCAGAGTTCGAATCATCATCGGGAGTTTGCCGAAATTATATTTCTATATTCTCAGTACTGACTGATGACAATGTTCTTTTATTCGTTCTTGCAGGCTCTAATTATGGTCTTATAACGTTTTCAGATTTTTTTTTTAAGCTTTTTCGTAAAACTTCCGATCTGCACACTGCTATGATATCATTTTCCTCGATCGTGCGCTTCTATGATTCCCATTGTTTTCTTCTGAGAAGCCGGTGCTACTTCTGAAGGTAGAGATTTCGAGTATCTCCGGTCCTTCCATTCAGCGCCGCTTTGTATGTCTATTGTCTTGCTGCATCGTCAAACCAGGAGTTTCGTTGTAATGTGCGTGTAAATCAAGTCATGTCTAAAGCGCGATTTTAGAAGACTTCCTGGTAATGTTACCAATAATTCTCAATACTTGAGGATATACGATTTTTTAAGAGGTTCTTAAAATCCCGATCGAAAATGAACCTGGAATTATAAACTGATAATTTTATACTTACTCAGGAGATGGGAATGATTCTAAGATAGTTTTCTTTCCTACCAGTTTTAATGCTATCTAATAAATGAAGAGAAGTAACTGATGTTTTTTAATTTGATAGCAATAAATTTAAGACTCAGAAGTTTCGCTAGATCTTTAATCTCTGTGATATCGTCATAGGTCTTAACTTCGAATAATCTCGTCTATTTTAGAACGAGAAGAAATCACATGATAAAGCTTCTTCTTGTCTAAACCCTGTGCATGTTTGGAATAGTTCGGAGGAGTTATTCTCTAGTTGCAAATTGCATCGCGTGTTTTTCAATATAAGGCGACACAGCTGGATCGCTATATAAGGCTTCTGATGATGAATGCTATCATATACGGCTTTAAAGGCAATAAAAAGATCGTTAATGGTACATCTGGCATATTTCCTTCCACATAAACCTGATTGATGATATCTCAAGGGGTATTAGTTTCGGTGCAATGGAATTCTAGGGTGGTTTCGTCTACATATATGTAAGTTGATGTCGCGATACTGGGACCACTTATTGTTGGGTTCTATAATAGACGAATGCATAGAAGAGAGCTTCTCTCTCAGGTCCTCTTTTAAGATTTAGGCAGCTCCAGATAAGCCAAGCTATCCAACATCGAATTTCTTCTTTTGGATAGTTCGCCCTTTCTTTTCGTTCAACAGTCAAGTTCTGAAGTTTGCCATACTTAGGAAATAGCCAAAGTTGACTGAAATGTCGATATGGTTGCTGGTTCGAAAGTCTTGAGTGGATCCTTGGTTTTGGAAACTTTGTGCTAGCTATCACCGTACAATTACTTGCTGCAAAGTCTATTAGTCGGATGTAGTTGCCTGTGGTCGTTTTGAGGAGACTGTGCTTACCAACAAATCTACCGTATATTATCTCGGCAATTTGTTATATTAGTACCCCTTGGTATAATGGTTAGTGCATTGGATTGTCATGCAGAAGATCTTGGGTTCGATTCTCAGCAAAAAAGTTTTGGAGGGGTGTACTATCTCTTGCGAAGAATTGACAAATCCTCCAAGAGTATCTCTTGTCATGAAAAGTGCTGCTCATTAACCGCTCTAAATCGGCAGAAAATTGTAGGTCCCCTCCATTCCTGGTAACACTCACACAGGAATGGTTGGGACTTGAGAAGGTCCTGGTTCTCTTCGAGCTGTTGTACAACTAAATTTATTTTATTTTTGTAACAACCATTGAGTCCGATAATTATTGTTATTTTCCATTTTTGAATTTCTATTGTTTCTATTGACGTTATGGTAATTTGTATTTATATTTATTTTTTTAAATATGCTTCGAACTGTTACCTTCATGATGCCTCTAAGGTTTTTCTTTGTTAATTCTGTCGATTGGAATAATAGTCTTTTTTTCCCGGAGCTGCTGTCAGTGGCAGTGAAAATATAGTTTTCCATTCGAGAGTTTCACTATTCCTAATTTATTCTTTACATTTTCTTTCGGATAGTGGTTCGCATGAATTTTACTAACTGTGTTTGTACCAATTCGAATAACTCGTTATATGTTACCAAGTCTGAGAGACAGAGTTATAGTTGATTCGTTGGAAGTAAAATAGAAATGAATGACAATCATGCGCATTTTGTGGAATAAGAATTTCTCTTTCACAGAATGAACAATGGGTGAACTTATTATGAGTTTTTTTTTATTATTAATGTTTTTTTTTTTTTGTTTAATTTCATATTTAAACTAAATAATTACTTGTTCACTGTTGAGTGCAAATTGTGAATGAAAAGCTAAAGAAAAGAAGTATTGTCTGTTGGCATAAAGGCATTGTGGGACTGAGTGATGACGTTTCGATTTAGATATACTTATGTATATTTTAGCTTTGCTTTGAGTTGTACTTATTTGAACTCAGCGAGGTGTCTCACTATTGTTGTATTTTTGTTTTCTTTTTTTAAATTGCAATTACCTTTGATAGAACTATGTATGCCATCAGTAGGAACGAGTAACGAGTTGTTATTCTCTTGTTTGTCGTAATAACACTATTTATGGAATTTGACCTAAAACTACACAAATGACAGACACGGTTTACACCGACTGTTTCGGAGTTGTTCTACATGTTGAGAATTAAATTATTCAAGCAGCAAATATGATGGTGCGGTGGATGCAGTGTTTTTCGTTGAATCGAACTAAATGGAATGCGCAGACTAAATAAAGGCCTTAATTTGTGTAGAGAACAAATAAGGGAGTGTCGAGATTGCAATATTCTTAATGGTTCCATGATTTACGCTTAAATAAATAGAATGTATGGTAATGTCGATATAACTTGCAGATATTTAATTAAAGGTTATATAATGGCTTAGCGTTGAAGACTAAAGGTCTTGGTTTTTATATTTTTAAAGATAGATCGGGCGTGAAAATCGCCGTCCGTAGTTATTCATGAAAGTGAGCAGGAGAATCCAAAAAAGTCCATTCCAAGGGTTCGCACACTTCAACTTGGCTAATTTTGCATCGGTATCTTGGTCTGTACCCTTAGTTGACCCAAGTGACTCTGAAGCTCAAAGTTAATGACCAAAGACAACGCGGTTTGTTAGATGAATAGGCATCGGAGAAGTTAAAAGAGGTTCCCATTTTTGGATGGAAGATGATCATCTTTAGCCACGAGGCACATTTTTGAATGAATAGCTATGTTTACGAAATTCGGACGACGCGTCGCACATGAACCTACAAGAAGATGTGCAATGCACGAAAATTTACTGTTTGGTGGGGATTATGATCCAGCGTTCGGCGTCGTGATTCGTCCGTTCTCCTTCGAGAACGATGTTAGTTAAAATTATAATAACCATTTGAGGTAAGAACTATCTTACGCGGAGGTGAATTGGCCACCGTTTGCCAGGTTCGTTAACAGTGAAGCCATCGTTATCCGAGGCTTTTGTCTTGCAACTAAAAAGCTTTACTTTTCCGAGAAGCCACAGCGATAGCACGAGCTCGAACCTGGAGCTTGAGTTTATTAGTAAAGCTTCAAAGACGAGGAACAAGATAAACCTCTTCATATATAGAGGACTGAGCTTCGATTTCGTGTATGGAGTACTTAGTAGCCAATATAGGTAGTTCAGTCTGACTGGGAAATATAATTCTATCTGAGTTATGTTTTCCCCTAGAGCCTGGATGAAATGGAACACTCTTTCTTCTCTATTTGTTGATGCCACCAACAAAAAGGTTTTCACTAAGGGTGGGTAGATGTTGAAATGGAATAAAACAAGCTGCGTGTTAAAAATTTACTTTGATAGGCCAATGTATGCCAAATATGGAATAAAACATGGCTCAAATACCCGCCACGTCTTCTTACGATAGCACGTATCTTAGTGTTCCAATTTTCACAACTCTTTCGCATAGATCCGGCTTAATTATGCGTTCACCTTAAAGGCGTCGTTCGATTGTGGTTTATTCGGATAGACCTGCAAATTCAAGAAACCGCACAAGACAAAGTCAAGCGGGGTCAAATCGCATAACCTTGGTAGCCAATTCATGTCACCTTTGCGATATACGAATATAATCTTACCCTCAAATCGTTCTTGCAGAATGTCGGCTGAGTGACACGTAGCGCCGTGCTGCTGGATCCACTTGTCGCCTAGGCACATATGGTTCAATTTGGGCCATAATAAATTGATTACCATCGATTTCTAGCGCTCGCTCCGAACGACTAAACGGTATTGTTGTATATGGTCATGAACTTTTGAACAGTTGCATCTTGTACGGGTGTGGGTCCAATACCCGAAGCAAAATTTGCCAAGTTAAAGTCTGCAAAAGGCCGAGTTCTTCATAAACCGCTGCAATATTCTTGGTCGATTTTGTGTTCCTGTGGCTTACAAATGTTAGCTGATTGATTTGGCCAAAAAACGTTGAAAAGGGGCTTTAAAAGGCTTACCACGTCTACCGAAAATTGGGCGTATCGCGTGCAACGCTTCCACTGACTAACACTCATTTTGATAACAAAGTTTTGTCATTTGGACGTGCTATTAAATTGTGTATCTTGCCATGGTGATCTGGCATCAGTATCTGAATAATACAAAACCAGATTTGACAGATGCCACCAAAACAATATGGCCGTCACATGCTGTCAAAAATTATGCGCGTCAATTGAAAAACCCATTACCTTCCACAGGGATGGATTCCCAATATCCATTTGAGGTGAAATAGTGTAATGTTCACCAATGTAATAGTGTTATGTAATATATGTAACTATAAAAAAAAATGTTGGCTTAGGCTAGCCGCGCACTAGCAATTTTTAGTTGCGAAACTGCTTGGTTCGAGCAACTAAAAAGTTTGTGTTTTGACACAAACTAAACGATTGCCTAAAATAAGTTCGCCATTTTATTGAACATATAATTATCTGCAAATTCACGGACATTCAACCAAACAGTTCATCTGTTTTCTATAAGTAACCAACAGTTTCGCAACTAAAAATTGCTAGTGCGCGGCTAGCCTTATGCCCTCATGAATATCAGAGATTTGTTTTATTGCCTTATCATGATAATACCTTAACTTTGGTTTGCTTAAAACTATTGAAGAAAATTGTTTGTCAAAATAGTTTTTGTTCATGCTTAAAAGTTTCTTAAAAAGTTCTTGTTCATTAGTAAATTTAAAAGAGTGTCTGTAGTATTTAATTCATGCATTATCTTGTAATTTTTTTGTTAAGTGTTATTATCGCTGGCCTATCCTTAAGTAAGTCATCGTTCTAATCAACACAACACTTCAGCATGTCTCTTTTTCTCTTCCAATATATGTACATATCTACAAAAACATACTGGATTCCGTATATATTATAGGTCATGTTTTGGATTCTTGAAAAAAAGAAATCAAGTTCGAGATTTTAAACCAACCAATGCTTTACATTTTTATAAATTGATTTTATGATTGAAAAGACGGTTAAAATTTACCCTGACCTACACTTCTTTTAACGGCACATACATATGAGAATTTGGCTCTTTTTTTTAACATTTATGTTTTTTTGTTGTAATTCTTATCAATGACTTAACTATTAATGACGATTTAACATATTTTTGAAGGCCTAGTTTTTTTTTACTTAAATTTATCTCATAAAATTGTTTCTCCTTTTTTTTTTTTTGAAAACTAGCAGTTTTGGAGCACTATCTAAACGATTTTAAAAAAAATTCCTTGTTCAAACTAGTACCTACTGTCATACTATTAAAAATCTGTTAAAATCGCTCTGGAAGAAATTCCGATTTTAACACAACTATAAAGCTTGTATTTGTTTGACCAATTTGCGTGTGTCATTGTTAAAAACTTTCTTCAAAAAAACTTTTCACTAAAAATCTTATAATTTTAGCTATTGCTTAGTAATTTGGCTTTAGAATCAACGAAAACAGAAAAAATAGGTATTTTCAAAATAGTTTTTTTTTTGAGTATTTTCTCTTTAAAGATTAGTGTATAATTTAATTGTAAAAGTTTACTTTATTGAGCAAACTTACAAGTTCAGATCTGTTATTTAAAAAAAAAGTATAACGGTATACTTTAAAAAATGATCAATTAACAATCAATTATGAATGAAATAAAATCTCTGATTTCTGTTTCATATGTATCTACAACACTCTTAAGGGACATCTTATTCTTCTTGGAAACCGAAACAGCTCTTACGATTTTGATAAAAAAAAAATCTGTGTTAAGTATACAGTACACATTTAGTTCAAATAAAATTGTACATCAAAACTTTATTAATAGTTAATCCCATAGAATCGTTTTTATTTAGTTTAGATTACATCTGCCAGTCGAAATATTTAAAATAAATGTTCTGTACCTTAAAAGTTTAAATACTATTAACAAATTCACAAAAAAAATATTTTGGTTAACAAATTACCACATCAGTTTTTGAGTAATGCGTGACTGAATTATGTGAGTTTGGCATTACCGCTTACGTTATCGAGCAATCGATTACCCTAATTTGACATTTTCTATCGATCACTGATGGGAATCTATTACACTTCTTTTTTCGTTCTTTTCGTCTTTCGTGTTTTTGACAGTTTGGGTGAGGGGTGTAGAAACATAGCTTCATTCCTCTCATTTCTTCTCCTCACATCAAATACGAGTATGTCAAAAAGACGAAAGGTGAAAAAACTGAAAAAAAAAAATGAATAGTGTAATCTGTGTGATGGACGGTGTTTACACTGAACTAAATCTGCTGACTTTTTTTTTAAATTTCTGTACTCCCTGTGTCAGAGATTTATATGTTTACTGATTCACTTGTAATAGAAATTGTAAATGTAACTATAAGAGGAAAAACTGTAATACATTGGCTTCGTAGTTCATGGCTTGACAGATGGAGAACGATCTATATTTTGATACATAAAGAATGTCTAATTCAAAATATGACATTATGTGGTTTGAAAGAAAAGAGACAAATTAAATTTTGACGTATCTAGAATATTTCTTTGCAAATGTCAACCGATTGCCTGAAAATACTTGATCCGGAGCAGAAAATAAAAAAAAAAACAATATTTTTCTTTTTGACATTTTAAATGTCAACTCTGAAAATGCATTTTTGCGGAGCATAAAATAAAATGCATAAAATGCAATTTTCCATCACTAACGTGAAAGTGATTTGTTTAAAACATTGAATGCACCTGCAATGAAATTTGGTACCAGTTGTTTCGTCTTTATGAAATATTAGGCGTGTTTTTTTTGCAAGTCCATATAGAATTGTAAAAAAAACGACATCGGGACTAAGCGCTTTACATGCAAATGCAACAACTACTTAAATCTATACAGAGTTAGCTAAGACCAGATAATTTTCGAGAGTTAATCTAAGACCCGATAAAAATGGTGATGCCAAAATGGTATTATCTATATGTTATCGATAATTTGCTCAGAGACGTCAAAAGTGACGTTTTTGGATTGGTTGATGCTAGTCGTCAATAAGCTGACAAATGTCATAGCGTACACAGTGCTTCCAGCTATGTAGAAAAAAAGCTCCTAAATCCCGATGTCGTTTTTTTTTACAATTCTATATGGACTTGCGAAAAAAACACACCTATTGAGTGAAAGGTAAAGAAATGTTGGGGGAATGAATAAATTTATTATCAATGGAAAGTACCAAAATCGAGATTTCGATAGTCGAACTCTTTTTGAGGCGCCTCAATAAGATTCCAAATGTAAACAGGGTCTTAAATTCAATCTTCTGTTAGGTAGTGTGTTACATGGAACGTGTAACCGTAATGTTCTATACGGTACGTGTAACCGTAGGGGGTAAAACAGAACGTATACGTAGGACCCACGTTTTTTGTTTGCCCTACCGCCGAGATAGTTTACACATCAAAAAATAACGCTAGGAGAAAATTTTTCAAATTTTAAAATTTTCTGTTATACTCGTATATTGAGTTTTTTTTATAAATTTATTAAAAACACCTACACGCGACTCATTCCTTTACTCTTTATCTCTTACATTCAAGTTTAAAGTTATTTGCATCTTTTTACCTTTGACGATAATCTTTGGCGTTCAAGTTTTAATATTTTTTATATATTCTATTCTATGATATTAACAGCTTGTTTTTTTTTTCTTCCTCTCTCTCTCAGGAAAAGTATTTTGACTGCACTAGGATAAGATATAGTATATATAAGCGCATCAACCCTAGATGCTTTAAAAGGAGGATAGTTTTTTTTGTATATCCTCTCGACGGTAAGTGAAAGAATTTCACTCTTGGCTGAATACATAATAGGACTCAAGGAAGAGGAGCAGCACATTATATTAAAATGGGGCGGCGGTCATGTACGTTTGCCGTCCTTATGGTCGCGCTGTTAAGCATCGCACAAGCAATGAGTAAGTAAAATGTTTTAAATTTTAATTTTTAATCTTTAAACTCAAATAATTATTTAAAATTCCTTAATACATCAGCTTTTGCATATACAACAACATGAAAGCACTATGCTAAGATAAAATGATATTCCAAGGAAACTAACCTTAATTGAACAAATGTCAGAACTTTAATAAAATAGACTAGGCTATTACTAAAACAAGTTTCATAAAAAAATATCATAAATATTTTGGTTTACTGCTGAACCTAAAGGTTTATGACTACTTATACAGTGCATGAGTGAACGGGTTTGAGTCCACTCATTTTTCGAAAGAAAACCAAATTCTAGTACCGGAGAAAACTTTTTACAAAAAAAAAAGTATGTAGAATTAATGAGGAACATAAACATATAAAACCGCAATAAGGAGACAAATATTTTTATTTTATTGTTAACAGATAAGAATTTATTAAAAAAAAAAGAAAAACAAATTACTTAATTCTATTTTTCATCGAAAAAGCTTTCTTTACATCTCTATCACAATTCTTGACATTCTAGCTATACATTTTTGAATTGTTTCATATTGTTTATTGTTCTAGCCTATCCTGTAATGTATTCCACAACGCAGATTCCGATGAAGAGCATTGAATATGGGCCCTTCTATCCAGCTCCTACCACAATAACTCTATACTATCTATATCTGGTGATTGCGGCAACCATATCATCACTCGTGATATTTCTTCGTTTTCCCTCCGTTTGAGGTAATCCAGGAAAAGTCTTAACGTGTGATTAAGGTCTAAGTCCTGTTGAAATACGAATCTTTTGCCAATCAATCTTAGTCCAGAGATCAAAGATTTTTCTTCCAATAGGCGAATTTTATTGGTAATGTATACATAGTGCAGCAATGGAAGTCCGAATAAAATGCTATTTTGACTACATATACACTTTTACTTTAATTTTAAAGTTGGTATGCTTTGCATTCAAACCCGTGTCAAAATCAGCTGATTTGGAAAATAAGTAAAATAAATATGTAATTTCTTACAAAAATAATAGAATTGAAATGAATAGAGATCCAAAACAGAAAAGGGCTATACATAATTTCTGAGTTTTTTTTAACAAATCATCTTAATTTAGTAGATATTTCAGACTCATTAAGTGAACAAAGTAAAAGGAAACGAAAACTAAAACTAAAAATGAAATATATACCTACGAATAAACAATCCACTTTTGAATAAGCTAAGGGATGCGTTGGAAAAGTATACGTTTTGATGTGGTTTATGCTGAACTAACATCACTGAAAAATTTGCTGTCAAACAAGTGGCAAAATTATTAATAGAATCAAATCTCAATGGCATGTATGTACACAAAGTTAAATAAAGGGCTCGGTGTCAGAAAAAAATCATTTTCATGTCTTTTTTAATCGTTTGGCATCGCAGCCATCCTTCAATGAATTTCATATCCCCACGTGACAGATAGAGAACATGCACACGCATTAAGAGGCAACATTTTGACCATTGACTTATTAACCTTTACCGTCTTATCGTAAATTAATATTTCAAACCACATAATTTTGGCTCTTGTGAAAATTTACCATAAAATGAGCAAATATCACCGAACGCATTCTCAAATAATCAAAACCTGCCAACCTCACGAAAAATAAAACTTTTGCAACCATTTTGAGTGTCACTGTAATCCAGATGCTCCAAAACTTTATCAGCACTATTATGTGCACTCTTATTACTGCCTAGTTTATACGAACTATTCCTTTGTTGTTGTTTACTGTGTAAAATTTTACTGCGCTGCCTATACATTTACCAATAAAACGACTTATATCTCTGGACTTCTCAACCAAACTGTCAAAAAGACGAAAGACGAAACGAACGAAAAAAAAGAGTCGTGTAATCAGGCTTCAAGAGTAAAACTGAAATATTACATATTCGGGCAACATTAGAAGCGTTCACATTCACAAATATGTTTGACAAGCACGACATGATTGGCTTTATTTACATAATGTGAACGCCCCATTCAGCGTCTTCTCAAGCATGCTGTATGGATTGATAATGTGAACGCATACTTGTCAAAGCTGAAGCAAATTTTATTTTTTCATTTTCCATGAAGTTCTCGAGCTGTGCACATTGTCAAGAATATTATATCAAAAGGAGTCTTATAAGCAATAAACGTAATTCAGGTGGGTTTTATTAGATTAATATAAGTTTGCTGCGCACTTGGAATATAAAAATCTAAAATTTCATCTATCCTCTGAGTTGTTCCGACATGGTCAAAATTCTAATGAGAAGTAATGTTTGACAGCATGTTTGACGAATTTGAAGGGTAATATTTTTCAACCATCGTGTTCATAATGACTTGCTTGTCAAGTCAAACTAATTTTAGATTGTGAACGCCCCTATTAATACTCCGAGCAAATAGTTGTAGTATTTCGTATCAGATAATATCTCTGTTTAAATATAGCTGGAAAAGTGTTATACCAAACAAATATCATCCCTGTCTAACAAACTTTACGTTACGTAGCGGAGTCCGGTGTTGCGTTCTTCTTCCAGCAATATTTGACATTTGAAATAAATAGGTTCGTTCCTTTACTTTGAAACTCTGTGATTTCCTGTGGATTTCAGTCAAAAGTTCTGTGAAAGTTATGAAATTTTACCGAATAGCACAAAAAATGTTTTCAATATTTAAAAAAAAACAATGTTGAAATTACTATAGCATTATGTATGTTGATTGGGTACGTTCGATAACAAAAAATCGGGACTCGAAATTACTCTTTTTTTTTAATCATGTTCGAATTAGGGAGGGTTTCTAATAGTTCGAATTAGCTAAAAAGTATGAGCATTATAAGTATGTAGATATATCAAATATACCGGATGCAACAAAAAAGTAACAATAATTATAACAAACGTAAATAAATATTTTTTTTTTTGCTTGGAAAGTAAACCAGAGTTAGTGACTTTTGGAGAAAACGATGCGGAACGAATTGAATTATAAAACTCTGTGTTTGTGAATTCCATAATTCCAAATTATTCTAAAATAACAATCGTGTGTCACATTTGACTGAAGAACAAAAATAATAAAAGTGATTGGCAGTCATTTATTGTTGTTGTATAAAGTATTAGATATTAAACGGCTGAGTTGATCAATCTCACTTAAACAAGACCCAGTTTTAAACTCATTTAAAGGTTCTTAATATCTGGAGTTATTAATGATATTAAAAGAAAGCCATCTATCATAATATTTTATTTTAATCAATTTTAACTTTATCTTTTGCAGCAAATTCACCTCCGCGTATTATAAAACAACCTCCCACAGACGAACTTCTTTTCAAAGTTGCCCAGCAATCAAAAGAAAGTGACAAACCATTCATTATTGAATGTGAAGCAGAAGGACAACCTGATCCTACGTAAGTGATTTATAATAATTATTTTTTATTCGTGACATTTTCAATTTAATTCTAAGTGGACTTAAGGTCTTATCGGGAAAAGGAATAAAGAATTAAGGATACCTACACCAACATTAGTGATTCATAATTATCATAAATTAATAACGAGTGTAAAATTCCATTACACTCAAATTCTCCATGTTCTTTTAAATTAAAGAAAAAAAAATATCAACTTCATTAACAAATAGGTGTTTAATTTTAGTTCCACGTCTCGAGACCACCCTTTTTCAGTGCCTCACAATAACCAACTGTTGCCTCTGTTCTACATATTACAAAATTAGAAATAAAAAAAAATAAACCCAAGCTGCAAACTGGCACAATTCGAATCTTGTAGACGGAGGTCTATTGGGATCACAACCAAGAAATTCCAAAAATACCCAGCTATTTTCGAACTGTGTCGATGTCGCCGCATCAAGTTTGTTCTCATTTTTAAGATACCAGAATCTTCCATCCTCAAATGATATCGTTAAGTGGTGTGTACTTTTTTTTTGTCTAAAGTTCATAGGTGTGTTTATAGGAAATTCCTCGATTAATTGGCACCACAAATTGGGTCTCAGTTTATGAGGAATTGGGTTTTGATGTTTTACTTGTAAACATCATCATGTAATGACGGGGGAATGTTTTTATTAAATTTTTCTTTTGATGAGTTTAACCCTTTTTGGCGGTCAATAAAATACAAAAGGGACAAAGATTCTTCGGAAGGTGTTTATCAGTTGTGCATATGTATATGTACGAGTACTTTCTTTAAGCTTTATTGAAAATATAAGGTTTTTGTATTGACATTTTATATTGAACGTTTAAATATCGGTATATCAAAGTTCGGTCATACTGTACTTGAGGATCGACCGAATTCCTAGTGAAATGTTGCGAAGGCAAAATGTCAAACAAGAAGTCAAATACTTAGACTTCTCAGTTCGTACAAATTTATTTATGGACTGAGCCATGTTTGCATAATAAATGCCAGGATAATTTTATATATAATACTTTGTAGGCGTTACTGAGGGGTTAATTCATCAATGCTATTCCTGAAAACTTATGAACGTAAGTCCAACATTTAGGAGCACTTAATATGTTTCGTTTAAATGTAGGCACTACCCTCTTAAGCTGATTCACAAACTGCTTCACGGCATCATATTCAGCAGATAGGGCTAAGATAAGCCTCATGACTTGAACAGATCTTCAGCATGTCTCCATGTGCATCCTCCCTCATATTTATGGTAATTAGTTCTGTCAAAACGAAAATGACAACTGACAACTATTAGGCATATCTACTGATGTCAATTTGAGTAATGCCAGATACCAATTATTTTAGATTTGTTGGTTTATTGTTATGGATGCAATGAAGAGCTGTGCAGCTGAAAGAGAAACATCATGTCTGTCTGCTCACATAAAAACCTGTGTAATTCAATTTCATCATACGGATATGTTTGATCCATCAGTGACGAAAATTGTATAACCGGTCAAAATGTTTCGATGAAGTCCATACTGACCCTTTGTGACCATTCGAATTTTAGAACTTTATAGAACGCATGAAAATACCTTCTTTGTCACATTTTTTTGTGGTTAAAGAACCATTAACATCTGATGATCTGTCGATTTTCTAGTGGATCTAATAAGTCCCAAGTGTCGTTCACCATGATGGAATTGAATTCTATTTACGTTTACCTTTCCAAGCACGTAGGCGGAAGCAGTAGGCGGATTAGATAGAAAATTACTGCATTTCTCCAAACCACGCGGTTTTTCCACATCCGATATCTTTTTCGATTGTCGGCACGGTTCTCTCACTATTTCCACCATTAACAAAATCTGCATTACCAATAACACTATCGCCTTTACTGTCAGAAGAATCACATTTTCAAGCGGAACAAAACAATTAATCATGCTTATTTTAACATTCTCATGAATACTCTATTCGTTAGAATGATTCTATTCCTTCGAATGAACTTTCTTAATTTTGAGATTCGAACGAATAACATTCATTTGCGAAAGATAGCATAAAATGAACTTCAAAAAAGATTAATTTTCATTATCAGCTGTTTGACATTTACTATATTTCTATTTGAATTAGTATGACCGTTTTACATTTTTTTTGTTTCTAAACATTTTATAGATGTTGAATAAAGAACCAAGAAACAAAATAAATAATACACTTTTTCATTATAAAGTAAAGTTTAACCATAAAGAACTTCATATTCATTTCTTTTTTGTGTCAACTCAGCTGTTTTGAAACTATTCTTAAAAAAATAAGTTATTCATGCCGCGTTCTAAATTTTTATTTTTTTTTCGTATACACTTGGTCACACTAAAATATCAAAAACAAAAGAGAAGTGTTTGTGAAATGTCAAAACTAAAAAGTGAAATCTTTGTTTATTTGTAAATGTTTTGTTTATTGTTTAATAATTTAAATTTCCTTGATAAAAACATAAAATAATAAATAAAAAATATGGCATTTGTGTTGTTTATAAATGAAGATGGTGTTGAAAAAGTGCAAAGGAGAAGGATAGTGGATGCTTTCCGTATCAACGCGGGTGGTAAAAAAAACCCTTTGCTACCTCCGGGTTTTCTTCCATTATTTTGATTAAATTTTCCTTTTGTTCTCGGTTTGTCCAGTTGGAATGCGACCTTTAAACATAAAACAACAAAAAAATTAATAAAAGCAATTTATTTTCCATGAAATAATTAAAAACTTACATGTTTTGTTGCTTACTCGACAGAAAAATTCAAACGACACAAAAATGACATTTAATTCTTTCGAATGTCAAAATTGAATTAGCTTTCGCAAATGAATGAACTTTCTATGGATTGGGTGAACTTTCGATTTGTTCGATTAACATTCTAATCGCCGAGTCTCAAAATTAAGTTTCAACGAATTCGACTCACTTTCGAACGAAAGAGAATGTCAAAATAAGCACCAATACTTCTCCAATACCTTCTGACTTTATAAAATTATTGGCAGCTAGCTCTATCAATTCTATTTGTCTACTTTTGAGCCCATACTGACTTTTGCGATTAATCCTCCAACATTATTTCTTCTCATGAAATGTGCTTCTTACGAGTATAATAGCCGTTTTGGATGACAGAAAATTGTAAGTCACTTGGCTTAGGAACTTTTCCGTACTTCGTCTTTGATTTTGCAACATCATCAACTCTAGAGAAATTAGCAGGTACAGTTGTTTTGCCAGGAAAACACGTTCAAAGTTGATGGTGAACTAAATTTTGACGGCAATTGGAGCTTACAGCAGTCGTTCAACTTATCGACAAAGTCATATTAACCAATTAAATGTGTTTAAAGATAAACAACAGGGTACATAGGCTTGGCTTCGAAACCAGAATACCAAACCAGAAACCAAAGACTTAAAACAAGACTTGTACAAGTATATCTTTAAGCCATTTCGTATAGCTTTAATAATGAAATTGCATAATAAATTGTATTTTATAACAGTGTATACCAGTTTTCCGATAAAGTAAATAAACGGAGCTAATGAAACAAATTCTTGGCTGTCAGTTTGTGTTTATCTTTGACAACTATTTTGTTTTGATCTTTCTCTTTTTGTTTTGAACCGTGTAAATGTATATATAATATACATATGTACATGCAAATTAATTTAAATATTTCGGTCACAATGGTAGAATACAATTTTGCGAAGAATTCATCACATATCGAGTCTGATATACGAGTAAGCGCTAGCGATAAAATAAACCTTGTACACGAAAAACATTAGGGGTATTCATGATCCGGTGTATAAGTGATACATTTTCTTATACATACATATGTATTCGAACAACAAAATATACTTATAATCTCGGAAGACTTTTTTTTTTAGTTTTGTTTGACAGTTCACGAAATACCACTTCGTAATGCCAGCTGTTATTGATGACTGAAATTATGCGAACATATAATTTAGTTTTTAGGTCTGTTGAGACTTTTTCTTTGTAATTATTGAGAAATGCAAACAACAAATGTCAAATTTTGACACTTACTGCAGTGTTGCTACAGATTACAAGAAAAAGCTTTTACGATCTGGAAAAAAAAATAAAATTCACTAGACCTGTTGCACCAGCTCATGAATATCCATTTTTTTTTGTTAATCTAACAATGAAACCAATTAACTCAAATAATGTCAAACTGAGCAAGTAAAAGTTGTTTACCAAAATTAAGCCCAACTTTTTTGCCGTATTGTAAGCCGTTTACTATAAACTTCAAGTTACAAACAATGTACGCTAGACGCAAAAATCTAAGTTATTCAAATCTGATGCAAAAAAAAAAAAACAATTAAATCTTGATTGACTTATCTAATTAAAAGATTCATCTACCTATGTATAAGCTCTTCACTTCGTTCGGATAGCAAGTGAACAGCAGAATAACCAAAATTCATCCGTCACATAAGTACTTGTTAATATCTATATAAAACCACCCATATTGTAGATTTCCTGTTTCTGTCTGAACCAGTTTCTTTACAAATTATGAAAAAAAAAAATATGTAGGTATGTACGAGTGTGTATGTTTCTCGTCTAACAGAATCAATCAAATGTCATTTATGTCAAGAAGTCAGTCTGAACTCTGAAGAAGTTTTGATATTATGACAAGTGATTTTGACAAGTCTCCCATTGTGTAAAACGATTTAAATTTTTCACGAAGATCTCATAAATTTTGTCTCCATTTGACAAGAATAAAACTTAGCTAAATTTAAACTGACCAAACGTCACTTATTAACATAACGACCATCAATTTACAGTTAACAAGCAAACATAATTATTGTGTATGTAATGTACAGTTACTTTCATTTGAATTACCTTTTAAATCATTTTTGTTTCGTTCGTTATGACACAAACAAACATTTAATGAATTAATTTAGCTCCGCTAAATTGTTGTTTATGGTTTCCTGATTTCGTTGGATAATTTTTTAAGCTTTTGCTACTTTTCCATCAAATTTATTTCTACTTTATCATTTTCATTCATAAAAAATGTTTATGAAAGTTATTACTAAAAAATAAAACTAATTTAACCCTCACATCATATTATTATGAATAAATTGTGAATAAATTGATAAAGAAAGTATAACATCACACTTACTCAATCTAATGATGACGACATTTTATTTAAATTATTTCATTAGATCACTTTTCATATTAAAATTGTTTCTATATGATTTGAAAAGATAAGCATAAATCAAAAATATAAAGAAATAGATGACTGACATTTGTTTTTATGTTCTCAAGATCACTCTGGGAGAAGGTACAGTGCGAATCTCTTGGTTAAGTCCATTTAAAAATTTCTTTAATTAAAATGTTCGATTGAATGCTGTTAGTGATAAAGTTTTGTGTACCAAGTAAGGCTTGTCGGATGAATACTATTACATATAATGGAGTTGCATATTTTTCCTCCCTACTTAATTTCACTCTCAATCTCAAAATACCAATGACAAATCAAGGCATTTTATGTTCTTTTTGACAACCCCGCACATCCCGCACAAGTACAAAAAGTTTCGTGCTCAAACCAGGTCTTTGGAAGGCGGTACATATACATATACTAAAATTAGGCCGCACGATATGATAAACAGAATTCTTTTTTGGCGAAAAGTTCGAATAATGCTTATTTCCCCATTTTTTGACGTTTAATAGGAAAATTTTATTATTCTTCGATTATTATTCGCGTATATGTATATTGGCTCTTTAAATTAATTTCCTATTTTGCTCAAAGATTGAAAAGTGATACAAATATGTAATATTGATTTGCAAAATTTTACAACAAAACTACTTTTTTTATAAACAAACAAATCAAAGAAGAAACTAATCATTTAGTATTTTTATCTTTCTGACATTTCTTCGTTACAAATATCAAATAAACAAGAACAATTGAGATATAAATGAGGTATGCCTAACCAAGATATCTGCACTGTATATTTAGAAGTAGACAACGCATTCTTCACAGACAAACTTGATGTTTTACAAAACAAGATTGACAAGAATAATTTATTGGTTTTGATAATCTTGCGCAATTCTAACTTAAAAACAGCAATGACGTTCATCAATACAAAAAAAAACGCTTACGAGCTCCTGAATTCATTTAAATCAACCGGCATGCAGAAGTAGTTGCTCAATTAAACGTCTACTAATAAAAATGACTAATAAAAATGATGAACCCCATGTCACCACTTTATTTACGTACATATTCTTTCTTTATGTACATCAAGGTGCTTATGACATAATTATTTATTGCGAGGATATTGAATTTCTGAGGCACGGGGTTGGAAGAATTCACTGCAGAAATGTTGGTTTGAATTCCATCAAAAAACAGGAAATCAAAATTAACTTTGATTCCGCTTCTAAAATTGAACGCTCCTCGCCAACTCTCCGCCGACTCTAAGATTCACTCATATTTTTCGATCGATGGGGAGTTAATTTTAGCAGCAGCGGTTATGTCATCGCACTGTGTGGGGCTCATGGCTAATATTCAAGTTCGGTCAGCAGACCTTCTGTCAGTGGATTAATGTTTAATAAACTTGTTTTTTTTTTGTCAAACTGGAAATGAATATCAGAGAAAGACAAAATGGTAGAACGCATAATATGATGTCATTACTTTGCTGGGAATGTTATTGAGTTAACGCCAGCTTTTTTGAAACAGGTTTTCTGTTATTCACAATAACAATAAAAGAGTTTATACACTTGCATTCTTTAAAATGGAGATTAAATAATGTGTTACTACTGCAAAAGAATTTTAACATAAAACTGACTCAACTTGTCTTGTCAATGATTTATAACTTTTTGTTTTACGCCGATGAGATCAGAAACTATTATAACAAGCCGTTAGCATGAATTGAATAGACCATTGCAGCAATAATTTTGAATTACATCATGGATCAGAAACTTAAAAAAAAGCTATGGACACTGTTACGGTTTTCAATTATCAATACGATTTTTGATATCCATTTACAAAATTGATTATCCGGTATTATCGTTATCAACCATCATCTTTTTTTATTTTGAACTGTGAATGGTATCCATTTGTTAGGATTTACTCGTATTGTGAATAACTCTCTCTCTCTCTATTGATAAACTTGATATTATGGTTGTCAAAAATATTGGTTTTTTATCAATTTTTCAGTCGATTGCAAATTCTTAGTTGATTTTTTTAAAGATTTTCATGCTGTAATCAATGAAATCTTACATTTCAATTTTTGTAATAGAATATTTTTTGAATCCTCCTCGATTCTTTCATGATTTTTTATTTTGATCTCCTCGCATATCTTGAAGCTTTTTTTAGGTGACTGCCTGCTAGTAGAAAATGATGTTTCCATAGCCACCGTCCGCGAGTCGGCGTGGGCGGCAGAGGAACCTATTATGATGGTCACAGTTTGGTGCCATTGCGGTCAGAGTTATTGGTGCTTGAAAAACTTTGAATTTTCTTATTAGCAAACTAAAATTATTTATGAAAAAATCATTATAATGAGGTAATGTATAAGTAAAGCATGGTTGAATTTTAAATAAAATTAAATTTTAATAAAAGAACATAAAACTGACAACTGAAATGTCAAATACAATATCTATTCACAATCGCTACTGGTTATGTTTTATAGCATAACACCAAAATGTTAATTAATTTATAAGTTGTATTGTTTATCAATTAGTTGATATTTCACAACTGTAATATTGGTGTATATTTTAATTCTTGAATACAAAGAAACGCCTTTGGTATATTCGCTTATGTTCCGGAATTCTATCGAGAGTGAATTGAAATTACTTTTATATTTCACGTGAAATGAAATTGGATGTTCTAGATTTCGACCGATTTCGAAAACTTCGAAATTGCTTCGAACTGTCAGAACTGAAGGAACATCCATTTTTATTTTGTTTCTAATGTGAAATTCTTGTTCTTTGAACATGGATGCAATATTATTGACAATTTTAATGGAAAGAAGGAAGCAGAATTCAAAAGAAAAAATAAGAAGACAAATTTTGCGAGACAAATCAAATGTTTTAGATTTACCTGACACAATGTGAGTGTGTGAATATTATATGAATTGTTCTGATAAATAAAGTTATTTCTTGATTTTTTTTTAAATGACAAAAATAAGTATTTTTCTCTTACATTTTGCTGGAAGACGAAGAAATGAACACAAACTAACTGCACTTTCACTAATTTCAATGACAATTCACAAACAAAAAAAAAAAGGTGATTTGAATCCGTTTAGAAAATGGAATGAACCGAAATGCGGAACATCCATTTTCATTTTCGAAATTCCAATTCACAATAACGAATTCTGGAACACCCAAATTCAATTTCGGCATGTGAATTCACAATAAATGAAATACAGAACATGGGCGATTGTATCAAACTTCCAGTGTTTCTGAAATAGTCAGGATTCGGGTTAAATAGTCTTTACCGCTGGCCGGCCCTGGAAAGTCTTTCTTACTATGGTGAAGTATAACATTTTCAATTTTGGACACTACGAAAGCATTCCATGTTCTTTTTATTTGAAACAAAGTGCCGAAATCAGAAATAACATTTCTATACCATCATGTCTATTCTTGAACTCTTCCGTTCGAATACTTGCGAACTTATCAATTTACGAAGACCAAATGTTCCACAATACTGGTAACAAATAATCGCCTTATCTAAATGAGTAAACTTCCAAAGAGTTTTATGAATCGATATGATAACCAATGGAACTCGTTATTCTGACGTTCTTCCAGTTACATCTCAAATCCCAACTATCGCGTCTTACTGGAATGGAAAACAGTATAGTTTCACATTTCGCATGGTTGATTTAAACCTTTTAGTCTGAAAGGTAGGACTGAAATTTTTTAAACTTGGTTTGGAGATGATTAGTTTAAATAGCTTCAATTTTGAAGCTACTCGCATACAGAACAACATCATCGGCTGTACACTTTCTAGCATTAAGATTTCAGTTGACGTCTGAAACTAACTAAATGATAGCGCGTATTGCTGAGCGATTTTTTTTTTGAACCCGAATCAGTTCTGCGAAATAATCTCCTTTTTTCGCCAACGAACCGAATAGACCTACTAATGACTATTTAAAAAATCTTTCCGATATAACGTAGGAAACTTATAGACCTACTATTTGAAGGATCAGAAAAATCCTTCTTCTTTTTTATTATTGTAAATAACTTTCATATTTTCTAGCTATTAGAAAAATAGTAGTATGACTATTGTATGATATCGATCGGCGCATGGTCTTTCGACATTCGATCTTGAATAACATTTTTTTCGGGAACTCGGATTGTAAAGCAGTTTTCGTAATGATGAAATAAAGATTTGTACTCATTTTCAGAGAGATGCGAAGTAACCCCAATATTGCACAATTTCCTGTCTATTTTGACTGGAATAGTAGTAAGATGTTTGGGAGATTATCCAAACAACTTGGCCTTTTTATATGAAGTTTTCTTTATATTTCAGTCAATTCGTCCATTGTTTTAAACAAATTGTCAGTGTCTTGAAATGTTAGTTGATCAGCTTTTAATTCCTCAAAAAATCTAGGAAGAATAAGAATTTTGCGAATTTACTTCGTTCATTTACTTCGTCGGACGTGCAGATATGGAGTTCCCCACCATGTGTCAGTAACTTACTACTTTTTTGTTTGAGCCCTTTCTAAATAAATAAACTAAATACCAAGTGAACTGACTAATTGTCAAATGGTAAATTTAACTAATCCCTAACACGAATTTACAAATGTTAAAATGTCAAGGGTTTTTCAACTAGCGTGGTTAGTTTTTGTCGGCCATGTTGTTTTGGTGACATCTGTCACAACTTGGTCTTTCGCAGACTTCAAATTGGCGAATTTTGCATCGGAACTTAAGCCGTACCAGATCCAACTGAACCAGGAGCTCAAAGTTCATGACCATAGACAAAGCCGTTTATTCACAGACTGAGCTTCAGGGCGTTTGGAGAGGACGCAAATTTTGACAGAAAAATGACTGTATTAACAAACAAAATTTCCGTAAATGGGATACCAACCCACACAAGGTTCATAAGGTGACAATAAATGCTCAAAAAAATACCGTTTGATTTGGATTTTGGGACAGCGGCCTCATTGGTCCGATCTTTTTCTAAAACGACGTCAATGAGGCGGTTACTGTCTATGGCGAGTGCTACAAAACGATGATAATATCTGATGGCCCATATATGATCATATGGTCCTAAACGATATATGATTTCAGCAGGACGACGCTTCTTGCCACACAGCTTACGCTACGATTGACAGTCCGCATGAACGAATTGGGAGTAAAGATAACTCTCACAGAGGTGATGTGAATTGGCCACTAAGGTCATGCGATTTGACCCCGCTAGATCTATTCTTGTGGAGTTTCAAGAAGTCATATTATAGTATTTTTAAGGTGACTCAAGCTATTGCTCAAATTCAGCCGGATCTATGCGAAACAGTAATTAAAAATTGGACTACCCAGTTTTGACCGTTTAAGACTTTACCCAGTATGTCCAACTTACCTTCCGAATGAGATAATTTTATCATGGTTCAATGATTGTGTGGGGTAGGTGAAACCTACGTAAGAGTATCACTGGGTACACTTTAACACCGGCTTCTTATTGTGTTTCATCGCGCAACAGTATTTCTAAAAAATATTTACATTTCTCTTTTTAAAAATATCCCGTTTTTTTTGCTTCCGTTTTTGTATTAATCACGTTTTGTAAACAAAACAATGTGATAAATAAATATTCAAAAAAACTTATACATACTTCCTCCGCACCTGTTCCAATCGAACCTAATAACTTAGTTTTTTGATGTGCACGTGCCATTACCATCATCGCATTGAATTATTGGACGGACAAGAAAAGAATCAATACATAAACAGAAATCCAAATTTGGTCCTGTAAAGGTTAAAAATATTATTGTTATTCTTAAGACATATTCATAATTATAGTACCTATAGCTTATTGTTTTGCCATAATTTGAACTTTTTGGTTTTATGACGTACATTAAGAACAGCAGTTTGTTAAGCAAAACACGTTTGATTGGTCATACCATTAATTTTAGTAGACGGTGAGGATGTCGATGTATTGCCACCTGCAGTGTAGGACAAGACGTAGTAGACGATTTAGTGTAGGGTTCTATTAACGCAAACAGTGTTAAATGCTTAACACAAGCATTTTTGACAGATGGAAATTTATAAAATAGAATAGTGACAGCTGAGTGTTCAGGCGTGTTTCAAAAACAATTCAGAGCACACTTGGTTCAGAAGATGTTCAGAACATGCTCGGACTCTATGAACTAAGAAAGAAAAACGCCTATTATGTTCAGCTAGTTATAATTTTTGGGAATAATTAGTTGACATTTATCAAAAATCTACTACAGTAAGTAGGAATTCTCTTATTTATGTCCTATGTTTACCTTAATTAATTTTGACGTTTTAAAATCGAATTTGTCAAGTCACTCGATGCACGTTTACATAAAGTTGAAACGAGTTTCAATCTCACTTCGTTTCCCAATACTTATATAACAATTATGTTTTATAAATTCGCAAAAGATTTTAATCAGCCTTCCCAGAAAATTACCTAAAAAATCGAATGTTAGGAATTTGGACACGAAAAAATATATCGTACGGCAGTTTTTGACAGCTATTCCAGCTGTATCTCCAATTCCAGTTCAGTTGTAGCACTTCATTGCCAGTAAACCAACCGAAGTCGACTATTACATGTTAGATTTGGTTGGTTGTTCGACCGTTTAGAGAGCTCCAGGTTGCAACATGTGCAATCTTTTACCGCAGTTTTAATAAGTTTCTCAATTCTTTCGCATTTCGTATTTCCTGAATTTCTGTAATATCTTTCTCACATCATTTAAGAAAAGACTTAAGCTTTTGAGGAGTAACTGCGATGTAAAGTGTTCCAAGTCCATACTCCCAAGTCGTTGTCGTTCAGTCTCTTCTTGCGGCTAAAGGGTAATCATCATTTGACGTTCCTCGTGTATCTCTCCCAGGGGAACTTCTTTTTAAGTGTTTGGAAAGCTTACCCGGTAGAACGGAAAGACCAAGCAAGTCGGGTAATCCATCGCACGTTAGGGAATATCATTGGTCAACATTTGGTCAAAAACCAAAATATATATTTTTGACATTTGACCTTCTTCTTACTTGTTCTTCCCACTTCAAATTAACGAGTATTCGTTATATGATGAGTGAAAGGTTTGCAAAACTTTTTAGATGTATTGCAGTTTTTCCTAAGTTTTCACATCTTTGTGTCCATAGTTCGACTGAACCCGCACTCGAGAATACAATAATGTATTTGCATACATTTTGATGGATACACAAAAGTGCTAAGACTAAAAAAGATAACGCCATCTATACGGTTTATTCTATTTTGAAATCCTCTTACCCAGAGGTGTTGATAAATTCCTCGATAAAGACAAAATGGGTTAAACAAAAAATGAAATAAAGGAAAGCTTTTCTGTCCTTCAAATTCCATTATCAAGTCGCACTTCTTCATCGGACTAATTGACATTTCCAAGGCTTTTCACACAATTTTCCTATATGTCTATATGGATTAATCGATAAAATCCAATTTTCAACTTTCCTTTTCGTTTGTTTTCTTCTTTGTTCCGGCGGCGACGGATATGTCTGTGATGTCAATGGGTGAGGGTGGGACGGTTGGCGCGAATTGGGTGGTCTCTGATAAATCTTTTCTGAGTCACTGTGTATAGTCGACTTGTTTTTCGCCCGGCTGTGCAAGGGTTAAAGTTAAAAACTTCTTTTGTCATTTGCTTGGTTTTTGTTGCCAACAAAATGTATAATGTGAATGTGGGAAGCCAAAGAGTATAATCGATAGCTGACTTAATGACAGAAGAGAAGAGTAGGAAAGGAAGTTTGATTCGGAAATGACTGCAAAGATGAGGGTCTGAAAGATGAGTCATCATCAAGTTTCCACTAAATTGCATTTAAATTGCTTGAACACACTTAGTCATCTCTCTCATATATCGAGTTGATTCTTCTCTATAAGAAAAATAAAATAAACAAAAACCCTGTTTGCATTATATTGATTGCAAAGTTTAGTTTGTTTGAAGTTGAATGAATGAAAGAGAAGTTTATAGCACAACTGTGGGAAAACTTTTTCAATAGATTCAGCAAGTTGTCCTGATTTATAACCAAATTCATATACATACATATTAGTATATGAATGGTTCAAAAATAAAGCGATTAGTTGATGGCACCACTCTTCTCATGTTACCCCCGAATCAGCTTTAAGCTCAAAAAGTTGCGCTATTTATGTGGGAAGTGTTGTCTTTTTCCACAATATTGTAAGAATGCCAAAATGGATTTTGAATCGTTGTCTTAATTATCTGGAAAATTTAAAACAAACCATTTTCGTACTTAAAGATTTTTTTGAAAATTTGCGAGGTCGCTTCACTGTGAATACACCTCAATAGCGCCAAAACAAGAATCTTCACACATACCCAAAATTGATTAAATTTTCCATATCTGGAATTGGAATGATTGTTTCTGTCGCATATCGTAATTTGGAAAGTCAACTATTCGACTTTCGGTTGTCCAGTTTGAATTTTAATACTAAATGTTTACGTTTTAAAGGTACCTACTCGTACCTATTAATACAAAAAGATATTTATTTTTCTTCTTTAATATCTAGAATTCTTGTTTTTTTCTTTTTTGGGCACCTATACGATTTAGCATAGTCAAATTTGAAATGTAGCATTGACATTTGGAATTATGGCCCCGATTGCCGTTGTCGATTGCAAATCGAATCGAAACTTTTCGATTGTTTCGATTGGTTTTCATATTTTGTATTGTGTAACTCAATCGATCGATAAATGTACTATTGTGAATGAACCCACAGAATATTGCGATTATTTCAAATTTGATAGTTCTATGATGTGTTAGCTTTTGAAGTCATTCTGGTTTTTTTCTGGTTTTCTTTTTGTAATATAAATTAAAATAGTTTATCTACATTTTAAAATGAGTAGAATAGAGTTATGGTTTAGCGTTTAGCGATAGTAACACACATACCGACATCTTGAAATTACCAGAAAAAGAAAACATATCAGAGACATACGAGTATCTAAACCTCTGGAACTGGAAGAAACAATATAAGATTTATAAAATAAAGGTTTTTATTTGGTATACACATACACATATTTGCTTTTTTAAATAGTTTCGCTTAATTAAATGCTTAATTGCTAATATTTTAAGATTCTGTGCTCATGGATCTTAATAAGTTAGTGTTGATAATTAATTTTGTATTGGCCTTGCACAATCCAAAGTGTCTTAAGTGCTAAAGGAAAAGCTCTCAGTTATAGAAACGCATATTTGCGAATTCTAGCTTCGGGCTAGAATTCATATTTATGAAAAAGTGGAATACCAGGTGTGGTTGGGTGTATTGACAGTACACATATGTATATTATCAATATAGTGTCTAAAAAAAAGCAATTCAGCACGCATATTACAATCGTTAGCGAATTTCTCTCGTCTTTGCTTTTTTTTTTTATAATCTACCCACGCTCAAGGGATTAGATTACCCTTTAAATGTTTCAACACAGCGTGGGCGTGAAGTTAAGAAGAGAAAGAAAGATAGGAAAGATGTGTGGCACGATGTTCTGAGACTGAAGGTTGTTGTCTCAGATATTTTATCTCCAGGGATGGCGGCTGAACTAAAGCGGAGAATGCCGTGTCTTAAACCAGCAACCCATTGATGACAATTTTAGAAGGTTTTTAATGGAATTAAAACGACATAGACGACGGCAGGGATCGAACCTGTGATCATGAGGTTCACAGGCGAGCACACATCCATCGCGCCACGCGCTTGGCTCTTAGCACAAACCATGTTCGCTATGTCCAGATTTCCCTACATCAATCCGACCAAAATCTCTATTTGCCTCTTCTTCGTTATCACTTTCGACCTGCATTTAATAGATATTTGAATGTTTTGTCCTCAAAATAATTAATTAATTGTAAGAAACTTACATTTTGTTCACAAGAAAAACTTCTGGACTTTATCTTCTATACGCGTCGATCAGAAAATGACAATCGAAAAGAAACGACTGTGAAATCGAAAAGTTTCGATCATAATCGACATTCGCAATATGAAATAGAGTAATCGACGATCGATGATCGAAAAAGGTCGATCATCGATTACAAAATCGACAACAGCAATATGGGCCTATGACATTTTGGATTATAGTTGCTTGGAACGATCCTATCACTCCGAATCCAAAAAAGGTGAATATTGTTGAGGTGAATATATCGGCATTGCTTAAAGCGCTCTCTTTGTCTTGATAAGTAACCATGGTATACTCTTTATGATTGAAAGAATATTAAATGATTTGTACAAGTGAATGTAGATCTGATTAATTTGTCCTCCAAAAGACAAACGACAAAAGTTTCGTATAATTACTTAATTAATTATGAATAATTATGAATCAGTGGTTCAGGTGGAATGATGATATGCTTATATATCTAAGACGTTTACAGCCGTATTTATTATTTTTGACTAATACTGGGTTCAACCTCGGAATAGTTAAACCGAGCCGAAGCACTTACTTCGGGTTTACGCCACGTCAAACAAATCCTTATTTAAAATTATTTCTTAGCCGTTTTAGCTACGCCTTCCTTATGTCAAAAATACTGGGAAAAAAGTGACAAATCTAAAACTCTGGTTATTATACACCTAAAGCAAACCCCAGCTGATTTCCATTATTGTTCATTTTATTATCATTGTATGCATATTGGAAATTGGATACATTTAAAATTGGATTGTATAAAGTTCAAATCCAATAAATGAATGTACCAACCACATTGCATTCCCAATATCGTACAAGTGTTAGAGCGTTTGGAAAATATAAATAATTTATTATTGCAAAATATCTATCCTTTTTGTCTTAGTAAGAAACGAAAAAAAATTGCTTACACTCCTTTTTGTAAGTTTCACAAGATGTCATCTCAAAATGACATTTAGATACTAAAACGGCCTTAAACCTCCTATGAACCAGTTTTAGCTTATTCCACCGCTATTCCTCGTGCATTTTTATAATAAATAAGGTTTTCAGGATTAGAGCCCTTGTAAAGTCGAAGTAACTTTACTCCGTCTCTAAAACGAGTTAGTAAATAAGGCTGTTAGGGTTTAAACCTAGATAAAAGACATATCGAGCTAAAATTCTCCTCTCCAAAATTGAGCCAAGTTTAACTTTAGCCAACTTATTTTGTCTAGTATGTCAAACGAGAAGTCTAATTTTCTTTTCAAACTGTATTTAACTTTTTTTTGTTCAGAAAACAGCTGAACACGTTTCACGGATTTCGATCTAATATAGCACTCCGCTACACCTTACATAGATGCACCAAATTTAACCTTCAGTTATTGGAAACGAAATGATAATCAAGTTCGTTTTATTAGGACACCATTAGATAGTTTAAGTTTCTTCAAGTAGGTTAGGTTAGGTAAGGAGGGGTGTGCACAGCCCAAGGGCTGTTGCGTACACGGGGGCCTATTGGTCCATTGTGATCCCCTATTAATAAAAGCAGAGATGCTCCTAACTAATGCCTTATGTAGACTGGTTCATTTTCGAACCAGCCTGTGCTTACAATGAATTTTCTCATATTTGCCATTGAGACCTGCGTTAGATCGTCTAGTTCTCCAACAAACCTGTTTCCGAAGTAGCGAAGGCGATTTGTTTGGAGGTTCGGACAGTCACAGAGCAAGTGTTTAATGGTTTCAATCTCCTCGACATCCTGGCAGCTCCTACAGAAATCGGGTGCAAATGCACCCATTCTAGTGGCCATTGTGCCAATGGCGCAGTGACCCGTTAGTACACCTATCAGGATTCTGATGTTCTTTTTACTCAGCGATAAGATATACCGAGTTTCTTTTTCATTAATTCTAGGCCATAAACTTCTAGAGATAACACAGTCGTCCCTGGAGGACCAGGAGTTGTTGATTTGCTCTTTCGTTATTAGGTCTATTTTCCTTTTAATCACGCCAATCGGGATTTTTGGTTCTAAATTTAAATGGCTACTGCTGTTTTTATTTGATAGTGATCCTTTCCTTGCCAGTTCATCTGCTATTTCATTCCCTTCTATATTACTATGTCCGGGAACCCAGCAGAGGTTGACTTGGTTAGTGTTACAAATATTGTTCAGCATGTCTCGACATTTTGTTACTGACTTGGATCTTATAGTCTCACTAGCTAAGGCATTGATGGCAGCTTGACTGTCCACGAAAAATGTGATCTCAGACGAGTTCAATCCTTTCGTGCGTACCAATTCTGCCGCCTTTTCAATAGCATAGATCTCAGCCTGAAAGACACTACACTCATCTGGGAGTTTGAATGATTCTTTAATATTTAGAGCTTCACAGAACACCCCAGCTCCTGTTCCCTCTTCCATTTTTGACCCATCGGTGTAGAAGGAGATACCTTGTTCACTAATTAGTGAGTTGGATTCCCATCCCTGCCTTTGGGGTATTGTAGTAGAGAATTGTTTGTTAAAATCTATTTTGGGTGGTAAGTAGTCAGTCGTCACATTAAGCCCTGCCACTGTGTCATACCTATGCAGTATTGACCCATGACCATAACTGCTGTGCTTCCAAAAGTTCATTTCTTTAAGCCGAATTGCGCTTTTGGCTGCTGTGCATCTTATGTGCTCCTCCAGGACTGGAAGATTTAATATAATTTCCAGACCTGCCTGTGGCGTAGAACCCTGTGCCCCCGTTATTCCTAAATAGGCTAGTCTCTGTACCTTATTCAGGTTTTTGAGATAGCTACTTTTTTCTACAGCTTTCCACCACACGATCGACCCATAGGTAAGTATGGGACGAACTATCGCCGTGTACATCCACTGGATGACCTGCGGTCGCATGCCCCACCGTGTACCGAAGGTTTTTTTGCATGTGTAGAGAGCGCATAGTGCTCTTTTCATTCTTTCCTCTGTGTTCCGTTTCCATGTTAGCTTGGAATCAAGAATTACTCCAAGATATTTAGCCTCGTTGGAAAGTTTCAGAGGAATGTCGTTGAGTTTTGGAGGAGTGAAGTCCTCCAATTTCCTTTTCTTCGTAAACAGGACTAGTTCGGTTTTGGAAGGGTTAACCCCGAGACCGTTTTGTCCTGCCCAAGAAGATAGTTCTTTAAGTGAAGATTCCATAATATCTTTGATGGTGGTAAGATATTTACCCGATATCAAAATTACTATGTCATCCGCATATGCTACTATTTTAATGCCCTGATTCCTGAATCTTGTGAGAATTTTGTTAACAACAAGGACCCAGAGGAGAGGTGAGATTACTCCTCCTTGTGGAGTGCCTCTTGTAACCGATTTCTTTACATTACTATCACCAAGTTGCGAGCTAATGATTCTGCCATTGAGCATGGTATAAATCCAGTCCACAATAGCAGATTGAACGCCAACTTCTTCTAGAGCAGATTTAATGGACTCCGTTTTTACGTTGTTAAACGCTCCTTCGATGTCCAAAAATGCTGCCAGGGTATGTTCTTTGTGCTTGAGACTTTTCTCAATTTGTGAGACGACCTCGTGCAACGCAGTCTCCACTGATTTACCTTTTAGGTAAGCGTGTTGGTAGTTGCACAGGTTGCTTGGTTTGAGAAGGTCTCTAACATGCAGATCAATAATTCTCTCCAGTGTCTTGAGGAGAAACGAAGAGAGGCTTATCGGTCTGTAATCTTTTGCAGTCGAGTGTGTCGGTTTTCCAGCTTTTGGAATAAAGACTACTTTAACTTTCCTCCAACTGATAGGGACGTATCTCCATTTGATGCAACTTTTGAAGATTACCCTAAGCCATGGGGTGATTATCTGTAGAGCATGTTGAAGAAATGCCGGAATAATCTCATCTGGTCCAGCTGATTTATAGGGTTTGAACGAGTTTATTGCCCACATAATCTTCTGCTCTGTGATAACCTGTTCTAATTCTGGTACTGATTGTAAGATATCTAAGGTGTTTGGTTGTGTAAAACCTGGTCTTGGATGATTCTTACAGCCCGGGAAATGCGTTTCCATAAAGAGTTCAAGTGTTTCTTGGCTCGAGTTCGACCACGATCCATCGGGATGCTTAATGTATCCCGGACTCGTGGGATTGTATGTTAGGATCCTTCGAAGTCTCGCCGCCTCACTTGTCTTCTCAATAGACTCACAGTGCCTAGCCCATGAATCCTTTTTGGCCCTTCTTAACTCTTTGGTGTATGAGTTAAGTTCGGTTCTATATGAATTCCAATCTTCCTCCGATTTACTCAGTCTGGCTTTGTTGAAAAGTTTTCTGACCCCTGTTCTTCGTTTCTTAAGATCACTATTCCACCATGGCGGATTAGTGGGTTTAATTTTACGAGATATAGGGCAGTGTTTTTCAAAGGCCTTTTTCATTTTACTAGTAAGATTTTGAACAGCATTATCAATGGTTGAGGTTGTCGAAAGCGTTTCTTCCTCTGGAGGATCGATTCGTTCATTCAACCATTTTGAGTACTTTGTCCAATTTGTTCTAGTTGGGTTCCTAAAAGGTTTTATCTCATTTATTTTCCTATCTAAGGTAAAGAGTATCCTTAAGTGATCCGAAAAGGATTTCTCAGGAGAGACTCTCCAATTCCCTACAGATATCTTATCATTATTACTCATAAGAGTGAGGTCTAGAATTTCTTCCCTGTTTTTATTACGGAATGTTGGGTGATTGCCCCTATTACATAACATAAGATTAGAACAGAGAATGTATTCAAAAATTGACTCACCCCTTTTGTTGATATTTTTGCCACCCCATTGTGTATGATGGGCGTTGGCGTCGCATCCTATCACCAAAGGTGTCCCTCTTGCTGTGGTGTAATCCACAAGATCGCGGACCGTTTTTGATGGAGGATTTTCTTCGTCTCCCGGCATGTACGTTGACGCCAAGACGAAGTTGCCTTCCTTGGATTCAACGTTGATTGCCACGTTATCCCTGTTGCTGTACCTAGATAAAAAGAAAGCATTAATTGATTTTTTGGCTAGAATACAACTTCTAATATCACCTTCTGACGTGGAGTGGAAAAGGTTGTAGTTTTTTGACCTCAACCCTCGTACCTGGTTCTTACAAATCCAAGGTTCTTGAATTAAGGCCACATCCACGTTCTCCTGAGACATGTAGAGCATTAGGTCGTGCGTTGCTGCTTTAGCGTGCTGCAAATTAATTTGCACCACCAGCAGCTTTTGACTCCCCTTTGCCTTCGTGCCTCTTTACCTTTACGGTTCCGAGACCATATCTCAACACGTCCGTTTTTTCTTTTAGGAGGAGGTCAGATTTTCTGTCGATAGCGAACAAGAGGTCCTTACCTTCCCCTTTGAGACTCTCTGGAATTCAAGAGCTTCCATTCCAATATGGGAAGCTCCTTATTTTGCTTTGCCATCAGTTTAATAATGGATGAGTCCTCATGCGTGGCAGGAGGAGGAATCCAGATCTTAACCTGCTGACGAAGTGGTAGAGCCGTGACAGGAAGAACCCCGAGAGATGCCCCCTCCCACAGTTCACCAATATTGGCGATTGTGTGAGTGAGAAACTCCAGGGATTTCTGGTCTCCACAGCAAACCACTTTTACTCCTTTCCGCCAACCAGCTCCGTCGAAGGTGTAGTCCTCAGAACTATCGTCATCCGATGTCGCCATCATGGCTTTAAGGATTTCATTTTCCACAAGTAACCAGTTCTTGGCCGTGATTTTCCCATCTGGATCCTCTCGACTAATAATGGCCACCTGCAGATCGATCGGGGTGTTGTCAAAGCTGTTGGTTTTAAACTTTTTAGAACCGTCGGCCTTGGCTGTCTCCTCCGATCTTGCCCTCTTGGACGAAACTGACTTTGTCCCAGAAGAGTTGCCTACCTTTGCTTTATCGTTCCCTTTCAGGTTCGATTTAGCGATGGTTTGTTGTTTCTTGAGGGAAGTCGTCTTATTCGTGTCTATGCCAGTACAAGCTGTTGAGTTGTTGTTGTCCTGTTCTCGGTTTATCTTTTTAGGGATAGACTTCGATGTGGAAGCAACTACTCTTTCACTGACTGGTTTCTTTTCTTTCTCTTGTTGGGAGGAAGCTATGGGTGCAGTGGTGGTCTTTGCCAACTGACTTTCATAGTTCTTAATTAACTTCCGGTGTTTCTTTAGAAGGGCCCTGTCTCTTGAACTGAGAGTAGTTGGGTCCTTTTTCTCCGTAACACTCACGAATCTTTTAGAGGATCTGTAGTTACTGCGTTGCCTCGAAGCATTGGGCGGTGCAGTAGACTTCAGCATAGTCTCTTCTTGACTCGAGTCTTCCAGCAACTCGTCCTCGGTTCGACTTCCTATTGAAGGAGGCCTGTTCGAGGTCTCCCTACCGTCAATAGCCAGGCTATCTAGAGCAGGGAGAAGAGCGGCTGTAAGGTTGTGCTGTTTCATAAGGATGGCTTTGTTTACTTTTTTTGTCACTGGCGACTTAGCTTCTTGCGAAGCCAAGCCCTCGCCGGCAGCCGTGACTTCTGCCGACACTTGAGTGTATATCCCCACTCGATTTTTATCATTTCCTTGTAAACTTTTGTCCATATTTGTTTTAATTTGGATAAACATCCCTGTTTTTTGTTGGTTTCCTTAGTTGAAGGTCCCTGCAGCTGGATTGCTGGAGGGTCAAACGTAAGCCCCCTCGCCAACGTCAAGGCGGAAACCGTGAGGGGGTTCTTCAAGTAAGTACTAAACAAAACCAGCGTCTATTCTATCTAGATCTGGTACAAAGTATGGTAATAGTATAAGTACACTCCCAAAGAAATAAATTACCCTGCTTCAGATATTAGTACCGATAGGCTGTTGATTTCGAGATCCTCCCTAATATCGAAGTCCTAACCAATAAACGAAACTAAATTTATAGGAAAATAACTAAGCACTTCTTCTAAGAAATGTCTTGGATGCAATTTGAGTGTTATCAATTAGTATAATATATATCTATGTATTGATTGATTTTGGAGAACAGACTCTTACCGAATCCCAACTTGTACTCGATATCAAATTAGGACAAGTGCTTAGTACTAGAGTGAAGAAATGTGTCGATACCTTTGTTTAATCCCAATTTTAAGCGCTAGTGAATGAATGAATTATGTATCGGTGGTATTGCACTGCGAACTAGAGATCTATTGTGCTCCCATTTAAATCTGCATGAGCTTTGTCATCTTACAGTTCTTCATCCAAATATATTTCTTTTAAGAATCTAAATATTTGATGTACCTTCAGAGAGGACAGGTCGCAATATTCTACATGAATTATTTATCCTTAGTGCATGAGTGGCCCGGTGTTTCCTCATGTACGAGTATGTTGCAGAATCTGCATGTGACACTGCTTACCACACCAAGTTTACCTAGATGACTTCTAGGTAAGGTTACCTGTTATTAATCTAAGGTTGTTCCTTCTTAAGTTTATGCAATTTGTGAAACTTTTTTGTTAATTGTCCAGTAGTAGTTCCGCCTGCCTTAGTTTTGGGAGTTCTTTTTATATCTTAGATCTACTACTAGCGCTAGTACTCTTTGAAGAAATCGTCCGTTAAACAACCTAGGATCATTTTATCTGACGCATCAAGTGTTTAACGAAGTACTCAGCAGTTCTGAGTTTCCTTACGATGAGTTTTACAATCTATCGTTCTTTGTCTTTATCTTACCCATTTCTGGGCAGATGGAGAAAAAGTGAGAGGCCGAAGTCTTAATATAGTGTTGGGGGTTTATCTGGACTAACTGTATTATTTTGGCTATTTGTTTGTTTCAATGTCTAAGCAATGTATTTTTTTTTGTTATAAAACCAAGCTTATTTTGATTTGCATCGAAATAAAAAAAAAAAAGGTAGAGGCCAACAAAACGTAACAGTTTCAGTTTTATTTTTAAGTCTCAATGTTTTTGGACTCTCTTATTACACCGACATTGACTTGAGGTAAATATTCAAATCATAACTTACTGAATTCGAAAATAGAACAATTTATTAATCAACTGTATTCCCGCTTTAATAGGTCAAATTCATAATATATCATTACAATTTATCATTCGTGTTAAGAAAAAGTTAACCATCGAGCTACCTTGATATTAATTACTCGATTTCCATGACACGAGTCATTGAAACAGACAAAAAAAAAACACCTATTTATAGTGTTTTGAATCGGAACTTGAAACAAAGCTTATTTAAGGTATACAAAATAAAAAAAAAGGAAACACATAAACCCACAACATCAACATGGCCCCCCAGTTAGTAGAGTATATCCAACTAAGCCGCAACTAAGTAGGCAGATAAAGGTAAAATGAAAACCACAGAAAAATGTATTTAGATATCAAATTTACTGAATAAACTCTCTGAAATTTAACGCTTCTGTGGTTTGCTTCCAAGAATAAAAAAATATAAATAATTTATAAATTAAAATTGTTTTGGAAAAATTAAGCGGTTAACAAACGAAACACTTTTTCTTCTCTTGCTCTTTTATAACTTTTTGGTTTCTTTTTTTGTTTGGTGTGGATGGACATTATTATGACTCACTATTTGGCAATTGTGATTTTTGGCATTACAAATTCGCAGACAAATTATATTCGATTCAAATGTCAAAAAACTGGTGAATTGTGATTTGGGCTGTTCGTAAGTCGTAGTTCGTTATTCTCTATTCGTATATTATTTCTTGATGTAGAATATTGAAACAAAGGGTGATTTGGTGATAATCACAATAAATTGTTCGTATTTCAAGAGCATATGAATTCCCTTTTTATGTGTGAGCATTAGGAAAAGTGGAAAGGATTAAGGATTTTTTTAGCTCAGAGGGTTCAGAGCTTCGAATATGTTTTTCTTTATTCGTTCTGAGCGTGTTCAGAGGGCGCTCTCTGAGCTCGGAATAAAACAACTGAGCACACTGAGTTAAATGCTTAACACAAGCAGTTGAAAGGTGCAAATTTAGAAAAAACAAATGGTGACAGCTAAGTGTTTAGGTGCGTTTCAAAAACAGCTCAGAGCGCTCAGAGCACGCTTGGTTCAGAGAATGTTCAGAACATGCTCGATATGCTCGGACTCCATCAGAGCTCTATTCTAAACTTAAAAAAGAAAATCGCATAGTTCGTGGAAAAAATAGAGCAAGGTAGAGCCTTTCACATTCGAGTAGAGCGCCTAAAGAAAGAATCTATGTAATTAACAGCACCACCAAAATTGGGCTTGAAGGTAAATTGATGAGATTTATTAAAATTGCGAGCGTTACGGTTGAATTGCTTACGGGGAGAAATGCAACTAGCTATTTCACTAGAGCAATGACTATTAAAGAAACTATAAAATAAGGAGAGACAAGAAACATGACGACGACGCGACGGTGTTCGGGAGAAGTAAATTATCGATGATGTTAATACTTCCAATCATTTTTAAGGCTCTGATCTTGAATACTATCTGTCCGAAAGACACAGGTGTTATACTTCAACTTTGATAAAAGTCTTGTATATACATAATAGTCAGTTTATAAAGGGGGAAACATTTCTTGCACCGCCTAAAAAAAACCCAAACACTTTGCGGCATTTTTAGCGACATCACGTATGTGCTCATTCCACACAAGATGGTTGATAATGCATATACCAAGTATGATTGAGGGTTTGTCAGTTTCATACAAGAAGATCTTACCCATAGATAGTGGCAGAGGTGGAAGGTTTCGCTTAAGCGATAGTAGACAGCGATGAGTTTTCGAGACATTGAATTGTATGCGGGTTTCTTATTCCCCATTGGACAATGCTTTGAAGATCGGAAATCAATGAGCTTATCATAGGTTGCCGTGGAAGTTCCACATCCGAAGGGCAGGGGTGTGAATCTTTTAACGTATATGAAAAGCTAAGAATACTGTCGTCATCAAAAATAATTTAGTGGATTAGAAGTTTCAACCAGAAGATCATTGATAATAATGAGAAAAACCGTCGGAGAGTTAACGGACCCCTGTTGCACACCAGCATTTGTTTTGTGGATATTGGACTTAAATCCGTCCAGTACTCCTTGTGTTAAACGTTTCCACACGTAATTTCTAATTTATCGAAGAGGGGAGCCATCGAAACCCAAGAGATACATTTTCCATACTATTACTTGATGTCAGACGCAAAAATCTTACTTTCATCAAAACGATGTAAAGCTGTTTTTCACTGTTGGGTGAGATACACCATCAAATCACCAGTGGACCGACATTTTGGTACAAAAGTCGTACTGCCAGGCATTAAGAAGATTTCTTTATTCCAGATATTTCTTCAGCTGAAAATTGATCGACGTTTCCATGGCCTTGGAAAGAAGCGACGCCTTTTTTTGGGATAGGCTGGACAATTGCAGTGTTCCATCTACTCCTAAAAAGATCAATAGAGTAAGACTGAAGCAAAAGCTTACGCAGAGTTTTTTTTCAGCGCTCAAGAACACCTTTTCAGAATAATGTCTGGGATACTATCAGGGCCAGGAGATTTATGTATGTCAAGATCTTTCAAGACTCATGCAACAGCACGAGTGCGAAAGAAGATTGTTCCTATTGAATCGTTAAAGCTCTAGAGTATTGGAGGAGTCATGACACTTTCTTGGAGTGTAGAATTTTTAGGAAACTGACTAGCTAGAGTATTAGCTTTCGCCAGACAACTTACACAGGGAGTGTCATTAAAAATGAGCGTTGAAACCGAAGACGAAGACAACCTTTGGGACAAGTATATTTTGCCTTAATTTTTGGTCATATACAAGTTTTGTTCGACGAATATGGACGTTGCAGGTCTTCCTAGCTTGTTTAAACTTTTTCCGGCTTTCCCCAGTGTGGTTGGTTTAAGCAGGCTTTGTAGGCTCTTAACCGCTCTTAACCATGAATTTTTGTTGGCTTGATGGTTTGAACCTTATTAGGGATAAAAGTTCTCATATAGCTGAGAGAATCTAATTTGTGATCATATCTGCGTTGTAGTCTCTCTCACTATCAAAGAAGTACATATATTTTCTTTCTCAGCAAGACAAAGTTGTTCCCTATTCCTGGAAATCGTTGGTAGTCTAATTTTAATCTAATGTCAAATATGTGAAGACTTCACACCAACTGTATAAAAGACCTGTCAAATACTTGAAAGAACTTAATGTCAGAAATTTAAACCATTATATCTCAAAATACCAATCATTTATCATTCTCTGACAGCTTTTAAGACATCACGCCCAGTTCTGATAAAGTATAGAAATAATTCCAATAGAAAGTTCTTTTAATTCTCTTTTATCAGAAGTTACATTTTCTAAAAGATATGACACATTCTCGTATACATAGCTTCATCTATAAGTCATAACTTAATTACAACAAGGCTATTTATACATAGAAAATGTTGCTGTCTTCAGCTATAAAGTAAAGCAATTAAAAATACAATGATGATCTAACGTGACGGATGTTATTTTAGCATGCTTGACCGATTACTGAACTTCAGAGAAGAAAATGTATAAAAGCACGTTTTTAAATTAGGCAAAATGTTAACTTCACTTTTCTTTATACTTTATAATGTAGGGCAACACGTGTCACAACAATTAAAATTAACCCAACTCTAAAATCATTTCAAATGCCAACTTGTTTTTGTTCTCGTTTTCATCCCTGTTTGTTTTTATGTGCACTGGAAACGTAGGAGGATTTTAAGAACTTTCCCACTTAACACGTTTATTTAAAAAATAAAAAGAAAAAAACAAAAAGAGGGAAGAAGTATTTTATTCAAATTAATCTATTTTGGAAAGACCGTAAAGGGTCCGCTTTTTGAGCTGGAACAAATACCAAATCTGACTTCGGATTCAAATTAGAACCTTCTAAAAGACAACATGAATAATAAGAAGGGCGTAACCATCTTCAAAGTTTATTCAAATGACGGATGACGAAGGGATTTCAAATTGTCCACAAATGTATTGTCAGACATCGTAGATTTAAAAGTTCGGACATTATTTTTTCCGAAAGATTTTTTGAGTACTTCAGAGTTATTGTTTCATAATTTCCAGTAAATTAGCTAAGGAAAAGAAAAGAAAAACTTATGGATGAAATGGGAGGTTGATTTTCTAAGAAAACTGACTTAAAATGAAAAACAACGGCAACACTTTTAATGTTCGAACATATTTTCTTTTTTTTTTAAATGATTAAATTTTAAAATAAGTCAAAAGTCATTAACTCAAACTTAAAAAAAAAAAAAAAAAACAATTCGAGCTAGTCTAAAGGTTGTCGCGAATGATAGATTACAATTTAGTTTTTGTAACGAATTTTTAATGCTTTTACTACAGTATTATATCACTGATATAACATCTTTCATTTGACAGCTCATTTTTAACGATCACTACCGAAAAAACGATTTTTTGGAATCTTAGTCGCTGGATGCGATCACTTTTAATCTTATGCTAAAATAGTTTCTAGCTATATATAATATAGTTACGACAGTTTTTTTTTTTTTCAATTTTGTCGAACAGTTTCTGACTACAACATAAAGATATCAGCACAAAAACCATTCAAAGTGCATTTATCCATATTTTATAACTTATTCATCAAAATTTCTGCCATTTTGGGCGCGGAGTTTGTAGTTTGATAAAAATCGTTTGCGTGAATCGATGTGAATGTTTTTTTGTGAAAATAGAAAATATCGAGTCATTGAGCTGTCATTAGATATTTGTTTTTCAAAAGCAATAAGCTACTATAAGTCAAAAATGAGTTGAACGCTGTTTACTGCATCTCTGCCCCATTATAAATTGCTCTGAAATTTTGACATGGCCGAGATTTGCTTCTACGCTGTTTTTGGTTCTCCATTTGACATCGAGACTAGAATTAAATGAACTTATCATACGCTGCCGATCTAGTTCCATATCCAAATTACAAGAGCGTGATTTTAATACATAAGAAGTTCCACACAGTAGATCATTGATAAATATGAGAAAGAGAAGCGGAGATAAAACCAGAGCCCTGGGGTACACTAGCATTTATTTATTGTTATTGTTTTACTAATACAATCCGCTGTCTCGGAACAAAGCCTTTGCAGTGGCGAAGTACCACCTTCTTTAGTCCCTAGATCTTGGTGCAACTGACTTTTTTTGTTCCCTAATAAAAGTTGAGCTTGGTGGACATAGATGTTCGGCCATCTCGAGATAGGAGCATCGAAACTATGTAAGAGACAAATTTTCGTACGGTTGTTAGCTTAAAAACTTTTCAGAATACCCTTTTAAATATTAATATTATTAAATTCTGTAATAAATTCTTGATTAGTTATAAAAAAAATTTTACGATTTGGACGTAGTTTGGCAAAGATAAAGCCAGTTAAGGGAAAAACCATTAAAACCGTTATAACTCGAAAACGGGACGAAAACGAGAAAATGACCTAAGTTTTTTGACTTAAAATGACCTCAGGAATCCATGGTTTTCATTTGGGGCGGTGACTGTGGGACACCCTGTATAAAAAAAACAGATTTTTGTCTTTAAAAATACAACAATATTTTAAATGCTGATGTTGGCTTGTAGTAATTTATTTTCATTTTCAGTCAAAGTAAAAGGGATATCCCATACAATTTTCTTCTTGTCCTGGCCCACTGTATCTAAATGCCATATTTTATGCGAATTACCCTATGTACGCATCATGGTCCTTGGCCATCGTTTCGTTACTATCAAATTAAAATTTGAAATTCTTGCGACATATTTGAAACCATTTATCTATTTACAGTTTACATTTTTGTTTTTTTTTAATATTTTCAAAAAACTTGTTACTTTTTGTTGTTTTTTGGTCTTAAAATTGAAAAAAAAAAACTTTAAGTCACCCCCACAATTAATCATTAAACCAAGCAGATAAAAATCTTTTTGCAAACCAAACAATAATGAGTCACATTTCAGTTCACTAAGGCCAGATATTCTTCACGAAACACAAACCAAGCTTAACCTCTTTTTTCAAAAATGTACGTTATTTTTTCAAGCCTTCTTCACTTCTTGAGAAGTTAAGCATCAAAAGAAACTAAATAACAATTAACTTGCAATGTTTATGAGAAAAGTTTGTAGTTCAACCATCTGGCAATCACTTATGAGTTTTCTGTAGGAACTTTAACTTCCAACTTTATGTGAGCAAATTAATTAAAACATTTCATTTCCAAAGTTCTAAAGTAGTGAAAAAAAATTCTCACAACAAAAAAAAAACTTTTGCATATATTTATTTGTATAAACAAACTTACTTGCATAGCATTAATTAATTTATAAAATATCCTTACAATTAAAACACTTTTATTTTGATTAGTAGAGGTTAAATTGTTTTTAAATGAAGTTAAAGGTATCAAGGATTTTGTTCCATTTTATCCTTGATGTTATTTACCTCCAGGGTTCCATGCACTCTATAATCTACAATCAAATATAGAATTTGAATTGAAATACAAATATAGATATAGTTATAATAGTATAGAATTGTTGAACTCGTAAACTTATACACTGACAAAAAAAAGGATGAACAATTTAAATTTTTAATCTCTCTATGAAAGTAAATACAAAGCACCAATTTATAAACTCAATTAAATTTAAAGTCGTCATTAAAAATGGCCATTTTGTTTGCAACAAAGAGTGTTAATTCTTCTTTAAAGATTTTAATTAACCCTGCCTCGATTAACTTATTTCTAAATTTATTTTAAAACTGGTTTTATGCAGAGGGCTTTTTATTCCTAATGGAGTAATTTAATGGAGAGTCTATTCAATATCAATAAGGGTTGACAATTAATTTTTGTTTATTTTGTTTTGTAATTTTAAAATATATTTTATCGATAACAACCTAACAAGAGATAATCTACCTTCCGGTACAAATACATTTTCCAATCCAAATTTAATCGAATCCTACCTTAAAAATTGCAAAGTCTCACAACCATCTCATGTTATGCAGCATATATGTGGCATCGGTTAACATAAACGCAGAGAAAACTTAATTGATGGATTGTTTTTAATGTCACTATTATTTTAAAAACGATTTTAAAAAAACGATAAATCCATTGTTTAATAGAGATTGAAAAACTTTGAGTTAGTAAAACCTGACACACATCTATCAAAAATATCTATTCGGTTAATGTCACTTAATATGTTGAGTTAACGTTTCAGGAGTTAGGTTAGGTTAGGTGGGGTGATGATGTGGCAAGCCCTATCGCTGGGATCTCAATGAATCCATTGTGCTCCTTAGGGTGTGGTTAAGAGAAAGAATTTAGTGCAAGTCTAATGTATGGGTTGCCTTCCTGATTTCTGAATAAAGTGAAGGGTGTTTTTTAGTGGCAAAAATGAGACGTCACCCAGTTGGTCGAAAAAGTATTCTCCAAGGGCATCTTTTTGGATTCCAACCAATAGAGACTATTGAAGTCTTCTAAACTTCAGTAGATACTATATTTTTCTTGATATATCTGGGTCAAAAATTCAGTGAAACTCGGCACTTGTCAATTGCATGGCCGTCTGTCATTTGCGGTTTGAGAAAACTTTGGTGAATTAGATAATTTTCCTGCTCCAGTGGCATAATTACCCAGGGTACAATTTGGCTCGGTTCAAGTGATAAACCGTTTTTGGTCAGTTAATCAATGTCACGGTAAATATTTAAGGAGTTAGGTAAATCAGATTAAGCCCCGAAACAAGAATGATCTTTTTTTCAAGTATGTGGCTTGAGAATAAAACGAAGGGTTCCAGGTTTTTTCTCAGCTTTAAATCCTTCATCTGAAATCAATCTACGTCATTCTAGACATTTTGTGTAGAAAGAAAACAAAATGGTGAAAACTAAATCTGGCTTAAAATTAAATTCCTCGAATTTTGTTGCAACAACTCGAGTCGTGAACAAAGTTTTCTGTTGGGCAGGACAGACGGTGACGTTTATATATAGTTTGGACTGCTTTATTAAATTTGTTTAGCAGTGACGTGTGTTAGGTCAAAGTTAGGGATGATCTCAATAAATCAATCAAAATCAAAATAATGCAACAAAAATAAAATGCACTTTCTTCCACCTTTTTCCCCAAACACTTTAGAATTGCTTGAGTGGACAGACTGTTTTCGAAATACATACTTTAAAACCCCTCAAATGGCGATTGTGGAGCATTTATCATAAGCTGTTTGAATACATTTCTCGACGTGATTTCTCCAGCACAATCTGTTTATTTGGCCTTCATCGTTCCTCATATTTGGCCTTAAAATCGAATTGTGTACCTATAATCACTGCGAGAACTTTCTTCCACCTGTCAAAAACAATTTAAGGCGTTTCTGAATACTAAAATCAAATAGAGAAGTTTTTCTCATGTCTTTTAGAAGAAGAACTATGTTCTGACTGCTCCAATATACAATGCTACAAACCACACAAGACTGAAACTTAGGAGAGCGTAATTTAAATGTAAACCCACAAATTGTCAAAATTTAAAAGTATTAGTCTTTCACACCAAACCCAAAACGCGTTTTTTTAGCAAAAAGTTTCAGAGAAGGCGCAAACCATTCACACAGTTAGGCATTTACACTTTACCTTTTCCTTTGACATTTCAATTTTTTGACACAAACTGTCAAAATTTACATTAATGCATTATTTCAAAGTTGAAGAAATAAATGTATTCATAATATTTTTTGAACATAAAATTAATTCTAACCAATTATAAAACATATTTTAATGCATACAAATATGAACAAAATGTTATAATTTTGTTAAACTTCTATTCCTTATCTCAATTTTTATTTTATTTTGAAAGCATCCCGATATTTCTTTTTTGACGTTTGAATAGGCGCTGAATATTTTAAAAGGTATGTTTGCTCAGTTCATCAAAAAGTTTTCGATATTTTAAAAAATATTTGAGAATACTTGTGTTTTCGATGTAGGTATTTTTTAAAAACATATTTGGTTTGGGTTTTGTGTCAAAAAGAGGTTATATGAGATTCAAATTTTCTCAAAAATGAACACACCGCGATGAAGTACGGGAAGTTAACTTCATAATAAATGATTGTGTTTTCGGATTTCCTAATGACATGCATGACACGACACACTTTTTTTTTTTTTTTTATTTAATTCTTTATTTCATTTCAAAACACTGTTTCTCTCACACTCGTATTTGGCAGACCGTAAATCTGATTAATTCATAGATAAATCAAATGTTGCGAGCGCTCTTTTCTGTATTATGAGTTTTGATGTGGTAAAATTCGTCAAAATTCACAAAAATTCACAGTACGGAAACGGATCTAATAACATCGTCGTTCAATGTTAACTTTCTAAGTTCATGTTTGTTTTGTTTTGAGTTTTTTTTGTAACAAAAATGATCAAATTAGACGTTGCTTTCATTTCGGACTACTTTTCTAAAACACTTTTGACAATAATATGGATACACCCATTGCGTGTAACCAACTCGTTCTCACTTTCTTGAATAAATTTGTTTTGTTTATATACATATAGGCGTGTCCCTTAACTACTTTTTATGTTAATTTATTCAGACATTGTCATGTCTAAAAATTACAAAATTATTCTCTTAGTGTATTGCTATTCCTTGAACTTTTCTCTGCATTTTCCTAGTGTATTTCACAATTCTCCAAAGGATTCCCATACAGCAAAAATGCAAAACAAAAAACGCAACCCTACAGACTGTATGCAGTTTAAGCAAATATTTTGTTGCTGATACAGCTACAAACACCTACCTGCAACTTTTTCCACCTGCCACTATGAATTGTTGTGGTGCGCTGCGCAGATCTCAGATCTGAACTTATAATAGCATTACCCAGAGTTTCCGCAAAATATGTATAGATATGCACTGCAATTACCATTCACACACAAACAAGCAAGCATTTTTATTCCCTATGCAATGCAGCATAAAGAAATAAGGATCAAAAATAATAATAAAAAAATATAATACAATTTTTTTACAAATAACTTTTTGTGCTGTTTCCTGTTTGAGTTTTTTTTTTTAGTTTTAAGTTGAATGACTGACTTTAAATGTTGTGTTTTCTTCATACTTAATATTTGCCATGGTGGATGGGTTTTGTGTTAATTTTTTTTTTATTTTTCTTTGAGTTCTCTTCATCCTTTGCTTTTTGTAGGTGAAGCTTATTAAATTTTCAACATTATTATTGTCCTTATTTCTGGTACATGATGGGAGCAGTAATCCAAGTGATGGGATGTCATATTCATAATTAATGAGGCAGACAATCACCTAGGTGAGTTCAGGGAACTCGATTAAATATTTAAGTGAATTTGGACGTGTTTGTTATCGTCATTTCGAAGGGGTCTTTTTTTTCCCACCGTCGGAGAAGTTAACTGTTTCCACTCTAACGAATTCTTCAATTTTTAATGATATTCGATTTTTTATTACGTGGTTTTGGCAGTTTTGAGTTTTTGTTTTAAATTAAATAAAAACTTCGATGAGATCAATTAGAAATGCATTTCTCGTATTTAAGATTCAGCTGTTCATGTAAAAGCAAATTCTAACTTTGCAATGATGAAGAAGGCCAAAACAAAGGTTTTAGTTCTGTTCATCTCCAAATCGAGTGAGAGTCTAACTAGATTAATGAATTTGCATGACATTTGGTTTTGACGTTTTTTTTTTAAATATTTGCTGCATCGTCATCGTCCAGTGGAAAGCGTTTTATTTGATTAGTCTTTTTTATGGATTTTTACTTACTTAATTACTTTCTTGCTAAACCAACGATCCATGAAGGGTCTCTGCCTGAGCCAAGGCAGCTTTCCACTGCCTGGTAGTATATAGTATAAGGCCTTTGTAGAGCGTGCACTTCGTCTTGAAATTCGTTGGTATTTTAAAGGATTTACTTCAATGTGACTATTTGGTCTATATGGTCGATCTGCCTGCCTGGAAGCCATCTGGTAGTTGCGACTAAATTATTACATGATAAGACGTTCACATAGCACGTTGGATAGGATCTTATATGCGAGATTAGGGACACGTAGGGATATGCCTTTATAGTTCTTGCAAGACATAGGATCACATTTTTTGTAGATGGAGCATATGGAGCTTATATTTGATCACTTCATAACATTCGATGTCAAAATCAGTGTCTCAAATGTCATATTTCACATTTTTCTACAATTGAACTAAGCGCCCTCTAAACTCTCAATATTTCAACTGCTTGAATTCAATTTATGTTCCCTCTAATTGCTAATCTAAATTGTATTTACTCTTGGTTTTGTTGTTCTTTGAGTGGTGGTTTTTAATTCAAAATGGCGGATCAAACTTTATCACACTTGCGGTCGAACATTTTTATCTTTATCTCCAGAACAAAAGTTTTGCATAAACATGACCGAAAATAACTCTTTATTGTTCTTCTGATTAAAATTGTAGATGTATGCGAATAATTGGCGGGTACTTTGATAGATTGGGACTCTTCAAAAGCTAAATTGAAAAATTGAAACCTGATGAACTTTTGTGATTGCCCCCGTCCGACATCAAACTTCTCCATAGTGTTTTCTTGTTTTGGATGTTGTCGGGCTTCAATAAGGAATTGTTAACGCCTCGAAACATTCAGACACTATGTACTGAATGAGTGCCATGAATCGGTCCAATGTGATTTGAAATGTTGGAAAATGGAAAATGTTGGAACTGCATAAAAGATACCACAATATTTGAGAATTTATCTATAAAGCCATGTCTCCGTCTTCTATTTCGACTAAGGTAACTGCGTCAAGATAACCGTGCTCGACTTCTTCCTCAGACTGCTCAGAAAGTTGCTTACAAGTTAGTATAGAGTGCGCAAATGGAGGCGCCTCACCTCACTTTATTCAACAAATCTCTCAACTTGGAGACCAAACTGATCTATGATATCCTTTCAGCGTAAGCCAAGTCTGACAGACTGTTATACACCTAAAACTGTGATATCCGAGCCAGTTAACACTCTTTGCTCATAAGAACTATCAGAAAAGCCTATTTTAGGCTTTACCAAGCTTTATATTTTGTAACCTTTTTAGCTATGAAGTATGTATGTATGTATATCGCATTCAACTTTCACTTACACTATTCTATCAAAATTTTGTAAGACATAGAAATGTCTTTTACTACCCACTCAACTCTCGGATCTATCATGTAAAACAGTAGCTTGAAAGGTATCTGAATTAAAATAATAAAATGCAATAATTGAAATCTAAATGAGTGAAAAATTTTAAAAATCCAACAACTCATATTAAACTTATAATAATTCTATTCAAAAGCAAAGCGTAAAAATATATCTTTCAATAGCTCTTGTACAACTCACTCCAATGCATTCTTGACTCCCCACAATTTTGTATCCCGGTCCCGGAACAAGAACCTGTACGTAAAAAAAACATTCTCCCAACCACTCATTGCAAGATTATTTTTCTACTTCAGTTACCGACACATTGCAGTTGTTCAAAATGTTCTCACAATAAAAACAAAATTACAAAAGAAAGAATTCACCAAACTTTAAAGTGACTGCACGTGTTTTTCACGCCTAGATCACGGCCGTAGCAAAAGAATAATATCAGACGGGTTGATTATTTATTGGCAACAAAAACTCTCCTCGCCCTTTTGAAAACATTTGGCTTTAAAGATAATTAGGGTTCCTATCAAAATGGCACTTGGCCTCACTCAAAGACGCGCCATTTTGTATTAAATACTTACAAGGCAACCTACCTATCAATTTCAATAAAAAAAATTGACGGTTATATATTTTGTCTATACGCACACCATTTTTTATCATAGCACCCCTCAATAGCTACGGCCTTGTCACTAGTCCAGACTAAGCCAACTTTCAAATAATAAATCATTTAATTCGCACGTATGTATGAATTGAACCAAATCTGAAAAAGAGTTATGGGGACACAAGAACACTGATCTGCTGCCGCCCTAACCCTTGAAATGTCAAAATTAGGCTCGAATGAATGCTTTGTGTCTGGTGGCACATTGCGACTGCGAGACTTAAGCCATTGTTGTTTATTTTTTTTTTAAACAAGCAATTCCAACAGTATACATTTTGTGTGATGGTCGAGAGATGTTATGAAAAGGGAGTATTGTCGCGTGTCTAATGTATACGGTGCGGTGCAATAATTTCTATCCTATCCACCCTGTTTGCCTTTTATTATATGCGTTCTTTTCACTGCACGTAGTATGAGTTTCTCTGTATCAGCATCCCCTTTATAATTAACATTAAGCTGGCGTTTACGGTATGTTCGTACAGTGAAGTCCATTGTTTTGCAGTGAAATGCAATACCGGGCGAGAGGGTCAGTGACGATGACGATAGCAGTTGTGCCACCCTCGACTGTTTTTTTTTATTATTATCATGCAACCTATAAAATCATATAATAACTTAGCATTTGTAATACCTATACATAGAATTCTGTGATAATTTTTGTGGTTTTGTTAACATAGTAGTTATCGTATGGTTTTAATTTCAGGAGATAATTTTCACACGAAAAATGGAAAACATATTATTAATTATGCCCACCGTGACTTAAATGGATCGAACAGGGTTATATTTGAAACATGACAATATATCTCACTCTCGTTTATTCCCAAACGTCAAAATCTACACTTTAATGATTCTGACATTTATTTCTCTATTTTTGACAGGAAACACTCTCATTGTGCACGATATGTTAATATAAATAGTAAGAGTGGATACTGTAATTAAATTACACTTTGACGAAAGATTTCTACGTCTTCCAATTTTGCATCTGTCATTTTCATCAAAATAATAATTTTCACTTCTGTCATTGACAGATTCATAAACTTCACAATTTTTTTCTTAAACTCATTAAGTTGGCATGAATATTTTACTTAGCTACTTTCTCTACTAAAGATAGCGCTTGTAGTTAGAGATGGGCAAGTGCCCCATTAGTGGACAATTATGTCGAGATTCCTTTCTGGATAACAGTTAAACGTCGTATTATCATTATTACGAGAAAAAGACGAATTTTGCCTTAAATGACACTGAAAAAGGAAGGATCGGATTGGTAATAAAAGAAAAGTATTCTTTCCTCTTCCTACTATAGTCTGTCAAAGCTCTTCAAATCCAGAAATCTCACCATAACTTCAAAACTGCTGCTGTACAGGACCATGGTCCTGCCAGTACTCACATATGGATCCGAGACTTGGGTGCTTAGCAAAAGGCACTCCGACCTCTTAGCTGCGTTCGAGAGAAAAGTCTTAAGGAGAATTGTTGGCCCCATATGTGAGGAAGGACGATTCCGGAGACGGTACAATCATGAATTGTACGCAATCTACCTAGAAGCAGATATCGTGACAAAAATTAAGCTCGGTAGACTCCGGTGGGCAGGGCACCTAGCTCGCATGAGCGAAGAGGAACCTGCTCGGAAAGTTCTTTGTGGTACATTCTATGGTAGACGACAGCGTGGTAGACCATGCTTGCGCTGGAGAGATGGCGTAGACCAGGACGCCCGAAGCCTTGGGGTGCGCAACTGGATGGCGTCGGCTAGAGACCGGGATAGGTGGAGAGACTTGTTGAAAGAGGCCAGGACCGGAACCCGGTTGTCGAGCCGATGATGATGATGATTCTTTCCTCTTAGCAAATCTGCACCACTTTTACCGACACTTCAGTCAATCACTTCCGAAAGAGCATTTAGGTGTTGCTATTCGTGTCTTCTCCTCAACGCTCGTGCTTATAAGTTTCAATTTATTACAATGTACATCCCAATTTTTACGCTTTCAAACATATAATGGAAAACGAAGAAAATGAAAATTTAATTTCTCAGACAGCCTAATTTCTCAATCAAACTATAAATCATTTTCCAAAAGTTCTTGATCAAATTCAAATACCAATCCCATCGGTGTTCTCCCCTTTTAAATGTTAACACAGAATTTTTACGTTTACCCTCCTAAATATTGGCTATGTAAAACCAAATTTATTAGACCTTAGTTCACCCTTATCCAAGACAATAAAAGAAAAGGTTCAAATAAAAAATGAAACACAAAAAAAAATCACTAAAGACAGTAGGAAAATGACACGAAAAACCAATAAATAAAAGAAAATGATTATGAGTCGTTCTCTTTGTTCGTTGAGCCCATTTTCACATTTATTTTTTGGGAGACATTCAGTAGTCGTAAATGCTCCACCCAGACCCAATTTCTTCAATGGCCGTTTGCTACACCAACACATGAGGCGGCAAACAATCTGATTAAAAATAAGTTAAGGCTCCATTTACTTTCCATATCCTGTGCTCCACTAATACAGTATACAGTGTTAGACTTCATGGTTGGAAAACTAAAAACTAGGCCCAGCTTTTCAATGCTGAACTTACTCATATAAAACAGTTTTTCAGAGAATGATTAACTTTGGTTTCGTAAGTTGCTCTTACGCTTCGAAAACTATTAATGTATGTCAACTGAGCTGTCAAATTGACTTTAAATTCTGGACTTCACTACTGATAAAATGATATTATGCTGGGATACCTAAACTAATTTTTGTCAGTTAGTTTTCGATCAGTGGTTGAGAAATTTGACAGGCTTTGATTATTTAGGGATGTGTTCGTTGATATTTGTTTCTATGTTGTAAAATGTGGTGGTTTGGAAAGTTTAGAAATGATTAGACGGTCAAGGTTAATTGTCGTGTTGCGTTAACGTGTAGTCTGTTTCAACGTGTGAATACTTCTGACATTGATTCTAAAATCAAACCCGGATGATTTTTTTTTATTTTTTCATACGAAATACTGCCATTGGATAACCAATTAAAACGGACATTAGAACATTCTGGTGACAGCTAGCAGTATATACAAGTAGTTCATTTCATATCTGCCAAATAGATGTTACGGCTAAGATGTCAATAAATGTCATATTTAAACAATTTACAAGTTGTAATAATTTATTCCACAATTCTTGTGGCTTCATCGTGTAGATTGTCTACGAAAATTGACAACTGCAACTGTCGTTCAATTTTTATATTACACTGTCTTTATGTTAAGGTGATACTGACATCATTTTAAAAACTATGAGTTAATTCGTATAGGAACAATTGATCTAGGTCTTTATTTTCTGGACGTCATTTTTGATGTAAAGTATTATTTTGTCAGTTTTGTGAAAGACATTCGAACAGTCCTGCTTAAACGAAAAATCAAAAAAGGGATAACTGGAACTCTATTTCTAGCTCATGTTCCTTATAATATTACTTTTCACTTTTCTAAGAAGAAGGAAAGGAACATTTTTGATGAAAATGATAAAATTAAAATGTTAGAAAAACACCGAGCTGTGTTCTTTTTTGACATTTCAATCTTTCAACTTATACTCAACTTGAATCCAACATCGTAGTGCATATAAGCATTTGTTTCAACTTTTGTTCAACGAATACTTTTAACTTTTCCGAAACATATATTTGAAATCATTTATAAAAGATTATTTAATAGGTACTCATTATGTTTTCTTAAAATTCGTGCAAGCTCTAATAGGTTTGCAAACACCGATTTAGAGTAAAAAATAAAAACATCTTTGCCTTATCGTAGTTTAAACTTCAAAGCACAAACAACTTCTTTATCAAAAAAACAAAAAAAAAAAAAAAAACCTGAAAGAGAATACTCTCCTGGGTATACACGAAATAAGCTAACCATAGACTCGGTTTATAGATATATATGCCTATGTACAAATATTCATATATATCCTGGAAACCAAATTGCAATGTTTACTTTTATGTTTTTATGTGTGCTTTTTTTCTGAATGAAAAAGGATATTATATTATTAAGCTTCCTTTCATCTGAATCTTCGGAGCACATAATGTGCCACAAAATGGGGTAGATATTTTATTCACTTCCTACTGCACCTTTTAAGGAGGGAATCAATATGACTTTTTCCTGCAACTCTCAAAGGCATTGTAGGAGGTTATTTTCTATAAACCCGTCTTTTATTATTTTAGCTTTGTAAAGTAAATATTTGAAGTGAGAGTAAGGAAGACAAAGAAAAAAAAATAACTCATTATGTTGTCAAAGGGACATGCATGTTGTAGATATTACAGCAATACGTAAACAATGTCTACAGAAACTAATCTGTCGTTTGTGGTCACAGATGGGGTAATGGCCGCTTTAAATGTTCAATTCAAATATTCAAAGGTCTCACTTTTCCGAAGCTCCTAATTACCTCGGTTACGCAATATGAACTGTAGATAAATATGTCGTTTTTTATTGGTAAACGCATCAATATTTTACACAGTAAACAATAACAAAGGAATACTGCGCATAAATAAGACAGTAAAAATAGTGCATATAGAGTTTTGCAACGTCTGAAATAGAATGACAGTCAAATGGGTAGAAGAAAAATATTGTTTATGCGAAGTTGACAGGTTTCGATAATTTGAGGATGTGTTCATTGATATTTGTTCATTTTTAACTTCCCATAGGGAGTTATTGTAATCGGTTCGATTTGTCAAATTGGAATTTTTGACATTTCTCGACGTTTCAAGATCCCTAGAGGCTATATCAATCATTTTTAGAGAGATGTCTGTGTGTGTGTGTACGTACGTTCGTACGTTCGTACGTCCGTACGTTCTCGTACCATTTTTCGTCGTCGATATCTCAAGAACGAGTAAAGATATCGACTTCAAATAAATTTTGTTTAATAGGTAATAACTTCGAAAGAGGCTGAAAGGGCGTTTATTAAAATTCAGTGAGTAGTTTTTTCACTATAACGGTTTATAAAAAAAGTAAAAACTTTGGTTAGTTTCAAATATCTCACGAAAAAATAATGCTATTGATTTCAAATAAAATTTAATGTACTCATTATAAGGTCATACAGATTTGGTATGAATTTGGAAAAAAATGAACATACCGTTATTTTTTTAAATAAAAAAAACTGAAAAAAAAATTTCATAACCCAGATATTCTAAGAACGGAAAACAATTTGAAACTCAAAATAATTTTATTTTACGAAAAATAATGTGTTTGACAACTGGTGAAAATTTCAGAAAAAATCAGTTTATAGTTTTTTTACAAAAAATAAAAAACTATATAAAATTCTATTGAAAATTGGTAAAAATTGTTTTTCGACTCAAATTTCTCGGGAACTAGTAGTGATATTGACTTCTAATTTAGTTTATTTTATACTTAGTACAATTTTGTACAATTGGTAAAATGTTGACGAATATTGAATTAATAGTTTTTTTTTAAATAAAAAAAATATTAAAAATTCTAGTGAAAACTAGTTAAAATTGTATTTCAAGTCGAATTTCTTGGGAATGAACACCTATAGTGCCTGCTAAAGTATGTTGTTTTATACATCGATACCTTCCCGTAAGAATGTATACTAAGCGACATTTCTAAAATTGTTCAGGAAACGAAAAAAAACGAAGAAAGTTCTAGTTGAATCATAGTGTGCTAAGAGACAATTTTGGTTAAACTAAGTGACATCTAACAAAATTTTTTGTTGCTCACGACAATGAGATCTTTATTAATGTCGCTTAGCATAATTTTTTTGGCGGATAATACAAATTTCAGGGGGCAACATTATTTTAATGAGAAAACATGGCAGTTGATAAATTTTTTTATTTGTACTCTAGTTTCCTTTTCATGCATAATAGGTTGGCGAAACCCAGGCCAACATGTAGTATATTTCCTCATTAAAAAGTCATTTTCGAAAAAAGTGTCGCTTAGTACATTCTTACGGGAAGGTATCGACATAATACAATTATTAGCATATGGTTCAATTTTGACAAGTATCGAATTGACAGTTTTAACAAAAATATAAAAAAAATCTACTAAAAAGTGGTAATATTTGTTTTTCGACTAGAATATCTTGAGAACGAGCAATGATATTGACTTTGCCATTATTTAATTTTATACATAATACAATTTTTAACAAATGGTTTATATTTGACATATATCTAGTTTTAGAGCGGATATATTTTGTAAGTACCCTTCCATCAATAACCAAACCATATCTTTTATATTCGAATATTTCGTTTTTATTTTTTTTTTTCAATTAAAATGTTTGGAACCGAAATAATAAAGTAATTTCTATAATATAATATTAAAAAACACGGAAATCTATAATTCAGTATATAATATTATGTTCCTACCAACCATCGTAATGATTACAAGTTTTCAAGACCACAAATGGGAAGTTATCAGTGTGGGTCGCACCCAGCCTCTTTTTTGGTTTGTTTTCGCTAGAGCCAAAATGAGGTGGTTTTTAATATAAATCTGTAAATTCATTGGCGTGTGTCAAAGTGTTTCTGGCTTCGAATCTGATATCAAATAAAGATGCATTTCCTATTCTTTTGCTTTCTGGTGACAGTTTGTACAGTATAAGTATGCCATTTATAAAGTTCGTTCCCTAATTGTCAGGTAAGAGTATGAAATGATGGCTACGAAATTAATGGATTCAAAACCATATGAAAGCCTATTTGAGTGCATTGCGATGACATTCGGAAAGATATCCAAAAAAATCGTTTACGATTGCGATGTTCTCATTACATTCACTGTCAAAATAATCGCTTTTCCATAGAAATAACCGAAATGTCATTCCCGACGAATTTCAATTTATTTAAGACTTCATCATTCAAATACTTTTAGATCTGCCATTATTTCTATCATAAGAAACTGAAAAGTAAAAATGACGTTTAATCTTGATTACACTGGTGTCACATGATATCTTAAAATGTTAACCATATTGCAATTCATGACATGAGATGAATATAAGGAAGAATGATCATGCTTATTGAATTTGATATTGATTTGAATTGATTTTTTCCAGTTGTGTGACAGAATTTTTGTCAGTGGTCTAAATCTATATCTTTACGTTTAGGGTAAATCAAAGATTTAGATATTTTTTTTTATTAAAAATTATCTAAAAGGAATTTATAGTTAATGTAAATTTTGGAACTGGAACATTGTACCAGTTTCTTGATTCAGAAGCTATTTTTTGGTAGCATAAGTTAGAAACCCTGGGGCAAAATTTTAGTCAACTTAGAACGAAATTAAAACTGTTTTAGTATAATTTTAGGTTTAAACGACGATTTTGCAAATCTTAATTGAGTTTAGTATTATACTTTCTCTAACATTTTATTAAATTTAAAATCATCGAAATCGAATCATCATTTACAGACATCAGAAAAGGTCTGTTTACCTTGTTTTTTGCACGAACTGATATTTTTTTTAGGTGTGTTCAGAAGCAATTTATTAAAAAAAGAACCTCAGCACGATACTAGTCATAAAATGTTTAGAATTAAGAAACTACTTTAAAGTCAGCTAGTTTAGTCTAGTTAGTTAAATCTTCTAATCTTTAACAAAAATAAATTTCTACTTGAGCAAGAAATAGGTTTTGTTACATTTGTTGTGAAAATCAAATTTTAGAAAATCAGTAACAGATTTCGCAAAAACTTCTTATTTTAATTTGCAGTGACAAAATTTAACGGAAATCAGCTCCACATGGGATTTTATTCGACTGTAAGTGAAAATCTGTTCCACTTTTTAAAAGGGAAATGGAAATTAATTACATTTCTTAGTGAAAAAGAGCGCCTATCTGATAAATTAAGTATAATTAAAATCATTGAAATCACCGAAGGAATCACTTAAGGTACTGTTATGTAAGAAAACTGACGACTGAATGGAATGGAGTATAAGACTACACCTTGAAACAGATTCCCAGTGAAACTGAAATATATATTCCTAATTATGAAATTATTTCCCTGCTCCTTCTTTAAATTAGTCAAATTTAAAGTTTAAATCTCTTATTTTTGCCTGTTTATCGAAATTGTGTTGTTAGTTTAGGACAATAGTCAAATGTAACAATAAGTTATTTGAATTCAAGTTCCCAATAATTTGTCGCGATTCGCGAATCTAACAACCACCTAGTTTTCCATTTGTAAAATGATCAACTCTATTAACAACCACCAGTTATAGTTCCTTGCCGAACCGAAACCGCACCGACAGAGAGAGTCCCCAGACTTAACGTATGCAAGTTTTATTTTATTAATAAACAATATTATGCGAATAATTTATAAAGTCATGTATGTCACACGTGTAACATTTATACTTTCCAAAAAACATAAAATTTATTTCCAAAAAAATTACGCTGATTTATGGCGATTTATTTTTCAAACGTATATTTTGTATTTTTAACTTCCAAACATTCTTATTTCGAGTTGAAGATTTTTCACAATTTTTGTATTTTGTAAAAACTAAGATTCTTGTAAATATTGTAAATCCTATTTAATTTATTCAACAAAAGTCAACGTTTAGAAAATTAAAGATTCTTGACCACCCTTTATACTTACACACATTTACCCTACTTAATTTTCAAATTGAAAAAAAGTACTGTATTGGTATATTTTTAAATAAAATTTCCTTTTACATGATATTTGTCTTGTATCTCTGGGACTTAAGCTTATAAGCTTTGTGAGATAATTCAATAAATCAAAAATATTTTTTTAAAAGGCGTGGCATAGGGTTGCCCTGCCTACATTTCTCTATATGCATTTTTAGACAAATTGTATTAAATTTAAACCTTTCGTTGAGAATTTCGATGTGGATCTTCTACCATTAAGACTTCTAAACGAATTCCACCCAAGAACTGCAATTCCATATTCTCCCAGCTATCGAGAAACCGATTATTTTTTTCAACTCAAATGTAGGTACCCAACTATACAAGCAAGGAGATTCCAAAAGTATCTTAAGCTGAAGTCACTTAAAATTCAATTTTAAAATACAATATACATAGGTTAACATAAAATGTTCTAAATGTATCTACATGTATATGCACTACATATATAAGAAACTTTTAGGTATTTTATATCCTCTCTACCTGCTTCATCATTGATCCCAAATATATGACACAAGTACTCATGAGTTTTGCATAAAATGTAGACACAAGAGGATATCCATTTTGATGGCATTAGTTCAATGCTCCCGTGCCTCATCGTCATCGTTCAGCGATCCATAAAATTAAATCCTTGTACCCTTTTTAACTAGTATTCTTGTGTCCTTCGGTGTAGTTGTCGGTAAATGAATTGAAATGGCGTTGAATTACCACCGTAGGCAATCATCATCACCATCATCATCATCATCCTGGCCATGCTTTGCATCGCTTCATTTCTTCGGTCGTCGTCGGGTGATGTAAATAAATACCCGCATGGCTTCAAGTAATGAGTAATGAAACCTTCCTAACTAGGATGCGGAACGTTGGGTTAGATGTTGGAAATTACCTTCAGGCCGATTTTCAACAAGATACAAACTCCCAATGATACCAATCATTTTTGTGCGAAAATAAAAAAAACATATGTACCTACATATACATATGTAGATATTTAGGGTATCTGGGGGTTGTAATTATGAACACAAAATTTACGATATAAAAAATATTTTGTTATGATACAAAGTTAAAAAGATGATTTTACAAAATATAATCGTGCAAACTGTTATTTGCGAATATGTCACCTAATATTTATGTAGAGTCAAATATTGCATAAGGACTATTTCCCAATTTTATTTGAATACAAGAATTCTTTTCTACCATTCGATTTCTTCTTACTTGTGCTTCCAATTTGCATTTTAAATATCTTATGTTTTACAACCATACAAAGTTAATGAATAACAACAAAAGTGAGAACCGAACTATGAAAAACCGTCATAAAATTTAATCTGGCATGATTACATGACACATTTCTTGCAATCATTTATTTCAAGTGAAAACTAATGGTAAATCAAAATGAAACTAACAAATTTTCGACACGATAAGTCGTTCTGGAGATATTAGTTCAAGATGGCGACGAAGGTGGCTAACTGTCTAGGATTATCCAGTTCTGGTTGTCGTTGTGAGCTAAACCTTGTTCGGCGCAGAAGGAGAGGTTCTCTTCGTTGTTAATTTTCATAAGATTTTCATTTAGCAGTTTCACCGTTGGTCGGTATGTCTTGGCAGATTTACTACTTGTCCTAATCAGAGGATTTGTGTGGTTGGTCGGATTCTGCAGGCATCTTCTGCTGGACTGGATGAGGTATCTTTCGAGTTGTAATTTAAATTTTAACTAAGCATACAGATGTGACAAGTGACTATTGCCATGTGTCAAGAAATTTCAATGGTAAATTATTGCTTTGAGTCCGATCATTTCTCACATGAAATACGTCACGTTCCGAAAAATATGAATTAATGGCCCCTTTACACGATTGGTCATCTATTCCGAAGCTTATGTTGTAGTGCGATGGCCTAGGATGGCGTTGATGTCGGTTTTTCGTCCGCACATCGAGGGATATTGTGTTAGTGATGGCGGTACGTGTCTACACGTGCTGCAGCGAATACAGCGCTTCATAGATCTTCGATAACCATTGTATAGATGCCTCACAACCCTTGAACACCAATCTCATTGAGCATCTGAGATGGGGCCTAGTTAAGGCTAGTTAAGGCTGCGCCTCCATTAGCAAAAATTATTTCGGACATTATGTCTGAAGTTCGTGTTTCTTCATTGTAGGTGTAGGTATTTACTCAGACAGACCAAATTTTAGTCTCTTTGTCTTCCAAATCACTGTAGCGTGTTCCAGGCGTAACTTTTAGTGATTAAAGAAGTCCTGTCATGGGCTAAGAAAAACGTTATTTATCAAATAAAAATATTCGGATCTTCTCGGTCAGTCAAGCAGCTATTAAATCTCTTGTTTCTGTCTCTTCCAGCCCAATAACGCCCGCTTCATAAGAGCTCCAATTGGTAAACCGATTAGGGAGAAAGTCTCCAAAGATTGAACGTGGCTCTCGAACTTGTATTTCTTTTAGTACATAATGTTGGAAAATTATGTCGTGACATTCGCCATGATCTCTCACCATTGTAAAATATTTTACCGTTGCTACAAAATCAATCAAAAATATACAAAAACTAATCAAAATACTTCCGCTTTTACTTTTCTGAAAAATAATTGAATAGAAAAACATCAAGTAAATGGTAGAAAATAAGTTTCAAATCAAACACATTATGTAATTTCTATACCGAACCAAAATACGAATTTTTAAATGAAATGAAGGAATATCACATGAACATATGCTACCTGTGTCTGGTCAAGTCCAGCTGTCACGTAACGCCAAATTTTTTTCTCTATTTATATAATTTCTCTTACGAAGAAATGTATGTCTGAAAATAAAAAGTATCCAGACATAAGACGACTCCACAAGAAATATCGATTAGATGCCACATTTCTCGCAAGCATTTATTTCAAGTGGAGACTCAGGGTAATTCAAGAAGACACCATCAAATTTTCTACACGACGACGAGTCGTTCTGAAGATATTAGTTAAAATATTAGTACAAAATGGTGACGAAGCACAACAGCCGTGCATTTTTGTATAATGGTGAGCCTGGTTCAGCGTAGAAGGGGATGTTCTTTTCATCGTTGGTTGTTATTAGATCCTCATCCAGCAGTTCAATTGCTTGAAGGTACAGCTGGTAGGGATGTCTTGGCTAATTTACGACTCGTTCTTGGTCTGATTCTACTGATGGATGAAATATCTGTCAATTCTTCATGCAGTCTCTTGTTGCTGACGTGTTTCAATGGTAATTAGAAATGGGTCAGTTGAAGTTTTTAGTTTAGGCCCAAGTCATGACGTGAAATTCGCCGAATAGTGGTCTGCGAAAGTGCGCGGTGCTAAATTGACTACCTTGAATTCTCCTGCACACTCTCATGGACAGCGACGATATTTTCGGCGGATCTTAGGTTATGTTGACGTACATAAGTGCTTTGACAGCCTATCCGCTGAACCGGTTGATTCGAATTTATCAACCAAGTTGCGAATTATCTTCTCGCAAGGACGAATATGGCTACCGTAAAATGGTCGAAGCGCGCGAATTATTTTCGAAGACCATAATATCATAATATCATTTTATCATTTGCCCATTTTTTTGAACGCTATAACTCTCCATGTTGATTTGGCGAGAATTACAATTTGACAGATGTTGCTTCAACAATATGGCTGCAATCACCAGTCAAAGTTTGTATATCCCTATTGGGAAATCCTTTAGGATAATGATAGAATCTGGTTTTACATTAGTTTTTTTTTTAATTTGTGTTTTAAAGAAGTTATGTTTTTTTTTTTCAAAAACTTAATTTAAAAATATGTTTGCATAGTAAAAACATACATTTGTGGCTTTTTAAAAATCCATAGAAAAAATTGTGTGGGACATCTGATTCCCGTCATTTTTTAAAGAAAATTATCTAAAATGGAAAAATAATAAGGACAAAACACATTCAACGTCTGCTTAGCAATACTCGTATCTGTCATCTTTTCATAAACAAAAAGAACCCTACTATACTTGTGTTTGTGTCTGTCAAATATTGGACATTTTTCTCTGTGCCCTGAATTTCAAGAAAATAACATAAATTGTGAGCAAATGCTTTTGGTGCTGGCATATCACCATAGTGTAGTTATGTATACCAAAAAAAAAGCCATTAAAGCAAAAATCGCAATATTTGAACAGTTTTATATGGCATTATCCACGTCCATTTATCGTTTTCGTTATGCGAGTGGCATGTCGTCGTCAACATAGTTCTCAAATTTCCCGCACAGCTGTTTTATATGAGTCATCATCAGAACAAACCCACCTCCCCTCTTTCCCCCTTAAATGTCCTTTACTGTAATGCAGCCTTAGTGGAGTCATAAATTCAATGTTTGAATATCGTGGCATAGACGCGGCAATGTTCTTATATACAAAGTACAAGGATATAAAACGATTTATATACATACATATATATGTACATACTAAGTACATTATGTACCTACATACAATGGATACAATGCCTTGGAGGATTTTAACTGCTCATGTTTATACGAGTAGACTGGAAAAATAAATGAAATTCCGAATGCGATACTTCTGTTTCCGACATCCAAAACTTTCACATATGCATACCTATCACGCTTAGATGATGGTACCCTACAACACTACCTCCTCAGCCTTGATATTTACCCATTAAATGAAAGCAGGAATAGGCATCCCCCGAAGTGAATATAAAATCGATAAAAACAAACCCTAAGGAGATTTTCTTACTTTCTATTCCTGTGTAGAAAAAAAAAACGATTTAAGTGAGTTAAGAAAAAAAAAAAGAAATAAAGGAGCAAAGCTTCAGTCTGGTGTCTGTGCCTGTGTTGTTAGTAAAACAAAGTTTTTCTGTTGAACAAGAAACGGCGCATATTGGCACTGGAAGTGGTGTTTGTTTATTTCCAATTTTGCCGACAAAACATGCAACTGAACCCAAAATTTTCTCCTAACTTGTCCATATGTTTGTCTATTGATTTTCATTTAAATGGAAAGCTATTTCTCTTTCATGAGATGGAAAAGTTTATCATTGAAAATACTTACACATTCATTGTTGACGTACGAGTACATTAAAGTATTCAAAAACCGAAATCAAAGATATAATACGTTTAAAACTGTTTTTGAAATGTGATACAATACTTTCAAAAAGCTTAGACCAAACCATTACCTGTAGCTTTAACTAAATGATTTTTTTTTAATTTTTTTTCAAATCTGTGGAAGTTTTTGAGAAAAAAAAATTATTTATAAAATTTCGAAAAAAAAGTTTTATTACAGGTACCGTTAATTTTGCTTTAAAAAAAACGTGGGGGAAATTTTAAATTGTCGAACAGACAGACAAAATTACGAGACCCACTTTTTCGTCTTCGCTATCATCGTAATTTCAACTTTGATCAAAATCTCTAGTTCAATTTTGTTTACCAATGAATAGCTTGCCTTCTAGTACCTAAAAGTCGCAAGTTGAAACATATAAAAATGGTGCACCGAAATCATAAAAAAAAATATCGCTGTTCAATGCACGAAACTAAATGCGAAGCGGATTATTTGGAGAAGTCTCCATTCTTATTTCGTACTAAGTTAATATCCCGGAGCAATTGTTGTGTGTTTTGAGTGTTGTTTCCATCCGTTTTTGTTGCTTCTTGCATTAAATCAAGCTTTCTGCGGTTTATTTTGCAATTGGTAAAACCCTTCAGAAATAATTTTGTATCCTAATGAAGTCTACAGAAAAAAATTCTCGCTTATGGAGCTTTAGACATTGATGAACAATCAAAACAAATTGGAAAATCATCGAATACCTATTTTATACTCTTAGTATCACACTTAATTCTTATGACACCTTGACACCTCCAAATGTTGAAAAAGGTGTGATTTCTTAGTTCTTTCAACGAACTATCATTATTTTAATAGCGTTTTCGTTTGGTAGTTTGAAAAAAAAAACATTCGGGAACTCTCCAATCTGGAATGCCAAACGAAAAACTTTTTTTGCTTCTGAAGTTTGTGTTTCGTTTCATTTGTGAAATGTCAAATGCAGATTGATAATTGAATTTGTTTTTATTGTTCATTATTTGTAAACATGAAGAATACTAATTTGGAAGATTTTAAAAATTTAAAATTTAAAAAAAATTCCACAAGAAATTTATCATCTTCACTAAAAGATGACGATGATGAAGAAGATGAAAATTTTGGGAAAACCCAAAACAAAACCGATAACGAAAAATGACATTTCATGATTTTGACGTTTCAAAGTGTGCGTGCTTTTGTTTTTGATTCTTTCTTCAAATCCGCAATCGATTTTCTCTTCTTTTCAGAAGAAGAACTGTCATCTAGCGACAAAGGAACGATTTCAGCAGCATTCGGAATGTTCCCGGACGACGAAACGAAAACGCTATGTGTGTTCGGTGTTTAAAACTATGACAAAATTCTTCAAAGTATTATACTAATACCGAAACACTAGACTTTTTAAATTTTGCAGTCTTTCATATTAACATACTCGTATTATCAGCAACATGGATTAACAAATTTGGTTACATGTTTTCATATTTTCCCAATGGGTGTTTTTTTACAGCCCTAAGTGGGTCACTAATCTGTCAAAAAAAACTATGTTACTTTTATTAACTCGGAGTGGTCTGAGAGCTGAACTTGTATTTCTTTTTTAGCTTAGAGCTAGGTCGGGGCTCGCTCGATGAGTTCGATGAGAACGGCTTACATCATTCATATTTTTCCATTTTGCATTCATTCATTAAAAGAAAAAAATTCTTGAAAACACCAATTTCACAAACAAAGCTGACAATTTGGACAGTTTATTGAAAAAATTATACCATGGCAGTATTGTGTTTCTTAAATTTTAAATAATTTTATCAAGCAATCGTATTTACAAGTTTCCTAAGACAGTTGTCATGTCAACCGTTATTTAAAACCTTAACTTAACTTCACCTTTATAAAAAAAATAATACCCTCGCTTAGGTTCAGACAAACGATTCGTGTGTCCAAATTAGACAGATCTAAGACAACAATAAACAATGCTTATAAATAAATATATGAACTTAGAAATCTGTCTTAATTAAAATAGGTTCATATTTTTTTTTTATTTTTAAAAACTTCTAGTTAATTCATTCAGCCATTAAAGGAACAGCTTAAGTTAGCTCAACTACACTCGTACTAAACGATGGTTAATCTCTATTGCGGATTTCACTTTCTCACAGACTAATTAATCAATTTGATTGTTTCAATTCACTAAAATCGTTTTCTTCATATTTTTTTTTCCTTTTTGTTCCATTATCTTGATTGCAAATATCCGCACACAGCACAATAATTAGTCTTAATTTTTAAATAAGCATATAAATCCCACGGAATTTGATTCAGGTCACTTTACAGTTCATTGTTCTTATATATGTAAATTTAAGTAAAAGTTAAACAGTCTATGTATTCTCAACCACTCCCTTTCAACGAAGACAATTAGAAACAATCTATCTAGAACGAGGAGCATCATCATGTCTCTGCGGAATGAATCACAAATTATAAGAAATAATGTCGTTGCCATTAGAACTTGTTTATAAAGATATTACATATATTTTTTTTTTTGTAATCAATCCTAGGATCGTCGGAATGATGACGATGAATCGTTACTGCTAAATCAATTATAAACTCCAACATAATTAGAGTGACTAGACAAAAGGGTAAATTCGTATTGAATTTTTTGATGTACGAGTATGTTGTAATATGAGCTTATTTTGCTATCCGAGTGAATCGAATTATCGGGATCTCCTGGTCTTGGACCTCCTTAATTGGCGGATCGAAAAAGGGATTGCATTGAATTTTTCGCAGTCAAAAGAACAAAAGAAAATTGATGAATTCCCTTATTACATTAATGTTTCCGCCCGGGCCTAGTGCCATCAAAACTTTCTTAAATGAATTTCGAACGATTCTTTTTTATTTTGTTCCCTAAACTTTCAAGTTACCAAACAGACATTATTAACAAATACATATTTCCTTTATTTTCAGATATCGATGGATCAAGAACGGCAAAAAATTTGACTGGCAATCGTATGACAATCGTATGCTGCAACAGCCGGGTCGTGGTACAATCGTTATCACTGCACCCAAAGACGAAGACATGGGTCAATATCAGTGTTTTGCTGAGAATGAATTCGGAACTGCCACTTCGAATTCGGTATTTGTCAGAAAGGCTGATTTAAACGCCTTCAAAGATGAGCCCGTCAAGACAACAGTGGCCAACGAAGGTGATCCCTTCTCATTGCAGTGTCAACCGCCAGATGGTTGGCCTAAACCAATAGTTAATTGGTTAATACAACAGTCTGATGGCTCTATAAAAAGTATTAATAACTCTCGCATGACACTGGATCCTGAGGGTACATTGTGGTTCTCAAACGTGACGCGTGATGATGCCTCCGATGATTTCTTCTATGCTTGTTCTGCGACTTCGGTATTCCGTAGTGAATACAAGGTTGGCAATCGAGTTTTGTTGGACGTGAAGCAGACTGGAATTAGTTCGTCGCAAAATAAACACGAACCGGTCAGGCAATATGTTTCTCGTAAGGATGAAGTTGCAACACGTGGGAAAAAATTGGAGATGTATTGCATATATGGCGGGACGCCCCTCCCGCAAACGGTGTGGAGAAAAAATGGTGCGCCTATATTTTGGAGTGATCGAATATCTCAGGGTCATTACGGCAAATCACTGGTCATAAGACATGTGGCATTTGAGGATGCTGGATCATATACTTGCGATGTATCAAACGGAGTAGGAAACGCTCAATCGTATTCGATAAATTTAAAGGTGTTGGCCACTCCATACTTTACAGTGGAACCGGAGATCCAAAATGCCGCCGAAGATGAAACAGTTGAATTTAGGTGCGAAGCAGCGGGTAATCCAGAACCTAATATTTATTGGATTCACAATGGTAAACCAATTGCCGAAGCTCCACCAAATCCACGTAGAATCGTTCAAAACAATAGAATTATAATACGTGACCTTGTGAAGGGTGATACTGGTAACTACGGTTGTAACGCCACCAACTCATGGGGATATGTGTACAAAGATGTCTACGTGAATGTTCTTGCCTTGCCCCCAGAGATCAATGAGGCACCACGAAAGGAAGCCACTGTTGATGGAAAGAATGTTACTATGAGATGTAGGGTGTTCGGTGCTCCAAAGCCCAAGGTGAAATGGATGCGCAATGGTCTGGAACTGACTGGTGGACGGTATACAATTCAACCTTCTGGTGATCTGCATATATCGCAGATAAGCTTTGGTGATGCTGGTCCATACACATGTCATGCGGCTAACAAATTTGGAAGCAAATCAGCCAATGGAAGTTTAATTGTTAAGGAACACACCCGAATCACACAAGAACCACAGAATTATGAAGTCGCTGCAGGACAATCTGCTACGTTCCGGTGTAACGAAGCTCATGACGATACTCTAACTTTAGATATCGAATGGTGGAAAGATGGCCAGCCCATTGATTTCGAGAATCAAGTTCGATTTGTAAAAACCATTGACAACTCCCTGACTATTTCTAAGACTATGGAACTTGATTCTGGAGAATATACTTGCGTTGCTCGTACGGAACTTGATGAAGCCAGTGCTAGAGCAAACTTAATTGTTCAAGATGTACCTAATCCACCTAGTCTTGTTGGAATCGTGTGTAAGGCTAGAGAAGCTGAAATAAATTGGAAACCGCAAGGAGACAATCGTTCACCAATTCTGCACTATACCATTCAATACAATACGTCCTTCACTCCTCAAACATGGGATGCGGCCTTCGAAAAGGTTCCCTCAACCGACTTCAGTTACTCAATTCCAATGACCCCGTGGGCCAACTATACGTTCAGAGTTATCGCTTTCAATAAAATCGGACCTTCTACTCCTTCGGAACACAGTGATTCCTGTACCACACAGCCAGACGTCCCGTACAAAAATCCCGACAATGTCGAAGGCCAAGGAACTGAACCAAACAACTTAGTGATCACTTGGACTCCAATGCCCGAGATCGAACACAACGCACCAAACTTCCAATACCGTGTCTCTTGGAAGAGAGACATTCCGGCTGCAAGTTGGGAAAACAAAGATATCTTCGATTGGCGTGAAAAGAGCCTAGTGATCAACGATCAGCCGACATTCGTGAAATATCTCATTAAGGTGGTTGCAATCAATCAAAAGGGTGAATCTAATGTTGCTGCCGTAGAAGTGACGGGATATTCGGGAGAAGATCGACCTCAGGAAGCACCGACGAATTTCTCAATGATTCAGGTCACCAGTAGTACATCGGCTATTCTTGGCTGGAATCCAGTTGATCCCCAAACAATACGTGGTCACTTTAAGGGCTACAAAATCCAAACCTGGACCGACGAAGAGGGCGAGGATTCTCTACAGGAAATCCATGTTAAGGGTGATTCCAATCAAGCGCTAGTTACGCAGTTTAAACCAGATTCAAAGAACTTTGCTCGAGTTCTAGCATACAATTCACGCTTCAATGGTCCACCGAGTGCCATAATTGATTTCAATACACCCGAAGGAGTTCCATCGCCAGTAGAAAGTCTTGAAGCTTATCCACTTGGTTCGTCAGCTTTTTTGTTGACATGGAAAAAACCACTGAATCCCAATGGCAAGCTCACTGGCTACAGAATCTACTATGAAGATATTAAGGGTAGCTATATGGGTGATAGACTCGAACGAGATCCACATATTACCGATCCACGAATTACGAGAGCGAAACTGGCAGGTCTGAAACCAAATACTAAATATAGAATTTCAATTGCTGCCACAACAAAGATGGGAGAAGGAAAAGAGTAAGAGCATCATTAATTAATATTTTTGTAAAGGAACTATAAGTTATTTTTTATTTTTTTTTTAGAAATTTTATTGAGAAGAAAACACTAGCGGGAGGTTTTCTTGAACCATCTGTTCCGAACTTCAATTGGGAACAGTTGCCATCAGAGAATGGATTTGCAAAATTCAAGATTAACTGGCAGCCATCGGTAGATGGCGGTCATCCAGGAACACACTTCTTCACGAAATACAGGTAAACATTTCTCAAGATTCTCAAAGTCTTCTAAAACTCTACTTACTCGTATACTCGTATGTATATTTTCCTCTTCCAGAATTAAGGGAGAAAATGAGTGGCACGAAACTAAAGAAGAATTCAAAGAAGACTTCCAAACTGTTGGTGGCCTAGATCCAGAAACAGTTTACGAATTCCGAGTGGTTTCAGTAGATGGACATTTCATGAAAGAAAGTGATTCAAAACAAATCGACACAAATGGCATCGACGGACCAATTGTGGTGCCTAATGAAAATGTTGCTAATGCTGGGTGGTTCATTGGAATGATGTTGGCCTTGGCCATTATCATTCTGCTCTTCATAATCATTTGCATTATTCGAAGAAATCGTGGTGGAAAGTACGATGTTCATGACCGAGAATTGGCCAATGGACGCCGTGATTATCCCGATGAGGGCGGTTTTCATGAATATTCGCAACCGTAAGTATTATAATGTATATATGAATAATTACTGTAATATGAATTTGTACTTTTTCCGAAACAGCTTGGATAACAAGAGTGCGGGTCGACAATCAGTGAGTTCGGCGAATAAGCCTGGTGTCGAAAGTGACACGGATTCAATGGCTGAGTATGGTGATGGGGATACAGGTGAGTGTTGAAAACAAACAAGCCCATAAATTAAATTTCAAAGTGCACAATACTTTTTTTTAATTATAATTTTGTGTTTTGTCTACAACAACAACAAAAAACTATATATATATTTTTATGTTTGGTTATGTGTTATGGAAATGAGGTCGCAAAATTCAAAGTGCAGTCAAAAAATAATGCAGTGACACAGGTAAATGTTATTAAAAGGCTTATTCGCATCGCTGCAATAATTTAAATATAATTAATAAAAGCTATTGTCTGGTTCATTTGAATAAAATGGTTCCCGTTGTGGCTTTTTCACATGTTTCTAATATTGTTCCTAATACACAAATATACAGCTAACCTATAATACAAGAATGATAAATCGTCTCTCTCAATTTTTTTTATTATAACAAAGGGACGATTGATTGAATTTGTTTACATATAATTACCTCTTTGAAAATACTATTATATACACATTCATTAATCATAGTCAAAAACTCAGAAAAACTTATGAAATGACGAAACTTATCCTTACAGATACAAATAACCAATATGCGCTTATAAAGTATTATTTATTATTTTAACATTGTTTTGTGTGGTGTTTGGAATTTATATAAAATAAAATTTGTGTGCATTCACTCCAAGTTAGAAGACCTCATACTACTTAACCAATGCTCCATTTGCTTAGCTCGGATATTGCTCGAAATACTGAGTTTTAATCGAATATCAAACATTTTAAAATTAATTAGGGATGAATTATTTCGTTCATAACAACTATTCATTTGTTCTTGCTCTATAAGAAAAGTATTGATTTTATTTCTACAAAATCAAAATCTGATCATATTATAATTAGAATTAATTTTCCGTGCGACTTGAAGTTCAACTTTCATAAATTTTTTACAAACATTCATATACACATTCATACATTACACACATACAGAAATACATTAAAAATTGTAAACTATCTTTGAACTAGCTTTTAAGTTACATACTTTCATGAATCCGAAAGTTGATTAGAAACCGACCATTCAATTCGACTTCTTCTGATATTCAAAAAATAAATTCTGGTGTGCCCCAAGGATTCGTTTTTGTCTCTGAAACTTTATTGTTTCGTTGAGGACAGCATCCTTAGCTTTTCATATTCGTTTGCAGATTCACATCCCTTTTCTTCGATTGTGGAATTAAAACAACAGCTTATAATTCGAAACACACAAAATATACCACCTATGCTTTTGTCCATGAATGATATTTGCATCGAATTATCTGAAAAACTTTCTATTATCGGTATGTATATTACTGACCGTGATGTAATGTATAAGCTATCAAGATTAATGTGGGCATCGGCTCTTCTATTAAATCCTCTCCAGTCTACCTAAACGCTGATGACGTGTTACATCATAACGTTATAAGGATAGTCCCTTGAATTGAGTGTATTCAAATTATAAAGAAAGTGGATGCTCCACTGCCAATCAACCGAAAGGATGTCGTTGTTTTTTAAATATATAGGAAGTGTCCCCATAAGCCGTTCAATCATTTAAATCTTTACCTTGACCCTATTTTAGAACAACCATCATATTTGTGAAATCATTAAGATCTTCACAATGTTTGTATTTGGCAGAACATTGGTTCAATATACGAGTAGTAGTAGTATCCCGGATGAAGCATTCATCTTTGGGAGAGCACACGTTTTCTATATAGAAGATGAGGAATCGTACTTTCGCATTAATACGGTTTCTGCAAAATCATATTTGAATAAACGATAAGCAAAGTGATGATCGGCAGTTAAGACCTGTCATATAGTTTGTAGAGACACAGGCCAGTGATTTGCAAGCAGGTTGGCTCTCGAAGAAGATACGTATATCTGAAATTAACGTTTATTTACGATAAGACAGAACAATATTGATCGGCAAAGCTCCCGCCTGAAGTACTCAGGAAGTGGGAAGGAAAACTTTAAATGTAGTCGCTTTCTGAGGCTTGTCGTTTTAATGCCGATTAAGTAAAATGAGCAAAGAAAAAACTAACTAACTCCTATAGTTTTTAGTTTTAAAAGGAGTTTAAATAAAAAAGCTTAGCACCACAAGGAAGTCGATTTCCGTTACACACTTGGGATTTCGATCCCGGATCAAAATTTTTTGTTTGGTGTGCGTATTTCATACATGTAAATTCCTCTTCAAATATGGATTTGAAGAATTTGATCCCTGTCAAAGAAAAATCGATTTTTTTTGGTGTGAAGGAACCCAAAGTCTGACGAGATATCAAAATATTCACACAGAAATTGATTTCTTATGTGTAAAGGAAATCGACATACATAAATGTTTTCAAACTCTGAATTTTGTAGAGAAAAAATTATAAATTTTCCTGAGAATTTGCCCTCATATTTTTAAGGTCTCATTCTCGGCGACCTTAAGCATTTATTGAAATCATCGACTTACATACAAAAGTTAAAACTCGTAATGTTTAAAGTTCATTTGAAGGAAATTTAAAAGATAAAACGTGTATTGTATTGTATGCCGATCTCATTTCCATTAACACAGCCGAAACATATTTGAGCTTAACCATGTTTTCAGATATTACTTTTCATATTCAAGAACGAATTTTCAATTTTTTTTTTATTATATTCTTTTTGTTTTTAATTTTTTTTTTTTATTTAATCATAAATTTTTCTATTAGGCATGAACGAAGATGGTTCATTTATTGGCCAATATGGACGAAAAGGACTATGATGATCCTGTAAATCCTGTACTTCATATAAATAATTTGCCTTTATTTTAAGAGAAAAAAAAACGAAATATAATTTAAAAAAAAAATCAACAGTAGTGTAAGACGACAAAAAAAATCAAATTTTGTATAATACATACAAGTGCTTCGAAATTGTTACCTTCTGTTTACTACATTCCGACATTGGATGTCTCGTTTAATATCAACACAAGTTTTTCTGTTTTATTTCGCAATTAGAGGTAGAGTCTTTTTTGTTTATATTTTTTGTTTTTTTATATGTTGTAATAATTCGAAACAATATTAACTTGGTGATGGGTTCTAATATGTATTTTTGGAAGTTCAGTAGATGGAAAAATTATTAGACACTGTATATATTTCCTATATTTTTTTATTCTTAATTGATTTAATAATCTAACAATTAACTTCTCACAATCTTGTAATTATGTAATAAGCTAAGCCAATCATACCAGAAAGTCAAAATATTGATAAGCTGGTCCGGAAATTGTGGCTAGACTTTTTATTTTCAAAAAAATATGTTTCAGCCTAATTTCTTCAAAAGTGAGTTTTATCTTTGAACCGACGATAAATGTAGTTTAAAAAAAAGAAGCTTAGTAGTTGATCAGTCAAGTTGTTGTTTCACACCTTCAACATTTATGTGATGATCCAAAAAGTTTTGTAGTCACTGAGAATATGTAATCATACAAAAATCTGTTTTAGAGAAAAAGATGCTATTTGGGTGAAGAGTGCCACTATATACAAAAAACATAGGAGTTCTTCACCAGAAAACCATTCTTAGACCTATGGAAGAAACCGACGTTTCAATACATGCTTGGGATTTTTCTCATGGTTCTCTCGACGATGTACTTACAGATAAGGGACCCCTATCGTTGTCCAAGATGACGACCTATACTTGCAACCTTACAGGTTATTCAAAAAAACTTTCTCTGTGAAACTCATGTCTAGGAATTTTCCGTCGGTTTGTAAGTGAACGAATGAGCAAATGAAGATTTGAATTTTTGTGAAACAGAAATGTAAAATATTGCAAAATTTCAAGCATTCACATTTTCCCATTCTATTTCAGTTGCCAACTGTGTTTTTTTTTTCTTTCTTCATTGTAAAAAAGTAGTAGCGCATTCAAAATCCACCTTTAAATATTACAAAAGGGAAAGTTAATAGACAATTTCTACCGTAAGTGCTAGTCGAGTGTTTGAAGCTTAAATTAATATTTAGTTTCATGTTTCTTGTTAGAAATAACAGCAGCATAACGATGTTGCATCGATTTAATAAGATTTTCACATCTTTCTGCAGGTGTGAACCTCCAAGACTGCTGTATAGCTTTCCAAATGGCTCTGTTAGTAGTTGCCTTACAACTAGCAGCATACTTCTTGACATCGCACGAAAGATTTTCTATACGGTTGAGGTCTGGGGACTGCGCAGGCCACTCCATGACATTAACTCTCTTTTCTTTGAAACACTGCTTCTCAAGTTTACTTTTATGCTTTGGGTCGTTGTCTTGTTGAAATACCCATTTCAATGGCATTTCATCTTCAGCATATGGGAACACAACTTCCTCGTATGGTTAGACTAAGTGTTGATAAAATTGATATCTTTCTAATAATTTTTCCACCTTCTTATTATATTTTTGTAATGGGTCTTTAAATTATCATTAATTAATTGTATTATGTTTTTTAAATTAATATTTATTCTGTATGTGTTTTATTTTTTTTGTTTAATTTCAATTATGTTAAGCAGAAGATCTCCAAATGTGATACTTTGCTCTTAACTTTATGAGCAATCTAGAAATTCTCATATTGTAAATCCTAAAAATCATCTCATCAGTGAGTTGTTGGATTATAATGAGTGAAAAAAGCTTTATTTATCCGAGAGCATTCATATACTTGTTTTAAATCCTTACATTGTCTCGAGTCTTAAATTTTACTCTCAGGCTTCACACTGTCCCGAATTAACAATGTATTAGAATTTAATGTCTCAAATATTTTGAAAATAAACTACTATTTCTTCAGTGGTATAAGGATTAATATTTATTTTAAGTTTAAGGAGCGTTTATGCTCCAATAAATTACTTTGCTTGTTTTCTAATTCTATTTTTGTTTAAACTAACAATAGTAAAACGTGACATTACGTTTACTTAAATCTAAACTGTCTTTTATTTTATTAACTTTAACATAAATTTGAACTCGTCACTTTAAAAAAAAATACACAAACAAATTTTCTCCTTTTTTATAGGACAATTTACCGAAGACGGCTCGTTTATAGGTCAGTACGTTCCAGGAAAACTTCAACCACCAGTGAGTCCTCAACCTACCCCTCATCAGCAAGCGCCATCCACACAAGGTTCCAATGCTGTAGCTACTTATGTATAAGTGTTCAACTTCCCTTCTCCCTTCACACAATCTCTCTTACCCACAATAATAGAACAGAAATATTTAAGAAAATAAAAATAACATTAATATAAATATAATATTTAGCATAACTATAAAAGAAAAGCCTTTTTCGTGTAAGTTCTATATAATTTTATTATTTCAAACATTTTTAATGTATACAAGAATCTCATGTTGTTTTTCTCTTATAAATATTTTTTTCTACAAAGTCGAATATATTTATTATTTAAAGAAGATTATATCATTTTAAGTAAAAATTCATTTGAAAATTGCCTTCGATTTGTTTTGCCTATAAATAATGGCTTGCAGCTATAAAAACTAAATAATTTAATATTGTTTATATAATATTATGTAGAAAAATGTATGAAATACATTAAAAAAAAAAACAAATATTTACCCATACCCAACGAATAATTGAAGGGTTAGTATTTCTATCTTCTTTTCAAATTGTATTTTTCATTTTTTGGCTGAGTACTAAACTTCAAAGCACACAAGTAAATTACAAAATATAATTTTCATTTGAAAATAACAATGATTATGTTATGTTCAAAGAGCATAAAACCAATGTTGTATTTTTTTTCTTTCTTCTCCTATACTCATTTAACTATAAATAATTCTGCTTAGACTAAAATTAAAAAAGGAAAGCAAACTAATGAAAACAGCAACAAACAAGAATGAGTTTTTGTTATATACTACTTAAGATTTAAGCTAATTTAGTTATTTTTTTAACTTGAATTAATTAGCTGTGTAAATTTTACAGATCAAATTTTTAAACATGAGTTTTAATATAATACATAATTAATAATAAACACAAATATAAACGTCCATAAAAAAGTATTTTGTTAAAGTAAATCCAATTTTTTGTAGTTTACATTATTTTTACTATTAATATACAAACAAAAGAAAATTCATGAAATATAAATCATAATACACTTTTGTGAATAGCGCCTGTTTATTAATTTCTTTAATTTTTTTTTTTCATTAGGAATTAATTATGTCGAGCAGCTTTTTGAGTTGTAATATTTCAGATATTATTTTTTAAATTAAATGTTATAAGTTGAATTCAAAAGAAAATAAATCAAATCACATACTTTTAATTTAAATTTGTTTTATTTTTTGTAGTATTGTATATATTTTATATTTTTTTGTATCATTATATTCCAGTACATATTTGTTTTGCGACTAAAGCATTTAAGAATACATATTGAACATGAGAGTGTAGGACAATCGCACGAATTAATAGCGTTTTTCAAGCCAAACTAACGAAACTGTTTTAGACCTTAAAAACACCACACTTCTTCTGAACACAAAAATTCAAGTGTCGGTGATTACTTCGCAACCTGGTCAACTTTTCTTTCTGCAGGTAGATACTTTCAAAAGCAACTTGAAAACTATCGTTACTAAAAAGTGCTGGATCTTGAAAGATATGATTAACTAAATAATATATATAGATATGATTAACTGTTTTCATACTCAAAATTATATTGGTAGAAGTTTAAAATTGTTATATCCCCTACGTTTTTAGTTCTTTCGAAGATTTAACAATTTCTCTAACATTTACGGCAATCTCTATTTCACAGTTAATGTTTCTTAGCATGCAGTGATTGTGAGATACAGTGTGTTTTCTATTTTCGTTTGTATTCGGCCACTCCAAGCACTCTGTTTTCACCCCTTTCGCAGTTCCAATTCTTCAAAAGCATTCCATTCGCTGTTCGAAGATATATTGTTAGAGAGTTTTTTCGTTCTCGAGTAGCACACAAGAGTATAGACGTAGAGACACGGACCCGCCCCGCCTCGGTTGAATGGACAAACTTAAATGTGTACAAAAAATGTCTTCCGAGTATATTCGGCCCTAGCGAGGTATCCATTCGCAGCGGAAAATTCTCCGATTTTGTACGACTCGGAAGATTTTTGCTTCGAGGTATTCTTCCGAACGGCTGTTCCGAATTTTTCTCCGACATTATTTTAACGCACTCGGCGAACTGAAGTGCGTTCAAGTGCTTTATTTGTGAAATTCCTGACTGCTAAATGCAATTGTTTTTCCGATTTCGTGCGATACAAATTCTTCGCGGAACAAATTGCGCCAACGCATTTGTGTATTATTTTTCTTTCCGATAGGATACCTCGAAAGCAATTTGAACCTCCGAAAAAGTATGCGTTGCTTACAATTTTCCGCTACGACCAGATTAAATAAATGTAGATTCACATCTGATGTGTACTCGCTTTTCTTTGCTATATTAATTAATAAATTAAAATTTTAAGGCAGTTAGAACGGTGTGGTAAACCACATTTTTTGGTCTGCCATAATTTACCAAGCAAGGTTCCATAAGCTCGAAACGCGTGGCCAGGCCCGTATTGTGTAAGACTAAAGCGATCTTTATTGATAGGATAAGGACAGCTATGATCAAAACGACAACCAATCAATTGAGCGATCGCTTTAGTCTTACTTTATACGGGCCCAGGCTACATAAGTTATCCGTGTCAAAAACTTGTTTTTTCTAAATGAATGACTGTCACCTTGTCCTTGAGCCTTGTTAAATTGTATTAAGAAGTCGGTCGGAATAATTACATTCTCTCGTCTTGCTTTCCCAGTTATAACTAGCACAAGCACTTGCATGTGTGTATTTGCAATCGAGTACCATTACACAATCTAGGCCTAGGGCCTTTAAGGTTACGCATTAATATTACCGGCACACCTATTTTCAATCGAAACTTTTTAGGAGACACCCCTAGCATTTTCAACGAACCTAGGAATTCTTCAAGTTACGAAATATTTTCTTCATTTATGTATGTGTGCTGCAATTTTATTTGTCGGTGCCAACTCCCTATTTGGCATATTGACTTACAGTTAAGGATAAACCATTCTTAGAAACTCTTGGGTACTCTAAACAACCTAACACAACTAGCTGTTTAGTATAATGGTACGCGAAAAGGAGGCCATCATATTTAGAGACGAATTAATAATATAAACAGCTATTATATATCTCTTCAAATTTGGGATAGTTAATCCGATTGTACATAAATTCTCCGTTGAAGCAGGCGTGACATACACAATACATCTTGTTTTTTTTTTTTTTTTTTTTGAATTTACAGATCCGCCTTATTCTTAATTTAAATTCTTTCTTTGGTTTTAAACTTTATGAAGCTATTAAATATATTCCTAAATTTTTTTTTTCAAAACTAAGCTAACATAAATGTATTGTTTTCAGTTAAATAATAAATAAACTTCACAGCGAATTGTATGTGATGCATACTTCAAAATAAACCAACGCGTTGAATTGAAAATTCAACAAATAAATTTGGTCAAATTAAATATTATGAAATTGATAAAATAAAACTGCTATTTTTATATAACTTAAAACAAATCACGCAAAATAACCCATACAAACTTTGTAGTTTAAGGCACAACATTTAAAATTAAGCTTTGTGTATTTATGTAATAAAAAAAATATTCGCTAGGTTATCTTAAACCCTATGGAAAATGACAAGAGTACATGCAACAAATATGTGTACATATTTATTTAAAATTAAAAGTCCAAGTATTTGCTTATTAAAATAATAATTACTTAGAATTAAAAAAAAAGCTTTGTGTTCATAAAAAATAAAAAATTATTTGCTTACACTTACATACATACATAAAAACCATTCTATTTTTCACACGCAATTACAGGGTCATTTAGTAAAATTTATTTAAAAATAAATGCAAAATCAATTAAAATATATTTATAAATTCTATTATACCTATGTATAAGCTTTTCACTAAATATTAAAACATAATTGAAGTCACATGTATAAAATTGAAATGTAAGTATATTGATAATGAAAAGTGCTTAATTAATTATTGTACCAATGGATAATATAATGAATTCATAAAGGATCTGATTAGTTTGCTGAAGGGATGTTATAAATAATTTTGAAAAAAAATATATATATGTGAATATACGCTTTAAGTGAATCTGTCTTGGTACTCATTTAACTATTAAATATTTTACTATTTGTATGAATTATGATTGACGTTATGAAAAGTAATTGTTTTGAAATAAGTATTATGTGTTTGCCTTTCGTAATTATAAATTAATTAATTTTTAATGTAAACTTGAAAATTGAATTTAAAGTATTGTTATAGTTTATAGTTTCGAAATATATTTTATTTGGCTTTCAGGTATGTTTCTCCAAATAATTCAGAATTAAAAATGTTGAAAATGATTTTTATAGAGTTCATACAGCTTGCTATACCAAACGAACAATGATTCTATCGTCTCTAGGCTATTGATTAGTGGCAAACATAACTCATTTAACCATTTTCGAAACCTGTGTAGGAGCTTTTTGAATAATTTAATCGGCTCGATTACGTAATTTTGACGTTATGGAACTTTTGTATATCAAAGAATCTAGCTTTGAAAGATCTACTGTATCAAGTTTGGTATATGTAAGTCAGTTTGTGGAGGTATGATTTTTCATTCGCCTTTCAATATTTTTTAATATCAAAATCAGACTAAACAAATTGCTCATAAGAAATATTAAATTTTCTTTTTGCCAAATTGATAGGAATGTTAAAATTTAGATAAAATTCAATTTCAACAGAGAAATAATAAAAAAAAAAAACATTCACTGCCGTATTCCACTCTATTGGAACTAAGCAAAATATTTTAAAATTAAGAGAAGCACACTGTCTAATAAAAAAATTTTAATTTGTACTCAAGGATAAAGGGTTTTAGACCGTCAGCATTACAATAATTCTTCTATAACAACTTTTTTATAATGTGAGCCAAACAAATTTGTATTAAAAAAGTGTTGTTTTTTTATAGTACGAGTATTCATAATATTTAGATATTTTTTGACTTTCTCATATTATAAGATTTATGATTTTTAATAAATTAAAATATAACTATTGCATTTCCAAAACTAAATAATTACAAACAAACAAAAAAAACCATAATGATATATGTATGTCTATTAAAACAAACACAAAAAAAATAAAACAAAAATTAACACCTTCAGCTTAAAATATAAATTATACACAATGTTTATACAAGTATATATACTGTACAATATCTTTTCATTTTACATTGTAGAATAAGAAATTCAAAAACAATAATAATAAATTATGTTTCTTAATAACAGAGGATCCAAAATAAAACAAAGTTAAAGTGATAAGAGTCCCAATATGTAAATCATTTTTGATGTTAGAAGAGGTCGTGAAAACATAATAATTGTGAAAATGATGTAATGATGAATGGAATTAATAAAACTGGACACTTTTTAAAAATTAAATCATTTATTTTGTTGTATGTTTTTTATATATTTGTCCCACATTCGGTACCTTTTAGCTGCCGGTATGATGATGATGGATTGATAAGACTGGGATACACTGCCGCTCATCTGAATATGTTCATTTTTTTTCACACTACTTTTAGCCTTTCTGTAAATATATTGCATTGATATATTTCGGCTACACTTTAAGCCTTGGTAGAAGTGACTTGTTATAGAATTTTCATCCTTAAAATCAAATCGCCTTAATTAATCAGATTTCTTACTCCTAAATTAAGTTAATCTTAATTCTGAAATTGAAGGTCGAAGTTCAAATACACGCAAAACTTTTAGTAATTTATACGTTAAAAATGGCGCCCAACAAAGGTATTGTATTAAAGCATATTTTCTGTTATGTCTATTTTGATTCAAGAAAAGAATAAACTTCCTACTTAATCTGCTTTTTAATGTTTTTATTTATTTATTGCAAATATTTTCAAGTTTTTCTATGTTGGCTTGCATATCCAGTGAACATTTCAATTGGAAATGGAAAAATAATCGTTGAATTTCTCTCAGCAGATATTGTTGTCAATGTTTGCAAATAACGTAGCTATACAAAATTAAAAAAAAATAGTTTCAAGTTTGTTAATTTCAAAGGATTTAAAAAAAAAAAATTACTTGCAAAGCTGAAGGACTTTCAGAAATAATTTCTGCGGCATCTTTTAAGGCTTGTGCTGCATTTTTCTCTCCTTCGGCGGCAACAAATTTTGCTCTAGCTTCTCGGTTTGCTTCTGCTTCGGCTGCCATGGCTCTTTGTAAGGCTATCGGTAATCGAACATCCTTTCTACAAAGTTACAAAAAAAAAAAAATTTTTAACTAAGAGAAGCTGTTTGGAAAAAAAAATGTTAACATTTCGACTCTTTCAACTTTAACTCCCCAAGGATCGGTGGCTTCATCTAGAATTTTTTGCATCATATGCGACACATCATCCTTTTCTGCTATTAATTCGTTTAACATTTTTGTTCCCGCCACATTACGAAGAGTAGTCTGACCCAATAACATGGTCGATTCACGGTAATTTGCAACTTGAATAACAGCACTCAACGGGTCTTGAAGTCGGAAATATACCACAGCATCAACTTTTATTGTAACAGCATCTTTGGTGAGAATTTCTTGTGGCTCAACATCGAAAGTTGATGTACGTAAATCAACAATTGACACATCATCAATACATGGCAATACAAAAACCACACCGGGACCTCGAGCTCCTCCCTTTCTTTAACGATTACAAAAATTAACATTTTCGAACATAAAAATAAAACTGCGGAAAATTCATGAATTCATACATACCTCAGCCTTCCAAGGCGAAATACAACTGCCCTTTCATATTCAGCTACAATGCGAATGCAAAAGAAAATGGCTAACGGAAATGTTAAAACTGCAAAGAGAATAGCAAGAATCGTTGCAGTTATTTCGAAACATTCTGCGCTTTCTTCTTCTGCTAAATTATGACGAAGATTAACATGAATAATTTTAAACAAATACAAATAATCCTTACATGTTGCAATGTGCTTTTTTGGACCTGGATAACCTGAAGTCTGAGACATCATATCTGTCATAATTGAACGAGCTAAGATGTTTAGAATTTGTTTTAAAATTTTGTAACTAGCTCAGTTAAAGTAGCAGAGATGAGTTTTATTTATAAGTTGACTTTGGACGCTTCCCACCAGTCGATTTTTGTGTCCAGTAGCCACCAGGAATCGTGTGACTTGCCACTCGAACACGTCATTTACACAAAGGTGACTAAAATCGCATCCAATTAAGATAAAAAGCATAATTACAGAAATAAACAACACACATTTCTATAGCCGCATAGAAAAATTGGTCTGGGGGTCTGCGTTTGTTACCTATTGCAATTTTATTCACCTACGGCCTGTCGAGATTACATATTCTCCAGGCGATATACGCCGCAGTTGAGTATTGTCGGCTTTAGACGAGTCAATTTAGTCCGTGAGCGTGAAAAGATTCTTGTGTTTGACGGTTCCAAGTCTGATATTCATAAAATAAATGCTAGTGTTCCCCAGAGTTCCTTTTTCCTTCCCAGTCTCTCTCATAATCATCAATAATCTTCTGGGTGAAACTTTTAATTCAATAAATTGTTTTCCTGACGATAGTACTCCCAGTTTCTCATATCTAATCGCGTCGTTGTCCTGCGGATGTGAATCTAGAACGGCAGCGTAAGCTTGAGAACAATTTTCATAAGTGCTCCATAATAACATACTTGAATCTCTTGGGTAGAAGTAAAAAAATAGCTTTAAAATTTAAAGGTGATAGAACTTTAACAGAAACATGTGCACCTCTCGAGAACCACCGTAACGTTATTTGTCTTTTATTATAATTCCCTTACTTTTATAGAGTTCTAGTGAAATAGTCAGTTGCATTACTCCCCTAAATCAATTCCACCATAATACTCACGCTTCAGGAAATGCCCATTAATTTACCTTTGAGTCCAATTGCGGACGTACTTTTAAATTCAGACATTCTTTCTTGAGCCGCACTTCACGAATGTGGAATCCTTTACCCGGCTTAATATTTCCCTCCCATTGCGATATTCAAACATTTAAATCCAATGTGAATAGCTATCTCCTTTTTATTACTCTCCCACTTTCCTAAACGCTCACACTTTTTAAAATATTTTAAGAATATTCATGAAATTCATAATTCCTTTAGTGCGCGCAAATTATAAAAAAATATAGGAAAGCTACACAAGGATTTCAAAAGCTGTACATTGAATCAAAAATCAGTACAGCAAATTGATTAATTTAAAGTGACAGATTTAAAATCCTAATGTCGTTTTCCGTTATTTTATTGGAAAGTCACTACAATCGTTCCACTTTTGACAAGTAATTCAGCATAAAAAGTTTTGTATATATGTATTTATTATAGAAGAGCGCAGTGGCTTAAATAAAATTGATCAGCGAATTTGAGCGAACCACTCCCAAAACATCACTCTTAACAGCCAATGAAACCTTTCGGAGTACGTTAAGTGTTATAATAGTCCGGCTTCAATTCAATGACATTAGTACTTAGAATTTCCATCACATTAAATAAAACCATCACAATACTTTCAAAGTAGGTCAATCTAGGCCCGTATCGCGTAAGAGTAAAGTGATCGCCAAATTAATGGATTGTCGTTCTCTCGGTCCTTATTCGGAATTTACTTCACTTTTTTACCATAAGAAATTGTTTCTCCTGCATAATTTGATGTTTTTTATCAACAGCAGACACTCTTTTATCGATTCGTTAAAAAAAAAGTTCATTTTGGTGGGGGGGGGGGGGAATTCCGAATAAGGGCCAACAGTACTGGGCGTGGTCCGCTTATACTTCACTTTTTTACCATAAAAAAGTGTTTCTCCTCCATAATTTGATGTTTTTTATCAACAGCAAACACTTTTTTATCGATTCGTAAAAAAAAAATTTTGTTGGGGGGGGGGGGAATTCCGAATAAGGTCCGTTCTCTCTCTATATATATTTCTTTTTTGATATGATAGAGACAGCTTAGCCGATTCCACCCCAGAATATCGTATACTCTGTTTAATTAATGGAGCAACAAAAAGAGAAATAAAACCATACAACTAAATTTCAAGTCACTGATCAGCAAAAAATTCATTTCTAAGACACTCGGGTATATTTGACTGTCAAATGAAATCCTGTTTTTTTTTTTAACGCGTGTACAGCAATATGTTAAGTAAATTAGATTCCTTGATTCCCATTCACATTAATATTATTAGGTGCGTTTTATTATTCACAAATCTATCTGGATCCGGATCTGGATTAAGTTTTAACATGTATTACAAAAACAATTTGGGATCCTGTTTTCTATCGGGATCTATTTCAAAGGATCCAAAAATTAGTTATTACACTGGCGAGTAGATGGCTTTTTATGGTAAGGAAGTGTGAGCTATAGTGTAAAGAAAAAAGACAAGACATAATTTAAAATTTCCAAACCCAAGGATAAAAAGAGACGGGCTTATAACACTGCTGTCAGTAAGATCCGTATCGTTTTATTTTCAAGGGAAGATCCCGATCCGGATCCAGATAGATTTGTGGATAATAAAACGCACCTATTATAGAGATCAATGTTCCCATTCCGGTTGCTTTGCGGAACTCGTTATGATCTTCACTTTCAATCACTAAAAATATAAACGAATAGTAGCCGTGTTTTTTTCGCAAGTCCATATAGAATTGTAGAAAAAATCGACATCGGGATTTAGGAGCTTTTTTCGAAACAGCTGGAAGCACTGTGTACGCTATGACATTTGTCAGCTTATTGACGACTAGCATCAACCAATCCAAAAACTTCACTTTTGACGTCTCTGAGCAAATTATCGATAACATATAGATAATACTATTTTGGCATCACCATTTTTATCGGGTCTTAGATTAACGCTCGATAATTATCTGGTCTTAGCTAACTCTGTATAGATTTAAGTTGTTGTTGCATTTGCATGTAAAGCGCTTAGTCCCGATGTCGTTTTTTTTTACAATTCTATATGGACTTGCAAAAAAAACACACCTATTGTAAGATCTACCAATCGTGTACACTTAGCTTTAGATTAACTCTCGAAAATTATTTGGTCTTAGCTAACTCTGTATAGATTTAAGTAGTAGGGCTAGTAGCGCTTAGTCTCGATGTCGTTTTTTTCTACAATTCTATATGGACTTGCGAAAAAACACGCCTAGTGTCCACGTCATTGACAGACAAATAAATAATAGCCTTGTTTTTTTGCAAGTCCATATAGAATTGTAGAAAAAAACGACATCAACCAGGATGCAAAAACGTCACATTATATGGCATTCCCGTTTTTATCACGACTTAGAAAATTATCTTGACTTAACTAAGTCCGTATAGACTTAAGTTGTTGTTGTAGTTACATGTAAAGCACTTAGTCCCGATGTCGTTTTTTCCAACTATTCCTTATTGACTTGCAAAAAAAGACGCCTAATAAAAGAAGAAGAATCTTCGTATGGAGAATAAGATACGAATACTAATCTTTTGGTTTGCTGCTTTTTATTTTTAAATCGAACAGGGCTAGTAAGGTAGATCCTCTGGTTTCACTTTATTATGACGTTTGAATATGTCAAATTGTCAAAGTCAAAATAGATTTTTGTAATTTTTTTTGGATTTGCATAAAATACAATTTTAATTATGAGCGCCGATGTTTCTACAAATAGTGAAGATTGGTCCATTTCTTGCATTTCGGACGGTGAAGACTTCGCTCCTTCCGCCGAAGAACTCGAAACGTATTACCTTGCACTAGAAAATGGAAATATTCCGGAACTGCAATGGCAATGTCCAGGTAGACGTGCTCCTTCGCCTATAAACAACAAGGAAGAACCAAAAGTTAGTGAAACTGTCGAAAAAGAAGCGTATGTTTTATCTTCAATATACTTAACTTTATTTATAACGTTTTGTCTTACTTTATATTTAGCCCGGCTAAAAATGATTTCGATTTCATGGATGATGTTGCTTTGCCGCAAATGCGAGTACGAAGTCAAAATTCAACTCCAAAATCTGCGAAAAAGAAGACTGCCAATTTCGCTGGTGTTATAGAATCCCTAAAAAAGCAGATGTTATCACAAAACAAGGAGGGCTCATGAGATTTGTTTGCTCTTCCCATTTCAAGCAAGAAAGTCTCGAATTTGGAATCAGAACTAGGCTAGATAATATTAAGTATAAAATTGCTAGTAAGTTAGTTTTAAGATTTTAGTTTTTTAAGATTATAAAACAATATAAACCTATACCTAACATTCAGAATGCTTTTAAACTTGTTTGTCAAACTCTCTTTACTTAAGGAAAACGACTATCCTTTAGATGTTTGAGCACAGCGCGAATGTTGGGAATGTTGGATAAGATTTAAAAGGAAATACCGACTGGTTTTCAATCTCTGAACACCGCAATGCGAAGGAAATATTGGACGATATAAATCATTCCACATTCGTGTAGAGCGGCTAAAGAACAAATTTCTGAATTAAACAGTACGTCCGAAGTAACAAATAAATACAAATTTGATTTTTTGTTACTCACGGAAACGCATCTTACAACGGAAATAGAAAAATGTGAAGTCTGTTTAAATGGATATAAAATATACAATTGTTTTAGTAGCTCGCGATACACAGGTGGGGTAACAATTTACGTTAAAAATGGAATTCGATCTGTGGAAAAAAAGCAATTTACAATCGATAAAAAAATATGGATCCTATCAATTAAAATTTCTGAAAAGAATGAATCTTGGAATATAATTTTGTTATATAGGTCAGAAAAAATGAGTGTTAATGAATTTTTTGATGTTTTAAATGAGTGGACCTTGAATAATATGAGCGAAAATGAATACACGTTAATTGCAGGTGACTTCAATGTTGACTTTCTTAATAGAAGTAATTATGAAATGAACTATGTAAATGGTTTTTTAAATAACATTGGGCTGGTACAGCTAGTTACTCATTCAACTAGGATAAAAAGGTCTTCAAGAACTCTTATAGATTATGTGTTAGCTGAAGATACACTTAAAGTGGATGTTGCTGTTCGTAGTGAGTGGGTGATTTCGGATCATGAGACAGTAAGCATTAAAATATTTACCAAATCACGTACAAAGGACAAAAATAAAAATACTAAGTACGTTAAGTACAATTACAATACATTTGTTAGTGCTCTAAATGATACACATTTTAATAGTATATACGTAACAGATGATTTAAATAGTTGTGCGGATAAGTTTAAAGAAGGTATGGAAGTAGCGCTATTAAATGTCACAAAGTCGATTACGATTAATGAAAAATGTGCTGAATGGTATAACAATGATTTATTCAATCTTAAACAAATAAAGATAAACTTGTATGACAGAGCAAGGTTTGAAAATTCATTAGAAAATTGGAAAAATTATAAAGATGCTAGAAATGTGTATAAGTGTGAGTGTAAAAAGGCTAAAAGTTCTTTCATAGAATCCAAAATATGTGAAAATGCTGGGGATCAAAAGGGTTTATGGAAGACATTGAAAAGACAAATTCTTAAAAAGGAAAAAAATGAAATATCAGAACTTAAAATTTATAATAGGTGCTTGAAATCTGAAAGTGAAATTACAAATGCATTCAATTTGTTTTTTGTGAACAGTGTTAAAGAAATTCATACTAGTATAGATCCATTGCCTTACTCAGATAATATTGCTACATATAATTCACTATTTAAATTTACGCAAGTGAACTTACTCGAGCTTGAAAATACAATAAGAAATATGAACAATAAAAAAGACTGTTTTGGGTTAAATTGTAATATTATTCTCGATTGTAAGCCAGAAATTCTTCCGAACTGTTAAAAATAGTAAACTTTTCTTTACTAAATGGCGTGTTTCCCGAAAGTTGGAAAGAATCGGTTGTTATACCTATTGAAAAAATACAAAATCCGAAAAATCCTGAAGACTGGAGGCCTATCAACATGCTCCCCACGTATGAGAAGATTCTGGAGGAAGTAGTGTGCAATCAGCTTACCAACTATATGGAAAGAGTAAACATACTGTGTGTACAACAATCAGGCTTTAGGAAAGGGCACTCGTGCGAAACCTCTTTATGTTGGCTTATAAATGAGTGGAAAATAGAAATTGATAAAGGGAAATCTATTCTTGCAGTTTTTCTAGTTCTTAAACGGGCGTTTGAAACTATAGATAGAAAAATATTACTTGAAAAACTTAAAAAATATGGTATTCGAGAAGTTGAACTAAATTGGTTTGAAAGTTATCTTTCGGGAAGGTCACAAAGGGTCAAAGTGAAGGAAACTTATTCAGATGCAATAAACGTAAATCTTGGTGTGCCACAGGGATCGAAATTGGGTGTTTTCCTTTTTCTTATATACATTAACGACATAGTAGAAGCGATAACAGAAGTAAAGATATCAATATTTGCTGATGATACCTTGATTTATGTTGTTGGTGAAAACATGAGTGCATGTGAATTTTTAATACAAAGAGAACTTATTAAAATAAACATCTGGCTGTGCAAAAATAAACTAAAACTAAACGTTAATAAAACTAAATGCATGTGTTTAAACAACAGAGACATAAGTGCCAAAATTTTCATAAATGGTGAACTAGTAGAATGTGTACGCGAAATTAAATATTTGGGAGTGTGTATTGATAATAATCTTAAATTCAATGAACATGTGAATAAGTTGTCCGCTAAGATTTCAAAAAAGATAGGTTTTTTTAAAAGAATTCGTAGACATATAACTCAAAACTGTGCGCTTACAGTTTATAATACTTTGATTCTTCCACATTTTGATTATTGCTCATCGATCATATACATGTCCAATAGTGAAAATATTCGAAAATTACAAATTTTGCAAAATAGGGCGATGAGAACTGTTCTCAAGTGTGAATATAGAACTCCAATACAAGAAATGTTAACAAATCTCGGATGGTTAAATGTTGAACAGCGATTAAAATTTAATGCACTCGTCATGATATTTAAGATAAAAAACAACTTATATCCTTTATACCTACAAAATAATGTAAGTTTCATAACAAACCGTTTTTATAATTTAAGGAATGCGGGAGATTTCAGATTACCACTATATAGAAGAGCTGGCACACAGAACAACCTACTTTATAAAGGAGTGCAATTATTTAATAGTCTACCAAGAAACATCAAAGATGAAACAAATATAAATATATTTAAATCTTTATTAAAACCTTTGTTAAAAAATAATGTAATATGATAACACTTGTAGTTATAAGTATCAACTGATATGTTAAGAGTTTTTTTTTTAAACTAATAAATTATACAAAACAAAAAACAAGTTTGTCTCAATGATAAACTAATGGGCATTCCCTGAAACGCAAGTGTTACGGTTGGATTGTTAAAAAGGAGGAATGGTACTGGCTATTTCACTAGAATACTCAGCCTTATCACAGGCCCCGTCGTAATAGATTCGTAGTACGAACCCCGAAAAAAGGTATCATCGCTCCCGTCGTACTAAAAAAAACTTGCTACGAAATTCGGAGTTCGTGAATAATGGTATCACTAGCCCCGAATGAATAGGAAGTTGGGCAGTTTTTTCTACGAACAGATATTTTGATCGGAGCTCAACTTAAAACGAAACACAAATATAATTAAGCGAACGAAGATAATGGACACGCAAATAAAATATATAAAAACAATTTTTATTATTGTTTTCATGTGAATTTGTTTATATTTTTTATTTTTTGAAGGGCAAATAAAGTAAATACAAATAAATATTGGTATCCTTCCGTAATGAATCTTATTTTTAGTGTTTGTCTTCTTGGCGTATTTTCTACATTTATTACAAAGATTGCAACGGCAATGGTATTTATTTTTAACGACCAACAAAATTAAAATCAAATCAAAAGATGAACAACGGAAATTTATTTATTTTTTCACATTTTGACACAAATCAACTGATTTTGAAACTCCGAAATTCGGAAAATGTTTTTTGATTCCGTTCGGGGCCTATGATGCAAATTTATTCGTATTCGTAGCGTAACAAAATTTTCGGGGATTTGTTACGAGGGACTCTGTGATAGGGGTGACTATATAAAAATAACGGTATAATAATCATTTTTAAAACTCTGGATTATGTCCAAGAGACTCAAGTGGATTATTGGAGCACATGCACAAATATGGGAACTACACTTAAGCCTTGGACGAATATAAGCTTTATAAAATTTATGAATATAGGCATCGTCGAAAGAAACCTTAACAATAAGCGGCGTTTTCAAAAATCGCTTAACAAGGTAGGATGGACATGAGTTATAATTTTTTGCAAGCCTTTATATTCAGCCCTATGACGAATTCCATCGTAATCGGAAACTTTTACGAATCCCGAAAAAAAAACTATCACCAAATCCGTTCGTAATGACAATTTGTATGAGACTTTCCACTACGATGGATTTTGTGATAGTTTTTTTCGGGATTCGTAATAAGTTTCCAATTACGATGGAATTCGTGATAGGGCTGATTAATTTCAGAATTTGAATAAAATTATATAAAGTTTCAATTTACATATTTATATATTAATAAAATAAAAGGAAATATACTACCAATTATTTGCCAAAAGGGCCTTAGCAAGTAGCAATTTAGTTTTTGTAGGGAGGAAAATTTGAGTGAATTGAAGAGACTACAATAGACTTTACCAATGGCACTATTAAGGTCATCCAAAGTCAGAGTACGATTGATTAGTATTTCTAGGTTTTTAACAGCACCAACATCCTCAATGGTTCCGTCATCAAGTTTTAATGCGTAAAATCGATAAATCAAAGCTTTTGCGATAAATTGCGAGGGTTTAGGAGGGGATCGTTATTAGTGCGATGAATATGTGATCATTCCACTCAAGGTATTTTTGTTAAACTGGCAGCTATGGTTTTGTCGTTATGTATTCCCTCGGCACGTTTTGTTTTTATTTTCTTAAGACCAAAGATAACGGTACCTGACCTCACATACAAATTTTACAAAATCAAACAATCTTTTTTATCAAAAACTTTTCCACTGAAATTCGTTGGAGAAATCAGATGACTTTTTTTTAGTTAAGTTTAGTTTAGTTGGGGTAGTTGTTTTAGCAATAATAAATGAATTTCAGGCTTTTGATCCCTTTTCTCTTATAACATCTGTTTTTATATATATTCTTTTAAATTCTAAGCCTCTTGACAATAAGAGTAAGTATGGGCGATTCAGTCATGAATTTTATTTTAAAACCTTATGTATACAAAATTTGATCGAAATGGGATCAATTATTTAAAAAAAAAAACGTAAAATGAAAAGCAAGTGTTCCATGGGACCACCATTAATAAGCTAAAAGATTGCATTACGTATTTAATTCCATTTTATGATTGCATTTCGCTTGAAATGATGGCAATCATGCAATGATTGATCATCTTTCCAATTGAATGTAATCATTTGGGAATTCATGTATTCTTTTGTAGTAATAGTAATCTTTGATAATGGCAAGATGTCCTTTACGTTACCATTCCAATCGAGTGAGCCCACAACGCTGACCTTAATTTACAAGGCATTCAAACTGTTTTTTTTTTGTCAACAAGAGGATAGTGAAACAAAAAAACTTATTTGAAAGTTTTAAATATTTTTATTGTATGCAGTTATAAGTTTTTACATATTAATATATCTTTTTCTTCCAGTTTTCAAGTAAGAATTTTATTTCCGGTATATATGCATTTTTTGGGCTTTTGTGATTTTTTTGAAATCCATACCTACATTTTTTTAGTTTACTTTTTAAGCAATAATTTTTGTCTATATTTATATGTTTCAAAATTGTATTTCTTATGTATTTTTATATTATTATATTATTTTAATTCTTAAACATAAATTAATTTTTTTTTTCGATCTCGCTTTAAACTTAACAACAAATAAATACACAATTAGGCATACATTAATTTTTGTTTTGTTTGTTCTCAATATGTTTTGTGACAACATAAAGAGAGGATTGAAAGGAAACATATATAGTGAAGTAACATGCTTTTATTTGATCTCACATAATTATATACATATATATTTACATATATAGACACATTTTTGTATAAATATATGTGTATATATATATGCATACACAATGTACATTTATATATAATATTTGTATCTATATTATGTAATCATTTGATTTTTGTTTAATGGTGTTACTTTTGTCTGTATGTCTATGGTTTCTATTTTTTTTAATTTAAATGATGTATATTTTTGTTTGTTGTTTTTTTTAATTGGAAGCAGTTGTGGCTTTTAAAAGCCCGCGATCATTCCGAGGAGGATTTACCGCATGTTTGCATGCTTCCATTGCTGCACTTGAGGTAACATTAACGTTAATATTAAGATTATTGTTTAGAGGTGATGGGGACGTTGCTGATGAGTTTAAATTGACTTCTAATGGACAATTTGATGTGCTTATGTTGTTACTGCTTTGATTAATATACTGATTATTACTCGATAAGTTACTGACAGGCCGGTTCTGCAACTAGAAACAAATTATTTAAAAAAAGAAAAAAATATACAATTCAACAGAACTATGTATTTCTTACTTGCATTCGTGTTGTCACTGAGTGGTAGCAGGGACCACACAATCTTACATCACTAAAAAGTTTCTCATCGGGTAGGGGTGCCCAGAATTCTGAGCAATCAGCACAAAAAATCTGTCCACATGAACTTTAAATGAAATAAACATAACAAAATTGGAATTAATTTGCAATTCGTTAATAAAAACACACAAAACAAATATGGAAAACTACGTATTAAGGATTTTGTTTAAGAAATATTACAAAGGAATCAAGTTTCACACCGGCAATGATGTTTCCGCCGGCCCAGCCAAAACTCTGTTTGACAGCTGGTACAACGAGATACAGCATGATCAGGAACCCAAAGTACACTACTGATCGGCTGTATAGAACTGGCACACGAAGAAGCGCCACTGCGGTCTTCTACAGCCTCCCACGAACACACTGACAGATTTTCACCGTTGTCTAGTACAGAACACTAAAATAAAACAAACACAAAATGCTATTTTTGGGTATTTTAAAGCATTTTTCAAAAAAAAAAAAAATATAGATACGCTCACTCTCACTCTTAGACAAAAGTTCGTTGTTAATTACGAATATTGTGAATGTTAATAATTGTTCATGCATACAAAAAGCAGTTAACAAAAAAAAAAACAAGTTGTGTTAAGGTAATTTTAATATGTACGACTATATTCAGTTTTCGATTTGTAAGGTTTTTTGTAGGTATACATTTTACAAAATTTTATTACAGAATTTTGTAATTCTTAAGTCCTGGTGCTGAAGGTGTTTACTTAATTCATATTTCTGAAACAAACAATATTAATTATTGTTGAATAATACAACTTTGCAATAAAGTGACTTTGATACGATTGATAATTCACATTCATTCTTATGCATCTGTGAAGTTCTACTTTGAATAAGCTTTGATATACATCCGTCATAGCTAATAACATACAAATGTACATATATTACCACATGATCTATTGAACCAAAAACTTCTATTTCAATAAATAGACAGCGATTATAATTGAGCAAGATACATTGATGACATTTTTTTGGAAATACATAACTTTCCATATAGTACTTATGTATGTATTTATCGCAAGTAAAAATTGTTTGGCCTACTTTTGGACCGCAAAACGAAGATGAAACTGGCTTAATGTTAAAATCAAATAGACAAACGCATTTTTTAAGGACAATTTATATTTTTGAAACTATGTATTTATTAGGTCTCTAGATAAAGCTCTTTCATTTCACACTTTATTCCTTGTAATTAGTTGGGTGTGAGAGCTTCAAGTATGATTTCTTATTGAAAAAAGATAAAAACGTGCATACATTATGATTTGTCTACCACTTCTACACGCCCGAAAAAATGTGTCAATTCTCTAAACGACAAAAAAATTCAATGAGAGATTCTCCCAGAGTATCTATTGCCATGAAAAGTGCTTCTCATCTAAGCCGTTGGGACTCGACAAAAAATCAGTTGTTAGTCTTCTCCTGAGCCTGCCTACATAATTTTTAAATACCCAACTTTGTAGTCATACATTTCAACTACGAAAAAATTGATCGTTACAAAACAATGAACAGACTAAGCAGGTAATTTAACTGTTTATTCCAGAATATTTCAAAGTTGCATATACTGCTTTTTAAAGATAGCCAAGCATTGAAAATATAATTGAGGAGCGAGGACACGTATTCATGAAAAATATAATGAAGATGAAATGATTCAATTGTTTTATTATGTGTTACTTTAACAATTCATAAGGATGATGATAATGAACAATTTGGACAATGATAACAAGAAATTAGGTAAAAGGCATTTACATAAATATATACATGTACAAAAATGTATATAGAATGAGTTTAATTGAAAGAAAAAACAGGAAATAATTTGTTTGTTTTTACAAAAAACCAAATAAGAAATTAACAAAAAAAAAAAAAAAACTAACCGGCGATATGGATCTACTCCCACAATACATTGCACCATCATCACAACATCTTTGATTTCTAGACGAATAACAGTAGCAAAGGCTTAATAAATTATTCTCTTGATTCATGATCACATCTACCTTGTATTTCAAAAAGAAACCAGTATACAAAAGAAACAAAAAAAAGTAAATAAACATAAAGAAAGTTAAATGAATATGAAAGTGCGTATTAAAAAAAATACTTAAAAACAAATAACGAATAAAGGAGAAAGGAATGTAGTTGGGATGAAATGCATTCTTGTGTAATGTAGACAAGTTAAACTTAATTTACAATGGAAATGCTTCCTAACGATGTGGTATTTAGGACAATATTTCCATACTACACTATATTTATATGTATTATTTTAAAATTAATCCTCACACACATACCTGTTCGTCGTTGACAACTGGAGCACTGTTGCAGCTAGGACAGATTTTCTTTAAGAGAGCCATTCGCATTCCGTGTAGTTCGCGAAGGAGTGCATCTTCACGAACCTTTAATTCATTTGAATGAATATAATTTTGCAGAGTTAATTTAACGATTTTATAAAACTTACTTTATGCTCGTGAACGATTTGTTGAAGTCTTATATTTTGTTCGCTTAGCGCATGGGATAAGCCATCTGGGCAGGAAATTGCAATTTGTGGTCGTTCTGGCATACCCGGTGGGGTAAGTGGAAGCGAACGTACACCAGGAGTAGAAAACCTTGAAACGGTAGAGCTATATTAAAAATATATAAGTTGTTGATTAATTAATGAAGAATTTGAGTTTATTTTTTTATTTACAATATCAGCATGATAATGATTTTATAAGTACGTGAAGAATGAAGTAGAGTTATAATTGAGTCCCTCGATTAAGTCAAAAATAAAATTTTACAATATAATGATTTTTAATGCATTCATTTTTAAAATATTGTTTATTACTCGTAATTCATCAGAAAAGTACATAAAGTGTTTTTGTGTTGCAGAGTTAAAATGCGATCTATCCATTGACTTCTGAGCGCCTAAAAAGCAGACTTATTTCATTAATTATTTGCTTCTTTTTAGGATTGAACAGAACTCTAGACAGGTCGATAGACAGGCTTCAAAAAACGATTAAAAAACTAAACCGGACGATGTCATTTCATACGAAGTTCACCAAGTGAAAATACATCTGTACAAAGTCATTTTTTTCATTCATTTCAGACATGTTCCAACAGGACGGCGCTAAGTTGGCCACAGTTGACATTCTGCACGAGCGATTCCAGTGCAGTCATCTAATCGCATAAGTAAAGTGAACTGACCTCCGAGACCGTGCGATTTGACCTTGTTAGATTTTGTTTTTGAAATGTCTTTAAGTCCCAGGTGTGGTAATTCGGAAATAACCGGATCTATGCTCCAGTCATCGAAAATTGGATTTGCAACTATACCTTTATTGCCCTATTGTTTTTTAAGAACATAATAACGTTTGTGGTTTAAACAAAAGAAAACTCTCATAATATGACTAATCTTTAAGAAATGTTCTCAAGCCGAATAATCTCCAAAAAGCGGAAAAAGTGATCTTGACTCGGACTTTTTTTTAAACTCGATATTCGAAGACCCTTGTTTAACAAACCGTATCGAAAAATAAAAGTTTTCCAACTTGGCAAATATTTAAATTTCATTGAATAAACTTACGAATCTTTTAGAGAAATTTAATAAGCAAAACTTACCTTCCATTTGTGTTTTTGCCGTTGGTTGTGAACTCTTTTCTCGAGTTCGAGGAGAGTGTTCTTCGCCGCCGATGTGATGATGATGTATTATTGACAACGGTTTCACATTTTCCACTTATAGATATCTCGAGTTTTGGATGTTCTGGCAATATGAGAATACTTTCTTCAATTGGATTAACTGTATTGCTATTTAAACTACAACTACTTAACATAGACAAGTTTGGCTTGCTATGAACTTTTGGCAAAATTGCTACATTTGCGACAGGTCTCTTCTATTTAAAAACAAAAACATTAAAAAACAAATCATTTTTCAAGGTTTATATGTTGAATAAGTTCACCTCTTCTCTTTGGACAGTTCGGTCGACAGGCTCTTCACTACTGCCGATTCCACCGTTTGTTGTACTAAATGGACTTATTTGTGTAGTTGAGTCTTTGTCATTTGTTGCATTTGTATCAACAGACTGTATTAAGCCATTGTTTGGTGAGTGTTGCATTTCGGACATTGGCACAAGGGTATCAGTGCTGGTATTGACAGAGCCATGCCAAGCGTTTTGAATGTCATTCGAATCTGTTGTATCTGCAGACGGTGTTAGCAGATTATAGTTGCTGTTATCTGAAACTTTAATCTTGAAGTTAATAATATTGAAATGTTTAATTTTTGATGTATTTCAAAGTAAGTTATTTAATTAGTTTTTGAAAAATATAAACAGAATTTGCTATGTTAAACTCACCTCCCAAATCGACACTTTGCATAAGATCTGCATTCATTTCAAGGGTATTCTTCGAACCATCAACGGTGTCGTTAATCTCACTATCATCCTCATGCGTCTCCTTTGTTCCATTAGATCCATTTTCATTAGCAATTTCAATTCCATTAGTATCGGTAGCGGAAGTGGTGTTGTCGCCACTTAATCCATTCACAGTTAGATTATATTCTTTCGTGATGTCGTCAAACATTTTGTGCTCATTCAACAATATTTGTTGTTTTTCAGTGCAAAGGTCAGAAGTGTTGGATTTTCGTCGCGCGGTTTCAACCAATGTGGATGCTGTTGTAGTCTTGAAGTTATCATCGTCATCGTTTTGGTTAAGTTCATTTGTTAGATGTTGCAGCCTTTCAGTTGTGTCGTGAATCAGAGTTGCGATAATATCCGGTGAGTCTTCACGGTCGGATAGGACATCGCTGATTGAGTTTGTTTGTGAATTGTTAACTATCATCAAACTGAAATTGTTGAAAGTATTTGCGTCATTTATTCTGTGGAATAAAGCTTGTGACTAATTTTAAGAAGATTGAAATTTCATACTTCGTAAGATAAAGATTGATTCAGAAAATTTAACGAACAAAAAAATTGTTCCAACCGTTACGATGATAGGGCTGAATGATTGTTTTGTTGACAAAGTCGATTTTTGAATTGGCCTTCACCTCTGGGTTTTCAATTGCGAAAAAAATAGTCATTAGTTTATGACGATAATTCTTTTTGAGGGCAATGTTACGCGTTCCTCTTTGTTCTGAGCGGAATTCTGTTTAGAGCCAGACCATTTTGAAGACCTTCTGAGGAGAGAATGATCTGCAAAAAAGTTGTCTCATCGTTTGGTGAAAGTGTTTGTAAAAACAAGCCGTACAGAACAGATATGACAACTTTGAATGAAAAATGGTTAGAGATCAAAACTCTAAGATTTAATGGAGCACGGATTTCACTCAAAAGTCGCTGCAAATAAAAAAAACCGTTGCAGTTTTATTTTTGTCTTGCGAGTATTAATCAAAAAATTCAACCGTAATACCCGTACTTCTAGGAATGCTCATCAGTTTACCCTTAAGGCCAATTTCGGACGTATAGATTATTATTTTGGCCTCACTACACAAATGTGGAATGCTTTACCCGGCTCAATATTTCCCACTCATTGCAATGTGTATCGGTATCTCCTTTCTAATCCTATCCTAACATTATAAGGGTATTCATAACCCCTTGAGTGAGCAAATGGACAACGCGGAGGGCAGAGCGCTTGACCAAGATTACTGGAAGCAGATCACTCAGGATCGAAGAGAATGGAAAACCGCCGTAGTGACAATCTAAACCAAACAGTCAACCTAAAACGTTTTTTTTTTTTTTGTCGAGGGTTCTGCCTTTCGGTAGGAAGTGACAAATCCTCCAAGAGTCATGCTGAATTGCTTTTCATAAGTCGTTTTGATTCGGCAGTTAATTATAGGCTCCGTTCCTGGCAAGCACACAGAAAAGGTTACGAGTATAAGTCACTACGCCCTGGTTCTGGCGAGCTATCGCCCCAATATTTTTTTTTATTTACATTAAAAGAAAATAGAACGGCTTCGTGAAACATGGTGTACTATAACAAGATTATGTTCAGCTTAATACTGCAAGAAACTATCGCGTCATATTCAATTGTAAAAATCTCACCTAGGTTCAACAGTCATATTTGGGTCACTTGATCTCCGAGAAATCCCATTTTGATTGATGCCAGCTGTAATAAGATCACCATAAGATCTTGTCTTTGCCATTGGACCTTAAATATAAATTTTGAATTAGCAAATTTTGAATAAATATAAACATATTTTGGTCTTACTTGCCAATCCTTGTACTGTGTCCGAATTGCACGGCGGAAAATCTACCCCATTTTGATTACCTAAACTTCCTAAATACACTTCAGTCCATAGTGATAAGTCTCTTACATTGTGTGCAGGCCATAATACCTTTAAAAATAGAAAAATATTAGACAAAAAAAAGAAACCATTGAAATATAAAATCTGTTTACCTTTTCTTTATTTGCAACATATAACGGATTTCTATACATTGGCCCCGATAAAAATGGCCATACAGAAAATGTCCGTTCAAATACCGAATTATCAATCCGTTCTTTAAGTGTGTTGCAAAAGAATGTACCAAAAAGGCAAGACAGTGAGTGCTGCGCAAGCTTAATCTTAAATTAACGATGATAAATAAATGTCAAGACTTTGAATAGTTGGAAAAATTTAAATCTGAATACCAAATATCCCATGCTGAATTCAAAACAGCAAGGAAACTGTTTATGGATTTGATGGACCAAATCCAGCCATTGTAAAAACACGGGACATCGTTCATTTATGTCATCCGAACCCGGTCCATGACCGCAGCGATCGGCAAATTTATGCCCAAAACTAAGCCATTCGCGTTCCACCAGTATTCGGAATCCCTTCATGTAAGAAATAAATAATAGAAAATCAATAAGAAATAAACATGGAAATAACATTGGCGGACGCAGTACTGTCATACCTCAACAGTTCGATAAAACGGATCGAGACACAACTGTGCGGTAGCCACCAACTGTGGCGTCCTATCCCAACCATCTGAACAATGAACCAAAACTGGGCGACCTTTCTTTTCGATCGCATGACAGATTGTAACTGAAGCAGCCAATAGACCGGAAAGATGCTGCAACCACATACTTTTTTCCAACAAACCAAGCCAACTGAAACACATAAAAAACACAACGCATATTTAAACAAGGCAATCAGCAGTACACCGGATGCATATCAACTTACTTTGGTACGTCTGGTGGTGACGCACACAGCAGTCGCAATGCCTGAAAACTCTTCCTGATCACATGAATGTTACTCAAGTTCATGAACTCAATTTCAGCACATGGGTAGTACTCGATGCATTCACAGCCGCCACCCCTCGCACGATTGGTGACGGCAGACGTGTAGCTTCTTGCATCAACGATAAGAATTTTCTAAAAGCAATGGGAAAAGTCAGTTTTCAAATTTCAAAGACAAATTTTTAATTCAATCGTTTTACCCTAACTTCATCGAGGATAACTTCTTCGTGGCTGCCTTCTGGACTAGACGGAGTACTGTCTCCAGAGGGACATAAATTCTGACGACGACCTTGTTCTCCTCGGTCAAAAGCACAAGCTTCTGCCAATGCTTTTAATAGTTGTTCATCCTTTGAGTTACGCCAACCAAGCCAACCCACTTCTGGCTGACTGCACCGTGCAATGACAGCTCCAGATTTTTTATGTCTCCAAACAACAGCTGGCAAACGCCGTGATCCTCGAAAATTTGCCACATTATGAAGTGTCTCATCAGATATGCAACAAGGAACTAATAATTTCTGCGGATACGAAGGACACAGCTTGAAGTCCTCATTGGCGTGACTTATTCGCCAAGAACCATTTAAATCGAACTGCAGTCGTTCGACTTCACGTCGAAAGTCATCGTCATAGCGTCCCGATCTTTGTAATCGTTCCGAAAAATCTGAATTCTCACCCGAGGACATGCCATCCCAGGTCCATGTACAAAATGGAAACGCAAATAACGACTCCAGACTTTCAGGTACTCCAACCGACAAAGTGATTCGCCTCTGCCATTCCGAGCATTGTTCGGCAGTCTCAAAGGAACATTTAACTGTGCTTGCATCCTTGCAATTGATAACCAAGTGAAATAAATCACGTGACTGTGCAGATTCAATCAGTCCCAATGGTACAGAGGTCTCTGAATTAATTGAGTTTTTTAGTAAAAATATTCGATAGTTAGACAAAGCCAAAACCCCATCATCTGTTCGTCCGAGATATTTAACCGATTCACCAGCAACTAGAAAATTAATGATAGTTTATATGTACAAAAATAATTGTTGTTTTATTATGATAATGTTTGTCAACATACGTTCTGTGAAGGGAACTGTCAGTTGTACATCTTCCTTCTCCATTGGTGGTTTGGGAAAAAGTTCGGCTGCTCGAATCATGCACAGTGATTGAGGAGGTGATCCATCGGATCCATCCATTAGCTGCAAAGAAAATACATTTTTTTTAACTTGAAAACAGTAAAAGAAGAAAAGACACACATTGGAAAATAATAGCCGAGAAAATATGTATTAAGATATTTTTTTGGATTTTCTGGTGGTCTCAAAAACATATTTTTAAAAATAAAGCTACTTCCTTAATTTTTGAATCCGTTTATAAAGCTGAATTATTGTAAATAGTATCAATTCCAAGTCTTTCACTTGGCTGATTTTTATCAAAGGCTGCAGTTGTCATCAAATTCTTTTATTTGTAAATTACTAAAAGATATCGGTATCAACCGAATGTTTGGCCTATAATTCAACGATATATGGATAGGGATACCTTAAGCGTAAAAGACTCGGTCCGGTCGTTCACGATTTGTGAGGACAAAATCTCTTAAGAGATATGTAGGTATTGCAAAAAGAAGTATGTCGCGGCTAATTAAAAATCATATTGGGATGGTTTCTTACCGCAGAGATTGAACAATGCCCTGCATTGAAACATAAGCGGTGCAATGAGCAACTAGGATATAGTTCTTCCAAACATGTACAGGAGATGATATCGATATCATCAACCTGACAATCTCATACGTTTTAATTTATCTTCACTCAAGATTTTGTAGTTCAATGGCCGACGAATGTTTTTGTAAACGACATAAGTTGTATGACAGTATGATCTGTATCTATTCATAAATGAATGAATGAATTGGGGTATTGCACTGCGACCTAGAGATCTATTAGGCGCCCACCTGGATCTGGATGAGGTTGCTCATCTTACAGTTCTTCCTCCAAATCTATCGATTTAGGAATCTTAATATTTGGAGCACCTTCAGAGAGGATAAGTCGCTCTCTTTTACCGGGTATTGTTCATTATTGGACAACTAGTATGTGGTCCGGTATTTCCTCGTGAAAATGCAACTCATGGGTGTCCAAGGCGGATTTTTCAAAATTAATATTAAAGAAAAAATACTCGTAATAATGCGTTGTTTTAATATTTGATTTATATTCAACTGTTTGACTCTTATGATATAACACCCCTTAAATTCATAACATATTCCAAAGTTTTAACTGCCATCACATTGATTAAGTTTACTTCATTCTCAGATGTGATCAGTACCCATAACTAAGATGTCACATAATCGATATTTCAGACTTTCACCTCAGCATTTTTTATTCATACAAAATAGGACTTGACAATGCAGATTTTAATATTTAAAAACAACATTGTCTAAATATCTTCCGTTCCTCACAACACACACTCTTGCAACTAGACTTTTTTGGTTTCTGAATACGCGGGGCAAAGCATTGAATTTGTATGGATCAAACTTAATACATTGTTCCAAATAACGTGGTCTCAGAGGATTTTCGTTAACCGTTGTCAGTTACCGTTTTATCTTTGGTCGAGATAAGTTGTTAGCTAGGTCTATTATTAACACTTCGAATATTAAAGTGAAGTGCGAATATAAATGTTAGCTGTTAAGCATTTCAGTCAAGCGCTAATCCGCGGGGCACTTCCGACCAAACTAATTGTGACTGGCAATCCGCAAATCCGCAGGTTAAACGATACCAGCAACCAATTATCTCACCCTCTTAGTTTACGACCAATAACAATTTAAACTTGAACATTTCCCATTGGACACCATTTACTTAAATCGTTGTTAAAACAACTTTTTTTACTTTTATAAGGTACGAATAGGAGTTTAATTTCCTCGAATCAACTTCCAATGCCCTGAAGCATTTACTGTATTCTATGCGAACCAGTCTGTTAAGGCTTACATTTAGATACATATGTACTACTAAAAAAATTATTTTTTACTACAAATCGTTTAATCAGAAAAAAAAATCACGTGAATTTATTTTATGACGCTACTTTGTTCCATGTAGTAAAAGTTAGTCGAAGATAAAAATGTAAACAAATATCAGATGGTTACTTATTTGCTTCGGAACATTGCCAAGGAATTCAAAAAATATTTTTAGCTTGATAAAAAGAAAGCAATGTTTTGCCTTATCTACGAGCACTTTCTTATCAAAAACCTCATTTATTATTATGCGGTTTATCACAGAAAAAAAAAGTCGGCTGACTTGCTGCATTTATTTACAAGTCGGTAAACCACAAACTAAGTCATAGGGAGAGGCAAAGCTAAAACGATCAGAGGAGAAAATCTTCACAATTTCCATATTCCACATGGCAGACAGACCGAAGAATTCGAGAAGAAAACTCACGGACAAGGGAAATTTTCTTTGGATTACGTTGACATCGTTTTGCCAGTACTAGGGCAGTCTACTTAGAAAGTCTCAACTAGGTATGTACGTGCGGAAGGCTGCATAGTCTACCGAATTTACCTAACCTCCCCACCGCGCCCCTTGTCGGTATTGGTGACCTGAATTTTTCTCACATAACATGTTTAAAAAATATAGCAGACTAAAGTAAAACAAACAAAAAAAAAAAAAAACAAGACGACAACAACAACATGAAAAGTCTTAGGAATGTTGTTACAGTCGAAGAAAGAATAGACCGATCGTGTGTACTTATGAATGGGAATGAAAAACCAACAACAAATTATTTTTGTCACTCACGCTTCGATTAATAATTGAAAGAAATATCAGCTGGAAATCTTTTTAGCAGTTCGAATAAGGTATAGGTTGAATAGAATAAGATAACGAGTTCTTTTAAGGGTTATTATTCAATCACATAAAAATGTACTGGTGAAAACTATGAAACTATGTATATGATTAGACAAAACATTATTTTTTTATTAAACAATCACCTTGATGTTTTTAAGCATTTATTTTGTCGGGAAGAGAACAAGGTCTTTAGCCCCTTTGGTTGGAATATAATTAAGCTTTATTGATTGATGTAAACTTATGTAGCTTGTGAATGAATCAAAAGTTATGTCAATTTTTATGTTGATCTATGACAGATTTATGACTTAACTTGGTAATTTATGTGTGTATCAGGGCTAGCTACATTAGCTCAAAAGTGACTTGAATTAAGTTCACTTTTTGGGTTTGCCCAAACGTTGATATAAATATATCTACAGTTTAAATCAGTCACAATAATTATAAATAAAATAAAATGTTTATACTCTTAAAACGACAATTAGTACTGTCGGAAGTTCTGTTTCTTAAGAAGGTTGTCAATGTGAGATCTTGGATATTTTAATATCGCAGTTTCTCGACGTTAGACGTCTAAAACTGTATTTTCTCAGATTACGCTCAATCTGTGCAATCGTTACCACATCCACACTGCCGTGTTAGGAAGAAAGAGCGTATCTCCATTTTTGTAGCTTTGTAATAAATGTATTTTACTGTTTTTGGGTTTCAAACCTTCAAAATAAATATTTTTTTTATAAAAATCATCAAAGCTATGGTATTGCTATGGTATTGCTATGGAGTCGCACGTATTTTGCTTATGCTTAGTGAAGCCACTTTAAATTTAATTAAATAAGACAAAATTAAAGAAAGAACCAAAAAAGGTCGATAGCATAAGCAAACCCAAAACCAAAAGATACCAAGCAAAACAGATGCATGAACCAATGAAATCGTGTAAAGGTCTATCCACACTAAAGAAATAAAATGCACGACTGGGTCGCACGAACTTGCTCCTATGTAATAGACTAGGAATTTTAAATTCGAATGTTATTAGAGAAAACTGTTCATAAGAATAAAATTATTTTTTTAAATTCTTTTAGTAGTAAGAGACAAAAGCACAATGATATGCAAATATGAAATTATGCAAGAACAAAAATTATAAGTCCTTGTAGTGGTTTCTTAAAAAAAAGCTTTTATATACAAAATTTTTAAAAGATTTTTAAGAAAACAATTTGGTGTGCCAACTTTAAGTTTTTCTTACTGTACGAATGAATATTAAATTTCTAAACAAAAATATTGCACCGTTTTTGAAATATCGAATTTCCAAAAAAAAAATGATATTTTTTTTTTCAAAAATTCAAAAATTCAAAAAATTTTTTTTTTAAGTTTTGAAATGCAATGGATTTTAGACTTTTTAGAAGCATCTCTACAAAAAATTTCATTAAAATCCGTCATGTCGATAATGAGTAATTTAAAATTTAAAAAAATAGTTCTATGGTAGGTACAAGCTGTAATATCTTAATTTCAATTTTTTTTATTAAATTAAAGATCGTTAAAATTAATTGAAATAAAAAAATGTGTATCAAAATTCTAGGCTCCGTTTTCGAGAAAAATACGATTTTTGACTTTTGTATGGTGGATACCTTTATTTCTAGGTAAAATAAAACTTTTTTCATAAATCTTGTAGACTATGTTGATAAACTTTTATTTATCAAGTTTGAAAAAAAATCTAATGTAAGGTTTTCGAAATATTGAGTTTTGAAAAAAAAAAATTGAAATTTTTTTTAAAAATCCAAAACAATTTTTTTTGAAAATTTTAATACATAATTCTATTTAAATTTTTGGGGAGCTTCAGCACAAAAAAAAAATGATCAAAATCCGTTGTACCGTTTTTGAGAAAATCAAAAACTAAAAAAAATAGTTCTTTGGGGGATACCCTCAATATCCATTTTTCGTAAAAATTTTTTCACTCAGTACCCAGTTTTTGAGAAAAAAAAATATTTACAAAATTTCGTAAAAAATTCGTATGGCAGGTACCGTTATTTTTGGTCTTAAAAAAAAAAAAGAAAAAAACGTGTGGGGGGAAAAAACTAAAAATAATATCTACCAAGTTTGAAGAAAATCGGCCGATCCGTTTAGGCTGTAGTCGAACCGACAGACAGAATTGCGAGACCCACGTTTTTAGTCTTCGCTATCATCGTAATGTCAACTTTAAACAAAATCTCAAGTTCGATTTTTTTTACGAATGCATAACTTGCCTTATAGTACCTATAAGTCACAAGTAAAAATTGAGAGTTTAAAAAATATTTCTGAAATTCACGAATTTTAATTTGATGCAAAAGTTTTTTATATGCAATTACGGTCAAACTTCTCTATAAAGAAAATTCAAGGGAACAAAAAAATGCTTCGTTATAAAGAAGTTTTATACAAAATTCGTTATATAGAAAATGTAATTTTTTTAACACTGCAAGTGGTCTTCTATATTTTTTTTTTCAAAATGATACAAAAAAACCGATTCAGACATCACAATATTTTCTTCTTTTTTTTTTGCCTCTATTTGAACTTCCTTCGGCAAACTTTAAAATTTTTACTTCATTTTTCAAAGTTATCGACAATGCAATAAAGAGCAGTCCAATTTTTCCAGCAACTTCTTTATTCTTTTATCTCCTATTAACTTTTTCGATTAGATATAGGTATCGACAATTTGTCCGATAGTGAAATAGCCTTGTGCTTGGACATCCATACATTCCTTCACTTTAGAAAATTCTTGCCAAAACGGGGCAAAAACCAGGAACAAAAATCGTAGTAGGTTTTGATTTCAAAATTTAAAATTGGCATTTCGATATAAAGAAACATCTTTGCTTTCGGACCAAAAAATAAGTTTCTTATAAAGAGAATTTTGCTATAAAGAATTTCGTTATAAAGAACCTCATTCATATGGGATATTTTTTAAGGAGGAGGGAAACAAAGTGAAATTCGCTATAGAGAGAATTACGTTACAAGGAAGTTCGTTATAAAGGACTGTATTTCAAAAATTAAAAAAAAAATATTTTTGGTCTGATAAAATTTTGTATGTATTTAAAATATTTTTTTTAAAATTATTATTCTGATTTCATTTGAGTCAAAAACTAGTTTTATTTTTTTTTTTGCGAAGAAAGAAAGTCAGAAAATTTGCTTGTTTTTCACAGTTTCATCATGTTTTACCTCAAAAATTACTTTGGAAATGTGAACTCCTTTAAAAAGTGAGAACAAAAAGTCAACTCTAAGCGAGTTGTCTTCGTGACTTTGTGCAATTTCGAGATATGCTCGCATTTTTGTATATGCCGATTTGAAAAACACCTGTTTGCAATAGAAAAATAAGAGCAGCTCAATCCGCCAGAATATAACATGAAAAATTATTGTAATATAAGTATATGCGGGAATATAATAAAAATAAGAACTGACACAATAACCTTATGAAGTAATTAAATAATAAAGCAGTTAGTTATTGATATTATTATTGTTTTTTCTTTTTTTTAACGAAAATAATTCTTTTTTAATTGTTGTTCATCCACAGTTATTAAAATTTCATGGCCGATGTACTATAGATACATATTTTTGTTCAGTAAATTGATAAGATTCATAATATTTAATTGTAAAATAATCGATAAAAGCTATCAGCTATGAAGGCTCATTGACAGCCTAAACCTAGTGACTGACAACTCCCAACCATTTCTGTGTGCGTATTTGGGAAAATGGATGGCACCTACAATTTTCTGCCGATTCTGAAAGGCCAATGAGCAGCACTTTTCATGGCAATGGATACTTTTGGATGATTTGGCAATTTCTCCGAAAAGGAAGTACATCCCAGAAAATTATATTCAGGTTAATATTGGAAGAATTTCTGAATCATGTTATGAAAAATAGATCTCAAAATAGTAAATGAATACATTTGAATAATTTGAATACATACATAATTCTATTTAAATTTTTGGGGAGCTTCAGCACAAAAAAAAATGATCAAAATCCGTTGTACCGTTTTTGAGAAAATCAAAAACTAAAAAAATAGTTCTTTGGGGGTACCCTCAATATCCATTTTTCGGAAAAATTTTTTCACTCAGTACCTAGCTTTAACTAAATAAAATTTGTGTGTATCTTTTTTTCAAATCTGTCGTGCAGTTTTTGAGAAAAAAAAAATATTTACAAAATTTCGTAAAAAATTCGTTTGGCAGGTACCGTTATTTTTGGTCTTAAAAAAAAGAAAAAAATGTGTGGGGGGAAAAAATTAAAAATAATATCTACCAAGTTTGAAGAAAATCGGCCGAGCCGTTTAGGCTGTAGTCGAACCGACAGACAGACAGACAGAATAAAAAAATGCTTCGTTATAAAGAAGTTTTATACAAAATTCGTTATATAGAAAATGTTATTTTTTTAACACTGCAAGTCGTCTTCTATATTTTTTTTTTTCAAAATGATACAAAAAAACCTATTCAGACATCACAGTATTTTCTTTTTTTTTTTTTGCCTCTATTTGAACTTCCTTCGGCAAACTTTAAAATTTTAACTTCATTTTTCAAAATTATCGACAATGCAATAAAGAGCACTCCAATTTTTCCAGCAACTTCTTTATTCTTTTATCTCCTATTAACTTTTTCCATTAGGTATAGGTATCGACAATTTGTCCGATAGTGAAATAGCCGTGTGCTTGGACATCCATACATACAGTGTTGGACAAAACTAAATCACCAAAAAATATTACATTGGAAACATACGAATAAAAAGTGAAAACACTCGTGATACTTTTATATTTTTTATTTTTTTTTTAATCACAACATATTATTCTATATTTTACAGCTTTTAATTTGATTTTAAATCTTAACATGTTTCTAACAAATAAAAATAGTTCAAAACTCATTAAAAAGTAGCGCGACAAAACTAAAGCACATTTTTGATTTCATATACAAAATAAACAAAAAAAAAGTTTAAATGTTACTATTTGGTGTCGTAAACATTATTTTTGATAATTGCATCACCTCGACGAGACATGGATGCAATGAGATTGTCAATTATTTGTATGGGGATGTTTTCTCAGGCAGTTTGTACTTGTTGTGAAGTAGCGAGTCAAAATTATTACATTTTGTTCGATCAATCCTCTGATCTACCATTTACCATAGATTCTCTGTGGGGTTGAGATCAGGGGATTGCGCTAGCCACTTTATAACCGTAATATTACCGTCATTAAGCCAATCTTTCACCAATTTAGCGGTATGTTTCTGATCGTTGTCATGTTGGAAGATCCATCGCAACGGCATATTCTCCTCCGCATACGGAATCATGACGTTTTGAAGGCTTTCCTGGTACATGAAACGATCCATTATACAACTTATCTTATGAAGCGGCCCGATCCCTTGACTGGAAAAACATCCCCAGACAATAATGTTCCCCCCACAGTGCTTCAAAGTTGCCTTGGTGAATCGAGGATTGAGGCGTTCACCTTTTGGGCTTCGTACCGTACGAAAACTGTCCGATCCTTTTAAATTAAATTACGATTCATCAGAGAATAGAACCGTCTTCCATTTTTCCCTAGTACAGCTAAGGTGCATTTAGTCTTGCACGTCTGTTTTTTAAGGGAAATAAATGGCCTTTATTATAGCACGACGAGCTTTCCAGCCACTATCAACCGCTCTTCGCCAGATCGTTCTACAAGAGATTTATAAGTCTAGTTCTTTTTTTTATTTTTTCAGGGTAATATAAGGGTCCTTTTTGATAAACCTCATTATTCTTTTATCGCAAGCGACGTGGTTTTTCGAGGTCTACCACCTTTGTGCACTGTTTGAACAATACCCCGAGCACGAAATCGAGCTATTATCCGAGAAATAACCCTATAGCGCGGAACAGATTGAACCAGCAACAGCACCGTCAACAGCAACAGCGGCCGCCATTAATTTAGAGCCAATGTATTTCAATTGTTCAACACACATTAGAACAGCAACAGCAACGCCAACAGCGTCGTTAGGCCAAAGTCCTAAATTTGCTGTTGCTGGTGCGGTGTTGTTAACTTTTCCACTGCAATATTCAGTGGCACCACAATGAAAAGCTTTTTTTTCCATATGAAATGTCAAGCAGATGAAATGACGTTGCTGGTGGCAATGTGTTTGAGAAATTTTTGCTGGTCAGCGTGCTGTTTGCTGTTGACGATGCTGGTGCTGTTGCTGGTTTAATCTGTTTCGCGCATATGGCTTATACCATATTTATTGCTAATAAATGTAATTGATTCACCGCTTTGAAAGTCGGACACTATTTTTTCTTTTAATTTATTGGAATATTTATTCCGCGCCATTTTAACAATTTTTGTTTAAATTTTAAATTGTTTATTAGCTTTGACCGTTAGCATGGTGCAAAGATCCGCAATTCTTTTTTTGTTATGCCTATAACATGCTTGACAAAATAACAAGTGAAGGTAGTAGCATTTAAGAAGTAAGCGGTAAAATTCGATAACTGTAAACAGAAATATGGTACATGTGCTTTAGTTTTGTCGCGCTAGTTTTTAATGAGTTTTGAACTATTTTTATTTTTTAGAAATACATATGTTAAGATTTAAAATCAAATTAAAAGCTATAAAATATAGAATAATATGTTGTGATTAAGAAAAAAATAAAAAATATAAAAGTATTACGAGTGTTTTCACTTTTTATTCGTATGTTTCCAATGTGATATTTTTTAGTGCTTTAGTTTTGTCCAACACTGTATGTACATTCTTTCACTTTAGAAAATTCTTGCCAAAACGGGGCAAAAATCAGGAACAAAAATCGTAGTAGGTTTTAATTTCAAAATTTAAAATTGGCATTTCGATATAAAGAAACATCTTTGCTTTCGGGCCAAAAAATAAGTTTCTTATAAAGAGAATTTTGCTATAAAGAATTTCGTTATAAAGAACCTCATTCATATGGGATATTTTTTAAGGGGGAGGGAAACAAAGTGAAATTCGCTATAGAGAGAATTACGTTACAAGGAAGTTCGTTATAAAGAAGTTTAACTGTATTTCAAAAATAAAAAAAAAATATTTTTGGTCTGATAAAATTTTGTATGTATTTAAAATATTTTTTTTTAAATTATTGTTCTGATTTCATTTGAGTCAAAAACTAGTTTTATTTTTTTTGCGAAGGAAAAAGTCAGAAAATTTGCTTGTTTTTCAGTTTCATCATGTTTTACCTCAAAAATTACTTTGGAAATGTGAACTCCTTTAAAAAGTGAGAACAAAAAGTCAATTCTAAGCAATTTGTCTTCGTGACTTTGTGCAATTTCGAGATATGCTCGCATTTTTGTATATGCCGATTTGAAAAACACCTGTTTGCAATAGAAAAATAAGAGCAGCTCAATCCGCCAGAATATGACATGAAAAATTATTGTAATATAAGTATATGCGGGAATATAATAAAAATAAGAACTGACACAATAACCTTATGAAGTAATTAAATAATAAAGCAGTTAGTTATTGATATTATTATTGTTTTTTCTTTTTTTTAACGAAAATAATTCTTTTTTAATTGTTGTTCATCCACAGTTATTAAAATTTCATGGCCGATGTACTATAGATACATATTTTTGTTCAGTAAATTGATAAGATTCATAATATTTAATTGTAAAATAATCGATAAAAGCTATCAGCTATGAAGGCTCATTGACAGCCTAAACCTAGTGACTGACAACTCCCAACCATTTCTGTGTGCGTATTTGGGAAAATGGATGGCACCTACAATTTTCTGCCGATTCTGAAAGGCCAATGAGCAGCACTTTTCATGGCAATGGATACTTTTGGATGATTTGGCAATTTCTCCGAAAAGGAAGTACATCCCAGAAAATTATATTCAGGTTAATATTGGAAGAATTTCTGAATCATGTTATGAAAAATAGATCTCAAAATAGTAAATGTAAATGATTAACTAGCCTTATCTGCATATACGGATCTCTGTGCAGATAGACCACCCATTCTCCGTTACTCGTGGTTACTCTCAAACGCTTCATTGCTAGCTCCAAATGGTTTGACGAGTAAGGGAGATCTTTGGATTCCTGTGGTATCACAACGGACCAAATTTTGGTCTATGTGTGTTGGCTTTTCCGATCAGCAGCCACCTAAACCTAACTTGACCTAACTTAATGTTATAATCATAATACAAACTATCATGTGAAATATTTATATTTTAAATGATGTTCGGTTCCTGGAATCTAAATAAAAGCAAGTGTATTTGTAACCGGCCAAGTGGCCGGATATTAGATTTTAAAGTGAAGGAAAATATTTTATTTCGTTTGTTTTTTACTATGTTATTAGCTTTATATTTAGGGAAGAGAGTATAACAATTATACTTAGTTTCAGTACCCGACCGCTTTTTTTCATTATTTGATCAAAAAACGTTTGTGAATTCGGTGGCCGGTTAGTAAAGAATGAAGTTTCATGTATCTGGCCATGGGAATTATAGGAATATATATTAATATTTTTTAAGAACAACTTTGTAATGAGTAGGTAGTTTGCAAGAAATGAATAACACAAAAACGTTTATAGCTTTAACGTTTGGTGCGATATTTTGAAAATGTCATGAAAGATTTTTGATGATTTATTTTTAATAATACAAAGTTCTAATATTAAATGTTAATTTTTTTTATTATTTATGATTTAAAATTTAACCGATCGGTTTCTGGGACAATGTGGACACATTGAATTTCAGTGGCTGGATACTGGGGAAAATAAACTATTTTTACGAAGTTATTTAAGTTTTAACTGCATAAGGGAAATTACTTAAAAATGTATTGTATTTAATTAAGATTGTTTAGTTTATTTGTATATTTGTCAAACAGAATTATTCTTACAGACTCGAATGCATACAGTGGCGACAAAATAAATAGCACACTTCTGTTAAAAATTCTTTCTTGGCCTTAAAACGTAAGTGCATTTTGAAATCCGGTACTGTAAGTCTAGCCGCGCACTAGCAATTTTTAGTTGCGAAACTGCTTGGTTCGAGCAACTAAAAAGTTTGTGTTTTGACACAAACTAAACGATTGCCTAAAATAAGTTCGCCATTTTATTGAACATATAATTATCTGCAAATTCACGGACATTCAACCAAACAGTTCATTTGTTTTCTATAAGTAACCAAACAGTTTCGCAACTAAAAATTGCTAGTGCGCGGCTAGCCTAAGACCATTTTTGTTGTAGATTTTGAATGTTGAGTATTTGGATTTTGAATATAAAATAACGGGATAAGACTTCTCCAAAAATTATTTTATAAAAAAGTCAAAAGTGTAAGTCAAATGGTACACAAGTTGCACTGAGGTGAGGACAATTTAAATAGCACCTATTGTTTCCGTTGCAAACTTAATACATTTTTAACAAATATTCTTAACTTTTAAAAGCATAGTGAAAAAGTTATGAGTTTTGATAAGGTTCTTAATTAAGTTGCTTCAATTTTAATTGCTGAAATGTAGTATGAGAAGTGGAAAACAATCAGCACTGACGTTTAGGCTAGGGGTTTTTGATTTTATGAAAAAAGGTCACACGAAATCTGAACTAGAGCGGAAATAAAAATTTTCAAGGAAGAATAAGAATGTTATAAATGCTCTTCACCATTGCGAAGAAGAAGGAAGTGCTCAAAACAAAATTCGTATGACTAAGACAAGAAAAATCACCCCTTGAACTGATTTTGACATCGTCTGCCTGAGCTAAGTCCCAAAATTTGAACATGAAATGAACAAGATCTTGGTGTTAATGTGTCTGTAAGTACGATTAGAAACTGTCTCAGTGGAAAAAAGCTGTTTGGACGATTTTCCAAAAAGAAAGCAGACGTCTTTAAGAGCAATCTCTCATGTCGGATGCAGTTTGCAAGGGAGCATATTTCAAAAGTTCAAAATTGGTGGAGAAATATCTTACGGAGCGATGAGTGTAAATTTAATCCTTTGGGTCAGATGGTAAAAACTACTTTCGACGAGAAATCCACCAGTAATATGATAAGAATATACACAATAAAGTCTGTTAGGCATGGTAGGGGTAGCATTCTTGTTTAGGGATGTTTTTATTGGCATGGTATGCGATCACTTCATCAGTTAGAGGGTATTAAGGACCATTTATAATACAAGTAAATCCTACGGGATACAATTCTACCGTATTCTGAGGAGGAAATGCCCTTGACGTGTAAATTTCAACAGGATAACGATCCTAACCATATGGCTAAGTCTGTGAAGCAATGGCTATTCATCCAAAAAATGCTGTTAAGTAATAAGCTAGCTCAGTCCCTAGCTCGTAATTCAACTGAGTACGCGTGGAATGTTGTGGACGAAGCGATAAATTCAACTGATACTTGAAATTTCGAAAAACTTTGACGGAAAGTCCAGCAAGCCTGGTACATAGTACCCGTTGAACGATTCCCGAGTCTTACTTCGTCTATAAAACGCCGGTATTCCGCTGTGATTAAAAATAACGGTTACTCGACCAAATACTGGATATTTTCTTCAAATAATGTTAAAATTTTGTTATTTAATATATTTTTTATTTGTTATTTACGAAATGTGCTATTTATTTTGTCCTAGTATACTTAAATTGTATAAATCAGTTTGTTGTAGTTTTTTTTATGAGTTCAATATACCTACTTCATTTTATTTTTAAATCAGAGATATTTATATTTGGTCTTACTTCCTCATAAGTCAAACAGCTCTTTAAAGTTTAATAAAGTGGGAAAAACTTTCATCACAGAAATTTAAGACTACATGTGCTATTTATTTTGTCGCCACTGTATAAAAATTGAAGAAATAAATAAATGATAACAAAATTTCGAAATAAATGATAACTAATATAATAACAATATTTTAATTTTAATTTATAAATTGATAATTTATTCAAAATTCACTAGAGTATATAAAAGCTTATTTTTAAAATATTCTCTTGTACAATTTTCAAAAAAGTCAATTGAACTGTAGACAGAATTAGCTTCTTTGACGCATCTTCCTTAGCGAAGGTAGTCACCTTGATGTGGTGCAAAGGCTTAAGTAGCAAAGACTCACCCGACCTGCCATTCTGGGATAACCCCAAACTGGTAGAGATGTTGAAGAGCGAAAACCAAGAACTGCCCTCCCTAATCCAGGGTGTTAAGTGACCCGTGCCCATTGGATGGTTTGCAGCCAGGGAGTATACCGGCTGTATTATAACGGAACCTCTTTGAAACCAGGTCGAATCAAAGAGTAACCTAGACCTTACCATATTATGTGGAGCTCTGATATGGCGGACCCCATTATTTCTCTAGCTACTCGTGGGAATCAAAATGCCAAAAAATTTAAAACAAAAAAACAACAAAAATTTTTAAAAATTCAACATCTGCGGGATGTTACCGCAAGTGCACTAGCGGATCGATTGGAGAAAGACCTCCGAGGTGAAGATCCGAAACCGGAGAGAAGTAAGTACCTGAAGAGGTTACCTCAGGGGAACACTCAAAACCGGGCAGCAGGAGCAGCGTCGACCTCTGGTCAAGGGACAATACCTTCCAGACAGGAAAAAGACTCAACTCAGCAACAGAGTGTAGCGGCAACCTCTTGTCAATGGAGAATACCTCCCAGTCAAGGGGAAAACGGTACAAACGAAACAGCATCCACTAGCACAGGGAGTTTATCTCCTAAACAAGTGAATGATCTGACTGTGGTCAGACAAAAAGATGACGGGCAGTTACCACCATCTAAATCCACAAGTCGCCTTGACTGCCGAGGATCTATCGGCACTCGAGGAGGCAATCATTGAGGAGGTCTCCTTGGGCTGGAAGCACAAGCTGAAGTTCAATGGACTGCACTTCAGAACAGGTCTGCTCTTGGTTGATTGCGCTGGACCCGAAACAGCGGAGTGGCTAAGAGAGAGTGCACCTAAATTGAGCACTTGGCGGGGCACCGAGTTGTATGCATGCATGGGGGAAGACATCCCCAAAATGCACAATATAACACTGTTCCTTCCAAAGAGTATAAGCCAAGAAGACAAGAAGTCATTGGCTCTTTTAAAAGCCCAAAATGAGGGACTTCATGTGCAGACTTGGAGAATAGTGAAAAGCTCGGCTGAAGGTAAAGGTCAACTACTAGTAATAAGTATTGACGCCGACTCCGTCGAGACTATAGTGAAAGCAAATCACCAGCTTCACTACAAATTCGGAAAAATAAACGTATTTGGTCTCCGGAAAGCAACCTCCAGCTCTGCATCTGCAATAGAAAAAGTGTCTCCCACCAGGCTAGAAAATAAATCCCTGGAAGCGAAAGAGGTAGGAATTACCCTACCAGATAAAATCGTACCACCTCCCACCCTAATACCTCCAACCCCACCAATTCCCCCAATCCCTCCGAGCACATCATCTGAGACAACTTTCTCAGAAACAGAAGAGAAGCCGGCACACGGGATCAGAACCAGGCTAGCCCAAGCAAATATACACCATGCGAAGGCGGCATCAGCTGTCCTGGCGAGGAAGTTCGCTGCGGACAACCGCTACAACCTGCGGAGCCAAGCTAATAAATAACATTTCAACAGCAGTTTCCCAGTGACCACGCTCAATGCAATTTGATGCGAAACGTTCGGGGTGAGTCCTAAATTGCACTCATATTAAATTTCAAATAACGCGGATAATCCGAAAAAATACTTATTTATTAAAATTCGATCCATTTAAAAGTAAATTGGAATAAAAACCAAGGCATGCTAATTTATGAAGAAGAATGGTATGATTCACTGTATCAAATGCTTTTGCGAAATCAGTGAAAATATTATCACTTTGAAGGTTATTTTCGAAAAATATTTGTCCTTTTCTTAACCACAATAGCTCAGAAAAGTTTTAATTCATTTGAATTAATTTTGTATTTAAAAATTTTTTTTTTTAAATTCACTCAGGTTGTTTAGTTTTTGTTAATTACATTTGTTATTCTTTTTAAGGAAAAAAAATATTTTTTTTTAAGAAAATGAACTGGGCGTTAATAATAACTGAAAAAAATTAATACTCATTAACGTGTTTTTTTGAATAAAATGATATCAAAGTGAAAAAACTACTTAAAAACGAAAAAATGGGGTTTGATACAAAATTGCGGAGAAACGGTTGTCTACAGAAAAAAAAAGTTTTGGACAAACTAAAACTGTAATAAATTCTTGATTGGTTATAAAAAAATCTTACTAATCGGACGTAATTTGGCAAAGATAAAGCCAGTTAAGGGAAAAATCATAAAAATTGTTATAACTCGAAAACGGGACGAAAACGAAAAAATGACCTCTTAAGTTTTTCGACTTAAAATGACCTCAGGAATCCATGGTCCTACTATATCTAATAAGCTTTATTTCTTTGATTCTTAAGTCTCGAGAGTCGTTTATTGAACAAGATTGGATTTGGATTGGATTTGAATTGCATGAGATTCTTTTTATTGAAGCAAATCGTTCCAAAGAATCAGAGACGATACACTTAAAAATGTCATAAGCCAAATTTAAATCAAATTGGCTCTTCGCATTCTCCCAGGAAATGCAGATAAATAAGCATTAATTGCATCAAAGTCAGCGTTCTGTATAAAAGATTATAGAAAATTATATTTTGAAATACTATTTGATGAGACCGAGTTTGTTATCCAACATCAAAGTAAGAGAATACTCTAGGTAGCCCGGTAGTGGTACCCGGATCCCACTTCTGCAGGCCAGTAAACGCTTTTGAACTAAATTCCAACAAAATTCACATTAGTTTAATTTGAAATTCTGGTAACACTGTTGATGATGCAATTTCACAATTTGTTCCTCTTACTTTAAAATCGTATTGTAAAAAACTTGAAAAAAGGATGTGCGCAGTTATGTAGTTGGAAATTTGCAATGTAGTTAGTACCTACTCGAGTACTAAAACTATACACATTCAAACTTAATATCAATAAGGTAGGAGAAAACCCATATATATGTAGGTATATCACCTACTTACACAAATATAATCCAATCAATTATTTGCAAGAAACAATAAAAACAAAACCATGTGCGCAATAATTTAACAATCACAAGGGTTCACCGGTAAAGTAACATTTCACTTAACAAATCGTAATAGAATAAAAAAAAAAACACTTTTCTTGTTTACATTTTTTGTTTGTTTAACTTTCTTCAATTTGAACTTATGTAGGACTGCACATAATTTATCTCTTTGAAATAATAATTGCCGGTCGATTTCGAATCACCCTGTTATTTTATCGAGATCGAGATTCGAGACACTGCCGTTGTGTGCAAAGCGAAGGGGACCGTATATAGTTCGGTTAAGAGACGAGACACAGCAGCAGCCAGAAGCTAGCAGTAGAAGCAGCATTATTTTAAAGGCACTTTGTGACGGTGCGGTATAATATCGTATAGTAGACGACCTTTGGAAATATTTTCGATGTTCTTGTGTTTTTCTTCGTTTTCGTCGTCTTTTTTCTCAACTCTAATTCTTCCGTCTCCTCACCTCACCTGTCCCAGTCCATCTACCTAGTCGTCGTCGTTGTCGACGCAATTATACCCACTGTCTCTTTGGTTGGAAAATTATGGCTTTAGGAAAAAAGGGGGCTCGCACTTAAAAAAATATATCAATTCGTCTAGGAAAATCCTCCGAAGATGTTGTCTCTAGACTTGGTTAAAAAGAAAAGCAAAAGCAACTTTTTTTTTTGTATTCTTTATGATGATGGCACATCGCACACAAATGCAATTTTCACAAGCGCAACTAACGATATATTCATGTATAACAAAGCAAATTGCAAATGGAAGAAAACATTATATACATAGGTACAATAAGCAAAACCAAAAAAAAATCTTCGAAAGTTTTACTGTAAAGAACACAAGAGTCGAGAGGTAAGGAAAACAAGAACAGTGACAATGCGTTTTCACCTCGAAAATTGCTCGAAAATTGAAAAGAATTGAAGTTTTTTGTTTTCAAAAATGTTCTACACTTTCGCAGGAGAGTTTTTGCAGCCAGAACTCAGACTTTGCTTTAAGTTTTCTTACTTCGGAAACACTTTAAAAACACAGCTTGAGACTGCAAAATACGTTCTAACTTTCAAAAAAATCTATTTTTTTTGTTCGAATATTTGGGTGGAAAATCTAGGAAAAGCACTCACCCCTCTATTGTTTTGATATTGGATTCAGAGTTCACACACCACACACCGAAACCACCACCCTCACCCACACTTGACACGTCGTCTTCAGAAGAAAAAAAAAAACGTATTGGAACGAGAACGATCGAACGAAACGATAAACGAATAAGAAAAAAATGCAATTTTTTCACAATGAAGACGATGGAATTTCAGGACGAGTTTTTATTGGTTTAACACTTTTTGGCTTGCACATTGAAGAAAAATTAAATAAAAATCACAAATACACAAGACAATACTTTCTAATTGTTTATTTTCCGTGTTGCTTAAGGTTTTTTTTCTTTTTTCTCGATTTTTTAAGTTTTTTTTCCAATATTTTTGATCAAGAAAAATGAAATACACAACGATACGACGAAAGTAAAGTCCGAGATGCACGCAGTCACAAAATAATTTTTACTTGAGTGGAATAGATAAGGTGTGACAACATTCAGAAATCGAATTGGAAAATTTAGTTCGAATGTCCCAATTGGAAGGTAAGGGATTGCCAATTACTTTTTATACAGATTATATGGCAAGGAAAATTAACATAATTAAAATGCTTTGCACATGGGCTGCGACCAGCGAAAGCGAATTTATTTTTGGGGCAGTTTGTTGCAAAAAAGAAAACGAATCAGGAAAATATGTGTAAAGAACTTTTGTGTGTAAATAAAATTTTCAAAGAACCATTTTTCGTTAAAGCCTAGTACGCTAATAGCGCTAAATTTTATCCCACATTTTTCTCCAAACATCAGCTAAAATCCAAGCTAAATTTTGACATAAGCACTTTGTGGAGAATATGTCACTCCCATAAATTTTACTTATTTATATGCTTATATATGAGGATTTATGTGAAAATATCAATATCAAAATTTGAGAGCATTTACAATTGGCAATTCGCTGAACAAATCTATTATGCATGACAATAATTGAGGGTCGAAGGCCAAAAGAGAAAAAAAAATGTTTATAATCCTTTTTGTAAATTTCACACGATGTCATATCAAAATGACATTTAGGTATTAAAACGGCTTTAAACCTCCTATGAACCAGTTTTAGCTTATTCCGCCTCTATTCCTCGTGTATTTCGCTTATAAATAAGCTTTTCAGGATTAGAGTCGTCTCGACCACTCCTAGGGCGGTATTCACCGAAGGCTCATAAACGACTCTTAAGTTTAAGAGGCTCATAAATTGGTAATTATTTGTATTATTCACCAACCCCTCATAAGTATTTTTCGAAGTTCGAAAATGAGAGCAACTCTCTCTCAACCAGGCATATTCAAACTGTAAATTCAAACTGTTTTCAAACAAGATTGACAGCCGAGAAGTCAAATGTGAAATATAAGTCATAAAAACAAAACGCATCAACTTTGAACTGTCATCTCATCTTTAAAGGACAAAAAACGAAAGACTTTTCTGCACACCAAACTTTTCATTTATTTTAAAATCCAACCAAAACTTCCATTTAAATTCTCAAATAACGGCTATTGCTGCCATTCAAACCAATTGGATACCCGATAAGAAACATCAGCGACATGCGTCCAGAGGCAGCATATTATCAAATATCAAATCAAAACAAATCATCGGATTCGTTTCAGTCATCAGCTCCAGTCCCAGCTCGAGGCCTCTCGCAGAATCTATCGAAATTAAAAAGGTCGTCAGCGGCTGGCTTATGGATCACCAACGTGCTCCTTTTCATCCGTCCAGACTCTCCTGCGTTGCAAGTTTGTTGATTGCTCCGAATCTCAAACAATGAAGAAAATCCAGTGGAGATCATGTAAAATTGATTGATAAAATTGCGTTGATCCTTTTAATTGTTGATGTTTTTTTTTTATTTTATGATTGAAGTTTTTTCAATACAAATTAAATTCACAAATCAAATTGCGACAGTGACAATTTAAAAAAAAGGCAGTTTGTTTCGAATATTTTCGAACAAGTTTTCGGAGAGAGCTCTCGTAACTTATGAGTGATCAGGAGCACTCATAACTTTTACGAGCGCTCATAAATATTCAATATTATTGCTTGGTGAATGGATTTGTGAGCCTCTTAAGTTATGAGCGTTCGGTGGATACCGCCCCTAAACTTACGAGCGCTCTCTTCGAAAGTTTGTTCGAAAATTCGAAAACTAAACAAACTAAACAAACGACGGTGAGTGCAAAACCAAAACCAGTTATCGTCACCAGCAACGCTCCCCAAGCAAAATACAAAATTAACCGAAGGATTCTCATTGCCAGGACCCATGTTCTGTAACTTTCGAAGCGATAAAATTCTTCGAGAAACGGTGAGAATCGGTACAAAAATCAATTTATCGCATCATCGGGTTTCTGTATCTTTTGACAGTCGATAACTTTATCGACTGAAACAAACGGAACAGAAATACTGGAAAAATGCGATAAAATGGGTTTCTGTATCTTTGAAAGTCGATAAGTTTATCGATTTAAATGTCAAAACTTATCACTTACCATCAAGCAGGCGAATAGATCAAGAAACTAAATAAAATGTCCGAAGCTAAAAAGGTAAAAACAAATAAATAAACAATAAAAAGTTCTATTTTTTACATTATTTTATTCAATTTTTTTAATTTAGAGATCCTCCCGAGTTACCGGTGGCCAGAAGACTACTTTAATAGAATTTATGGCCGAAAACAAGCCCTTTGCAAGAGGCCAATTCCATTATCCAAATGAAGAAAGTCTTTTGAAAATGCCAGCTTGGTATATCCAACAACTTCAAGAATTTCATATGATTTTTTCTTGAAATTCTTGAAAGTAGCTGGATATGAATTTTTTTTAAATTTTGTTTTTTTTTTCAAAATTGTTTTAATTACCATCTAGAAGACTCAAATCAATACTGGGAACCGTTGGAATCAACAAAAAGAAGCAAATCATTTGCAAATGCCAGCTTGGTATATCCAACAACTTTAAGAATTTCATGAAAAAATCATATGAAATTCTTGAAGTTGTAGGATATACCAAGCTGGCATTTGAAAATGACCCGCTTCTTTTGGATGATTGAAACGCTTCTGAGTCTTAATTTAAAACCCTTACGTGGTATTTAAATATATTTTCAATTCTAGCAGAAATTACAAAAAAATTCCATATAGGAATAGTTTCGTCATTTCGTATACAATCCTTGAGCATGAGGAAACTATTTTCATATGATTTTTTTTTTAAATATTTGTTGAAATTAAAAATTGATTTTGAAATTCAGCATAACACTTAATTTGTGACTCAGAAGCGTTTGAATTATCCAAATCGAGCAAGTACTTTTCGAGTGACATTGTTTTCCAACTAACACTTATAAGAATTTCAGTGAAATTTCAATGTCACTCGAAAAGTACATATATTCCGTTCAAATGCTCAAAAGGGAGTTCTAAAATGATGCCTTGGAGCATGTACAAAAACCATTAGATCGACTTAAGGAGTCCTAATTGTCTATGGCGGAGGTCCCTATATAGATTTTAATATTGTTTTAAACTTATAAAGAATAACTTTAAAATTTTCTCATCGGTCGAATGGTTGTTTTCCTATTCAAATAAGAAAATATGTTTTATTTTATTCGCAATTAAAATAAACGATTCATTGAATATATCACACGATAACCGTAATTACTACAAGCTTCTCGAACTTAAATGAGGCCCAGTTCATCGATAGATCGAAAATCCAAATAATCGTTTTTTGAAGCAACCCTATACTCGTATCGTAAATGTATCCAAATGATCCGTTTTATTAAAATTCAACAAATTCAAAAATTGTAATTAGTAAATTTGTACTATCCGTTTAGTCTATCATTTATTTATTTTGTTAGTCATTCATTATATACATATATTTTAAGTGCCTATGTACATAATTTGAAAGACGTTAATAAAAGTCATGAATGCAAAATAATAAAATAATTGTTATCTTCATCATGCTTTTAAATGAAAACAGGTATTATAAACAAAATATTTGACAAGCTCTATTTCATCATGGATTTATAGAGTGCTGCACCTTGTCGCGCTAGATGATCAGCTTTCTCATTGCCAACTATTCCTTTGTGGCCTTTTACGTAATTCTGAAAATCAAAGCATGTTAATCATTTATTTATTCAACACCAATTGGATATACTTTACCCATTTGATTTCAATAGTTTTATCTAACAAGCCATCTAAAATCACAAAATCTTCCTTATTCTTAACGGGTTCGCCACTTTTCAATTTCCAACCGTTTCGTTTCCAACTTTTCATCCAAGCTGTAACAGCATTAATAAGAAATTGAGAATCTGTACTTACACATAGCTTTTTACTACCAAAATCTTTAGCAATTCTAATGGCATAAATGGAAGCCTGAATTTCTCCAGCATTATTGGTTACTCTACCACTAACTGGTTTGGCATCATTTCTGGAAAAGACCGAGGTAAAAATAGAAAACAAAACGAAAAAATGTTCGTTTCTTCTCACAGTGCATGAAATTCGGAGAAGTAAACACCAAAACCCGCAACCGCGTTAGCTTTCCCATTATTTATACAGGATCCGTCTGTGTAGACTATCACAAAGCCCTCGGAGTCTATGGGAAATTCAAAATCACCAATTTTCTTCAAGCCAATCGGTTCCCAAATCTTAGATTCATGTGAGTATTTTTTCAAGACTTTTGGGCTACTCGAACCACTGCCAGCTTCGATAGGTATTTTCCTTTTCAGAGAATTCTGTGGTATACCTTCCACTTCAGCTACGGCAGCTAGCTAAATATGAAGGAAGTAAACCAAAGATGAGAATATATTGCGAAATGACAAAAAATTCAAACGAACCAAGATGTCTTCGTCATCTTCCTCCCATTCCACATCATCTGGCCAACTGTCTTTCACTTCTTCAGCAGAAGTCTGGGGTTTTACTTCATTTTCGCTATCACTTTCTTCTGAGGTCGAGTCCCATTTGCGGGTATTTGTGCATTTTGATTTAGATAGTTTCCTTTGTTCAACTAGTTTCCTGAGTTCACTCCCAACATCCTTCTTTTTAGGTGTCCTGGGTAGTACAACTGCATCATTAGCAACTTTATCTGTCCGTACACCATGCTCTCTAAGAAAGGCTTCTGCCTCTTCCTTGGTTTTAAATTTTTTGTATATTGGCTTTGAAAATACCTTGACTTTCTGTTCACATATGGCCCTTGGGTTAAAAGAATATTATAATTTTGTTTACAAGCAAAAGAAACACCAAAATACCACGAATCAAAGATTCCCACTTCCCAACCGGGCGCAACAGCATAGAATGGCATTAATTGTTGAAATCGATTACAATTTCTTAAAAAGCTAGAAGTTTTGTTAATTGTAATGGTGCCGCCGATGGATCTTCGGGAATATCATGAACAGCAAACAAAATTCCAGCTCAAAGCCAAATGTGAGAGCAAATCTCTTTGCCAACTCCTTCAGTTCGCACATCCACTCTGGACACTAGAGCTCTCGCATTGAGTCTCCAAATAATATAAACACCAAGCAGGAACTCCAGCTCCGGTTTCACTAAATGTGTGCATTTTATTGACACTTTTTATAAATTAAATGGAATATTTGATTTTTTTTGTTGCTTTTTCTGTTCTTAAAAATACACTACATTCAATTAAATTTTGTTGGTCTTCCATTTTAAAAACAATTTATCTAAACAAATTTCACACTTTCACAGAAAACATAAATTAACTTTCAAGGAAAACATATGATTAACAAGCCCACCATAAGTCAACATGACAGTTCGTCTTATCGCCTTCCAATGGAAATTCCAGTCAAAAAATATCCCAAATTGAACTTATCGCATTGAGTTACAGAAACCCATTTCTTTCCAGGCGTGATAAGAGGGGAATGAATAGTTTCATTTTTTAACGATGTGATAAGTTATCGCCTGAGTTACAGAACATGGGTCCAGCTCTCATTCAAGTTCGAAAACAGTTTGATTTCACAGTTTGGGTATGCCTGAACAAGAGAGAGTGGCTCTCATTTTCGAACTTCGAAAAACACTTGTGAGTGGTTGGTGAATACCCCAAAGAAATTTCAAGTTAAGTAGAGCCTCGTAAAGTTAAGAGCCGTTTAAGAGCTCTCGGTGAATACCAGCCTAAGACTAGTTAATAAATAAGGCTGTAACAGCCATATGAATAAAAAACGCTTATTCCACTTATATTACACGGTTTTACTAAACCAATAGGAGTTAAGTCTTGGCTTCAATTTTCAATTTTTAGTTGCACAAGTGTTTGGTTGCTTATAGAAAACAGATGAACTATTTGGTTGAATGTCCGCTCAGGTGCATATAATTATATTTTACACAAAATAGTGAACTCATTTTAGGCAATCGCTTAGTTTGTGTCAAAACACACTCTTTTTAGTTGCTCGAATCGAGTTGCTCTAAGTGCGTGGTATCCCATATAAGCCCATATGTTTCATTTTAGCAACCAAACAGTTGCGAAACTAAAAATTGAATGTGCGCGCCTGGCCTAAATTCTTACGTAGTTCTGCTTTAGGGGGCAGTTATAGCTCATCAGAAAAGTCCATCAGAAAAATTAGAACAATCGAAATCTGAAACATTTTTCTGATGGCCGGTTATAGCTACCAATAATTTTACGTCAGAAAACAAACAATTTTTTCTTGTCATATCATCAGAAAAAATTTTTCTCATCAGAAAAAAATTTTCTGATGCATTCGGAACAGAAAAAAATCGGAACACAAAAGAAAAACGAAATGGAATATATTTTGAGTTATGGCAATCAGCTGTTCAGAAAAATTAAATTCCATCAGAAAAAATATTTAAATCCATTTTCTGAGTAAATTTAGGAAATGTTGTAATTCTTTTTGTAAAAATTAGTCCAAGCAAGTATTCGTCTAATTGCATTAAAATTTTACTCAAAATCGATTCGTAATATGGTCAATTTTGGAAGACAAAATTTTTTCTGATGGACTTTTCTGATGAGCTATAACTGCCCCCTTACTTTCAAAACAAAAACACCCACCCTAATTTAAACTGGAACGCTTCCATTCAAACGTCAGTGTGATGTTGACACTCGTATGTAAAAAAAAATACTCAAGTTTGAGTTTGCATAGGTATATTTTATCTTAAATTAGAATGAATTTGCATTTTAATATTTAAAGCCTTTTCCTTATCAAAACAAATTTTACAATCAATAAAAGATAAGAAAGTAGTTTCCGCTTCTTTTGTGATCTAAATATCATTATTTCGTCTTTCATCGTCATCGACTTTTCATAGTTTTCAACAATTCATACAAGTATGTCACTACCAATGTTGGAGTCCTGTGTTCAATTTCCAATCGATGACAAGATTCTTTTGGAAGTTGTTCCTAAAGCTAAAGATTATGCTCTTATGCATGGAGCCGCAATGCGTTCGAAAACCAATTTCAGTCCCGATAATTTAAATGTAAGTTTGTTCCACTATAAGTTAATGCATTTTCCTTATTCATTTTTTTTTTTCTAGTTTGCTCCTTTTATCTTGACGCCTTCGTCATTCCCTCGAAAAGAATACGAAAAAGCTGTTGATTTACAATGTATTCTTAATGAATTAATGCATTTTGTAGCACATGACGATGAATTCCTTACAACAACCTTGGCTGAAACGATTAAGGTTGATGAGTTCACGCGAAATCTTTTTAATGTTTACAAAAAAGTATTAGCTAATGGTATAACACAGGTAAATAATCAAATTAATAGTTATAATTAAAGCGAGTATCATTGTAGCAAGTATAAAATTTTTTGAATGGCTCCAATTTAGTGCACACCTATTTGTAGGGCTTTTAGCATCGATTTTTTTTTTAAACTGTGTAGGTACACTGTTTTAAGATGACAGAGACCGATTCGAAAGTGTGGGATCCGAAACTCTGTACATTATGCCTAAAGCAATGAAACGATTTTCTTCAAGTGCAACAAATTTTGCTTGCGAATTTTCTCAGTAATAAAATTATACTTATGAATTCATTCTATACCCACAATATCATAATGTTAATACACCCTTATTCAGGGCTTTGAAATAATCTTTTTTGTATTTATCATTGTAGATGTGTATATGAAATATAAAAGGGACATATATTTCTTCCTCACGTTTCAGTCGTTTGTTTTTAGCTTGTTAAAAACTTTTGGTTTTATTTGTACCTACTTGAGTTGTATGTAAATTTAACTACGACTCAAAATATTCACCATTGAACTGTAGGTTGTCATTTTACTAAAACGACTAAAAAACTGTTGACTTATAAATAAAAAAAAACTTCAGTTTTGTCACCTTAAGCAGTGTCCCAAAATGAAGTTGATGCTATTTTCTTGTGCAAATTCATAGACCTTTGTGTGTAAATGCTAAAATTGTGTTTCACAAATCACTTGCATTTGTTTATTTTGCGTTTTTATTTCTGCTTTGCATACGTTTTGCTTTGCAAACCATGCCTTTCGGATAAAGCAGATCATATGCAGGGAAAGTGCTCAACCGATTTCTTCTTATCCTTGTCCATACAGCTTCTGGAGAAATCGTTTGAATAGTCACCAAGCCGCGTTGCTTGCTTAACTTTTAGGCAGTGTTCAATTATGATACCTATTACTAAGAGCGATCTGCTTAAAGATATCAAATGCTAAGATCGTTTCAGATCCACGAATGAATGAATGAATATCTATTGGGGGTATTGCATTGCGAATTGGAGATCTATTGTGCCCCCACTTAAAAATAAATGTGGTTGCTCATCCTGCAGTTTAGGGCACTTTCAGAGAGGATAGGTTGCTCTCTTCCACTTGGTATTGTCCCAGATGCTTTTTCCTTTGGTGCATGAGTGGACAACATCTTCCTAGTATGTGATCGTGTTTTCTCGTGCATGTTGCAGAATCTACATGTGTCACTGCTTACCATACCAAGTAAACTTAGGTGTCTTCTAAGTTTGCAGTGTCCAGTTAGGATACATGTTATTATTATTAGGCTATTTCTGCTTAAGTTAATGCAGTCTTCGACTTATTGCTTTTTGTAATTGCCCAGTAGTAGTTTCGCCTGCCTCGGCTTCGGGAGTTCTTTCCAATTCCTGGATCTGTTTGTCTCCTCTTCTTGTTTAATTTTGTTTTTGATGACATTTTCTCTTAGTCCGCAATAGGGCTCAGGCCCTGTTAGGCATTGAGACTGTTCTGTTTGCCAAATTCAGTTAGCCTGCTTATGTACTCCCATACCAACTTAGAGTCGATGGTATATGAGCTTAGTGCCTTGAGTGCCGCTGGACTATCTGACATGATGGCAATGTTCTTGTTACGATAATTTTTTTCGAGATTTCGATCCACGCGTGTCCCTATGGCGTTTACCTCCGCTTGGAAGATGCTGGTTGACTGCCCCATCGGTCTGGAAAGTTTGGTTCTTGACCAAAGATTCCTGCACCAGTCTCTTTGCTTGTTCTCGATCCATCATTGTACCACTTGACGGTATTTGTTTCAGTTTCAGTAATGGCCCAGCAAGTGGTGATGTTTCACCTAAGGTTTGTTGTTTCTTAATAAGTTTCCACCTAGCGATTGGAACACCTAAATATTACCCCGTTTGTTAATATACATATATAGGTAGCATTATTCCACTTTTGGCGAGTTCATCAGATTTTTTACCTGGAATTTCACTATGTCTCGACACCCGAAGTGAATAATAAACTTCCGCGCCATCTCCGTAAAAGATGATCAGCATTTAAGGACTGTTATTGAGATTTAGAGGAAAAATCTAGAGATTTAATGGCTGCTTGGCTATCCGAGAAAATTAGGTAATGTAACAACTCGAAGTAATTTTTTCTACAACTCCTGAAAGTACTAATCTTCTTAAAAACTCAATTTAATTCTTTTCAATAAATTTGACCTTACCATAACATATTTCGATTATTGTTTTTTACTTTTTGTATGTAATTATTTTCCATACATACAATAACATTAAAAGTAAATACAATAAGATAAAATCTTTATGAAGCATCCTAGTTGAAGATTCCAAATATATAAGATAAATAAGACCAACAATCTTAATAAATTTGAATCATCTCAAACCTTCACTTAATATAAATAAGAGTAAGCTCATCAAAACTAAAAATTGACAGAATTAAATAAGTCGTATGTATGTATTTATTTATTCGTCTTTAAAGTTACAAAACATTACTTAGACTACATTTAAGGATAACATAAAAATCTATAACAATCAATAATATTACAAGAAATTAACTAAAATATTCTTAATTTGAGATCTATTTAAATTAAAATCTATACCAAAATCATAATTTTCGTTAAAATCTATGCTAGCTCTAGTGACAGGATTTTGGCGAGCGTAGGTAGTACTGTGATATGGAACATTTAACAAATTTCAATTTCTCGGACGCAAAGAACGAAAAGGTGCATAAATCTTAAACATTGATAACAAAACCGGACAATCTATGACGCAATTCAAGACATCAAAATTTAATTTTCTTCTCAAAACAAGAGGTTTTAAGTCAATAAGTATACATCTGGCTTCATAGGATGGAACACTTACATTTCGAAAGATTTTTCGTAGAGCAAATCTAGTGAATCTCTTTTGAACTTTTTCTAAGCGATAAATGCTAGATTGTGTGTAGGGATTCCATATAACTCTGCAATACTACAGATGCGGTCTAACTAGACTAGAATAAAGAGTTTTTAATGTATATGGATCTTCGAAATTTTTTGAATTTCGAATTAAGAAACCCAACATGGAATTTGCTTTTGAAATAACATGATCCATATGACAAGAAAAATTCATTTTGGAGTCAAATATAACCCCTAGATCTTTTTGTCTATCAAATCTCTGTAATATATCGTACTCGAGTTTGTAATCAAAACACCAGGGATTTTGATTTCGGGAAAACGTAACTACGCTACATTTTGTGTTGTTAAAGTACAGCCCATTAAGCTTGCACCAATCGATAATACTTTTTAAATCAGATTGAACCTTATTTGCATCATGAATTGAATTAATGCTGCTGAAAATTTTTAAATCATCAGCAAATAAAAGACATTTAGAATAGTATAAATGAAATGGTAAGTCATTTATAAAAATATTAAAAAGCAGCGGTCCAAGATGACTTCCTTGAGGAACACCTGAAAAGTTAAATATTTCTTTAGAAAACACATTGCCGATTTTTACAATTTGCTTTCTATCTACTAAATAACTTTTTATCCACTTAAGGAGAGAAGAATGAAAGCCAAACAACTCAAGTTTCTTCAAAAGGACACAATGTTGAACACGGTCAAATGCCTTCGAAAAATCTGTGTATATAGTGTCTACTTGTGAGTGTGAATCCATATGGGTTAAACAGTAGTTAAAAAATATTGCTAAATTAGTAGTTGTAGATCTTCCTCTCAAGAAACCATGTTGGTGTTCAGAAAGCTTCGAAAACTTTAGAGATTAATTGTAATTTTGCAATGGGTCTATAGTTTTCAACAGATCCTTTTGAACCAGATTTATGGAGGGGAGTGATTATGGAGTATTTCCAAGTATCTAAAAAAACACCTTGACTTAAAGACAGGTTGAATAGAAAACAAAGTGGAACTGCAAGGTTATTACAAAAAGTTTTTAAAAGAATCGGTGGAATATTATCTGGTGAAACCGAATAGTTATTTTCAAGAGATGATAAAATTAGGTTCCCAACGTCAACACAAGAATTTGTGTTAAAAATGTTACCATAGTCTAATTTAAGATCGATGAAGTTTGATTGAAAAAATGATGCAAAACTATTGCAAATAACATTAATGTCATCAGAAGATTTGCTATTGTAAGAAACGCTAGATAGAATCCCAACTGAATTTCTCTTTGTATTTAAGTAAGACCAAAAACTCTTTGGATTATTTTTAATTTTCAATTCCAGAGAACAAATGTATTGATTATAAGTAAATTTCTTTAAAAATTCGTACTCCTTTTTTATTTGTTTGAATTGTTCATGAAACTGATTTGAACTTTTATTCTTTTTATTTAATTTATTCATGACATTTTTTAGTCTAGATAAGCTTTTAGTAAACCAAATAGGTTTTTTAGAATTTCTAAGTTTTTTTAAGGGAACGTGAGAGGAAATCATTGAGTTCAAAATGTCCCGTAGCAAAGTATACGCTTGCTCAGTATTTTTACAGACAAACATATTCTGCCAATCAATCATATCAAGATAAGTTTTCATAGAAGCGTAATCAGCATTTTTAAAATCATACATTTGAGAAATATTATTTAGTTTTGACTCACTTAAAACAGAAAAGTTAAAGTTAATTTCAATTGCATTATGATGAATGCTATTATTTAACAATTTAAAACATGCTTCTTCACATTGAACCTCAAGGTTATTATCAATAAAAATTAAATCTAAAATACGACCTATTGAATTTGAGATATTATTTACTTGATACATATTTAAAGCAGTTAAGTTATCAATTACATTATATTCATAATCTTTCGTTACATTATAAGGAAACATTTTCTTTTCATCATTTGAAAATATCCATTTTATATTGGGTAAGTTAAAATCACCTATAACTACAAAATAACAATCTTCATCCATATTATTAGCAATATCTGTAATATTTTTAATATGAGATTCATATATTGAATTTTGGGATAAGGGTGGAATATATGAATTAAAAATATATAATTTAATAATTTTAAAAGATTGAATAGGTAAATCTACACAAACACAAATCTGTTCAATATTACCAGAATCATTAGATAATTTTATTTCTCTACTTGTAAAAGTTGAGCTAATAGCTAATAAAACTCCACCTCCTCTGCACAGGCCAGTCTGATCCAAAGAACGATCCTTTCGAAAAACGTTGAAATCGGAAGTGAAATATTCACTGCTTAGAAAATGTTCGTTCAGCCAAGTCTCAGTAAGAGCAATAACATCATACGGACAGTCGACACAAGCAATTAAAAAATCATGTGATTTTGTTCTCATACCTCCAACATTATGGTAATACATAGAGAATAATTTTTCGTTATACGATAAAGAAGATGGTTTCATTATAATTTCACTATGTCTTGCATTGTCCTAAATCGTTTTTTGAGCGATTTAAAAACGGCTTTATTATAACGCCAACTGGCCACATAGAACGTTGAAGCGCAGCATTAAAAAATCCAGATGGTACACCAATTTTAAAGTTGATAAAATGAAGTTGTGAAACGTCCACATCTTTTTTAACTAGTTTCGTACACATAACGTTTGTTGCTGGTAAATTTAGTTTTTGTGCAACGAATTCCTTGAGATTTTTTTCACTTACTGTATTTTTAAGTCGAGAGACATGAATAAAACGCATCCTAGGTACAGATGGAAGAGCTTCGGCGGCTTCAACATCGCTGCCTATCAGCTGTTTATGTTTATTAAATTTACCATCAGCCTCATTTTTCCTCACAACTTCAGCATCAACAACATTTTTATGTATTTGTGTTACTTGGGGGTTTACCTAATTGAGGTCTGGTTCCTCTGAATAAATACAAATATCCTTATATACATACGAGTACAAAGCTTACTAGTTCTTTTTTTTTTTGCATTATTAAAATCATAAATAAAATTGTTCATGCCCTTATTATTTTTTATACTTGCTACATGTATACGGAAAATATATTCATTTATATTTAGTTTCATATGTATCACACAAAAAGATTTATGTACAAGTCAAACCTTATCTACTAAAGCCATTATCTTTGGGACTTATTCGATCTGATTTGATGTTGGAGACGTGCTGTCCTGAAATTACGGGTAAACAGTGTGCCTACTGTTGCTGGAAACAAGTTGAAATTAACACAATAGCTTCTGGTTTCGGCCATTTAGGACCAGCTAGTAAGGCAATTCAAAGGTGCACACATCAAAATTACAAACAAACAAAAATAATATTTTATGTTTATTGTTCTTTATATTTTTTGTTCCTTTCAATTATATTAAAACAATGTATTGTTGAATTATTTATTAAATTGCGAATGCTTTTTATGTATAAACTATCGCTATGTTTCTGTCCAATAGCTTTTTTCCTATTTTGCGTGAGCATGCTATGTGTAATTTTATTTGAAATTAATTAAATTAAAAAAAAAACTTTCTGATAACACAATAGATTTTTTTACTTCTTTCATTATTTTAATAATAAAACAAAAAAAAAAACAGTAATAGTGATTTAACACAATGTAAAGCAATCTAGTTTGTAGACTGATTTGGGTAGTATTAATCTCTTATGGCTATTGCCTACTGCCTATAACTGCTGCTCATAAAACGACGAAATTTGATTTGTTTGTTCCTCAGTCTATTTGCGACTGCGCCACCTTTTCAAACTTGCACCACTAGTTTAATTTTTTGAATTTTCTATGAAATTAATTGTTAGAACTATTTTAATATAACACCAACGATGTAAAGGCAACCCACACTATTAATCAATTTAATTTTTGCATTGCTCAACGCACTATGAATAGCCTATCTTTAATGCGCAGACAAGTCCAGGACAGTCCACCAACATTTATTGGAAATTAAGTTTGAATGTCAAGCCATTATTTTTCATCGATCATAAAATATTACATCATTTTTATATGAACCAAATGCGGAAAATATAATATTTTTGTGTGTGTGTTTTTTTTTTGTTTTTGTTTTTAATTTATCCATCCCTTATTCCATCATGCAGAATAATAGACATTAAAATTGAAAAATCAATGAACATTTCCTTTGCAGGCAACTATTTCCCTCGGTCTGTTTCGATCTGACTATTTGGCACACTGCTTTGAAGGCAACGACATTAAACAAGTCGAATTCAACACAATTGCCTCTAGTTTTGGTGGTATTTCCACACATATGACGCCTCTACAGAGGTATTCTAAATAAATTATTTGTGTTTTCTCTTTGTTTCTCTCTTTTTCTTTTTTTTAATTTTTATAAAATAACAATCACAATAACACGCTCTACAATTATTTTTCCTTTAATTAAAGTTATTATTATTAGAATTGTTGTGTTTAGAGTAAGTAAAAAGCATGACATAGTGTTTCTTTTAATCTAATAATAGTTTTAAGAAGATTGTACATGTACATATACACTTTTTACATACACATTTAATACCTACATATGTAACGTACTATATATACATTTCTTATTTTAGAAAAAAGGGTACTTGCATTGGGATAGTATATTTTCAGTACAATTTAACTGACATTCTAGGATTGAAATGAATGATAAACTTTCGGGATTGTGCAGAGGTCACTGACACGTCACGCCGCAGATGCTACATCAACATCTTTCTCGTAGGGCATCGGATCTTTAAGACCCTTGAAAGCTTACTTACTTACCATCAAATCGATCGTATTGATAATATACACTCAGTCTTCGTCAAGGCTATTTTACTGTATATTCTACCTTACCTAATGAATGGTAGTTTTTAAAACGTTTGGAAACAAGCTGAAGTTCTGCCAATTCAAAAGTGGTTAAACAAATACAAATAATACAAACCTATCTCTATATTCCCTTATTTGTCCAAAATTTTAAAAGACTTGTACAAAAACATTGCACCAATGGCACCAAACATCATGTTCGCAAAGCAATTTGGTTTTCTTCAGCAGCATAGTTGCACGACTGCTATTATAATTGTTGTCGAAGATATTAGATTGGTGTTAGATGATAACCTAGTAACTCTTTGAGCATTGTTTGACTTCTCCAAAGCCTTCGAAACTGTTGATCATTGTAATTTATGTTTTAAACTTTCTCTCTAGTATGGTTTATCATAATCTATGGTTCGGTTAATCAAATCGTATTTGCTTAATAGACAGCAATCATGCTCTGTACACAATAAAATTTCAAGCTTCCTTCCCACAGTAATGAGAGTTCCAGTGTTTCATTTTGGAGACCCTTCTCTTTTCGTTGTATATAAACGAACTTCCAATAAAGATCTGGAGCGGTTCTATTCAAATGTATGCTGATATAGAAAAGTTGTCCTTTCGGACTAATTGAGGATTGCGCGCAAACAATTAACAACGACCTTGCGAAAATTATCTGTTGGTCACAGGACAATGGACTTTACCTTTACTACTCACATAACTCCAAATGCATTGTGATTAGCAAGAAGGTGCTTAATTTAGATTATTTCCAATTACATATACACTTAATGTGACAAATTTAGATATTATGTTGTTTAACAGGACGTTGACTTTGGACATACAAATGCGGTCGTTGGTAAGGCCTATGGAGTGCTCAGAATGTTGTGGTCATCGCAACTTCAATACTCGAATGATGTTAGTAAAAACTGTAGTAGTCCCAATATTAACATACGGTTACGAAGTTACGAAGAAAGCTGAATGTGGTCTTTAACAATACTGCCAGCTACATATTTGGCCTAGGTCGTTTTAATGGCATATCTAGCTTCTCGATTCAAATATATAATATTTCCCTTGACCATTTTTTTAGTATAGAACACTTCTCTTACTCTACAATATAATTCAAACTCAACCACCATGGAGATTATACAATAGGATATGGTTCAGCTCGGTTTTCTTGTCGGAATTCGGAGCATCAATTTTTCGTCAATGCTATACATCTGTGGAATCTCCTTTCAAGAAATTTAAGAAGAATCAGTGGTGCAGCACAGTTTCGTAGAGAGCTTCGAAGTTATTTTCAATATGCAAGGTTTTAATTTTGTCATCCAATTATTATAAAAATAAATTTAATAAGTGAGATGTATGTATGTTTTAATAACTCTGTAGATTTTGTTTTTGTAAATTATTGGAAAATTACAATTTACATAATTGAATACACCTATGTAATCCTAAAGAAATAATTTCTTTTGGACTATAGCACAACACTAATTTATAACTTGTTTCTTACTGTGTATGCAATCCGTTTTAAAGAACCTACTTTACATTTAGGCATTGCAAGTGGAACATTTTTTCAATAATTTTAAAGGATCTTTTCCAAGACCATTCACCTAATATTCTTGGAATTTTTTTGTGTTCTAAAATAAACTAATGTTTAAGGAAAATTCGTTGTAATAGACGCGGGACGGAAAACTGCTACTCGAAATATTCATTTCAATTATCTTGTATTTCTTCAAGTCCCGTTTATGTTAGCCATTATTTTGCCTCTGATGGAATCCATCTAAGACTTATTCCAATCTATAGCTATTGACACGTTCAAGGTTTTGGATTGGAATTGCTGATATCATTATCGATAAAGCAAACCTTTCTTCATTCATTTTATAAAATCTAGAATTTGTGTTAACAACCAAGTTAATATTTTAAAGAAGTACCCCTTGGCATAATGATAAGTGAGTTGAGGCTGTTTTGCAGTGAATTTTGGGTTCTATTCTCAGCGGCTTCAAAAATGTGCTACAGTAGTATACTGCCTATTTGGGAGAAGTGACAAATCCTCCAAGTGTATCTCTTGTCATGAAAAGAGCTGCTCATAAGACGTTCGGAATCGGCCGATAGTTGTACATCCCCTCCATTCCCGCCTAACAGGCACACAGGAATGATTCAGAGTTGAAAGGCACTATGATTAGGCTCTCAACGACCCTTAATGGCATCTAAGTTATTTTAATTTTGTAAATTTGCTCCTCTATATTATCCCAAAATACATACGTATGTATGTATATGCTTCAGGCCGAGCGTATTCTTAGAATTTTTGTACCTAATTATTTATTGCTTTTAAAATTCACCTACATTCCGCCCATAGAACTTTTAAAAAGTATGAAAACTTTTAAAATTGTATGAATGCGCCATACCCTTATAACCAAGTCGTTCCACGTGTTTCCCTACAAGTATTACTAACTAAGTATGTATTATTAAATTATAAAAAATACTAATTTATTTTATTGAAAATGCTTTTGCTTTTTTTAAATTTAGATTTTCAATTATTCTTAATTATAATCAACATAAGAATGCATTGGACTTTTTTATTACTTTAAATTTCTTTGCTTTTTAGAAAAATTAAAAGTATTACAGTAAATAAACTTTTTTTAAAATTATTTGCTTCACTCGAATTTAACACAATAATTATTTTAAACAATTTACAGCTTCGTTCTACAGGAATTAGACCATGGCGACAAAATTTCTAAAGTAAAATGATACAATTGAATAAAAAAATATATCTAAAATGAAATAATTTAAAAAAAAAATTACAGCTCCCAGAAAACAAGGCACTATCTGGATTATGTGGTGGCATGATAAAAGCATGGGAGTTGTACGGCAATCCAAATGCTGTCATTCTTTTTGTTATTGAAGATATATCCTATAATATCTGTGACCAGGTATAAACAAGACTGTTATTTGCTTATTTATTCCACTTAAACGAAAAATTCCTACATATTTGACACAGAGGTTCCATGAGTTTTATATTCGTGAAACCAATCCAAATATAAAAGTTGTACGAAAAACGCTTACAGATATCCACGATCAGGGAAAGCTTGGGAAGAACAATGAACTTTTAATGTGAGTGATAATGATTGCATTTGAAATTAAATTAACTATTTTTAAGTTACTGTTCTTTATTATATATTTTTTTAATAGAGACGGGCAAGAGGTAAGTGTTGTCTATTTTCGTGCAGGCTATGAACCGGGGCATTATCATTCTCAAAATGAATGGGACGCTCGATATTTGGTTGAGTGTTCGAAGGCAATTAAGTCACCTTCCATACACTATCACTTAGCTGGCACTAAGAAAGTTCAACAAGCTCTGGCTGCTCCAGGAATTCTAGAAAGATTTATCACTGATCCAGAAAAAGTAATCTAGTTTCATATGTAATAAAAATAAATGTTCATGTTCTTGTTTGTTTTTTTTTCTAAGGTTAAAGCAATTGGGAAAATCTTTACAGGATTGTATTCCTTGGACGCTAACGAAACAGGCACTGCTTCCTATGAAATGGCCTTAAAGGATCCCGAAAGGTTAGTTCCTTTTTCAGTATAATTAGAGTAGATCGTATCTGACTGAACTATCTACTGCTAGATTTGTTTTGAAGCCACAAAGAGAAGGCGGTGGTAATAATGTTTATGGTGCTGACATTCCAGATGCATTAAAGGTTTTGTTTTTCCTTCACTTAATCAATTACATTTTTAATTTTTGGTATTTCAATAGAGTATGAGTGCTATTGAGCGATCGGCTTGGATTTTAATGGAAAGAATTCATCCGCCAATCACCAAAGGGTATATGATCCGTCCAGATGGACCTATGCCACCACCATTGGTTGATCTTGTTTCTGAACTTGGAATTTTCGGGGTTATTATTGGTGATTCCAAAACCATAAACACAAATTATCAAGCAGGTCATATGCTTAGAACGAAGCTTTCCACGGCCAATGAGGGCGGAGTTGCAGCTGGTCTAGGGGCTCTTGACAGTCCTTATTTGTTGGATAATTGTTGTTAACACCAGATATATGTAATTGCATTTTATTTGTTTGTATATAAAATCTTTTTTTACAAGATTTACTTATATTTTTGATGGTCTTTATTTGTATTAATAAAAACAAACTTTTAAAGGGAATGTTTTCATTTTATATATGGAAAGTGATTTCATATGGTATTTCGACAATATAGCATACGTTTAGGATGGGGAGAAGAGTTTGCAACATATTTTTTTGGACTTTGAGCGCTCTTCTTTTTATTATACTCGTATTTATAAATGATATCACGGAAGAAGCGAGGGGTGGAATAGTAGCGGGTGAATCAACTGTCTGAAAAATAAAGTGCATTTTCCACTCGTTATGTGCTTGCAAAAATCCAGAATGATGTTGTTCAGAGGAGGAGGTGGTACGAGTAGACATGTGCAGAAAGACATATGTACATGTGTATACTACTAAAGCAGTTGAAATTGTGCGTGAGTACAAATGCCTGGGAATTTTAATAACTTCAAATTTAAATATGAATAATCATTTAGAAGGGAAATTGGCGGGGGCAAAACGAGCAGTTCCATCCTTGTGAAAAAATACATAAAGTGCAAATACCTCGAACAAAGTGGCAAACAAAAGTTGTTTCGCTCATCAGCACTGCCAGTTCTTCTTTGTAGAGCACAAGTATTGGGCCATTGCCTCTTTGAACCGGTAGACAAATTTCTTCGATATTTTATATAGAAGATGTTTCGACTACCAAAGAATACTCCAAATTATATGGTTTACTTGGAAACAAAAACTTCGCCAATGATTATGGCCAATGGAGATATGGAAATTATTTTGGTTTAAGTGGAGCGATTGAATTTAATTCAATTCAAAGCTCAAGTGACCTCAACTCTAAGGTGCGTTTCGCTTTTAATTGAATTAAATTCAATCACTCCACTTAAACCGAAATAATTTTCATATCTTCATTGATTTAATAGTCTGACCACAGACATTATTATTCTAGGTGTCTGAATTAAATCAAATTGACCTAGGCAAATAAAATTTACAGTCTATTAATGCTGTAAATTTTATAAGAGTAACATCGACCAATATTTGCGTCTTAGAAGGGTACGGTAGCATCTAACTGATGAGACCACTATCATACCTGGGCGAAACGCACCTTAGAGTTGAGGTCACTTGAGCTTTCAATTGAATTACGGACACATATCATGCACTTGAATTACATTGTGAACATAATGGATATAAAAGAAAATCGTCTTCCAAAATTAATTTTAAAAACCGCAATCCAAAGGAAAAGAACAATTTACAGATAGTGGGCTAGCCTGGGGCCCTAGCACGTAACTTGATACGATCGAGTTAGGTCGATACAATCGAGAACAGGCAGATCTTTCTTATGATCGGCCGATTGTTTTCGATTCGATTGAATCAAATAAGGAACTCCCTATACTCGATTACATCGACTAGGCTCGATTGTATCAAGTTACGTGCTGGCATCCCTGGTCTCAACAATACAGAGTTAACAGCAAACGAGCAGCCAGTAGTATCAAGTAGAAAGCATTTCTGCATTCGTTACAATAGAGTTGCGCATATGGCTTGAGTCATTGGGTGGTATGCAGAAAGCTTTATCTCAGTCTCAAATCTCACTTTTTTGAGCAATTGCTAGCTTTCGTATGCAGAATAACTCTGAGACAAATCTGTCAAAAAAGAGATCGATCGCATTTAAGAGATCTATCTCATTTTAGAGATTTCCGTATGCAGAAAAAAACCAAAATCTAATTCTAATGAGATAAAGCTACTAAAAGTTTGAGCCTGGAAATTAGTTATCTCAGGAAGCACAATGGCTGAATACATTAATATTTTTGATCCCTTTAAACCAACAAGGAACTATAAAACTCCTTATAGGCTTACCTCATCCCATGTTGAAGCCTTAAGAAATAATTTCTCTACAAATAATGAGAAAATTCGGGAAAGTCGATGAGTAATTAAATGATGGCTTTCTTACGCTTCGTAGATATTCGTTTCCAAAGTGGAATTGTCGAAGATTTCAGCATCAAGAGTAATTGTAGAAGTTGCAGACAAAATAGTAAATAAAAAAGAGGATTCGATTCAATTTAACAGAAAGAGAAATGAAATTGCGCTACTTTTGTTAAACCAAAACAAATAACTTTGTTCAATATGTTTTGTACACAAGAAAACTAGTGAAAAAAAAAATATGTCAAAATTAAATTTTGCTTAAGCAAAACATCGGGGTGAGAAAGTGTATCTGCTTCATCTAACTCGATTGAACTTCTCATTCAACATTTTCATGTTTTCTTTTCGAGTGTTAGCATTCAAAATTTTCGTTGCGCTTGCAACGGAATTAGATGATTCGTTTCGACTAATGGCTACACTAACTATACGTGTACAAATTGTTGTAATGAAGTAATAATAAATGTGCTCTAAAAAAATATTTTTTTGACCTACAAGTCTATTAAGTACAGGATTTGAATTTTATGAGCCTCCATCTCTATTAAACAAATTCCATTGTACTTTTTTCTATGATTTTAGTTTCATTATTGTGTTACCTGTTTTATTTTTGTCACATTTTCTTTGAATCTGCTTTTAATATTAGGTATTTTCTTAGCAATTTGCTGCACGTCTATTGTTTTTCCAATTCTTTGTGCACTTAGATTTAAAAGCTAATAAAGCATTATTATTCTTTTTTTGTTTACTTCCGGAATTTGACTTTTTGTTATGAGCATAATATTTTTCTTTAAAAAGTCCACAAAAAAAGTTATTAGTATCATTAGTTTTTTCTTAAGGGGCCATTACTGTCACTTTCACTTGATGAATACATTTTTCAAGTGAATGTTTTCTTTTTGAGACTGTGACATAAAATGAGACAAGTCTCTTGCATACCAAATTGAGATTTGACTCATTGCAAAAGCTCAATCTCACTATCTGGAGCTCATTCTCATGAGACTGAGCAAATGGTTTCTGCATACCACCCATGACGTGCAAAATGAAACCATTGTTCTGTAATAAGAACGAAACGAAAATTATGCTTGGTTAGGGTTTTATTTCATGGTTCATAATTAATTTGTTGGGTGACTGTCCGATGTGAATTGAATCTGATTGAATTGTGCGGATTTTGGGATTTATTTGGGGTTTGAGTATGGTTGTGGCTCTCGGGTCACAACAATTTGAACGATATGCACCTGAAGCCAGATTCTCGCTGTATAGATGATACTATTGCCGCTTAGGTTTCAACCTACAGCAGAAGTTATATCTAACCAATATAGGTGTTCAGTGGATAAAATAAACATTATCTTCAATACGAGAGAATTATTAAATCTCCCAAATCGAACATATCTACCTTTACTCTACAGTTTCAGCAATATGAAAAATCTTGAAGATTAATTTCACTTTATTGCTATATATCCAATCTTGAAAGGACTGCGGTTAAGATACTTTGGCTAACGGAACATGGATGAAAGGAAAATGCTCATCATACACAACGGTAATGAATGGATGTACTTTATAATTTTATGGTTACAGCACTACGTTATAGAAAATGTATTATTAGAGAACATTTTTAGTAAGTTAAAATTAATACAAGCATACCATGAATATTATCCTTTTATATTAGTAATTATTGTAATTCAAAATGTCAGTCTGGTCTTTGTATGTAAAACTTATAGTACTATCAAAGATTGTGGCGATACCTTAAGGCTAGGGACTGTAATTGTTAGATTTATCTTTGCTAAATTTAATAATAAAATATTTTGTATGTTATCCTGCTCTCCACTGTAAAAGCGTGCGATAATTTCTGCGCCACCACCAGGCTAGCGTTCGCAATACAAAATCACGCTCCATGATAATACTATAGGTTATATATACAAAGATAATACTATAGGCTATATATTAGGGTGCGCCTTATATTAGGTAAAAAAAAAATTGTTAATTTGAACCGTCCCAACCGGCCAATTAGTTCTTTGTCGTGAAATAAAAATTGTCTGAAAATTTTATAAAAATTGAATAATATTTAGGGGTCGCTACCGGCAATTATATATTACAGGATGCTCCATGGTAAAGTGAATTTGTGGAACTAATTACAGAAACAAATGTTTAAAGTTTTGTCTAAAGATTTTGTATTATATTGTATATAATAAAGATAAAAACATATAATAAATAAACATACAAATTATGGTTTCTTTACTTAAGCAATGTACATTTCTTCCTGTCTGGATATTTCTTTCTATGTTCCTTAACTGCTAATAAGAGAAACATGCTTCTGTTCTTCATTGTTAGTGTGTAGCTCAGCGATGTCGTTAACCACTCTCAAATTACACACTAAATGTTTTACTTCATTGTAGACCTTGTCCTCAGGCCACTCATCCACATCTTTAGTCAGGAACTCTGACGGAAACAGAGTTATATTAAAGAACCGGCGAGTATTTGCGCTTAGAAAATCTTCCAACCTTTTGGTCTGAATATTGCCAATGTCAATAGTTATTCTCTACTCCTATGCTGAGGGCTGAAACCATCTTCCAACAACAAATATTCAAATATCGAGTATTCCTTGTTCTTCTCTCTTTGCTAATTTGAACTGACTCCATATCTTTAGAGATTAGATTGTTTTTGACATCCACATAGCACGCTGGAGTCCAGCTGGAGCTTTGAATGACATTTCTTTCTGAGAAACTTCTCCCGAGAAAATAACAGCCAGTTCCAAAAGTTCATTGTAGTCATCTCGAGGCTTGAACTATTGCAGCTGAGATTTAGAAAAGGCAATCATTTCGTCCTTGATGTCATTCATTGTGTCTGCACAAATTTCATTGGACAAGGCTGTTTCGTATTTTTTTCCATTGATGTTGGGCCAATGTCTTTTGAATCTTTTAAAAATAAGTATTTCTGGACCCGTTGATGGTCTCAGTGATCTCGTGACGAGTGCTTCCAACATGATCTCGTGGATGTGATGACGGCATGCCAGCCATAGCATATCCTTGTCAATTTTTTGTTCAAGAAGAATGCATGTTCCATTTCTTCTTCCCGTATTGACTGATGTTGTGTCAAAATCTAAGCATTTAACCTTATCTCCAATTCCCCATTCAACAGCTGCCTCATAAACTACATTTGCAGTATTCTCACCAGTGCCAGAACTTAACTTCGGTACTGCGAGAAGTTGGTCTATTCCTTTTCCAGAAACCAAAATAGGAAGACCATCAACAATTTCATGTCCGCAACTATATCCTCTAGTAGTTTACCATCCCAATGAATTGTTAATGGAACTTCTGGGGTAAATTCTATTTAGAATTTGGATTCACGTTGTAATCTGATGGATCATGTCCGAGAAGTTTAAGAACTGGAGTCAAAACCAATGCTGCATTGCGATCACTCACTTTAGCAACATCAAGACTAGCTGCCAAGTTTTGGTCCAGTATTTTTCTGCGTCCTCTTTTTGAAGGTGGCACTCCAGATGTTGAAGGAACTTGTACTTCGCTGGTTTCGTGATCGCCATTATCAACTTCCACTTCGGATTCTGATGATGATGACGCTAACACTACCTTCCATGTCTGAGACATTATTTCTTGCTCTTCCAGTTGTCTCCTCCTCTTTAATTTTTTTTTTTTTTTTGCGAAGGGGGTAATTTTTTTGTTTTTTTTTTGGGTGGGGGGGTGTGTTTTTTACGGGTCAAGAATGTTTTCAGGGAAAAAATTCCAGCGAACTAATAAATTTAAAGAGAAACTAATTTTTTTTCAGCTGAAGAATCTAGTTGTTATTTGGGCTGACCAGGTTGATTTTCAAAGCCCGGTAGCAACCCCTAATTTTTATCGGATTTGTAAAATTTTGTTTGCCAATTTTTTTTTTCTTGAGATGGAACCAGTTGACGGGTTGGGAGAACGTAATTTCAAAAATTTTAAAATAAGGCGCACCCTACTATATATACAAACAAAGGTCTGGTAGACGAATTTTCGAAAATTTTCAGATGGTTGTACCAGCGTTAGTATGTATAAAAAATGCCGGTCCAACTATATTAATTTTCTTAGGTTTCTTTGCTCATAGTTTTTCTTAAAAATGAGCCTCTTAATCGGAATAATTTTATTTGAAAAATGACTATTATGTACATGCATTTAAAAAACAATGTAAAATACAACGTAATACAAACACTGACAAAGTTTCCTTGTTTAGTAAAATATTTTAAACCTATTAAAGCTAATACAAATTTATTCCATTAAAAGAATACACGAATCAGGTAAGGATGTAGCTACAAATTGCAAAGCAAACAATTGTTATGCACTTTTTTCTTATGCAAAATCGTTTAATTCAAAGGTAATTTATTAATTTATGCCTTAATTCAGGTTAATGTTAATTAATCATTGCAAAAATGTATCACAATATTACTTCTCTTTGTTGCATGGCAGTAGGTATATGGTTCTTAAAAGTATTTTTGTTTTCTATTTAAGATATTTTCGATAGGTTTTATCCATTAAATAATCCACCAGTTTATCGATGGGTGATATTATGAAGGGAATGGATGCAAGGCCAATAGCAGTAGGAATGTATCTGGCATTAGGTACTTTAAAACGTTTTACCACATAAGTTGTCCCTTTAGTTAATCTAAGATGTTTTGATAAATTTAAAAAAAATTAGGTTTAGAATAACATAAACAAACGAACCTGTTGATCGTATATCCAGGAATGATAACAGAGGCAAACATTTGCCATGTTAGGACATCTCCAGCCTTTATTGCTACATCTTTATTGGACGAACCTGGTTTCTCATGTGCTTTAATGCCTTTGTCAGCAGTATCGGCCAAAACATATGCCACTGCTATCCCATATGTTAAATTGACAATATGTTTCGGCCAAAGCTGGCGGAACGCTTCTCCCACTTCATTGCTGTAACCTATGTAAAAGAAATATAAATTGCACATAAAAAGAGTGTTGTATTGTTGAACGTCCCGTTATTTTAAAGGCTTTTCAAACCAAATTAATTAGTTCAAAAATTCTTCCTATTAAAACAAAGTTCGTCAAAAAGTAATGAAATTCTAGGATTTGAATAGACAAACTCTCATCACTTTCATACTTAACTAAGTTTTTGTACTGAAAACAGACATTTTTTCAACTTCTAAAGTAAGTTTGTTTTCAAAACCGTGTGAAAACCGTTTTCGATAGGATTTATGTTTTAAGATAAAACTTCAGACTAAAACACCATATCATGAGGGTCTGCAGGGGCCTTTAGCTTAATGATGTTTGAATCGGCAACCACTTGACTGACCGATTTACATCTTTTTTTATGTTAATTAGAATTTAAAATTGCAACAAACCTAAGAAACGTAAATAACTATCACGGTAAATATCATAGTCTTGTTTTCCATTGTTTTTATTGTCCGACATTCTTGAGATTTCTATTTTGATTCTTTTTTCACCAAGGCTATCTGGAAGAAGTTACATAAAGTTTTGGAAAGAAATCATTAATGAAAAATAACAAATACAAACTTTGCCTTAGAAACACAGTGCTAAAATATATTTTGGTATTGAATTGCAGCTTTCATTTGTGATTTGTTTGAGAATAAAATACTTCTAATTGAAATTATTTGAAACCAAATTTAAGCATCAGAGCAAAACAAGGTCAAATAAATAAGATAAATAAATATTTATTTGTGCATTTGCATGTGCAGTTTTGAGTGAACTATGGATCACGTTTCACTGTGGTTGTGGAATACGTTTATAATTGGTTAAAAGTAGTAGAAGAATGAAAGGTTGATGAAATGGTTAATATTAGGCTAGTGTTACACTAATAGAAAAGTTTCTTTTTACGGTAAGACCGCACTAGACAGCTGCATGTGAGTTTTTTTTTCTGTAATTGAAAAGTTGAAGATGACTGTTTTTGCCAGAAGCTGTTAACACAATCTAATAATTTTATTGAATACAGTAGCTGTGTTTGGGTACTTTCTAGGCTAAGATTCGCAGCCTGGGAAAAATTGATAAGTGGAGATGAAAATCTCTGAGAGTAAGGCTAGGCGCGCACATTTATTTTTTAGCTGCACAACTGTTTGGTTGCTTATAGAAAGCAGATGAACTATTTGGTTGAATGTCCGCGCAGGTTTATATAATTATATGTTACACAAAATAGCGAACTCATTTTAAGCAATCATTTAGTTTGTGTCAAAACCCAAACTTTTTAGTTGCTCGAACCAAGCAGTTGCGAAACTAAAAATTGAATGTGCGCGCCTAGCCTAAGAAACTCCGAAATAGTATGAACACTTTGAAAACCAAGTGCCCAAAATTTTAGTTGAATTTGTACGATGTTAAAAGTGTTTTAGTATGAAACTAGGTTAAAAAAACATTTTGCAAATTTTAAGCGAATAAAGCATCATTTCTTTACCATTTTATTAAAGGCAAAATCATCTAATTACATATTTTATTTTTTTTAGTAACTATCCCAACTAACAATTTTGCTTCCTATTTCTGAAATTAAGAATCATTCGTTGCTATAGTGCTCATATAACCATTCTTGCTGGAAGTCAAATAGCTATAGGAGTAAACTTTGATATAATTCATCGCCTAGACATTCTCTGGAGCACTTTCTAACACCTATATAGGCGTAAAGACTCAATTTTCCTTTAATCATACTATAGAGATACTATAAAATCACAGGACAGTTTATGCTCCTATAGTAATCCCAAAAAACTGCTATAAAAGTCTTAATTTATTATTCGTTATCTTTATAGAATCATTATTGGACAGTTTAAGTCAAGACTCTATAATCATGATCAATTTTTCTGTTGGACTCTTATAGTGCAATATAGTTCCTATAGTACTATTATAAAACTGTGCAATAGGCATAGTACACCACGTGCTTTTGCACATATAAGGATGAATTAATTACAACAACAAAATGCGGAAACCCCTCACTGAGTAAATCCTTATAAACGAAAAGTAGGGTTGGGTCGAACAAACTTGCCTAAATGTAAAGAATGGCAATTTCAAAAAATTAAAGTTTATGGTCGAAACTGTTTTTTAAAACATTTTTTTTTTGAAGAACATTTGATAAGCAAAATTTGAATTTTTATTACTGAACGAATACAAAATTGAATCTGAAAAAAAGATATCAAATTTTCAAAAAAAGGTTTATTTTTTTAAACCAAGAAAATATTTTAAATTTTTTCTTGGATAGAAGTTTTGTTTAACCTTTTATCAAGCCTCTCTAAAAAAATATTATTAAAATCCGGCAAGCCGATAGTTAGAAATTCAAAATTACAAAAAATAGTTTAATGCGGTAGGCACAGTCAGTAATATCTAATAATTTCAAAATTTTTATTGAATTATAGATCGTTAAAATTAATCGAAAGGAACAAAAATTATAAAAATTCTAGGTGAAGTTTTCGGTAAAAATACAATTTGGAAAACCATTTCTTTACATTTTCAAAAAAAAAAAAATTTGTCATATATCTTGTAGATTGTATTATAAAATTTTAAATTTTAAGCTTTCCAAAAATTAAGCATCGTCTTATTTTTACGAATAGATAACTTGCCATATGCCTATATAGCAAGTAAAATATCAATAGTGCAATTTTTTTAAAAATATATTAAGTTTCATTCAAATTTCATATAAAACTTGAATCATGTTGTTTCTTAAGGCTAGCCGCGCACTAGCAATTTTAAGTTGCGAAACTGCTTGGTTCGAGCAACTAAAAAGTTTGTGTTTTGACACAAACTAAACGATTGCCTAAAATAAGTTCGCCATTTTATTGAACATGTAATTATCTGGAAATTCACCGACATTCAACCAAACAGTTCATCTGCTTTCTATAAGTAACCAAACAGTTTCGCAACTAAAAATTGCTAGTGCGCGGCTAGCCTAAAACTCCAAAGAGTTAAAAGGGCGACTTTTTTTTAACTCCTATTCCATCTTTAAGCCTAGTACGCAGCATAGAGGAAATATATTACCTAGAGTCACGACCGGTACCCCTCTTGCCTGAAACACCCTCAAATTTTTTTTGAGGTGAGTAAGAGAAAACTCTCTTAAATTCCCTATCCGTGAATACGTGTGAATGGTGGATTAAAATACAAAATGAAGTCAGTAGCTCAAAGTTTTGACGTTTTGTTTTTTTTTTAATATCAAAATGACAGTTCTCATAAATTTATCAAAACAAATATTTCGTATTCAATGTGAATCATAATTTGTCACTGTAATTATAATATTACTTTAATGTTAAAAGAAAAAACCTAATAACAAATAGGATATATATATGTATATTTGGAAATGAGTGCACCAACATATTGGATCCCTCCATAAGTGGAGTATTAAACAAGAACGCTCTATTGTACTTTGCCTACGTCGATTTTGAAGAAGGTCGAATGAAATACAAAGGTTTATCAGATGTACAACAAAATTCTCACATAGGTCCTATTCTTGTAAGTAGACATTGATTGCAAATATTCACAATAAAAATTAATTATATTTATACTTAGGTACATGAAATTCTGTCGTCGGGCAAGAGCTGTCTTCAAAAAAGCCTCCGAGGACGTTCGCAGTGGCTGCTGCCCTCATGTGCTGCTTATCAAAGGATAAGGATATTATATTTAGGATCTCTGAATTAAGTCTTAAGCGTTTCGGCGGAAGTCTGGAATATGTAATGTGCTACACTGATTATTTGTCACATTTCAATGAAGAAAATAACACAGTTATTAGAAGACAATAATGCAATTTTATAAAACGTAAATTATTAAAACAATATTAACATTAATCTAAATGGAATTTCTTCTTTTAGTTGCAAGAATACGAAGGCAAAGATACAGCTCAACTTGTGAATATTAGTTTTTAGGTGTTCTAGAACTTAAATCAATGTCAACTTATAATCAGTTCCACCGGGCGCCCATAAAAGTGACGTGCGTCTTTTCGATTTAATCAAATCGGTGCACTAGATTGCTTACGACATCTCAATTCTGGAGAAGTATATTTAAGAAGAAGGTTAATGATATTCTGATCAGTGAATGGTTGTATTTTCAGTATATGCTTTAAATGTTACAAAGTGAAAAATATAAATTCAAATAAAATATTTTGTATTTCAATTCTGAATCAAATATTTGTCTCAGAGTGAAAATTATTATATAATAGGAAAGGACAACATACTAGTTCATCGATCACTTTCGAAAATATCATGATTTTTCATGAAATTTTTGAAATGGTAGATAAACCATAATGCCATTTCTGAACTAGTTGCTTCATTTTGATGATTGAAACGGTTTTAGGTGTTGATTTTAATCCTCTAAGTGATTCTGAAAACGAAATTTAATTTTATCAAAAACTTCTAAAAATTTGCATATGGGTATCGTTTCAACAATATCAATATGAATATGAAAATGTTGAAACGTCTCTAGCCTGACATTTTTTCGATGTTCTGGTTAGATTTTAAAATGGGTTTCAGAATCACCTAGAGGATTAAAAACAATACTAAAGACCGTTTAAATCTTTGGAATCGAGCAAGTAGTTTAGAAATGATACCGTGGTTTATCGATCACTTCTAAGAAAATCATATGATTTTTCATTATATTCTTCAAAATAGTGGATAAATCATCCTGTCATTCCTAAACGACTTGCTCGTTTCCAACGATTTAAACGATCTTTAGTGTTGTTTTTAATCCTCTAGGTGATTCCAAAAACTAATTTTAATTTAAACAAAAACTTCGAAAAGTTTTCATATCGGGAACGTTTTAGCAATTTCAATATGAATACGCAAATGTTGAAACGTCTCTGGCATGAATTTTTTTCGAAATTTTTGTCAGATTTGAAAATGGGTTTCAGAACCATTTTGGGGACTCAAATCAACACTCAAAACCGTTTGAATTATCCAAATGAAGCAACTACTTCAGAAATGACACCTTGGTCTATCTACCATTTTCAAGAATTTCATGAAAAATCATGTGATTTTCTTGAAAGTGGTCGATAAATGATGTTGTCATTTCTAAACTAGTTGCTTCATTTGGATGATTGAAACGGTTCCGAGTGTGGATTTAAGTCCTCTAGGTGATTGTGAAAACTGTTTTTAAATCTGATAAGAATATCGAAAAAAGTTCATGCCAGAGACGTTTCAACATTTGCGTATTCATATTAAACTTGTTAAAACGTTCCCGATATGAAAATTTTTCGAAGTTTTTGTTTAAATTAAAATTAGTTTTTGGAATCACCTAGAGGATTAAAAACAACACTCGGAACCGTTTCAATCATCTAAATGAAGCAATTAGTTTAGAATTGACAGCTTGATTTATCGATCATTTTCAAGAATTTCCAACAGCATTTGCTCGATTGATCCTATTTTGAATCCAATCCAATGATTCCTAGAGCATATTTCCATAATCTCCACATCAATTTCACTCAGGTTTAACCGAGTTATTGTATCAAAACTTCAGCACTTGGCTGGAATTTTAGGTTATATTCCGGCGGACATCTAGTTAAACGAAATTTTGTTAAACTATAAAGTTGGAAGGCCAATTTAAAAAGGAAGAAAATTAAAAAAGTAAACAAAACATTCTTGAGTATAAAATAGTATTTTTTTTAATCAAGGCATTTTTTGCTTCTTTTTTTTCAACTGAATTAAACTTAAAGTTTAAGGACTAACAATTAAGTTGATTCAAGATCTAATTCGATGATGTTGGCCGATTTTTGTGCTTAGATCTTGTTGAAAGCTGCGATATCAACAGATTGGACAAAGTCCTCGAACTCTTGCATCTTTTCTTGCAACAAGTCAATTGAAACCTTGTCATCCTCGATGACGCACATGATTTGCAACTTGTTGATGCCATAGCCGACTGGAACGAGTTTGAAGGCACCCCATAACAGACCGACCATCTCGATGGTGCGGACACACTTTTCCATTTCTTTCATATCGGTCTCGTCATCCTAAGGATTTACGTCGAGCAGGACGGACGATTTGGCAATGACGGCGGGTTTCTTTGATTTCTTGGTAGAGTAGGTGGCTTCGGCTTCTTCTTCTTCGTCGTCTGATCCGAATAGATTTACGTCTATATTGGGTAAACAGAGATTTTTAAATTTAGATGCCAATTGGCAAGAACAGTGACATTCGAACTTACCATCATCGTCTTCAGCTACTGTGGGCTTGGCGCCAGCAGTTTGTGGAAGTGCCTGACCGCCCCATGCGGCTCTTTCGGCGGAGGTAAAGGACGCAATGTGTTATACCAACTGCGGACCACTAGTTTGAAGTGGTCCTTGGATGAGAATACCATCGGGTTGTGATTTTTGATTACCAAAGTTTGGGTGGCACCTACTGTTTGAAAGTTCTGCTGCTGCTGTTGTTGGTGCTGCTGCTGCTGATGGTGTTGCGGCAGACCTGCAGCCGAGGTTATCGTTTTTGTATTTGTTTGTTCTTAAAAGGAAAACAAAATTTTGTGCTGCATTCTAAATCTCTGAATACGAACACTTATTTATTTTTTTAATTAAAACTATTCAATTTAAATGCATAGTTGAACTAAGAAATTGCAAGTATTATTTTCAAACATTAAGCAAAACAGAAAAACAAAAGGAGCGAACCTAAAATGGACTTCAAAGTTCTAAATGAGCGAGTATTATTAATTCTAAATAATTTTTCAGAGCATTTCTTCTTAAATTATTATCAATTAAATTAATAAAGTATTTAAAAATGACAATCTGCGTCGCCGCTTGTAACTGTACCATTTTTCATTTACTTTTATGACACCATTACTTCAAAAAATACAATTCATCTAGAGTCTAACAGAGCTCCTAGATTTTAAATAAACTATCCTACAAATTTTCTGATATTGGATTCTTTGTTTTTTGTTTTAACTTATTTATAAATAAAATGCACGACTGGGTGGTGAATTTTTTTTGAAAATTTGAATACACAATTCTATTTAAATTTTTGAAGAGCCTTCGTAAAAAAAATGATTAAAATCGGTGGTACCGTTTTTGAGAAAATCAAAAACAAAAAAAATGGTTCCATGGGGGTTACCCTCAATAACCATTTTTCGGAAAATTTTGTTCAACCATTACCTAGCTTTAACTTAATGAAATTTTTTTGTGTTTTTATTTTTTAAATCTGTCCAACAGTTTTTATGAAAAAAAAATATTTATAAAATTTCGAAAAAAATTCGTATGGCAGGTACCGTTATTTTTGGTCTTAAAAAAAAGAAAAAAACATGTGGGGGGAAAAAATCAGAACCCCTATCTACCAACTTTAAAGAAAATCGGCCGAGCCGTTTGGGCTGTAGTCGAACCGACAGAATTGCCAGACCCACTTTTTTAGTCTTCGCTATCATCGTAATGTCAACTTTGATCAAAATCTGAGTTCGATTTTTTTTACGAATGCATAACTTGCCTTATAGTACCTAAAGTCGCAAGTAAAAATTACTTAAGCACTCCGGAACTTAATCTAACTTTACTTTTGATGTAGTACCCCTTGGCATAATGGTTAGTGCGTTGGACTGTCATGCGGAAGGTCTTGAGTTCGATTCTCAGCCGCTGCAAGAAAGTTTTTTTCAGGGGTGTACTGCCTCTTGCGAGGAATTGACAAATCCTCCAAGAGTATCTCTTGTCATGGAAAGTGCTGCTCCTTAGCCGTTCGGAATCGGCAGAAAATTGTAGGTCCCCTCCGTTTCTGGTAACACGCACACAGGAATGGTTGAGAGTTGTAAGTCACTAGGTCATGGTTCACTTCGAGCTGTTGCACCACCAAATTTAATTTTTTAATTTTTTTTTTGATGTTGATGGTGCAATGTTTTTCGTCATTTTACATATGAGTGTGTATAGCGTTGGGAAATTCTGAATAAAAAAGTAAACTAGAGTCAAGTACGAAGCAATTAAAATCGTCAGAAAGAGGGCAAATACGGCTGGTTTAACTCGGTAAACGAATAGATTTGCCTCTTGTCCCTCGTAGAGCAAAAAGTCGGGTTCCCGCACATCTGGTTTTGACGTTTTTAAAATACTTTTCAAAAGCATTCTTAAGGTCGTTATTATGTTGTAAGGATTTTATATTTCGCCCTCTTCTACATTGTAGATATAACGAGCAAGTGTTTCAGCTATTACTTTGGTATTTCTTTGGGTACTTGAGAGGATTTTGTTCTGATCGTCTTTAAATGTGGTCGTTCGGACGGGTTCTTTTGGCGATTTTAGACTGGATAGAGTGAAAGCTGGTAATCTTTTCATACTGAAACGCTCATCCTCCCATGCACATCGGCTAAATTGATTTTCTGTACACCATCCACTGTTATATTGTTTTGCTGTTGTCCAACAGATTTAATAATTAATAGTTTGTAGAAGTTGTTCATTGCGGTTCTTTCTTTTGGTGGTTTTGAGACATGCATATACATGGCACCACTTTCTGTATTCAAAGCTTGTGTAATTGTGTCCAAACAGAAAAAGTCAACATATTAAATTACAGAATTTACCCATGAAATTGAAAGCTCAAAATGAAAGACAATAAACAAACTTACCCATAAGATAAAAGTCCTTTTTCCACTTTGAAACATTCAGATTTTGCACAGTTTCCATATTCTATTTCTTCTAAGCCCATTGCGGCTAATGTATCACGATCTCTTGGTATGTAGTCTTTATTACCATTGGCACGACTTCTTCGTTCTAGTTTTTCTTTCCTTCTTCTGCTTCGAAGTCCTAAAAAAAAACAAGTAGAATTGATATTTCTATTGAATTTTTTTCAATTCGAACCCTCACCAATGCTATCTTCATCACTATTCTCTGCAGATTAATCCTCTGACATATCCATTACATCTTCGTGCCGATATCTTTTAATTTGGGTCCTTCTTCTAGGCTCTGATAGAACTAAATTCTCTTCTTCATCTCGCTCGCATGCATCTGGATCAATATCTGCTCTCTTTGCCCATTTTGTCCAGAAATCTGGATCATAGACTTTAATATCAGATCTGTTGCCTGAAGCAGCAAATGAAGCCTTCGAAAATGTTGAACCTTTTTCTGATTCCATCGATATATTTATATTCTTCGCAGAACTTATCTCCTGCATTATCGTCCATGACAGCTCCATAGGCTCCCTTTTTAAGTAAATTTTCAATTTCTTTCTTGGAAAGTTGTCTATTACTACTGTCTTTGCCTTGGGAAGTATTCATCGATTGAAGAATGGCTTTATCCAGACCCAATTTGAGTGAAGCTTTATCGAACATCTCTCTTTCGTAGGTGTTACGACAGAGAAGACGATAGATCTTTACCATCTTTTGCTTTTTCTTTTGTTTAGATGCGATGTTATTATAATGAATGGCAACTTTGTATTCACTTCTATTTCACCGGATTTTATATTCTTGGTTGGCGCAAGCTCTCCTTGAATAATTGGAATTTTGCTTTGTTTGTTTACTGCATGACTGGCACCTGTTACAACTGTTTGATAGCCATTGGCTGATATCATGTTGAGAAGTTCTGATAGGGCTTGCTTGCTGGGCAGCTTTCGTTGCGTCGCTGGATATTGTTATATCGGATATAACCTGGTCTAGATCTTCGTTGTAAGTAGAGAAGTAAACAGGTATTGATGAAACCTGAGCCAACATTGCTTGCTCAAGTAGAATTAAATGCTCTTTGTCCTCAGCTGATAGTGATGCAATGTTGTTTGGCAATAGGATAACCAGGCCGCCTGCTTTTTGACGAATTTCTCTCAATTGATCTATTGTCATGTCTTGAAACTTTGTCACCACACAATGCCTTGACGTTCCCCATGAATACAAAGATTTTGCTTCCAATGTTAATGCAGATGCTCGACAACCATAGGGGACACCATTAACGTCAAATTGGGAAATCCGCTGGACCGTAAATTCACTGGATGCCAAGACAGGATTCGAGGAACAAATTATGAGAATTGGTAAAGTAATTAGAAGATAATAGGAAAGGCCACCACCGAATATGTCCGCAAAATTATCAGCTTCTTCGAACATTGTGGAATTGAGGTATTTTTGTAGTTTGGAAGAGTTTTTATTTCAGAAATTTATTAAAACTTATTGTGGAAATTTTACGGCACCAGAAAAGAGAAGAAATTTTATGGCATTATGGCAGACGGCGATTACCCCGTCACATACATCGCACCGAATTGATTTTACTGTAAAGTGAAAAAATCGCCCGTACAATGACTTTTATTAACAAAACTATATCCTAAACGATGTATAATTATATGAACTAACGTTCAATTATACTTTTTCACACTTCCTATATGGTTTTTAACCAAAATTTCAATACTTCCATTGACACTACTTGTGAAATTTTGCACACACAATAAAAAAAAAGAATATGTAGCAAAAAACTTGTGCGGGGAAAAAACACCTTCGGTATTTTGCAATCGAAATTTACGCGATCAATTTATGATTTGCACACGAAATTTTATCGGGTATCGACGGGGGAAACTTTGATGTGCATTTTTATGGGCAATTTATTTAATTTAGTTGAGAAAATTACGCTAAAATCAGTGAAAAACTTGTTTACTAATTAGAAGCAGCGACCCGCACTTTTGTTTTTTTATGACATTTGTTTTTTTTTATCGATTTGTTTACTTGTCAACAATTTCACCTTGGGCTAAAATGTCTATATTCCGTGGTCAATGTTGGGCACTATACGCATTGAATTTCTAGGGTGCGCTTCTACTTTTGCTTGGAATTTCTTAGTTTTTAACAGAAATATACATAAATATTAAGGAATTTGTATCCGAAAAGCAATAAAATTAATATTTAATATAGTTTTTATTGATAAAGAGATAAAAAAAGCAAAATTAATATAAAAATATTTGTATTTTAAAATTTTTGAATTTAACGGATTCCTCTTTTGAATATTCAAACGCACTTATTCAACTTTTTTGCGCATTGAGCAAAAACCCACAAAATTTGAACAAAGCTGTGTTTGTTCCCATTTAAAATGCATGGGGCAACTAACACATCTTTGGACTGTGGGTTTTTTCCTCTCAATTCAGCTTGTAGGGTTAAAGAGAGCAAACCCCCGAAGTCGTGACTCTAGGTAATATATTTCCTCTATGGTACGCAGATCGGGAAAAATTTTGTCTCCCATACATTTTTTTTCCTGGGACAAATTTTGTCTCGGATATTTTTCCGAGCAGTACGCAGGTCGCGCGCAAAATTCATACTATTGTGAATTGCTCTACAAAATGTCTCCACTAAATTTTGCCAGGAAAAAGAATGATACAAGCATTATTTTGCGGGACAAATTTTGACAGCCGAAAGTGATTTTGGTCAATAATGGTTTTATGTAAAAGGTGCTAATGCTTGTCTTGAGAGCATCAAGAGCAGATTCCAAAAAGGTATGAACGACTTTTGTAAGACTACGCGTTCCAGAGATACACTAAAAAACACAGTAAATTAGATTTCATCTCTCCAACTTCAAACTTTTGCGCGAGATTTGGAAAAGTTTTGTAGCGATTAAAATTGTAGAGATAAAATTTGTCTTGTCACGATATGCGTACTAGACAAAAATTGTTAAAAGTTCCGGGCAGAATACAACATCCATATGAAATCTACTGAAAGATGGAAACGCAGTCTACATAACATTATGTCAATTTTAATTCTAAGAGAACTAACAAATGTCATTGTGCGAAAGGGACGCTGCAATTTGTTTTATATTTGAAAATTAAAAATTTTGATTAGTGTCAGTTGAGCAGATATAAAACATTTTAAAATTTATTTACTTTTCTCACAATTATAACAAAAAAAATATCAATAACACAACGTTTTGTTTTACAACTTTTCAAAAAAGTTATTAAGTAGTATTATGAATATAACGGAAGATGATTGTGCGGTTAAAATTGCTGTTCGAGAGCGTCCACTTCGTGAAATCTATAAAAACAATGAAGTTGAAAGTGCAATAAACTACCATTCTTCAAACTCTAATGTAAAAAAAAACAGAAGTCTCGCTCAATTGAAATAAACTTAATTTTATTGTTTTGATTCTAATTTAGATTCTTATTGTTGATGAACGTATTTTTGCCTTCGATCATGTCCTGTCACCGAGTATATCTCAAGAGGAACTCTTCAATTCGTTGGTTATGCCGCTGGTTCGTAAAGTTCTTCAAGGATTTCATTGCACGGCACTTGCCTATGGCCAAACTGGGACAGGAAAATCATTTACAATGGGACTGAATCCAGAGGTAGTTTAATTATTCGATGATTATTTTTATTCATTTAATATAAGATATATATTTGCTTTCTAGAGCATAGAAGGCGTTAACGTTGGAATGATTCCTCGCTGTGTTCAGGCAATTCTGGACAATAAAACGCGGGATAGTGATATTATCAAATATGAAATATCAGCTTCGTTTATTGAAATTTACAGCGAAAAAGTGTTCGATTTACTGGGTGATAACCCTTCTGAGCCAATTATCGCAAGAGGTTAGTTGTTTTTATTATTTATTCTTTTACTAATTTAAGTAAGTTATGTTTTGCATTAATAGAGTCGTAACGTCCTTAAAGCATGAGATAAAAGGATGTAATCTAAAGTATAATAAAAACATACAAAATTCCACTTACTACTTTCATAAAGTCTTCTTGCTTACATTTTGCGTATTTTTTTGAGAGATCGCAACTCGATTTTTTGAACCTAGTACATACAAATTAAGAGAACTATCGAATCCATTGGCGAAGTCATACAGTTATTTGTGACGCGTGTCTTAAAATTTAGTAAATTACCTTTATTCATAACGAAAAATGATTCATAACAATTGAATACGATCTTGACCATACGATGAACTCGAGAAGTTTCAGATAAAATGGAACCTGTCGGACAAATTCTGAACACTCACATTTGGGAGTATTAGTTAAAAAATAAATCAAAGACTTCATATAGCTCTAAGTTACGTCAAATTACACGATATCGATGGCTTATTCAGTGATCCAATAATGTCAGCGTTTTCGTGAGAATTAAATAAATTTTCGAAAATGCTTTTCAATTTTTTAAATCCACATTTAATGGTTCGAATTTGTTGCAAAGAACTCATCGAAACTCACATTTCACTACGTTTCAGCTTCTAATTAATGATTTGAGAAGTCTTACGAAAATACGGTCATTGGTATAATGGCATCTAGCGACATCAGATCAAGAAATATCTCGAAGATTGAAAGCTTGATATTGAACGGCAATACGACTTTCTCGGCGATCGTTCCACTGGTGATCGGATGGCATATCTCACCGAAGAGTGAAACAAATCTTTGCATTGTTTTGGAGAAAGTAAGACTATTGCGCTTGATATTTCCAAGGTATTTGATAGAGTTTGGCACCAGGATTACTTATCGAAAATGCGTGCTTTTGGTATCTTATTCTTTGGATTAGAAATTACCATCTAGATCGTTTAATAGATGTTATATTGGACGGTTTCAAGTCTGATCCGTACAAAATAAATGCTGGTGTTTCCCAGGGCTCCCTTGTCTCCGACTCTCTCATTTCTATAAATGATCTCTAGTCTGAAACATCTAATCCACTTTATTCTTTTGTCGAAGACTCTACTCTCAGCTTCTCAAACTCATTCTCAAATTCACGTCTATTTTCTTCGGAAGTGGAATTGCAACGGTATCGTATGATTAGCTCATTAAACTCTGATCTTAACAGCATTTTTAAATGGGGTATACAAAATCGTATGGAGTTTAATGTTTCGAAAACTCAATGCTGTCTTTTGTCGTTGAAGTAAAATACGCCTCTTTTTAATTGCCCATGAATGCCATTTGCATCGAAGAAGCTAAAAAGCTCTGAGTACTCGTGTTAACGACAATCTTCGTTGGAATGGCTACATTCTCGAAATCACCAAAAACCCTGATAAATGCTTAGGATTTCTATATCGATGTAACACATTTTTCACCCCCTCTGATCTGTATACAGTTATTATAAGGCGCTTATAAATACTCGAGTATTACTCACATCTTTCGGCAGGTGCAGAACAAAATTCTCTCCATTTATTGGATAGAATCCAGAACAGAGCCAAAAAACTTATAGAAGACATATCAATTACGGAAACTTTTGTCTCTCTTGAACACAGTCGACACACGTTTCTTGTCTTTAATTATCTTATCGTTTTTTCAAACAACAATGTTCAAATGAAAAAGCCAGTTGCATCCCTCCCCTAAATGATTTTGCAGGAATACTCGTCTAGATATTAATGCAGAAGCAGATCAGTTTACCATTGAGCCTAACTTCTGACGTACGAATAAAGAGATTCTTTCTCTAGCCGCACTACTAGAATGTGGAATAATTTGCACTTCTCGATTTGTCGCCCGCATTGTAAGGTACAAGATTTCAACATCAATGGCGTCAACATCTCCTATTTTCCTAAATGCTCTCACTTTGTTACACAATAACATTATAAGGGTAGTCAAAATCGCTTGAGTGCTTGCAAATTACAAAAAAATAAAATGCACGACTGGATCGCACGAACTTGCTCTTATGTAAAAGTACTTTGGAATTTAAGATACATTTTATAAATATAAAACAAGGATTTAATGAGATAATAATGTTCAAATGCATAAAATTGCCGTCTGGTTTCCAGAAAGCTATGAATTTATGCAAATAAACTTTAAAAAATCGTTTTATTATTAAATACATTTTTTATTTAAGAAATTTCTCTAAAAGTTTTCAAGAAAAAAATGTGGGATGCGAATTTTAAGTATTAAATAATATTGATTTTAGGAAATAATTTCAAAAAATAATCGTTCATAGGTTTTGAAGATATTGATTTAATTTTTTTTTTTTTTTTTCAAAAAAACCCAACAAATATTTTTTCGAATATTTTTATGTACAATATTATTTTAAACTTAAGGGGACTTCTGCTGAAAATTTTGGTCTAAAATCCTTAGAGCCGTTAATGAGAAAGTCGAAAATAAAAAAAAAGGGTCTATGGCAGGTACCCCTAATAACATTTCCCCCCAAATTTTTTTTTTGACCAAAATATAGTCCATATCCATAATATCACACTTAATTTTTTTTATCAAAATCGTTAGAGCCGTTTTCGAGATAAATAAGATTTTGCATTACGGGTGTATGGGGGGTACCCTTAGTTTTGGAGCTAAAAAAAAATTTCAATTTTTCCTCTAGGGAATCACCGAAGACTCTTAACTACCGAGATTGAAAGAAATAGGTCCAGTGGTTTAGGCTGTAGTGAGAGGTACAGACACACTGAAACATGTTTTTTGTGTACTAAATTTTCCTTAAAATTTTTATAAAAAAAATTGATATGCAAATTGTTAGTATTTAATAAAATACATTTTAAAACGTAATTTAAAAATTTAATCGTGCATCGGTTTTCAAGATATTGAATTTTCAAAAAAAAAATTGTATTATTTTTTAAAAAATCCAAAAACTATTTTTTCGAAAAAATTTTTAGTTTATATTTTTTCAAATGCAAAGCAGCTCCTGCATAAAAATTTTGGTTAAAATCGTTAGAGCCGTTGGTGAGAAATTCGAAAATCAAAAAAACCGTTCTATGACAGGTACCCCTAATAACATTTCCCCCCAAAGTTTTTTTTCACCAAAATATAGTCCATATCCATAATATCACACTTAATTTTTTTTATCAAAATCGTTAGAGCCGTTTTCGAGATAAATAAGATTTTGCATTACGGGTGTATGGGGGGTACCGTTAGTTTTGGAGCTAAGAAAAAAATTTCAATTTCTCCTCTAGGGAATCACCGAAGACCCTTAACTACCGAGTTTGAAGAAAATACCTCCTGTAGTTCGAGGTACAGACATGCAGACATACAGACATACAGACGGAATTGTCGGACCCACTTTTTTCGTCTTCGCTATCATCGTAATGTCAACTTTGATCAAAATCTCGAGTTCGATTTTTTTTCCAAATGCAGAACTTGCCCTATAGTACCTATATCGCAAGTAAAAATATTGTAATAGCAATTGATCACCATTCAAAGTACAAGGACCACATCAAACATAGCATTTTTTTGGTGTAGTTGAATCTCTATTCGTAGTATCTCATTAACAAATTAACTTGTTGACGATTTTTCAAACAAAATAAGGGTCAACCTCAAATTTAGGAAGCAAGCCATTCTTTAGATCATCCATCAAATGTATTTTTAAACGGTAGTCCGACATATGACAAATGTTCCGATCCGTAGGCACAATGAAATACTTCGGACTTAATGCATTTTGGTGAAGTCTAAAATTAGTAGTACTTCTATTATGTATAACCTTTAAGAAAAAATAACCTTTTTAAACGTTCTCTGTAATACTGAAGGTATGACCTATGACCAATAATTTGAGTATTCGAATGATTTGAGTGAAGAATCGAGATATCTCGAGATATTGTCTGAATCTATTATAATCGATTATATCATTAAATGGGCACACCACTAACTGAAACATTTTTTATGCATTCCCATAAGAACTTTGCTGATGATTATTTTTCTGTTGAAGCCCTTAAAATTTCGTATCACACCTTAAATCATTGGCTCTTAGGCAGCTGTCATTTTTGGTGGGAAAAAACAAGCTTAATAGACTTAAAGACAAAAAACAGGACTTTTCGTTTTTGATTAAAAAAATACCTTGTTCCATTCTTTCACCCAATTTTCAAAGAAGTCAGTTACCATCCATAACTTTTTATGTAGCAAAAACTTTACTCCTTGTAAACATCGTACCTGATCGCTTTTGCCGATCAAAAGAATTTTAAGTTTTTCTTTTCCACTCATATTTGTTGCGATCTTACATGTTAATCCCTCCTTAGTATGGTTGCCACCGTAATATTTCTCGCCTTTAAACGACAAGGTTTTGTTTGGTAGACATTTAAAAACAAACAGGTTTCGTATGCATTAAAGATGTCATCTTCACTGTTCGGTTAATTTTGATAGAACATTTTGTTTCCAAAGCTCGCAGTCTTCTTTATTAATTGAAAAAAAAAATATCGGACATACAACATTTTGTAAGTACAATTTCTTTTTACTTTGAACTTACCTTCTTTGAATTTATCAAGTCAATCCGTACTTGCAGTAAAATCAGGAATTCTACTTTATGATTCTTCTTGAAATTGGGAGGTTTTTATTTCTGATTTCCGTAAACCATTTTCGTTTCATGAAGTTTCAGAATTTTTTTTAAAAAATTTTTCTGTTCTTCAGTATAGTGAAAGTTTACTTTGAGGTAAACCATATTTTTTATGGAAATATTTTTCTTTTTTAACACCGCCCTTAACTTCATTGATGACCTTTAGTTATTTGTTCAAAAGTAAGATGCTTTAATTTTCTTCCTGACAATTAAAATTCGAATTACATAAATAGAGATATTTTAGTTACAACAGTTCGAAATGTGGAGGGTAAAATTCAAGAAACTAAAAGGCAATGTTCTCAATAAACTTTAGAGAAATTCGACATTAAGAACTTCGAGTTGTGGTTCAACTGTATATCATTATCATTAGATTTATAGATTTAAAAAACAAAAGTATTTTCCAAAAATTCAATGAGTCCTATCCTACCTTTTTCTCATTAAGGTAGATTTGGTAGATTTGTGAAGTTTTACTTCTCGTGAATGATCTTTTTCTGGGAACATTATTTCGTCATTTTACATAAAAAATTTCATACAGTAAGTTGCCGGGGAATAGCGCGAAAAATTTAAGGATTTGTTTATTAAAATTAAACACATTTTTTTTGGAAGGTCTAATGCAACGAATAAGAGGTAGCTTAATGTTCTTGTAAGCACTGTGCACAAATATCCCGATATTGCTTTGGGGTATTTAAAACGCAGTAAAGAATAAGTCGAGAACATTTGGAAGCAAATCCAGAATGATTTTAATAGCATTGGACCACCCGTTAGGTTTGGGTTTGAATGGAAAAGGGGATTACTTTACTAAATTGAAAGTGTTAAGTATGTAGTGATAAAAAAGTCTGTTAGAAAGATCTCGGAAAGCATTAAATCCAAAAACTTCACTAGTCCCGTTTGTCACTTCTCATAATTGGAAGAGTCTGCGGAAGGTCATTGTGATTCCTTACGTTTTATATTGCCTTCCTCTTCTAAAAAAAAACGAAAGTTGCAATATTTTTGGAAAGAACCAAACGAAAATATAGAATAGTTTGGGTGAAGACCAGAAAAAAGTTTACACCACAGAGAAGGAGCTCGAAAAAATTTTCGATACCTAAATTGAAAGAGATGGCACGCAGCATACAGAAAAATAAAAAGTCGCGCAAAAGTAAAAAAATCTATTCAGTTTCTTGAAAAAAGATTTAAATCTTCAAGAAAAACTTCAGATTGGTGCGAAGCTGTTACAAAAATAAAAAATCACCAAATTGAAATCCATGGTAGTGTTGAAAAAGTCCAATGCTGTTTACTATTTTCAATTAATACTTTGTACCTTTTCCCAATCAACTGTTTTTATTTGAAAAAAAAAAAAAAAACATTTTGTGGTGTAAAATAACTTGAAAACAATTATAATAATAAGAAGGTTGCTATGACTTTTTCGTGGGAAAAAATATTTTTTGGGAGAAAAAGTACTTCAAAAATATCCCTACAAGTTGCACGACACTGCAGAACAATGTTTATTTAATCAATTTTCGCATTTAAACACACGTTGTCCGGGTAACAACGAACACCAAAATTTCCGAGCTCTTTCGAATTTGTACGTTCTTTATTCGTTGTTCGGTTTTATCGTTTATATTCTCGTTGCTCCGCGTACGAGCAACAACGACAACACCGAAAGTCTAAATACAGCTTTAAATTGGCGATAAGGCCAATCGTTCTAACGACTTTTGAGTTTATTTTCATAAGTTCATATTTAATCAAAAATATTTAAGAAGGTGTTTTAGCTACTTAGAAACGAATTTTCATCTTCTTTAAGACCTTTAACATCTACAGGTGTTTTGTAATAAAATCTTTAAAAATTCAAGCAATAATAACAATTATAAGAGCATGTTCTTGCGATATATTTAATTTTAGCTTCATTATTTTTTATTAGGACGGCAGTGCACATTTTTAATGGCATAATAATAGTTTAACGAATTCTACATCATCTTAATTAAAATTTTGACTTTTAATATATTACCTATAAAGAAGGTAATAAAAAACTAAAAACTTAGAAACCATAACCTTAATTTTTATCTCCGATTAGAATATCAATTGAATCATTTAATTTTAACTAACAAAAAAAAAAAAAAACTCTCGCTGCGGACAGGATTCGAACCTGTGCGGGTAGAACCCAATGGATTTCAAGTCCATCTCCTTAACCACTCGGACACCGCAGCTCTTATAATTTGTCCGCCAAATTGTGGTTACTTGCTTTTATCTGCATCACATTTTGACTAGACTTACTGAGAACATTTAGCTTTTTATTAATGTGTACATGTAATGTATAAAATATAAAAAAGTAATGCATACTATATATATGTACATAGCATTTATTTTAACTAAAAAGAACATTTTCTTAAATGATACTTTAATCTTTTTAACTCTAGGTTACAAATTCACTGGTGGAACTAAAAAAAGTATTGAAACCATTAAAGATGGTTATAATTTGCTTCATCAAGGCACCAAAAACCGTCATGTTCGTCCAACAAAAATGAATGCTCAAAGCTCTAGATCTCATGCCATCTTCACCATCTACGTACGAAATGAAATTCAAAATAAAATTACTCAATCTTGTCTGAATTTAGTTGATCTGGCGGGATCGGAAGGTGTTCGGCGTACAGGTCATCAAGGTGTTGCACTTTCAGAAGGAGTCCACATCAATCAAGGTCTACTATCGATCGGAAAAGTTTTACAAGCAATAACACATGGTTACAAAGTTATTCCTTATCGTGATAGTGTCTTAAGTTCCGTACTTCAAGGTGGGAGTTTCAAAATTTTAATTTCTTATCAATCGTAATTAAAATGTATGTATTTTTAAATTTTTAGATTCATTAAATCCAAATTCATATTTCACTTTGTTGGCTTGCATAAGCCCGCATCGGGAGGACTTAAGTGAAACGCTCTCCACCATTAGATTTGCCCAAAACGCAAAAAACCTAAGACACAATCCGCAAATTAACTCCAAATTGATGGAGTTAAAAGTAAGTTTTTTTTTGTAAAAAATGAGATTATTTTGTTTAATCAATTCAAAAGAAGCTTATAAACTTAATAATTAAATTTAAACTAAAAAAATCAATTATTTAGAAATCAAAAACGCCATACAAAACGAATCCACTTCGAACAAAAAATGCATCAGCAACACCACAAACATGCAAAAGACCACTGTCCCTTGCTAACACTAGGTCGAGTGGGGGGAAAATAATTCCCACATATCATGGGAATACATTTTGTACACCAAATAAAAAAAGAAAAACTGAAAATCCAGTTTTTAATCATACTGTTGTTGGTCTGACTCCTAAAGAAAAGCAAAAGTAAGACCATACAAATTTTGTTTTAGTATTTGACATCGTTTAATCTTGTTCATGTTTTTTTTTATTATTAGAATTGGAAGTGTTAAAATGCCCATTTCAAAAGTTGTTCCATTCTCTTATGAACCATCAATACGGGAATCAATTAATTCCGATCCGTTTAGTGATTTAGATCTTCTTGACTCTCGCGGATCTTTATTAAGTCTTAATATATCATCCTCTACAACAATTGACGCACATGGAACTAATAAACCATCAAGGTGAATTAAAAGAATATCCGTAAATAAACCATTGTTAACAATAAATTATTGTGTTTTTTTGTTTGCAGTACTTATAGCCCGATTGTAAGAAAATGTATGGCTGAAGTCGAAAGTACTTTTAAATCAAGCATGTCACAGTTTTTGGAATCGTTTAAAAACAGTCAATCTGTTCAGAAACCTCTATTTAATTCATCACCATTGAGTTGCGAACGAGACAAAATACGAACAATAATTCGACAAGAATTGTTTTCTCTTGCTGCCGAAAAAAAGAGCGAAGAAATTAAAAAAATCGATAATGGTGTCAATCGGGAATTGGTAAGATTGACAAAGAAACATACAAATTTAAGTACAAATTAATTTACATGAATTGATAAATACTTACAGTTCTCTGATGAAAGCAGTCCTATTTTCAAAATTCCTGTTGTTCCCGACATAAAACAGAATTGCGACCCTTGCTGCAGTCAGCCAATAGATTTCAACTCAACTGAAAATGAAAACTTTTTAAGCATAGAAGAAACCATTCTACCAGCAAAACCTTTGCGAAGATCTCGAAGGCTTTCGACAAGGGCACAATCATTAAGTGTAGATGATTCTGTTTCTGTTCCTAAACGTAGAAGTGCAAGACATTCAATAAAAAGTCTTAACGATGCAAGACGTCGAAGCATTCGTTTAATGTCGCACAGAGAAGAAGATGAATCAAAATCAAAAGAATCAGAAGTAGAAACCTACAAATTAACGACTTCGAAAAAAGTCAATAAAGCAAAGAAAACCGCTGGATCTTTGATCCAAAATCCCACCATAGCTGGTTATTTTGAAAAGAAAGAAAATAAAATATCTACAAATTTAAAAACCAATCTAGCCAAACATCAAAAAGCCATTTTAGAAATGTTGAATACTGCTTCAATGAAAGAATTGCAATATTTACCTCAAATTGGCTTGAAGACAGCTTTTCAAATTGTTACACAAAGGTAAATTTTCGGATAGGAATAATGCGGAATTAACAATAACATGTTCCAATAATTTTCAGAACACTTCATGGCAAATTCAAAAGTTTCACACAAGTTAGTAAGTTGCCTATTTGGAGGGGGAAAGCCTGGGAACGTTTTAAAGAGGTAAACTTTGTATATAATATGCCATTGAAAATCTTAAAGTATTTTTGTTTTATTTTTGTTTTAGGCTAATAGTATAAGCTGAGGAGATGACTTTTAATCAATTGATTTTAAAGAAAATATTTTCATTTATACTTGTTATATTGGTATTGATACATTAATGTACATAATTAAGCAATATAAAATTTCATTTGTAGTTCTACGTTCAGTTTTTTAATATATTCTTATATAAACGTGCTAAAATGATGTCCTTATTTTGAGGTTATGTTACAACGAAACATTTTTTTATTAAAAAAAACGTAGCGGAATCAGAAATAACTAGTTTGATTTTTTAAGATTAATTAATTCTTTAACTAAAAAATATTTCTACTTGCAACATATAGGTACGAGTACTATATGGCAAGTTATGCATTCGTAAAAATAATCGAACCCGAGATTTTGATCACACTTGAGATTAGAGCCTTGGCCAAAAGTCTTAGGCACCCTTAATTTTACGTTCTATGCTCTTAGATACTTTCGCGATGTGCCGAACAAAATACGAACTTGCTTAAAAACCGTAAGATAAAGTCAATTCAACTGACTGTTGACGTAACGGAAAATGCATGGCTCTCGGCGGAGTTGGGAAAATGTTCATTTGTGATGATCGTATGGACTCAAAAAAGTACATTAACGTGATGGAAAACAGGCTTATAATATTCTGTGGTCAGTCGAGTCCAAGATTTTGTTATATGCTGGAAAGGGATCTCGTCAATATGTAAGAAGGCCTCCAAACACAGAATATTATTCACGCTTCACAGCCAAGACAATAACACATGGAGGATCCAGCATAATTGTTTGGTCATGTTTTTCCTTCTATGGCGTTGGTCCCATATACTAGATTCGAGGCATTATGGATCAGCATACTTATGTGAAGATCATAGAAGAATTTATGTTCCCATATGCTGACGATGAAATGCCACTGAAATGGGTGTTTCAACAAGACAACGAACCAAAGCATACAAGTAAACTTGAAGCAGTAGTTCCAAAAATTGGATCTTCGATCGGAGTTGGTGATAGCTTTTTTCGGTATTCGTAGAAGTCTCCAACTACGATGGAATTGATAACCATTCGTGAATAAGGCATTTCCTATAAAAATACATATAATTAAAAAAAATATTGTCACTATCTTTATTAGTTACAGAGTTAAAATTTTTACAAGCAGTGTTGAGCGCCTATGCTTCGCTCCTCTCTAAAAATTTGAGTAAATGACTTGTTATCTTGAATACATACTTAATATTTAAAGTAAATAACACACGTATAATACATTAAAAACAAATCTTAGATTAATATCAACCAATACAAATATAAATATATTCAACAACTTGCAAAACAATCATTCTTCTATATATATTCAAGCTTAATTACATCAATGACAACATCACGAATCCTAGAAAGTGTTTCAGGGACTTTGTTTTCAAAAGCCTTTTTCGTAAATTCCATATCGCCGGCTTCCATTCTTGCACTTATTTCATCCAAGTCGGGTACATCGTCAGGCTTTGCGGTTAATGTAGGTATCAGCATGAGTGCCATGCCCAATCCAAATGAACCGAACTTTTTCAATTGATCATCTAAAGCTGAACGTGGAAATAATACTAATGGATCAGAACCAAGTCTGAAACAAATGAAAAATATTGAAACCAAAAAATAAAACAATCATAAATATAGCCCACCTCAGCAAGAACTGACTCAGTTCAGAATAATAAACATCCAAAATTTCCTCATAATATACATCTCTAAATGACTTTGTTGTACAAGAAAAGATGTAGTAACTCAAATCACAAACCGGCGATGCAAATCTAGCTATCTGCCAATCAATTAATTTAATACCTACTGGTTTTTCATTCTAAGAACAATAAAATAAATTAACTTTAAAAGAATAGAAATAAATAGACTACCAACTTACCTCAAATTTAAATAAAATATTATTATTCCAACAATCGCCATGACAAACGACAGCATACGGTTCTGCTCTAGAGCCTTCAAGAAGTTCATTCAAATGATTGTAAAGCGGTTTTTTTCGAAAGAAAGATTTTAAAATCTCAAGGTATTCCTCATCACCTTCTTGCGATAATGCATCACAAGCAAGTTCATTTAGCCCATTCATATAATCTACAAAGAACTGATCACTCCTTTTGAAGATTTCTTCAATTTCTCTGAACTTTTTAAACTTTTCAGGACATTGATCCTTCAAAGCAAAAGACAACGCATGAAACTTTCCCAAAGCTTGCATTATCAATATAACAATATCTAATGATGGATCAATAAACCGATCATTCATGCGAAAACCCTTAACACCAAGATCTTCCATAAGAATGGCCTCTTCAAGATCATCGGTTAAACTCTTGTAGCATCTGGCGTGTTCTTTGAATCCGTCTTTTTCTGGATTGACGCCTTTGCTTTGTTGGAATTTCGCAAGAAGTGGTAAATACTACAATTAAAAAAAATATACATATATATATATATATATAAGTTAAATGTATAGAAATTTGCACGTGAATCAGACCTCATCATACATCAACGACTCTCTAAGGAAACAGGGTCGGGCGAAGAACTGATTACGCCTTAGAAGATTAGCTGGTGGAACTTTTATAAATATCGCCATCTTCTTTTGTTTGTTAGAATTTACACTTTCTTTTTCTTCATAAGATATAATTAAACGATGTACAATACCAATATAATTGTCTCCTTTCGATGACCCTTCTTCTATTTGAAGACTGTAATTCTTCGTAGGAATGTTATTATAGATAATTTCAACGAGGGCTGCTCGAACAGCATCATTAGGTAGCTTTTGTAATACTTCATCGTTCGTTGACATTGTCAAGTAAATGTGATCTCCGAAATAACTCGTTCTAATAAAACTACCTGGAGTAATTTAACAAAAGGATTATTTTAATTCAGAAATTAAACTTGTTTTGATATATCTAATAAAATATGTTCGTAATAACTACAGAATTGGCAAATTGTATTTCAAATATAAATAAAACTATTTTGTAACAGAAATTGGTAACTATTCAAATAAGTACAGGCAAAATATCTTTTTATATCAAACAAAAGTACTCGTATAACAGTCAATAAACAATAAACTAAAAAAAAAAAATGTATCGAATCAAAAAAATGTAATAGATTTATTTACTGGGCAAAAAACATGTGTACTCGTATCTATAGAATATACATATAGTAGTCCTATCACCTGATTGCCCCTATCTTACTCAAACCCGTGCAAGCAATTGAAGGGTTGTAAGTCTAAAGGGTCTAAGGCCCATTTGCTGATACAGCACATAAATACTTATGTTCCACATAAACTCTTATGTGACAGTTTACGTAGAGGAAAAAGTAGAACATAAGCGCTTAGGTTGAACATAAATATTTAAGTTTCGTTTCAGCAAATGGCCCTAAGTGCCAAAAAATCGAAAATCAATATTTTTATCAAAATACAATCTAAATGCCAAGCCTTATTATATCAAAATGGATTCAAGTGCCTATTTCTTTAAAAACTGTACACACACACAAATAAAGTTGTGGTTGAGCCTAGGTGCCAAGTGTGATTTTATTATGTTTTTCTCGTATATCTCGAAATTATAAAAATGGCACTTAGACCCTTTAGACTTACAACCCTTCAATTATCTAACTTTATCCTTATGTGACAGAATAAGCTGCTTCTTATTCTTAGTATATCTCAGGTTTGACTATACAAAGCCATTTGCAGTGTTGATAGGTGGCGCTGGAGTGACGTACTTGTCTTTATTCTTTCTTCGTTCGAAGATTATTAACTAAATATAAATATACATAACATTATAAATATATACATAATATACATTTCTTTCAATAAATAAAAACTGTAACCTCAAAATTGAGGGCTCAACCGAGATGAATGTCAAGTGCAGAACTTTTGAATTTTCAAAATCGTATCTACTAGTTAAACCACACGATGAAGGTTTACGAAAGTTTGATTTCAGCTTCAAGTTCTTTTAAATTTCTCATATAATGTTTGTACCTTGAGCCCTCAATCGTTTTTTGAAAAACCTGAACCTGAAACCTGAGTTAATTCTGTGTGAGACCTGGAGTCGCCCTGAACTCGCCTCGAGTGAGATTTCATATCTATTTATTTCTTTTGTTGTCGTTTATCGATTCGCATGTTGCATGTTATTGTTTATGTTTGCAATTAAAAGTGTGTTAATTATCTCCTCATCAGATAAAATATTCAGTAACAACACAAAATTGATTTTGTTCAATTTTAAAACTAATTAATAGCATATTTAAAGTTTTATCAGAACACAGAATTATTTGTTCGTTGCTTTTAGTTGTCAACAAAACAATTGACAGCCCTTGGGTATTTTTGAAAACTTAAGAAAACCTGGGTCAATCTTGGGTGAAGTTGAACTAACGAACCTATAATAACTTTATTTTTACTTGCGATATAGGTACTTTAGGGCAAGTTTTTTATTTGAAAAAAAAAAAAAAATCACGTTACGATGATAGAGAACACGAAAAATGTGGGTACAGCAATTCCCTCCGTTCGTTTGTATGTCTGCACCTCGACCAAGAGCCTAAGCTACTAATGAAGCGATTTTCTTCAAACTCTATACTTAAGGGTCTTCGGTGATTAGAATTTCAAAAATAAATGTTATTAGTGAAAAATGTTCAGAAGCACCAAATTGGTTTCTTAAAAGGCTGAAACAATTTAAAATCGTTAAAATAAGTTGTATGCAAAATTTTTAAAATTAAAATTTTTGATACGCCAATTTTAAGTTTTTACTACTTTGCAAATACAGTCGACGTCACTTATAACGACGTTGCTTATAACGACCAGCCGCTTTTAACGACCACTTTTCCTTCATTTGGTTGGTTTTCATACAAAATGTACTAGTGTGTCGTCGTATATAACGTCGCCGGCTATAACGACTCGTTGGATATAACGACGAATTTATAACAAAAAATACTTTTCTGCCGCCGCTTATAACGAAAAAAAAACATATCGCTTTCGAAGTGAACGCTACAGTGCACTGTGGTTCCACCGTAGGCCAAAATTCTAAAAAAAATACTGTAGCGATTATTATATAAAACGGTTAAAATGAGCTGAGAACATTCCAAACTAATTAGAAATAGAAAAAGAAAAACCGTTAGATTTTTATCTTCAGAGTAATAACATTGCAAACACATGGCATTTGAGTTTTAGTGCTCTAAGAGCAAGTGCGACTGCATTTGTTTAATTAATTTTTTTCATCTGTTTGCGTTATTTTTTTTTATAATGGATATATTAGTGGAAGGTAAGATATTTGTTATTTATTTTTTATGATTCATTTTTCGACTAAGCATAAGAGTTTATAAATTGGGACTAAATAAAATAAAAATAAAAATAAATTAGCTTAATGTTATTTGTTTTAAACTTTTAACTGTTACGCCCCGTTACGCCCTCACAAAGTTATATATTACCAGAAAGGTAATTTCATGTACTTTTTAATGCACGTTGACTCAGCTGCGATTACTTGCGAATTCACTTGTAATTAATCTTTGAACCACCTAAAGTCTCATTTTTTGTAGTTTAGGGCTTTTAACTTCAGCATTGGTTAAATGCTGATGGAACCGAAAAAAATAGGTCCCATTCAATATTAGACGTCATTTCCAAGTCCTTAGATGACATTCCAAATGAATATTATAGAGTATTGGAAACTAGAATCGTATATGTTTGTAAAAAACTTACGTATTTCTGCAAAAAAAACTTGCCGAAAGAGATGCCTTCTTGTTAAAAATTATTCAGGGTGGCTTAATACAAAGGAAGTACTCGTATGTATCATTTCTGAAAATATCAATTATTTAATATCTTAATTTCAAATTTGTTTTTATTAAATTAAAGATCATAAGAATTAATTGAAAGAAAAAAAATTTCATCAAAATTCTAGGTGCCGTTTTCGAGAAAAATACGATTTTTGAAAAACAGTTTTTTTTAATTTTTAGGCATTTCTATGGTAGGTACCTTTAATTTTAGGTAAAGTAAATTTTTTTTCTCACATCTTGTAGATTATATTGCGAAACTTTTATTTATCAAGTTTAAAAAAAATCTAGCATGGGGTTTTCGAAATATGTATTGAGTTTAAAAAAAAAAAATTGAAGTTTTTTTTTAAATCCAATCAGTTTTTTTTTTTTTGAAAATTGGAGTACACAATTCTATTTATGGTTTTGGGGAGCTCTAGCGGTTGTACCGTTTGAGAAAATCAAAAACAAAAAAAAAAAAATGTTTATAAAATTTCGAAAAAAAATCGTATGGCAGGTCCCGTTATTTTGGGTCTTAAAAAAAAAAAGAAGAAAAATACGTGTGGGGTGAAAAAATTAAAAGTGATATCTACCAAGTTTAAAGAAAATCGGCTGAGCCGTTTAGCCTGCAGTCGAACAGACAGACAGACAGAATTGCGAGACCCACTTTTTTGGTCTTCGCTATCATCGTAATGTCAACTTTGATCGAAATCTCGAGTTCGATTTTTTTTACGAATGCATAACTTGCCTTATAGTACCTATAAATCGCAAGTAAAAAATTATATAAAACTATATTAAACCGATCTTCAACCCTTTTATCGAACGTATCTCAAAGTCGTGACGAGATAGTTTAAAACTGATTGCAGATTCAAAATCAGAGAGCTCAAAACATTTGAGCACCATTCGTTTTAAGATTTTATCAAGTGAGTTAGTAATTATGGCCGCCTTTGTTCGGGAGTGGAACCACTGTGCAGTGGTGGGAAATTATAAAAAGATAGAGTTAGAGTATTGGTCACATGCAAAATAACCGGCTCTATGAAAAGAAAGCTTTTAATAATCGGAAAATCGAAATTACTCCGTTGCTTCAAGAATCAGAATGTCAAATCTTTGCGCGTTTTTTAAAAAGCGAACAAAACTATAAAAACTATTGAATTACTGTGCAATTTTGTGTATTGCAATGCTTACAACGAAAACATTCGGCCCTAACGAGGTATCCGTTCGGAGCCGAAAATTCTCCGATTTTGTACGATTCGGGGGATTATTGCTTCGAGGTATTCTTCCGACATTATGTTAACGCACCCGGCAAACTGCGTTGAAGTGCGATCAGGTGTTTAATTTGTGAAATTTCTGACAGTTAAATGCGATTTTTTTGCCGATTTCGTCCGATACAAATTCATCGCGGAACAAATTGCGCCAACGCATTTTTGTATTATTATTCTTTCCAATAGGATACCTAGAAAGCAATTTAAACCTCCGACAAAGTAGGTATGCATTTGCATTGCGGACAATTATCCGCTCCGAACGGGTACCTCGCTAGGGCCGATTATAAGTCATCTCTCTGATCTTGAAAAAAGTTTAAAAAATTGATATTTAAAATAAATAAAAACAAAACAAACAAAATTAACTCATACAAATTTGAAAATTTATATAATGTACATTACATATATGTATGTATATTGTTGTATGTTTCTTTTAATTTTTTTTTTTGTTACGTCGGATAAAGCGACCGCCGGCTATAGCGACTAGTTTTGCTTGGTCCCTTGGTGGTCGTTATAAGCGGCGTCGACTGTACATACAAATCGAATTTCAAAAAAAAATGAGATTTTAAATTTTGAAAAAAAATTAAGTTTTACTGTGCAATGTTTTTAGAATCTCCTGTAAAAAAAATTATTTGAGTTTGTCATGCCGATGATGAGAAAGCCAAAAATTGAAAAAATGTTCCTATTGTTGCGAACAGAGCTTTATACTCCTACAGCGCCATCTGTTGGGAATTACATATCTGCTTTGTGAGGGAACAAAACAAAAAGCTCTTTTCCATCGCATCTAAATTTCCCCTAATTCCAAAGTACTAGAACATTCTACCCCCATAAGAATTTCCCCTTCTGGACAAGAACCTTCTAGAACAACTGGTTTGAGTATAAAAGGGAGTGTTCACGGTGAGCGGGACACAGTTTATTTTCGATTATGAAAGTGTGCAAAGCTGAACTAGTGGATTGTGGAAAGTGTAATTAAAGAAGTGGATTTAAGTTGGAATAAAAGTATTAGAGTTGATTATAAATTGAGATTTATTGTTTTGATTTGAAAAGTGTAAATAAAGAAGAAATATTAGAAACAGTAATAAGTTTTATTTAACGAACCTAGTAAAAATATTACATTGGTGTCAGAAAAGTGGAATAAAACTTATTGTGCAGTGAAGTGTGGAAAAAAAAAAATAGTAAAATAAAAAAATGAGCAAGTTACTAAAAGAGCTCAACTGTAATGAGCTGAAAAGTGAATTAGGCAAGCGAGAACTTTCTAGAGCAGGATCGAAAAATGAGCTTGTTCTGCGTTTGGCCGAATATTTGAAACAGCAAAATGAAGACCCGGACATCTTCGTCTTTGAAACTGACGCTGAGGAAGCAGACGTAAGTAAAAATGTAGATGTTTCAAATATGATTAGTCTTCTGCTTCAGCAACAAAAGAATGTTCTCGAACGTCTCGAAGAGCAACGAAATGAACAGAAGAATGAACAAAAGAATGTTCTCGAACGTCTCGAAGAGCAACGAAATGAACAGAAGAATGAACAAAAGAATGTTCTCGAACGTCTCGAAGAGCAACGAAATGAACAAAAGAATGAACAAAAGAATATTCTCGAACGCCTTGATAAACAGCATAGCGAACAAAAGGACCTTCTCGAAGAGCAGAGAAACATGCTAGAAGGCAAGCTTGTTAACATCGAGAATAATGTATCTGCACTTGATGGACGTGTTTCATTGCTGGAGAATCAAGTCGACAACAAAATGGAGACGTTTTCAAAAGTGTTAGATGAACGTGTTTCATTGCTAGTCGACAACAAAATGGAGACGTTTTCAAAAGAGTTAGACCGTGTTCGAAACATAAAGATTCGGGAAAGTTCTGGGGAAGCTTTGAGAAAAAAAGAGATGCAACCTCCAACCTTTGATGGACAAACTTCTTGGTCTATATACAAGAAGCAATTCGAGGCAGCTTCCACAACAAATGGCTGGGATGAGACTGACAAGTATATAGCCTTAACTCTTGCTCTTAGAGGAGCAGCTGCTGAGTTGTTGCAAACCATACCAGCAGATAAGAGCGGCGACTTCAATTCCTTGGTTTTGGCTATAGACAAACGCTTTGGTAACAGCCACATGAAAGAAGTCTTCAAAGTGCAACTCAATTCCAGAGTTCAGAAGAGGGGCGAAACTCTACAACAACTGCAAGCGGACATTGAAAGACTTGTTCATCTTGCATATCCAGATGTTGGAGAGGAAATTTGTAACCAGTTCGCAGTTGAGGCATTTGTTCGCGCCATCTCTGACATACATCTTCAAAGGGCCGTACGAACTGCTGGAAAACGAACGCTTTCGGAAACATTAGCGTTTGCCTTGACAATGGAAGCAGCTGAGCAAGCTTCTCACGGAGTACATCGACTTAGAGAAGCCGTCGTCGAAGAATGCTCATGTCAAAGAACTGATGTCCAAAGGAACCAACGAAACGGACTTGCAAAGTGCTGGAATTGCAATAAGACTGGACATTTACAGCGTCAATGTCGGTTACCACCAAGAAGAGCTTGTCAACATTGTGGACACGGAGTTTCAAACCCAGAACAAGGTAACAATAACATCAGTGTTACTTCCCGAACAGTTTCCCAACAGGGAAACGAGTAAGAACCAACTTCGAGGGGCAGAAGCTGGTTTCTGGTATCGATGGCCCCAGAAACACCATCCAGGTCTCTCAAACTAAGCGAGACAATAGAAGTCTGACTGTCGAGGCAACTTTAAATGGCAACAAACGTGTGGTCACCATCGACACCGGTGCCACAGCCTCCATTGTGCGTCAAGACCTAGTTCACCTGAATTGGCTACACAACACCAATAGTTACCGTCTAAGAACTGCCACAGGAGAAGCAGCTAGGGTTTATGGTGAAATCCGACTTAGAATTCGAATTGCAGATCTAGAATTCTCACACAAATTTTTGGTGGCAGATATATGTGACGAATGCATCATAGGCATGGACTTCATGAAAGAACATCGAGTAATTTTGGATATTGGCAACCAGGTACTCAAATACCAGAATACAGAGATTCCAATGATCTATGGGCACGAAGAAACAACAACCCTAAGGACTGTCATCAAAGAAGATGTGATTATTCCTACTTCTTCTGAGGTATTCGTTTGGACAAAAGTAGAAGGTGAGTGTGGACGCCATCGATACCTAATGGTGGAACCAGGCCCAGATTGTTCTTCCCAAAACGTCATCATTGGGAAGACACTTGTGGCTCCAAAGAACAATATGGTCCCCGTACGGATACTCAACACCAAACCGTACGATGTAAAGTTAGCAAAAGGAGAAGTTATCGGTAAGTGCGAATCTGTCGCAGCCATAACACGAATTGACGCTGAAACACCGAGAACGACATTAAACCCTGAGGAGCTCAATAGCATCAAGGCAAAGATACTCAATTCATCTAACCTAGACCAACATCAGGTTAAAACGGCAGAAAGCCTTCTGAACGAGTATGCTGACATTTTCGCTTCACCAAACGGAAAATATGGAAGGACACAAATGGTGCAGCATCGAATAAATACAGGAGACGCAAGGCCCATTCGTCAGCCCGCAAGACGTCTGCCACTGGCCAAACAAAGTGAAGCTGAGGAAATGATTACCACCATGAAGAAGGATGGTTTGATTGAAAACTCCAAAAGTCCTTGGGCGTCACCAGTGGTCCTAGTCAAAAAGAAGGACGGAAGTACACGGTTTTGTGTTGACTACCGAAGGTTGAATGACGTAACCAAGAAAGACAGCTACCCCCTGCCAAGAATTAGTGACACCTTAGATGCGATGGAAGGAGCACACTGGTTTTCAACACTGGACTTGAAAAGTGGATATTGGCAAGTTGAAATTCACCCTGAAGACCGAGAAAAGACAGCATTCTCCACAGGTAATGGGCTGTGGCAGTTCAAAGTGATGCCGTTTGGTCTTTGCAACGCTCCGGCAACCTTTGAGCGTTTGATGGAGTGTGTCCTTCAAGGCCTGACGTGGAAAACTTGCCTTGTCTACTTGGATGATGTTATCGTTTATGGAAAAACATACGACCAACACTGTAAGAACCTAAAGGGTGTGTTCCAGAGACTTCGAGAGGCTAACCTTAAACTGAACCCAGAAAAATGTGCACTGTTCCAGACTGAAGTAAAGTATTTGGGACATATCATCTCGTCCCAAGGAGTCAAGACCGATCCTGAAAAAGTTGACACCGTCAAAAATTGGCCAACACCACAGGACAAACATCAACTACGAAGTTTTCTTGGTCTTGCTACTTATTACCGACGTTTTGTTAAGAACTTTGCCGGAATTGCGAAGAGTTTGCATCAGCTTACGGAAAAGAACAAGCAGTTTAGATGGTCAGGTGAGTGTGAAAAAGCCTTCCAAGAACTGAAATACCGTCTATGCAATGCTCCGGTGCTGATCTATCCGACTCCAGGCAAGCCTTTTATCATTGATGCTGATGCAAGCAACGTAGGAGTCGGCGCTGTTCTGTCACAAGTGCACAATGGCGAAGAAAAGGTTGTCGCCTATTTCAGCAAAGTACTGTCAAAGACCGAAAGAAACTACTGTGTGACCAGAAGAGAACTCTTGGCACTCATCTTGGCAACGAAACACTTCCATAAATACATCTATGGACAGAAGTTTCTTCTACGAACCGATCATGGTGCTCTTAACTGGTTGTTGAACTTCAAGAACCCAGAAGGACAAGTCGCAAGGTGGATAGAAAGACTGCAGACTTACGATTATGAAATCCAACACCGAAGGGGAAAGCTGCACTCAAATGCCGACGCGCTATCCCGAAGGCCTTGTAAAATAGACTGCAAGCATTGTAGGCGACAAGAAGAAAAGGAATCCATCAACATTTTGCGAATAAGGGCTGACCCCATTTGTGGATGGAGCAATGAGGAAATAAGATCTGCTCAACAAGAAGACCCCGACATTGAACCTCTTCTCGCATGGAAAGAACATGAAGAAAAACCCGCATGGAATGACATTTCCGATAGGAGTCCAGTTTTAAAGGCCTATTGGGCACAATGGGACTCACTTCATGTGCGAGAAGGTGTTCTTCGGCGTAAATGGGAGTCCGCTGATGGTAAATCCTATGTGATGCAGCTTGTGTTACCTCAATCAAAAATTAAAGAGGTTCTTCGAGAAATGCATGATGGACCTTCAGGAGGCCATTTGGGAGTCAACAAGACGTTAGAAAAAGTGAGACAACGATTCTACTGGTTGCATGCAAGAGACGACGTTGAAAAGTGGTGCCGAAATTGTGACGCTTGTGCTGCAACCAAAGGCCCTGGTAGAAAACTGCAAGGAAAAATGATGCAATATAATGTTGGCTCACCGTTTGAAAGGATTGCTGTTGATGTAGCTGGCCCATTTCCGGAAACGAATGATGGAAACAAATACATTCTGGTGGTAATGGATTACTTCAGCAAATGGCCTGAGGCATACGCTATCCCGAACCAAGAAGCCAAGACCGTGGCCGACCAGATTGTGTCTAACTGGGTAAGCAGGTTCGGTGTGCCTATGGAGCTCCATTCTGACCAAGGAAGGAACTTTGAGTCGAACATATTCCAAGAGGTGTGCGCGTTCCTTGGCATTAAGAAAACGAGAACCACACCACTTCACCCGCAATCTGATGGAATGGTCGAGAGATTCAACAGGACGTTAAAAGAGCACCTCACTAAGGTCGTAGGCGACAACCAAAGAAACTGGGATAGGCACATACCACTATTTTTGATGGCCTATCGAAGTGCAGTACATAGCTCAACAGGACAAACACCATCTGAAATCCTGTTCGGAAAAAGCATACGCCTGCCTAGTGAGATAAGGTTTGGACACCCACCACAAGAGTCTCAGGAAACAGGGGATTACGTGAGTGACCTAAAAGAGAGGCTAATCGGCATCCACGAAAGGACCAGGACTAGAATGAGCACTTACAGCGATCGAATGAAGACAAGGTACGACACAAGAGCAAACACGACAGGATTCCAAGTAGGAGATCGTGTATGGCTGTATAATCCACATCGTCAAAAGGGATTGTCGCCGAAGCTTCAACAAAACTGGGAAGGCCCTTATACTGTCGTCACGAAAATCAATGATGTCGTTTACCGAATTCAAAGAGGGTTAAGAGGAAAGCTAAAAGTTGTGCATAGCGATCGACTGCACCGATACAGTGCCGAAGCTGGTGATAGAGTTGTTCGGGACGAACAATCTTAAGAAGGGGGCAATGTTGCGAACAGAGCTTTATACTCCTACAGCGCCATCTGTTGGGAATTACATATCTGCTTTGTGAGGGAACAAAACAAAAAGCTCTTTTCCATCGCATCTAAATTTCCCCTAATTCCAAAGTACTAGAACATTCTACCCCCATAAGAATTTCCCCTTCTGGACAAGAACCTTCTAGAACAACTGGTTTGAGTATAAAAGGGAGTGTTCACGGTGAGCGGGACACAGTTTATTTTCGATTATGAAAGTGTGCAAAGCTGAACTAGTGGATTGTGGAAAGTGTAATTAAAGAAGTGGATTTAAGTTGGAATAAAAGTATTAGAGTTGATTATAAATTGAGATTTATTGTTTTGATTTGAAAAGTGTAAATAAAGAAGAAATATTAGAAACAGTAATAAGTTTTATTTAACGAACCTAGTAAAAATATTACACTATATTAATTATATCATTATTTTAATTTAGAAATGGTTCGTATTGAATTATAGACCGTAAGAATAAGGTGAAACAGAAAAATTTTTATCAAACCTATAGGCGTCATTTTCGAGAAAAATATGATTTTCTAAAACTATCTCTTTAAACTGTTTTAGATAAAAATAAATTGTTTTTCCTACATCTTGTAGATAGTATCTATCGAGCTTGTGGTTTTCGAAATACACATTGCGATTTCAAAAAAAAAAATGAGACCAAAATACTACAAACATTTTAAGGAGAACAAAATTGACAAAAAAACTGTTATACCGTTTTTAAGAAAATCGAAATTCAAAACAATGGTTCCATTAAAAGACAGCTTTTGGACAATTTTTTACAAACATTATCTAAATTTAACTAGATGAAATTTTATGATCTTACAAATAAACAATCTATCAAACATTTTTTTTTAAATTTTTCGAATTTGAAAAAAAGTTGTATGCCAGGTCAGTTATTTTTGGCTTAAAAAAAAAGGTATAAAGGTGTCGGGGGGAAAATTCCTATCATAGACATGTTAAGTCTAATCAAAATCTTGAGTTCTGGTATATAGTTCCTTACATAAATATTTATATTTATATAGCTAGTAAAAATAAGTGAACATTAATGTATACTTTAATGCAAATTTTCGTTGCGTCGAACTCAACGAGATATGATGAAAATACTAAAGAAATGTAGGTACAATTCCTAATAATTAATTTAATTATATATTCTGGAACTTCCTAACCAAATGTATACCTATAAGACTTTCGGCTAAACAAAGAAACGTTTGTGTATGTTTTGCGGTTGCTCGATCTACGATCAGGATTAAGATCAACACATATTTCAAATATCCTTTAAATGTTAGCAACTTTAAATCTTCTTGGAGGTGGTGGTAACCAACGACAAGTTTGTTCTGATTGGAGTTAAGAAAGCACAGATGGATGAAAGTACTCTAGCTGAAATAAACACTTCGGTTATTAAAAGATGGCAGTGAGCTCTATGTCCATTTTTGATTAAATTTGGCGATCACTTGACGCAATTTATTCATTTAGTCAAAATTGACAATCAAACCAATGGCGGACAACTATAGCTTTAAACGATTCCATCCTTTTACAGAAGCATTTTGCTAACGTTAAAAGCATCACCTGTGATAATTTTCGACAGCAGTTCCAGGCCCAGCACTCTATTGTATTGTATTCAACAATTAAGCCATATTTTGTTTTTTTAATAGGTACCTACGTTTAATAAATTTATATTTTATATTATACTCGCCAAATTTGAAGGGTTAACTCAAGTTTAACTCTAAGACACTGAACAAAATTCGCCTGTATTTTTAAGTGATTTCAAACCATTCTAATTTAAGCAAGAACTTATTAAAAACTAAATCGTTTCTTATCTGCTTTTTGGCGTGACTCAAAACGTATAGCGCAAATGCTTGTTCATAAATGTTGGCACTCAGGGATTGCACAGTCTAGTTTTTAGAAATACACAACACTGACAGACAAAAGTAATTGTTATAATTTTAACCGGAACTATACTAGAATTTAACTTGCAAGTAGTATTAATAACGTTTCAACGTTATGTCAAAAATCTGTTACCAGCTCTGGCTCTAAAATGCTTGCTATTAATTTCACATATTCTATAATAATTATCAACTATTGTATTTCAAATTGCAATCGAATTATTAAACTTGAAATTGAAATAAAATTATATACCTATGGAATTATTATTTTCAATAGGAAATGTAAAACATTCATATCACTTGATCAGTAACAAATTAAAAAAGTTCAATAATTAAAGTACAATTAACAATACTCCCCCACATTTTTGTAGAGACATTACATTATTATTTAATGGCATTTAATTGCAAGTCAGAATAGTTGAAAAAAGTCACTAGAATGAATGAACGATTAACTTAAATGATCTACGACGTTTTATTACTTACTCAAAATAGTTTACCCAGGAAAACAAATAATATAAAATTTATAAACAGTTTTTTTAGATTTGGAGGATAATGTATTCAAATTGTATTTGTATTTTTGAATTATATTTTAATAAAACTTCTTTTACTTTACTGAATTTTGATTAAACTTGATAACAAACTTTGTTCATAGAGTTCATAAATGTAATATATTTATAAAAACATGAATATTTCGTTCAGATACATGCATAGTATGTAGATTTTTGTGATGCTGAATGATGAAGTGAATACTACTAGGTCATGTGTGCGACTAAATTAAAAGTAATTCCAAAACATTATAAATTCATTCATTGAAATGATTTCATAAAATTTGTTTTAGAGAAAAAGCTTAGAGATATCTTCAACAGGGTGTTTTTAGAGATGTTTAGAGGTGCGTCTGCATATTATGGATTTAATTTTAAAATAAAATAAAGCCCTACAAATGCTATATAATCTTTCTTTACCTTTTCCTTCTAAATAAAAGTTTTTAAACATACAAATATTGCTAATGGGCATGGTATTGAATAAATTGAAAAGATAATTTTGTACCATTATTTTTTTTAAAAACCATCATCAGTAAAATTTTAAACAACTTAGTTTTTATTATTGTGATACTACTTAATAATTGGCTTATTTTCTAGCAGTTTACTTCAATTTTTAATAAACTGACTCTTATCACATCTCAAACAATGGCAGTTCGTGCAAAGCTCTGCAGACATTTTTTTGACATTTGTAAATGTCAAAGTCTCATTATGAAGATAGTCTGCCCAAAAAAGAAAAAAATTGATGTTTTTTTTAATGTTAGAGAACGAAAAACACTGGCGCAAAGTTTTAAACAACCTATTATTAAGGTATCAGTATGATACTACTTAACAATTTGCTAACTTTATAGTAGTTTACTAACTCATTCTTAATTTTAAACATTTTCTAACTAGTATCGTACTAAAAGAATTTTCTTAATAAATTGCTTCTGAACACACCTAAAACAATGACATTTCGTGTAAAAAAGTAAGTACACGAACCTTTTTTTGATGTTTGCAAATGTCAAAGAGTCATATGAAGCTAGCACGATACTAAAAAAATAAAGTAGGTAATAAAAGGGTAGAGAAAGTATGATGCTATATTCGATTAAAATTTACAAATTCGTTGTTTTAACCTAGTATCATACTAAAACAGTTTTAGCATCGTACTAATTCAATTAAAATTTTGCGCCTATATATGTAAGTTCGTTGCCAATCAAAAAAACGATACTACTATAAAAAACACCCTTTTCTTAACAGTTATTTATTAATCTTTTTTAACATTATTAGAAAGCTTTTAAAAGACATTCATGATAAGACTTTTATTGTTCTTTGTTTTCTAGTCGAATCAACAATGTTTCTAATCTATGAATGTTTTTACTTGCGAAATATGTACATACATTTATGTATAGGTAGGTACATATCTAATGGCGAATTTGATCAGACTTGACATTACGATGATAGGAAAGACGAACAAATATTTTTTTTTGTTCTCAAAAACTGTTCCACAGATTAAAAATAAAAAACCACAAAATTTGATTTAGTTAAATTTCAGAAAAATAGTTCTGAATGGTACCCCCTTAGAACTATTTATTTTGTTTTTGATTTTCTCAAAAACCGTTCAACAGCTTTTCATGATTTTTTGTATGATAAAGCTCGATTTCTTCTTCGATTTCGACTTATTAATTAAAAGTTTTTTTAAATAATCTACAAGTTAAGGGAACAAAAATTTTATTTTATCTAAAAATAACAGTACCCACCATACAAATGCTAAAAAATGGTGATCGAAATCGTATTTTACTCAAAAACGGCTCTTAGAATTTTGATAATTTTTTTTCCTTCGATTCATTTTATTGATCTTTTATTCAATACAAAAATTATTAACTATTATAAAAGATTTCGATGAAATTTTTTATAGTGAACCCAAGTAACATCGTTGGAGCTAAATTTTATTTAAATGTTCTTTTATAGCTCTGAGAGAGTTAATTGTGAGGTCCTAGCTCTATTTCGAAATTGATTGCAGATCTTAGTGAACGAATTTAAAAGTCAATCCTTATAATAGAGTTTCTGAACAATCTTTAACTCTGTTACGTTTAAAATCTTTCTGCTTATGGAGCATATTTCAATAATAATGTTTTTATCAACTGTCAGAAAGCATAAATGCATTTTGATACTGTAAAATTTAAAATAGCTTCTAAAAAAATGAAAAACATTGTATTTCAAAATTAAAAAAAAAAGTTTTTGAATTTAAAAAAAACAACATTTTTGTTTTTTTTTTTTTTTTTTTTAATTTGCTGTCTCGGATTGATTCGGATTCTCCTACAAACTCTCAATATCTTGCATTTCGTTGACATATGGCTGTTAGCGGATTGTTCACTGAATCGGTCGACTCGAATTTATCCACCACGTTGCGAATAGTCCTCCAGGAAGGTAGAAACGAAATGTTGCTCAAGCGCAGTCTCTTTTATAAAAAAATATAATCATTTCCATATGTTGTTGAACGCTTCAACTCTCCATATCGATTTGGCCAGACATACTAAATAAATGACAGTAAATTTAACAGATATACTTTGGAAATTATGGCCGCAACCTAATAAAGTTAGGAACTCCCTTTCGTATTTTAAATTTGAACCCCAGCTTTTGATTTGGTGAACTGAACGGGTAAAAGTAAGTTTTTTGTATTTTGAGAAAATTCTACAAAACAAAAAATTCATAAGGCTTTTTCGAAAAAGCAATAGGTCTGAGGATCGAATCCATTTCTACAGAAAAAAAAAACTGTTTTAATAAAATATTGTACGTAGTTCGAAAGACAATCATGTACACATTAAATTTTCTCAACGTCAGGAAGCATATAAAATATCAATCTAACAATCATATTCAAAATGACGTTGCATATTGTTAGGCATACTCAGAGGATCTACAAATTATAAATTTTTACTCTACATGTGAGGCAATGGATTACATGAGAACACATTAGTTTTTCGCTAGAATGAGATCATTGCGCTGAAAATACATACATACATGTAGCTGAAACTTAGGGTAGACACATACATATATGTACGTACATATTATGTATTTAGAAAAGAATGATCTTATCTCTAAGTTAAAAATCAAGTATCAATTCGTCCAGTCTACATTTGCTGCCACCTGCTTTTTAGATAATTAATAATACTGCCCTTTCATCTGACTGCCCTCCCTGTCACTCTATTCTTCAAATTCTATTGTTAAGCACCAGACAGCTTGTCCGGACTTTCAACATTGTCCAATGTTTATTTTCCAAAAATAATGTGTTTTTTGTTTTTAAACCGATAGCTATATCTATGTACATATTAAGCTGTATTTATAAATTACTGATAATAAAAAGTGATTATTGGGTAATCTTTTGCAAACGAAATGCAGAGCCTCTGTTTTAAACGTGATATCGGCAAGTTGTTGCCATCAATATTTTGTTTACCTGCTGCCACCTACTTTGTTTATCATTTTCCCTTGTTCTTTTTCTTTCTTGTATCATAACTTGCTGGGGGCATGACCGCAGCACGTAAACACCTTGAAGGCTTAAAGTCGACTTTATACAATAATATAGAAGAGTGTTTACCATATCTTATGTGAATCATTATTATTTTCTGTTTTTGATAAAAAAAAACACGCCATAGAGCTGCAATCAGTACATATCAGTAGCCAGTATTTTTTTTGAAACGGGGTGTAGGAATGTATAAATTTTTATTAAAAAAAATACTATTTAATTTATTTACTATAGGTAACTAACTAGTATTACGAATTTTTACTTGCGACTTATAGGTACTATGAGGAAAGTTATGCATTCGTAAAAAAAATTGAACTCGAGATTTTTATACCACCTAGGTATAGTACCTTTTTCAGATTTCAAACATAAACAATATTATAGTCTAATTCCAAGGTCATGGAAACCGTGATAAATTATCAGCTCAAGAAATATCTTGAAGAACGAAAGCTCCTTAAGGACCGGCAGTATGGCTTTCGTAGCAATAGGTTCACTGGTGATCTGATGGAACAAATCTTTACATCGTTTTAGATTATTGCACTTGATATGTCAAAGGCATTAAATAGAGTTTGGCATCAAGCTCTCTTATCGAAAATACGTGCATTTCGTATTGATGAATCTCTTCTTCGTTGGATTAGAAATTACTTTTCGGATCGTTCATTACAAGTAGTTTTGGACGGTTTCAAATCTGAAATCCACAAAATTAACGCTGGTGTTCCCCAGGGCTCTGTTTTGTCTCCGACACTCTTTTTTTTATTCATAAATGATCTTTTTTCTGAAACATCTAATCCACTTAATTGTTTCGCTGACGACAGTGCCCTCAGCTTTTCATATTCGTTGTTAGATTCACATCCTTAACCTATGGGGAACCAAAAACCGTGTAGAATTTAATGCTTCGAAAACTCAATGCTGTTTACTGCCGCTAAAGCGTAACCCTCTCCCAATGCCACTTTCTATGAATGGCACTTGCATCGAAGAGACTGAACAGCTTTCTGTTCTTGGTCTGTGATGCATAAGACCATCTTTTGTGGAGTGATCACATATTTGACGTCGCCAAAAACGCTGCTAAGAGTGTTTAGGTTTTCACCGCAGATGAAAGAAGTTTTTTACCCCATCTGATCTGGTTGTTATATATAAAGCCTTTATTCTTCCGAAGCACGAGTACAATTCCCATATCTGGGCAGGTGCTCCAAAAACCAACTTGAGTCTCTTGGACAGAATTCAAAAGAGAGCTATAAAAATGATAGGCGACCGTGGTCTAACGGAAACATTTGCATCTCTTGAGCACCGCCGCAATGTTTCATGTCTATCATTATTCTACCTCTATTTCCATAAACAGTGCTCTAGTGAAATAGCCAGTTGCATTCCTCCCCTTAAAAAATTCAACCGTAATACCCGTACTTCTAGGAATGCCCATCAGTTGAGCCTAACTTCGGACGTACTGTCAAATACAGAGATTCTTTTTTTAGTCGCACTACACGAATGTGGAATGCTTTACCCGGCTCAGTATTTCCCACTCATTACAATGTGCAGACATTCGAAACCAATGTGCATCGGTATCTCCTTTCTAATCCTATCCTACTCGTAATTTCCTAATTGCTCGCACTGTGTATTTAACATTATAAGGGTATTCAGAACCCCTTCAGTGCGCGTATAATATAAAAAAAAGTTATTTTCCATATCTACTCCGTCCCTCATGAGTACGTGCGTGTAATGAGCGAAAGTTCTTCGTTTAAGCTATAAAATGTAGGGGACAAAGTCAGCATAATGACCTCACAAATGTGGGCCTCTTGTGCAGTAAGTATGGAGATAGATATTATAATGTATTTGTTTTTGTTTTGTTATTCTATATTTCAACAAGCGGATTGGTAGGTTTGTTTTGATTCCATCTTCGTTTGATATTCTTCATTTGAAGTGCTGCACCAGCACTGCTGTATACTTCGGCGCTGTGCTGCTTGAAAGCGATAACCTACGCTGCGCCCGCACTTAACTTATGTGCCAAAAGTTGCTGCACCAGTCTTAGTCGAATGAGGTTTTAAGCGTTTGTCATTACTGAATATTGTTTAGTTTCAATTATACTTCAGCCGAATGCAGATCAAGTTTACCCTACGTTATAAAGGTTATAAAAAAAATATCACGTATACCTAACCGAGTTTTATTTTGTGACTTGAAAATTTTGTGAATAATAAATAATTGTACCCAAACAACTTAAAAAACGAAATACTTTTTAAAATGCAGCCCATTAAATTTTATTTCGACGTTTTATCACAGCCATGTAGGGCTTTGTATATTCTCTTGGAAGCAGCAAAAATTCCATACGAAGCCGTTCCGGTGAATTTACTTAAAGGTAATTATTTATTATATTCTAAAATGACAGTTGGTTATGGCGTGATATTATTATTAAATAAAAAATATTTTCAACGATTGAAAGTGAAGTTACAATGATTTTGTTCAAATACATTTTGGATTAATTAAAACAGAAAATTTAATCACCTTCATAACGGTTTTTTTTGTATATTTTGTTTAAGTTATGCGTAGTTTTACATGTCTACAAGAAACATTGGCGGGCTTAAATAAAGCTGAAGTTATTGAACGTTCAATTTTCAACGAATTTTTCGAACAAAAGAATAATAACGTTCATTTTATAATTAGAATATAGGAGTACAACTTAATAATTCGACTAATGAATAATAATATAATAAATATTTCTTGAGATGCATGTATTTTTATTTAGATATTAATATTAAGACGTATCGAATATACATGTAATTCCAGTAATCAGAATTCTCGGTTCCGGAACTTTCAGGAATTCTACCTCTGACTTTCATTACTGCTGAAAGCATGCACACACGAATGCTTGAGAGTTGTAATTCATGATGTTCTTAAGAACTTTTGTGCCCTTAATTTTATTTGTTTAATCCCTGACTTTCAAGGATATATGAACCTATTCGTAACGATTCAACATTTCAGTTTATCAGCCTAGGTCTCTATTGAAAAATTCAAAATTTCGTTAAAAATTTTAATGCAACAGGACTCTCACTCTCGTGATAATCAGTTCCCACAGTGAGATACAATTTTCCAATGGAACTGTTTTCTTTTTATGAAATCAACCATTTAGAGATTTTCAAAGTTACAATCTTTTGTGATAGGAAATTTTCGAGTTTTAATGATTCACAAAAGTATAAAATGCATTAAAACTGAAAACAACAACATCACGAACAAAAAATATGTGTATATGAAAAAACTTAAGTCACGAGCTGCATATTTTAGATGAATAGTGATTTTCTTATGACGTCAATCATAGGAACATTAGGTGCGTTTTATTATTCACAAATCTATCTGGATCCGGATCTGGATTAAGTTTTAACATGTATTACAAAAACAATTTGGGATCCTGCTTTCTATCGGGATCTATTTCAAAGATCCAAAAATCAGTTATTACACTAGCGAGTAGATGGCTTTTTATGGTAAGGTAGTGTAAGCTATTGTGTAAAGAAAAAAGACAGGAAATAATTTAAAATTTACAAACCTAGAGATAAAAAAGAGACGGGCTTATAACACTGCTGTCACTAAGATCCGTATCGTTTTATTTTCAAGGGATGATCTAGATCCGGATCCAGATAGATTTGTGAATAATAAAACGCACCTATTAATTAAAAGATTTTAAAAGAATGCAAAGAACTAAAATAAATGCAAGAGTATGAAAAGAATGCATCAATTCTCATAAGATTGCAATCAATTGGTTGTCGTGTAATGACCGGCGAAAAAAAATTGATTGGAATCTTTTAAAAGCCAAATGAATGGATGTTTGCAAATTTGAAACCACAGTCTCGTAAAATATTTTCGTTGCTCTGAGTGATTTAAATTCTTTGCGGCAACAGTCCATCTGCTAAGAGTTTGTGACTGTCGAAGAAGTGGCTTTTTATGCTCTCTATTTACATGTGGTAAGATTCCTTGCGGCTCACAAACTCCAAGGATTTGCAGAACTCTTATAATAATGTTTTGGTATGGCCACGGAATTTAACTCTATGTGCAGTATTGTATCAAAGGGCACGGTAGTGCCCAGCAAAGTTTTCTGGCACTACAATTTTTTTACAGGAACAAACTCAGGCGATTTTTGACCCCTCCCTATCTTCAGTACCAATGAAGTCAAAAACTTAAAATTCCGAATATTTGCTAAGCTAGTCAGGCACAGGCACCTCACCAAATTTCAATTTTCTAGCATAAGTGGTTCCTGATATATAAGGCCTCAAAAATCACAAAAACCGTAACTGACTGACTGACTGACTGACAGATCATCAAAGTTATGGAGCACTTTCCGACATCGTAAAATTTTGTAATATTGCAGAACGGTAGGTCTTGTCATACAAGCAGAGGAAAATTTGAGGTTTTCCATTCAGGGGCATGGTATCCGCCCAATTCCTCAGAACTGATGTAAATTCCGACTCCCGATTGCAGTAGAACAATGAAATTTGGTAGAACGATAGGGCTCAAATCGCATATAAAGGACCAAAAATAAAGGACCAAAAAGGTTTTCCGTTCAGGGGGCGTGGTACCCGCCCACTTTCTGAGAAAATGTTTAATTTAAATGAAGCACTTCCGATTGCTGTAGAATGATGAAATTTGGTAGAGCGGTGTAGTTAATGTACATTCAAAGCGAAAAATAATCTAAGATTTTTCATTCGAAGTGTCTTTTTACGAGTAGTATCATTTTGAAACTACTCGTATACATGCATCTTGAAATTAGTTCTGCAAGAGATTTATAAGTCTAGTTCTTTTTTTATTTCTTTAGAGGTCCTTTTTGATTAACCTAATTATTCTTTTATCACAGTGCGACGGGGTTTTTCTAGGTGTACCACCATTGTGCGCTGTTTGAATACCCAGAGAACGAAATTGAGCTATTATCCGAGAAATAACCGTATGGCTTATACCATATTTATTGCCAATAAATGTAATTGATTCACCGCTTTGAAAGTTGGACACTATTTTTTCTTTTAATTTATTGGAATATTTATTCCGCGCCATTTTAACAATTTTTATTAAAATTTTAAATTGTTCATTAGTTTTGACCAGGGGCGGACGCAGAAAATAATTTCGGAGGGGGTCTTAGAAAAAAATATGAGATTTGTATAAATATGTATATTATTTTATTACTATATTGTAGGAACTTGTTAATTACATAAACTTTATTGTTATAAACATAAATATGTTATTACTAAACAATATTGGCTCATAGTGATAGGGACTTTTGCAACAAATTCATACAGCTAATCTCAAAAACAAAACATCATATATAAGCATGTTACAACGGATACCTATTTGGCATATTTGAATAATGTTACCAAAAGTTGGAAAGTATTCTCTACAAAGGCGTGTTTGGTACTTCCCTTTTGCGCATTTTTATTCCGGAATTAATTTTTAGACAGACTTTTACTACGGGCCCTGTGATGAAGGCCATTATTTGGTTCATATAATATCATTAATGCAACAAGAAGAAAAAGAGTGTAAGTAATTTCATAAGTGTATATCTAAAAATAGAATTATAATTAGTTCCACAAAACTAAATTCGGAATATATTAATAAGTGAAGTCATAACTTGTACTTTTGCAATCATACGAAAAAGAGTTTTACAAACATATAAGGACACAGCAACACTATAATCACAACGCTCCCAAGCGTGTGCTACTCATTTTATTTAAAAGACAACGAATTTCAAAATTTAATGTTAGGTACGAGTATTAGAGAAAAATTGTTCATAAACATTCAAATTCTTTTTTTTCCTTTGTTGGAGCTACAAACAGGATGCCATGTGATTCAAGCAAATATTAGTTTATGCAAGACCAAAAATTATAAGTCATAGTGCTTTTTTAAAAAATATCTACAAAATTCTTAAAACATTTTTAAGAAAAAAATTTTGTACACCAACTTGTAGTATTCATTATTGTACGAATATAAAATAAATTTCCAAAAAAAAATATTGAGCCGTTCTTAAGATAACGAATTTTTAAATGCAATGTTTTTTTAAAGCTTATCCATGAAAAATTTCATTCAAATCCGTTCTGCCTATAATTAGAAATTAAAAAATCGAAAAAAACGATTTGTGGTAGGTACAGTCAGTTATATCTTAATTTTAATATTTTTTTTATTAAATTATAAATGGTAAAAATTAATCGAAATAAAAAACTTTATGAAAATTTTCGGAGCTGTTTTTGAAAAAAATACGATTTTCGAAAACAATTTTTTACATTTGTATGGTGGGTATCTTTATTTTTAGGTACAACAATTTTGGGGCTTTCAAAAAATAACTATTTTTTAACCATTGCCTATATTAAACTCAATGACGTTATTTTTGGTCTAAAAAAAAAGAAAAAAACCTGTGGGGGAAAAATTCAAAACGATTTCCTTGTGACACGGGGGTATAAAAACATTCAATATGGCTATTTTTTATTTAATTACTTATAGTTACGTATTGCATACTTTACATTTAAAGAAATTGTGGTATGAATATAATATAAATAAAGTTGTTTACTTTTGTTCCTACTTTATTATTTCATTAATATCTCTGTTTAAGTAAGTACAAGTATTTTCCAGGAACTCCTATTCTTGGGCCAAACATTTGAATTATGAAACTTTTTATTGAAAAGATATAGAAGAATTTATGGCACGAAAATAACACTTTGTTTTTTGTTCTTTAAAAAAATGAATCCTAATTTTTTGATTCTACATGTTTCGGGGTTTGAACCACCAAAACCCCCTCCTGCGTTCGCCCCTGGTTTTGACCGTTAGCACCAACAAAGATCCGCGATTAACTTTTTTTTATTTTGCCTAGAACATGCTTTACAAATTACAAGTGAAGGTAGTAGCATTTAAGAAGTAAGCGGTAAAATTCGATAACTGTAAACAGAAATATGGTACATGTGCTTTAGTTTTGTCCAGCTACTTTTTAATGAGTTTTTAACTATTTTTATTTTTTAGAAATATGTTAAGATTTAAAATCAAATTAAATGCTGTAAAATATAGAATAATATGTTGTGATTAAGAAAAAATAAAAAATATAAAAGTCTCACGAGTGTTTTCACTTTCTATTCGTATGTTTCCAATGTGATATTTTGTAGTGCTTTAGTTTTGTCCAATATTGTATGTACATATGTAAGTAAGTAATTATTATATGAAAATAAGATACATTTTTATATTCCTTTCTAACAAAAAATAGACTTCCAGTCATTGCTTTCTTACCAAACATTAATAACCTTATTCTCGAAACGGGAACAATTTTCAGTTGTCTTCACATCGGGTAAAACAATAAATACTAATATATGTATATGAAGTTTAAAGAAATATTCAGCTGGGGCTGTTGGTCAAAATTTATGGCAGAACAAAAACGAAGAATTTTCAGTGCAATGCACACAATTAAGCTAGAGTTAGTTAAACAAAATCAACTTGATCTTTTGCGATGAATGTTGACGGATCGAGGAACATATGTAAATACACAATGCTCTACACAATAAAGCAAGCTGTCATTTTCAAAGCTTTATTTTTAATCACACAATAACTTATTTTTTAAGTTTTGTCTCTTTTTATGACATATGAATCGGTGATTGTTAAAACAACATAAGTAACACATTTTTCGAAATCACTTTTATTATGGTTTTGCACTGCTTAGGGGTAGAGCTATAGGTTAAGAGCAAAACTAGCATAATTTCATACCTGAAACACACAGAAATTCGAGCCCGAAATCAGCATTTGGTGTTAAAACAACATATCTGTTCTGCCATTTTCACAAATGAGTGCTAAAACACATTTAGTACATGCATTTAATTTCTTTTTACACCCAACGCTGGCAAAACGTAGTAGGCCAACTGTTGTTTTTACTTGCGATATAGGTACTGCATTTGGAAAAAAATCGAACTCGAGATTTTGATCAAAGTTGACATTACGATGATAGCGAAGACGAATAAAGTGGGTCCGGCAATTCCGTCTGTCTGTCTATATGTCTGTCTGTCTCTCTGTCTGTATGTCTGTACCCCTCGATCTAGAGCCTAAGCCACTGGACCTATTTTCTTCAAACTCGGTAGTTATGGGTCTTCGGTGATTCCCTAGAGGGGAAATTGAAATTTTTTGTAGCTTTAAAACTACATAACGGTACCCCCCATACACCCGTAATGCAAAATTTTATTTATCTCGAAAACGGCTCTAACGATTTTGATAAAAAAATAAGGTGTGATATTATGGACATGGACTACGTTTTGGTAAAAAAAAAATTTGGGGCAAAATGTTATTAACGGTACCTGTCATAGAACCGTTTTTTAACCAAAAATTTTCAGCAGGAGTCCCCCTAAGCTTAAAATAATATTGTATATAAAAATATTCGAAAAATTATTTGTTGGGTTTTTTTGAACAAATTTTTTTTTTTGAAAAATCAATATCTTCAAAACCTATGAACGATTATTTTTTCAAATTATTTCGTAAAATTAATATTATTAAATACTTAAAATTCGCATCCCACATTTTTTTCTTGACAAATTTTAAAGAAATTTCTTATATAAAAAATTTAATTATTTAATAATAAAACGATTTTTTAAAGTTTGTTTGCATAAATTCATTTAAATATCATTTTAAAATAATGTTAAAATAGATTTTATATTTTTCATTATTTTGTATTTTAATGAATTTCTGCTTCCAAGCTGTGTTTTTGTTTATTTTTTGTACTTGTTTTTTTTTTTTTTAATAAAATACTGAAATCTTAATAATGTGTTATTTTATATTGTATTTTATATTCAATTGATTTCGCTAAGACTAACGTGGCAAATTGAGTGTAAAAACAACATAACTTAACGTATTTGAGTTGTTTTGGCTCTCAACAAAACGTTGGGTGTTAAAACAACACAAAAAACAAAGTTAGTTTTTTAAAAATCTCCTTTATTAAAAAGATTTTTTTAAAACTTTTAACTGTTTACAACTCGCAGAACTACCACTAATCAGATTTTAAAGTTAAAATTGTCGTCCTCAAAAATATAAGGTTTTTTGTCTCTCCTGTAAAAAAACAAAAATGTCACTTATGTTGTTTTAGCAATCACCGATTCATATGTAGGTAAACCCATTGTTAATTTTCTTATGAAAAATATTTAGTTTTACAACACGTAAAATTGAGTTCTTAAAAATCGCGACAAATCCCTCGTAACTACACTATGCATGATTTTTTGTCGATTCAAATGTAAAAATTGCAGTTGGTTTATTTAATTTATTAGAATCATTTAATTAACAAATGGAAAAATACATCTATGCCCACCTAGTTAATAGCAATCACTAAGTTGTTGATTTTAAAAAGAAAATTAAAATTGAATCTTATTAAAGCATCATGACACAAGAAACAAATTTTCCATTTGTGACGCAAAGAACTAACTACCTCAATAAATATGTAAATATTTTTATATGTATGTAGAAGTCTAAAAATTTTCCACTAATAATTTATTCTGTGCTTTGACCCTTATTTTGCTGGACTTGAAAACATACATATACATATATGTACGTAAATGTATTTTTCGGAAATGATGACATAATATTGTTTTTTGTTTTGGCTAGATCTGAGTAAACATTGAAATGCAAGTTTTTTCCTATTGAAAGAAGTATTTGTTTACTGAAGTTATTTAAATTAGCGTACATATGTGCAATATCTCTTATAAGGTTGATGCTACTTTCCATCAAAATTTTTGATTTAAGAAATCGGCATTCTACATGTCAATCGTTTTTTGTAAAACAAATGTTGATCGAAATAATATTTCTGAAGTGAATCAGTAAAAAACCACACCAATAAATTATCGAAAAATTATCAATCATACAAATTCGAGTAACTCAATTACATATACAAACATCATGAAATCAGTCATTGCCATTATGTCATTATTGCTGACAAATCTATAATAATAATCTATATTTTTCAATAAATAACAACGATGAGAGAAAACATGATAAAAATTGTGCCCGCCTGTTCATACGATACCTAGATCTACAACCAACATCGTTTAAGCGATTTTCTTCCATGTCTTTTGTTTCGAAAATTTAGAAAAGGGTACATTACTCTGTTCATATTGATCACATCGAATCTGTTAAACCAGGGTCAGATTAATCTATGTAGGGAACCTAAGGCCCTTTTCTTAAGTAGGCATCTCATTTCAACACTGAGATACAAGGTAGCGCAAAATGAATCATACAATTTTGTTTTTGAATTTTTTTAAATTTTAATTTTTTACAAAATAAAAATAAAAATAATTTGAGTGATTCAAATGTGTATTTGGCCCTTTACAATTTTGGCTGTTAAGTGGAAAAGATGATATCCGTCAAGTGGCTGTCGCCAGTGTTGAAACACATTTGTGCCTGTTCTATCACATCTTCCGTGACTTTCCGCAATATTTCCGGTGATAACTGTTCGCATTCCTGTCGAATATTCTCCTTCAGGACTGAGATTGTCTGAGACCTATTGAGATACGCCCGCGACTTCAAGTATCCTCAAAGAAAGAAGCCTGGGATAGTTAAATCGGCTGATTTTGCTGGCCATGCAAAATCGCTTGGGTTTTCTGAGCTCCAGATGCGGCCATTTTGGTAATTTCTGAGTCTATTGGACCTTGTAGCGAATAATCCGAGATCTTTGTGCAAAATTCTTCTCAGGCGAGTGCGTGAAATGTTGAGCTGTTGAGATCGATGGCGGGTTGATGTTCGTGAATTGACTCTCACACTCTCGCCACATTCTCATCTGTGCGCCGTACAACGAAGGGTGAACGATTATTTTTTGAAGTTGTTTCCCAAAATCCATATTAAGAAATACTTACAATTGAAATCCCAAATTTTTTTCTTGCAAACATTTTAAAGAAATTTCTTATTTAAAACATTAATTTAATAATAAAATGATTTTTAAAATTTGTTAGCATAAATTCATACATTTCTAGAAATCAGACGGCAATTTTATGCATTTGAACATTTTTATCTCATTAAATACATGTTTTATATTTTTTTTAAATGTATTTTAGATTCCAAAGTACTTTTTCATAAGAGCAAGTACGTGCGATCCAGTCGTGCATTTTATTTTATGGTTTAAAAAAAAATCTTTGACCCGTTTTTGAGACAACTAATTTTCAATACAAAAATATTGAATACGAGTATTATTTCAAAAAATATGTTTTTTTTTTTTTAAGTTTTGATATGTGTGAATGTTATTTAAATTGGTTATGCCGATAGTAAAAAAGTTTTATATCAAAAATATGGTTCTATGGCAGGAACTCTGAGTATATTGTTCTCTTTTACATTAAAAACCACTTAAACTATCAAAGCAAGTACGTGGGGCCTAGTCGTGCATTTTACAAGCTGATGGTTTAATTTATTATTCATTAATCATCATACTGGATTAGAAGATAAAAATTAAGTTGTAAAGATAAAGGCAAATGCAACTCATTAAATGAAATGAAAGTAAATAGTATCTGTTTATTTACGAGACCTAACTAAGCAAATAGTTAATTTATCTTTGTTTACGTTGTATATTTTACTGACACAGTTATTGTTTATATTACAAAAAAAAGTTGATTGCTAAAAATAGTACGAAATTGTTTACAACTTTTGTGTATGAATATAGATTATAAAGCCCAACTCGAAGTGATGTTTTCAATGCACTAACAATTTAATCAAGAAATATACTAAGTGCAATACAAGTTATTCTATTAATTTATTATCATTTATTCGAATATCACAAAACTTGTTATGATAATTTTTGTTATTTCTTTGCTTGTTTTGATTATTCTCATATTGATTGTTCTCTTATCAAAAATCAATAATTTTGGAGTATTGTTATGCTATTCATCTAAGCTGGTTGATAGATATGTACATATTAGGTTGCGGATGATTTTGAACACCAAGGCTGCCGGCGCGGCGCGGCGCACTGTGCACCAAAATGAAATCTATTGAATTTTAATAAAAATGATTTACAGGGCGTTTCAAAATATTTTGTTGAAATAAGATTTTCTTAGAAAAAGAAATTACTTTATTGAAACCTTAAAAACAGTCACTCTATCGTTGCCAATCTTGTGAAAGTATTTTTTAGCACAAACTTGACACACCAGTCGAGATAAAAGTAAAAACATGAACAAAATTAGGCGTCATGTAGACTCGTAAATAGAACGCTTAAGCCTTGACTTACAACGCTCGACAATTTCTCTCTGCATATTAGAAGGAATGGAGGGAAGCTAAATTTTTTTTCCGATTCCAGCACTTTTAATATCATATTTAATAAGGTCACCAAAAGCGCGGTTATAAAATGTCAAACGTTTAACTCCTCTGGCTAAGCAGTATGCAACCCTTATTCAAAAACAAAACACTTTTGTTAAAACTATGTTCACCAACAATTAGGCCATACCAACAATAAAATAAGAAAAATAAATCTTTTCAGTGATATGAGAAAATTGCTTTTCATATTCGTTTTCAGACTCACATCCCTCCTCTTCGGATGTGGAACCGGAACGACAAAATTTGATAAGTTCATTAAATCACGACCTAAACAGCATTGTACAATGGGGAATATGAAACCGCGTGGAATTTAATGCTTGGAAAACTAAATGTCTTGTATCGCTAAAGCGTGATATACCCCCCTTGCCACTATCTATGAGTGGCACTTGCATCAACGAAACTGAACATCTTGATATTCTCGATATGTGCATCACGAACCACCTCTTGTGGAACGATCACATACGCGATGTTGCCAAAAATTCCGCAAGATGTATGGGTTTTCTGAGACGGTGCAAGAAATTTTTCTCTCCTTCTGATCTGGCTACAATCTATAAAGCCTATATACGTCCAAAACTTGAGTATAACTCTCATCTATGGGCTGGTGCTCCAGTAACTTATTTAAGTCTCTTGGACAGTATTCAAAAAAGAGCTTTTAAAATGATTGGTGACAAGAACATCATTGGCTCATTTACGTCACTCCAACATCGTCGTAATGTTTCTTGCCTTACCCTTTTTTACCGTTATTTTAACGGACTTTGCTCTAGTGAAATAGCCAGTTGCATTCCTCCCCTTAAACAATTCAACTGTAATACTCGCACTTCTAGGAATGCCCATCAGTTTACCCTCGAGTCCAACTTCGGTCGTACTGTGAAGTACAGAGATTCGTTTTTTAGCCGTACTACGCGAATGTGGAATTCCTTACCACGCTCTGTCTTTCCCAGTCATTGCAATGTTCAAGAATTCAAAACCAACGTATACCGAAACCTCCTTTCTAACCCCTCCCTTTTTTCCTAATGCTCACACTGTGTCTCTGACATATTAAGGGTATACAAAAAACCTTTGAGTGTGTGCTAATTATAAAAAAAAAAAAAAAATGGTTCACTAATTTTGGAAATATTAGGAAAAAATAATGGTTTGTGTATTTTCTTTAACACTATTGTATCATAAAAGTCACAATGACGTTTGGTTAATTTTACCCATCACATTCGTTGAGGAATTTGATGCAATTTGTGTTAATCATTTTCTATAAAAATTTTGACAGTTTTGACAAATGGTAAACTTATACAAATGGTAAACTTATTTTGATGAGTTCAGAATCATACTTTCTCTAATATTTTATTATACATATGTAGTTAAAATCTATGACATTTAGAAACATTAAAAAAGATCTGTTTACTTAGTTTTTTGCACGAACTGATAGGGGCGTATTCATAGAGAATTACTAAAGTTGTGATTGCTAGATCCTTAGTTTAAGGCTTGTTGGTTAAATAAACACAGCTACTATTCATAGTCAGTTTCCCTGCTGTTTTTAGTAGAACATCAGGTTAAGGCTGTGTTCTACTACAATTATCCTTCAATAATGACGGGTCAAAGAAAGTGTAAATTTTGTGTCGTACGCCTTGGCATAATGGTTAGTGCGTTGGACTGTCTTGCAGGGGTTCGATTCTCAGCCGCTGCAACAAAGTTTTTTTCAGTGGTGTACTACCTCTTTCGAGGAATTGACAAATCCTCCAAGAGTATCTCTTGTCATGAGAAGTGCTGCTTATTAGCCATTTGGAATCGGCAGAAAATTGTAGGTTGAACAAAATTTAATGGTTGAGAGTTGAAAAACACTAGGTTTAGCATCTCTATTACACGTCATGTTAAATTTTGTGTGGTATTTTTTGATATATAAGAAAACCAAAGAAGAAGCTCAAACAAATATTTTATAATAATTTTTAAATGAACAACAAAAGTAATGCTGCAATGCAAAGGGCTCTAAGAGTATCTGGAACTTTTTTTTATCAATCAAATTTGACATTTGACTTTGATAATAACTACTTAAACATAGCATTTCCTATGTTTAAAGTTAGACCACAGGTCTAGCCCTAAACTTAGGACTAAATTTATTTATGAATAGCCTAAACTCTGGAATTGCTTAGTAACAACTTAGCAAGAGTTTAGCAAACATCTATGAATATGCCCCATATTGTTTATGTGTGTTTGGAAGCAATTTATTAAAAAAAATAGCCTAGGCATAATACTAGTTAGAAAAGTCCTTACTAACAGTCAAATTAAGAGATGACTTTGACATTTAAGTTGACTCTAAGCATTTAACCATACCAATAATCAATTCAATAGTCAGCTTAACGCTAACATCACCTTAAATTTAAAGTGAAGAAACTTGTCTTTTACGTCGCTGTATAAACCCCACGTTTGTACTGTTATTGTGACAGCTCAAAGCAAAAAAAAAAAAAAACAAAAACAATTCTACTGTTCAGTCTGTCTCTGTGGCAAGTGAAATAAACAATAATTTAGTATTTGATTTTTTCCGTATGTTTAGTTATTTATAAATATTAATTTCAGAAGGAAACACCAAATATATCGTCAATTATGTCCTGATCGTCGGAACCCATTTTAAGCCTAGTACGCAGATCGGGAAAAATTTTGTCTCCCATACATTTTTTTTCCTGGGACAAATTTTGTCTCGGATATTTTTCCGAGCAGCACGCAGTTCGCGAACAAAATTCATACTATTGTGAATTGCTCTACAAAATGTCTCCACTAAATTTTGGCAGGAAAAAGAATGATACAAGCATTATTTTGCGGGACAAATTTTGACAGCCACCGTATTTCCGAAAGTGATTTTTGTCAAAACTGGTTTAATGTAAAAGGTGCTGATGCTTCTCTTGAAAGCATCGAGCAAGGAGATTCCAAAAAGGTATGAACGACTTTTGTAAGACAACCCGTTCCAGAGATATACTAAAAAACACATTGAATTAGATTTATTCTCTCTAAAATTGTAGAGATACAATTTGTCTTGTCTCGATCTGCGTATTAGGCTTTAGTATTAAATTGAAATAGAATCTAGGCAAAATAAATTTGTTTGTTTTTCAAAATATCACAAATGACCAAATGTCATTGCAACTATTGTCTTTTTGACAGCGAATGTAGTGGATTTTGTAATAGAGCGCTGTTTAGTAAATGCCGTGTTTAGCTTGGTTATTGGTTAACGCGCAAGTTAACTCGTCCTTAAAGTTTAAACTGGTATTTACATAAGTGCGTATTTTGCAATTTATTATTAGTAAGGCTCATAATGTTTAAAATTAAGAAAGAGTTAGGAAACTACTTTAAAGTTAGCAATTTTTTAAGTAGTATCATACTTATACCTTAATGAAAGCCTGTTTTTTGCTACCTTTAAAGTAGTTTACTAACTCATGTTTTAAACATGTTCTTACTACTAGTATTATATTTCGGAACATACTTAAAACATTGACAGTTCATGCAAAAAATTAAGTTAACAGATCTTTTTTGACATTCGTAAATGTCAAAGAGTCATAAATGTAGTTAGCACGTTATTAGTCCCACTTGAACAAGAGATGAACAAGAAATAAAATAAAAATGTTTCTAGAAAGTATTTTCGTACGTCCGTCGCGTCGTAGGTCACACTCTTCCGTCACTTTCGGGTTTTCTGTATCAAAATGTTGCTCCGAGTCCACCTTAAACAATCTGCGTATTCAATAGTAAAATATCCGACAGAAGCACTAGATGATAAAAGACGGTCCACATAAAATGCGGTATTTATAAACAACGGTCTACATAGAAGCCGGTCTGTGACAGGACAACGTTTGCCTGGACCCACTAGTATCATGTAATTATCATTAAAATATCTAGTTCAACTGCATACTTATCTCTATCAAACTTCTTACTTTAATTAAAATATAAGTTCATGCTTAAAAAAAGAATAAATAATTCTATTGCAAGTAAAAAAAAAGAAAAACAAAGTTAATCTATGCCATGAACTGAGAATTAAGTGATGAAGTGAAAAGCGTTTAACTACAGCCATATGTATATCAAAACAAATTAATTTGGCGTGTTGAACAATGTACAAAGCAAACAAAAATTATAAAATTTTAAATTACAATCCCTCAATTTATATTATGGGAAGATATTTAAGTTGAAAAACGTCAAAACACAAAGAAAGAACAAAACAAATTGATTGTTGATGTTTTTTTTTAATAAAAATAAATTAAAAAAATATGCACAATCAAAAAAAAAAAAAAAAAAACAGAACATCTGCTTCTAAATGACAATGAGCACGTACTTAATCCAAATAAAAAAAATTTCAAATAAGAAACCGGCAAAAACAAAATAATTCATTAAATTTTATTATCCTGATCAAAAACTAAAAAAAGATTAAAATGTGAATGGTTGAAAAGGATGTTATTGAAGCAGAATATTTAATTATAACAATTTGCATATGTCAGTTTTAAGAACTAAATAAAACCAACAACAACTGTGTTGCACTTTATTGCTCATAATGGTCCCGGAGAGACTTGAAATTACGAGTTTAAAAGGATTTTTATTATTATTGTAGAAACATTTATGAAGTTGAATAGGAAAAGTTAAGTGGATTATGATTTACCAAATTTTTGATCATGCCGAATGCATAATGAGTACTTTTTATACATATCTTCCATTTTTATGATGATGTGAAGACTTTAAAGAAATCTGAATTTGCCGACATGTCGACAATAGGTGTTTTTTTTTCTTTAAAGCTCTTAGCAGAGCACTGAGCAGAGGTTGAGCATGGCGAGTACGCTTCGAGCTGAGCTTGATAAGAGCCCTACGATGTATTTATGAAACACACTGGAGAACTGAACTCTGAAAGGCGTTGATCTCCATTTTAATTTGTTTGTCTGTTTTTTTTTTTGACGTCTGTCTCTGTCATATCACCTAATGTGGCAGTGTGTCGGTTATCTTCGGATTGTAATTGAAAAATTGTGACAGTTTTCACGACGATTTTAAAGTATGAAAATCTGGAAAATTCACAGTGTGAATTTTGAAAATACGTGGTACGAAATCGAGACAGATCGAAAGAAAAAAATGTGATAGTCTAAAAGATTGATAAAATGAACATATGAAAGTATGACACTGTAAAAGTGTGACTTTAATTTTCAAGCAGTTTTCTCCAAAGTTGAATTAAAGTTTTTTTTTTAAGTTGAGTTTTAACCTTGTCGCACAAGCAAGCATACTTTCAAACTGTTATACTGTCACATTGTACTTCTTCCTTCTGCCACATTTTCATTTTGTCAAATTTTAAATTGGCACACTTTCTAAGTTTTACACTGTCATACTATCACACTGTTATTAGCTTATTGAGTTCGGTTCGAAATGATTTCAAAATGTCGCACTTAGAACTTGGGTAAGGCCCCAGTTATAGCTTTCATTGAAATGCATCATTGGAACAAATCAGTGGAATGCTGACTTCATGTTTTTGACAAGCCAGTTATAGCAATCATTGAAAAATTGCTTTCAGTAAAAGATCCTGTCAGTGGCTGATTACAACCAATTCTATGCATTTGAGGTTAGAGTTGATCATTGAAAGGAAAACTGACATTTGAGAATGGAAAGAGAATCGAACACATTCAGTGGAACGATTATGTTCCATATTAAAAAAACGAAAATCAGCTGTTCATTGAAATTGATTTCTATCAGTGAAATAATAAAAGTGGATTTAAAAGAAAGTATAAATCAGAATTTTGCCTTTTTAGAGTAAAAAAAATCTACTACCCATTAGCTTCATTTTGATACCAATTATAGTCATTGCAGTTTGTTTAATCGCCTTAAAATTTTCAATGATGCATTTCAATAATAGCTATAACTGGGGCCTAACTCTTAGATCTCATTCCGTTTCACGGCTGACTTGTTTGTTTTTAGCAAATGTTATAACACATATGTTTTGGGTGTGATTGCACTCCTTTTTGCAAATATTATTATTTGTCTGTTGAAAATAGGAAAAATGCACTATGCCGTAACACTGTTTTTGATTATCATTGAATATTTTATGATTGCTAAACATTTATTCTGAGAACGTGATTGGATGCCACGCGTCCTCAACAAAAAATTAAAAATTGTTTCCTTTGTGTTAGGGTAACGGGAAGTGCTTTATCATTTTAATGATCTGTCATTGAGGGAGAGTTTTGGCAGTGGTAGTATATCTCGGTAAATATTAATTCCAAGGGATTAAAATTTAATGAGGCTTAATTAGCTTAGCAACTATTACAAATTTGAAGTTTCTGAATTAGTTGATACTGAAGTTATAGGGTATCGAAACTCGATTCATATTGACCCTGTAAAAAGAGTGTAGTACTAGTATTCGGCTGGGCACTTCCATGCCCTTTCATTTCTAGGTTTTCGTCAGACATGATTAAAGGATGATGAATTATATTGTTTTCGCCACATTGTAAGTCGTTAAGTTCCACTGTTTATTAAGATATATCTTCTTTTGGAGTAAGACTGTTCATTTTATGCTTTTAAGTTATGAGCAAATAAGAACAATTACAAACAAATTTACAAGCTGGCTTTTTAATTTTCCATAATTATTTATCAAAAAACCAAATCGATTTAAGTTTGAGTAATCTTACCCCGTGATCAGTCCCTGTCACTATTTTAATAGTTCTATTTGACCCTGTGAATTCATATCCAAATTAAATTTTCCATTTAACCAAATCATTAAAAAAAATTTAAACAACAGTTTTTAAGCTTGTGGTACAATAAAATAGTTTTATGTCGATGTTAAAAATAAATTAAAAATCAAAAGTTCTATTAACTTAAAAAACTTCAAAAGTAAAAAAACATAAAGTACATAAAGTAACAATAAGGAATTAAACTTCTGTTGAAAGACGCAGCCTTGGTTTTTTGCGACAGAAAATAATAGACTTAAATTAGTGAACAATTTTACCCCGTGACCAACTAAGCATTAATTAATAACAATTTTAACTATGTATGTATACAACATGCCCGGATTAACAAGACTTTTTTTGGCACAGTCAATTTGTCACGGTAAAATTTACCGCAACAAAAATCGCTCTTTCAAGCTTCCAAAGTCCTTGTTCCCACCTTTTCCATTTATTCTTCCCCCCCCCCTACAGGTGTTTGTTTCAATATACTGAGAGAGAGAAGGGTAGCCTTGGTCCATCAGCCATCGGTTCACTCTCTCAGTGTCTTGAGAAAACAAAATTTTTAACTAATATCCATAAAATGGTTGATGGTCGATGATGAAAACACCACAGACGGGCGGTCTGTTTCGATCCAAAAGAGCGCGGGCGACAATTAGTCCCCGAGAGTGAGAAGTGACTCGTAAGAGAATGGCTGAGTGCCCAACTGATTTTCAACTACCTTCTAAAAATGATTATTAACTTAAACTTGATTTTTGTTAAAAATGGAACGCTATATGCTTATCCCTAATCCCCAAATCTAACAAAAGTCCACCGAAGTAGTTTTTTTGTAAATCGCGCGTAAGAAAATAGCTGCCAATTTTTCCCTCCGAAATGTTTATAGTGATTGGTCATTAAATAATTCGCTTCGTGAGTTTTCTCTTTACTTTTATCAAATGTTTATATGTAGAGTTTGGAGGGGACAAATGTAATCGAAATTTTGAATGGTTCACGATTTGTTTTTTTTTGGTTTTGCTTTCTCTCAAAAAAAAATAGTGGGAAAATGACTGAATGCGTTCATTGAATTTGCCGCCCCTGGCAGTAAAACCAGCGGTCGGTGAATTTAACGAAGGCAGCGTAGAGCAAGGGTTAGTGTGCGTGTAAGCAGGACCGCTGGCTTTCAAAAACGAGAGCGCATCTCAGCAAATTAGCTGAATGTGGCTTACAATGACGTGATTGAAATCCGCGGATTCCAATTGGCTGAAAGCACAAGGGTTAAAAGTTAAGAAGGTCCGAAGAGACATCGAAAAATCTGGACGGACACTTCTTAACTGGAGAGCATATCAGAAAGGAGAGTTTTTTTGAGAAAGCGATAACGAGAGAAGACAGATTGTGAAAAGTTCAAAGATAATTAAAATTTTGTTGATAAAAAAAAAAATAAAGGAAGAGTAAGAAAAAAGTATTAGAGTGAAGAAGGAAAAGTAAGGAGGAAAAGTAAGGAGGAAAACACGAAAGAAGAAAGATAGAAAAAAAAAAGGTCAACATTTCTGGAGGAAGGAATTTGGGCAGACACAGATAAGTAGAGTGTTAAATTTCCATGTTCGTACATTTGTTTTGTGGATTAATCGGATTTTCGGTTACATTTATCAGACATATTTAATATATCGGTAGACTTTTGTTTCGGTACATTTTTCCTGAAATTGCAGGACCCGCGACCCCGTTAATTAAATCTGTTGTTCGTTCGGGACAAAGTAATAGCGGTCCATTTTGTTTCATATTATTATAACACTTGTATAATAATTTTAATTGAAAAGATTTTGGGTTTTCACCCTATACTTCATAAAGGTTTCCCAAACAAATAAATTAATTTTAACTTCCCTTGTGGGAGCACAAAAATTTGGTTTATCTTCCTTGAAATTGCTTTCACCGTCGGTTCTGCTCCGAAGGTTTGTAATTTCCTTATTTCAAAAAAAATTACTGGCGCCCTTTTTAACTTTCAGGTACTACGCCCCTGCGGCAATAAATATTCCAAAAATTAAAATATTCAATCATTTTATTACTCTATTTTATCCATCTCATAACATAATTAATTGGTTGAACCCACCCCTTTCTCTGAGCTAGTCGTGGTGGTAGCATCCCAATCGCTACCTGTTGCACTCGGTGCGCACATAGTTTCGTTTGTTTTTTTCTCTCATTCTCTTTAGCTTGACATTCGTCTTACAAGAAACAAATTATCATAGTTAAGTTGTTTGCGTCGCGCGCGTCGGTCGGTGGTAAATTTAATACCCAATTGCATTAAAATAATAATATTTTATATTGTTCGGTTCGGATTAAAGTGCAACAAATTGGCGCCCAACGTGGGGCTTGATAAATAAAAAGAAAAAAAAACAAGTGTTAAAACACATTCAAACCGCGGTGAAAAGCAAAAAAGTTCGAAGTGTTGTACCTAAGTAGTATATTCGTACCTACATAGTTGTGATTGTTTTAGGGAATTTGTAATTACATTATTTTGTTCTTTTACTTCCTTGTTTGTTTTTTTTCATTTGCAGCTGCAATTAAAATTGCAAAAAGCTATTTCGTAAAATCAGTGGGTGATACCTATATAAAAACAATAAACATATAAGTGGTTCCCGTTTGGTTTATTTGGAAACAGTGTGTTACGGAGAGGAGTGCAAGGAGCAAAAACAAAAAAAAAGTAAATTATTCTAGGACCGAGTAAGTTTGCTTTTCTCTGTTTTTTTTGTATTTATTATTCTTTAAAGCCTGAAGTTTTTCATATAATTTAAATTTCATTTCATTTTTTATTCAAGTCATATAAATTCAATTCGTTCCCTACGGTTAATATACATACATACTTACGGTGTTTATTTACATAGTTTTTTTCGGTTATTCTTCTTAGCTGTATGTACATACATACAGATTTGTGATCAGTTTAAAAGTTTTTTTTCTCTTCCAAATACATACATACGTACATTGGTTTATTTTACATTTTCTTTTTTTTTATCTCTTTTTTTTTCCTTGTTGGATACCTACATATATGTAATTATATTGGAAAATATTTTATTGTGTTTTTTTTTATATTACATTTAATTGTAATTCGAGTCTTTGGGGTGACCATCGTCCTTTTTTTTTCTTGGACATTTATTTTTTGTGTCCTGTGTTTTTTTTTGAAAGTGAATTCGAATTTTTTTTTGCAATTCAGATAATTGTTGTATACATATTTAAAATTTCTTCTTGGAATTTTTGGACATTCAATTGTGTTTTCAAGGAACATTGTTTTTAATTGTTTTACCTTCTTTTGGTTGTTTTTTTTTGTGCAAAGTGAATAATTAACTGGGTGTTGATTAGTGATAAGAATTTATAGAAGATATTTGGTACATATTGCATATTCTTTTGTTTCAGTTCGAGTTTCAGATTTTGTTTTATTGTTTTCTTTTTCGATTTGACTTTGTTTATTAATATTACCTAATAGTCAGCTGGGTGCTGATTTTGGCTCGTGTTATTAGTTATTAAAAAGAAAAATATAATAAATAAACTGTGATTTCGTTTTGATTTCTAGATTTTTTTTTGCTTTTTATATTTTCTTTCGAATTTTACATTATTGTTAGGATAAAATGGATGTGAATAGGTTAAATAAAGAAGAACTCGTTTATGAGTTACGAGCCCGTGGTCTTAAGGAGGGTTCGGTAGATAGTATGCGGATGACACTTAGGGCATCGCGTACTTTGGAGCGTTCGGGTTCAATTTCATCGGAAAGTCCGCATTATCCTTTTTCTTTTGAAGATGACGTTAAATCTGTTCGGGGAAAAATTTTAGAAATCCGGGATTTGTTGAAAACTCCTCCTAAAAATCCGAAGTCGGCAGAATATTTAAAAGTTTTGACAAAAGTGGAATGGTCTTTAGGTAGGATGAATAGGGCAAAAGCAGAATCGACAGAGGAGGTCAACGAGGTGGCCGACATAAAGGGGGAGTTGTTATTGTTGATGGCAACTCTTACTGAAGGAGGTGAAGAGGGGAATCACGATAAAGAGAAGAACAAAACCAATACGTCGACAGCAGACATGGGTGCGTTACCAGCTGCACAGGTCGGCCAACGAGCGAGCTCAGGGTTCCAACTACAGGATGACGCCTGTGACCGGAATCCTGAGCGTATTGAGAAGTGGAATATAAAATTCTCTGGTGAGCGGTGCGGCTCATCAGTAAATTCGTTTATTGAGAGGGTTGATGAGTTAAGAGAATCGCGTGGAGTGTCGGAGGCGAGAGTTTTCAGGTCAGCAGTAGATCTTTTTACGGGGAAGGCGCTTCTTTGGTTCAGGGCGGTTAGGGACAATATCTCAACATGGCAAGAGTTGGTTAGGGAGTTGAAATTGGAGTTTCTGCCCTCCAATTACGACGATCTCTTGTTGGATGAGATCAGGCGGCGTACCCAGGGTAGGGATGAGACAATGGGTATGTACATTGCTCTCATGCAAACCCTCTTTAAAAGATTCTCTGAGCCGATGAGTGAGAATAGGAAATTAGCTATTCTCATGAAAAACATCGCTCCTTTCTACCAAACGCAGTTAGGCTTGGCTGATATAAGGTCAGTCAACGAACTGGTTGCGTTGGGTAGGAAGTTAGAGACAATCAGGTCTAATGTAGAGTCTTTTGTTCCTCCTCCTTCTGGTCGCAACAGGCAGGCTTTGGAGCCTGATGTTGCTTATGTTGCTTCAGTTCAGGAAGCAACAATTGCAGTTGATCGTAACCCCCCACCCCCCAATAGGACCATTCGTTGTTTCAACTGCAATAGGGAAGGACATTTTTCAAATAACTGTTCCGCTCCTAGGCGTTGTTTTGGGTGTGGCACTGTAGGTACCACACATCGTAACTGCAGACGTTGTTCGGGAAACGGACAACGGACTCTTGGGCCAGCAGGGCAAGAGCGCCGTCGCAATTAGTTAGGTCGCCTGCTGACGACCAGCTGGTGGATAGGGTTAGACTAGGTTTCGCGTTAGATACAAGTGGGAATGATAGGCGGCCATATTTAGGAATTAATATTTACGGGTTTAGGTTTTCAGGTCTTTTAGATTCAGGAGCTTCGCGAACGATAATTTGTAGGGATGTATGGAGAATAATTAAAGATTTAGGTTTAGAGTTAGAGAGTAGCAACATTAGGCAAGTTCATTTAGCAGATGGTGCAGGTGTAGGAGTTTTAGGAACAGTTAGGTTACCGATAGTTGTAGAAGACAAATCAGTTTTGATAGAATGTTTAGTTATACCCTCGCTCCCACATACGATGATACTTGGTGCGGATTTTTGGGCACTAACGGGAATCGTCCCGGATCTTCGTTCACGTATGTGGAGCTTTTCAAGCCAGGAGATGGTGGCTTCGATAGATAGCACGTCTATCACAGAAAAGTCTGAATTAGACGATGAGCAGAGGGCAGGGCTTAATATTTTAATTGAAGATTTGTTTAGGGATATGCCAGAAGGGTTAGGCGTTACACATAAAGTAGAGCATATTATTAGAACGACGTCAGAACCAATCAAACAAAGGTACTATCCGGTTTCACCGGCGATGCAGGTTCATATCGACAAATCGCTTAAGGAAATGTTAGATGAGAATGTGATTGAGAAATCAAACAGCCCTTGGGCATCCCCTATAGTTTTAATAAAGAAAAAGGATGGTACTTTTAGGTTCTGCGTCGATTATAGGAAATTAAATCAGGTCACAGATAGGGATGCTTATCCACTGCCGATAATTTCTGCAATTTTGGATAAGCTTAGGAATGCTAGGTATCTTACTTCGCTTGACATTAAGTCAGCTTATTGGCAAATTCCTATGTCGGAAGAATCTCGAAAGTTTACAGCTTTCACAGTTCCGGGTAGGGGTTTGTTTCAATTTAAACGCATGCCTTTTGGATTGCATAATGCACCTGCAACTTGGCAGAGGTTTATTGATAGCGTTTTAGGGCCAGAGCTGGAGCCATTCGTTTTCGTGTATCTGGACGATATTATTATCATTACGGATACATTTGAAAAACACTTAGAAATTCTTAAAGAAGTTCTTAAAAGACTTCGTGAAGCAGGATTGAAAGTAGGACGGGATAAATGCAACTTTTGCAGACCATCCCTGAAATTTTTAGGTTACGTAGTAGATAGAAACGGTTTACATGTTGACCCTGAAAAAGTAGAGAGTATGGTTAGGATACCTGCACCGAAAAATATTAAGGAGGTTAGGAGCTTTGTAGGGACTGTTTCGTGGTACAGGCGCTTCGTACCAAATTTCGCAACCGTGGTTAGGCCTTTAACCGATTTGCTCAAGAAAAGCAAAAAATTCGTCTGGACTGAAGAATGTGAGGACTCTTTTAGAAAAGCTAAGGAATTTTTGATAACGGCTCCAATTTTAACATGTCCCGATTTTAGTCTTCCGTTCGTGGTCCAAACAGACGCTTCTGATTACGGCATCGGGGCCGTTCTTACACAGACTTTTGAGGAGGGGGAAAAGGTAATTTGTTACTTAAGTAGGTCTTTGAATAGGAACGAGAGGAACTACTCCACTACGGAGAAAGAGTGTTTAGCAGTTTTATGGGCAGTTGAGAAGTTGCGACCGTACATCGAAGGAGTTCGATTCACGGTCATAACAGATCATTACTCACTTGTTTGGTTGAGTAATCTCAAGGACCCACAAGGAAGATTAGCGCGCTGGGCGGTACGGCTTCAACAGTTCGATTTTAAAATCATTCACCGTAAGGGCAAAGATCATGTCGTGCCGGACATGTTATCTCGGGGAGTTCCAGTAGTGGCTGGGATTTCGGATGAGGATTTAGACCCTTGGGTGGCAAAAATGATTTCAGCTGTTGAGTCGAATCCATTAAATTACCCAGCTTGGAGAGTCGAGGGTGGGCGCCTATATAAATTTGTCAAATCGACACATATAGTCGTTCATGAGAACAATGAAGAGTGGAAGTTAGTGGTAGGCAAAAGTGATAGGTTAGGAATTTTAAAAGATAGCCATGATAGTCCGTTAGCTGGACACATGGGAGTTAGAAAAACGTTCGCGAGAGTAGGAGCTAAATACTATTGGCCAAAAATGAGAAAAGATATTACAAATTATGTTAGAAAATGTAGGATTTGTCAACAAATGAAACCAGTCAACGATAAGCCAGCCGGTCTAATGACAGAAAGAATAGGAGTTTCTTCTCCGTGGGAGATGGTAAGTGTGGATTTAGTAGGGCCCTTACCTAAGTCGAGTAGAGGATATATGTATATCTTAACAGTAGTAGATTACCTTACGAAATTTCCTTTGTTGTTTGCGTTAAGGTCTGCCACTGCAAAGGCGGTGTGCAAGGAATTAGAAGACAATGTGTTCTTGTTATTTGGAGTCCCAAAATTTGTCATTTGCGACAATGGTCCTCAATTTAGAAGTAGAGAACTTAGGGTACTTTGTGAGGAATATTCATCGGAAATTAGATTTACGCCACATTACCATCCTCAGGCTAACCCCGCGGAGAGAATCAATCAAATTATCAAGACAACGTTGAGATCATATGTTTCAGAGAATCATCGATCTTGGGATTCTCAATTAGCTAAAGTAGCGTGTGCTATACGCACTTCTCAACATGAAGTATTAGGAGTTTCGCCTTATTATGCCAACTTTGGCAAAGAAATGTCTACTAGTGGTAGAGAAAGAATAGGAATTAGTGATCAGGTTGTAGAAAATCAGAGGGTAGAATCAGAACGTAATATAGGAGAAAGGTTTAGGATACTTAGGTCAGATATAGCTGCTAAACTCAAAACAGCATCCAAGAAATCTGCAGAGGCCTACAACCTTAGAAGGAGAGATATTCAATATCTTCCAAATGATGTTGTATGGCGCAGGAATTTCGATTTGTCGAACGCGGCAAATTATTATGCGGCAAAACTAGCACCGAAATACGTCGGTCCATTTAAAATCCGAAAACGGTTATCTCCTTGGACGTATGTTCTTGAAGATGATAACGGAAAAGATCGTGGCACTTGGCACACAAAAGATCTTAAACCTTTTAATGGTCATTTTGAAAATAATTGAGTCTAAAAAGTCCCTAGTAGAGTAAAGTTTTTTTTGTTTTTTTTCTTCAATTTTGGTTTACTTTTTTGTAATAGACTGCCATATTTGGCCTGATGGGTTCCCTTATTGTACCTTTACCAAGTTCATCCGTAAGAAATGGTTTACTTTTTTGAAAAAAAAAGGGTAAACACATTTCTGAGGAGGAAAGGGTGGAGTTTGTCACGGTAAAATTTACCGCAACAAAAATCGCTCTTTCAAGCTTCCAAAGTCCTTGTTCCCACCTTTTCCATTTATTCTTCCCCCCCCCCTACAGGTGTTTGTTTCAATATACTGAGAGAGAGAAGGGTAGCCTTGGTCCATCAGCCATCGGTTCACTCTCTCAGTGTCTTGAGAAAACAAAATTTTTAACTAATATCCATAAAATGGTTGATGGTCGATGATGAAAACACCACAGACGGGCGGTCTGTTTCGATCCAAAAGAGCGCGGGCGACAATTAGTCCCCGAGAGTGAGAAGTGACTCGTAAGAGAATGGCTGAGTGCCCAACTGATTTTCAACTACCTTCTAAAAATGATTATTAACTTAAACTTGATTTTTGTTAAAAATGGAACGCTATATGCTTATCCCTAATCCCCAAATCTAACAAAAGTCCACCGAAGTAGTTTTTTTGTAAATCGCGCGTAAGAAAATAGCTGCCAATTTTTCCCTCCGAAATGTTTATAGTGATTGGTCATTAAATAATTCGCTTCGTGAGTTTTCTCTTTACTTTTATCAAATGTTTATATGTAGAGTTTGGAGGGGACAAATGTAATCGAAATTTTGAATGGTTCACGATTTGTTTTTTTTGGTTTTGCTTTCTCTCAAAAAAAAATAGTGGGAAAATGACTGAATGCGTTCATTGAATTTGCCGCCCCTGGCAGTAAAACCAGCGGTCGGTGAATTTAACGAAGGCAGCGTAGAGCAAGGGTTAGTGTGCGTGTAAGCAGGACCGCTGGCTTTCAAAAACGAGAGCGCATCTCAGCAAATTAGCTGAATGTGGCTTACAATGACGTGATTGAAATCCGCGGATTCCAATTGGCTGAAAGCACAAGGGTTAAAAGTTAAGAAGGTCCGAAGAGACATCGAAAAATCTGGACGGACACTTCTTAACTGGAGAGCATATCAGAAAGGAGAGTTTTTTTGAGAAAGCGATAACGAGAGAAGACAGATTGTGAAAAGTTCAAAGATAATTAAAATTTTGTTGATAAAAAAAAAAATAAAGGAAGAGTAAGAAAAAAGTATTAGAGTGAAGAAGGAAAAGTAAGGAGGAAAAGTAAGGAGGAAAACACGAAAGAAGAAAGATAGAAAAAAAAAAGGTCAACATTTCTGGAGGAAGGAATTTGGGCAGACACAGATAAGTAGAGTGTTAAATTTCCATGTTCGTACATTTGTTTTGTGGATTAATCGGATTTTCGGTTACATTTATCAGACATATTTAATATATCGGTAGACTTTTGTTTCGGTACATTTTTCCTGAAATTGCAGGACCCGCGACCCCGTTAATTAAATCTGTTGTTCGTTCGGGACAAAGTAATAGCGGTCCATTTTGTTTCATATTATTATAACACTTGTATAATAATTTTAATTGAAAAGATTTTGGGTTTTCACCCTATACTTCATAAAGGTTTCCCAAACAAATAAATTAATTTTAACTTCCCTTGTGGGAGCACAAAAATTTGGTTTATCTTCCTTGAAATTGCTTTCACCGTCGGTTCTGCTCCGAAGGTTTGTAATTTCCTTATTTCAAAAAAAATTACTGGCGCCCTTTTTAACTTTCAGGTACTACGCCCCTGCGGCAATAAATATTCCAAAAATTAAAATATTCAATCATTTTATTACTCTATTTTATCCATCTCATAACATAATTAATTGGTTGAACCCACCCCTTTCTCTGAGCTAGTCGTGGTGGTAGCATCCCAATCGCTACCTGTTGCACTCGGTGCGCACATAGTTTCGTTTGTTTTTTTCTCTCATTCTCTTTAGCTTGACATTCGTCTTACAAGAAACAAATTATCATAGTTAAGTTGTTTGCGTCGCGCGCGTCGGTCGGTGGTAAATTTAATACCCAATTGCATTAAAATAATAATATTTTATATTGTTCGGTTCGGATTAAAGTGCAACAAATTGAGAATAAAATGTTTATTATTTCATTAATACGAATACGAATGATACTGGTCTCAAAGAAATCCTGCAAGACTTTGGATTTCTTGTTTTAAAGGGGTTTCCACAAGGTTGCGTTTTAAGTCCGTTGATCTTTACATTATTTATGAAAGATGTCGAAAATAATATTCGATGTGGCTCCTGACGACATCAAAATGCTATCACCTATTTACAACCTCAAGTTAATAAGCTAAACAATTTTTGGGATATTTGGTGTCTCAAAATTAATATTTCAAAAATAATTATATTTATGTAGATCCCAAAATCGTCTCCGCTGGCTGGACGCTATTGTTAGCTAAAAAGCTTTTAGCCATTTTTGCGTCATGCAGAGAGTTGCCCCCGGTGCCAGGTTGTTCACCAAACACCTTGAGAATCCAGTTAGCATTGTGCATGTCCTTGTAGTAGGTCTTAGAAGGGTTAAGCTTACGCCCGCTCCCCCTAGGGCCCTCTTTAGGATTTGTGGTGTTGTTAGAGGTGGAGGGAACATGATTCACAGTCCTACCACCACTGAAATGAGGCAAAGAAGTTCGGGGAGATTTAGTTTTTTGATTGGGCCCTCAGCCAGGCTGATCATCGGCACGGGTCGTGTAACACCTTAGATCCAGCCCAATTGGGAAAATACAAAAATAAGGGAAGGAGAGAGTGGTAAGGAATCAGACAGTATGCACCGTTCTGAAAAGAAGGACGTTTAGGGTGGTGGAGGAGCTAGTAACATTGGATAGCTTTTTCGCCATTCCATTGTGGGAGAGGGAAGGATATAAGGAGGGGTAGAGGATGATGAGCGTCCTTTGGTTTCAGGACTCATCTGGAGAAGACCTCTCGAGAATCATTGACCCTACTTAGCTTCTACAACTCGGCAAGTTCGACGCTCAGGTAGAAGGTAGTATGGTTACTTAGTCTTAATTTAAATATTGGTGCCTATTTAAATGATAAAACAAAGAGGGCAAAATCAGCTATAAGAACCATGTAGTCAGAGTACAAAGGACTAAGTTCAAAGTTAATAGTGCCACAATCAATAGCTGCTTTTGCTATGTTTATGAATTTTATGGGTTCCAACAAATAGTTGGGAAATATACTAATACTATTGTTTTCGTGTTCATTTAGAGTGCCAATGTACGTATAAATTTGCAGACTTTTTACGCTTTGATTATGATTGTTTTTAGTACCCTTGGCATAATGGGGTCTTCAGTTCAGGCACTGCACAAAAGGTTTTTCAGGGGTGTACGGTCTCTTAAAAGGAAGTGACAAATCCTCCAAAAGTATATGCAATATTCCTCTTCATTTTATCATACAAATAGGTATTTCAGACTTATATGTCACTTGTTAAAAGTGCTCCGTTCGGAATTGTACGTCCCTTGCATTTCTGCTAACACACACAGTATCACGGGATCGGTTGAGAGTTGTTGGTTATAACGACCCGTAATGGTCTCTAATTTATTTACTTTTTTTAAAGAAATTCACTAAAGATTCAATACAATTGTAGTCGATTCGGTTTGTTGACGTTGACGATCTGGCAGACATATTTATTCAACTTATTTCACACTTTTTCTATTTCTTTCTGGAAAATTTCATCTTCACTCTCCAAAATCCTTAGAACAAACTTATTCTACATGTAGACTATGAAATTTTTCCATTTTAAAATTTTAAATTTTAAATATAAAAACACTTCAGGGAAAAAATTTGAAATGCTCTGTTTCCAAGTCAATCGAAATAAGACAACCTTCTCTTACATTCTCTATCGTTAACAATTTAATTTAACAATTTGTTCAAAATCAGGTTTTCAATTTTTTTTGCGAATTCATAACTTGCCCTTACAAACATCTAGTAACTAAATCGCAAATAAAAATAATTATTCATAATCTCTCAGGTGAATCAATACACAGAGTGTGTTTGATATGTACATAACCTACGTTAAAATATTTGCAATATTTGTGCCGTCTTAATGCAACAAATGTAATATTGTATTTTTTATTTTTATATTTATTCTATAAGACTATTCGGTATTTGCGCATTTGATATTTTATTTTCAATAAAATTCCAATGGCAGCACACTGTACAATCACATTAAGGCAGGTTTGTATTCTGTCACTTGGTACCAGGTACCACCTACGAGTATCTCGGAGTTGAATTGATATGGTTAAGTAAGAAACCAAAACAAACATATTTAGTTTCAATTGCTTATGTGTTTATACTCATTAGCTTTTAGAGTCTATTACGTAAGAGCACTCTCGATATCTTATTTTCAAATCATTCGATCGCTAGGTCATAGGTATATAGCAAGCAAGTTGAAAGCTTGAATTTGAATACCGAAATCAACGAAGTGGAAGCATTGGCACTCTAGAATTGAGTGTTATGAAACTTTCTTGTAGAAACAAATCAATGGCTCTAGTATTTATTGCCTTGTCTGTTACCTCTATAAATCATGTTAGAAGAATTGTTTTTAATTTGTGAATTATATTTTTAAAAGATGTACTTAGTTTCGCATAATCTTTGAATTATAAAATTCCAACAAGTAATTGTTAAAATCATACCAAGCTAAGTGGCACAATTATTTACACATCCGTCGAACACAGGAAAGTAACGGTTTTAAATTTCTTAAGTTAAATGATATTTTGAGTGGTGTCCAAATATTGCGACCATTTTTGCTAGGTCTATACTAGAGAAAAGTTGTACAAGATGGCAAAAAGTATTGAGCTTTCCCTTGAAAAAAGAGCGGCCATTAATGCAGAATTCCAAGGAGGTCTTTCGGCAGTGGAACTCTCTAAAAAATATGGTTGCTGACGGAAAACAATTTAAAATATAACTTCTAAGTTTAACGAATGTAAAAGTACAAAAAATAAAATTGGTAGAGGCAGAAAAATGTTAATATCAAAAAGGGAGGATGCTAAAATTGTACTCATGGACATAAACAAAGATCGCGAAAATAATATTATAAGTAAGAGAACGAAGATTGAACGAAAACGGAATAAATGCCTACGTTGTCAAGAAAAAGCAGCATATAATACTCAAAAACAAGAAAGTTAGACTACAAATTGCAAAGGGCCGCAGCAACAAACCACCAAAATTTTGAAGAAGTATTCCTTGGACGGTAGCTATAAGCGAAAGTTTCATTATTCTAACCCTAACATGAAGGCCAGTTCCAAAGGAGGCAAGATAATGATATGGGATTGCATATCAAATAGTGGAGTGGGTCCACTTGTAAGTTGCTCCGATAACATAAAACACTCACTATATTTGAACATTTTAAATGATGTTGCACTGGTTGATAGTTCAAGATATATCGAGAGCGAGTTTATCCTGCAACATGACAATGCGCACAGCTTTGAAAATTAAAAAGTATTTGACAGAAGTGGGTCAAGAAGTCTTAAAATGGCCCTCGAAAAGTTCTGACGTTAATATTATAGAAAATCTTTGGCACATAGTAACTAAATCTAAGATTACTGAAAATATTGGCAGAACTGCTGATCAAACATACCAGTAGAGTAAGTTCAAGGCTTAGTAAAGTTACTGCGGCAAAAGAAGGAAACACAACCTATTAAATAATGTTACTTCAAATAACCGTTAACTTCAAACTTAAAAAAAGTTTAGAACAGTTATTATAACAATTTGTAGTTATTTGCAATAGTGTAAATAATTTTGCATGTGTTGGATGGATGTGTAAGTAATTGTGCAACCTAGTTTTTTTTATGATTTTATAAGTTACTTATTGGAATTTGATGTATTACATATATTTAAATATTAAAAATGAGAAAAGTTAGTACCTTAACAATATTTTGTCATTTCAAAAGTTCTACAGCTTTATAGGTTGGTTAGACTGTGAGCAATGCAATATGTCGTATTGGATGAAAGGATTTTTCTATCTAAAACATGTAACTTCAGAGTATTTCGATATGTGATCATCTGTGTTTGCATCTAAAGTTCGAGTTAACCTATCAATTTTGTTGAGGTGGAGGCCTATTTTCTGATAGGACGTGTAATTTGGTGTACTAGTTCTTATGTTCCTCAGAAAAAATCTTGAATATACATATTCCAAAGCTTTAAATGTATGTTACAAGCGTTTATATTCTTTCTAGGTGTCTTTCTATAATGTTTAGAAGCAAAGTGGTGTAAAGTGGATCATGCGGTACGCAACTTCTTTCTTTGAATAGAAATTTCCAGTATACATACCTACGCAGTTTCTAATTGATAAACTAATTAATGATAATCCATATTATATGATAAGTTTTTTCCTTCCATTTATTTCTAGAAGAAGTTCTCCATTTTATTTTAACTATTTTCCAAAGTTTTATTTTCCACAGAAATAACTTGGTCATCAATATATCACGTTCACAGGCTATATTGTTATTGGAAGATAGTCGGAATAAGTTCCTCCTTCAACAACCAATTCCTTTAATATAGAGAGTCAATTTCCAGCTATAACCAAACAGTCTATTAAAGGAGTTCCCTGTGATCCAACAAATGTTGATTCTTCTCATATGTCTCTGTGGATGCTTCCATTAAAAATATATAGCCAACAATCGTTTTGCTCCCTAAGTTTATTTTCCAATATTAACTATTTCGTTTTTTTTTTTAAGTTTACTCTTGGATTATAAATCTCTATTTCTAGTACTCATAATTTAAGTTCACATTTTGTTCACTTTGCAATTATCATTTTACCGAATTCTATTCGTCCGACTGCTGAAATCGTGGCTAGAATAAAACAACATTCATAAAAAAAGAATGTTTCAAAGACATTCTAATACTTTAAAAGTCCTCCAAAAATTGAGCTATTAAATAATTCTATTTCATTATACGTCATAAAACTATTTTCAATAATACTACGTTTTCACCAAGAGATAATCCTGGATTTAAGTGGATTTACCATAAATCTTCTTTAAATCTCGAAGATTTACCACACCAATTTATTTCGTAAATCTTGTAGATTAGAAATAAATCTCTACTAAACCTTCATTGGATCGATTGTTCTATAGTTCGAACTGACCTAATATCCATTGAGGATTTTTAAGCTATCTCGATGATTTTTCATCGTTTGGCACAAGTGAAACTTTCTTTCTCTCGCTTCCACTTTATAAGAAAATTGAAACACCATTAGCATTTTGATAGATGCTGTCAAAGTTAATCTTAACACATAAATCTCTTGCCTTAAATCTCAGATTATCTTTTGGTGAAAACGTAGTAACAATCAAATATTTGTCAACTCCTCATTGACATCCCTGTCCTGTTGCTCATGGCCGTCATTTCTATACCTACCTACGTATCGTTGTGAAACCACATTTTTTGATACGTCGTAAATGATGAATGGTACCTTTCATACAACCGTTAAGAAAACGCTTAATCACCTCAAACGCAACTCAAGACAAGAATTTTATACTTTTAACCAACAATTTTCTTGGCTTGAAATTTAGCCAAGTTTTCAAATTTTCAACTTAAGCCGTGTTCTTGAATTTTAAATAGCAAAAATGTCCAAACTTCAAGAATGTAAAAAAGCTAAACTATTAAAATTGTTGAGAAAAAATACGTTGTAAAAATATAAATATTCGAAATTTAATTGATTGGTCAACAGCAAAACACGAACAAAATTTAATAATTTAAAAATCTAAATTGCTGACCTTAGCAAGATAAAATTGTAAACAATTTTGTGCGAGCTAGTCGGGTGTTATATTTGTTGATGTAGTTCATGTGAAATTCTGGTTTTAAATCCATTTTTAAACATAAGAAACTAGGTTTCGTTTTATTTTTAATAGTGTCAACTTTGAAATATATAAATACTTTTAGTTTTTAACAACAGTTTTTTTATAGTGATTTGGTTACCTTTTAACTCTTTTTTTTTTAGGAGAACACATGACTAAGGAATTTAAAGAAAAAGCTAACCGTTTCAATAAAGTACCAGCTATAAACGATCATGGCTTTCAGCTTACAGAGAGCGTAGCTATATTTCGTCATCTTAATCGAGAGAAAATAGTTCCGGAGCACTGGTACCCGCGCCGGAATTTGGCCCGCAGTCGTATTGATGAGTACATGGAATGGCAGCATAACAATATGCGACCCGCTTGTAGTCATTATTTTCAAGTGAAATGGTTATTGCCAATTTTAAATAAAACACGTCCAAATGAAGATGATGTAAGTTAAAAATACATTCATATACATACGGTCATCTAATAATAAGTGTAGTCTTAAATTTATCATGTAAAAAAGTCAACCAACATCGTTAGGTAACGGAATCATTTCGAAACAAATCATAACCCTAAGACATCGCGGTTAGAAACCCAAAATACTCAACTATCAACCTTTTATTGAACGGCTCTTAAGGCAATATGACATTTAAGACAATAGAATACTGTAAAATAGAGACATGTAAAGTATCTTTTAAAATTGATAGGTGATATGTATTACAACATTTAAGCATTTTTTATTTAGATCTCTTTAACTATGTTTGGGGTTATAATAACGTTGACTATTTGTTTGCTCCTTTAATTTATTTGATAAACGTATTTAAGAATTCAAACATACACTCTATTTTACTTGATTACGAACATGTGCGGGTAGACTTCGGCGGCCTGAGACGGCCATGTTGTTTTGGTAACACTTTTTAAATCTGATGTTTATTATTATGTTACTGCCAAATCACCATAAAAATTATAATATTTTATTATGAAGATGATAGTTCCATATAGTGCAAACGTTGCGCTTGTTGCGCCCATTTTATGGTAGACGTGGTGGCTCTTCACAGTACTATCCAACGTTTGGTAAATTTGACCGGTTCAGTAATAAATCGACCAACATTCGTATTTCAAATGAACCCAAGATCGGACGAGAACATCGCCTTTAAGGGTACAGCAGATCCCCAGGACGGGCGATTCCTTGCCAGCACAAGAACTCGGCCTTTCGCAGACTTTACCTTGGCGAATTTTGCGTTGCGACTTGAGCCTACACCCGTACAAGATCCATTTGTCTCAGGAGCTTAAAGTTCATGACCATAGACAACGCCGTTTTTGTACGATGACTGAGCATAAAGGCATTTGGAAGAGGACCCAAATTTTGGCCGAAAAGTCATCGTTGATGAGGCTCATTTTTGGATGAAATACTGCGCTAGCTAACAAAATTTCGGCATTTGTAACAACATGTTACAAATTTGTAATTGGTGTAATTGGTACGTACGACGCTGGTGAGGTGGTCAACATCAATGGCGAGCACTATAGAACGACGCTGATAACTAATTTCTTATGATTGGTCCAAATTAAACCATATGGACCTAGAAGATCAATTGGATAATACAAGATGGCGCTACGTGCCAGACAGCGGACGCCACGATTGGCATTCTTCATGAACAATTAGGTAGTTCAACGATGTCATATTTCATACGTGATGGCTTTTTTTTAATTCCATTTCAACATCTATCCGCGCTTATTAATTTTTTTTTTATTATCATATACATATGTATGTACTCGTATGTACAATATACATACACATAATAAACTTTGTTGCCTATTTAACAAATAAAATGACCTCGCGCATATCACTTGTCACCCGGATTGCGCTTCAATTATAAGTACAAAGTAATTCTTCAATCAGTTTTAAATTTGTATTTCTGGATTCTTCATTCTGTTTTTCATCGAGTCTGAAAAAAAAATTTATTAAAAATTCCTACAGAGGAATTATTTATGTTTCCCTAGTGGACAATTTCGAATGGTGATCTTAGCTCATCTAGAATAATGTAGGTGCTTTACAACGATTTCGATTTCTTTAAATTGTGTTTAAAACAGTTTTAACGAATTTGGTTATACTTCTTATATCTAATATCTGCTACAATTTCAATAAATAAGCAGAAATATGTTTTTTTTTTGAAAAAAATGCCTTTTATTTGAGATATTCTTGGATATACAGGGTGTCTGGTAATTCGTGTGGCATACTTTGGGATGTGATTCTTGGTCATATTCTAAGAAAAAACTTGTTCTCCAGTAAGGTCTGATTTTCAACTCTGACATCACTTTTTAACGATTTAAAAAAAGGCTAACTTTGGTGTACCCATAGCCATGTTAAGGTCAATTTCTCTGTCAGTACTAATGGAAGGGACCTCATTTTAGACTTTTTTGTTATAAGAAGTACTAACTTTTTAAACTGAGTTTAAATTGAGCTGATATGTTTTTAGAGTTGCCAGATATTCAATTACTTTAAAAAGTGTTCAATTTTTCTGGCCCGAGCAAATTTTGAATTTGAGGTCAATTTTGTTCAAAAAATGCGTAATAAACATAAAGTTTTCTTATTTTTACCTGATGACAAAACAATAATAAATACCGAAAATCCATACATTTTATGATACTTGAAAAAATCTAAAGTAGGTAAAAAATCGAATTTTGGGCTTTTTACCTACTTTTATTTCAGCACTTGGCAATTGGAGTGGTTTTCCAAGAATTGATAGTTTTAAGGTAATTTTTAAGATTTTGCACTCATGAAAAGGGTAAAAAGTGTACTTATGCCTACTTGACTTGCTGTTTTAACCTTAATTACTTTACCTCTTCTCAGGGAGAGTTAAATTTGGGGTAAGAATGTTTAGAGGATAAATTAACTAAATAAGTGGTATAAGAGCGCTTTTTGAAATAGCTTAATTTACGAGAGAAGAATACGCAGACATTTTATTCGTTTATGGGTTTTGTGCAATGGAAATTCAAGACAACGAAGATACTATACTCTGTCCAACAAAAATTGTCAGTACAGAGAAGATAGGACGTTTGTCTCTCATTCTGGTTGCATTGCCATGCATAAGTGTGTCGCCTTTTAAAGCTCTCACAGGGATTCCGTAGTTTAAATTATAAATCGCCGCAAATGAAAGTGAAAAACGCGTAGGGCTACCGTCTGCCGATTCAAAACGACTGAAAACAATATTCAATTTACCTTTTCCCACAACGCCAAGCGGTAAGATAATAGACGCGTTTTCTTTTTAAGTTGAAAAGCAATACGACAACACTCAACATACTCATCTTCTTAAAATGTGTTCTCAAAAGCTTCAAATACCAAAAGCTCCTTAATAAAAACCACTGAAAAAGCTCTTTGCTTGAAATTGAGAATGATAATGGTAACTCTGTTTTGATGTAGATAAAGAGCGCACGATCGTATTGAGTGACACTTGACACTCTTGTCTTGATCTTGACAGTATCTCATCAGCAGTGGGATACGACGGTCGTGTTGGGGTGTACAACTTTTTGCAAAGAATTACAACAACAATTCCTTAAGAAAAGTCAGTGGCTTGCTCTTTTTTTAGTGGCATTTTTCCTAACGCATTGTAGTGAGAGTGCATCAGGCGCCACTGCTTTAGAAAAAGCTCTCCCATAAGGCCTGTACTGACAATTTTTGTTGGACAGAGTATAGGAACTTTATCCTAAGACTACTTACTTATCGAAATGTTTTTGGAAATACCTTCGAAAGGCTTCGAGAAACTGGATCAGTTTCAACTGCACGACGTAACATGTGAGCTGTAAGCACAAGAAGAGTTTTGGTCGATGAAAGAATACTGGCAGCTGTTGAAATCGATCCTTTCATCAGCATAAGACTCTTGACTTTACAGAACTTTAATGATTTATTTTTATTATTGTTTTGTTCATCAGGTAAAAATAAGAAAAATTTATGTTTATTACGCATTTTTTGAAAAAAATTTACCTCAAAGTCAAAATTTTGCTCGGGCCAGGAAAATTTAAGACCATTTAAAATTGAATATCTGGCAACCCTAAAACCATATTAGCTCTATTTAAACTTAGTTTTAAAGGTTAGTATTTTTACTAAAAAAAAAGTTCAAAATGAGGTCCATACCATTTGTACTGGCAGATAAATTCACCTTAACATGTGATGTCAAAGTTGAAAATCAAATTTTTCTGTAGAAATTTTTTTTTCTTAGAATAAGACCAAGAATCACATCCCAAAGTATGGCACACGAATTACCGGACACCCTGTATACATATGTATGTAGTATGTACATAATACATGATCAACCGATTTTATTTCAATTATACTAAAATGTATGCTTTTTCTAAGTAGTTCAAATAATATTAGACTATTTAATTAAAAAAAAAACTTTTTTTTTAACAAACAAAACACAAAATATAAGTAAATAAAGGAAAAATCTCCAATTCTTAATAAATAACAGATTAAAAGTCGAAGAAGGTATAAGGTTGCTTAGCTAACAACCAGCGAGCGCATGTAGCGATGAATTTCTTGTCGCTAAAATTGCACATCCATTCAAGTTTCTTACTATGAATACTTTTTTGTGTGTACGATTGTTAATAATAATCAGATTCCCATATTGAATCAATAAAACAAAATAATTTTATTCAAAATCAAACAAACTTAATAAGTTTAATTTTTGTTCAAATCTATATCGATTGAAAATGAAATATTCATAGACAATTCTATGAATATTCTAATTATATTCACTTTGACCTCGCGGCAACATTGAAAAGAGAATTGAACATCTAATAAATAGTTTTTTTTAATGGTAAAATAATTTTCCTGATTCTACATTTCAAAGCATTGATGTCTAAGTGTATAGAACGCTGCTGATGCGAGACGAATTTTTGTTGTGATCTTTAACAACAGAACGAAATGCCTAAAAAAATCACCTTGCCAGTAAAAAGCCAGTAAAACTTCAAGGCTCTAGAAGCCATAATTGGCATTTTAATAAAACCATGTTTATAGTTTTAATGCTTTTAAAAGTAAGGAACGGAGGCAATGCTAAACCTAGGTAAAATTGGTATTTAATATTTGTGTATAGTATTTATTTAAGTAACGAAATTTAAAATGAAAAATTAATGCCTAAAGAGCGCATAACAAAAGTGAAATACCTTTACTAATAATCTGGCAAGTTTCAACCGAACGAGACACAGAAGTTTTAAGTTTTGTTTATATGTCACTGGCTAATGAGCAAAATAATTCAATTTTTGGCAGGAGAAATACAACATATTCACCCTTATTGTAGCAGGCGTTTCGCTTGAACGACAAATGTCATTTTCAAAAATTTGTATTATGAATGGCGTTTTAGAGTCGTTCATCGTTATTTTTCGAGTCGTAACGCCATACTCTGAGTGGAACGTAATTTTTCGTATGAGAAATGTCACTCATCTGTATTATAATTGTCGTTTTTCTCGACTTCTACGATTCTCAGAACGCTATTTTTTATCGAATACAAATTTTCAAACGACTCACTGTCGAAATTGGATAAAGATGAAAGTTTTACATGTTAGTATTGTGTAATTTGTAATTTTTATTATATTTGTTTTATTTAAGGGTGAAAATAACTAACCCAATACAGATGCAATGTATCACTGAAACTTTTCTTGTGCTTGCAGCTCCCGCGTTAGGTCTTGCAGTTGAAGCTGATGCAGTTTCTCAAAGCCTTCAAAAGATATTTCCAAAAACATTTCGAGAAGGAATTCGTCTGTTAGGGTAAAGTTTCTGGTATCTTCGTTGTGCTCTTCTTGAATTTCCATTGCATAACCCATAAACGAATAAAATGTCTGCGTATTCTTCTCTCAAGTTGTTATCACAATTATTTAGACTTGGAAAGAACTACATATATGATGGACTTTTATGCACTATAGCTCCCACTAGAGCATGCAAGACGTTCACATTTGTAAATAACTACTAAAGGCCTATTTAATTATGCTAATTATTTTTTGTTATCTATCACACCCAAAAATTGCTGTGGGCCGGTCTATGAGTACACAGTCTTGAAAATTACCTAAAAACTAACAATTCTTGGAAAACCGCCCCAATTGCAAAGATTACCAATAAAAGTAGGTACAAAACACAAATTTCAATTTTTTACCTGTTTTAGATCTTCCTAAGCATCATAAAATGTTTGGGTGTTTGGGTGCACTTATTAATAATTTTTGTTGTATTATTGTTTACTTCATCAGGTAAAAATAAGAAAACTTTATGTTTTTACCTCAAAGTCAAAATTTTGCTCGGGCAAGAAAAATTGAACACCATTTAACATTGAATATCTGGCAACCCTAAAAAATATCAGCTCAATTTAAACGTAATCTTAAAGGCTAGTATTTCTACTCAAAATAAAGTCTAAAATAAAAAATCTCAGTACTGACAGAGAAATTGACCTTAACATGGGTCAGGCTACACAAAGTTAGCCCTTTTTTACATCGTCAAAAAGTGATGTCAAAATTGAAAATCAGACTTTACTGACTTTTCTTAGAATATGATCAAGAATCAGATCACAAAGTATGGCACACGAATTACAGGACACCGTGTATTGAAAAAAAACACAAATTGTTTTGAAATATCTGTTTGTCAATGACAGATTTTTATGTGGAACGCATGTTGATTCAAAACGCCTGGCGTTTAAGTATCGTAATACCGACTCTTAAACGCCTTAAAAGTGACTCGACAGAAGAAGTGACGAGTGTCGTTCAAATGAAACGCCTATTATAATAAGGGTGATTATCTTCGATTTACTAATTATGAACTCATTTTCGATTGTAAAATTATAATTATTCAGAGTAAGGGACGTACAAAAAATTATTGCAAAACTAAAAAGTAAAAATTACGTATACGACAGGGTGTACCATTATTTTTCTTAGTAATTGATAAATATTTTGATCCGGAATATTCAAAAATTTTGCGACACATATCTATTTGATTAAAGTTTTTTTTTCTTTAAGACTATGTTAAAAGGTGTAGTGCCCATAAGCTAGTTTAGTTGGACTGTCATGCAGAGGGTCTTGGGTTCGATCTTAAGCCGCTGCAAAAAAAATTGTTCGAGGGTTTATTGCGTCTAACAAGAAAGTGCTCATTAGCCGTTTGGGATCGGAGGAAAACTTTGGGTCCTGGTAACGTACAGTTTTTAAACAAATGGTTCTCCAGGGGAGTACCATTAATAACCATTTTTCGAAATTTTTTTTAAGCATTACCTTGTTCAAATGAAATTATGTGAAACAATCTTTGAAAAAAAAACAATTTTTTTTATTAAATTTCGAAAAAAAATCGTATGACAGGTAGGTACCATTATTTTTGGTTTTTTGGTCTTATAAAGAAACTTACTTAGGAATTTATGGATTTAATTAGAGCAAAATGTAGAAATGAAAAATTGCCCTCCGATTTCTATAAAAGTATGAATTTAAGCAAACTTCGTTTAAAAATCTAAGTTTTAAAATTAATTTTTTCTAAAGAAATTTTTTTATAATTTTTCTAAAAAAAACATTGGGATGCTAATTTTAAGTATTTAATAATATAATTGAATCAGTACGATATTAAAACTGTTTTAGTATGAAACTAGATTAATGTACTAGTACGGTCTAGAACGCAAAAAAAAGCTCGATATTTGGGATTTTTTTCGCGGAAACTTCATTAGCTAATAACATAATTTTTTTTAGATAATGAATACATGCGTGAAAAGTGCAGAAAAATTTTGTTTTGTCTTAATTTTCTAATTTTGGCCGAATTATAGAGGGCGCCAACGTTGACTCATCAAAAAACACATTGTTCCATTGCGGACAGTTAATCTCCAGATCTAACTGAACCGATTTTCAAAAAACTTGTTGCAACTTGATTGTTTTTATGTTTTCTAAGACCATTTACCACAAATTGACCAAAAAGTTATGAACAAAAAAATGGCGACCCAAAAATGGCCAAAAAAAAAATTGCCAAACAAAATTTTTTTTCAAAGCTTGACATTTTTTTTTACTTCTTAAACGAATTATTGTGGTAAATTGTCTCGTAAGAAACCTTCCTTTAAATAACCCACTTTGTTTTTTTTTTGTTTCAGTCCAGCCAATCCTAGTTTAAATGTCTGCAATGGGACAATGTATTTTTTGATGAGTCGACGTTGTCGCCCTCTATAATTCGGCCAAAATTCGAAAATTAAAAAAAAAAATGTTTTTGTACTCTTGACGCATGTATTCATTATTTAAAAAAAATTATGTTATTACGAGTATCTACCTAATAAAGTTTTCGAGAAAAAAATTTCCAAAAATCGTGCGTTCTTTGGCGTTCTAGACCGTACTAGTACCTTAAAACAACGATTTTAATTGAATATAGCATCCTACTTTCTCTATCATTTTATTAAAGTTAAAATCATCGAATACGTATTTTATATTTTTTAGTATCGTGCTACCTTCATATGACGCTTTGACATTTACAAACATCAAAACGGGTCTGTTTATTAGTTTTTTGCATGAACTGCCATTACTTTACCTTGCTTTGGTACGATACTCGTTAGAAAATGTTTAAAATCAAGAATGAGTTAGTAAACTACTTTAAAGTTAGCAAATTGTTAAGTACATAGTATCATTATAATACCTTAATACATCATAATAAGCTGTTGAAAATTTTGCTCCATAGATCTTAGGAAATAATATCAAAAACTAATCCTTCACACTTTTTTAAAGGAGCTCCTGTACAAATTTGTTTTTGTTAAAATCGTTAGGGGCGTTAATGAAAAAGTCGGAATTAAAAAAAAAAAAAACGTTCTGTGACAGGTACCATTAATAATTTTTTTGACCAATATTTAGTCCATGCCCATAATACACACTTTAATTTTCTTATTAAAATCGTTAGAGTCATTTTTAAAATAAATAATAAGATTTTGCACAAGATTGTTTGGCAGGTACCGTTAGTTTTGTAGCAAAAGAAAATTTTTTGAATTTGTCCCCTAGGGTATCACCCAAGAACCTTACTTAAACACCGAGTTTGAAGAAAATCACTTTAGCGGCTTAGGCTGTAGGTCGAGGTACAGACATACAGACAGATACTTTTTTCGTGTTCTCTATCATCGTAATGTCAACTTTGATCAAAATCTCTGGTTCAATTTAAAAAAAAAAAAAGATTGGGCACCTACTTGACTCTGACACTGTAATTTAAATTGAAACTAAACAGTTATTGTCCCGCAATCTTTTTAAGACTATAATTTTTATTAGGTAGGTATGAATATTAAAAACTTATAGTCTTGATTTTTCCAATGAAACAATTTATTCTATTTTGGTGTGCAAAGTCTATTGTTATTAAAAATATTTCATATTGTTTTTACCCAGTTTACATAAATTAAGATAAATCAATTTAAAGTTAAAGTATTCAGAAAGCAACATTTTTTAAGGATTTTGATATGCTTAAAACAATGTCTTTAGCTGTACACATTTATATTAATAACAATAAATTATTTTATTTTCCAGATTAATATGGCAGCAAAACGACTTGATCACACAATAAATGAATTCGAAAATGGTTTTCTAAATTCACAAAAGTTCATGGCTGGTGGGAATATATCATTTGCAGATCTTTTAGCTGTTTGCGAAATTGATCAACCTGGTATGATTTTTTTTTTTCTTTTTAATTCGAAGTAAGTTGATATTAATTTTGATCTTCTTTCTACATAGTTACTATTGGATATGATCCTTTTAAAAATAGAGCTAAATTATCTCAGTGGTACGAAGTCGTTCGAGAAGAATTAGGTCCCATCTACAAAGAAGTTCACGACGAATTTGAGCATAAACTTAAAACTACTGGTGTGAAAAATGAAGCTATTTCGATTAAGCAATAACTTAATAAATATTAAGTTGAAAGATTTTATTAGTTTATAAGTTTAAAATTATACCTCTATTTTATTAGGTATGAGTATTTAATAATTCATGTTGAAGTCAATTCGGTTAAGTTTATTTTTTATTTTATACGAGAACTTTATGTTTCATATACATAGGTGTATTGAGTGTAATTATTATATATAATATATTATACATTATTAAATCTGCGTAATGCGTATACCACCTGATTATATTTTTTGTTTTAATCAATATTTAAATATGGTGTTTTATTTCAAATGGAATAATGAACGTGAGCCATGACTCATAAATCATGACAGTTGAAGTTATAAATTGATGTAAACAAATAATTTAATCCACAGTAGTGGAATTTAATACTTCAAAAAAGGTACCTTATAATGTTCAAGCAATATGTACTATAAGTGGCAAGAGGCATTATGAATTATTAAGATTTTAGTTCGGGTCTGTTTGGTAACACATATCAGACCAAAAACATAAATGTTAAAAAAAGAGCCAAGTTCTTCTGTACAAAAACCTTTGTGTAACAAGTCAGCCGTGAAAAGTACTGAGATCTAAAAGTACGCCAAGTTCTTACTACATGAAGGTTTAACACCGCATATTTAAAGTAGAATAATATTGAAACAGCTACAATGTAATAGAGAAATTTTATTATTTAATGATATTACTGACTAAAATTTGATGGGCTTACTTGGCAAGTTTTTTTTTATGCCCAATTCGAAAGGTTTTAAAAACTTGACCAGTGAACCCATCAAATTTTAGTCAGTAATCATTAAATAATAAAATTTCTCTATTACATTGTAGCTGTTTCAATATTATTCTACTTTAAATATGGGGTGTTAAACCTTCATGTAGTAAGAACTTGGCGTACTTTTAGATCTCAGTACTTTTCACGGCTGACTTGCTACACAAAGGTTTTTGTACAGAAGAACTTGGCTCTTTTTTTAACATTTTTGGTTTTGGTCTGATTTAAATCAAGAGAAATATTCTAAATCTTACAAAATTATCAACGTAACATACCAAAAGATTGCTTAGATGATATTGGCCTAAAGTGCTTGAATCGTTTCCGGACTATTGGCATAACATCGGTCCTTCATGGTTCCCCACAAAAAAAAAGTCCAAAGCGATCAAATCCCACCTCCGAGGTGGCAAAATTATCGATTGTGGCATGGACTGTGTGCCTTGGCGCGCCATCTTGCATGAACCAGAAATCGTATAAATCAATTTTAGTACAAAAAAAGTCGGTAAACATGGATCTCTAACGCCCAACGTTGTTTTAGCCTTATTTTCGACGAAAACTGGTTCAATTACCACTCCATAATTCGCACCAAACTGTCACTCTTTGTAGATGCATTGGCTTCTGGATAATAACGTGCGGGGTTTCCAAACCCAGATGCGTCAATTTTATTTGTTAACGTAGCCGTAAAAATTAAAATGTGCCTCGTCAGAAAAGATGATTTTTTGCCCAAAATCGTTGTCCAATTCAAACTTCTTTAAGGCCCAAACTGCGAACTGCGATGGCTCACCCTTTATGTCGCAAATAAAAATTGCATTTTTTTATAATGGACAATTTTATTGTCACTGAAAATGATTAAAATTGTAATTTTCGTTTACGCTGTATGTATTAGTTTTCTGAACGACCAAAACCGGAATGGATAGGTTTGGTGTCAGAAATCAACTGATACGTATTAAAAATTAAATAGGAATACTGTCCTGTCGGCAAGTTTTGTGCTGAAATCAATATGTTTTATTCATTTATTTCTCCAATAACTATGTACATATGTACACATATTTATATTAAAAAAAAGCAACATTTTATTTATTCAATCCACCCAAATAACAAACTCAAATCAGATTTGCAAACTATTTTTGAAGTTTCTTATAGGTTAGCTTTGTAAACTTACCCTTTCAGGATAGATTGAGATTTCTTCTTTACTATCAGCTGTTTTCTTACATGGGATTACAACACCACAAAGCTATCCGGATAGTTTTGGATACAATTCTGAACGCGGCCAAAGCAACAGAATTGAAATTACAGTACGGACTTGATAAAAACATTTTATACAGAGACGTTAAACCTTAAATTTCAGTTCAAGAGCAAACAGCAAATTTTTGGTTTGGAGGTATAACCAAAATATGGGTATGAGCTTTTATATATATCTACCTACATACGTAGGTGTATGCGTTATGATGCCAAATACAAAAGTCTGGCATGTTTTTTTTGTCGCCATTGGTGTAAGTGAGGCGCTAAAATAAGGTCCACATCAAAAATTTGATGTCGGCTATTAGACTATTGGAAATCAGCCCTATCATAGATTCCATCGTAACAAATCTCCGAACGGATTGTGACGCTACGACTCACAAAAAATTGTGTTCACAGAATCCGAATGGAATTGCCACATTCAACGTATTCACTCTCAATTCCGAAATTAGCTGTCTTACGTCAAATCATTCAAAATTGTAAAAAACACAGTGATGGTATATACATCAATACATCAATCTAAAAAATACGTGGGACGTTTAACAAAATATCTATTTCTTCCCTATATGAACAAATGCTGAAGTGAATACATAAGAAAAGAATTGAGATAAAGCATTGTATATCACGTATGACAGTTTTGCTCATGACTGATAATTTGTCACCCAAACTAATATTCACACAAATGTTCGTTATTGATGGACTGACTGAACAGAAGCTGTCATTCACTTCACTTAGGTTTGTTTATTTATGTCGATTTCCTTTACACATGAGAAATCAATTTCTGTGTGAAGATTTCGATTTCTCGACAGATTTTACGTTTCTTCACAACAAAAAAAAATCGATTTTTTTCTTTGACAGAGATCAAATTCTTCGAATCCGTATTTAAAGAGGGATTTACGTGTACAGTGCCTTGCATAAGTATAACCGCATACTGTAAAAATGAGTTTTGCAGAAAATTAAAATGGTATTGACATCTTACTATTTTTTTTATTGAATGGCATCACTAATCAAGTAAATTGCGAAGAAAAAAAAGTTCCGTTATTTTCTCTTCTGGTGTTTAAAAATTGAAAACAGATTTTTATGTATTGCAAAAGTATAACCGCACAATGTAAACCTCTCTGAAGCTTCATTCAGTTATGTGCTTTGAAATGACAAACAACAATGCCGCTTGGTATACATTTAAACGATACGGAAAAAGGTAAAATTCAAGCTTTTCCGTTAAGGTCTATTGGTAGAAAAATTTCAAGATTCGATCCTGTCGTCCGAAATTTTTTCCAAGATCCATAATCTTATTGGACAAAAATAAGACCCGGGCATCCGCAGAAGCTGGTACGCCGGCCGCAATAAGAGGCGTTTAATCAAAGCCTCATCCAATTCGATGCATTCTTTGCCGGAAGTTCGTAACGAATCGGGGTTAGGAGTTTCGGTTTCAACGGTTTTTCGTGCCTTAAAACCAGTGGAGTGATTGTTCGGGGCAAAATGGTGCCAGCTCCAAATCTGACAACAGCTCACAAACAAAAAAGGTTAAAATTGATGGGCCAGATGGTTTTAACGGATATTGGCATGTCTGAGAAAGGAAAAAAAGTTTTTTCCAAGAGGAACTTCTGCGGTGGCAGTTGTATGGTTTGGGAGGCCTTCTGCGACCGTGGTAAGTTTGCACTTGCCTTCACCTCTACAAGGATGAATAGTTCAGCTTACACCCAGGTGCTTCAGGATAATTTGGTACCCTACTTAAGACGATTTCGTCGAGTTCGCCATGTCTTCCTGCAAGATAATGCCTCAATTCACGTTAGTCGTCAAAGTTTGGTGTGTTTCGAATTCAATAACCTAAATTTGATGGAGTGGCCGGCACGTTCTCCACATTGTAACCCTATTGATAACCTTTGGGAAAATTGTCAGTGTTGCTGAGCTGCGAGAGGCAATTGTGGAAGAATGGAACTCTATAGACGATTTCATATTAAAAAACCTTGCCAACAGTATGCCAAAAAAATATAGGGGCAGCAAGATCCCTTACTAGTTTTTCCTAAAAAACTTACTTAAAATAAAGAAAAAATAAAAATAAAAATGCGGTTATACTTTTGCAATACAAAAAAATCTGCTTTTAATTTTTAAACACCAGAAGAGAAAATAACGGAACTTTTTTTTCTTCTCAATTTACTTGATTAGTAATGCCATTCAATAAAAAAAATAATAAGATGTCAATACCATTTTAATTTTCTACAAAACTCATTTTTACAGGATGCGGTTATACTTATGCAAGGTACTGAAGGTATGTATACAAAATACGCACACCACAAGAAAATTTTGATCCGGGATCGAAATCCCTAGTGTGTAAAGGAAAACGACATTAGTTTTGTATAATATTGACATTTTAATCTTTTCAGTTCAGAGATATTTAACTCAAAACATAATGTGGACATTTTTCTAAACTAAAATCGTAATTTTAATAAATCCGAAATTTTTCGTTAAATAAAAAAAAGGATACATATGCACGAACCTGTATTATTAAATAATGTTATGTTTCAACATTTTAAAAATTTTCAACAACTTCTGCATTTTGGAAAGTGAAAATCAAATTGACCGCTTCATATTTTATTGAAACTCACCAATAATTTGTATACCTAAAGCAGCCTCATATTTGACCTTTATTTAAGCTTTAGAAAAGATAAAACTCCAGATTTAAGCTTCCTTCGTAAGGCAACGATATTATCAATTTTCGGAGATTTTATATAAATTTACACTCATACCGAATCAGGTTTCGCCGGTTGTTAGATTCACATCTCACACCCTACATTACTGGTTGAACATATTGGGGTAGATGTAGCTCGTAGAATTGAAAGTTTAAAACATACATACAATACAGCGCCGTATCGTCGGCGTAGAATCAAATATGGGAATAATTAATGACCATTTTAATATCGTTAAAAGTAAGAATAAAGATGAGAAGTCCTAAGTGGCTGCCTTGAGGGAGCCCGGAGGTAGGTTCAAGTCAAAGGGTGAGCAGTTTGAATAGAATAAAAGCTTATATGAAATCTTGCAAAAGGCCTTGCTGAAATTGGTTGAGACAACGTCCGTTCTCTAAAGCTGAGAGGCTATAGAATGAGAATTCAACAAGTTAGTCGTTAAGTAACTGAGTGAGACCGGAGAGTTGATAGGATCTGTTGTGAAAATTAAGTCTAGTTGCCTATTCATATAATTTGGAATGCAGCTAACTTGACAGAGGCTTGAGTCAACAAGGCTATCTTCGAAGAGGCATTCATTTGCAGAGATGGGATTGCGAGCAGCATAATATGAAAAGGTTCATTTAAGATGAGGGAGGTTAAAGTCTCCGAATAGTAGGATATCATCATGATGTTAACTCTTCTATAGCTTAAGCTATGAGCCCAGTCTGTTGGATATATCCACTTAAAAAAAATTAATCAGATTCTATTGAATAAATTTGTACATTAAAAAAAATAATTTAATTAAAATTTCGTCATCTCTTTTCGTTTAAAATTTATTTTTCTTGTTTATGTTGTTTGTATTTCCAAATATATAATTCTTTTTCAGTATCACTATTTGTTTTTAAGTTTTAATATTACCAATAATTCATAAATGAATCACAATTCAGTTACAAAGATCAAGCATAAGTATTCGGCTTACATTTCTTGCAATTTTTAATTCAATTTATCAATAAAGACATTTTTCCAAATAAATATTCCTTATACTGTGACACATGGCTTTAATTACCTAAATAAATAAAATATGAAATTAAAAACACCCCATATAATAGACCTAATCCAAGTTAACGAACATACATTCTAAGTAATACAGCAATTTTTGTGCAGTTTCTTTATTTGTATATATATAAATGTTAGCAACATAATAAATAATTAAAACCAAAAAATATAAATATCTTTTTATCTTCTGTGTAAAATTTAATAATATTTTCTTTAATTAGTTTTAAGGTAATGTTTAAAATAAACCAAAGTTTCTAAGTTATTTAATATTGTTTTTTATTTTCATTTAATGTTTTTTTTTTTTTGATTCAACTCAAATCTAAGCACTCTCCTGAGGTTCTTTTAGTCAATCGTTGTCGTTGGAAACGTAGTTTTTGCTTTATTGTTAAAAAAGAATACAAATATTTAATTATGCATTTTTATGCCCATAGTGTGCATTATAATATAATAATATTAAATTAAAATATTTTTTATTAATTTGTAAGTTTTATTTTTCTTGGCGCGATGATGTTTCTTTATTATATAAAGGTTGCAATTATCGTCTAGAAGAATTTTTTGATTTTAAGTAATAATAAAATAGTTATTGTTAGTTTTTAGATAAAACAAAATTATTATTATTGTTTTTTCTTATATTATTTTAAAGCATTAAAAGCTTAACAGAGCTTTTCATTTAATTTTAAAAAAAGTTCAAGGAAAAGCTCGAAAGTCAACGACGAATCGAAACAAAATTGCATGGTTCCGTATTTGAATTTTGAATTTATGTGATCTTTAAAGAGGATATAGCAAACATATTAGAAAATCGCTGAAAACAATTACTTAGCAATTCGCATTTTATCAAATTTTTAAATTGAAGAACTTTGCCAGGGACATCCATCACACTCTTTACGTCTTAAAACATTAACCACTCTAACATCCATTGTAAAAGTCAGTCTATATATTGTTTAGAAAATCAATCCTCTGCTTGATCATATTTGAAATAAGTAAGAGAAATACTCTCTTCATCTCACACGTTTTCATTAAATATTCACAGTGGTGTAAAGTAGCAAACGAATGGGGAAAGTAGCGATTTAATTATGACCTCTGCTTTTTCAAAGCAGAAAAAGAATTGGTCATTCCCATAAACTGCTGAACGTCAAAGAGGTAGAGAAAAGTCTAATTTTTAGTTTGCATTTTGTTTGAATATGCCAAATATCTGTCACCTAAAAACCTGTCTGTCTTAAACACAAGATGAAGTTTGGAAAAATCTTTCTCTTTTCATAGAAGGTCCAATGGAAAACGAATCACTTTTTACATTAGAGTTCATCCTTCCCCATTTAAAAAAAAAAGAATATTTTATTTCCTATCAAAAACCAATAGGCACATGCATTTTATTTTATTTTCACATTTTTTTATAGAAATGACTCATTTATTTGCACCTTTCTGTACTTTGCGGTGGAATGGGATATCATACGTGGATAATACTTTTAGTTGGTATAGTATTTTATTTGGTCGATTTTAGTACATTACATACTCGTAATACGAGGGATATCTTACGATAAAGTATATCACGTAAAAGTTGTTCGATTTAAATAAGTTTTGATTGTTTTGTATGTTTCAAAACTTATTAAATTGACTTTTGCATGACATATCAACATTTTTAACCAATAAAAACTGTGAAAACATTGTTCTTGATAATCTTCTAACTTGCTTCAAATTTCTCGCGTAGAATAAGTTGCGTCAACATACTGATTATTCCAAAAGATTGGGTACTGCGAACCCCTCCATCGCAAAGTTAAATATATGTAAATGTCAAAAACGTTCATGTCTATAAATTGTTTTCACTCTATCATTTGGAAGTTAAGCTTCCAAAGTAAAAGGACGAAATTACAAAAAACTGAAAAATTTGTGTCCTTCTGTCAGAACTGCAAGACAAAAAATGAATTTATCGGCTTACATGAATGGATTGTAATAAGATCAGATCAAATCCAGATTTCATCCAGACATATGACCATGCTGGATTGAAAGATTCAATTCAAATGGAATCGAAGTAACAGTTGTGTTTTTAGTGTGTGTTTGAGAATTCAGTTCTTGTATAATCTCCTTTATTGTATAATTCTCTTATATAATCTTTTTTAATAAATTGAAAAAAAAAAAAAAAATAAACAAAGTATAACTGAAGCGCATAGTACGGAATCTCTTATAATAATACACATACACACAGTGTTGCCATAAGATATTTTTGGAAATCGGGAGATTTCCACATCAGAAATCGGGAAAATCGGGGAATTAGAAGTTGAAATAATTTTGCTTATTTAAAAAAAAATGTCTTCATCAATTTATTTGAGAAAAAGTTCTCTCAGCATTAAGTTGAAGAGTTTGGTAATGTTAATATCGATGAAATATAGTTAGCCATCAATGGAAAGGCCAAACTTTGATTGCCCCTTTTGATTGAACAAACAATTTTCCAAAATATTTCAATTTTAATAGCATCAAAGCTTTCATATATTAAGTTTTTAAAGTCAAGATTACTTATTTCTCTATATTCACAATCGATTCGCTGCATATCAGAATAATAAATAATATTAGGAAATAAGTTAAAAAGATTGCTTAGTGGATCAATTTGTTTATTTACAGTTTGTTTTGGTTTTAATAAGGTCAAAGTCTGAAAATTTTTGTTTTTAAAATCAAACATATGTAATATTTGATTGCAAAGTTCAACGTAAACGCTTATACAGCTGTTTTTAAATCGTTCAACTTCAGAGTTTGAAATAAGATTTTTGTCCAATTGTAACTTAAGATCGCTCACGAGGTACAAATTATCATTGCTTATTATATTGTAGTTACAGTCTGATTTTAACATTTCGCTAAAAGATAAAGAAAATGGATCTACATTTATATTATTAGTGCAATTGAAAATATTAACAAGAACTTAACTACCGACACGCATCGCCCAACACCAAATCAAACAAGATAAAGAAGAAGAAGAAATTTAATCTTAGTTGGGTATAGTTCACATTGTATTTTTGTCAAAAAATCGATGTAAGATGAATTGAATTTAACAAAAATTGCGTATTGACAAGGTCCTCACAGTCAACTGATGAGTCCATTTGAGATCGCCGGGACGAAACGCCAATTTTTGTGAACTAAAGGCCAAAAAAGCTATTTTGAAGAAGAAGAAAGACAATGACAACGACGTTAACAATAATTGCAAGGAATATATTTTCATACTAAATTCAAAAAGAGAAAACCGTAAGTTAGGCACTGCCAAAATTTTTAATAAAATATTAAATTATGTTCATTCAAGAGCGGAGAAAATTGAAAATCGGGAGAAAGTGCACTATTTACATCAAAAATCGGTGTATCGGAAATAGGTCTAGAAATCGGGGTAATACGATAAATCGGTGTTTCTGGCAACACTGCATACACACACCAATAAGTTATTTTTCAATTCGTGAATCCAGATCTACAACCTATTTTGAATTAGATCCAGCTCTCAAAAATGAATCGCATGCAGTAAAGCGCGGAACAGATTGAACCAGCAACACCACCGTCAACAGCAACAGCGGCTGCCATTAATTTAGAGCCAATGGCCCTGAGTAATAGATCCGAATCTAGCCTAAGTTCGATTTTAACCAAACATTCGCAGAAATAATACAAATTTCAATTATAAATACTTAAAAGCTGCTTTCCTGTAACTAAGTTAAATTTAAAATGATAGAATCACAATAGAACTTTACGAATCTGGTTAATAGAATATTCTGTTTGTGTATCAGTTCACAATAACGAAATTATGAAAATGAGTCACAATTATTGGTATAAATAAGACTTTTGTAAATTTGATCTGTTACTACGAAATTTTAAAAGCAACTTTTTTACATCTAACAAAAGTGACTTTAAAACCGATTCTATGAATGTCTATTACTAAGGGCCAATGTATTTCAATTATTCAACACACATAAGAACAGCAACAGCAACGCCAACAACGTCGTTGGGCCAAAGTTCTAAATTTGCTGTTGCTGGTGCAGTGTTGTCAACTTTTCCACTGCAATATTCAGTGGCACCACAATGAAAAACTTTTTTCGATATGAAATGTCAAACAAATGAAATGACGTTGCTGGTGGCAATGTGTTTCAGAAATGTTTGCTGGTCAGCGTGCTGTTTGCTGTTGACGATGCTGGTGCTGTTGCTGATTTAATATGTTTCGCGCATAATCCTATTTTGATCTAATCCAGATTTACACGGAATCGAATCCCGATTCAATTCGAATACAATTCTTTTTGGAAATGGGGTAAGTAAATAAGTTAAAAAAGTCACTGAGGGGAAAAGGTAAGGTGGTTCAATGATTCATATCATCTGATCCGGAAAAATTCTCATGCAACGCTTACATAAAGACCGAAATGATTTTGCAAAAGTGCGCTCATCTGAAATTTTAAAATTTAGTTTGACATTTTGATTTTGCTGTTTTTTCTTTGGCTTTCTCCATCAGCGTGTTGAGTGCTGACATTTCTAAACAAAAGGTTTTTAAATAAATGTGTTCCTTACATATTCACCCAATTGCCAAAAATATTTCATGTAAATTTTGTTGACATTATTTCTTTTGTAAATTTGAATTTGTATGGAATATGAGACGATTTTAAATCAAATTTGAAAGTTCTTGAAGAACCTAACACGTATGTAAATATAAACTAACCATTACGCAATGAGTTAATACATATTGATTCTTCAAGTACTTCTTCGAAAAGTCTCCGACAGTATTTGAAAAAAAAGAAAACTTTGAAGAAAGTCTCCAAAAAATCGCTATTATTTATTTTATCTATTTATTTTTATTTTCAATCTATTTGAAATTCAAAATTTAAAACTGCGATCACTGTACGTAAGGTAGGCTACGGTGAAATGAAAACGTAGCATTAAACGTGGTTTAAGTGTTACATTTAACGAGTAACACTCTACTTTAAAGACATACGTCAAACAGGGTTATTTAGACATGTTAACGGTAATAATAATAATTTTCGTTTATACCATTTGAAATATTTGAATCGATCTGAGGGTATGTTGACTTTTTTAAGAACCAAATTAATGTCGGATCGTGGTTTATGGTTCGATCACTTGCAACGCTACCTAACGGAACAAAAGGAAAATAATTCGTTAAAAACAATTTAAACCTGCTGAACAAGTTGGTTTGGGTTTTTTATTTTAAATTTTGCTAACAACAAATATAATTGTTATTTATTTTTCGAATTTCGGAAGCCAATTTTTTAGAAAATTTTTAAGGTTCTTGATTAGCTAAAGTAAATCTAAAAACCAACGCCTCTGACATTATTTAAGTATATACATTTACCTTTAATTTTTATTTTTCTGTTGGGAGTGTATTCGTTATTTTTGAATTAAAATATCGCGAGTGTTTAAACTAGCTGTAATTATTTTTAAATATAATACAATAAATATAGTTATTATTCTATATTCGCTTCGTCACGTTTCTGCTCTAAAAGCTCTAGATCTATTACAAAACTATATTTTGCGCTTAAGTTTACAACGTTTTTTTTTTCTTTGGTTTTTTGTTTCTTAGCAAAAATAAAATCATAATTTTAAACATTCTGTTCAGCTTCTTGGTCTTCGTCGTGCTCGTTCAGTAGTGGACTGTCATCACCCAAGCGATTTGGGGGCAGTCCAGTTCCCGGAGTAGTTGGGGCAGACCTGGAAATCCAGCCCTTACGGCCTCGACCTCGACTTAGAAAGCTTGTCCCACTAACTGGACTCTTCATGGAAAACCGGGCGCTGGAACCACTTGACATCATTGGGATGTACATTCCTTTGTTGGGTTTCGAAGAAAAGAACTTTTTCTTGCTCTGCTGCAGCGTCGATGGACGTTTTGAGATTGGATAAGATGTCACCTGTGCGCCAGATGATGACAAAGACGAAGAAGCCCCAGAATAGTCGGCAATAAGCTGTTGTTGGGGCTGAGGTGCGTGTGGAATGTGAATTGTTAAGGCATTTTCATCTAAACTAGCACCCATCTGTAATTGACGAATCTGATCCAGAATCTCTTTAACTTCGTCGGTTGGACTCGTGGCTTGGGGTGGGGATGTTGGTGTGCCAATATTAGCTAAACTACTCACAGCCGAGCACGTGGTCGAGGTAACATAACTCCGCAGTCCATCTTCGAACTTCTTGGCCAATTCAATGGCCACTGGTGATTCGGCATTATTGAAGTTTGCCACCGAAGGCATTTGTTGTTGTTTTTGTAGTATTTGACAGCAAGTTTCAAGACTGCGACGTAACATATTGAGATCACGGTATTCACATTCGCCATCTCGAGCAACAGGAACTGTAATTGAGATTCCACCTATCGAACCACAAGAGTTGTATATGGGACTGCTGTGTTCTACGAACTGATTAGGGTTTGTGCTGGCTCTATGAAGTGGAGTTGGACTGGAACTTTGATTGATCGTCGTTGTTTGTGCTTGGTGCTGCTGTTGTGGAGTCGTAGCAAAACTATTGCTGGTAGCAACGTCGGGAGTTCGGCCGCCGATGCCGGCGCTACAGCTATTATTCACAAATATATCGCTTAAGCTACTATTACTATTCATAATGTAATGAAAATGTTGGTCACTCTGCGAGGTAATGAAACCTCCTCCGCCGGGAGTGCCATCACCACCAACTCCACCACCAGTACCACAACCACCAATGCTGTTTGGTCGATCCGCATGGGAAATAGTGTGTCGGAAATTTACGCTTTCCGAAGAACGCATTTGATTGGACTGCTGTAAATGGTGGACTGTTACGCCATTGCCGTCAATAGCCGACTCCATTATTTGCTGACCCTGACTATTTGGCGTGCCAATCTGCTGCAAGCAACGGAGCTGATGACTAGCGTTTTCAGTAGAGCACACAACTTGTGATGCTGACCTGGGGATCATGAAGTGCTGTTGGAAATGTGAGCTTAAGCCAATCTCTGGGCTGGCGGCACGAGAATATGGCGGTGGTACTAGAGTGTTGGCTTCGTTTGCATTGCAAATGAAACTGGAACTAAGTGAGTCTACAGTACTAGTACCGGAAAGCGAGCCAGCCGGTCTTACTATATAGTTTCTAAAATATTGTACCATAAGATAGCTAGCACCATTCTTGCCATTATCACTGTTGCAGGTGAATACTAGAGGGTAGAGGTCAGGTTTTGATGTAACCTAAATTTGTATTATTTATAGTAAGAAGTCAATCAAAAATTTAAATGATCAAAACAAAAAACAACAGTGAAACTTACCTCTGTGTATGGGGGTGGAGGATGGTGAAAAGAACTACATCGGCTATACTGCGGAGGAGCATAGCACGAACCAGCTGAATCACCTTCTGATTGTACGTGGTGTTCGGTAAAACCCCATCCGCAGAGAGTTCTCCGTTTTTTCCATAGCGAGTAAGCACATAGAAGTGCTAAGAGTAAAGCGACAACAACACACCTGAAATAAGAAAAAAAAACCTTTTATATGAGATTATAAAAAAAAGAAAAAAATACGCCCTATTTTCTCAAACCGATCATAAATAAATATCTAAGTTCAACATAAAATAATAAGACTAAGTTAAGTTCATACTAAAATGTACGTTCAGCGTAGTTCCGCTAGTTCAGACGGAGTGGTTCTTTTGCTACTTATTTTGTCATTGATATTTTAATTTATATTTTAAATGGACTATAGTGCTTATGACTACCCTTACAATAATGGACCATCCAGACGAACACTGGATTCACTTCGATCAAGCTAGGGTTCTAGCTAACGAGCTTCACTACATCCCTCGTTTAGTTCGCGAAGCTATTGGAATTCAACGCCACCGTAATTTAATGAGACGACAGTTTCAAGTTGTCGCGAACGTGGGATACTATCATCAACTCATCAAGGTCGATGCAATTACCTTTTCACACCAACAGGGATATAGTGAGCACGGTTTGCTCTCAACTTGCGACAAATCAACAGCAAGAGATAGAAACTCTTTTAACTCTTAGGCACCGCTACAATCTGCTTAGCCAAGATCGCATATAATACCCAACTGGCATGGCAGTTTCCCGGTGACCACGCTCAATGAAATTTTGTAGCGAAACGTTCGGGGTGTATTGCACTCGCTAAATATTTTTGTATATACAGATACACTACATCAAAAAATTGTAAGTACAGCAATTGAAAATAGACGTGTTTACCACCAAAGATGTAAGCTTATCGACTTTATTCGATAAAATTATTATGTATAATAGTATATGCAACAAAACTGCAACAAAATATTAGAATTTTGCTTCATGTGTTTTTTTTACTGCTAGTAGAATTATTCCAGGAATGCCAAACAATTGTTCGTATATCAAACAAATGTACGTACACTGCTCTCTTCTCTAACAAAATAGAAATAACGGTTCTTTTTGAAATGTAAAATGAGTACTTAAATGAAATTTGAACATGATATTGAGATATCTAAGCTCAGTCCGTTGTGGTATATTGAACTATTTAATTGATTTTTTTAGTTTTGTGAAGTTTTTTTTTTTCAAATGGAAGCTACGCATAAAAAAGTTCCTCTTGAGGTAAAAAAACTTATTCTTAAACTTAGAAACGATGGAAAAAGTTACGCTGAGATATCAGCAGCTATTGGTAGACCACGATCAACAGTTCAATATGTTTTAAAAAATTATTTGTTTAATAAAAGTTTTGAAGTGGCTCCAGGAAGATGTCGAAGGAAAATTTTAGATGATCATATGGAGCGGAAAATTGAAAGAATGGTAAAGGCTGATCCCAAATTAAGTGCTCCAAAAATAGCTGCTGACATTAAAGCAAATCATGGAATATCGCTTACCCCTCAAACTGTTCGGAACTTTTTGCATTCAAAGGGATATAATGGTCGCACGGTTAAAAAAAAAACCTTATATTTCAAAGGCAAACGTTTCAAAACGTTTGAACTATGCAAAAGCATACGTTTTGAAAACAGATAATTTCTGGAAGAATGTTTTATTTCTCGACGAGAACAAGTTTAACGTATTCGGGTCCGACGCTCGCAGATTTGTGTGGAGGAAACCAAACACAGCATTAGATGTGAAGAATTTGCAATCAACGGTGAAACATGGAGGCGGTAATGTTATGGTCTGGGGAGCTATGGGGTGCAATGGTGTGGGAAATTTGGTTTTTATAGATACAACAATGGATAAAAACAAATATTTACAAATTTTAAGGGAAAATTTGAAAGCCAGCGCTTTAAAAATTGTGTTAAAAGACGACTTTTTGTTAGTGCAGGACAATGATCCCAAACATTCGTCAAGGATAGTAAAAGAGTGGCTGCTCTATAATGTTAAATCAACATTGCCTCATCCTCCCCTATCCCCAGACCTTAATCCCATTGAGCATCTTTGGGATTATTTGGGGAAAAGGGTCCGAGAATCAAAAATTACCAATAAAAACCAACTCAAAGCCGTTATCTTGGAAGAATGGAACAAAATTTCTCCGGAAGTCACTTCAAAACTTGTTCTCTCTATGAAGAATCGCCTTAAGGATGTGATAAAAGTGAAAGGTTATTACACTCGCTACTAAAAATATGAATATAATTAAGTTTTATATCACTGTACGTGCAATTTTTTGACCTATGATTTACTATTTTGTCTAATTTTTTGTAGTTTTTTCTTTTCTATGAAGTTTGTATTATTGTTTTATTTTGAGTTCTACAATAATAAACAATATAAAAAAATGAAAAAAGAATGGTTCAAAAGCTGTTTTTTTTTTAAATTTAATCTTTCCTTTTGAAGAATAACCTGTACGTACAATTTTTTGATGTAGTGTATAACGCGACTAATCCGAAAAATTAAAAATGTCATGTGTTAACAACCGCCACAATACCTTGCAACTTATTAAAAAAAGGATTCAAAGAAGTTTTATAGAGATTTATGTTTAAAATGTTTGTTAAGATATTTTTCTCCAGATTGTCGTTCTGCAACTCTTACACCTCCAAAGATTTTTCCTTTGTTGCATTAGTGGACAACAGTTTCTTAGCATGTAGTCCGGTGTTTCCTCATTCATGTTGCAGAATCTACATGTGCCACTACATACCACACCAAGTAAACATAGGTTACTTCTAAGATTGCAGTGTCCAGTTACGATATGTTCCTACATATGTTCCTAGTTATGCAGTTTGTGAAACGTTCCTGGTTGTAATTGAATAGTAATAGTTTCGCATGCCTTAGCTTTGGGAGCTATTTCTAGTTCTTGAGTGCAGGTTTTTCGTCATTCGAGCTCTAACAAGAGGAAGCGTTAATCAATCAAGAGGATCACATAATCATAAAATTGTGTAAGAAAATCTTTTGATATAATTTCCCGTTAAAGATAACAGCTGATTATTTTGAAGTAGCAATGTATTTTAACTTATTACTTGCTTAACCGGCTCCAAATCCATGAAGGGTCTCTGCCTGAGATACGGCAGTTTTCTATCCTCTGCTACCCCGGGCACGCTGCTTCTATTCATCTAAGCCAAGCTGGGATTCGAAAACTCTCTTAGCTGGAGCATTCGCTCAATGTAGCCGAGCCAATGTAGTTGACGTATTTTGGATTTCTGGACTACTTCCATATCTTGGTACAGCTGATAGTTTGCAGTTTTATCTTAGCCTCCATTCGCCCTCCTCGCACACAGGACCAAATGTCCTCTTTTTTCGAAAGAGCCTAATATCATCTCTTCCTTTCTGCTTAGTCTAACACTCGGTGTCGTAAAGAGGACTAGTAGTATAAGGGTCTTGTAGAACGTGCACCTCATTTTAAGAGCGAAGAGTTTTGAATCCATTTTTTTATAAACCGAAGTAGCAGCGGTTTCCTAGGGTAATTCTTCGTCGGATCTTCACTAAGGTGTGGTTCATGGAACTAATATTAACTCCGGGGTGGATGAACTCCTTAACTACGAGTACCTAGAAGTTTTTGATACCGATAGTGACGTTTTGGCCTAATTGATGGACATATATGTAGTTGTTTTCTTGTTGATAGCATATACTAGGTCTTGTGCTCATTTCCTTCAATACCAACAAGTTCTCTAGAATGAGATACACTGTGTTGTGCATGTTTCGAATAGTTCAGAAGAGTTGCTCCTTAGTTGCACATTGTACCGCGTATTTTCCAATGTCACGCCGGAGATCCCGAGTTCGGCCACCGCCATATAGAGTTCCTGATGATAAATAGATGGTGAGTCTTGACGTGAAATTCATTGATCATTTCCAGAATCAGCCTCAATGTGAGAATTTGGTTTATGGTCGATCTGCCGGTGCGGTGTGGAAGCCACACTGGTACTTGCCCACTAATTTATTACAAAACGCTTTAAGGTGTTCACATAGTACGTTGGATAGGATCTTATATGCAATATTTAGTAGGAATATGCCTCGATAGTTCTTGCAAGACATTGGATCACCATATTTGAAAAGGGTGATCCAAATACAAGTTTCTTTTTAAAAATTCAAGAAAATGAACAAAATTAAATTTCATCCATGTATTATGGCTTTATTAGTAAGAGCAAACATTCCCATTAGTTATAGAACACAACGTCGTTCAAGTGGTTGTCTCTGCTGGTTTCGCAGTAGCGCATTCTTTCACTTGAAAGCGAATAATCCGAGATCTTTGTGCAGAATTGTCCTCAGGCTATCGCGTGAAATGTTGAGCTGTTAAGGTCGATGGCGAGGTGTGAACAGTGTCTCACACTCTCGGCTTAAGCAGTCACATTCTCGTCTGTGCGTACCGTACACGATGGGGACAATGAGAATAACATTGCAGTCTTACGAACATTTTCCACAAATTAGGCACGATGGGTGCTTCGTTTCGGCCAAAACTTCTTTAAAAAACACACTGTTTGGGCTCCACAGCACTCACTTTAAAAATAAGTTTTTAATATTTCCCATCTCGTTCCGCGGATACTGATACTGACTTTCTGTCAAGATTTCGAGCGGGAAACAGCTTTCAGTGTCAAAATAACCTATGATTTAAAAAGAAACCACTAGATGGCCCAACCTGTAGATTGGGTATATGGAGCTCATTGAAGATGCTCATTTTTGGTTAATGGTTTGATGCATGCACTTCACTAAAACATCAACACTGCTTAAATTCCGTTCGTAGATTTTGTGTAAATTGTTCTCGGGCTTTCAATACTATAATTTATCACGAAATATCAAATCATGTTTCTTTTATTTTTTCATTAAAGTTATGTGTATGAAGGTACAAAGTTTTAAGTTTCTATAGATCTGTTGGAAACCACATTTACGCTTAACATTGAAGCCTGTTTTATAATTTGTATCCGTTAGCTTTTGGAATGTGTGTCATTAAGAAACATTTCATCGAAAATAATAATATAGAACCATAATCGTTTCAGTTTGAAGAACATTCAAGGAAAATTGATGTGCACTCAATTAAATTCAGAGCCTTGATGACATCCAACAATAACTTAATCCAAAAGACGTAAAGGTTATTTTTGTCAGGCAATCTGAATGAAAATTATGTCATCGCTTTTATATATTATGTGAGGCCATTTAACTTACAATACGTTTATATACCTATAACTTGTCGTTATTATTGTTTTGCTGTTTTTCATTCTTGGTTTCTTTTTGTTTTATTTATAATTTTATGTTTTAAATAATAATTTTGTTATTAAGATGAATAAGGTTAAGAGTGCATGGACGAACTCATACAGAGCCGACCCAGAGTGGAAGCAAGGATGCTAAAATCGTATCAGCACACATGACCAATTCCAATAATCTTCTTATTTTCATATATAATCCGTTAAATACCACCCCTAAAACTTTATACACTATTTTACGTAAACGGTGTTTTTTTTAGAAACGAAGAAATTTAATTTAAAATAAAACACAGACAAATGTTATTAATATCAATAAAATCTGTTAAGTGTAATACATATCTGGAGGTCGAATTTTTACACAATCTTCGCAGTAAATAAGGGTTTAGTATAAAAAATGATCTATCGTTTCTCGAATTAATTGCTCAAATGGACGATTATAAGCTTCATAAAACGTACGTTAAGCCATATGTGCTTCTTGATTTTAAGCAATATAAATTTTAACAATTTGCAAACAGAGAACAGTGTTGCCAATTTAAAGTTTTACGCTTCTTAAAAAAACACCCCTTATAGTGTAAAAAAACAATATTGTATTAAAAAAATTCCTTTAAATTTAAAACTAGCTTGGAAATTTTTGAATTTAATAGAAATCGAAAAAGTGGTTATGAAGATGTTAATTAACTCTTGATTATTCCAATAATAGCCCTGTCTCTTATGTATATGTATAACCAGCCCAGCAAGTAAAGTGAATAAAACGCGTATGCTCACTTTTATTATTCACTCTTCTATTTAATTTCCTTATCAATATCACCATGACAACATTTTTTTTCTCCACAAGGTTTATCAAAATAAGCTTCGAATTAAGGAGAATAGAATAGTTCTTTGGGACCACGAAAAAAAACGGAAAGAAGAATTTGTTTTCAGTTAACAGGCACCATTCCCTAAGCCAATTAATATCCTTAGGTAAGGTAGTACTGAACAATCATTTATCATTTATGGTTATTTTGTTGTAGGGACTTACGTCATCGAAACAGAAAAAAAATATTGGTCTTGCAACAGCTCGTAGAGAACCAGGACCTAGTGACTTACAACTCTCAACCATTCCTGTGTGCGTGATACCAGGAATGTAGGGGACCCACAATTTTCTGCCGATTCCAAATTGCTAATGAGCAGTACTGTTCATGACAAGAGATACTCTTGGAGAATTTGTCAATTCTTCGCAAAAACAGTACACCCTTGAAAAAAAAAACTTTTTTGCAGCGGCTAAGAATCGAACCCAAGACCTTTTACATGACAGTCCAACACATTAACCATTATGGCAAGGGGTACTACCGACATCGACAGTACAGATAATTTGATTTATTGCCGATTAAGGCATTAATAAACAAAACAAAAATTAAAGCCTCAACTGGCTGCCCTGTGAAATATCAAAACCAACCTAAAATTGATCCGAATACTAATAATGAAAAGTAAGACATACTGACTTCTAACTTTCTTTAAATCTCAAATTCTTCAAGTTTTAATCTTAATTTTTTAGGCGTAACTAATTTCTCACACTCACATGTTTATTTGTTCGACTGCCAGCCGTAATAAGGGGGTATAGTTCACATAACAGTTAAGAGTTTTTTTTTATTGAAACTCATAATTTTTTCATGTTTGCAAATGTTTTCTTTTTTCATTCATGTTAGCATAACATAGAGCACCAAATCGAGCACTCTAGTTCTAAGAAAAGTCATGAATTTTCAAGATGCATGTATAGTTTCAAAATGACAATAAAAAGACACTTTGAAAGAAAAATCTTAGATTTTCTATTTTTCGCTTTGAATGTACATTAAGCTCTACCAAATTTCATCATTCTACAACAATCGGAAGTGCTCCATATAAATTAAAAATTTTCTCAGAAGGTGAGTGGATACCACGCCCCCTGAACGGAAAACCTCAATTTGTATTTTTGGTCCTTATATGAAATTTGAGCCCTGCCGTTCTACCAAATTTCATTGTTCAACTGCAATCGAAAGTGTGCCATATAATTTATATCAGTTCTGAGGAAGTAGGCGGATACCACGCTCCTGAATAGAAAACCTCAAATTTTATATTTTTTTCTTTGTATGCAATTCAAGCCCTACCACTTTACTAAATTTCATAGTTTTACAGCAGTCGGAAGTGCTCCATTCAACCAACACCAATTCGGAGAAAGTGGGCGGATACCACGCCCCTGAATGGAAAACCTAATTTTTTCGATTTTTTCCTCTCCTTGCATGACAAGACCTACCATTGTGCAAAATTATAAGATTCTACGATGTCGGGAAGTGCTCCATAATTTTGATGATCTTGAGGCCTTATATCTCAGGAACCACTTATGTTAGCAAAATTGAAGTTTGGTGGGGCGCCTGTGCCTGACTTGCTTAGCAAATATTCGGAATTTTAAGTTTCTGACTTCATTGGTACTGAAGATAAGGAGGGGTCAAAAATCGCTTCAGTTTGTTCCTGTAAAAAGGGTGTAGTGCCAGAACTTGGCTGGGCACTACCGTGCGTTTTGATAGTTTTTTCCTTTCTTCGTGACCTTTTCTTTATATAAATGAAGTTTATCCTTGAGCGCACATAAGGACAAACAATTCATTGCACATTCTAAGGAGGGAGATTTTTGATGAAAGAATTGACACAGGTCAAGTATTAATGTATTGAAGGGGTTCCCCTTAATACTGGACCTCATCATGTGGTTTCTATAGCGTGATGTGTAGGGCATTGGCTTCTGAAGACGCTAGGTCTGGGTTCAAATCTCAGTCAAGGCAAAAAGTTTTTCGATTACACCTGAAAATATAAAGGCTAAGCACCACTAATAAAAGGAGTCTGATGATCGGCTTGGCACCCGTGAAATAGCTATAACTCCAGCCTAAAAACACACTTGGTGGTAGTTCATTCAAGTTGTTGTTGTAATATTCAAAAAATCATAATATATGAATGAAGCTTTGCAGGCAACTGCACGTATGTAATCACACAAAAACCCCTACAGAAGGACAAACTTCATTTTCGGAAATATGATACATCAAATATGATACATGAGCGGCACTTGAATTGAAGGAACCGAATGCCATTGAGTTTTATTTTTATTATTGTTACGATCAAAAATAGTAAAACGGTATGTTTATTACGCATTTTCCGAAGAAAATTAAGGCCAAAGTAAAAAAATTAGCATGGCCAGGAAAAACGAAACATGCTTAAAACTGGATATCTCAAGACCGATATAGGATATCAAATTTGCTTAACCGCAATTTCAAAAGCTGGTATTTCTTCTAAAAATAAAGGCCTCAACGAAGTTTGTATCATTAGTACTAACAGTGCAACTATAATGGGTCTGGGTACACCAAAATAGACCTTTTCTTAAATCCCCGCTATATTATATAAAAATTGGAGATATGCCCTTACTAAAAGACGATTTTTGTCTTAGAATATACCCAAAAACCACGCCCTAAGATATTATGCAGGAATTAAGGGAAACCCCGTATATTTTTTTCGATATCGATGTATTTTTCTCTATCGCTTAATTTTTACGATCTTAAATTAATTATTAAATGCATTGAGCGGTTTTATTACATTTTATTGTATTTAAAAGTTTAAAAAATATTTTTTTTTATAAATAAAAAAAATCAAAGAAAAACCCCGTTTTCTTAGTATTTCGACCGTTTTCAATATGTTTCATGTTAATTTTAATGCAATTAGACTTTGTGACTTGATCGTATTTAATGTTTGTTTTGGCAATAAAACCCCATCTAAATTCTCGCTAAAAGAACATCCTTTCACCCTGGCTAAATTGTATGAACAACGTTACTATTTAGTTGGAAATCTCTTATTTCTAATCGTAGATTGACATCGTTTTCGCAAACATTTCAAAAATTTTCGTCGCCATACTATTGGGGCTCCATACCAAGCCTTATTGATGAATTCCCATTATTCATTTTATTTTTTTTTTCGATTTTTACTTTCCATTTGGCTTCAATGTTGTTGCACAGATGTTCTATCCGGATTTAGATAGGGAAACTCAGCCGGTCAATCTCGGAAAGTTTTTAGTGGTTCCAAAAGTCTCAAGATGGCAAATTACATTTCATTTATTCCCAAAACAAATAAATGACTTAGATATTTCTATAAGATTTTTCATGAAGCTTTCATCTTATTTCTTAAAACCGTTTTTTGTCGTTAGAACAATGTGAATCATCTACCATGTCTATCGAATAATTTTTCCCGATTTATTGCGAATTTTGTTCTGCTGAAATCATCTTGTCCTTACTTCTTCCAAAATAGAACTGCCATTGACATATCCATCAACAGCAAGCGCTACAGACCGAAAACATTGGTAGCTTAAGCTAAATGATATGAATACCGACGACAAACCGAACGAACGTGCCACACACGAAGTAATCGAAAATCACACATCCCGAATACGTTTTACGTGCGACAATCTGAACAACATTATCAGCCCTAGCTGATGTAGGATTCTTGTGAATAGCAAATTCACGAGAATCATACATTTAATTTCCTTTCACTTTATCTTTGCATTTTGGTATCCACCAGGTGAACTGCACTACCCCAAATCAATTTGACATTTATGAAAACATCTCTTTATGACAAAACTGCACCAATCCAAATCAATTTGACATTTATGAAATCACCTCTTTAAGACAAAAGTTTGGAAAAATTGTGTTAATAAATTATTTAAAGTTAAATAACAGGAATAGTAATGGTTAATATTGGAGAATCCTCAAATAGAGAATTACGGAGAAATACTCGTATAAGAAAATGAAAAAAGATGTATGAACTTGCTAATTATTGTTTTGCCCCTTGAAATATTTATCACATATTATTTCCAAAGAAATATTCGAAATTTAGCAACACATTTGTTTTTACTAACATTTTATGATCAGCCAACTAGACAGACAATATAACAAAAGATAAATCCACAAATCCATTCGTTATTGTATGAAGGGAGTGCCTTAAAGTGAATAGGAAAATAGCACGCAGTATTACCGACATCACCGACGTAAATCATATTCGTTTTGAATGAATAGCAGAATAGTGGTGAGGGTGACAGATGAGTGCCAAAATTCTCCCGATAAATGGAAGAATTCGGTTGTACGAGTATATCCCTTAATTAACACCGCAAAATATTCTTTCACATAAAATTGAAAACGAGGGGATAACTCACGCACTATTTGTTTTATTTCTTTTTAAAAACCGTGAGCTCACAATGAAAGACTTTTTAAAATATAACCACCACATTGCTAAGTTTTATTAGCAAAAATATTTTTGTTTTTCTTCTTACCAAAACGTAAAATTGAACTTTGAAAATCCGTAGATCTCTCCCGTTATTAGATTATGTAATAACATAACTATGTAAGAAAGCACTTCAATATACATACTTAAAATAGAGTGTGTGTTCTGACGTACGCGCGCTAGAAGTAAAACTTCTTTTCCTTCAAGTAAAGCCTCTGTAAGTCCCCTATTACACGATGTCTCACGAGACGAGGCTCATGTAAGTGCGAAAAAGAAAGCAGATATGAGGAAATGAGATGCAAAAAAATATTCCCGGTGAGTACCGGGCTGATTTTAGGTAGTCTCATTTTGACGTTTCTTTTTCTCAAATTCGTTTTATGTTGTGTTGTGCATTAAAAAATACGAACAACAGTCAAATTTGAGACATGAGTCTCATGAGAGATGAGTCAACGTGTAATAGCTTCTGTCTCACGGGATACAAATTTAAAAGGAAAGTCAAAAATGAGACATGTCTCATGAGGCAACGTGTAATAGGGGACTAAGATTGTCCCCTATTACACGTTGCCTCATGAGACATGTCTCATTTTCGACTTTCCTTTTAAATTTGTATCCCGTGAGGCAAAAGCTTCTTTTTTTTTTAATGCACAACACAACATAAAACGAATTTGAGAAAAAGAAACGTCAAAATGAGACTACCTAAAATCAGCCCGGTACTCACCGGGAATATTTTTTTGCATCTCATTTCCTCATATCTGCTTTCTTTTTCGCTCTTACGTGAGCCTCATCTCATGAGACATCGTGTAATAGGTGACAAAACTTATAAACATTTGGTAATTATTTAGAATTGGGGCTCCAGACGAAAATCGCTCCAAAAAAATGTTCACCACCCCCACCCATAAAACATGTCTCCCCCACCTTTAATTATCTTATTCTACTTAATAAAATAGTTTCCAGGTGGTGAAACATTTTTTGGAGCGATTTTTGTCTGGAGCCCCAATTCTAAATAATTACCAAACATTTTGTGCAAACCAACATAACAACTAATTGTTGATTAAGATTATAATGAATTTACAAAATGGTTATACAATCAAAATAAAGTTAATGATATTCGCTTAGTCATTAGAATTGTATATGGTACATATTCTTTAATTCAGTCAATTACTTTTCTAATCGTTAAAAAATAAAACAATTCATTCCTCACTTATTGTTTCTAGAAAAAAATAAGTTTTGTGACAGAAGTAGAGCACGGTATGGGCGTGTTCCCCTTTCGACGATACGGAAAACTAATTTTCATTGGTTTTTCGCATTAAGTTTAAGTGCTTAAATTGAAAATGGGTTTCAGAATAAGTTAGGAAAGTCAGAATTGGACTCAAAAATATGACATGGTGTCATTTCTAAACTACTTTTCGCATTTTTGAAATGAGTTTCAATTTAAGTTTCCTCACTAAAATTTGTTCATAAAAGTAATTTTGTCATGTTTTTGAAAACTTGGAAATGAGAAAATTAATTTTAGATTTAGATGATTATTATGATCATAAATCCTGAAAGAACACTGACGTCTAAGATATCAAAATTTCTTGAAAAATATCGTGAACCTACTCAATACTAATCGTGTTTTATTGCATTTTTATCACCCCTTAAATTTGTTGGTTGGTGACATGAAAATTCAATTGAAAAAGGCAGACAAAAGTTTTTATAACTATGCCCGATTCATAATGCGACGAGACGAGAGCGAGACATGATTCAATGTCAACTTTTTGTACAAATAGTTTTAAAAAATTTTCCCGCAAATCTCAATGCCACGAAAGTTCTCACAACTAGATTAGGTTTATTTTGTATGTTCTTATCATTTATATTTTTGAAGTAAAACTTCTTTTCCGGCGTTGGGGGTAAAAAATTGTCTATGGAGTTGTCAGTTACATGTCAAAGCGACACGTTATCTGTCAAAGACAGCGACATGGTTTTTTCAATTATTGCTCAAACTTTGCTCGAGGTTATTTCAAACACTTTAAAAACACATTTTATCGCCGAAAAAGAATTTTTTTTTAATGAAAAAAACCACAACAACTAACCAACAAAACAAGTATTTAAAAACATAGTTTCATTAAAAAAACACACAGTAAAACCTTTTTTTAATTTGTATTTTGAATTATGTGGCCGAACTATTTCTCGATGGAAAACCACTTCCCTTTGTACAAAAAACACTGACAAATGTATTATATTTTTTATAGTTTTATTTATTTAAAACATTAAACACTTTATCCTACACAATACTGATCTGCATACTTATATATACTATTTAACTTAAAAACTAAGTACTAAAATTTACAAAATAATTAATGCGAAATATAAAAAAAAACACTTGTAAATAAACTATCTGCTTTCTGTTGTCAAATATAAACTAGCATTGCCATAGGCGAAGAATTTTGAATTCGATGTCAAAATTAAATTAGCATTGCCTACAATTATTCAATCCTTTGGCTCGAACACAATGAATGCGATAATAAAAAAGAGATGTAAGCGTGATGAAAAATCGTTGTTGTAAAATCAGTTTCAAACTATAAAAGCAGACTAGGATATACGTTGTAGTATCTGGTAATGATCACTATGATATTTGTTGGGCTGGATCATTGCTATTACTAAAGCAGTGATGGTAAGTATGCACAACAAGTGTAGGTGCGAGTGAACAGGTGATATACATATACCATGTACAATTATCTCTTTGGTTATCTCGTGTGCATGTTCGATCAGTCATCATTGGTATTGACAGCAGATCATGAGTGCATTGCGTAGCCGACTCTGCATACGTAATAAAGTATTTCTCGTCGTCACGTTAAATGAATTTAATAAATGAACTAAGAACAGTCGCGCACATTCAATTTTTAGTTTCAAATCTGTTTGGTTGCTGAAATGAAACTTAATTAACGTGACGACGAGAAATGCTTTATTGTGTATATGGGCAATTCTACAGAACTTTTAAACTCTGTGTTATGAGCATATAGCTATGAATATCTTAGCTCCAAGTTAAAATATACTTGAATTTCTTTTTTATTCCAGTGAATTACTTTATTAAGAATATGTATTTTCCAAATTGAGTCATCTAAGTATTTATCTGCGCTTTAATAGTTTCTTAAACAAGCTAAATTTAAAAAATCTCAATTGTAATAATCTCGTTTATTTTTAAATTATGCTCTGATGTACTCGCGGCCCGCAACTTGAGTCATTACTTTTACAAGCAAAATGTTGTCTTTACCTATAAGAAATATTATTGTAAGTTTCGTAAGTGTGCGCCAGTTTTGTGATAACTTATAGATTTTCTATAAGTGTAATAACTTTTTAATAAAAATATGTTTTTTCGATGTTTCGTTGTTTTTTGAAGACGGCCCAAGGAATATCACTATAATTTTCAATTATCTTTATTCCTCAAGTAAAAACGAAGAAATCAAGCCATGAATCAAGTATGTGCGCAATAAATTTTCGAGACTAGAAATGTTTTCAATCAGAGATCGAATTTCTGCAAGAATGGAAATTTGCACTTAAATGTATAGCGCATCTTTCGCAAGGCTTAAAATCGATCTTTTCTGTTTCTGATCTTACTGTATGCTTATAGATTTCAAGAAAAACAATGGGCCACAAAAGTAATTATTGTAGCTTTAAAATTATCAACCTTAATTTTAGAGTATTTATTCAAATAAATGAAATTTCGGGTCCTGCTCTTATAATACTGTATATGGGCAATTCTACAGAACTTTTTTTATTTTTTACCCTACCTCAACGGCCCGCGATAAAATCGATGCACGACTATTTATTCAACATACTGATAGGTTCAATAAAAAGTGCGCAAAGTCTCAGTGGTGTGCGAAGTATTTGAAAAAATAAAGTTTCAAAATCACAAGTTTAAAAGTTCTGTAGATATGCCCATATATTATCGTCTGTTTGCATAGTTTAAAACTGATTTTACAACAACGACGAGGTTTCATCACGCTCACATCTCGTTTTTCGTATCGCATTCATTGTGTTCGAGCCTAAGGATTCTTCTAATGGTATGTCAATGCTGGCTTACATTTGAAAACAGAAAGCAGACATTTTATTTACAAGTGTTTTTTTATATTTTCCACAAATTATTTTGTAAATTTTAGTGCTTAGTTTTTAAGATAAATAGGATATAAGTATTCAGTGTTGTGTGGGATTAAGCGTTTTAATGAATAATGAATAAAATAAAAAAAATATATTTGTCTGTGTTTTTTTAACAAAATAAAGTGGTTTTTGTTTGTGAAACTGTTTGGCCACATATTTCATTACAAAAATCTTGTGTTGTGTGTTTTTTTAATGAAATTATTTTTTTAATTGTTTTGTTGGTTAGTTATTGTGTTTTTTTATTAAAAGTACAAACTTTTTACCTCAACGGCGTAAAATAAGTTTTACTTCAAAAATAAATAATAAAACTTACAATTGAAACCTTTTAAAAAATAAACTTTTTTGTAAAATTATTCGCCTTATAAGCTTGTCAAAAAATTAATTGCTTTTTCTATCATAATTCAAAGCCACTTAATCTTTAAAAGCAAGAACGGTTTTTTTATTTTTTTGTAGAAATGTTACAGTTTTCCGAAATGTATTTATGGAAGGTTGCTCAACTTAGCAGTACCGTCGAAGGCAACCAAACAAAGAGCACTTATATGACTGTTTTCCAAAAGCTAAGACACCCTTTACCAGATTTAAGTTACGAGTATAATAATTATTTCACACTCGAATATCTCACTGTTAAATAGGGTCTTATTTGGCCCAATCACATGCCCTAATAACACACTTCACACCATTTATGAATTTAAAAAATAACAATCTCAAAAATAGCGTTAAGTTGAATTCACTTTGCATATTTATAAATTTCTTTGAAAATCCTTAAATTTAATTAAATAAAAAAAACAATAACAATAAATTATTACTTTTTCAAATAAACATCAATCAACGTCTTCTTTAGCGTTATGTATCTACTATCCTCCATAATAGCGCGACAATTTACAACTAACAGACGGATTCTTAATTCTCATGCAACTAAACCTTCCGGTTCCATTTCGTAATGGAGTGTTTTCAAAAATGTGCCTATCCTATCCTTCATTAGTCGCCATTTACCTAATACAAAAGAATCCTACCGGTAGTAGAAAAAGGTCAGAAATCAATTCTGTCAATGAAAACATGCACCAAGATGCAGCTATTTTGACTCGATGTTAACCTTGCTATAGACCACTTTCGAGAGATCACTATCTGGACTATATGTGAAACGTAATATAGTGGTCGGATGGAGGGATAGCCACAGTTAGGTTTTGAACTATAAATGATAATGGGGGATGCTCTATTGATGTGTATGTCTCTTGTCCGTATAAAGAACACTGGAGTTTTTCTGCTGTTTCATCAATAAGGCCAAGTACAACACACTGGATTTATCGATCCTAGGTTATAATGTCAGGCAGGACTTGAATGTTAAAGGGAGCACGTGTTCGTTACAAGAAAATATTTACCGTTATACACTCCTTTTCAGTTACGACAACGAGCAGCTATTATACAAAGGCAAGGGAAATCAATATAGAAATGTAATCCATTTTACTATCGTCCTTTATATTCTTTTTCGCTTTCTTTTTTTTTAAGTACCGGGAGACTAATAAACAGATTGACATAAAGATGGATGGAACTCGAACCATAGTCGAATTAAAATGATGGCTTTGGGGTTGAATGTCGTTTGAACAAAATACGAGGTCAAATGTTCATCATCATCACTATATCGACCGACACGGTGTCGAATAACAAAAGAAAAAATGGAAGCTGCGTGTGCGATCCGATTAGATAAGTTGAAATATAAATTGGTTGAGTTAGTTCGTTTTTCTGATTAATTTTTTTTTTTTGTTTATAAGATGGTAATTAAAAATAAATTAGATTTATAAAGGATGATTGCGTTCAATATACAGATGTCCTTGGTATAGTTTAATTCTCAGCAACCTGTTTTCTTAAATTCTTTTTTGCACACAAGGTGCAATGCTCGAAAAAAGTTCGAATACGATTTTTCTTTTTTATTTTAACTTTTCGACAAAGGAAATAAATAAGCTCATATTCAAATTTCAACAGAAACACTGCGTAATATTAGTTTAAATTGGAAAAAAATTGCATTTTAATATTACACAAACTGGTGAATATAAAAATTCGTGCCAATTTAAAGCGTCTCACTTATTTTACTTGTGCATGTTTTATGATAATTCGCAGCTATCTCCCAGGAACAAAATTACTCAAATGTCAAAATTTGCGACGATTCACAATTCGCTTGTCGTGTCACTTGAAACTTGCAACAGAGTTGGGAAACCCAATTAAATATGATGCATAAGAACGAAATATAAAAGAAAAAGAATGAAAAGAACAGTTCTAATATGCCTTATTAATTTTTAATGTTTAAATTATGGATTTAACAGTTCGTGGCCTAGTTACTCACGCTCTCAACAATTCCTGTGTGTAAGGCTTTTACGCTGATGAAAAAGTTCAAGGACTTATCCAGATATCTATTACGCCACAACGCCAAGCGGATGCTGTAAAAAGATTTAATATCGAGAAGTTAGAATAGCAAGAGATCGCCAGGATTTTTGCTGACCAAGTCTCTCTTAACCTTTTAACAAGTTTGGTCAGATGAAAGTATTCCCAATGAATGGAACATCGGTGTAATGTAATCCCGTCCACAAGTAAGAAGATGCTCTGACCTGTGCCAACTACAGAGGTATAAGTCGCCTTAACGTCGCATAAAAATCCTGTCGTCTGTACTGCGTGACCGTTTGTCAAAGATCGGATCGGTTCCTAGTAGTGTGGTTTGGTCTGACAGATCTTGGAAAAAAATCGCATATGATAGCGTAGACAGAGATGGATTATGCAGATCCATGTCGCATCTCAGCATCCCTGCCAAACTCCGCGTGTGCAGGATGATGATGAAATCTCACTGCTCTGTTAAAGTCGGTAAGAACACCACTGAACCCTTTGATGTCGAGAAAGGTTTGAGGCAAGGTAACGCTTTATCGTGCAACCTCTTTAACCTCGTTCTTGAAGCAATTGTACGCAACTCGCAGGTCAAAAACAGAAGTAAAATTTTTCAAAAGTCCGTTCAACTACTTGCTTATGCAGATAATATTAGGGGTTTTTCTTTTTTAGTTCAGTATAGAGCTCTGAACAGAGTCCGAGCATGTCGAGCATGTTCCGAACATTCTCTCAGAACATGCTCAGAACGAAAAAAGAAACACATTTTGAAACTCTGAACACTCTGAACTAAAAAAGAAACACAATTTATTTTTTAACAACTCAGGTTCTGTTCTGAACTAAAAAAGAAAAACGCATATTGACATCATTGGGAGAACGTAGCGAGCTATTACGGGCACTTTCGCAAGTATTGAATCGGAGACGGTGAAATTGGGTTTGGCTGTTAATGGAGGACAAGACGAAGTTTATATGCTATCCTCGAGAAAGGAATCTCAACATCGTCAACTCGGGCAAAACTTCATGATGGATAGGTACAACTTCGAAGTCGTCAAGGACTTTGTCTACTATTACCTCGCAAAATGACATCACTTCAGAAATCAAACGAATAATCACTCTCGCAAATCGCTGTTTCTTCGGACTAAGAAGGAACGAGTATTTGAGTAGTAAAGCCCTTTCTGCTTGCAATTTGCGAGAGGCAGCAAAATATCTATTGAGATATTTACAGATAGCCAGGCGGCAACAGAGCCATTTCGTCAACTGTCATGAAGTCAAAACTGGTTGCTCGTGCGCGTTGTGAATTAAGATTGCTAGACGAAACTGTTTCAGTCACTATTTGATATGTTTCCTGGGACATCCGTGAACTGTATGGAAATGAAATAAGAATAGCTCATGAACTGGCCTAAAACGGTTCATCACTTGAACCGAGACAAATTGTACTCTGGGTACTTATGCCAATGGAGCAGGAAAAATATAGAATTCACCAAAGTTTCCTTAAGGCCGCAAATGACGGATGATCAACAATTGACAACTGTCGGGTATCAAAGAATCTTTGGTCAATTATTTGACCCCAACTATCCCGGTATTGCTGTATTGGGTAGAAACATGGACCCGGTGGAATATGGAGGGGATATCAACCTGGTCAAAAAGCTGAAAATTCAGTTGGTGAGGTGGCTGGAACAGGTGGAGTGTATGAACATCGACGCCCCAGCCCGAAGTGTCTTCGAATCTAACCCTGATGGTTAGATGATGGTTGGGGAAGACCCCAACTTAGGTGGGACATACAAGTAGAGAACCAACTGAACCAACTTGGAATGCGTAAATAATTGGAGACAGCTAGCTAAGGACCGAGCTGACTAGAGGGGCTTGTTGGTTAAGGCCGTAGTCTATTTTGAACTTTAAGCATCATCTAAAGTAAAGTAAGTAAGTAAGATGGAAAAGTTAAAAAAAGTGAGTTTCGGCATATCTTCCGGTAGTATGTGCTTCTTTATGGATATGTCTTAATTGTACATGCATCACTCGACCGAACACTGAACTTAGGTCAGTCACATTGCTTGTTGGATGATCTTCAAAAATGTGAATTCATATATCGGGCCCTAATTAGGTTGACCACCCTTCGTAAGCACCATCGTGCGTCTACCCCAGTTCATTAAAAGTGTCATCAATGTCAGCGGCACAGAAAAGACTCATAAAGTACCTCTAGCGACCTCGCGAAACAAACATGTGCCATCGTGCTATTATTCGCGTGACTGCGTTTGATATTTTGATCGCTCGTTGCTGCTCGGTCATGCGGTAAAAGCCAATTAGGGCATAGGATATTTCTGTACATTCACTGTACATCGAGCTAGATGTTAACCAATTGGACAGATTTTTTTTTTCACTTCCTACCTGTAATATTCTTAGTGAATGTAATAAAACTACGTTTTTAGTTTTTGCTGGAAAAATAGGAGTGTGATGTTTTTTTTTTTTTTTTGAAAAAAATGTATATTTCATTAATGATTCGACCAATTTTGATCCAATTTTCAAAAAACCCGCCATGTTTTCATGGATTTCAACACCACGTATGGAAGTATTTGTAGGAACAAGGTCTATGAATTTTAACATGAAAATCTCGTCGAATTGTGTAGGATGACGATAGAGAACTTCATAAAAGTCGGTAAAGACTTCATCTATATCTGAAAAAAACTGTGATATGGTTATGACATTTGAAGTAGATGAACAGCAATTGTTTGCTTCAAAAGCGGCAGCGAAGTAATAGAATAAAGTTGCTCAAATGGACAACGCAAGTAATGGAATGGAACCTCAACGAACTTGGCGCACGAAATTTGAGACAAATAGCAAGTAACTGGCTGGGAGAATCTTGTTGACCTAATTTATACGCTCTGTGAAGGTCTATAAAGTTAGTAATCGCAAGTATACTTTATTAACAAAATGGGTAAACAAATGCACCGAATTGCACAATATACAGTAACTTTTCATGGTTGCAATGGTCATTTCACAGTTACACTTGAATTATCACTTCCCAATGTTCAACAATGTGTGAAAAATAAGACTCATTCATAGCTGATGAATATATGTTATGGGAGCGTTAGTCAGTCAAACACTGATGTTCTTGATGTGGGTGCAAATTCGAATGGAAAATACACCAAAGTCTATATATACACACGTACTATATAATGTGCCTAAATCGAGAGATTTGAATCTTCTTAAAGAGTTTGTATGTCGATGATGAAAATCAGTATAGATTTAATTTAGATTTAATTGAATTATGACAACCTTCCATATAACCGAAACCCATGTACACTGTGGCGTATGCGCACTTTTTTATCCAAACAAAATGAAAACAATTTATATTGCTATTTACATAAGTATCAAGAAAGCTAGAGGTTGAAAAAAGTTATTGAATTTTGATTATTTAGAATAACCAACTTCATAAGGATGAGAAATAGCAAGGCAATTAAAGTTTTAAGTTATTTTCAAAAAACGATACAATTCAAAAGGTTACCAATTGCTTACAAAAGGTCAGTCAGTTTTATTAATTAGCCACCTCAAACGTAGGTATTGGTTTCATGTACAAACAATTTGAGGTTTAAATAAAATCTAACTCTACGATGTTCAACAAAGTGTTTTTCGTGGTGGCCGTGGCACGATGGTTGTGTGCTCGCCTGTCAACCTCATCATCACAGGTTCGATCCCTGCCGTCGTCTATGTCGTTTTAATTCCATTAAAACCTTCTAAAATTGTCATCAATGGGTTGCTGGTTTACTCTTTACATGTTGTTCAGGCATAACACTAAGAACATGTAATTGAGTTAAACTAGTATGCCCAATAAGGATGAACATGAATTAAAAAAATAATGTGAATTATAAACGTCATAGAAATAAGACACGGCATTTCTCCGCTTTAGCAAAGCCGACATCCCTGGAGATAAAAATATCTGAGACAACCACCAACAGTCTCAGAACATCGTGCCACACATCTTTCCTATCTTTCTTTCTCTTCATTAACTTCACGCCCGCGCTGTGTTGAAACATTTAAAGGGTAATCATAATCCCTTGAGCGCGGGTAGATTATAAAAAAAAAAAAAAAATACCTAAAACTAAAATTCATTTTTTAGTATGTACTTTTGACTTGATTACACTTTCACATAACAATGCTTTACTACAAAGCATTTAGCAGTATTTTTGGTCATTCGAGAATGCGGTCATTCCAACGAAGGTCGTCGGAATAACCGTCCAATATAATATGTATTGAACAATCTAGAAGGTTATTTCTAATTCAAAGAATAAGAGTTTCATTGATATCCAAAGCACGCAGAGCCCCTAAACTCTATCAAATACCTTAGAAATATCAAGGGCAGCAATCTTATTTTCTCCAAAACAATGTAAAGATTTGTTCCATTCTTCGGTGAGATACACACCATGTCAGATGAACAGTGGAACGATTGCTGCAAAAATCGTATTGCCGGTCGTTAAGAAGCTTTGGATCTCCGAGAAAAATTCTGTTGCTCCAATCTCAAACTTATTCCGTTGGGTTATGAAGTTTTTGCTCTAAGAAAAGAAAATAGCCTTAAAAAAATTTGAGATATACTATTTAGATATGCTTTAGACATCGAATTTGAGTTCCTTATTAAACAGGCGATATTACCTATATTTGACAGATCAATAAGTCGCTGTAGTAGAAATCTCCTCGATGCAGTCTACGCCTTTGGGATAAAGCAAGACATGTACTGTACATGACATGCTATTTTTGGTAGCCCCCATGGAACCATTTTGTTTTTGTTTTTGATTTTCTCGAAAACGGTACAAGTGATTTTGATCATTTTTCTTATGCTGAAGCTCCTCTTCAGTTTGAATATTATTGCGTATTCAAACTTTCATTTTTTTTATTTTGGATTTTTAAAAAAATTTAAATTTTTTTTTGGAAACTCAATATTTCGAAAACCCCATGCAGTTTCAAACTTGATAAACAAAAGTTTCTTATTACAATTTATAAGATTTGAGAAAAAAAAAATTGTTTTACCTAAAAATAAAGGTACGCACCATACAAATGTTAAAAAATGGTTTTCGAAAATCGTATTTTTCTCGAAAATGGTTCCGAGAATTTTGATAACATTTTTTTCTTTCGTTTATTTTTTACAATCTATAATTTAATGGATATAAATCAATGGATTTTAATGAAATTTTTCATAGAAAAGCTTCTAAAAAGTTTAAAAAACATTGCATTTCAAGACTTTAAAAAAAATATTTTTTGAATTTTGAAAAAAAAAAAAAATCCATTTTTTTGGAAAATTCGATATCTCAAAAACGGCTCAATATTGTTTTTGGAGATTTAGTTTTTATTCGTACAGTAATAAAAACTTTAAGTTGGCTTACCAAAATTTTTTCCTAAAAATGTTTAAAAATTTTGTGTATAAAAGCTTATTTTTTTAAGAAACTACTACAACAACTTATAATTTTTGCTTGAATGACATGGCATCCTGTTTTTAGGTCCAACTTCTAAAGGAGTTTAACATAAATTTTAAACTAAATTTTTTAAATTTTTAGTCTTTTATATAAGAACAATTTCGTGCGACCCAGTGGTGCATTTTATTTTTAATAACCCACAGATAAGATGCTAACATCTTGTAATGGTGACCGTTAAAAAAGCTTTACAAATTTATACAAATAGCATAGACCAAATACTTAAACTAAGTGACATTTTATGGATATTTACTGAACTTTCAAGTGGTAAAATTTTTTTATCCTCAAAAACTTTGAAAAAAACTTAAAAAAACAACTAAAAATATATAGCTGATGAATAACTGTTTTTTTTTAATATTCTCGAAAATCTCAAAAAAAAACTTAGAAAATTGAAAAATATAAACCTAAGGTTCACTCACCATAACTTAATTACTTCTTTCTAAAAAATCCCAAAAATCAAGCGGCTAATATTCCGTTACCACATCTATTTACTTATTTCATCTATCAGATTACAATATAATTAAAGAATAAAGTTACTTAATCTACCATTACATAATTAAGACAACGAGTTAAGTAAAATGTTTTTGAAGAAGTTTCTTGATAGATATTTTGACATATTTGGACATAGTTCATTAAATGTTGAAAAAGTCCTCGATATTGACTCATTTTGACCGTGATTTGTTCTTTGTATAGGCTGGAAAAGAAAATAGTCTTTCCCTTATATCTCTAGAAGGAGCGTAAATGGGTATCATAAGCAAAAGAGCAGGACTTTTCATATGATAACATAGATAGCAAATCTCTTATAATCATGTGCGGGTCTTCTTTTTTGCAGTGGAAGGATTCCTAAAAGTTTACATCTTGCATCATAAGATGGTAAAAAATTCCATCTCATTTTCCAAAAAATATATTTTGTAAATCTTCTTTGAACGTTTTCAATGCGATTGGAAAGAATTTGATAAGCTGGATTCCAAATTATATCAGCGTATTCAAGAATGGATAGAATTCCTTTTGATGAAACCTACAATTGAATTCGGCTTTAAAACAATATGGTCAATATTTAAATTGAAAAATAGCTTGGAATCAATAATGACGCCAAGATCTTTAATTTTATCTACCCTTCCCAGAGGGCTATCCCTAAGGAAATAATAATATAAAATATTATAACCTTTACAAAAAGTAATTACATTACATTTGAATATATTTAAATTCAAACAGTTACTTAAACACCGATTTGACAGTTGATTTATGTCATGTTGAATAAGTAGGCAATCGTCCATGGATTTAATTTTCAAAAAGAGCTTGAGATCGTCTGCAAATATCAGACAAAAACAAATTTTAAACACCGATACTATGTCATTGATAAAGATAATAAAAAGCAATAGTCCAAGATGTCTGTCTTGAGGTACTCCGGAAGAATAGCAAATAGGCATTGAACATTTTTATCATCGATTATTACTCTTTGGTTTCTACCAATGAGAAAGGAAGACATCCAGTTCAACATTCCAGAGTGAAATTCAAACATATTTAGTTTCTTAATAAGTAAAAGATGGTTAACGGAGTCAAAGGCTTTGCTAAAATCAGTATAAACAGCATCAACCTGGTAACCCTTTTCAACTTCGTTTAATATATATGAAGTGAAGTATGCTAGATTGGAAGTCGTTGAGCGTCCAGCTAGGAATCCATGCGGAAACTCAGAAATGTATTCTTTGACGTGAAACTCAAGTTTGGATTTAACTATGCTTTCAAAAATCTAGTCCTTACTTCACAATTTAATTTAAAAAAATATATGTAACATCTAACAATTAAGTAAGTTAACCTTTTTAAAATTGACACTTTGCCGTCGGCAAAAACTAATTTAGTTATGTCACCTGGAATCATTTGGGTGCGGTATCTGGTTATTTTAGATGATTCGGTGATGTTTTGAACAGTTGATGTTGAGGTTTTAATGTACATATTTTTAGTCGGACTATGTCTGGCTTCTTGATAAAATGAAATTTAAATTGAAATGTTAACCTAAACCATAATAATCTTCAAGTTTATGGTGATTGCAAGAAGATCCCAAAAACTTTTATTCAACCGTGCTTTTGAATGCCTTTGCTTACCTTTTAATAGACCACTTTTATTCATGAAGAGCTCCTATATCTACATCAGCTATTAATAGAAACACCGTTGACACCTTTTACATAGAATTTTCATCCTTCGAACCACACTTCTGAATAAACAGATTTAAAATAAATCTACCTTTTTTGCCCCCAGGCCCAGTTCCAAATCATTAAATGATGTAGAAGACGATTTAAGGAGATAAGAGCTTCCAGATATTGAGTAGGCGTTTTGAAATAGCCTTTTATAGCCTATGTCTTTTTTTTTCTATACAACATCAATTATTAACAAAATTTCTTTGATCTTTCTTTGTGAAGTTGTGTAGCACTTCAAATCTTAAGATAGGTATTTTCTGTGTTTTTGTTATAGAATAGACCAATTAAAAAAAAAAACAATAATGGGTATAAATATCAAGTCCAATTAGTGTCACAATACAATGTCTTATTTACTTCAACAAACTTTGTCACTTTGAAAACTTTGTTGGTGCTAAAAAGTTTTAAGTTTGATTTAACATTTAATAAAAAAAGCAAACTTAACTTGTGTGTTCATTCGGAAGTGATTAAACTACGCTGCTTGGTCGCCTACCTTGGTTTTCAACTTTTCATGTCACACAAGCACAGAATCAATAAAATTAAATTGAAACAACCCAAATTCCCGTTCCTCACCCTCACTTTTTAATTCTTATAACAAAGATGAGAATACGCACACATGCATATGAGAGATAACGGTATGTGTGTATAGGTAACCTCTTTCCTCGGGAAGGTAAAGAAACAACTCATCATTAAACTTATCACATAAACATAAAAACACAACTCTCAAGCACGTTTTCTTAATGTGTATCTCTTTAAATATGCCACCCAACTTAAATGAAGATGCTATAGTAGGTTAGGTTAGGTTAGGTTAGGTTTGGATAAGTTAAGTTATAGGTTAAGTTTACTTACCAGAAATACCAATGACTTATGAAAAATAAATTAAGAACATGATCTGTGGCCGGGGGCAATTGTCTAGGTCCACTCTGATAGGGGGGACAACATCCTTGAGTACAACACTCCCTTGGCAATGAGCATATATGTCCGCCTTCGCAGAAACGTGCAGCTACCTGTAATTGATTTTTGAATGGAAATGTGTATATGTTCGCATGAGCAAGTCGATTCCTTATTATATAGATCTATATATATGTATATATGTAAGCACAGTCAGAAAGGATTAAAAAAATATTAACAACCTATAATTTATTATAGTAGAAACGTGATCACATGCAAACAATTGGTGCAAATTATAGATAAAAAAGAGAACGTTGTAGGATCTCTCTCTTTTGGACCTTTCGTAATGCACACATCCCAGAAAATCGTCATTGTTCTTTAATTTTTGTATTTTTTTTTTGAATATATTTTTTCAATAGGTTTTTTTTTTGAAAACTTATAGGCCACACTTGCTTTCACACACACGTCTATATAAGAAGATATCTATTTATATATATGTAGGTAGGTATATTATAAAAAGCCAAAAAGCAGCAACATAAGAAAGTATCTTAAGGCAAACAGTAGTGGTAGTGATAGTGATAGTTGAAAACTGCAAACACTCATAATTGGATTATAATTTTCAAAGTTTGGTTTTATTTAATTTAATTTTTTGTTTTGTATTTTTAGTTTTGTTTTTTTTTTTGTATCCAAAATCGATTGGCGCACCCTTAAAAAGTACTGAATACTCTTATTTGAGAATTTATTTATAATCGTGGTGGCACTCATCTATCTACGCACTACTTCCGTTCTTTCGTGTGCAAAAACACTATGCTCATTGAATTATCGCGATGCTGTGTCTTGGTTATTGAAATCGTCGTCGTCGTTGTTGTCGTCTTCTCAACGGGCAGCATCCTTTCGCACGGACATACGAAGGAACACAAACCAGAGTGATTTTGAACGGTCAAGCGGAAGCAATTGTGTAAAACGAGAACACACAGAGCACACGACTGTAAAATATAAACCGAACAGAACAGAGCACAGATTACATTGACGCGGAAGAACAAGGACACAACAATAACAAGGATATTGCATGCTTTTTGCACATCACACATGCAAAGAAAAAAAAACGACACGAAAGTATTAAAGTGCTCCACATCACTCTCTCCACATTGTTGGCTAATGGCGCTGCTAGTGCAGTGTCTTCTATTTTATGTAGAGGAAAAAGCATGCACATCGGGGCATTCATATATGTATATGTATGATTGTGTGTATGTGTATATAGGTATGTATTTAGTTAGTCACTCACGCTAGTCGGTGAAGAGAAGAGAACAGATCCAACAAATAGCAAGGTTGCAATCAAGTACCCAGTGTGAAACATTTTTTGCTATTATTTTGTAGAATGTCCTTGCAAAGACAATGCAATTTTTGCATTGTTGTCTCTCCAATTTCTGGTGTGGTACACTGCTCCTATAGTGGCTCCTCCTGTCCTGCTAATCGGGTCCGGGTGGTGGTACTGCTGCTGTTGCTAATTAATTGGTTTGAGTCTCCTTTGGGGTATGAAGCTATGTGCTTCGTTTTTAATAATTTATCTACAAATCTATCTATCTACACTCTTGCTCTTCTTGTTTTTGGGTGTTTTTTCTTTCGTTTTTTTCTTGTATTTGTTTTGCTCTTCATGAGAGCAACATTTTTATACCTAGACTGTAGTACATGTTAGAAACTGTTTTTTGGTGTGTAGTACAAAGGACTTCATTTTATTGGAATTTTTTTTCTCGGGATTTCACCTTTATGGATTTGTTTTTTTTTTTTTTTTTTTTTTTTGTATTATTATTATTATTACCAAATCACTTAAATATTATCACATCACAGAAACAACAACAAGCATTATAATATTGGCTTTGAAAAATTCACTTAAATTATGTACGGACATAATGGACAACACGTAGAGGAATCATTTATTGAATTTCTTGTTCTTCTTTCGGGGGAAAAAACAAAATTTCGGCAAGCAAACACTTAAAATCTCATGAAAACATAGAAAAGCAGAAAAGCACTGGTAACTTCTCTCAGTGGTGATGAAAGAACTGGTGGAAAAACCACCCCCACACACAATTCAAGAATGTAAAAGAAAAGTTGTGTTATGGCTCCTCTCTTCGAATGGGGCTCAGTTTTGAGTGTCGTCAAATATTTGTTAAGGGGAGTTTTAATTTTTGAGTCAGTATTGCCATGTGAAAGGTTTTTTTTTAAAGTTTTTTTTTTTAGTTCTATTAGTTGAAAATGTGAAAAATATTTTCATTTGGTATATTCCGGCGGAAAAATTTCTTGAGAAAAAAAAAATTTTAAGAGCGACGAGGTTCATTTTTAGATTAACGGTTCCGTCAACAAGCAACAAGTCTATATTAGGGATGATGATAATCCACACGAGATCTTTCAAGAGGCAGAAAATAATATTTAAGTGTTTTCGTGTTTATACGGCCGAGTTCACTACCGATTGATGATCACCAATTTCTTTCTTTCGGCCCGAATTGCCAACAAGGCACTGCTACGTGCCACACAGCTGAAACCATAATACACATTCTGCAAAGGCGATTTAATGACATGATTATATCTCACGCCTAGGCGACGTGAACTCTTGTGGTGATCCTTTAATATACGAGTCCATGACCATTAGTACCCTCAAAATAAATAGAACCTGTACCACGTTTTGTGGCACATTCAGTGTACACCTGAAGTCATGTAATCAGTACTTACTTAGAATTCTATACAATTTTGTCGCTTATCGTTTCAGTTCACATTGACTTATGGCCGCAGATTTGATAAGTGGAGCTTAAGAAAATAACAAAATTGTCTTTTATTCTCGTCCAGTGTGGATACCAATCAAGTTTATAAAGAGTTTAAGATCGGGCCGCAAACAAATACCTTTTATAAGACGTCTCGGTGACAGAGAGGTATTACTTTAAATGTGAAGCTGATCCAAAATTTTGATATAAATTGTTAGGGTATTAGCTAGAGTGGGACAAGCTTTATTATTATTATTAGGAGTATTATTTATTATTTACTATTCCAACTGTTTTATTCCTCTGATCTCCTCTTTAAGTAGCTCATTGGACAGGTTCTCTTTTCAGAGTTCCACCAGTTTATTTCTCTAGATTACGTGCTAAGGACAAGGGCTCTCTAAAAGAATTCCTGACCGTTTATTTCTTTTGGGTTCCTCTTCAAGTAACTCACTGGATAGGTCAGGTTCTTCTCCGAGAGTTCCATCCGTTTATTTCTCTAGATTGCGGCCTAGAGGCATAGGGCTACCGATAATGATCCCGACCATTTCTTTCCTTCGTGTTCCTCTTCAAAAATAGGGCTGGACAGGGTTCTCTGCAAAGAGTTTCCATCCGTTTTGTTCGCCAGGTTGCGTGCTGGGTACAGTTTATATGAAATACTGTGTTAGTTATTTAAGCTTTTGAATATTAAATTAAATTAAATTTGGTGGTGCAACAGCTCGGAGTGAACCAGGACCTAGTCACTTACAACTCTCAACAATTCCTGGGTGCGTGTTACCAGGAACGGAGGGGACCTACAATTTTATCTGCCGATTCCAAACGGCTAATGAGCAGCACTTTTCATGACAAGAGATACTCTTGGAGAATTTGTCAATTTCTCGCAAGAGGCAGTACACCTCTGAAAAAAACTTTCTTGCAGTTGCTGAGAATTGAACTCGAGACCTTCCGCATGACAGTCTAACGCACTAACCATTATGCCAAGGGGTACTTTTGAATATTGTATTATATGAAATAATGTGTTATCTATCTTAAGAAAAGAAGTAATATTGTACATTTACATTATATGAAATACCGTATTAGAAATACAAAACTACGAAATAAATTGATTGAGTGTTTAGCAGTATTAAAATAAGTTATTTCATTCTGAGCTTAGACCCTCCAAACCCAAGTTTGTTGCTTCTTTGGGAAGAATCCTGGACACTGACGAGCTTACCACAGCAACGAAGAAAAAGCATCACAATTTCAAACAAAAGATAATCTTTAAAAAAAATGAAGTGTTGGAGATATGACATAGCCTTAGGCTAGCCGCGCACTAGCAATTTTTAGTTGCGAAACTGCTTGGTTAGAGCAACTAAAAAGTTTGTGTTTTGACACAAACTAAACGATTGCCTAAAATAAGTTCGCCATTTTATTGAACATATAATTATCTGCAAATTCACCAACATTCAACCAAACAGTTCATCTGTTTTCTATAAGTAACCAAACAGTTTCGCAACTAAAAATTGCTAGTGCGCGGCTAGCCTTAGGGTATGGAAGCAATTATTTGTATAATCAAACTGTTTGCTGTATCATTCAAAGAAATGTTCTCATACAGAGTTGTTGCCAGTAGGGTGTCGCATTTATCTTAGAACCTTCTTTATTATTTCAGTAGGCTGCGGTTCCAGTTCAAGCGAATTTTACTCACGCGGACTAAGCGAATGTAAGCGAGGTAATTCGCGCACATTCACGCGAACAGAATAGTTCCGGTGCAAGCCAGTGTCCTCAAGTGAAGTAAACGAATTTATTTATGAAGATAGGTTAGGTGTTGTATATAAACCTCCACATATCTATGATTTTGGTTGCATAACTAACGTGTTTGAAGATATAACCCCGTATTATAACCACATTCTCATTGCTGGGGACTTTAATACTAATCTCTTAGACAAACGGAATAGTAATGTTGCTACATTTTGGAGTAGTTTAAATTCCTTAAACTTTTTCCCAGTAAACGTCTTAATGCCTACTCATTTTTCGGAATCGAGGTTTTTCAAGACATGATCTGATTCTAACTTTCTATAATATTAATGTTAGTGGAAACACAGATGTACGTACTTTCCAGTATCGAGATTTCAAGTCTATTAACTTTTAAATCCTATTCGCTGAGGTTACAAACGTCAACTGGGAAACAATTTACTCTCTTCCCGAAGTTGATGACCAAATTGAATTTTTTACCAACGGAGTTAACCACCTGTTTAATACATTTGTCCCAATAAAATCGGTTACCGTTCGTAATTATAGATGCGAGTGGTTAAATCGTAAGATTGAAGTTCTTATTGCTCAAAGAAACTCAGCCTATATCAGGATGGAAACGTTTCAAACTACGATCATTTTTCAGTTCATCAAAAATTCTTCGGAACATAGTCAAAATTTCAAAATACTTCATCACAAAAACTTTGGCGAAACATTAAATCTCTTGGCATAACCAAAAAGTCAAATAATTTAGGTGAGGAATGTGATGCTAATGAGCTCAACAAAATGTTTGCCGGCCCTTCTTCGATTACAGCAATTATTGCAGACCATAACAATAGTGAATCCGTATCCTCGAAACAGTTCAGTTTCTGCGGAGTTAATGAGATTGATGTAAGAGAATTAAGTCTGAAGCTATTGGGCTGGATAATATGTACCCTAAGTTCTTCAAAATTATTTTGCCGCTAATTATTCCATATTTTACTTACATTTTTAATTCAATTTTAACCACATCTTCATACCCTAAAATATGGAAAATTTCCAAAATAATCCCAATTCCAGAGAATTCTAGCTCATCAGTTAAAGAATATCGCCCGATCTCCTTTCTGTCTTTTGCCTTGAAAGTCTTTGAAAGAATAATGAGTCAACAGATGTCATCATTTTTATCAGCTAACAAGTTACTTTCTTCGGCATAAGCTGGGCTTAGACCACAGCATAGTTGCCCCACAGCTCTATTAAAACTTGTTGATGACATTCGTCAAGAAATTGACAGGGAATACGCTTCTACACTGGTGCTGCTTGATTTTTCAAAGGCTTTCGACTTAGTTCCGGACGGTATTTTACTGAATAAATTAAGGAATAATTTTCTCTTTTATAGAACTGCAGTGACTCTCCTTCATAAATTTCTATCCGGAAGAACTCAGGCAGTGTGTCTTAACTCCCACCTTTCAAACTTTCTTTCAACGAATGATGGTGTCCCTCAGGGGTCTATCCTTGGACCATTGCTTTTTTGTACTTTTATTAATGATCTTCCTGAGATTCTCAAATTTTGTAAGATATTAATGTATGCTGATGATGTGCAGATATACTTTAGTTATGTAATAGGTATGTTCAAAGATGCTACTTATCGAATTAATTCTGATTTGACCAGGATTTTCCAGTGGACCGAATCTCTTACAACTAAACCCAACAAAAAGCCAAGCAATTTTCATAAACAAAAACCCAATTTTCATAAACAAAAACCCGGTTGACACGTCTTATTATCCTAGCATTGAGCTTGGTAGCTCAACGCTTCCGTACGTTGATAAGGTCAAAAACTTAGGCATAATTTTCAATCAAACCTTAACTTGGGATGATCATATATCACGCGCTCTTGGAAAAACTTACGGTGCATTCAGAGTGCTTTATCTCACTGGTGGCTGCCTACCCACTAAAGTAAAATCTATCTTGGTTAAAACCCTCGTTTTACCGATCTTAACCTATGGTAGTTTAATTTTCTGTAGTGTCGACAGTGTGAGCCAAAGAAAACTAAGAGTTGCATTTAACAACGTTATACGCTTCGTTTATTCTCTTCGTCGATTTGACCATGTCTCCGACTACGCGAATGGCTTCTATGGAATGTCGGAATGTCATTTCAAAATCATCTTGACAGCAAAGTTTTATTATTTTTATTCAATTTGATGCAAAAGAAAACTCCTGCATAATTATACGAAAAACTTATTTTACCTCAGTTGCAAAGAAGACGAGTAGTTATTGTCCCAACACATAGGTATAACGTTTCCAAGCGCCAGTTCTTTGTGTACTCCGTAGGTCTGTGGAACTCATTACCTCCCGAGTTGAGGGGAATTAACAACTGCGATAGATTTAAAACGGCTCTAGAAGATCATTTGAAGTGCGAAATTCAATTATTGCATTTTCTTAAGTGATCTTTGGTCATCTTATTTAATTTAATTTAAAATTTTAAATTTAAAATTCAATTTAATATTATAAATATATCAATTAAAACATGTTAACCACTTTGTACTAAGTATTACTTAAAAAAACATTGTGTTTTTAATATACTTATATGTTATTAATAAAATAAATATCAAAAAAATAAAAATAAATAGTCATATCTAGTGGGAACGAAACATTTACCTTCAGTAAGTACTTCGAAGTAGTCGTGTTTTGAAGTTTGGGAAAATTTTATAATGTCACTATCGTTTTGTGAAGAACAATTTTTGGTTATAAAATATATTCTTGAAGTACAAACATATTAAAATTAAAATAAAAGATTCGCGAAGTAAATTTTGTGCAACTGATTCACAATATAGGAAATTCTTACTTTTGAACGAGTTTCGCTTATATTCGCTTGCACTGGAACCGCAAACTTTATTGTCGTAAATCTATTAGTGATAGTTCGCATTGTAGAGTAACTTATTAGTTGAGGAGTAAAAAGATATGAAAATTATTTGGATTGTAAAAGTAGTTTTGCCAATGTGCAAACAAAATCTAAATAATATACAAATATTACGCCATACAGATAGGAGAAATAAAATAAACATACATAAACTTTATTACGATATCATCAGCTTATTTACTAAACAAAATTGAACTAAGCAATGGCAAACTTACTTACCAAACAAAAAATAAACAGCAAAAAAAATATATAACAAATATACAAACATTGTTTTTTTTTTTAAGTACGTATACGTCACAGTGTACCACATCTGGTTCTCCCTTGAACATGAGAATAATAGCTAAAACTGGCTTTTCTTTTAGCTTAGAAGGCATTTTCGGTTAACAGAAAGTTGTGGATTTTGCCCGTCAATTCATCCACATTATTGAAGTCTTCAAAGTTTGTACATTTGAGAAACACTCTCTCATTTAAACAAAAATGTGAATCAAAAAATGAGTATAACAAGTATTCGCTCTTTCTTGAACGTCTATCCATAAGTCAAGTTCGCTTTGCCGAATAACTGAAGTTTTTTGGGATCAGTTGAACAGACAACTCAAGATGCTTCCTTGGTAAATTATTCCTTGGAATCCAGCTGTACGAGTATATTCTGGTGGTTATATACCGAAAAACTTTTCGGAATCAACCAAACCAGATATGAATATCCTCAAGGGAATTACGATTTCTTTGCATAATGATCCTATTAGTTTGGATTTCATTTGTGGTGATAAAGAGAACGTGTGAAAAAAAGTACTAAAAACATGATTTATTTTTTGATTATTTTTTGTTTATAAGAACAGTATTTGTAATTTTTTAAATAAAAGATTTTATATTCTGTTATCTATTGCATCAGAATACAAAATAATAACAACAAAATAGATCAAGTCATCGACGAGTTATGCTGGAATAACCCAAAAGTAAGACAGTTTTATCAAAAAACGTAACGTAAACTATACGAAGTTTTATAAATATCGCTGGAGCCATTTTCGATATATTAAACAAAATTGTTGCATAGCAGGTAGTCGTTCTATATAACCAAAATAAAAAACTAAATTTTTTCTACAGGGAATCTAATAAAAATGCTTCGTACCAAATTTTTAATGTTAAGTTGACATAAATTATGAACCAATATACAGGGTGGGCCATCTAGTGATTTCTTTTTAAATCATATGTTATTTTGATACTGATAGCTGTTTCCAGCTTGAACAATGGGAAATATCGAAAACTTATGTTTCCAAAGTGAGTGCTGTGTAGCCCAAACAGTGCGTTTTTGAAAAGAAGTTTTGGGCGAAACTAAGCACCCACCGCGTCTGCTGTTCGTAAGTTTGTGCAAAAAGTTCGTGAGACTCTTAGCGGACAACACTCATGGTCCCCGTCATCGTACGGTGCCCACAGATGAAAATGTGGATGCTGTACCTGAGAAAGTGAGAATCAATTCACAAACATCAACTCGCCATCGAACTCAACAGCTCAACATTTCACTCACTAGCCTGGAGAGAATTCCGCACAAAGATCTCGGATTATTCGCTTACAAGGTCCAAATGACTCCAGCAGAGACCGCCACTTGAACGACGCTGTGTTCCATAATTAATGGGAAGGTTCCCTCTTACTAATAAAGACATAATTCATAGACAAAATTTAATTTTGTTCATTTTATTGCATTTTTAAAAAGAAACTTTTATTTAGCCCATTATTATTATTATTATTATTATTATTATTATTATTATTATTATTATTATTATTATTATTATTATTATTATTATTATTATTATTATTATCCCTCGGGGGTTTTGTTGTTTTTCCCCTAGAGGGCGCGTCCTCAGGTGGCGGATAGAGGAACGCTCAGTATTAATACTTGATATTAGTACAGGGTAGGTGGGAAATAAAATACCACCCGTGGACCAACAAAAACAACTATGTGAAGGAACACAGAAAAAGAAACCGAATATGGATAGGAAAACAGAAGGAGAAAATTTTACGGTGCAGGGAGTCGGATCCCCAGTACCGGCGTCTGTCAGGAGTGAGCGCGCGGGCTCCGGGACGTCGATATACAACGACTGCAAGGAAAGAGAAACCAATACCATGAGAGTGGCAAACTTGGCTCCCATGGCATGTAATGCTACAAGTGATAGTGGTAACAGTTCTTCCAGAAGAGGATCAAAAACTCTTCGGACTCCTCCAATGAGGACGGGTACCCCAAGTGGATCGAAACCAACACCAGAAGAAAATCAAACCAACACCATGAGAGTGGAAAACTCGTCTCACATGGCATGTAATGCCACAAGGGATACTGGTAACAGCTGTTTCAGAAAAGGGTCGAAAACCCTTCGCACACCTCCAACGAGGATGAGTACCCCAACTGGAGCAAGGCCAACACCAGAGGTGATTCCGACTGCAAAACGGGATATTTTCCAAAACCGGAAGGAACAAGAAAATGAAGCGGAAAAACCAAACATTGACGTATTCTCCGAAGAAATACAAAAATGCATAGAGGTTCTCAGATCAATGAAGGCAGCCTGTGGCAAACAGAAAAACATCAGCATGGACATAAAAAACGGTATTATAGCACTGGAGGAGTCACTGGACAAGCTCAAATGGGAGGAAAAGTCCAGAAACGAAAAAAGAGCGAAATCCTCAACTCCTGCAAGACATGTAGAAAACCATGCACTGAATAGAGAAGACAAGGCGATACAAACAGATCGAGAAGAAAACTCCCGGGCAAATATAAATACTAACAAGAGGCCACCATCGAGCCCTCTGAAAGATGTCCCAGATAAAAGGAAAAGAAGCACTCCTGAAAGGAACATCCCCGATTATGTTCTATCAACATCTCCAGAACAAGAGAGTTATGCCAAAATCCTCAAAGGAAGTGTTGCGCACGTGGCCAAGGCAACCCAATCCGCCAATATGAGAGAGGACATTGGTAAACCAAAAAACAAGGCAAGAGCAAACCAGAAGGAGCCTAGCCAAAAACAAAACTTGGGAGCGGCACTTATAAAGCCAAGAGGAAATGTTACAGGCGAGGTCAAGGTAACCAAATCCATCAAGACGAGAGAGGACACTGGTAAACCAAACAGTAAGGCAAGAGAAAACCAGAAAAAGAAGAAGAAGCCTAGACAAAAACAAAACCGCGGGGCTATACTTATCAAGCCGAAGGGTAAGGAAACTTACTCCGACATCCTCAGGGAAATCCGGAACAAGGCAAACCCAGACGAAACAGAAACAGTAGTGAAAAAGATCCGCGAGACCAAAAAGGGAGATGTTTTGCTGGAGCTAGGAGCGAGGACGAAAAACCAAACAGCCTTTGGAAACTCTCTCAAAAAAATACTAGGAGAAAGAGCCGTAGTCCAAGACCTCGAACAAAAGGTCACGCTCGAGATCAGAGATCTCGACGAATTAACCACGGTGGAAGAGGTCCAAGAGGCAATACGCAGGAAATTCACCGACCTCATAACAGAAATGCAGATAGAAGTCACCAGCAAGAACAGAAGATCTCTGAAAATGGCTTTTATCAAAGTAAACGCTAAAGCAGCACAGGAATTGCTAAAGGCCACCACAATTAAAATCGGCTGGACACACTGCCGAATCAGGCTTAGAACAGAGGTCCCGCGTTGCTTCAAATGCTTTGGATATGGCCACAAACAATCGTCCTGCACCAACACGGACAGAAAGAGCCAAGGACTCTGCATCAACTGTGGAGAGAAAGGTCACAAAAAGAAGGAATGTAAAAATCCGTCGAAATGTTGCCTCTGCGCCGATCTGGAAACAACACCATCCCTGAATCACGTGCCAGGTACAGGAAACTGCCAAGTGTTTAGAAAAGCACTTGAACAGGCGAAAAAGGCCTCCTCAAAATGACCATCATTCTCCAGGCGAATGTCCACAGGAGCCTTACCGCGGATAGCCTCCTAACAAAACTTGTTGCAGAATTACGAGCAGAAATTGTCATCGTTAGCGAGCAATACCGTGATAAGGATGGACCAAATTGGATACCGGATCTGCACAGAACTGCTGCTGTTTGGATCCCTGACACACGGAAATTCCTCATCGAGAAAAAAGGTGCAGAAAGAGGCTTCGCATGGGTGAAAAGTGGAAGGCTGACCATCGTTAGCACATATCTCACCCCTAGTGACAGAATCGAAGCGTTCCGTAAAAAACTGGATGACTTAGAGGACTTTCTAAATCAAACTGATGGAGACATATTAGTCGCCGGAGACTTCAACGCCAGAGGACAGGAGTGGGGTATGCCAACTACAGACTCTCGAGGAAGGCAAATACTCGAGATGGCCGCGAGACGTGGACTGTACGTAGTCAACGTAGGAGACACCCCCACCTTCAGGAGACCAGGACACAGAGGCACCATCCCAGATATAACCTTCGCTACGGGCACCACACTCTCAAAAATCAAGAATTGGAGAGTAATCGAGGACTACACAGGTAGCGACCACCAATACATCGTTTTTGAGGTGGCGGATAACCAACGAGCCCTAAACCATCGCCACCAACCACGGGCTTCAAGGTGGAACCTGAACAGGCTAAACGCAGATCTTTTTAAGGAAGTGATTGAGGAAGGGGCAGATGCTGTACTCCAATTACAAGGACCTGCTGAAACGAAAGCTGAAGCCACGATGCAACTAATTCGGCTCGCTTGCGACTCCTCAATGCCTCGAACGAGCGGTTCCAACAGAAACAGAGATCCAGTGTACTGGTGGACAGAGGAAATAGCTGAGCTACGCCGGAGATGTTTACAACTTCGACGCACAGTCACCAGGGGTAGAAGAAGAAGAAACGCTGAACCAATGGAGGACGCCTTAGCGGAGTTCAGAACCAAGAGATCCGAGCTTAAGAGGGCCATAAATTCAAGCAAAAGAGAGAAATGGGAGGATCTCCGCCGTGACGTCAATAGCAACCCCTGGGGACTAGGCTATAAGATTGTAACGCGGAAACTCGGTTCGTAGATGGCACCCCCTGTCCTTAATGGAGAAAAAATGGAACGAATCGTGGAAGCACTGTTCCCAACTCATCCTGTCAGACCACCCGACAACACACCGGTCCAAAGACAGGACATTCCAGCTTTTAGCGAGGAGGAGTTGAACATAGCTGTGCAGTCCCTGCAAAACAGAAGAGCCCCTGGTCCCGATGGAATCCCTACAGAAGTCCTGAAAGTGACTGCCCAAACATGTCCTCACTTGCTGCTGAACATGTTTAACAGCTTCCTCGAGGAAGGCACCTTTCCCAAGACCTGGAAAAAACAACGATTGGTGCTCATCAGCAAAGGTAAAGGAGATTTGGATTCACCATCGGCATACAGGCCTCTGTGTATGCTAGACACCGCAGGGAAACTCTTGGAAAAGCTATTGAAGCCACGGCTAACAGCGGCAGTACAAGCGTCGGGTGATCTTTCAGAGAGGCAGTACGGTTTCCGGAGAGGCCGTTCTACGATCGGTGCAATACAAGAAGTAGTGCACGCCGCCCAAATCGCCCAACAAGGAAACCACTACTCGAAGAAGATCGTCTTGCTAGCAACGCTGGACGTACGGAATGCCTTCAACTCGGCCAGGTGGAGCGATATACTGGATGCGCTCGAACGGAGATTCCACATTCCAGCATATCTTCTGCGGATGGTGAAGGACTATCTCAGGGATCGAGAGTTGCTTTACGAGACCAGTGAAGGCCCGCGAAGGAAGCAAGTCACATCTGGCGCAGCGCAGGGATCGATCTTAGGACCAGACCTCTGGAACATTTCCTACGACGATATCCTACGCATGGAGATGCCTGACGATGCCTTTTTAGTTGGGTACGCTGATGACATCGCTGCGGTGATTACGGCACGAGACACCGATGACGCGCAAAGAAAGTTGAATCAGGTCATGCGACGAGCAAACTCGTGGATGGAAAAACATGGACTCAGTCTAGCCACGGAGAAAACCGAGATAGTCCTTCTGACGAAGAAGAGGATTTCCACACAAATCGACTTCCAAATTGGGTCCGAAGTTATAAGAAGCAGTGTGGCGGTGAAGTATTTGGGATTGAGACTCGACACAAAGCTTACCTACTGGCAACAAATAAAGGCAGCAACGGAAAGAGCCTCAAAAACAACCACATCACTGAGCAGACTGATGGCGAACGTGGGGGGACCAACGGCCAGCAAGCGAAGGTTATTAATGGCAACAACCCATTCCATCCTCCTGTACGGTAGCGAAATCTGGGCGGATGCACTTAAGCAGGAGAAGTACCGGAGACAGATGGCGGCAGTCCAAAGATGCGGAGCTCTACGTGTGGCCAGCGCTTACCGAACGGTGTCGGAACCAGCCGTCCTTGTAGTCGCTGGAGTGACTCCTATCGACCTCTTAGCGGCGGAAAGGAAGTACGTCTATGACAAAAAGGCGGAAATCGGAGCGGACGCGGCATCAGAGGAGGCGAAGCAGCTGACTAAACAGAAGTGGCAAGAGCGTTGGAGCTCGGAAAGCAGAGGACGATGGACGGCGAGGCTGATCAGGAACGTGGCTGAGTGGAAGGACCGGAAACACGGTGAGGTTAACTATTACGTCACCCAGTTACTCACCGGACACGGATACTTCAACACCTTTCTCCACAGGATCGGCAAAACGAGCAGTCCAGCCTGCCAGTACGGTGACTCTCAAGAAGATGACGTGCAACATACCTTCTTTGCCTGCAGCAGATGGGAGTCCGAAAGAGAAGAACTGGAGAGAAATATCGGCATCATCACTCCAGATAACATTGTCGAGAAGATGCTAGCCAGCGAACAGAACTGGAACAAGATCTGTATGTACACCAGCCACCTTCTCAGAAGGAAGAAAAGAGAGGAAGAACATTTCCACGAAACAGAGTGATCCCACAATGGGTACTACAACAGGACCCCCCCTTGAAGTAATACGAAAGTGGTCCCGAGGGGGTGATCGTCGAGACACTTTTGGAGGTTTAGCCGGTATGCCAATATAAGGTTGAAATCCCTTGGAGAGCCCGGCACACGGGGAGGTATGGATACCTCCTTATGGTGCGAAAAGCATTCCTCCAAAAGTAAAAAAAAAAAAAAAAAAAAAAAAAAAAATTATTATTATTATTATTATTATTATTATTATTATTATTATTATTATTATTATTATTATTATTATTATTATTATTATTATTATTATTATTATTATTATTATTATTATTATTATTATTATTATTATTATTATTATTATTATTATTATTATTATTATTATTATTATTATTATTATTATTATTATTATTATTTTCAGTTTCTCGTTTTTACGGTTATATACATTATATTTTCAGGACCTAAGTCTAACAAAAATATAACGATTCTAATTTAAAAATTTGCGAACAATATGACATGTGTCTAGTATTATCGATTTTTGTACTTTTCCAATGAACTTTTCATTGATTTTAAGTTCTTGCAGATGTTTTTTGAGGTTCTTATCTACAATCCCTGTTGCACTGATTATGAGTGGTATAATCTTAACGCTTCGTAGGTTCCATTGGCTTTTTATATCCATCGCTAGATCTTCGTACCTCCTTCTTTTCTCATCATAGGTCTTCTTTATGTTGTAGTTATTAGGGACGGCAAAGTCGATGAGTACGGCTGTGTTGTGTTTCTTGTCTATTACCGTTATATCGGGTCGATTATGTTCAACGCGGTTGGTGGTGCGGAGCGTTCGATCATAGAGTATTTTGGTCGTATCGTTTTCTAGAACGGCTTCTGGTTCATAGCGGTAATAAGGCTGGGGTTCGTGTACGAACCCAAAGTTCTGACACAATCTTTGATGAAACAATTTAGCAACGTTGTTATGTCTTCTGAGATAGTCGGTTTGTACCATACTTGTACATCCAGAGATGATATGCTCAATTGTTTCATTAGGCTTGCCGCATCGACGACAGATATCCTCAACTGTATTGTCCCTCATTATATATCTCATATAATTTCGAGTAGCAATCACTCCATCCTGAATTGCAATTATAAAACCTTCGGTTTCGGAAAACAGCTCTCCTGCCTGGAGCCATAAGTTTGACGTTTCTGTGTCAACATTTTCGCTCCTTAGTGCATAATAGTGTTTTCCGTGTAAAGGCTTCGCAGCCCATGCAAGTCTTCGGTCATCTATATTGGGTGTTTGCATGTGAAGGTGGTTCTTTAGGTTCAGTGGTGTTAAGTTGTCATCGGCTTCAATAGTTGCTTTGACTAGGTTTGAGCTTAACCTTTTCTCGGTGAAGTATTGTCTGAGTGACATTATTTGTTTAGTATGCATGCTTTGGAGATCTATGACCCCTCTTCCTCCCTCTCTTCGCGGGATCGTCATCCTCTCTACGCATGATCTTGGGTGGTGGAGGTTGTATTGGGTCAGGATGGTACGGACTTTTCTTTGTAGGTCTGCGAGATCTGTTGTGGACCATTTGATCACACCGAAGCTATAAGTCAGTACAGGTATGGCGTAGGTGTTGATTGCCTTGATGAGGTTTTTCCCGTTTAGTTGTGATTTTCCAATTTTATGTAAGCGTCCTTTAAACTCGCTAGTGAGATCTTTCTTTATTTTCGTTGAGTCCATTCTGTTGCTTTGAGCTGCTCCTAAATAGGTGTATATTTCATTTTCTTGCATCTCTCTTATTCCATAGATTTCATCTTGGGCTGACGGTGATATTTTTCCTCTTACAATACTCAGAGTTTTGCATTTACTCAATCCAAATTCCATTTTTATATCTCTGCTAAACATGCTTACTATTTCGAGGAGATAGTTTAAATGAGCCTTTGTTGATGCGTAGGTCTTAAGGTCGTCCATATACAGGAGGTGGTTTATTTTAAACTCGGAATTATTCGATTTGATTTTAAAGCCATATTTGCTCGAATTGAGCAAGTTGCTGAGCGGGTTAATGGCGATGCAAAACCATAGGGCACTAAAGCAGTCTCCCTGAAATATGCCCGATTTAATGGGGATTTCGTTAGTTTTTAGTGATGTGCCGTCCTTAAACATCTCTATACATGTTTTCCATTTGCTCATGCTATGTGCAAGGAACGAAATAACTCTTGGGTGGATGTGGTATATTTTAAGGACGTCGATAAGCCAGGTATGCGGTATACTATCAAAAGCCTTCTTGTAGTCAATATAGCTAACATACAAGTTTCTTTGGGTTTTTGTAGATTGCTCGATGATAACTTGGTCGACAGTAAGTTGTTCTTTGCATCCCCGAGCCCCTCTGATGCATCCTTTCTGTTCCTCGCATAACACTTTGTGCGTACTTAAGTGGTCGTAAACCATTCTATTCACACATGCTGTCATTATTTTGTATAGAGTTGAGAGACAGGTGATGGGCCTACCATTTGCAGGGTTTCGATTGAAGCCATTGCTTTTTGGAAGGAGGTATGTAGTTCCTTTTACCAAGAAGTCTGGGAAATCTGTAGGTGTTTTCAAGGCTTGGTTAAGGAGGTCCAGCAGTTTTGGATGTGTAGTTTCAAAACGTTTGTACCAAAAATTCTGTATTCTGTCAGTTCCTGGTGCTTTCCAGTTTTGGGCTTTTGCAAGAGTTTCTTTAAGGGTGTTCATTGAAATGGTGTTAGTTATCATCTCTGGCATTCCACGAAATCTTTCTTTTTCTTCTCTGATCCAGCTAGTATTTGGATCATGCTGTTTCGGGGTTGCCCAGATGTCTGACCAGAAGCGTTCGACATCGCTAATGTTAGGTATCTCGTTGTCGATGTTTGTGTTGTGACTTCTCAGGTTCCTGTAGAATACTTTCTCTTTGGTATTAAAGGCTTTGTTGTTCTGGCGTCTAGCTAGAGAGTTCTTAATTTTCCTTTGCTTTGAGATTTGTACAGATAGTTTTTGAGTCAGGGTGTCCAGTACGAGGGTTGCATTGCTTTGATTCGACTCATACCTGGAGTGGTTACAATGTTGTAGGCATATTGCTTTAACTCTGTTTTGCAATCTCCTCGCACGGTTCCCTGCCAGAAAGGCTTTGATTCTCTCAATCGAACTTCGTAGATAAGCTATCTTACTTTGGATTCTTTCCAGTACTGCGTTGTGGGGAGATTTTCGTCTCCTTACATTAGTTATTGGTGTAAGTTTCTTGCCACACATTCTTGCTACGGTAGCAGCAGCACAGTACATCATGGTGTGGTAGCTGTGTAGATCTGATATTTCCTCCAAAGCAAGGGGAAGTACTAAGTTGTTCATGATACTGATGATCTGACTGATTCGTTTCGAGGTGTTAATTTTGGGTATGTTTGGACGATTTAGGGGGTCTGTTCCGATGAAAAGCACCTGTTGTTGCCCAAACACGAAGCGAATTTCTTGCTCAAGTTGAGAGTTTGGGGTTATATGTTCCTCTCTTTGGGCCTCAGGAATGTTCATGATATCAGTGTCAGCGCTGTCATCTTCGGCCACATCTGTATCGTCAGAGTTATTATGTTGGTTGTTCGGTCCTATTTGGTTCTCGACTTCTTATTATTATTATTATTATTATTATTATTATTATTATTATTATTATTATTATTATTATTATTATTATTATTATTATTATTATTATTATTATTATTATTATTATTATTATTATTATTATTATTATTATTATTATTATTATTATTATTATTATTATTATTATTATTATTATTATTATTATTATTATTATTATTATTATTATTATTATTATTATTATTATTATTATTATTATTATTATTACGTCTTAGAATGGCTGAATATTATCAAACGAATGAGGCTAACATAAGCCATGCTTTTACAATTTATACTGACGTTCACAAAACAACTTTTGATATTATTTAACATTAATATGACAAATTTTCCTATAGCTTTAAGCCCACACGCTCATGAGGCTTAAATATAGTGCATCTTTGAATATTATTTCGTACATTTAATACTGTCTCCATTTCGGAAGGAATATGTTTGTTAGTCGCGGATTGTGTGATGTTTTCTAACGTCGATATCTATTGGAAGATTATGGCATTTACCTCGCAGCCTGTTATCTATGGCTTTCATAAATCTGGCTCTTAAATAGAGATCTTGCATGTCTTGTGTATTTTCCATTTATTCATTATAAATCATTCCACAAAACAGCATCAAATCTAACATTCTGAACATAGTTTTTATAATAAAACAAAATGATGCAACTAATGGGTAAAGTAAGTATGTCAGAAATAATAGCACTTTGTATAGCTCGTGTGGATCCTGAATTTCTCAATGGAGGAACCCCTTTCTGAGAAATAAAAAACAGTTTATACTAGACACTCAGATAGAACAATTATTAAAATTCATATTTTAACAAAAATCATTTAAGTACATGTCGCAAAAGACTTTTGCGGACTAAAGGCCAAAAAAGCTATTTTGAATCAATAAATTCAAAAAGTCCAAAAATAGTGCTAAGTCTTGTATTATAAAAACCTTCATATAGACTCAAAAGACTTAATAAAGCTAAAAATATTTCTCACATAAAAATTATGAAAATTGATTATTTTATTGTTTTATCTTTTCTATCATTTTTAAAGGGTTTTCCAATAAGAGGTTTCATTTTGATTTCGAGAGCTTTTTTTTTTGTATGGAAATCTTGAAATTGAACATGTATCCACTTAACATTTCTATCTCAATCTGTTCTTACATTTAGCATCAGGTAATACTGTTCAGATATTCGATTCTCACTTCTAGTTTTCTTTCATATCCGTTCGCTCTCCATCACCGTGCTCTCTTATTTAAAGTCATGCGCATTTTATTATTTTAATGTGTCATCTTTTAATTATGTATTGTGTTCAGTGTTGTCACTTCCATTTCGAAACCCGAAGTAGATTGAGTTGAAAAACAGTGGTAGATTTAGATTTTGTGTGGTAGATTTGTAATATCCCAAATGATAATAATTTAAAATGACAAAATCCAAAAATATTAAATTATATTCCAACAGATTAAGCAATTAATTATTAATGACATTATATAATAGTTATAAGCAAAATAGGTAAGACTTAGTTTTTATTCAATATTTTGTATTTATTTTTTTATTTTTATTGAAAAAAAAAACGAAAAAATAGAGCTTATATATATTTACATATATGTATATATTTGTATGCATAATATATGTAATATATATTTATACATTATAAATAATAATAAATACAAAAATAACAGTCTTCTTTTTAAATAAAAATATTGAAAATTTTTATAAAGTTAAATTTTTTTATAGTAAAAGACTAAATAATATAAAACGTAAGATACCTTCTTTAAAAAAAAAAGATTTCGTTAAATCACATTCTTAAAGTCATTTATAAAGACAAAGTTTTACTCTTTGATTTAATTACCTAGATATACATATTTGTTACATATTGTATATCTTCAAACTTGCCATCAACAAATTTAAATTCGAAATAAAAGCGGATCAATTCTGAGCAAGGAATAAAAATATCAGATATATTTTTCATTTCTTTAGCGAAAATAAGACTGTTTACAGTTTTGACGTCAAGTCTGTTTCGTTTTTTGTTTTTTATTTCATTCATTACTGAAAAGGCTCCTTCTGCTGCATCACTGCTATGTGAATTGAATTTCTTTTGGACTTAAGAATTGAAGCAGCTGGAGATGCTCACTTGAAAAATCGAACATTTTTTTAGCTGATCACAAAGCTTAATGTAATACGCAAGGAAATTTTCTTTAATTTTATTAATTTCAATTTCCTGGTTATATTTTATTTTTAATGTGTGTATTCAATTCAAACAGTAACTGCCTGCCTGCTCTAAATCTATCTAGCCAAATATAAATCAACCTACAAATGAAAACTCGTGCCAATCGGGAGATTTTTCTTCAATTTGCCTGCCCAAAAGTGAAAAAAGTTCTAGAATTTGATCTTACTCGTATCTACAACGAAGTACTCATCAGAAGGAACCAAATGAAACTAAATAAAAAGCTGCGACAGACTCTGCGGGGTTGCCTTCGAGTTTTATTAAATTTCCCTTTGAAAGAACATAAGAAAAACAAATACCTTAACTCTGGTACATTGAAGAAAACAAGAGATTTTAGCTGGCAAAGGCAATAGTCTCCGGATCAATGTTCGCTAGAGTTCTCTGGCTATGTGAAAAGATTTGTTTAAAGTTACATTGCGGTTACTGTAGGTGCTAACGGTTATGTGACAGTGCCAGGGCTGCAGAAACTAATGAGTTTATGGAAACATGATGAAGATAGGGCTTTTGGAGCGTGTAACAAAAAAATAAATTCATAACGTCCTCACAGTCAACTGATAAGTCCATGTAAGATCGCTGGGACGAAACGCCAATTTTTGTGGATAAAGGCCAAAAAGCTATTTTGAATCAATAATTCAAAAAGCCTAATAATAGTGCTAAGTCTTCTACTTGGCTCATTTATTTTAGTAGTATATAGAGTTTGTATTATAAAAACATTCATATAGAATCAATGCCAGGCCACGGGCAAAGTCTTCCAACGTTAATGATTACAATTTTAATCTTGGTTGGGTGTAGTTGACATTGGATTTTTGTCAAAAAATCGATGTAAGATGAACTGAATTTAACGAAAATTGCGTATTGACAAGGTCCTCACAGTCAACTGATGAGTTCATGTGCGATCGCCGGGACGAAACGCCAAATTTTGTGGACTAAAGGCCAAAAAGCTATTTTGAAAATAATTTCTCGTTTAGGTAGTTTTGAGATTATTTGTTAAGTTACATACTCGTAGAAGGCCACTATGTTTGTATGTGATTTTTAATAAAATGCTTTCATGTCATACAAATTACGCTCAAGTGGGTTTTCGGAAGCTGCTGTTTCAGATTCTTACAAGAAAAAGTCGTATGAAAATGACTCCACAACTCAGCATTATAGAAATGGTATTAAATGTTGAGGACAATTAAATACAACAATGGGAGTTAGATACTGAAATATTTGACAGTTGTTTATCTTTGAATCCTAATTTGAATCTTTTATACAATAATAAAAAAAAAGTAATTTTTTTTGTTTTCAAAATGCGCTGTTTCAAGTTTAAGTAAAACTTGGAAAATTGAGGAATTTTGAAAGCAGGCTTTTTGTAGTACGTAGATATAGGACATTTTCTTGATGAATCTCAAATAGCAGCGTAGTGACTTTCTTTCTAACTTAACAATTAATTTAAAACTAGGTAAACGATAGTTTCTGTTCTTGTTTCACTCATCACATTTCCATAAGCTTGTAAACTTAAGCAATCCGGGATTACCACCCAAAAGCACTTAACGTTGCTTAAATGTAACTAAATGCACATCTTGTCACAAAGAACCTTAGCGAACACTGATTCGCAAACTACTCGCAGATGGAAGATGGATGCTCTGGTGCGGTGGTCAAGGTTCAAATTATATTCTGGTTTTCTTTTTTTTTAAGAGAAGCTGTTTGCTGGACATATGTTCATATATTTGTTTTGAATTTTGTTACTTTTGTTACTTTATTAAATCATGCTCGTATGTTTGTTTAACAATCTGGAGCCTAAGAATAATTCTGACATGAAAAAATATTAAGGAAACTTAAGTGCAAGGTTGATTGTTTTTGTCTTTTTGAAAGCTTTTTTCGCCCGAGTAAGGAAGTCTGTCCAGAAAATGTAGTAGAAGGCTGACGGCTGCATTCAGAAAAAAATTAAGACAAGCAAATTGTATTGCAAAAGTAATAGCAGATTTTTGTTTGTAATTTTCGTTTTGAAGGGAATGTAAAAAATAGTGGTAGAATTTTGAACTACCGTGGTAGATGTGGTAGATTTTGCAATTCTTAAAAAGTTGTGGTAGATCTACCACAATTGTGGTAAAGTGACAACACTGATTGTGTTACTCTAAATAACAACAAAGGCTCTGTCAATTGTCCATAGAGAAGTATATAGGCTTCGTTAAGTCCCTTCCTATGCCACTCATGTTGTCCAGACGCATGCTCAACTATTTTGGAGCGTATTTTCTATTTCCTGTCCGTCTGTCATCTCGTCTTATTGTTTTATGTTTCAAATAATTATAAATGTCTTTTATTATAATTTGTAGGGTCTGACGCAAGCATTGTTCTTTTGCGTCTAGTTGAAAAATGTATGATGCTTACCAAGGGTGTATTCCTTACTTTGAATATAGATACATGGTGAATTTGTTGATACATAAGTGTGTATTATGTTTGAAAGGGACTCAAGGACGGATATGGGATGTATTATTGTATTTATGCATGTGCGACAGATGAGTCCTTGTAATGAAGATGAAGGCTTTAGTCGGTTGAATGGAAATATTGCATTTTTTTTAGTATGTGATGTGTTTAACAAGAAATTTAGTCAATGTAAAGTAGGTGGTTATGATCTTTACCTTGAACGAATCTATAAAAATGTTTGTAGTTGCTTATGTCTATAGTAAAAAATGGGTCTTTACCCATTATAACATATTAGGTGTGTTTTATTCATTGCTGCATAGCCAGCGCAGCATTCAGTGCGAATAAACGATCAAACTCCATATGTTAATTTCAATTTATATTTCAATGTTGGCCATTATTATAGACAATATCAAAATTTTATGTCAAAACATGTACGCATATGTACATATGTTTAATTCTAAAATTTAATGCATAGCGCCATTTTCATTTCAATAATTTAAAGTTCTATCACCAGCACAACTGCCACCTATATCGCGCAAAAAAGACAAGAGATTGTAGACCCAAGAAGTTGACACCGAGTTTTATAAGTGAATTTTTACTTGCGACTTATAGGTACTATAAGGCAAGTTATGTATTCGTAAAAAAAATCGAACTCGAGATTTTGATCAAAGTTGACATTACGATGATAGCGAAGACCAAAAAAGTGGGTCTCGCAATTCTGTCTGTCTGTCTGTCTGTCTGTCGGTTCGACTACAGCCTAAACGGCTCTGCCAATTTTCTTCAAACTTGGTAGATATGGGTTTTAATTTCCCCCCCCCCCCCGGACGTTTTTTTCTGTTTTTTCTTAAGACCAAAAATAACGGTACCTGCCAGACGTTTTTTTTTTCGAAATTTTATAAATATTTTTTTTTCTCAAAAACTGTCCCACAGAATTTTAAAAAAAAAAATTTAAAAATTTCATTTGGTTAAAACTAGCTAATTGTTGAAAAAAAATTTACAAAAAATTGTTATTTTTGGTAGCCCCCCTGGTTCCATTTTTTTTGTTTTTGATTTTCTCGAAAACGGTACAGCCGATTTAAATAATTTTTTTTATGCCAAAGGTCCTCCAAAGTTTGAATATTATTGCATATTCAAATTTTCAATTTTTAATTTTTTGGATTTTTTAAAAAAAATTCAAATTTTTTTTTTTGGAAACTCAATATTTCGAAAACCTTATGGTCGATTTTTTTCAAACTTGACAAATAAAAGTTTCTTAACATAATCTACAAGATTTGAGAAAAAATTTTTGTTTTATCTAAAACTAACGGTACCTTCAATACAAATTTTAAAAACTGGTTTTCGAAAATCGTATTTTTCTCGAAAACGGTTCCTAGAATTTTGCTAAAATTTTTTTTTCTTTTGATTAATCTTTACGATCTATAATTTAATAAAAAAAAAATTTTAAATCTAGATACTCGTATTACTGACTGTACCTACCATAGAACGATTTTTTCGAATATTGAATTTCCCATTATCGATGTAACGGATTTTAATGACATTTTTTATAAAGAAGCTCCTAAAAAGTTTAAAAAACATTGCATTTGAAAACTTAAGAAAAAATATTTTTTCAATTTTAAAAAAAAAAGTCTTTTTTTTTTGAAAAATTCGATATCTCAAGACGGCTTAGTATTTTTTTTGGAAATCAGACTTTTATTCGTACAATAATAAAAACTTAAGGTTGGCGTACCAATATTTTTTCTTAAAAATGTTTTAAAAATTTCGTACCTACATAAAAGCTTATTTTTTTAAGGAACCACTACAACGACTTATAATTTTTGTTCCTGCATAAATTCATATTTGCATAGCATTCTGTTTTTATCTCTTACTACTAAAAGAATTTAAAAAATTCATTTTATCTTTATGAACAGTTTTCTCTAATAACATTCGTTTTTAAAATTCCTAGCAAGTTCGTGCGACCCAGTCGTGCATTTTATTTTATTTTGAAGAACAATCAACTATCGCATTAGCTGATTACACCCTGCTTCAGGGAACTCTTAACGAACAGGATCAATCGCATAGCAGCAAACGAATGATTAAAACTCTTACGGATCTGTTGAAGCAGCCAAACGCAGACTTGGTGGTCCAGGGGTGGAATCGGCTAAAAACTTCACTTCTACCGGTGTTACTGAAACTATCCCAACTAACATTTCAGCTTTGATTCGGTCTAACTAAATATATTTTCGAAGTTCTTTAATACATTTGTAAAGGTTGTTTAAGAACAAAAAGGAGAATATTACACAAGCTAACAAAACCTTTTATGTACTTCTATAAGTGATTCTGAAAATCCTCTTAGAAGTACCATGCACAGATCTTTTAAAGGTGCCAGCTTCGTGTATGAACTATTAGAAGTTTAACAGAGTCCTATTCGAAATTGAACTGAAGTTCAAGTTTTGACAGATGGCTTCAATAAAGCTTCGCAAAAATTACAAACGTACGGCTTTTTATGTCTATTACAAGCTTACACTCGAACTTTTACCGAGCCTGAAAAATACGAAAATAAAAGTAAATTTATATTTCTTTAAAGACGTTTTTCCGACATTTAATCAATTTTAAACCTGAAACTATGTATCACATTGGAATTGTTATTAATTAATGTATTTGGAATAATTTTAAAACATGAATGACATTATACCTTATTTGGGGATCAAACTCGGCATCTCTTGTGTAATAGTTCATCTCTCTACGCACTGGGCCATATTGAATATTATTTGGAAGATGCAAAAACTTAATCAGCCTATTTCTTTCTCAAACTTCAAAATTAACACAAGACTGCGATATAGAATTTTGCCAAGGCCACGTTCACACAAGAAAAACAAAACCTAAGCAAATGTCTTAAGTTTCCTTTGTTGGGTTTACCTACAAAATGTTTATTTAATTTTCAGTATTGAGCCCTAATCTTCATACCTAATAGGAGCGCACAAAATATCTTTAAATTGCTGACGGTAGTGATTTGTTTTATGTTTTACTTAACTCTTTCTTTGTTTTGATTTGTGTCCTTAAAAACGATTCATTCATTCATATATGTAAAATGTTTGTATTCCGTTTAGTTTGACATTTGTTATGTTAAGTATACATTATGCCTTTCTTCAATATCGTGAATTATTTTCATGTAATATTTATTTATATTTTTTGTAATAAAACCATCAAACATTTTAGTCTATAGTTTTATGCATTTCCACTTTGAGGGATATATAGAGATATCATGCTGGATTTACATATATGCCTCTTCCAAAGAAATTCACATTTATATCTAATATATGGGCACAAAAGATCAAAATGAAGATAATCATATAAATGCAGCTATATTATATGTTTGAAAACAAAAAAGTTCTCGGATATTCAGGTTATAACTTCGCACCTGTTTCGAAACGCTCGTTTATAATTGCAATTCAACTTTTGAGAGCCGAATGGTTGATCTGAAATTCAGCTGCCTACTTTGGAAGGTATTTTTTCTTAAATTTTGGTTATTCGTCAATTCAACTTCATCTTCGCTAGACTCTTAGGGTAGGCGCGCACATTCGATTTTCAGTTTCGCAACTGCTTGGTTCGAGCAACTAAAAAGTTTGTGTTTTGACATAAACTAAACGATATTTTGTGTAACATATAATTATATGCACCTGCATTCAGCCAAATAATTCATTTGTTTTCTATAAGCAACCAAACAGTTGTGCAACTAAAAATTGAATGTGCGCGCCTAGCCTTAAGGTTCACAAGGCAAACAATCAAACTAATTGTCTATGCTATATATCATAGGGATCTCGATTTATACTCTTATACTTGCCTGAGTAATATCTAAAAAGTACATAGATGGATTACAATAAATGTGTACAAATAATAATTAGTTGATGCATGCAATTTAATATTCCTAATTTTAATTAAGATTAAATGTATTAGTTTCTGTTAAGATTCATTTGCAGAGTTCTTAGAAGTTTGAACATTGACATTTTCTTTAAAGACTTTTTGTTAAAGTCTGCTAGGCTTAAGAGACGTATTCTATATAGCTCTTAGGAAATTGTTATAGAAACCTTTTGAAAACTCACTGATGTAAACTTCTATATCATATCACATTGCAATATTTATACAAGTTCCAGCTTCTCTATTTTCATTTATAAAACCATATCCGAAAAATTGGTTCTAGTCTCTGAAAAACTTTGTGTCTTAGTTGCAAAAGGTTTAAAAGAAGATGATATTGAAACCGTGACTTCTATAGGAAAATTATTTTTGAAGAAGGCTCTTTCGAAGCATTATATAAATTGAAACTTCCAGCATGTCCATATTTCTAGGCTAATAGAAACTGAAATGTTAGTTGGGATAACAACCGTCATCCCTATTCAGAAGCAAACATAATCCTGTGGACAAACACTTACTGCCTAAGGAAAAGAAGTGGCTCATACGATTCCTATAATATTTTTTTCTCTGAAATCTTGGCATCGGAACATAGTGCTAAAAACAAATATACCATTGCATGGTTTCCCTGAACTCCCAAGAATATCCTGATTCCAAATCCCCGATTCATAGTCATTTCCCCTGAAAACGAAACAACCACTTACGTCAATAAGTACATATTTTCGCCCCTTCTGAAAAGCAACAGACGCAAAACGCAATAAGCATAGAATACGAGTAAATATTCCAACTAAGAGAGATGATAGAATTGATCAAAATTGATCAAAATACAAAAAATTGTACATAAATTCGTGTTCAAAATTTTTTTTCGCGGACTTATGTGCTGTTTCAGTCAGTTTGCATAATTAGGGCAGTACTTTAAAAGATATACTTATGTGGTTTTCCATTGGTAAAATAAATCTATTTATTTTCGATTTAAATCTGTCAAAATGTAGATTTTAGAGTTAGGTATTTTTTGATTAAAAATCTATATATATAAAATTGTCAGCAGATTTACACCTCTCTATGTTAATACCAAAACAATTTTAACCTGTCAGTTTGCAAATGTAGTTTTAGGTTTGTTTAATTTATTTCAGACTAGCCGACCCGTACTCGCGTTGCTTCGCAAATTGTAACTACGAATATTTTTTTAATATTAATATTAGCATATGAAAACATTTCTCAATGGGACTGAGCATATTTTCTACAATAATATTAATTTTAGTTTATATGTATAACTTACCGTATCGAATTAGATTCTCTTTCTCACTTGAAAAAAAAAGAGTTTGTTCATGTTTGTGCATATTGTAAATATAACAATATAGAAAATAATAAAATTTATTTCAAATAAATGGTTTGACTACTTTCTGAGATCATTCAACCCAAACTTTAAAATGGTTTCGCTTTTATAGAATAGTTCATGTGCACGGCACTGTATAGTCAATTGAATGTCCATTTTTGTCACCCAAAATGCTATTGAGTGTATTCAAGTAACTTAAAAAATAAAATGCACGACTGGATCGCACAAGCTTGCTCATATGCAAAAGTACTTTGGAATTAAAAATACATTTTATAAATATAAAACATGGATTTAATTAGATAAAAATGTTCAAATACATGGAATTGCCGTCTGATTAATCTCTTTAATATTAAAGTAATTTTTTATATAACAAATTTCCTTAAAATTTTTCGAGATGCCAAATTTTAAGTATTTAGTAGTATAGATTTTAGAAATAGTTTTTTTTTTCGAATATTTTTATATACAATATTATTTTAAACTTAAGGGGGCTCCTGTTGAAAATTGTTGGCTAAAATCGTTAGAGCCGTTAATGAGAAAGTCAAAAAACGGTTCTATGACAGGTACCGTTAATAACATTTTGCCCAAAATTTGTTTGACCAAAATGTAGTCCATGTCCAATGTCCATAATATCACACATAATTTTTTTTATCAAAATCGTTAGAGCCGTTTTCGATATAAATAAGATTATGCATTACTGGTGTATGGGGGGTATCATTAGTTTTGGAGCTAAAAAAAATTTCAATTTCTCCTCTAGAGAATCACCGAAGACCCTTAACTACCCAGATTGAAGAACATAGGCCTAGAAGTTTAGGCTGTAGGGAGAGGTACATACAAACAGACATACAGACACACTGAAACATGTTTTTTGTGTACTAAATTGTCCTTAAAATTTGTATGCAAAAAATTGATATGCAAGTTGTTAGTATTCAATAAAATACATTTTATAACTTAATTCACTATTTAATTTATTCGTGTATCCGTTTTCTAGATGTTGAATTTTCAAAAAAAAAATTTTATTATTTTTTTAAAAACCCAAAAACTATTTTTTACGAAAAAACTTTTAGATTATATTTTTTCGAGTGTATAGAAGCTCCCGCATAAAAATTTTGGTTAAGATCGTTAGAGCTGTTGATGAGAAATTCGAAAATCAAAAACCCGTTCTATGACGGGTACCGTTAAAAACATTTCCCCCCAAAATTTTTTTTTACCAAAATGTAGTCCGTTTCCATAATATCACACCTATTTTTTTTTATCAAAATCGTTAGAGCCGTTTTTAGATAAATAAGATTATGCATTACGGGTGTATGGGGGGTACCGTTAGTTTTAGAGCTAAAAAAAAAATTTTCAATTTCTCCTCAAGGGAATCACCGAAGACCCTTAAGTACCGAGTTTGAAGAAAATAGCTCCAGTGGCTTAGGCTCTAGATCGAGGTACAGCCATACAGACATACGTACAAACAGTACAGACAGACAGACGGAATCGTCGGACCCACTTTATTCGTCTTCGCTATCATCGTAATGTCAACTTTAATCAAAATCTCGAGTTCGATTTTTTTTTAAATGCAGAACTTGCCCTGTAGTTAGTACCTATTACCTATATCGCAAGTAAAAAGAACCCACCCCTCCACATTGCTCAGCGATGTGACGATAGAATAAGAGAAACAACAAAAATGTGTGTGTCGGTTAGTTAGATAAACTATACAATACAGAAAAATTGAATATGTAGGTAGGTAGGTAAAACTAGCCCTAAACGACGAACATGCTCGCCGAACTTGTTCGTTTGCGTTAGCCCCTACACGGCGAACAGATTTGGCGAACATTCATTTCGTGTTGATTCTTCACAGAGTAAGCATGTGCGACGCACAGTGGGTTCTGTTCATACTAAGCAGTGCTCAAAATTCAGAGTCTTGTTTAAAATGCTAAAAACTGTTATAAATAGATACTAACTGCTGTTGAAAATGAAAATATTATTAATAATGAATATAGTTCTGACTTTTAAAAATAAAAGAAAACTGCACAAAATTAAAAATTCCGCATGTTTAATGAAAAACCAATGACACAGAGAATAGAGTCAACTTAAATGTACCATAACTTGGCCATTAGACAGAGATGAAAGATAATACTGTGTTATAATATTTGTTTTAATATTTATATTGATTAGGCATTTTTATTTTGTTTTTATTGACAAAAATTAGAAACGGTATTTTGAGCACTGTTATGTATGAAGAGGACCCACTGTGCGACGTTCACAGAAAAAAATAAGATTTGCTCGCGAACATGGCCCTACGCGGCAAACATCGAAGCCAACGAACACGACAAAATCGAAATTTTTCGCCAACAGCGAGCGGCTCGCGTGCTCGCGAACCAGCCCCTACACGACGAAAACATAGCGAGCACGAACAAGTTCGGCGAGCATGTTCGTCGTCTAGGGCTAGCTTAAGAGAAATAAAATGCACGACTGGATCGCACGAACTTGCTCTTATGTAAAAGTACTTTGGAATTTAAGATATATTTTATAAATATAAAACATGAATTTAAAATGAAATTGCCGTCTGATTTCTATAAAAGTATGAATTTATGCAAACAAACTATAAAAAATCGTTTTATTATTAAATAAATAAATTTTTTATATAAGAAATTTCTTTAAAATTTTTCAAGAAAAAAATGTGGGATGCGAATTTTAAGTATTTAATAATATTGATTTTAGGAAATAATTTCAAAAAATAATCGTTCATAGGTTTTGAAGATATTGATTTTTCAAAAAAAAAAAAATTTTCAAAAAAACCCCACAAATAATTTTTCGAATATTTTTATATACAATATTATTTTAAACTTAGGGGGACTCCTGCTGAAAATTTTTGGTTAAAATCGTTAGAGCCGTTAATGAGAAAGTCGAAAATCAAAAAAACGGTTCTATGACAGGTACCGTTAATAACATTTTGCCCCAAATTTTTTTCTTACCAAAACGTAGTCCATGTTCATAATATCACACCTAATTTTTTTTATCAAAATCGTTAGAGCCGTTTTCGAGATAAATAAGATTTTGCATTACGGGTGTATGGGGGGTACCGTTAGTTTTAGAGCTAAAAAAAAAATTTCAATTTCCCCTCTAGGGAATCACCGAAGACCCATAACTACCGAGTTTGAAGAAAATAGGTCCAGTGGCTTAGGCTCTAGATCGAGGTACAGACATACAGACAGACAGACAGACAGACAGACAGAAGGAATTGTCGGACCCACTTTTTTCGTCTTCGCTATCATCGTAATGTCAACTTTGATCAAAATCTCGAGTTCGATTTTTTTTCCAAATGCAGAACTTGCCCTATAGTACCTATATCGCAAGTAAAAAACGTAACTGAATGGAACTCATATTAAGAGAGAAAAGCATGGGAAGAAAAGAAAATTAAAAATGTTGGAATGGTAATGAAATGAAACAAATCAGCGACCTCACGATTGTGATGAAATCTTATTCCTGGATAAAATAAATTCAAAAAGTTTATAATTTTATAATTTGTTTTTATTTATTTCTCAGGTTGTATGTTTAACTAAGAAGTGATTTTAGGCTTAAAATTTGCGCAACAATATTGACTTTATGAAGCAATGCTAATCTTTGTCGATTATTGTATAGTTCTTAAGATATGAGTGGTTATATAAGTCAACTAATGCAAAAAAATGGACAAAAAAATTTAAAATTAATAATATTTAAGTTTGACAAATTATTAATGAAAAAAAATTATAGCCATGAACACTCTTATAACAATTTAGAAAATAATAAAATTTATTTCAAATAAATCGGTTGACTACTTTCTGAGATCGTGCGTTACAAACTTTAAAATGGTTTCGCTTTTATATAATAGTATAGATTAATAATATTTAAGTTTGACAAATTATTAATGAAAACAAATTATAGCCATAAACACTCTTATAACAATATAGAAAATAATAAAATATATTTCAAATAAACCGGTTGACTATCTACTTTCTGAGATCGAGCGTTACAAACTTTAAAATGGTTTCGCTTTTATATAATAGTATAGAAGATATAGATATAGATAAATCTGATAACAATCTGAAATAACTTCGTTTAATGAAGTATCATACTAAAATAATTTAATATCGTATTAATTCTTAATTTTTATTCAGTTTCTAAAAATTCAGAGCACAAAGGTCTCAAGCTTCTAACGGTACTTCCAAGTTGCATCATTACAAGTTCAAATGTTACGATCGTTCCAGCCATCTGAAAATATTATATGGACATAAACTAAATATCAATCCGTCGTATTAAAAAAAAATGGTGTACCGTTAAAATAATCCCACGAGTAAAACTAAAGAATCCCATAGCAGACAAAGCAATTGGAGTAAAGTTAATTTTATACAACAATCTACTACTCTGTAGAAATAAGAAAAAAATATGTTAAAAATTATTCAAACAGGTACAAAGAATAATACTGATGCATCTTCGAACCTCCTCATTCCAATGCTCTTTAGGAATGTTATGCAGCAAAGCCCTAGGACCACGGGCACTTTCTCTAATAGCACTTGCAGATAAAAATAAATACAAAGTTCTAAGAATTAAGTAGAATAATGAAAACCAGTAGTATAAATAATCGGTCGAGTATCTCAAAACACTGCAAAATAAATTGATATTTTATCTTTTTTTTTATAATGCAAATTAAATCTATATCTCAACTTACTTAAAGGCATTTAAAAGTTGATTGCATATAAAAAATAAATTGTTTGTGGCAGACAAAAAAATAATTAATCCCATATGATTATCTACATACTCAAGTATTTCACAAATTGCTATGAAATCCATTCGAAACCTTAACATTGACTTTGAATCAGGAATGTCCTTTTTGTTGGTGTTAAAATTTTAGTTAAATTCTAAATAATGGTCTTTTTTTTTAAATATTTACATTTTTTAAATGATTTTTCAATGCCATGGTGAATTGATCGAAGCGAGTACTAATACCTATACTAATGACGATGATGAACAAATCCAAGAAGTTCCATGCAGCGGTTGCAAACCAAGTTACACACTGTTATAAAAATGAAACCGAAACTTTTAAAGGTCAATTTGTTCATGAGTAAAATTTTTAAAAGTAAATTTATATTTTTTTAAATTGAATATTGTATAAGAAAAAAACTGTAGTGCATTCTAGAATGTACGTGGGTTTTAGTTTTTGTTTATGACGTAATTTAAAAGGCGTTTTTCTTTCATAACTCTGAGCAGAGTTTTGAGCAGAGCTTGAGCATGTCGAGTACGCTCTGGGCAGAGTTTGATCAGAGCTCTCCGATTAATTTATGAAACACACTGGAGCACTGAACTGTCAAAGGCGGCTTTCTCAATTTTTATGAATTTTTTTTTTCGCCGTCTTTCTCTGTCATATCACACTGCTCGGTTATTTTATTGTTAGCTCATAGAGGTAGGAAGCTAGCTCTGATTGAAAAAAAGAAACACTACCTGAGCGCTCTGATGTTTCTGAGCTAAAAAAGAAACACAGATCTTTTTTGAAAGCTAAGTTTTATTCTCTGAGCTTAAAAAGAAAAACGCCTAATGTCTGCTCATAAGTAGCTTCTCTGTTCTGTCCACAAAAGGTGGTTCTTTTGACGAAATTCACAAATGTTATTTTTCTTAAGCGCAGAAATTGTTTGCGGGCCATTGATGTAGGCTTTAATTTTGAAATGATTGTTTCTAATTGCATGATCTAGGTGGCCAATTAATGATTTCATTTCAAGAAATCGTTCGTCTAAGAAAATTGTCAACGCAATATAGCCACAAACTGTGTGGCAAGTGCAAAATCCTGCCAGAGCGCCATGGCCAATCGAAAAACTAAACCACACTTTAACTCGTTGTTGATGAAGCGGTTGTTTCACATTTTCACCATTATTCTAGTGAAAAAATGTTCACTATTTCAATGAAAGTGTATAGTAAATTACTTCCTTGTTGCGAACATAACTAACTTGCGAAAATCTTTTCACTTACTCCTAAATATCTATCTGTTTATACGAGTATATTTATGAAGAATCATTACCTGGGTTAAGATCATTGCAATTGTGCCGGATATATAAAAATTTACGTAATGAAATCGTTTTTGTAGAAAATCATCGAACGCTATGGTAACATTGCATTCACTGCCTTTTCTTAAATAGATATAAATATCAGAGACTTGATATAAGAGATGTTCCGCTAAAAAAAATATCATAAATTTTATTTTTGTTTGGTTAATAAAAGAAAATACAAACAATGGAATAAAATCTTACCAATTGCTAAAAGAGCTATAACAATTGCAACTGTTTTTAATTTGTTTTTAAATTGCCTTGAGCTTCTGGTAACGTATGGAGGTTTTAGAAAGCGCTGTTCCTTTTCAGTCTACCATTTAGCTATTCTAACCCATCGGATGCTTAGTTTCAAAAATACACCATAAATGCTAAATCCCATCAAAAAGAAAACGTATGTGGCTAAACAATGGAATAAATATTTCTATAAACCCGAAAAAATACATTCGTGTTACTTACCAATAATAGAAGAACTAACGTTTAAATTTCGTGTAAAGTGTATGTGTAATAAAACAACTATTCCATCCCAAATCATAAAAGCCAAGCATATCAAAGATGAAAATGAAAACCAGCTGAAATGAAAATTGCTTGTTGGTGCTGGTCGAATACCTTTTAGTGGAAAAATGCCCAAAATCTGCGAAACAAAGAGGACTACAGAAAAAAATACGTTAATCTTATAAATATTTAAAATATTGAACTATGTAAATATATCTACTAGGACAAATAGCTTCTACAAATGATCCATCGTAAATGAGATCCTCTTGTCTTTTAAATTCCATATTTTGTTCGATCTGCAGTCTTTGTAGAAGTAATTTCAATTAACGAATACTAAAGGCAGGAACAGTAACCCGTCTTATATATGGACAGAATAAAAATAAAATTAACTCATTTATGTTATTATTATGTCCTGATATATCAAGAGTTAAAGGTAAATAGGATATAGAACAAAGGGCTCTGTTTTGGGCGATAGATTTAATTAGGTACCTACTCTCCAACCAAAATTACTTAATTATTACGTATACGCCCTAGTGTCTGATAATAATTTGAAGGGAAATGGTTAATATAGCCTTTAAGGTGAGTATAGTAATGCAAATGAAAACAAAATAGTTTAACTATTTTAAGGGTGTTTTTTTCAAAATTCGATGTACTCGTATCTTCCAAAACAGATTTCAGATTAGAGTTCAAACGGGTGATTTTATTTTTGACAATTATGTATATGATATTTCTTTTACTAAAAGGTTTTTCAATAACAGCTGATAGATGTTTAAATGTATTTGACCAAATCATTCAAATGCCCGCCTTTGCTTTTTACGGTGGCATGGATCCGAGAGGTATAATTTTCAAATCTACCAGCGCCAAATGGAAAACCCTATATTGAATTGAACATCTTAATCCCAATGCTTGTAGATCAGTAATCTTATATTCTTTTATCCTGTTATTCTGCTATGAATTTCCATACTAAAGCTTGAGCTGTAAAAAAAAATATTTTATGAATTATAATTTTGGTATTCGGCATGCTACGATCTGTTATAAAATATGCTAAGAAATCTGTTATGAACTGGCAAACGTTCAAACTCAAAAAAAATTAAAATACGAATCGCATGCTAGAATCTGTTATATAATATAAAAGAATAAAAAATAAACTTCTACTAATTTAATCATACAAAATCAAGTAAAAAATGTGCCTTTTTTGAAACAGTTACGTTTTTTACGTTGGTTTTGTTAACTTCATAAAATTTGTACATAATAAAGCACGCATTGAAACCAAAGTTTTATTTACTCTAGATAGCTTAAATAATGATGTAAACTATAAAAAAAATGCCCCATAATCAATGTTAAAAAAAATAGACACGAAAATTTGTGACAGTTAAAAATATACGAAAAATCACGCATGGTAGTTTTTTCAAAAAATTATATCATATAGGATTATTTATAAGGAAAGCACGCACGTAAAATGAATGATTTCAATTAATTTTGACCTTCATTTATCTGGAAAAACGAAAATTTTTGCAATAATACAAACGTTAATTATCTACGCACGCAGCGTAGATATATAATATTATAAATTTCAAAACCTGAATATTTAATAATAATGTCTATATTTCGACGCATGGCAAAAGTTAAAATTTGCACGGATAAGCTCATATCATATAAATAAATAAGAATACTATTTCTAAGGTTGGTAGCTATTCCCTGAAACGTAAAATCGTATTACATGGTACAAATAGTATGTAAGAGGTTACTTTTGTATTCGTCACGCATTTTAATTATGCCAGATGAAATATTTTACTAAATCACCGTTGATTATGATACCAGATTTAAGTTATGTTTGATAACAGATTTCGTTTTCGAAGTTACGTAAGAGGTCGAACTTTTGAATACCAATCATAAAAGTTCTTCTAAGGTGGAAAACTTTTATGATTTATAACAAGAAAATTTAAAGCAGAATAACAGATGTGGCAGAATAGGCCTAAATATCGATTTTGATTATGTAAGGTTGGTGCGGCTAATAAGGCCTGTCGGTTAATACGGTACATAACTAAAACTCATAAATGACACGTCCGACTTGATGTCGGCTGTCCGAACAGTACAGAGTGGGACGCTTAGCACTAATAAAGCTGCTGAGAGGTATAAAGTTCCCAGAAGAACTATTAGAAATCGTCTTCAGCCAGGCAGTTTTAAAAATGCACTAGGTTGTCGTAAATCTGTGTGAGTTAGTATACTGCTACGGTTGCAAAGTGGACAAAATGGCTGATATGGTTGATATGGCAGTTTTATAAATGCGGCAGTGGATCATGAGGAGTGCGTCGGCTAGTTAGCGGATGATAAAGACAATTTTGAGTGCTCTGGTGGCTGTTAAACAAAGCAATAATGTCTGGTTTTTTAAGATTTTAAGAATTATTAATGCATTTATATTTTGTATCTTATTTGCCAAATGTACGAGTATATAGTATATTTTAATTTTTTAATATGTTAAAGGCTTAAAACTTATTACCCGACTTTATGGCCTATTGACAAGGTTTTTAAAAATGTTGGATTTTGTTTTTGTTTAAGGCAAAAGTTAACATATTTTGTTCTTATTTTTATAGTAATACGAGTATATCTGTAACATTAATTACTAACAATAAAATTTGTTCATTCCGATATATAGTTTTTGTTTTATTTCCGATTTCCCTTAACTACCTTTTACTACCCGCGCCTACCTTATTCAATATCAGTGATTATTTTGATTACCCTTGCACTTCCAGTTGTCAAAAGTACTAAAATACGGAGTGGTGATTTTGGAGTGTTTATTTACTCTAGATATCAAATAGTAAATCTGAAAATAGTATCGAATATGAACAAAAATTTCTTCATAATCAACAAAGACCTTTTATTCAAACTCAATTTAACTTTCATAGACACCCTTTATTTACACAAAAACAGTTCATATAATATACATACCTAGGTTAATTATTATAACATATCAAGGCCGTAGCGAGGGGGGGATCACAGGGGTTTGATCCCCCGAAATGTGAGTTGCATTTTTATAAAATCAATTTTTTAGTTTCGGTAGGTATATTTTACTCAAATTTCTGCTGTAATTATTAATAATGTTCAAAATTTTCTGATTTAAACAAAATATTTAGATTTTTCTACACTGTGTGCCACACCGAAATCGGTGTACACCCATACAGACCACACAATTAAGATGCACCGAGAAAAGTGTGCACACAAGTGTCGTGTGTATAGGCCTCTTAAACAACTCAAAGAAATTCTGTATACCTAGAAAGGCAGGTGACATGAACCAAATTGTATTGTCGCATTTTGTGATTTTGCAGTAAGTTTGTGTTGTTTGAGAGTTTTGTTTACGTGTACATTGCCACTTTGTAAGATCTTACAATCCCCTTCATGCGGCTTAGTATCTGGATTGGAGCATGTGGAATTAATATCAAACACGTTCCACGTTGAGACTGCACAAAACTTACTAAATGTTGCAGATGAGAAACTCAAAATTCCACGAATAGTATATCAAAGCAGCACCATATACAAAACGTTAGCACAACAGATCCTGAAACCTGTTTTAGGATAGTAATAATGATTCCTCTTTAAGATGATTTCTTAAGTCAGCTTAAAATGCGATTCGAAAACCATAAGTCCATAATTTCCTCTTTGTGCATTCTGATTCCATCAATTCTGGGCAAAAATGAACAAAGTTTTAACGAAGACAGTTTCAAATTTTATAAAAAAAATTTTGGATATGGACACTTTAAATGCGAATATATGCTAATAAATGTCATAAAAAACTCGACGAAGAGCGGTCAAAGAATGCAATAGTAGCTCTTGGGGTGTGCAACAAGGATCTATTACCTAACATCCACAAGCTTTTAAAAATTCTGGCGACATTACCGGTTTCAACATGCACACCAGAAATAACATTTTCGACAATGAAACGTCTGAAAACTTATTTAAGAAATTCTACCGGTGAAGAAAGACTAACAGGATTGGCGTTAATTTCAGTTCATCGACAAATTGAGATTGACACTGAGGAATTATCGATGTATTTGCAGCTAAAAAGGCCAGAAAACTGAATATAGTTTTGTAAAAATATGTAATATTGATAATAATAATATTGATAATAATAACAAAAAAGCACAACCGAATAGAATAATTCATGGCACGTGTATCCAATTATAAAATTATTTTATTTTAAATGTGACTTGCTATGTTTATATATGTATGTATGTTTATAACATTCTTGAAAAATTATTTACCGTCGGCAAGATAAATAAGTAATTATACATGGAAATTATCTGAATAGCTTTCAACCTTAGGGCGCGGTAATTATCGAAGCCACATATAAAAGTAAATATTTATTTAAATAATGTTTATCCTTAAGTGGGCTTTAGGTCAATATTTATGATGATGAACATGAAGACTTCACGTTTGTGGGAAATTCAGTCATTGGTAATAGTTTGGCTGGTGGTGCATGGAAAGTACTGTACTCGGATCACTTTCCAATAATCACAACAAATATATTGAAAATATATTTAATTTTTCACATTAATATTTTTTTAATAAACACAAATTAATAAAATTTTAAATATAACATTTTTTAATAATACATCATAAAATAAAAACTTAAATAAAACTTTATAAAATAATTATTATTATTATATTCATTAATTAAAATTAAAATAATTTTCTTATTTTATATACATACATATCTTCATATATTGTTATTATATTTAAATAATTTAAATTATAAATATATTTAAAGCCAAAAACAAAGCAGCCAGTTATCATCGAAACCTTGACATTTCGCTTGGAAGGCACAGCGATTCGGGCCTTACATGTATCATGAGCAGCATACATACAATAGCACCCTGGGTTTGATGCTAACTGTAAAAATACAAGCCAGAAATAATAGGCGTGGTTAAAGGCATTTTGTGGTCACAGTGATCAATTTACCAAGAGAAAAAAATAAAATTACTTTGAGGTGGAGTCTAGACGACTGGCGCCGCAATCCAGTAATGCAAACAATTTTTGAAAATTGGTAAGAACATGGAAATGAGTCTCAAGATCTAACGCCTCATTTCCTATTTGCTTGTTTCAAATAACTATTGAATCCTCGTTCTAATTGTAGATTTACATGTATATGCATTTGATTTCTGCAAAAAAGGGATGCCAGATACAGAATTCATGTTTGTTAGATAGAGAGAAAAAGAGCAAAATGCAGAAGAACTTCATTTCTGCTTTATAGGAAATTCGAGAAATGCAGAAGTCAAGATTATAATTCATCAGGTTTATAGTAGGGAAAGGTGGCCTAAAATGGCACCCCCTAAGGAAAATGTGTCATATCTCACAAAAATGTGACATTTAAAGTTAAATGTTATATTCTTTTCAAAGCTAAATCAATAACGCCTACATTTTTTTGCTTTACGAGCTTAAAAAGTTTCAAAAAGTATTTATAGTATTTAATTTTCAAAAACTCTTCAAATATAAACTGTCAATGACAAGCTAAACACATTTTTTTTTTAGTGGCGATTTGTATCAAGTTTAATATAGTTTATTAGTTAAAAATAAGATAAAAAGTGTTTTCAGTCGGTGTATATGCATTGTTTGATCAAGTTTTCTATAAATTTCCATCTTGAATAAATCTTTTCAATTATTATTTCAACTTCATTATCGCGCATATAATTTGTTTGCTCATCGAAATCAGACCCCATGACAGATAGAGACCGCACACTACGCTCTGCAGTGAAAATTGGCCCAAACCATCATCTCTCACCTAAAATGCCACAAGCAACACCCGACACCAAAAAAACCAATCTGTCGTCGATTGAAAGGATAATGAAGAAGGAGATCAAGGATTTAAAGCAGTGGATTCAAAATGAGACAATGAAGCTGACCGAGAAACTTGATAAAATTGAAAGCGATTTTAATCAACGTTTCACAGACGTTAACCTTGCCGTAAAAGATCTAACAAACAGAGTCGAACAACTTGAAGCAAAAACATCGAAACCCCTTAGCCCCACTGACACCACACAGCTTGCTCAACGCATAGAAGAGCTTGAACGCGAAAAATATTCATCAAGTGCAATCATACGTGGTATTCCAAAAAGAGAAAATGAAGACCTTAACGATTTATTTTCAAATTTATGTGAATCCGTAAAATGCACTCCTATACCTGTTCTTCAAAATATATATCGCACAAAGTCTAAAATAAATCCCGAAAATATAAGCACCTCAATCATCGTAAAGTTCAGTACATCTAGTGACAAAAATACTTTGCTGCAGTCGATCCGTCATCGCTGGACAACAAGCAAACAGAATCTTTGTTTACATGATGTCAAGCTTAATTCTGACAGCCCAATTTATGTAAATGAAAGTTTAACGTCAACTAATCATCTGATCTTACGAAAAGCTCTTTACCTGAAACGTAAGAAAACTCTTTCAAGCGTTTACACTAGAAGCGGGCGGGTGTTTGTGCGGGTCACTGGAGCTGAGAAAACGCTTTTGATTCAATCAACCAAAAGCTTGGATACTATAATTGTCGAATCATCAAATGAGTCACCGGAAAATAATGTTGGAGTTTCGTAAGCTTAAAGCTAAACAAAATAATAATTATTTTCTTTATTTAAATTATGTTTACTTTCTAATAATTCTACATTCAATTTTTTATATTTCTTTTACATTTAATTTGTACAATTTAAGCCAAATATCTTATTTTTATTTTATTTTCACAAATGTTTTCCTCTTGGTAGTCTCGTGTCCTGGTAGTGGTTCTGGTTTTCTGTTCTTTGAAAATGATTAGCAACAACGATAACATTAGTAACATTCCTGATAGTGTAACTACTATGCGCTCGGTTTTGAGCATTTTATATAGTCAATGCAATGGTCTTCATGTATGCCATTTAAACGCGCAAAGTCTGTATCCTAAAATTGATGAATTTAGGTTTATGTTTGAGGGTTCTAAGATTGATGTTATCTGTATATCCGAGACCTGGTTCAAAGCTAATTTATCTGACATCCTATGTGGATTGAAAGGCTATGATTTATTTCGTGCTGATAGAAGTGATCCAAGAGGCGGAGGGGTGGCCATTTATATTCGTAGTTCTATAAAACCATAGGTTTGTTGTAAGATCTAATGATTCCGCTTTAGTTAACTATTGCTTCGTCGAAATTTCGAGTGGTTCTAAAAAATGTTTGGTAGGCGTTGCTTACAGACCACATCAAAACATTGACTTCTCGCCATTGTTCAGTCAATTGGAAAATATATCATCAAACTTCTCCGAAATTGTTTTATGTGGTGACTTTAACTGCAATTTACTTAACAGAGAAATGTCAAGATCATTTTATGAGAAAATGAACAGCCTAGGTCTCAAGACGAATAATTATAATAATCCTACTCATTTTACTAACAATGGCGCTACTCTTTTAGATTCATTCTTTACCGACAAAATTGAAAATATCTTAATCTATGATCAGCTTTCAGCACCTGCTTACTCTAAACATGATCTTATTTTTGCAACTTTTAACATTATTCCTCGGATAGTAACTACGACATTTGAATATCGCGATTTCAAGAACATTAATTTGGCTCAGTTGGAAGAAGACATCTATCAGATTCACTGGCAACACATTTATTCTATGTTTTCCGCCAACGAACAGGTCATGTTTTTACAAAATTCAATTCGCAATTTATTTGAAAAACATGTTAAGTTAAAGATAAAAAAAGTGAATAATTATCAGAATTCGTGGTTTACATAAGAAATAGAGACATTGATTAAAAAAAGGGACTTATCTTACAAGCAGTGGAAACGCTTTCGATTACCAGATTTTCACAACATATTTCGCGATCTTCGAAACAAAGTGAATATAAAAATAAGAGAAGCCAAAATACAATTTTACTCCAATCACCTAAGTAAAGATCTGCCCTCAAAAACGCTTTGGAAAAATATTCGTGATCTCGGATTTGGTCGCTCAGGAGAAAAATACCCCGAAAACATTAACCCTGATGTTCTTAACATAGATTTTGCAAAAGTTCAGTCCGCATCTCAAAACGCAGTTGCCCCAATGAACCAGGAAAACGACAGAGTCTTTAACGACCATTTTGAATTCCAGCGTGTTGAAGACGTTGATGTAGTTGCCAGTATATTAAAAATAAAATCCAAAGCCATAGGTTTTGATGAAATGCATCCCCTGTTTATTAAGATGATTCTACCGCATATACTTCCTTGCCTCACACACATTTTTAACACCGCTATTATGACTTGTTCTTTCCCCGACTCATGGAAATCCGCCAAAGTTATTCCTATTATAAAAAAACGTGCAACACGCTTATTGCCAACAGAATACAGGCCTATTTCGATCCTTCCGTTTTTATCCAAAGTCCTTGAAAAACTATTACATAATCAAATCAACAGCTTCTTAAAAAATAACAATCTATTATGTGCTAATCAATCAGGTTTTCGGAAAAACCACAGTTGCGTATCTGCTGTACTTAAGGTGACGGATGATCTTAGGTGTGCTATGGATAAGGAGTTTGTATCATTCTTAGGTTTACTTGACTTTTCTAAGGCCTTTGATACGGTCAATCATAGTATTCTTATTTCAAAAATGAAATGTCAGTTTCGGTTTTCTGACTCAGCTGCGAATTTTATGATTTCTTACCTCTCCGAAAGAAGACAAGCTGTAGTAGTCGGAAAACATATCTCTGGTTTCTTGGATCTTTTTTCTGGTGTCCCCCAAGGGTCGATACTTGGACCTTTGCTATTTTCCATGTGCATAAATGACCTCCCTTTGCAAATTCAGCATTCGTCTATTGATTTGTATGCAGATGATGCACATATTCGTCTTAGTTGTAAATTGGGTATGATTGAAAATGGAGTTCACTTGCTAAATAAAGATCTTGAAAGTATCTTACGCTGGTCTGAAGAAAATAATATGAGATTGAATCCAGCAAAATCAAAATGTTTAGTTATTTACAAACAAAAACTTGACCTCAGTTATTTTCCTCCAATACGCATTGGTAATCAGGGTATAGAATATGTCGAAAAGGCAAAAAACTTAGGAATTTGGTTTGATTCCACACTAAGTTGGGACTACCATATACAACGCATGGTAAGCAGCATATATGGATGCCTCCGTAGTCTTTCTTTTACAAAGCAATTCACTCCACTAAATATAAGGCTTTGTTTAGCAAAAACTTTGATAATGCCAATAATCACTTATGGCTGTCAGATATTTTGCACTCACAGTTCGGAAACTAAACGAAACTTAAATGTTGCCTTTAACAACATAGTCCGCTACGTATATAATCTTAAACGTTTTGATCATGTATCTAATTACAACAAAAAATACTAGGAAGTTCCTTAAACGGATACTTAAATTTCATCACGCTAAAGACTTTGAACAATATCATAATAAAGAAAGAACCATCATATCTGTACAACAAAATCGTGTTCTCCAGTTCGAATCCATCTTTTGCATTTATTCAACCACTTTTTACTTGCACTGCTACTGAGCGCCAATTCTTCGTTTACGCTGTCAGGTTATGGAACTCCCTACCTTTGGACATACGAAAACTACGAGGAACCTTGCTTTTAAATAGTGTTCTATTTAAGTATTTGGCTGAAAATTATTGAAAATTTCTAAATTATTTTTTTTTGCTTTGAAATCCGTGAAATAGTAAATATTCTGGCAAAATTATTTATTTAATTTTTTGATAGATTGTGAAATAATAACCTTCTGTTAACAAGTTAAATATAAACTAAATTATCTTCATTTTTTAAAAATTGGCTTGTTATTAAAATTTATTTTATCATGTAATTTAACTTTTGCTATAAAAGACTTTTGTCTATTGTAAAAGATGAAACGAAATAAATAAATACTAAATACTAAATTCCAACGATCAAAATTGTCCGGGTAAAATGGCATACTGTAAACCATTTTACCCTTGCAAGTAAACCAACTAGGGAAGTTAAAAGTTCAAAGTAAAATAAACATAAACAATAGCTGTATTTTATTTTCCCCCAGATCTGATTGGATTTTGTTTTCAAAATAACATGTAAAACAACAAATACAAACAAAACTGGGCCTTGTGTTGTTTTTGTTATACATGTAATTCTGACGGCATTTAGGGCTTTTGTTAATGCATTATCAGTCCAGGACTACCTCTCTGTACATCGTTTATATTTTTCAACCATTTTCACTATAAAGAAAATGAAAATGTAAAGCCCCATTTAGACTTTCGTTCTTCATTCGTTGTACGTTGTTCGTTGTTCGTTCTTCTCTCAACGAAGAAGCATTTACATTAATTCGGTTTTGTTTTTACTTCGTTCTTAACAACAAAATGGATAACAACACATTGTTGGCACTAGCGGCACTATTAATTATTCAAAAAAAAGAAGATCCTGTTGGACGAAGGGTTGGTTGCTGAAAAGAAAACATTTATCACACACAAACATAATAGAAGAGTTAAGACTTCAGCTAGACGATTTCCGGAATTATTTGCGAATGCACGAAGAAACATATGTTAAGCTTCTTGGTTTGGTGAAAGCTTTTGTATAAGTCAATAAACTCCTCAATTACTTCTTTTGATAAATTCCTTAAATCAGACATTTTTTAATCAATGCAACATCAATATGAACGTACACGACGAAAGTATTTAAAAAAAAAATGATTATAAAGAACACGAGATAGGTGTATTTTTTTTTAATTCCCCTCATTGTTTTTGTTCGTCTGCTACTATGAACTGAATAGACTAAGAGTCCACAGCAATTTTTGGATGTGATTGATAACAAAAAATAATAAGCATAATTAGATAGGCCTTTTATAGTTATTTACAAATGTGAAAGTCTTGCATACTCTAGTGGGAGCAATAGTGCATAATAGTGCATCAAGTATGCAGTTCTTTCCAAATTATAGCAGTTTATAGGAAGTAAAAAAGAGTTACCACCTGTGTATTCTCTCCCACTTTCGGGTTTCGACATACATCTGCCTCTCCCTACTTTTCTGCATTTTGCAGATGCAGAAATATGTAAATCCACTTTAACCATTTATTATGGGGCTGGGGCACTAATGGGGAAATGTATGCAATTCTTTTTTGGCTCAGCTGAGAGCTCGAAATAGTTTATTTTTAGATCTAAACTACAATAAGCTTGTGTAATATTCGCTTTTGATTGAATGATAAATATATATTTTGATTAATAAAAAATGTTCAACTTCTTTTTGTATATTTTACAATAGGTAGGTGTGTTTTATTCATTGCTGCATAACCAGCGCAGCATTCAGTGTGAGTAAAATGATCAAACTGACTCCATATGTCAATTTCAATTTATATTTCAATGTTGGCCATTATTATAGAAAATATCAAAATCTGATGTCAAAACATGTAACATACATAAATGTACACGTGTTTAACTTTAAAATTTAATGCATAGCGCCATTTTCATTTCAATAATTTTAAGCTCTATCACCAGCACAACTGTAATTATTTTACTGACTTCTTTTCGCCAGCAATCAACTTGTTGTTGTTTGTCGAGGGAAATTTAGCTGCGCTAGCTATGCAGCAGTGAATAAAACATATCTATTGATAAAAGTATTTTGGGCCATAACACACGGTAATATAAATAGATAAAGAAATTATTTTCAGAAATTTTTGACAACTGCTTGGTTTTGATTATGTTAAAATTAAATTAAATGACAATAACTTTTTAAGTTGCCTGTTAGGTTAAAGTATTACTTACTTATCCGGCTCCCGATCCATGGAGGGTCTCTGCCTGAGAATGTTGTAGGAAGTGGGGGCTTCGAGCTGTATCTTTTCCTACACATCAAGTGCTTACTCTAATGTCTCCACGTTGGCAACCGCCGGATACTGGTCTTGGCTTTATGTCATGACTTGCTAAACTTGTAAGTGCGAGTGTTGAACAAGGAAAGGTTAAAGTGTTATCTGTAATAAATTCATTAAAACTTAGCGATTGATCCATACTCTTAAGAATATTCATTTATAATTAGGTTTTGATATCCTATCGAGGTTAAGGCTTTCACTTCCAAGGAATTGTCTTTTATATGTCCGAAAACAAGGGCACACTCCAACAAAGTGGTATGTATTTTAAGTAGCATCAAGGTTACAGATCGTACAAATGCCTACTGAATCTCTTCTAAATGCTCTTGAATTGAGATTGAGCAGTCCGCACCTGGACATTAACACCATGCTAATCATCTTGCGTTAGATACTGTCTTTGAGGTACTGGGTGGGTGAAAAGTTTCTTCCTTATTTGAAAATGATGTCCTAAGAAGTTTTATGGAAAACGCTCTAGAAACAGCCCGTCTCTGTAAGCATGAAGCTGGTGCTCATTTGAGGAACATTATACATATATAAGTTCACAAGCAGATTCCATTTTTAACAATAATTTACGGCATAATGTAAGACTTTTACTGATATGCCGTAATAATATGATATGATATAGTAACTCCACCCGTTAGATCAGGAATGATAGGAAATAAGCCGCTGATGTTTGTTCCATTCCATGCTGTTGCAATGTTGTTGTGATAGAGAAAACCTATTGCTACGAAAGCCATACTGCCATTCATTTAAGAGCTTTCGTTCTTCGAGATATTTCTTAAGCTGATTGTTGATGAGTGTTTCCATGATTTTGGAAAGAAGAGACGTTAGTACAATTGGTCGGTAATCAGAGGGAGAGGAAGATTCGCCTTTTTTGGAGACTTACTGGACAAATGCAATTTTCCATCTACTCGGAAAGATATCCAAAAAGTATAATAGATAGAAAAGCTAACGCAACAGCGTTCTTGGAGTCATACTAAGGACCTGGCCCTCCAGGTTGGGGGTTGTGCCTTGGGGGTGACTTCCCGGCCACATAAAATACGACTTAGTTGCGAAGCAAAAACAACCTCGGATACGGACGGATTCACTGTTGACGAACCATACAAACGAAATAAGGATAACGAACTTCGGATCTGTACGTGGAATGTCCCTTATTAGACCACGTGAAGCCCAACAATTAGCGGAAGCCCTAAACTGCTACAAAGCAGATATTACCGCCATCCAAGAGATGCGATGGGACGGTCCGGGGGGACGAAAATTAAAAGACTGCGATATTTACTACGGCGACTGCACCGAGAACAAAAGCAGCGTTTATTTGGATGCGGATTTGTTGTTGGAAATAGGCTCAGGCAAAAAGTCTTAAGTTTCAACTGTGTGAACGAGCGCCTCACGACAATCCGCATCAAGGCCAAATTCGCCAACATTAGCCTGATTTGCGCGCATGCTCCAACAGAGGAGAAAGATGAAGACACCAAAGATATATTCTACGAGCTTCTGGACAAAACATACGAGCAGTGTCATGACATTTAAATTGTTCTTGGAGATTTTAATGCCAAGCTAGGAAGAGAAAACAACTTTGGTGACACAATTGGAAGATATAGCCTGCACGACACCATCTCCGATAACGGAGATGGTGGGGCGAGACGTTCTTGTAGCTAGTATGCAGTTAAAACATCTGGATATTCACAAAGGGACATGGCGATCTCCTGATCAATCAACCGTAAACCAGATTGACCACATTGCGATCGATTCAAGCCACTTCTCCAGTACAGAGGATGTCCGCACGTTCAGAGGGATTAACATCGACTCGGACCACTACCTCGTTGTAGCCAAGGTTCGGCTGCGGATATCCCGACCCAAGCCAAAACAAGGAAGTACTGCGAGGATGATTGGCAACTCTGGATTGTTGACGTTTGAAAGTTTTTGTAAATAAGTGCCTTTAAATTTGTGAATATTTATAGTTTTCAAATTCTTTTTTAAAGTTTAAACAAGCTTATAAGGAAGAAATTACCAACATAAATTCGCATACTTAAAGGTGAGCCAATATTTGATAAGTGCACTTCATAAATAGTTGAACAAAAATGATGGGTATCAAAAGAACACCGCCAAACAAGAAATCAATGGCAAACAACAACAACGAAAAGAACGACTATAATGAACCCTTACAACAAGGTCCTAAAAGCAAAAGACCATTTTCGGTGATTTCTCCTAATCAACAGCTGACTACTCAAAACTTGGAAGTCGGAAGCATGCAAGTTGTCGATCTAAAATCCATGATCGAGTCCTCACTGGGAGCAATACTGGATGCTCGACTAAAAAATCTGCCAACAAAATCCGACTTCGCAGAAATAACAACAAAAATGCAGGCGCTACAAGAACACAATGCGGAGCTGCAGACAAAAGTGCAACAAATGGAGGTGAGATGCTTCGCACTTGAGCGGCAAGTAGAGTATCTCGAAAGAAAAAACAACGAAAACAATGTGGTCTTGCATATCCCAGCACAACATCAGGAAGATAATCATCTAATAGAAAAGGCAAAGAAATTATGCATGGATCTATTACAACAAGATAATCCAGCTCGTATAAAACGAACACGTTTAATACGCTCTAGAGATAATAAGATGGCCAATATAATTGTTGAAATGCAGGAAAGTGCTGATGTGCCGATCATTCTGAATGCTGCTTTTCGTTTGAAAAACACTGGAATATCTATTCATCGTGACTACACAAAGGCTGCAAGAGACAAACGAAGACGACTTATACAAATAAAAACAGATATACACTCTAAAAACAGAAACATCAAAGTGGTAATTAGAGGACAAACATTACAAATAAACCAAAAAACATTTTATTTGGACAAAAACAATAACATAAAATGCGACGGCAAAGATGGGTTGAGCACATGATACAACTATACAAGATAGCGCCTTCGCGTTTTTATTTTTCTCTCGTTCTGCGCATCTACGTCATCGAGGCACACAAGTGTTTGACGTTTTACTTTCAGTATGAGAAATTCAGCAAATGATAAACAAGTTGAGCATTGTTTTCTCATCTTTTATAGATAAATTAATTATTTATGTTCAACATTTCTACATTCTATTAGTTTATTAGTGAAATTATTTACTTTATAAATATATATTCTTTGATGTGATAACATTCACTGTGGTAAATGTGTATGAGAAATTCAGCAAATGATAAACAAGTTGAGCATTGTTTTCTCATCTTTTATAGATAAATTAATTATTTATGTTCAACATTTCTACATTCTATTAGTTTATTAGTGAAATTATTTACTTTATAAATATATATTCTTTGATGTGATAACATTCACTGTGGTAAATGTGATTGCGAAGCCTGTGAAATTCATTGAAATGAATTAGGAATAGTTTGTCTTGTGTTTTCGTTTGCAAATGTTTATTTTAATTGAAATAATACAAAGTTTTAAGTTATTATTTTTTTATATTTTCTTTTCTTTGAATTTTTGTTTTCCACAATTTCCCTATTTAATTTGCGTATCCGGAAATACATTCGCGATCTAAAAAAAAGTTTTTTTATTTTGCTATCGCAAACAATATTTGCCTTATTGGAAACATCTATCATGTGTTGGATGTACTTGCCACAAATATAGATACCCTGGCCTTCTCCATTCACCGCGTTGAAAACATTTTCAAGTGATAACAATTGGGCCATTACTTCCTCCGATGGTTTAGAAAGTCCTCCTTCATCTACATGGTGTACCCAAGAGTCCTCATTTCTGTGCCCATCTTCCAGGTCGGAAAAAGTGCCCTTTAAACGATGGCAAATATAACCAGCCAAGTTCTCCAGGCCATCGTATGCCATTGGCAAATCCTTTTCTTCTTCACTGTCAAAAGATGTGTTTACTTTTACTATATTGAAAATTTTCCCTAAAAAAATGGAAATCAAGAAACGGATTACATAATTTGAAGATTAAAATGTGTTTATTTCACATTACCTGAGAAGGATTCTTCTTCCAACCTCAGATCAGGTGTATCATCTACACTAACGTTGCCATTGTCCGTTAATGCACCTTCGTTGTGTCCCAAAATATATGACCGTAGCCTATATTTAAACTCTTGGCGATCAGGATGGTCGTGAAGTCCTCCTTTGGCTCTTATGACACCAAAAAAGTTTTCCAAGACATCCTGGTTCAAACGATAAGTCATTACGAACTTGACATCAAATCGGTCTTGCATGTCTTTGTACAGCATCTGTAAGGCATTATTAGATTGCACAATTCCTTGAAAACAGTAAGTAAGTTAGATAGAATTTTGTTTAATATTTATTTGTCCATTTACCTTTTTGAAAAGGAAGCATAGTATTTTTGCCAACAACTCGCATATTGCATATCATTTCAGTCATGCTATTTAGAATCACGTTTTGTGATTCCAAATGAAGTCCATAAGCATGGACTCTCTCCCTCGAATCACTGTATGGGGACCTGACGTTCATTACGTCGAACCAATCGTTCGTCTGTGAAAAAAAATAATAGTATTATAGTTTAGTTTTAGTTGTTGATCTATAGTACGTACATTTTTTAATAAATTGTAGCATTCTTCCCAGCTTTCGTCTTGTAGAAGACCTAGACTAACTGCCCGCGATAGTGCCTTAGCTACTGTATGCGAAAACAGTTTTGTTGCCAGTTTCACCTTTTGGCGATCCGCTTGCACAACATTTATGCTCTTTGGAGAAATTTTGTGAGTAATGCTCAACTCTCCAGATGTGAACGAAAGGAGTTTTAAAATGATGTCCTTTTTCACAATTCTTCCGTTGAGCATAAATCCGTGGTCGACAAAGTGATTCCTTATAAGCTTAATGAGATGCGGAACGTCAGCGAAAACATAAATTTTTGTTTCTCCGTGCAAGAACCTGCAGTAATCATATTGAGTAAATAAGGAAGTAAAGTTTCTAAAAGTTAACGATTTCATACCATGGCTTATCCATGTTGACTTCAAGTTCAGTATACAACCCTCGGTTTGCACCACCTAAGTCACTTGTTATTGCAACTACAGTGAAGCCACAGTTACCTACAGTTTGTATTGTTTCTAGTAAAATAGTTTTTGTCATTTTGCAGTCAAAATCGTAAAAAATTGGCTGTTTCCATTTTCCTATAAGGCCTGTGAATGCAAGGTTTTTTAATTAGAAGGATGCTTTCATAAATAATGTTATTTTACGTTTACCTCTTAGCATCCCTACCTGTACGTAAGAGGCTGGTTTAAGTGTCGTGTCGGTAGTTCTGTCGTAACAGTATGCTTCTTTGACTTTCATTTCATCAAAGCTAAGAACGCATAGTTTCTGATTCCGAGTCAACTCCTTCGACGCTTTCATGATTTTTATTATTGGCATCATGATTCCTGGTGTTATATCTAGCTTCTAGGCCCATGTTTGAAGCGTTCGAATAGCGGGAAGCGGGAATTTTTTTCTTTTTAGCAATTTGTATGCCCTTGAACTGGAGGAGTATAAGGTTATAGACCTAGCTATATCCTCCTCCGACCATTGAGATCTTTTCAGGCAACCAATTTTTAATTTTTTTATTTGCCCTGGTGTAAATATTTCCAGCAACTTGCTTTCCAGGTTCTTTTGATGAAATTTAGCTTTTTTAATTCGAGTTTGTAACTGTTCTATTTTTCCTTCCGCACTCGACAACTTTGTACCCAAGTTCTCATTTTCGGAACGTAACTTTTTTCTAAAAATAATAAAATGATAAATAATAAAGAAATGCAACTATATTTTCCATAATATTATATACATTTCTTCATTTAACTCTTTTATTTCATTTAAAGATGTTGATAGTAACATCGGCTCTGGAGCGTTCGACCTTAAGCTTTCATTTTCATTGTGAATTTCTGGCTCGATTTCCGGAACTGCTTCTTGGAGCAAGTTGTTAACTAATTCCTTAGTTTTTTTCACCTCCATTCGTTTTGATCGCTCTGTTGATGTCGATTGAATTTGTACAGAAGTTCCTTCAATGTGGACTGTAGGAACTGCATCCGGTTTCAAACGACGTAATGGAGTGAATCCTATATGAAAAAAAATAGTTTTTCCTTTAAAAATATCAAGGTAATATTATATTTAATATACCTACCCATTTCAAATTTCACATTATTAATGAAATCATCTTTCATAAAATGTAAGCTGCAAATTTTCGCAGTTTGAATGTTTATTGGATCTTTCCTTTTGCAAAACAAAATCCACTGTTTTGCTAGATTTAAATTTCGTTTTGGAAATTTGTGAAAACTTGTATCAACCGTTTTTTTTCGTGATGTGTTATTACACTCATAAACTGAACAAATACCCATTTTATATATACACTTCTATTTATTTAATAACAAACAAAGATTATTTCAAAATTATTTAAAAAAGTTTAGCCAAATTATTTTCTTTCTTTCAATCAGAGAACGGAAATCAAAGTAAAAGTAAATAAAATTGCGCCAAAAAATAACTTTGGTTGTGCCTCGATGACGTCATGACATTTGACAGCTACAAGACCAACATGCGCAAAGCGCTATCTTGTTTAGTTGTATCATGGGTTGAGCATACTTCAACAGATGGTTGACGTTGACAGCAGTGACAACTGACAACTCAATTGAAATGCATCAATTCAGAGAGAGAGAGGCTGGGTCCAGTGCCGGCGTTAGGAGTATGAATTGTGGTATTTAATACTAAAGCCGTCTGCCAAGCAAAAAGTAGTTTAATTAATGATGTTTTATTTTATAAGTTAGAAATTTTTAGAATTTTATCTTACAATGTTTCGGGGTTAAGTAATAAATCGCTGTTTAATGATTTTTACAAATATGTGAATACCTTTGATTTTATATTTTTGTATGAGACATTTGTAACTGAAAATAACTTTAGAATAGTCGAAAATAAAATGATAAATTTTACATTTAAATGGATACCAGCAATTAAAACACAGTCGAGAGGAAGAGCAAGCGGAGGATGTTATTTCGGATATAAAAAAAACCTTAAAGGCATCAAATGTGAGTTTCAAATAAAAAACGAGTTATCATTTCTAGAACTGAAATTAGGAAGCAAAGTTCTTTGGATACTACCTATTTATGTAAATTGCAACAACTGGGAAACTGAATATGAGCAATTAGAAGAATTACTTAGTCGCAAAAATACAAAAAACCTGTTGCTGATTGGAGATTTAAATGCAAGGATCGGAGAGGAAACAGGGATGTTGAATTCAGGGAAGGGAATAAAAAGACAATCAAAGGACAAAATATGTAACGCTAGAGGAAAGAAACTGCTTCAACTCTGTGATTCATTTGGCCTCAGAATTCAAAACGGAACAAGTCTGAATGATAAGTTTGGGAATCTCACGTTTATCGGCGGTCAGGGTACATCAGTCATCGACTACAGTATGTTGGGAGAAGATTGGGATGCTTACGTAACGGATTTTGAGGTCAAAGGAGTGCCCTACTCAGACCATCTACCTATCGTAGTGTCCTTTAACTTTGCAGCGTATGAACACTTTCAACAAGATATTACCAAATTCCAACTGCTTCCTAAGCTAAAATGGATGATGAACAGAGCTCCAGAGTACAGACGGCAAATTGATCTACAAATTCAATCGCAAGGGGAAATTGACTTCGAAAAACTTGAATCAATAATCAAGAGATCATACCCTCAACAACAAAACAAAAAGAAATTAGACGGCAAAGACCCTTGGTTCGATGAAGAATGCCAGCGCGCCCGTAGTAAATCTTTTACATGGCTTCAAGTTTTCCGGAATTCAAAACAAGGATTATTTAAACAATTCTATTTGAATGCGAACAAAGAATACAAACAACTATGTATAATGAAAAAGAAAAGTTACGGTGAACAGCAAGCGAATATGTTGGCCAAATGCAAGGATGCTTCGGAATTTTGGAGATTAGCGTGGAAACTAAACGGCAAACATATGACTGAAAACAAAATGCTTGATGAAGATTTGTTGAGAGAGCATTTCAAGAAGTTGTTAAACCCGGTAACTAGTAATATTAATTGGCATTATGCAGTTCCTGACTTTGCAATAGGTGCACTGGACAAAGAAATCACTTTGCAGGAAATAGAAGCAGTGCTTGGAAGTTTGAAGGATGGAAGAGCGCCAGGTACAAATGGAATACCGGTTGAATTTTATAAGTACGGAACGATTAACTTAAAACATGAATTGGTAACACTTTTTAACAAATTATTAGAAGGAGATGTTTGCCCAAAGGAGTTTCAAGAGTCGATCATATTCCCGATATTCAAAAAAGGCAATTCGGAAGAGCCATCAAACTATCGCGGAATTTCCTTTCAAAATGCTACATATAAAATATTTACAGCTGTTTTACAGAAACGTCTTACTAAATGGGTCGATGCACAAAATCTATTAAAAGAGTTTCAGGCGGGGTTTAGAGCTGGTTACTCGACAGTGGACAACATATTCATTTTAAGAAGTATTGCAGAATATTTTATATCCAGAAGCAAAAAACTATATGTGTTTTTCATCGATTTCAAGGCTGCTTTTGATACGATAGATCGGAAAGCTCTATTTTATAAATTATATGGTTTGGGCATGTCACGGAAGTTCGGAAGAGTGCTAGAAGTGCTGTATAAAAATACCCAAGCTGCAGTATGGAATGGAGTGGGATTATCGGATTGGTTTGATACTCGCACTGGCGTAAGACAGGGGTGTACACTAAGTCCAACATTATTCACGCTTTTCATAGATGATCTAATTGATTATCTTCCTGGTGGTGTGGAATTTGCGGGAGACCGGATAAAGGCACTGCTCTTTGCAGATGATGTGGTCTTCTTTGCATATTCTCCTGAGGCTTTGCAAAGAATGATCAACAGGTTATATGACTACTGCTGTTTATGGAATCTCATAGTCAACATTGAAAAATCTAAGGTCATGATATTTAGAAGAGGTGGAGGGAGGACTGCTTCGAACGAAAGGTGGAGTTTTGACGGAAAAAACATAGAAATTGTCTCAGAATATAAATATCTAGGCATCTATTTCACCAAGAACTTGAGTATGGTAAAACATTTTAAAGAAAAATTGCTGAAGGCGAAAACCGCTATAAATGTTTCGTGGCGAAGTTGTTTCATGAACAAACACATAGCACATAGTAGCAAATACAAGGTGTTTCAAGCAGTTTCGGAGACCATTCTATTATATGGAGCACAAGCTTGGGGATGTGTAAAGTTTGATGCAGTCGAACAACTGTTGAGGCATTTCGTGAAAAGGATATTTCATCTACCACCAAACACTCCAAATTATGTTATTATGATAGAAACGGGTCTATCACCGCTGTTCATAAAAACACTCAAGCTGCAAGCAGATTTCTTGGTTAAAACGATCAATATGCCCGCGTCTCGACTAGTTAGAAAAGTCGTTCTTAAAGCTATTCAAGATAAGACCAACTGGTACGGAGAATGGTCGGAACTGGCGAAGGGATGTAATATGAGTTTGAATATCACCATTGAAGATGTAGCCAACATTGAAAAAAATCTCTACGAAATAATAGCAAAAGTAGACGAGAAATGTAGAAAAGAATATATAGCCGAAGCAACGGGATCGATATACAGAACAATTTACAGCAGACTGAATCATAACTTGCTAGCCAATAATTACTTTCGTGACGAAAACAATGTTGACCTCATTAGCACAATGATCAAGCTGAGGAGTGAATTAATAAATCTAAATTACATCCCTCACAGACCTGATTTACCTTTGGAGTGCAGTATATGTAACCTAAGAGAAAGAGAAGATACTATTCACTTCATTGGAAAATGTCCTACGCTTAGAGAAACGAGAAGGTGTATCTTGGGGAGCGACTTCTTATCAGAGGATCAAGTTCTTGAGCAACTTAATCAAATGGAGGTTTCTCGTCTTTACGAATATTGCAAAATTGCCTTGAAGTATAGAGAAAGAATTCATAGCGGAGATTTTTAATAAAAAATAATTTTGAGTGTATTTACCTTTAATATAAAATAAAAAAAAAAGTTATTAATTGTTACACGAAAATTGCATTGTAATTTAAAGAACGCTTTTTACAAATTACTTAAGATATTTAATATTATAATTGTCAATCTGGCAGACGGCTATGCCATGCTATATATGTAGATTATTGTCATTATAACAATTGTATTGTAATTATATTAGTTAATAAAGATCTTATCTTATCTTATCTATCTACTGCGAGGAAGCTCGACGTTGGACGATTACAATCGCAAGAGATCGCAAGGTCCTTTTCCGATCGAGTTTCTAACAACCTCTTAAGAAGTCATATGCCACCAGCATCAAGTATTGAGGACCAGTGGCAACATTGCCAAGCAACCATCAGAGATGCCGCCTCTGATGTGCTGGGTTTTACATGACCACCACAACGAAACCCCTGGTTTGACGATGAGTGCCGGCAAGCACATGCATGCAGCAAAACAAAATGCATATAAAGCGGCACTGCAAAGAAGGACTAGAGCTGCTCGCGAGCTCTACGAGCAGAACAGGAGAAAAGAAAACCGGCTTCTAAGAAAGAAAAAGAAGGAGCATGAGAAGCTCTTGATCGAGGAAATAGAAGGATGCCATGGCAGGAATGAGGTTCGGAAGTTTTACCAAAAGGTAAAAAAAACATCACAAGGATACAATCCCCGAGCCGAAGCCTGTATGGATAATCAAGGGAACACCGTAGTGGAAACGCAGTCCATGCTGAGAATATGGAAAGAACATTTCTCCAATCTTTATAACGGCGATGAAGAAGAAAATGCCACTGCTATAGAGATAGTACCATTCAACTTAGGCGATGCAGACCAAGAATACCGCCCGCCCGACCTGGACGAAGTGAAGATAGCTATATCGAATCTCCAAGTCCAACAAAAACGCTGGAGCTGATAGCCTCGTTGCCGAACTGTTCAAAGTGGCAGGTGATGACTTGGTTGGGAGTATGCACCAGCTCATCTGCAAAATATGGTCGGAAGAAAGCATGCCCGATGAATGGAACCTCAGTATTGTCTGTCCGATCCTCAAGAAAGGAGACCCTCTGAACTGCGCCAACTACAGAGGCATAAGTCTCCTGAACATTGCGTACAAGATACTTTCTGCCGTATTATGTGAACGTCTGAAGCCTTTCGTCAACAACCTGATAGGTCCATATCAGCGCGGCTTTAGACCAGAAAAGTCCACCATCGATCAAATATTCACATTACGGCAGATCTTGGAAAAAACCCAGGAGCTACAAATCGACACCTACCACCCTTTCATCGATTTCAAAGCCGCATACGATAGCATCTATAGGAACGAACTATATAGTGCAATGTCCAGTTTTGGCATCCCTGACAAACTTGTCCGCTTGTGCAGGATGACGATGGAGAATGCAAGCTGCTCCATCAAGTTCGAAAAAGATCTCACCGATGCATTTGATGTCAAAAAAGGTTTAAGGCAAGGCGATAGAGCATCTATCGTGCGACTTCTTCAACATAGTTCTTGAAAGAATAGTGCAAAACTCACGCGTCAAAACAAGCGGCACAATCTTTCAAAAGTCCGTCCAATTACTCGGATACGCCAACGACATTGACATTATTGGAAGAACAAAGCGTGAAGTCAGTGGCGCTTTTGTGAACATTGAGACGGAAGCGAAGAAGATGGGTTTAGCTGTAAATGAGGGCAAGACTAAGTATATGCTGTCATCAAGAAAGGACAGACAACACCGACGTCTTGGACAGAACGTCATTATAGACAGCTATAACTTTGAGATAGTGAAGGACTTCATATACCTAGGCGCCGCTATAAACTCTGAAAACAATACCAGCTCTGAAATCAAACGGAGAATAACTCTTGCCAATCGCTGCTTCTTTAGACTAAGAAAGCAATTGAGTAGCAAAGTCCTTGAGCAACTAAAGTGTCCCTCTATAAGACCCTTATCATCCTGGTCCTTGTCTATGGTGCAGAGACATGGACTTTGTCGAAAGTGGATGAGAGCGCTTTAGGCTGTTTCGAGAGGAAAATTCTTCGTGTGATCTTTGTTCCCGTCTGCATAGACGTATAAAAGTCCAGCGACTGTGATGGCTTGGTCATGTAGAGCGTATGGACCCGAGAGCTCCGACCCTTAAAGTCTTCGAATCAAACCCCGAAGGATGGCGAAGTAGAGGAAGACCGCAGCTCAGGTGGCGCACACAAGTGGGAGAGGACCTCAACCAACTTGGCGTGCGAAACTGGAGACAGCAGCTAGCTAGGGACCAAGCTAGCTGGAGAAGCTTGTTGGTTGAGGCCCTGGTCCACCACCATAGTACGGCAGAAACCGACAATGCCCAAGAAAATTTTGAAATTACCAGAAAAAGAAGACATATTTAATCCTCTGGAACTGTAAGAAACGATGTAAGATTCATGGAATAAAGGTTTTTATTTGGTATTCACATAAACGATTCCCAACAGAATAAAACTTGCTAGTATTTTGAGATGCTGTGCTGCTCATGGATATTAGTAAGTTATTGTGTCTTTAGTGCTTAATTAAGTGCTTGCAGTTCTAGAAACGCATATTTGCTCCAAATGGATTACTTTTAATTACTCTGAAGCAAAAAAACTTCGGGCTAGAATGCGTATTTGTGAAAAAGTGGAATACCAGCTGTGATAGGGTGTATTGATGGTACACATTCATATACATATCAAGATATCGTCTCCAAAAAGAAAATCAGCATGCATATTACACTCGTTAGCGAATTTCTCTCATCTTTGCTTTGCTTCGCTCTTAGCACAAACCATCTTCGCGATGTTCACATTTTCCTCCAAAATTTCTATTTGCCTTTTGTTCGTTATCATTTTTGACCTTCATGAAATAAATATTTGAATGTTTTGTCATTAAAATAATTAATTAATTGAAAGAAACTTATACTACGTTTTCACCAAAGGTAAATCCGGGATTTAAGTGGATTTACCATAAATCTCCTTTAAATCACGTAGATTTATCATACAAATATAAATCATCTCAAATGAAGATTTAAAATAAATCTCCTTGAAATCTTCTCGCAATCAGAAGGTTTGCAAAACAAACAAACCTTATTTTGTAGAAAGGACCTATTTAAACCCACTTTCTTCATTGAAGCCTAGTACGCAGATCGAGACAAGACAAATTTTATCTTCCAAATCTCGCGCAAAAGTTTGAAGTTGGAGAGATGAAATCTAATTTACTGTGTTTTTTAGGCCGGTATTCACCGAGCGCTCATAACTTAAGAAGCTCATAAACCTATTCACCAAGCAATATTAGTGAAGATCTAAGAGCGCTCTCTTCGAAAGTTTGTTCGCTTGTGCGTGAGCCTTACACGCATTTGACTCGAATCCATGTGAGCAATGCCAAGTAGAAGAGTATCCATTTGCTGTCAAGACCAGCATTCCACAACATTTCACAGTTTGGGTATGCCTGAACAAGAGAGAGTGGCTCAAATTTTCGAACTTCGAAAAACACTTGCGAGTGGTTGGTGAATACCCCACAGAAATTTCAAGTTAAGAGCCTCGTAAAGTTAAGAGCCATTTAGGAGTGCTCGGTGAATACGAGCCTTAGTGTATCTCTGGAACGCGTTGTCTTACAAAAGTCGTTCATACCTTTTTGGAATCTCCTCTTGATGCTCTCAAGACAAGCATTAGCACCTTTTACATAAAACCAGTATTGACAAAAATCACTTTCGGCTGTCAAAATTTGTCCCGCAAAATAATGCTTGTATCATTCTTTTTCCTGGCAAAATTTAGTGGAGACATTTTGTAGAGCAATTCACAATAGTATGAATTTTGCGCGCGAACTGCGTACTGCTCGGAAAAATATCCGAGACAAAATTTGTCCCAGGAAAAAAAATGTATGGGAGACAAAATTTTTCCCGATCTGCGTACTAGGCTTGACAATCAACACAAAATAGAAATATCTGTTTTTTCCTGTTTACTATACAATTGCAATTTTTTTTCTCTTGTCCAAATTGACAATTGAATGACAAGACAGAGTGAAAACGTCAAATAAATCTCAGTTTCTTTGGTGAAAGCACTTCAAGATTTATTTTAAATCTCTAGCAGATTTACTCTTGGTGAAAACGTAGTATTACATTTTGTTCACAAGAAAAACTTCTAGACTTAGGCTGGTATTCACCAAGCGCTCATAACTTAATAAGCTCATAAAACTATTCACCAAGCAATATTAGTGAAGATCTACGAGCGCTCTTAAAAGTTAGTAGTGATCCCGACCACTCCTAAACTTACGAGCGCTCTCTTCGAAAGTTTGTTCGAAAATTCCTTGCCCCATTTTCCAAAGAGTGGGGAAGTGCGCTTCCTTCCAATTTCAACACTCCCAACGTCCACCCTCACCACGCAAATCGGCAGATTAACATACCACCAAGTTCGAAAACAGTTTGATTTCACAGTTTGGGTATGCCTGAACAAGAGAGACTGGCTCTCATTTTCGAACTTCGAAAAACACTTGTGAGTGGTTGGTGAATACCCCAAAGAAATTTCAAGTTAAGAGCCTCGTAACGTTAAGAGCCGTTTAAGAGCACTCGGTGAATACCAGCCTTAAACTTCCTTACGCGTCGATCAGAAAATGACAATCGAAAAGAAACGGCTGTGAAATCGAAAAGTTTCGATCACAATCGACATTCGCAATATGAAATAGAGTAATCGGCGATCGATGATCGAAAAAGGTCGATCATCGATTAGAAAATCGACAACCACAATCTGGGCCTGTGTTGTAAGCAAATTTGCTTTTCTTGCGAGCTGTTATTGTGAAGGATTATTGAAACCGATGATTTGGAAGAGTTTTCAATATATTTTTATAAAAGACCAAAAGTTTTTACTACCTTTGGGACGTTGTACTATTTTTTTGCGTGTAAATTTTGAATATGTAAGAAATTTGTTCTTACGATATGAGCAATGCAGATATTTCTCGCTTGTCTGTACTTTTTCCGGTTTTCTTCAGTGGGGTTTGATAACCTCTTTATAGCTATAGTCTTACCAAGATTTTTCTTTAGAACTAGCTTCTTTATTCATGTTAGGGATAAAAAAAAATCAATTTCATTGAGAATAATACCTGTTAACATATCAGCACTGGAATCTATGTCACTTTAGAGGAAGCATAGTGACCAGTTAGAGTTTAAAAAGAGTTTTTTGGGCCGTCCCAATTGGCTTTCTCATATTGACAAACGGATTTTGTACTAAGTTATAAAAAACAAAAATTTTGTGGTGCAACAGCTCGGAGTGAACCAGGACCTATTGACTTACAACTTTCAACCATTCTTGTGTACGTGTTTCCAGAAACGGAGGAGACCTACAATTTTCTGCCGATTCGGAATGGCCAAAGAGCAGAACTTTCCATGACATGAGATACTCTTGGAGAATTTGTTAATTTCTCACAAGAGACTAAGTTATAACAATGTAGGCTAAATTCTGAGATATTAGTATATTCACCTACTTGAATTTCACTTAATGCGAAAATATATCTGGCCTATACTTAACAGATTAGATTAAACTACTAAGTGACAGCAGTGTTATAAGTCCGTCTCTTTTTATCCTTGGTTTTGTAAATTTTCTATTATTTCTTGTCTTTTTTATTTACACTATAGCTAACACTACCTTATCATAAAAAGCCATCTACTCGGCAGTGTAATAACTGATTTTTTGATCTTTGAAATAGATCCCAATAGAAAACAGGATCCCAAATTGTTTTTGTAATACATGTTAAAACTTAATCAAGATCCAGATCCAGATAGATTTGTGAATAATAAACCGCATCTAATGTTACAGTAGTACAATTGAAAATTACCCAACATGACAATAAACAGACTTACAAAACACAACTTTGTCGATAACGAATATCTAAGCTTAGTAGCAGGTATAAAACTAATGTTGACTCAACTTAAAACCGTTCGTCACTGGATCACTGGTTATGTTATTTTTTTTTTGTTGGAATTAATTAAAAAGAAAAATATATTTAAAGATGATTTTAAAGTTGAAAAAAATCTACAATATCGTACCATGTGACACGCCGAACAGGCATAATATCAATAACACATTTATGTAGATTGCTTTTACACGAAAGTGATTTTCAATCCTTCTTTCTCTTGTGCCTGACTTTCGATTGCAATAATGTTTTTAAACAGAGGGATTTTAAATAAAAGTTAATTTTGTACAAGCTAGAAGAAGTCATCTCTCTGCCCTCTTTAGGCCAGGCGCGCACATTCAATTTTAGTTTCGCAACTGTTTGGTTGCTAAAATGAAACAGATGGGCTTATATGGGACACCGCGCACTTAGAGTAACTCGATTCGAGCAACTAAAAAGTTTGTGTTTTGACACAACTAAACGATTGCCTAAAATTAATTCGCAACAGATGAGCTGTTTTCTATAAGTGCAAGAGAGAAAAGTGTGTGAGTGTGAGTAAAAAGTTGCCAGTGCGCGGTTCTCTTTCAACTGGTGATTAAACTATTTGATTTCGATCACAGTTGCCAGTGCGCGACTAGCCTTATAATGTTATACACAGCACAGGCGATGGGGAAATTTTTGTTTTTGTGAATCAGGACTAAGGCCGGTATTCACCGAGCGCTCATAACTTAAGAAGCTCATAAACCTATTCACCAAGCAATATTAGTGAAGATCTACGAGCGCTCTCTTCGAAAATTCGAAAACTAAACAAACTAAACAAATGAAAATGAAAATGAGTGCAAAACCAAAACCAGTTATCGTCACCAGCAGCACTCCCCAAGCAAAATACGAAATTGACCGAAGGATTCTCACTGCCAGCCGTCATTCAAGTTCGAAAACAGTTTGATTTCAAAGTTTGGGTATGCCTGAACAAGAGAGATTGGCTCTCATTTTCGAACTTCGAAAAACACTTGCGAGTGGTTGGTGAATACCCCAAATAAATTTCAAGTTAAGAGCCTCGTAAAGTTAAGAGCCGTTTAAGAGCGCTCGGTGAATACCAGCCTAAAATTTATATAATTTCCCCTTCAGAAATATATTCACATATCGAATTGTTCTATGGGTTACACTGAAAACGACAGTTATTACTTTGGTGTTTCGCTTATAGGCTTTTCACACCGAATTAAAATCTCGGATTTCAGCAACAAGATTACGAAATCTCTTTGAAGCGTTCGCACCGAACAGAATCAATCCGGATTTCGTTTGACGTTTCTTTCATCTTGCCAATTATTTTTAATTTCTTGTTTATGTGAACAAGCAAACAAACATTCGGAAAGCTATTAGTACCATTTAGGTAAACAAAACATATTTTTATTTTTTTTTCATTTATTTAAATCTTTTAATACACCTCTATGAAATTCAATATATTCTTTTAGAATATTTTTATTGTCGGTATCCATTTCATGTAGTTTTTCTACTATTACTTTAAGGCACTCGTCAATGATTTAAATTTCATCAACAATGGACATTCTTTCAAAAGCTGCAGTATATTTCTTTATAAATCTGTCCATTTTTCCTGCTTCCTCGGATATAATTTATCTTCTCTCCTTCTCTCCCCACAATTCAAAGAGGGAATCCTTTAACTGCTTTTTATCTGCCTTTTCGCTTGCTGAAAATTTGCTGACAAGGCAGAACATTTCGAAAGGTTTGTTTGTTTTGACAATCTTGTGTTTGAAAGTAGATTTTGAGGAGATTTCGTCGTAATCTAGTAGATTTGGAAATCTGAAAATGTATGGGAAATCTAGTAGATTTGGATGAGATTTTGAGAATTTTGCTCGAAATCTAGATTTTGATTAGGTGTGAATAGCGTATTAAGTTCGTACAGTACGCGAACCGACCGAACGACAATGAAGCTGTAATGCAACATCCCTTAACATCCGCTGTATCGAAGAAAAGTAAAAAAAAAACATAAACGTCATTTCTTGTTGTTGTCGGTTTAAGTGACGTTGACAGATATCGAATCGCTGTATGGCTGTTAAAATTTTCGATTTATAAAATCTTTTGATGTTTCTTTAATATAAAAATATCTGAAAAATTAAAACAATGAAATCATATATAATATGTCTTCTATTGCTCCTTCTAACTTACGAAGTTCAATCATGGGACAAAGACGAACTGGAAATCTTCGATTTAGTCGAAGAAATAAATAAGAACTTTTACGAAGTGATGGGAATTTCCCAGGTAATTTCTAGTTAAAACTTTACATCTATACGTGTTTTGAAGTATACATTTGTTGTATTAAAAAAAACAGGAAGCAACTGGCCAAGAAATTAAACGAGCTTTCCGCAATTTATCCATTGTCCTTCATCCCGACAAAAACAGTGCCGAAGATGCTAATATTCAGTTCAGAAACTTGGTTTCAATCTACGAAGTGCTCAAAGATCCATCGAAGCGAGAGAAATACAATAAAGTTTTGAAGGAGGGACTGCCAAATTGGAAATCAGCCCTCTATTACTATCGGCGAATGCGTAAAGTGGGATTGTACGAGGGAGCACTGATTATCTTTGTCATCATATCCGTCGGACAGTACATGTTCGCGTGGGCGGCCTACTTGGAAAAGAAATACACCGCAGAGCAAGTATTCGGGTCGAGGCTAAAGAAGCTACAAAAGAAAAACAAGAATATTGATCTTGATTCCATACTTAATGAAATACCTCCTCCATCTATTCTGGTGAGTGAAAGTGGGACCTTTTTAATGTTTGTCCTCAGTTTTTATTAACGTGGTTTTTGGTATAGAACACTTTGCCCTTTCAAATACCGCTGTTCTTCTGGAATCTGCCGACAACAATCAAATCAGGGGTATCAAAGGCAAACGAGATGAAAGAAGCTGCTCTAGAAAAACGAAGGCTGTAAGTATTTCGTTAAATCCCGCATTTATTTCTCACATTCAAGATTTGTCTTGATTCAGGGAAGCCGAAGAACTTAAACGGCAGCAAGAGCTGGAAGAAGAGTTCGAAGAAATGGCCCGAGTGAGGAAAGAGAAAAAGGAAAATATTCGTAAGCGGCGGCAAGCCAATAAGGCTCCGGAAAAAACTGACGCCGAACTAGCTGGTTATTCCCGGATTGAAGCGAGGGAACCTAACGAAAATGATGCTATAAAGGCTGTCACACAAAAGGTAAATGGAATAATAAAGAAGAAATATTTAAACGTTTTGTGTTCATTGTTTCGGATTTTCAGACAACTCCATTGAGTGGTGGCTTCTGGTCAGACGAAGACCTAGCCGAGCTAATACGATTGGTAAAAAAATACCCAGGAGGTGCTGGCAGTCGTTGGGAAACCATTGCGGAGACCATGAATCGCTCTGTGCAGGAAGTTACCTTTATGGCAGCTAAAATGAAAGAGAATGGCTATCGCATTCCCGGTCAATCGGACAGTGTGGCTGAGAATATTGTCCAAGATGTGTCTTTGAAAAAAGAAAAACTGAAAAAATCAGAGAAAACCATCCTCATTCCCGAAAAAAATTGGTCACAAGAACAACAACGCGCTTTAGAAAATGCCATAGTCAAGTATGGCAAGGTAGCGGGTTCAGATCGTTGGCAAAAAATTGCCAATTGTGTACCTGAGAAGACCAAAGAAGAATGCCTTCTTCGTTACAAACATCTGTGTGACTTAGTAAAATCTCAAAAAACAAAGGCAGCAGCTAATGGCAGTGATGAAGAGAAGATCGACGATGAACCAGATAAGAGAGCTGCTACAACTGAACAGCGTGTCGAGGATTTTCCAGAAGATGATAACGTCCAGGCTGATGTTGAAGAGGAAGAAGAACAAGATGAATTATTGAAGCAAACAGATGAGGAACAAACAAAATCCAAGGGAAAGAAGCGAAACAAACGCAAAGAGAGGAGACGAAAGAGAGAATTCTCGAGCGATGAAGATACAGACGACGAAGCTATCTAAAAAGTCACAAATAATTAGTTAGTATTTATCAATCCCGAACGTCAAACGTTCTAGATTTTTTTAATAAATGTATAAATGTGTAGCTTATAATAATAAAACAGCCAATACAAATAAGAACATTGTGATTATTTTCTTTTGAAGCTATGATGACTTTTATCTCAAAACTACTTAAGTAGTTATTTTATCTATTTAAAGAGATAATACCACAGAAGGTGGTTTCTAATGCATTAAATTGTACAATTGTATTTGATTCCTCATTGAAAAATGGTGTGAAGATCAGGGGCCGAATTACCGCTACAGTGACGAGTGAGTGAGTCCCATCAGTGATCGAATGAAAATGTCAAATTGGAGTAATTTATTGCTCGATAACGTAAGCGGTAATGCCAAACTCACATAATTCAGTCACGTATTACTCGATAACTGATGCGGTAATTTGGCCCCAGAACTTATGAGCTTCATACACAAAGAACAGGAATGTGAATCTGGAAACGAACATGAATAGCTGAGAGTACTGTCATCTCCTAAAAAAATTTTTAGAGTTTCAGATAAGATGTTATTAATGATTTATTAGGAAGGGAGTCCGAGACTAAACGGAGGCTTGGACTTAGAAGATGAGATATATTCAATTTATATTTCATCTTGTAAGGGTTTGGGCATCCCAGCATTTTTTTTTTATGAATTTCAGATGTGAAACCATCCAAAACAGCGCTCCGATGAGACATCTTAAAGCGAAACTCTAGGAAATCCTCTTGGAGTATTAAGTACAATAATCTTAATTTCTGCAAAAAGACAAAGATCTGTTTAACTGCTCGATTTGACACACCATCAGTTTATCAGTGGATCTATTTCTTCGAAAACGTTCTGCCTCTTCCGATCATTGAGAAGTTTTAGTTTTTTAAGATGTTTCATAGTTGCACTGGAGTCTAGTGACGGTAAATTTCCTTATTAAGACCGTTTCAGTTGGCTTCCTCGCAACGCCAAAAGGTTCTCCTAGGATTTTTCTCTTTAACTGAAATCGTTTGGCACGAAAAATTGGCAGATATGACACAATGATCTGATGCGCCTAGAGACACATCGGAGGTAAAAAAAAAAACCAATTGCATTTGCGGAATGACCCTGAATATCGGATATTTGAGTTCGTCCATCACAAAGAAGAATTGGTTAAAATCAGCGAAGACAATACATACCCCCCTATTACGGTTTGCGAATCGAACGTTAGAGGTGAGATTTTTTCATAAGCGAACTACACATTCGACATACTACGGTTGGCGAACTTTACAATTCGAGTTCGAAATTTGATTGTTTATTAAAAATATCAACTATATGACATTTAAGTCGAATCAAAGGTTCTCGATTCGCCAACCGTAATACTAATTTCTAACACTCACATGTTTATTTGTTCGACTCGCCAGCGGTAATAAGGGGGATAATTTAATAATTTGAGAAAGAAACATTTTATCTAAATTAATTTACAATTTCTTATTTAATCTAAACTTATTTTTGAACATTCAATATTTAATGTATCGCCTCATTACTCAGTTGATACAGCTGATTCCTTACTAGTGTCCAAAAATGAGTTGTGTGACATTTCCACGTCATCTTCATCATCTTCGACTTCCATTTCGTAGATACTTATCTTTTTGAAATTTTCCGACAGAACAGCGGCAACCTATATAAAACATAACCAATTACATACAAAGTTTAGAAAAAAATACACAAAATAAAACAAACCTTCCGACTGCCAGAAACAGCCATACTAGTACAAGTGCCGTCAACTGCTTTCAAAAAAGTATGGTCAACAATATCCAACAAACTGTGAAACATAGAACGATCAGCCAAATACATCAGCTCCGCAATATGATGCTGAGAATATTTCCCACTTATTGCTTCCAATGGCAATTGGATAAAATAGTTTTGAACCTTTCCATCGATTTGATTTGTATTTTGAAATAGCAACGATAAAATCGAATCATTGTAAAACTGCAAATCAACAACTGTTAAATTATTATACGACTGTGCCATATGAACGGGGGTAAATGGACTTGGCTTGAGATTCAAACGAGTGCACTTTACAACAGGAGCGGTTAGCTGGAATTCAATAACCATAAATTCTGCCGCACCCACAGATAGAGCCAGCATATCAGCTTGAGCAGATTTGCTCACAATGTATGTACTTTTTACTTGAAAATCCGGTGGCGTTTCGGGAGAACATACCAGAGTTGAAATGTGATTGAAGTCCGTGGAAACACTTGAATTTGGTTTGGTAAAGACTTTACCAATGGCCTCTAACATTTTATCACGCTGTTGAATTAGAGACAGTTTTTGATCATGCGGGAAAATGAGTGCACAATTTTTCAAACACTCATTTTCATCCAATAATTTGTTCCATCGATGATGAGTATCGCATTTGGCTTGTTGCTGAAGTTCTTCATTTTCCAAGTACTGACCAACCTTTTCGAGATTAAACTTTCTTTTTGTCACGGAGCCATCATCTAATTGAATCAAATTTAATACACAAAAAAAAAACATTTCTATTTTGAGAAAAAAAAATACCATTCTGCAGAAGACAATCATCAAAGTTGTTCAAATAGTCAGCGAGGTAAATTATGTCCTCTTGCGAAACTTGTGACATCTCTTCGGGGACAGTTTCATTCATTAATCGGACAATAGTAACACAAAGCCAACAAAAAAATATTTTCATATCATTAACACACTGATCGATGATTTGCTGAAGCTCAAGTATTTTCATTAGAAATGCACCACAAGCTCGTACAGCTTCATCGGCAGCTTCTGGAGTTACGAGATCCTAAATAGGTAAATAGCATTTAAGTTAGTATGTCATTCACTTTGGAAACTAAAAATGCATAAAACTTACTTTATAGAAATATGTATTTCTGCTCATGCCTTTGAAGGTGTTAAGGAAGAAACACATGTTGATTGTGGCACTCAAAAGGGGCTTCGTAACCAAATTCTGAATTGTAGAATAGCTCAATTCGATTGAATTGCCCAGCTTTTTGATACCTTTTTCTGTTAATTCACTGTGGAAAATGTTAAAAAAATAATTGTTTTTAATTGGTAGTGCAGAAAAAACGTAAAAAAAACGGTATAAGTTTTCGTTATATTAGACCGAAATTCTAATAGAAATTAGGGGTGTTATACCACAGTGTACTTAAGTTTCACACCTCAGATTCTACAAAAATTGGTCAGATCTTAAATTTTGAAGAAGTAGAAGTCTATTCATATCTCGCTTTGATATCCAAAAAAAAAAATATGATAAAAACTATTACAATTTAAAATAAAGAAATTCTGAATGTCTCATCTAGTTCACTTTGTTGGGTTGCATTTTATGTGAGACTTCTTGTCATGATGACCTTACAATACAGAATCAAAAGGAACCTGGACAAGGTTGGCCTTGTCATTTTTTCGCCTCATATGGTTTTGAATGCGAACAAATAAATAATATAAATTATGGATTTTTAAATTTCGCAACTAAAGCTCAAGTGAAAAAAGTGGTTTCAAACTCACGTACATTAGATATTCTCTTTTATGAAATGTTTGTCTAAGTAGTATTGATATAACAAATTTCGTGGATTACCTTACCCAACCTTACCTTACGAAACCAGTGGTCAGACAGTCTTTTTTGGTAGTAAATTACGATTCCGACCGCATTTATAAAAGTTATGTTTGTTTTTTTTTTTAACTTCCCATAGGGAGTTATTGTAATCGGTCCGATTTGTCAAATTGGAATTTTTGACATTTCTCGACGTTTCAAGGTCCCTAGAGGCTATATCAATCATTTTTAGAGAGATGTCTGTGTGTGTGTGTGTACGTACGTTCGTACGTTCGTACGTTCGTACGTTCGTACGTTCGTACGTTCGTACGTCCGTACGTTCTGGTACCATTTTTCGTCGTCGATATCTCAAGAACGAGTAAAGATATCGACTTCAAATAAATTTTGTTTGATTGATAATAACTTCAAAAGAGGCTGAAAGGGCGTTTATTAAAATTCAGTGAGTAGTTTTTTCACTATAACGGTTTTAACAAAAAGTAAAAATTTTGGTTAGTTTCAAATATCTCACGAAAAAATAATGCTATTGATTTCAAATAAAATTTAGTGTACTCATTATAAGGTCATACAGATTTGGTATGAATTTGGAAAAAAATGAACATACCGTTATTTTTTTAAACAAAAAAAAAAATTTCATAACCCAGATATTCTAAGAACGGAAAACAATTTGAAACTCAAAATAATTTTATTTTACGAAAAATAATGTGTTTGACAACTGGTGAAAATTTCAAAAAAATTAGTTTATAGTTTTTTTACAAAAAATAAAAAAACTATATAAAATTCTATTGAAAATTGGTCAAAATTGTTTTTCGACTCAAATTTCTCGAGAACTAGTAGTGATATTGACTTCTAATTTAGTTTATTTTATACATAGTATAATTTTGTACAATTGGTAAAATGTTGACAAATATTGAATTAATAGTTTTTTTTTTTAAATAAAAAAACTATTAAAAATTCTAGTGAAAACTAGTTAAAATTTTATTTCAAGTCAAATTTCTTGGGAATGAACACCGATAGTGCCTTCTAAAGTATGTTGTTTTATACATCGATACCTTCCCGTAAGAATGTATACTAAGCGACATATCTAAAATTGTCATAGTGTGCTAAGAGACAATTTTGGTTAAACTAAGTGACATCTAACAAAATTTTCTGTTGCTCACGACAATGAGATCTTTATTAATGTCGCTTGGCATAATTTATTTGGCGGATAAAACAAATTTCAGGGGGCAACATTATTTTAATGAGAAAACATGGCAGTTGATAATTTTTTTTATTTTTGAACTCTAGTTTCCTTTTCATGCATAATAGGTTGGCGAAACCCAGGCCAAAACGTGGCTCTTAACATATTGTATATTTCCTCATCAAAAAGTCATTTTCGAAAAAAGTGTCGCTTAGTACATTCTTACGGGAAGGCATCGACATAATACAATTATTAACATATGGTTAAATTTTGACAAGTATCGAATTGACAGTTTTAAGAAAAATATAAAAAAAATCTACTAAAAAGTGGTAATATTTGTTTTTCGACTAGAATATCTTGAGAACGAGCAATGATACTGACTTTGCCATTATTTTTATACATAATACAATTTCTAGCAAATGGTTTATATTTGACATATATCTAGTTTTAGAGCGGATATATTTTGTAAGTACCCTTCCATCAATAGCCAAACCATATCTTTTATATTTGAATATTTCGTTTTTAAATTTTTTTCAATTAAAATGTTTGGAACCGAAATAATAAAGTAATTTCTATAATATAATACATTTTGAAACAACTTATACATCAACAATCTCAATTTCAAATCTCTTTAAATAATTAAAATGCTTTTCAATCTTAAAATAATGTTTGTTTGAATTTTACAGCTAAAGTTTGTTTCGCTGAAAATTTGGTTATTTGAAAAAAACTAAATATAAAGTTTTCAAGACCACAAATGGGAAGAGACTACTATTTTCGTATTTATAAGTTGGCTTAGCTTTCTTAACTGAAAGATCTTTGAAAAACTGGAATCAGTCTGCGATCAAAATTATATAAAACAATCTAAATATATGACCAAGAGTGCCTAATGGTAATCATCTTGGTCCACTCGTTGTTTGTTTTTCATTTTTTATCCACGTATTTTTTTATAATTAGCGTGCACTCAAGGGCTTATTACTTCTCTTAAAATGATTATCACAGAACAAGCGTAAGGTAAACAAGGAAGGGTTTAAAAGGAGATACCGATGTACATTAGTTTTAAATTTCTGAATATTACAATGGGAATTAAAAATAAAGCTAGGTAGAGCATTCCACATTCGTGTAGTCCGGCTCCAGGGTAATCTGATGAGCATTTCTAAAAGCGCGAGTATTACGGTGGAATTGTTTAAGGGGAGGAATGCAACTGGCTTTTCTGCTCAAGTAAGTTATTGGGTTATTGGAGCACCTGCCCAAATATGGGAATTGTACTCAAGCTTTGGATGAATATAGGCTTTATAGATTACAGCCAGAAGGGATGACAAATTTCAAACATCGTCGCAGAAAACCTAAGCACTTAGCAGCATTTTTGGTGACGTCGAATATGTGATTATTCCACACAAGGTAGTCTGAGATGCACCAAGAACTGAAAGCTGTTCGGTTTCCTTAAAGCAAGTGTCACTCATGGAAAGTGGCATAAGGGGAGGATTCCGAATTTAATAAGCTTATCATAAGCTGCTGCTCAAGTTCCACTTCCGAAAAGCAATGAATCCTGAAACGAATATGAAAAGCTAGGGTTACTATCATCAGCAAAACTATTTAATGGATTAGAAATTTCAGATAGGAGATCGTTGATAAACATGAGGAAGAGAATCGGAGACAAAACGGAGCCCTGGGGTACACTAGCATTTATTTTATGAATTTCAGACCATTCAATGTGAAGTGGTTTTGCAGCGTTGAAGAACACCTCTTCAGAACAATGGAAAGGATACTATCCAGGCCAGCGGATTTGTGTATGTCAAGATATTTCAAGGCTCCTCTTGCAACCGTACGGCTACAAAAAAAGATTGTGTTCTCAAGTACAGGAGGTTTTATCAAGTGAGCTGACAAAGGCAGTGTCTTTATAACATCGCTTTATAAATTCTATTTAACTGTCTAGAGTGTTGGCGGTTTGAACTGCAACGTCAGGAATTCGAATTGGCTCATTAACAAGATTAACGTCTGACCAGAAAAGCGAAGTCATCTAGAATTGTGTACATTGAAATCGCCCGCAATGACGATTTCAGTGTGAGGATAGGGGAAAACAATTCTTTGGATGGAATGAAACAGTTATGTATGATGTGGTTGTGTACCGTGAATTTTAACCATATAAAATTGAAGTTCGTATTGAACATTTACCATATTGGGGTTGAAGTTGGTACTCAACATCATTTTTTATAAAAATCGCGAGACGGTGGTGTGGAAAGAATAATGACACATATACTATATTATATGTAGAGAAAATTCCGAATGATCGGTATTTTCACCTACCTGAGTTTCACTTAGAGCATATTAAAAGAGATACGAATTTTAAGAACTTCCAAAACAATCGGCATTCTTTTATTCGTGTATTTACATTAGTTTTTATATTAATAAAGACGTTTTTAATAATTTTTTTGTTCTTAGCCTTTTAAAATAAAACTTTAGATTCATACACAAGAAAACAAATATGTACAAATAAGAAAACTTTTTACTTAAAACGCAATCTCAGTGTCGTAGATTTAAAAATTTTTGTCATCGTGGTACTGAGCAACTATGCTCAAAATCGATGAAACTTTGTTTATAGATAAATTTTAGATTTTTAGAAATTGTTGTAATCTTAACTTTAGCGTTAACGTATTGTAATAAATGAGCCATTGTAAATATACGAAAACCTAACGGTCTTACCGATTATTTTTTTTTTTTTTTTTTTTTTTTATAATTCATTCCCGCTCAAGGGTATGTTACGAGACCCTGATAATGTTTTAAACACAGCACGGGCGAGGGGGAAATTAGGACGGGATTTATTTAAATCTAAATTTTATTTGATACTTATTGCCCGACGTTTCGATGGGGTTTACTTTTCGTGGTCACTATTGTTATTGTGGTCTATTGTACCCGTGCGTTTGTACCTGCAGTTGAGATGGTACAAGTTGATGCAACTGCATTGATTATTATTGTTGTGAATTAATGTATCCTTGTGAGCAGGCAAAACTAATAGCTGGCTGGTTGTTTCGATTTTTTGTGTTTGCTGCTGTTTTTATCTTGGATTTTATTAAGCTTTAATCTGTTTATCAGAGGATCCCATGTCGTGGAGAGATTAAAACTTTGATCTCGATCGAAACTTGAGTGAATTTTTATTTCAATTGCCTCCCGCACCATTCTAGGAACATAAAATCTTTTCGTGGAAATTGATTTTGCTTGATCGAAGCGTATAAAGTGATTCTCAATATAAGCTAAATGCTCAAATATTTCCGATTTTGTTAATTCATTCTTTTGTATGGCTCTTATATATTTTTTTGGTCTTGTGGAAATTGCTCGTGTTCTCTCACCTATGGAAGATGTGCCACAACTACACGGCATAGAATAAACTCCTGGATTTTGTAGGTGAATTTAACCTTTTGGCGTTCTTATGATTTAGCTTAAATATTGATTTTATGCCTTTCTTCGATAAAGTTATTCCAATTAATTCAGAAATATGGAAGAAAAGCTCTTTTTTCATTTTGTTGCGTTGAATTTTTTGAAGTTATTCTTAATTTTGCTTCCTAAGAACGTTGTTTGGAACTATAAATATTTTTCAAAAGAGCTGCGTCAACATATTTTAACTATTCACGATAATTATTACCACAGATCGCATTTACTCTATTAACAAGAGCTGACACCACGGAAGTGATATCTCACTGTGTATCCTATGGTTCCATCTTGTTTTTTATGACTTTTACATCGAATTATTTTCTTTAACTTCTATTGTGAATTTTATTTTTAGATGCACCGAATTTAAGCGATTGAGAAATGTTTGAATATCATTTTTGTTGAGAATAATTGGCTTTATTGTAGATGCCTCTATTGCCTGTTCCTCAAAATGCTTCATTCAAATATCTGTAATAAGTGGCGCAATAAATGATGCAAATAGAGAACCAATTGCTACTCCTTCAACTTGCAAATAAAATATAAAGGAAAATATAAAGGATGTAAGAACTTGTGTGGCAGGTATTATTTTTTGCATAAAAAACAAAACTTAAAGACAAACGAGGGGGTACCATGTTCAAAGCAAGACCAACTCATTTATGCTGTCGATGATGTCAGAAACCAGACACACGAAATTCCGTGACAATTTTTTTCCTATTCTTTATCATTAATTTATATTTTATCGGGTTGGATTTCTTTTACGAATGATAACTTCCATTATTCTCTATAATGATAACTTCCGCTATAGTACCTATACCTAACCAATTCATGCAAGTGCTTTGAATACTTCGATCGAACGCTCAGCTAACCTTTGATCTCTGATTTCTTAAAAATTTAAGCTCCTTCACCAAATATCAATAACGACAGTAGTTAATATAATTAAAAATATATCAATCACATCATCCTTACTTTGTCAAAAACTGTTCCAATTCAGTTGATGCATAACCGAACATCATGAGTTCCAAAAAGTCTGCAGAAAGTGACCCTTCAGGCTGAGAATTCGCATATTTGGTAAGTTTATTGTCCATTTCCAAAAGAACTGTTTCCCAAGCTTCCACCATACATTGAATAGTATCATTAATGTAACTGCAATTTTAATAATTAATATGTTAGCATTTTATGTACTTAAATATTTTATTTTTATTAAAAAAATAAGTTTTGACTTACTTTTGAGTTTCCAAAACATGAGCATAGTTCGCTGCCAGAGCAAGCATTGGAGAAGTGGATGTATGTAGAATTCCATTGAGAAATGTTAGTACTTTAATGCAACCTCCGTCGTTAACAATAACATTGACTCCATCAAATGTTGCGTTCATACGGATGTTAATAATTTTAAAATTATCTACCTTTTCAATATGATCTGATATATCGATAATTCCACAAGGCAGCACTCCTAGTATTTGAAGGTATATTTTTCCAGAGCATAAGCAAACAAGTAAATAACAGGGGGATCCTTTGGCAAAAGATTTGTGATCTTCGTTTCGTTTTGCTGTCGAGGATAATGCATTCAAATTGGGCAGAGCGGGTAGGAAAAATGCATGGCAGAGCTATTTATTGGCAATGGCATCAATAAAATGGTATTCATATTTATTGTAAGAGATTGTTTGTCTTACCTCAGAACGATTTCGATAGATTTGACGATATTCTACTGAAATTATTGGCTTTGTCCAATATATTGTTTGGATTTCATCGCTATAATCGAGCGAGAAGACTTCTTCTTCTTTTTCGACATCCAATAAAGAGACTTTGCCGCTACTGTATCCTTTTTTTTAAGTTTAAGCGAATTACTGACAAGATAAAGAATTATGCAATAAACTAACTAGGGACTTACCAACAGCAATCATTGTTTCGTCTGGCTGCCAGCTTAGAGCTCTAACTTTCGAATTGTCTGTAGGTGCTGGGAATGTTACGATTTTTTGCCAATTTAGTCGATGGATGATAACTTCACCTAATAGAATAATTTGTTTTCTTTGTTTAACATAATTTATGAAAAAAAAAAATAATTTAAGGAAGCTTAAAATATGAGCAGTAGAGATATTTTAACTTTCATTTCAATTAAATTTGGGACAAAATTATGAACATGGTTACTTTGCTCCCTTTTTTTAAAGACGTGAATCAAGATTAAGTGGTACGATCTTCGGGAGTTCAAATTATCTGTAGTGATAGTGACCAAGGCACAAGTCAAATTGTATTTAGTGAACCCACCGAAATAAACAAAAGTAAATATCAAGTCTGCTTTAAAGTGACATTTTTCGACTTTAATTTAGTGATTCGAAAACCTACCTTTATCATTCCCTATAGCAATTAAATCCATTTTATTGCTCCACTCCATGATCTCAACACGGAAGCCCATGTTTCGGGATCCAATTTGCTTCATTGCATTAACTTGGGTCATTTTTTAAGTTTTTGCGTTCTGAAATGTTTTTAATAATTGAGGCCGGCAACAAACAAAAATCAACAAATTTTTAAAAATCATCAAATGTCAAAAGTCTGACTTTCAGGATAAGCGTTCACGGATGCAGCTTCTAGATCATGGAAAACAAAAAAAATATATTTTTGATTTAGATCTGTGAACATGCCAATTGACTTGTAGCACATTTTAATAACAAATAACACAATTTTAAAGTGGAGGAACAATTTATATCTATTTAAAAATTTTTTTTTTGAAGCTCCTCAATTTGAAAAGCGAAACACTTTTTTTTATGATTTAACGGTGTTTCTGCATTTTAACAGCCTTGTTTATTATTTTTCACTAATACTGGGTTCAACCTCGGAATAGTTAAACCGAGCCGAAGAACTTACTTCGAGCTTACGCCACGTCAAACAAATCCTTATTTAATATATATTTTCTTAGCCGTATTAGCTACGCCTTCCTTATGTCAAATATACTGGGAAAAAAAGTCACAAATCTAAAACTCTGGTTATTATACACAAACAAAAACCCCAGCAAACCCCAGCTGATTTTCATTATTATTCATTTTATTATCTGTATGCACATTGGAAATTGGATACATTTAAAATTGGATTGTATAAAGTTCCAATAAATGAATGTACCAACCAAACCACATTGCGTTCCCAATACCGTACAACTTACTGTTAGAGCGTTTGGAAAATATAAATAATTTATGCAAAATATCTATCCTTTTTGTCTTAGTAAAGAAACGAAAAAAAAATTGCTTACACTCCTTTTTGTAAATTTAACAAGATGTCATCTCAAAATGACATTTAGATACTAAAGCGGCCTTAAACCTCCTATGAACCAGTTTTAGATTATTCCACCGCTATTCCTCGTGCATTTTCATTATAAATAAGGTTTTCAGGTTTAGAGTCGAAGTAAAAGCCACTTTACACGATATTATAAGTCATATGTTTTCTCATATGACCTGTCAAAAAAAACAAAACAAATCGTTTGAACGCAACCATTAAACGCATATCACTTCTCAAACGAAAAAGCATATGACTTTTTTGACATTCGCTAATTCCATTTGAGAAGTCATACGAGATTTGTTGTTTTCGTGGGAAACATTGAATGGAGTGTTGACATTTGAATACAAAATATGGTAAAATTCTGAAAAGGTAACTATGTATGCGGTTTTTTTTTAAATATTTCAGATCTCATTATTAACATATATACTGTACAATTTTGAATTAATACAGCTATCATTGTTGATAAAACCACTGCCATTGCTTTCTTTTTGTTCTCCATCATGGAATAACGACACAAATTTATTTCAGTTTATATTTTATATTTATTTTGGATTTTGGTACTCTGAAAATTAAAAGGGGAAGTCATAGACGTGTAAAGCATAGATAAACCAAAACGGTATGACTTGACTCGAAATGACAGGTCATTTGATAAATCATACAGAAAATGTGATGACAGGTCATATGACTTCTATTATCGTGTAAAGTGGCTTTAACTTTACTCCGTCGCTAAAACGAGTTAGTAAATAAGGCTATAATATTTTAAATCTGTAACAATGAGACCATTATAGCTAACTGTAAAAAATAAATTTTATACGCCTGCTCCCTTAAATAAAAGTTGCCCTAAATTTAGCCTCCTTCCTTTCCTAAACTAAACCAAAACCTATTTTCAGCTGTCATAAAACATGAAGAAAAATATTTGTAGCCGAAAATGGGAACAGTTTTCAATGTTTTTATTCGGAAGACTAATCAAGCTCACATTTCTCTACTAAAAGTAAGTATACAAAGGATACAATTTTTTTTAAATAATGCCACAGACAGAAATTACACGGATACGTTGAATTGAACGGTGCGTCACTGAATGTGCTTACTTTGTGTGTAGTAACGTTGAAAAAGAAAAGTAAAGATATATGTATATGCCATGACATGATATCCCTACAGTGGCATTTTCTATTAAATGTTCGTACATTTCAAGCACAATCTTTTTTTTAAATAAGCCTTTTAAATTAGCATAAGAACGGAAATTTTAAGAACTCAAAAATGTTTTCTTTTGAATGTTTTTTTTTTTTTAATAATATACAGTATTTTCCCTTCCTTACGAGTAGTAAAATATCTGTTTTGACATCTGAGTATTTGTTTCAATTCATATACATATGTACTCCACATCGTATGGCATGGCACAATCGAAACAGAGAAACGATTCCTCCACAACCACACCAGCTAATAACACAACACACTTAGCAAATGTATGTTGTGTTAAAGAAAACATTGCATGGAATAATATTTAGAAGAATATTTGGTGCGTGAAATCATACAAGATTTTCCGCAGCAAAAATTACACATAATTCATAATTCTCATTCACTGTCATTCATAATTATTAAAAAATCACACTTTAAAACAAATTCTTTTAAATCTATGGAAAATTTTCATTTGGAGATCAGTTGTTTTCTGTGACATATTCTCCACAAGGTTATTATGTGTAAAAATTTTACTTGGATCTTAGCTGATGCTCGGAGAAAAATGTGGGGTTAAAATTTATCGCGATCTGGGCACTAGGCTTAAGGATAAATATTTTATGAACAAAAGTTCTTAAAATAATCCACGTTGAGTACCTATACCTCTTAGTGCATATATTTCATGAATTTCTAATTGGTCTTTAGAGCCTTTGCTTTTGTATGGAGTTGAGTCTGAAGTCCATTTACTTCTCTATTTCTTTTAAATACTATAGTAACTGGTTTGTATCTCATATCTCCATATTAAAGTCGTATTTTCCAATCAGGGTATCACGAATGATTCCATCCTCACCACCTCAACGCAATCAACAACCAGTTAACTTTTTTAAAATTCATTTCATTACTACTCTTAAATTTTTCTCATCACATTCAATAAAAACGAGAACAAAACTCACAACCACCGAATGCCAAATAAAAACGAAACATACCCGAGAAACAAAGAAAACCAGAAAGGATAACGAAAGACAACTCTGCATTTTTTCCAACTCCGTCAATTTTTTGTACCACCATCACCCACATACACGTCTGTCGCCTACGGGTTTAAAGATCGCAGAATAATAACGCTTTGTTTAAAAGTACTCAATATAACCTTGTGATTTTTAAGTTAATTTGTTATGATTCCTTAATATTTACAAACGTCAAAAAAAGTCAGCTTAATTAGTCTAGGCACGCACTTGCAACTGTGATCGAAATCAAATAGCTTAATCACCAGTTAATAGAGCACAGTGCACTGGCAACTCTTCACTCACGCTCTAACTTTTCTCTTCTGCGCTTATAAAAAACAGCTCCACTATTTAGTTGAATATCCGCACAGGTGCATTCAATTGTATGTAACACAAAATAACGAACTTATTCTAGGCAATCGCAATCGTTTACTTTGTGTCAAAACACGAGTTGCTCTATGTGCGTGGTGGCGTGTGCCATATAACCCCATATGTTTCATTTTAGCAACCAAAAAGTTTCGAAACAAAACAATTAAATGTGCGCGCCTAGCCTTAGTTTTTTGTTTTACGTGTGTTCAAAGGCGATTTATAAAGAAAATTGATTTAGTACGATATTATTTAGAAAATGCTTAAAATTAAGAATGTCATACTAGTGTCATACTAATACATGCATGCCTATTGTTAAGGTGTATTAGTTTTAAATAAAAGTTAACTATTCAATTCAAAACGAGTTATCTATCCGCAATCTTTACTCTAGTTAGTTAGTCGAATTTCGCTGAGCGAACGCCAAATAGAAATGAAACATACCCAAGAAATAAAGAAAACCACAAAGAAGAAAAAACGATAACTCTGCAATTTTTCCAACCTCAGCAATTTTTTCTACCCCACATCGCAGGGTAATATTGCTTCGTTTAAAAGCAGTCTAAACTAGATTAAAAATCACTTTCGTGTAAAAGCAGTCCATATCCATTTTTCTAGCTATGTTCATTTGTTCATCTTCGTCCATGCCTAGTGAAGACGGCATGTTAAGTGTGCTCAAATAAGCCCAATGCGACAAAATGCAATCAACCCCTAAGTTAAAATGTCATTCTCCATCAATCAAATCGTACCATCTGGAAATATTCCCTTTGAAATCATTGGAATACAACAAAAAAATATACGCGCATTTCAATTCTCAAACCGGCGCAATTTTCTTCTTCGTACATTCCAATTACAAAAAAAAAGTTCTACAAGGAAAAAAAAATATACCCACTTCAAATCGTTCAATCTTCTCTTCAATTCTTCATACTTGAGTTGACTTTTGCAGTCTACGCCATTCCTGTTAATAAAGTGAAAAAAATATCATGGCAAAGGTAAGTAAATTTGTCTATTCAATTAAGTAATATTTTTTTCATAAAAACAATCATAAATCAATGTGATCAACGAATTTAGTAACATGCGGATTTTCAAAGATATTTTCTATTGAAAAAAAACGGATGGTTTCTAGTTGGAAGATGTGAAAAAATTCCACTCTACCTATTCGTGTGTGTACTTCGGTATTTTTTTCTCCTTATTTTCTCAACTTTCGGTGTGCATTTTCAGTGATTTTTTTTGTTCAAGTTTTGCAAAAGTTATTGCAGAAAAGATTTTTTATGTGTAAAAAAAGTTCTTAAAGGTTCTGGGTATTGAGTAGTTTTTTTTTTTCAAGGACACGGGTAGAATTCGATTACGCGCAACTCGCCTCCCTCCCAATACATCGACGACTTCCCTATTTTCTACCTCTACCGACCGTCCTCCGTGAAAATAGTGAAAAGCAAAAATTCTTTGCGATTGCGATGCTTCGCTATTGCTGGTTGCCCTGTTCAGATCACAGCTGCTGCTCTCATTTCCATTCTCTGCTACCCTTCGCCTTCACCGCTGTTAGCCACCCAACAACAACTACCCAACAAACGTCGACTCGTTGTCGTTTTGCGCTCCCGTCTCCCGTGTGGTATTTGTATTTCTCTTCCAATTGAAATTGATTAGTTGTTGTTTCGGGCTACGTCAACTTAGAAAATCTCTGTCGAAGCAAGGAACAAAGTGTGCGTTTTATGGAGCATTTTTCATTTGTTCTTATTCAAATGCTCGAACTAGTGACATGGACATCACACTTCTCCATCATCATTCATCAACTTAAAATAAAAGGGTAGAAAAAAATGAATTTGCCATTTGAATACGCTCTGCGATCCCCCGGACGAGTGAACACTGAACAGCAGTTAGGGTAAAAGGGAGGCCTCCCTCATCTGCATTGCGCACATTTTCCGCTTTTTGCTGCTGCTGCTATGTAGGTAGTAAGTACGAGAAACAGCAATGAATTTGCAAAAAATTATTAAGTACACATCTGATCTGGAGGAGACAACTCGTGTTTGTTCGCTTCTCGCTAGTTCGACGCCGTTCCGCGAGCCGTTTTTTAATCTGCTGCCCTTGTGTCGTAATTTACTTACTACTTGTTATAAATTGTTTTATTTGCTACCCAAACGCGCCCCTAGCCCAAACGACGAAAAAAAATCCATCATACGAAAAGACAATTCAATGTGCAGATTATATAATCGCTTTGCTTTTTATTTAAATCTTTTAGACTCGCAGAGGTGTAGAGATATAGGAACATTATTTCTATTTTATGTCTTGCTTGTGACGTAGTCTAAAAAAAATATAATCTAAATCGATTTATGAATGAAAAATGAATACCTAGCTAGGATAAAAATATTCTACTCAAACACTAGTGCCCCAGTCGAGGTTGTTCTCTAGGGTTGTTTATAAAGAGCCTGTCTCCTCCCATAGTTTGAGTTTTTATTCTTTTTCATTTTGCCTGAACAGCAAAAGCACATTTCAACTTGATATTCTTCAGTCTTGTTCTTCTTGAATCGTAATTCTTACCTTTTCCTGAGTCTATAATGCATTTTATTTTTAAATTCTTTTAACAAGTGCATTTAATCAATTCTGCTAATCTAAAACTCTCCTCACCGACTCGTTCTTAACAAATTATGTAGAAAGAAAAAACAGAAACATTTTTCTGTTTTGTTAGCAGTTATTATTTCTTTTTTGTTTTAGGTTTGTTAAGTTTATTTTATTTAATTTTCATTTTTTGTGTGTCATTACGTAATTGTTGTTGGCATTTTATTTGTTCGATTTTTTTGTAAATTTCGCCTTTCTACCCTTATCGCGTTTTTTTTTTTTAATATTTTTTTTTTATTGTGTTACGGTGGAAAGGAAGTAACTTTGAAACTTGTATCACCCCATCTCGGCATCATCATGATATTCAATTAAATCAAACTGAAATGGTTGTGATGAGGAGAAAGATGGGTGTATAGTGTAGATATGCATATGTACGTTCTGTTTTACATTTTTATATCTGTGGAATTATGAATTCTATGGCGATTGTGGATATACCTATAGTTAATGTATATTGGAACATCCTGTGTTCCATCAAATATATAGTTAATTATCATCTTCACTGTTTATTTACTTTTTAAAATAAAATAAAGAACTTTAGTCTTGCTGCTTTAAATCTTTGAAAGCTATAAAAGTATTCAATAATTAGCTAACGGAAGAATCCACAAAGAGGCTTAAAAAGTGAGTAAATTTATAATTATGCAAGCAAGTATAAAAATCGCAGACATACCTACATGCTAACTTGAAAGACATTTATATGCGAATTTAAAAGAAATGCTTCAATTGTATTATTATGGGAGATATTTAGTAGAGAAGTACTCTTTTACTTCTTCTACATTCTTAAAATATTGCGCCTATCGTGAATAAAATTTCCCTGGGAATTGTTCTAAACTTTCAAAATTGTGATCTCGAATAATGTCGAAAGTTTCCTTTGGAACTTATTGATATTGGGAATTATGTTTCGTAGTGACTTTGGCTCTCATTTAAAAAGGCCAGTCGCCAGCTTACAATGAACAGTGCAGATGTATTGACCTTTCCAATTTTCAGAGATGGGGAAAATTGCGAGGGAAATTTTGTTCACGATAGCCCCCTTGACTCTTAGGTCTTACCTTCGTTTTTTTTGGCTTTGAGTGCAGAAGGGTTCTAAATGGAAAATCGTATTGTTGTAACCAATTACAACGCTATATCGCACATCTTCCTTGTAGACATTTGAACCCGTTTCCCAGAAAAGGAGGGATGTGACACCTTACTGTATGGATCTCCAACAAACTAAGCACTTGAAGCAACTGTTTATGCCAAGGATATAAATCTTCACATCCGTAAACAAAATATTTTTAAAGAACCAAATTCGATAAAGCGCTAATTCGTTAACGATCACTTTTGGTCTGTCATCCACCACTTCTGAAACTTGAGTAATCAGACAATATCCCGATTAAGAAACAATCTTCTTTGGCTTAGATTTTGTGCAGCTTTTATATCGATTCTGTTTTCTTTTAACTTTTTTCTCCATGTTAATAAATTATGAACTGAATTTCATACTTTGCTCATTAATGGAAACATTTACTTACTTACTGAAGGTAGCGTTACAGTTCGGGGTGGACCAGGGCCTCAACTAACAAGTTTCTCCAGCTATCTCGGTCCCTAGTTAACTGTCTTCAGTTTCGCACGTCGAGTTGGTTGCGGTCTTCCTCTACTGCGCCGTCTCTTGGGGTTGAATTCGAAGACTGCGGACCGGAGCATTTGGGTCCATTCGCTCTACATGACCTAGGCATCGCTGGACTTTGATTCGTTTGACTAGGCCAGTTTTGCTGTACAGAACGTACAGTTCATGATAATATCTTCACCTCCACTCCCCGGCTATGCAGACGGGGCGAAAGATCACGCGCAGAATTTTCCTCGAGACATCCTAAGGCGTTCCCATCCGCTTTCGACAGAGTCCAATGTCTGCACCATAAACAAGGACCGGAATGATGAGAGTTTTATAGAGGGACGCTTCGTCTCAGTGCTCAAAAAATGCGCCACTGACATCACGCTTTGATCTACCAATAATGTCAATTTCGTTGGCGTATCCGAGTAATGGGACGGACTTTTGAAAGATTGTGCCTCTTGTTTTGACGCGTGAGTGTTGCACTATTCTTTCAAGAACGATGTTGAAGAAGTCGCATTACAGAGCATCGTCTTGCCTAAATCCTTTTTTGACATCAAATGCATCGGTGAGATCTTTTCCGACCTTGATGTAGCAGCGTGCGTTCTCCATTGTCATTCTACACAAACGGACAAGTTTTTTAGGGATGCCAAAATTAGATATTTCTCAATATAGTTCGTTCCTATAGATGCTATCATACGCGGCTTTGAAATCGACGAATAGGTGGTGGTTGTTGATTTGAAGCTTTTGGGTTTTTTCCAAGATCTGACCTAATGTGAATTTTTGATCGATAATAGACTTTTCTGGTCCAAAGCCACACTGATATGGACCTATCAGGTTGATGACGAAACGCTTCAAACGTTCACATATTAAGGCAGAAAGGATTTTGTACGCGATGTTCAGGAAACTTATGCCTCTGTAGGTGGCTCAGTTCAGAGGTTCTCCTTTCTTGTGGATGGGATGGAATGGAAATATTTGCATATGTATATTTATGTACATGATGTAAAACAATACATATGTAATTACTGGTGTCTCTCCACAATAACACACAATTGGAGCAACCGGCATACATATATAGCTATATGGATAGACTTTTCACTTTTCGTTTGGTTTATGACGTGAGTTTCAGTTTTCTTATTGATATTCGAAATTATTTGTTGAAATGGAGCTGATGTTGGCAAAATTCGGTCTCTAGATAACAAATTCGAATTTTTGTTTTAAACAATTTTGTTTCAAACCAATATCTTGGGTCTTCAATTTGTAACTTTATTGTCTTGAACCACATAAGTAAGTGCGTGCTATCCAGGCGTTCATCTAATATTCAGAAATTTAAAACTAATGTTCATCGGTATCTCCTTTTAAACCCTTCCTTGTTTACCTACGCTCGTACTATGATAATCATTTTAAGGGTAGTAATAACCCCTTGAGTATGATTTGGCTTAGTGTCTTAAAATTACTTTCTTCATTATTTGATATCTTACTAATTCGTTTTTGGTTTTAATAAATTGCTATTGTGATAGCCATTTTTATAAAAAAAAAAGTCAATAAAATATTGGCCAGATCGCGAAAATGAGATCTCATAAAGGTTGGTTAGGAAGAAATTCTCCTTTTCATGCTTTTGACGTTGCACGGAAATTACAAACACTTCATTCAAACGCTAATTGAATAAAATTGTCGACGGATTCTGCATAATGTTATTCTTTTTTACATCTTGTATTTTGCTTCTTAGAGGTGGTATATGTAACTACTGAAACAGTTTACTGAAACAGTTTATGAACTCAGAAATATTCTCTTAATTGTTAACTTTAGTTAATATGATTTGTTCATGTTTTCTCTGTTTCAAATTTTGGTATGTATCGGACTTACCCGGAAAAATAGCCTTGTGTTACTTTTGTTGTCTGTATATTAAGATAAAGCAAAACTTCTCTTATTCCAACAAGAGTTTTATTAATATAAAGTTTCCATCGTCAATGATGCAGACATATCTACGACTTTTTCATTTCTAGCATATCGCGTGTCTATTCATTTCTAATCGATCATAATAAACTTACAAACAGGGCAACTTGTTAAATGTTTGGTGGTGCAATAGTTCCAAGAGAACCAGGACCTAGGGACTTACAATTCTCAACTATTCCTGTTTGCTTGTGCCAGGAATGGAGGAGACCTACAATTTTCCGCCAATTCCGAACTAATGAGCAACAATTTTCATGACAAGAGATACTCTTAGAGAATTTGTCAATTCCTCGTAAGAGGCAATACATCCCTATTTATTTATTTATTTTTATTTATTTATTTCGTTAAATACTAACGGTACATATTTTTAAATTAAATACTAACAGTACATATTTTTTTTTTAAATTATAATTGTAAAAAAAAAAAAAAAGAGAAACTTACATCTAATGTACATTTATGGGTTATTTAAAATAAAAAATATTTTCTTTAAGTTAATTGATTTTACATTGTCATAGCTGGAATTGATTAAATGTGAATTTTTATTGTAAATATTAATTAAAAGATTTGAAGGACTATTAGCACCGTAATTTGATCTACTGAAAATGTTACATATTGGCAACTGTCTTCTAAAACTAAACCGACTAGCAATGAAATTCAATCGACATAGGATCAATGGAGATGAAATCGACCCATTGATAATCCCGACAAACCTTTTTGCAGCGGTTGAGAATCAAACACTCTGCATGACAGTCCCTCGCACTTACCATTATACTCGTACTACATACTTCTTAAATTATCCAAAGATAACAAATCGATTAACTCCACTTTTTAAAATATTTAAAATTGAAATACTATATCAAGGGCCAGGCTGTTTAAAGTGTGTTGATGAATCTGTACTTTGCATATCACAGACCATATAACTATATCAATTATTATAATGTGTGTAATTGGCACGGCCATAATTTAGCAAAGAAATTGATTAAATAGCGCTAATGAAATAAAATCGGCTGATTAGTGATTTCTAGAAATAAACAATCACTGATTATTTGTGAAGAGACATTTCTAAACAATTGGTTCTCTTATAACTTTTTATTTCGTAAACAGTCAAAATATATAAAAAATTATGGGAGAATCAAATAGTTATATGTATTATATTATGTATTAAAAATGGTTAAATCATTTAACTATTACATGTATGAATTTCCAATATGCGGATCATATACAGGTTGGGCCATCTAGTGGTCTCTTTTTAAATCATTGGTTATTTTAACACTGACAGCTGTTTCACGCTCGACATATTGACAGAAAGTCAGTAATATACCTCCACGAAACGAAATGAGTCGCTTAACGCTTGAACAACGTTGGGAAATATTGAAAACTTATTTAAACTTATTCTCAAACAGTGCGTTTTTTAAAAAGAAGTTTTAAACGAAATGAAGCACGCACCGCGTCTGCTGTACGCAAAGTTGTGCAAAAAGTTCGTGAGACTGGTATGCTAGTGGAGAACGCTCATGGTCTCCGTCGTCGTACGGTGCGCACAGACGAGAATGTGACTGCTGTAGCCGAGAGTGTGAGATTCTGTTCACGAATATCAACTCGCCATCGATCTCAACAGCTCAACATTTCACGCAGTGAGGAGAATTCTTCACAAAGATTTCTGATTATTCGCTTACAAGGTCCAATTGACTCAGCTTCGTTATTGCTTGAATGACGTTGTGTTCTATAGTTAATGGGAATGTTTGCTCTTACTAATAAAGAGATAATACATGGACAAAATTTAATTTTGTCCATTTTATTGCATTTTTAAAAAGAAACTTGTATCTAGCCCACCCTTTATATGTAACTTCAAATAGAAGGCGCAAAACACCATTTATATATGTCTAATCGGTCATAAATACATACACTTACATAAGTGAAAATGATATAAAATTTACGATTTACGAGTACTGTAATTTCGTAAACTTCAAAACCAACTATCCTATTAAGCTGGTGCGAAGTTTGTTTTGTATTATTTTTATCTAACAATACAAAACTGCGGCCAGAAACTTTGAAAACTTGGACACTAAATCTTTGTCTACTACGCTCGTTAAATAAGTACATATAAACTTATGAAGAATACTCCTAAATTTCGATCTACATTATGTATTATTTTTGTTTTCAGTTTGAATAATTATTCTACTGACAATAAAAACACTGTAATATTTCTTGAAAAAAAAACTAAAAAGAAATTCAAAAAACCCACTTTGATTATAGATTAAAAAATTATAATTGCAAACTAATTTGCCATGGCAACCTGTGCGTTTTTTCTTTCACCAAAAATTTAATTGAATACTTACAAGTTTATAATTTTTTCATTTATTCTTTTTGTAGACTTTGGGTGAGACTGTTGAATAAATCCAAATAAAAACAACAAATTAACAACAAAAACCAACCTCATCGTTTAACCAAGAAGTAAAAGGGAATTCGCTGCAATCTTGACAACAAATATTCAAAAACAAAATCTTTATTGAGAAAAGAAAGAAGAAGGAGTAGTAGTTACACCAAGCAACAAAGAATTCAAACGTGATCACTTAAAAAAATAAAATAATTAAAACAAAAATTTCAACCATAACGAATAACTACAATAATCGGTAACAACAATAATATATCTTATCTCCATACATAAATTAATATTTTAAATTAAAAATAAAAAGCAAAAGATACAAAAAACAAATCTCATTTTAAAATAATACAAAAAAAAAAAACAAAAACTAAACAAAAAGTTTTTATTCAAAACAAAAACTTGTGTTCGTTTTATCAACAAAATCAGTATAATATAATTGAATTTATTTTATTTATTTTACCTTAGTGTTAATATAATATTTCTCTTTTATTGTTTGTTTTTTAACTTAACATACATAACTGTGAAAATTTGAGTTTCTTGTTTCTTGTTTAAATAAATATTTTTGTCGTGTTTTTGAAACTCTTGACAAAAAATATAACTCTGCCATTTTTTGCGGTCTATTCAAGTTTTATGAGATTCTTAACAAAAATATCTAAGTAAATTTCCCTCCACAAGAGTGTCTAAGTGTTGATATTAAATAAACAAAAATAAAAAAAACCAGTGATAATTGCGATAAATCGAATTCTAAGACAAATCCTAATCTAAGGCTGTTCCTCTGTGTACGAAGAAAAGCCACTTGTACGGGAAAATCTTTTTAAAATATAAACAAATTAATAATAATAAACTTTTCAATTTAATTATTATTGTTTGAATATTTCCGTAAAGTTGTATTCAACTTATGGCATCAACCGACGAAATTTCCAACGGTATTTTTGGTACATTTGACAATAACAAGATAATAGAAACGGAAACTGCTGCTCAGCTATTGGACGAGGCTGTTGATAACTTGACTCTTCAAACGGCAACGGCCATGTTTAGTGAGGTGTTTGAAAGCAATAGCAAGGGGGACGAATTGGAGTCGTCTCCTTTGGAAGATGCTTGTGCGTTCCCTGATGGAATGGAAAAGAATTGCAAGATTTGCTCGTAAGTTTATTATTATTTTTTTATTTAATAAAATACAAAATTTGATTTGAAAAAACTCACTTTGATTTTAAGGCTACGCTTGGTGTCGCCGAGAGTCCTGTCATGTCTTCATGTGTTTTGTGAAGGATGTTTGGCCAAGATTTTGTTGGACGAGAATGGTTCAGGTGATCCACCGCTTAAGAATTCTATCGAGTGTCCAACTTGCAAGCAAGTTACTCCGGTAAGTTGTTGCCCCTAATCTAAATTATCCGTCTTTTTAATGAAATGTTTTTATTTTTGTTGTACTATTCTTAGGTTGGTCCTAAAGGAGTGGAATCCCTGACATGCGATTATATTCTGACTAACATCTTGGATCTGTCCTCCATCGAGTCTGAGATGTTGTCGTGCACCTCGTGCAAAAGTAAGGAGAAGGCAATTTCTCGTTGTAATGATTGCGCAAACTTCCTGTGTGGCGGCTGTGACAACGCCCACAAATATATGCGTTGTTTTGAGAATCACGAAGTAGTCAAGTTGGAGGACTTGCAAAAGACCACCGAAAAGTTGACTATCCATAAGCCATTGTTCTGCAATGTCCACACCAGTGAGAATCTGAAATACTATTGTCACAACTGCCAAATACCACTGTGCAATGATTGCTTGATAGCCGAGCACAAGAGTTCTGAACATCATTACGAGATGATTGGACATGCTGAGAAGGAAGTGCGTCTGCATATAGAAGAGTTGATGAAAGAGGCTAAGTCCAAGGTTCAATATTGCGATTCGGCGGCATCCAAGTTGTCTAGTGATCTCACCGAGTTGCAATCGCAGCATGACACCGCTAGGGATTTGATTGAAGAATCCTTTCAGAGTTTCAAGGCAGTTCTTGAGAAGTGTCGCGATCAGTCTCTAAAAGAATTGGGCAAGTTACACTCTGAACGTGAATTGAAGATCATGGACTTACTGCAAAATATTGAGAACACAATGGGAAAGATCGATGGAGTGTGCACGTTTACAAAGCGTGTACTTGAACAGGCCAACGCTGCAGAATTCCTCAGCATGAAAAAGCTAATCGCCAAACAATTTATCAATTTGATCAACAATACGCCAAAGTGTGATGTCAATTATTCTCTTGAGTTCGACACAAAGTTTGATAAGTTCGAACAGTTGGCCCATGATACCTTTGGCAAATTTCGCACTGAATCGACTCCACCTAGTCCAAAAGAGAGTACACCACCACCAACCCTGCCTGGTATGCCGCCATCATTGATGACTCGTAATATAATGGCAAATAGCTCTCAGAATGCTTTGGCTAGCTCGGTCACAGCTAGTAGTCCAATTTCTTTACCAACATCGATGCAGTCGTCTTTCGATGGAGATTTATCGGTTCTTGGAAATGGCTTTATGATGCCCAGTGTTTTGTCGCCTGATTCGCCTCCACAGCATTCTATTGGCGGTGGTGGTCCTCTTTCTTCAAACGGCAATGTGGGTCCACCACCTGTTGTTGGTGTGGTCAATGGTGGCCCACCACCAGCTTCGATCAGTATGCTTGAATACAATTTACAGCGTTTGGCAAATTTGGCTGAAAATACTCCCGATGGATTGTCGGATGCTATGGTGGCTGCTGGAAATCCATCACAGGGACAACAAACACAATCTATTACATTGGCTGACATCCTCTCTGGGGACCAAAGGGCTTTCAATAACCTTCAAGCTTTGGCTAAACTTGGATTAAATGGCAATGGTAAGTTAGTTTTAATTTACAATTAGGGTCTTCATTATTATCGATCTGATTATCATCTACGTATGCATATGTACATATTTATCAATGTATTTATTTTTTTTTATTTACAAAAATAGAATAGAAAACTAAACTATAATTGTAGATTTATATGTGTAAAGTAAAGATTGTCGTTTGTTTCGATTAACTTGAATGTTGAATACAAGCTCAAGGAGGTATTCGTTAGAAGTTGATATACGATTTACGAGTGAATTGTCAATTTCCCTATAAAGATTTTACCTAGTCTCATTCATATTATTATGTCCCTTAAGAAGTAAATTTTGTCAAGTTCAAAATATTTTTTAAATGATGTTTTAAAAATGTGTCTGAACTGGAAAGCAACTCTTCATATTTCGAAATTTGTGTTGGAAATGAACAAATTGATATTTCTCATAATCTGGTTCGAGAAGTTATTCGCGACTTCTCAAAGTTAAGTTCAACTATACAATTACACCTCCATAGCGGACTCAATACTAATACACGGAGTTTTAATATGATCAAAACCTGTTTAAAACATGCAAACTTAGGAAGAATTATAGAGCTCTTATTCGGTTGCGATAGTTTGGATGACATCGGTAATTACATTAATTATTATCAATATGTTACTCATCAGATAATTTCCCGTTCAACAACAACATTCTTTATATCTTCTTCATCTCTTACAATAATTATTAGTTTTAAAGTCTTAAATGATCATCCGTTTATTCAACTAAATTAATTACCAATTAAATTTTGTATTAATTTTGCATTGGCGGCGTTCGATGGCGTAATTTTTTTAAATATTAAAATACATAACATATTATACTGTGGGTATAGCTAGATATAACGATTATTCGCAGGCGTCACCAGTTCAAAGGCAAAACTGACTAAATAACAATAGACTTGAATATATCTATGTCGCGTTTTACAAGTATTTATTGAAAAATAATTATTTAGAATAACTTTTTAAATGGTTATTTTAATATATAACAAATTTCGACTCTTAGCTATGCTTTTGGAACGAATCCTTCAAATCAAAACAATACAAAATTTCAAATAGATTCGGAAAATACCTAACAAACCATATGTTTCGGTGTTAGTTTGGTACCACATGGATAGAGAATGGTATCGTATCGGCAAGTCAAGGACCGGCTTCAACGTTCATTTTAACGTAAGCGTTAAGAGAAGCCATCGGTCCAATTTTTCAACATTCAATTATATTTTTGTTAATAATATTAAAATATGATATTTAGTTCTGTATGGTTTCAATTTTGGCCAAAATATTAAGCAATGTGTTTATTCTTAAGTTGTTATTTTGTAACTTATAGCGCACGATATATTTGATTTCTTCAATATCCATTAATTTTTAAATTCTGTTAATGGTTTGTTAAGTAATCGGGGTATAATCTTATTATTTGTATATAAAAGTATAAGGGTGGCAACGGCCCAGCGTATGTAACATTTGACTGAAAGATAGAAGTTTCTGTTCGAGCCCCTCGCACTTTTCATGATTCTTTTCTATTGAGCCTCATTTTCAACTGGATGATGTATTATACTGCATCCACTGTGCCACAATTTGATCGAATGAAATCACGTAAAACAAAAACAATTGAACGATATTGTTACATAAATAACAATAAGTATTTCCATTGCTCTCTGATAATTATGTAAAGACAAAGTCACAAGAAGACTCAACGGGGGTCAACTTTACTAAAATAAGAAATGAGAAGTACTTCAAGTGTTAAAAATTTTTTTGAGTTCGTTAGGTATTGTAAAACTTCTACAATTGCGTTAATAATAATTGTAAACAAGCGACACTAAATCTACACGAGAGTGGCAAAGCTTTTAAAAGTAAATATGCGGTCAAATTCTCAGTTGTTTTTATTTTGTTGTTGAATTAGCAGGAAAATGGCAAATAGTGCAAGATTCATATCTATTACCGGCGGTAGCATTATTTCCAAATGACTCTTGGTCATTTACAACATGAAGACCCTCAGTATGAATAGCGAATAGAACGTTCGACTAAAGTCGAAAGATCAAGCGAATTTTCCTTATCGCGGTATTATGCTTAGCGAGCTTCCACATTCGCTTCAAAAATCAATGCTGCCAAAATGGCTTCCATTTAAATAAAACTTGTTAAACGTCAAACAATGGAAAATTGCATTTAGCATTATAAAATTCTTTCAGATTGTGTTTTGTGTTCTTCGGTTGTGGTCCATGTTCGCTCTTCGGTACATTTGTATTCTTCAGACCTTCTTGAGACTTTCGCTCCCAAAAATTTGATTCAATTGCAGTTTTGACTCGTAGAAAGCGTACTTTGTGTATTTACATCCAAGCAATTCGAAAGTGGATTAACAGCCTGTTTCATACTTTGCAGACCGCCTACGGATTGCTCGAAAGGAAACAAGGCAATCCGGCAGTATTTTCCTCCATCAGTCAAAATTGTTTGCTAAGTTTTAGCTTGTTGTCGAACTAAATAAATACAATTTTTACTAGAAATTATAATCCAGTGTTTTAATTTCTTTTGACTGAGGACCAAGAAAATTCAGTTATATTAAAAATTGTTCCCAATAATATTTTGGTTTTAGTTTTTTATTGTTGTTATTTTCGTTTCTTTTTTATATTTATTTCCAACTACCTTTTTGGAAATAATTTGATTCGATTGGATTTCACACTTTAAGGGGTTAGATTAAACAAATTCGTTAAGGTTTTGCATTTGACTTAATCTAAGCGAATCGCTATTCATAATAAGAATTTATCGAATTCGCAACGTTTTTAGCTCGATTCGCAATTCATAATGACGGCCGAAATGTTGAAATGTGTCCTATTACACTATCTTACAAAATAATGATTACAACCATTTTTAATCAAATTTGCTATCGGGTTACAAAAAAAAAATGCTTGTAATCACAGGTTTGCAAGATGGGGCTTTGATTGACAAATATCACATATCACATACATACATTTATGTATTTATCATTATCTTATACCAGAACATTACGTTTTTCAACATATTGTTTGTTGTTTATTTTGAGCAATTAGTTTGCCGTTGTACATATATGATCATCTTCCACTAAGTGTCTAAGTGCTTTTATTTGTTTGTTTTAATTTAATTTTTTAATTTAATTAAATTTTTTGTTTAAACAATTTATGTAGTTTTTATTTGGTAATACATATTATTATGTTTATTGAACTCTTTATTATAAAATAAAACATACATAAACACTGGTTTGTTGTTGTCGCTTAATAGTAGATTTTCACACAGACATGACATCTAATCAACTTTTACCAAGTGGACCTTCACCAGGCATTGATTGTTTATTGCCAGATTTTTGCCTACCACCAGCTACTTCGCCAAGTCTATCTACCCTTGCTCCGCTTTCTGATGACATGAGTATCACAAATTTCCATGCAGGCATCAATGTGACTGGTCGCAATAAGGCTACCCCCATGCAGATTCGTTCCAAATTCGGATCACTGGGAACTGCAAAAGGACAATTTAATTCACCCCATGGCTTTTGCTTGGGTGTAGATGAAGAAATTATCGTCGCCGATACAAACAATCATCGAATTGAAGTTTTTGAAAAGAATGGGCAACTCAAGTTCCATTTTGGTGTGCCTGGTAAAGATGAAGGACAGTTATGGTATCCGCGAAAGGTAGCTGTTATGCATACCAATGGAAAGTTTGTTGTTTGTGATCGTGGAAATGAACGATCTCGTATGCAAATATTCTCGAAGTGTGGACATTTTATGCGAAAAATTGCCATTAGGTGAGAAAGTTATAAACTGATGTTCTAAATTGACTTGATGTGCTTATTAATTTTTGTTTTCAGATACATCGATATTGTTGCTGGATTGGCTGTGACATCAAAGGGACACATTGTTGCTGTGGATAGTGTTTCACCAACTGTTTTTGTTATTTCTGAAGAGGGTGAATTGGTGCGCTGGTTTGACTGTAGTGATTATATGAGAGAACCTTCCGACATAGCAATAAGAGGTGAGACATTGATACTTTTAAAAGATATGCATATATATGCGTTGGATACTCAAATCAATTGCTCTCTGATAAATGTGTGTTTTCTACCTAAGATCGCTTATTAAACACAAGGCGCAAGGGACTTTTTGGAGATTATTGCGGGCTCTCATCTGAAATAAGCTGAAGAATCTTTAATCTTTTTAAACCTTATAAACTTCCTAAGAAGATTCCACTATCACACCCGAAAAGCTTCTATTGTTTTCTTTAAAATTTAGAGGTTCTGAGAATGTCAATGCATTTGCATTGCATCAGATGGAAACTTTGAGTCATGTCAATGACGGTATGTTTTTTATTTACGTTACAGAATCCCACAAAAGATTTGACATTTCGACAAACGCTATTCCCAATATATCGTGCTCGTCATCGGCCAATGACAAAAATTGATTTCCTCTCGCAAGGAAGTGACAAAGTTGACAAAACCATTTCTGGTCATGAAAAATGCTTTTCGTCTTAGCCGTTCGATATCGGCAGAAAATTTTAGGTTGCCTCTTTTCTGACATAATTGGTTTAGGGCCATTTGCTGAAACGAAACTTAAATATTTATTTTCAACCTAAGCGCTAATGTTTTCCTTTTTCCTCCACATAAACTGTCACATTAGAGTTTATGTGGAACATAAGTATTTATGTTATGTTATCAGAAAATGGGCCTAAGAGAGTTATAAGTCAGCATTTTTTTTTAATTTTTAAGCACGTGTAAGACAAACTAAATTGTTCAGTTAGAGTAGTTTATGTAGTTTATTATGGGTTGGTTTTTGTAACTTTGTGGAATATATTCGAGAATTATTGATTGATTGATAGCTGATTTGATTGATTAGCATATTATTTCAGTTGTATAATATTTTGTTTGTTTTTGGTTTTTTTTTCAGACAACGATTTTTATGTATGTGATTTCAAAGGACACTGTGTAGCTGTATTTAAGGAAGATGGAGTCTTCCAATATCGCATTGGAAATGAAAAAGTAACTTGTTTCCCAAATGGAATTGATATATCCAATGCAGGTGACATTTTAATTGGTGATTCTCATGGAAATCGCTTCCACGTTGCTTGCTATTCACGAGATGGTATTTTACAATCAGAATTCGAGTGCCCACATGTAAAGGTAAGTCATTAATATTAATTAAATATACACAATGGGGTTCACTTGGTTAATTACAATTATAAAATATATTCATTGTTTTTGTTTTATTTATCTGACCTATTATCAAAAGTAGTTTTACAAATACGTCAGTTTTGTTTATTTATTTTCCTTTTTCGAGTTGAAGTATATATACGAAACTTTAAGTGATTTTATTGATTGAATTAAATAATCTCCTCTATTAATTTAAAAACTCTTTTTCAATATTTCCCTATTTTTCTAACACTCGCACTGCATTTAATCATTTTAAGTATAGCCAAAATCTCTTTTTCTTAAATTAATATTCAAATCACATAAATTCGACAATTATAATAATAAGTTCAAGATTTTACACTTTAAAATGAAGGTTGACAGGCTGCAAGAAATTTCTAAAGTAATTGTTAATTTTTTTATTTAAAAAAAACTCCAGTTATTCAAAATGGCTTCTCCTGAAAATAAAACGAGAGCTTTCAATAAGTACTAAATTAACAAATACTCATAAATTGATATGCAGTGCAAGTCCAAAGTCAAAGCTCCTTCAATATTTTCTAATGGTTCTTATGTTGAAAAAATGTTACCAACAACTCTAAACCCCCTGCGCCAACAAAGTTATAATCGATGTCTATATCAAATCGTCCAGTGGTTCGTTATTTTTCTAACTTTTGTTGTAATACATAACATTGTATCACTGTTGAGGTGTCATTGGAAAGACTTTCTCAGATTTTAACAATTTCATTCAGGAACAATCATTGTTAGATATTGCTGATCTGTAAACTTATCTTTTATGAATACTTAACTTCCTTTATAAATATCCAATTGATATTCAAGAAGAAATTGTGGTCATTCTCAATTTACTGTAGAACTTTAAAATTGGAATCGATGAACTAAGTTTTAAAAGTTTTAAAATAAACCATGAGTAGTCGAGCAAGTTACTGGACTGTTGAAGGTTATTATGTTACTGCAGTGGGCTGAATAATGCTTTGGAATATTTAATTGCCTGCATAATTCTAGTGGTAAAAGCACAAAAAAAAAAATAAACTCTGAATACTATTATCGCAAACAAGACACAAAACATTTCAGCGGTTTACTGATCCTAAGTTTCGGAGAACACATTCAGAATTTGACAGAACTTGGACTAAACTTCTTCCGAAGTGTTTAAATCAAAATATTTATTTTCTCTAAAAAAATTGTGTTTTTATTTAAAGTTGTATATTTAAACATACTACAACAATTTTCATGTAAGTTTGTATCATGTCCGCCCTACACAGTATCGCTTATATATAATCAGCCCTATCGCGAACAAAATTCCTCCGGAATTTTTTCCCATTTTGGGAAAGTTGCTATCGTGAATGATCTTCGAAAAGAGGGAAAAATATTTCTTTTGGCAAATAGCTATCGTGAATAATTTTTTCCAGGGAACTTTTTTCTCATTTGAGTGCGAAAATTTCCGCAAGTTGGTTGTCGGGGAAAGAAATGTAGCACGGCAAAATGTAAGAATTTCTTTATAAAAATGTGAAATTAAATAATAAAAAAATATAAATGTAGATTTAATACTTACAAGCATAACATTTAAGCTAAAATATCCTTTACGATTGTAGTGTAGATGCTTGTTTTCTTTAGGGGCAATAATCCGAATGTGCGTTCCGTCTATGCATCCTACTACTCCATGTACATATATTGTTTTTTTTTTCATAAAATCGTAACTTGGTACGTCGTTTTTGTTCAGTAGTTGTTTGTGAATGAATCCATGTTGGACAAAGCTTAGCTTCAAAAATTTGAAGTACTTCTGAAAGAACTTCTGAAAAGGAAGACTGTGCTAAGCCAACTTCGTAGTCTTTTGCTACACCTTTTTGGTACGCTCCTTCAGCAAAAAAGCGCAAGCATGCGCTTAGCTTCACAACAGGGGGTACTGCAAATGGTTTTTTTTGTATTCTGGTAACGACTCTATCAAGGTATCAAGCAAACACCTAAACATTGGCTTGTTAACGCGATAGTATTGATGGAATCTTAAGGATACAAAATGAATAATTATGAGTTGGAACTTCGATTGCGGAGATACTTACATGGATTCTGGTAATTCAAGAGGGTTTGATATATCCCTCAAGTATCTTCTGAAAGATATTTGCCTATTTCTCTCATCTTGCATTACATCTTCTATTGCTACCACAAAACCAATATTATTTATAATTTTAATTGATATTTTCTTCCTTTTAGGACACAAAATAATTTTTTTTTACAAAAAACACGATTTGGTGCTGTCAAGATAACTTCGAAATTGATTTAAATAATTGAAGGTTGGTATTAATTGTTTCGTGGGAAAAAAGATTTCTTGGGAGATTCCCGATGGGAAACTTTTTTTCCCGGGTAACATTTTATTTCCGGGGAAAAAAATTTCCCATGATATTGGCGATAGGGCTGAATAACTTTTTTGTATAATAAATAAAGATCTATCCTGAACAAGACGGCAACCACCGTCGAAACGTTGGGAAAAAGAAATTGAAATAATCTTTCATTTAATCAACAATACGACCAACACAGCCGATGAGAATCAACAATGATAACTCTTTAACACATATAACATTGAACTTGGTCAAAAATATAACTATTATCGACGACTCCAAAGAGCCTTATATTTCTTTTTAGTCTAAATGATAAATAGTTCTTTCTTAAGCTTTGTTATTTTTATTTTTTAACTTTGTCTTTCGATCCGATTGAACTCGTAATAGTGCCGAATGTTATAGATTTTACAACATACACTGCCACCTGATATATTCGTCATCTCTTCATCACTTATCCATCCGTCTACCAATATCATCAATAATTTTGTATTTGCTATATAAAGAGTGGCCCAAATACAAGTTTATTTTTAAAAATGCAATAAATTTACAAAATTAATTAAGAGCAAACATTTCCATTAATTATGGAACACAACGATAAATAAGCGGATGGTCGGGCGCCTTCAAATGCTGAGTTAATTGGACCTTTTAAGCGAATAATCCGAGATCTTTGTGCATAATTCTCCTGAGGCTAGTGCTTGCAATGTTGAGCTGTTTAGATCGATGGCGAGTTGATGTTCGTGCTACACAGCACTCACTTTGGAAATAAGTTTTCAATACTTCCCAACGTTGCTCAAGCGTATAGCGACTCATACTGTTCCGCAGAGGTTTATACTGAATTTCTGTCAAGATTTCGAGTTCAAATGACCTATGATTTAAAAAGAGGCCCACCCTGTAGTGCAAGTTTTGCATTTGAAAAAAAAATCGAACTCGATATTTTGATCAGTTATTACATTACGATGATAGAGAACATCTGTCTGTCTGTATGTCTGTAGCTCGACCTACAGCCTTAACCGCAAAAGTAATTTTCTTTAAACTAAACTTGGTATTTAAGGTTCTTCGGTGATTTCCTAAAGGAGAAATTAAAATTCTTTTTTATTTTATCATTTTGATACACACAAAAATTAGGTGTGCTATTATGGATTTTAGTCAAACATTTTTTAAGAAAAAATTGTATTAACGGTAACTATTTTATTTTCGACTTTCTCATTAGCGACTCTAATTATTTTGACCAAAGTGTTTATACAGGAGCTCCTTTGAATTAAAAATAATATTGCACATACAAATTTTCAAAGAAAATCTATCTTGAAAACGAATGAACGCCAAGGTTTTGAAATTATTTCCTAAAATGTATAAGTAACGGGTGATTTTTTAAGAGCTTGAGAACTTTTTTTAAAAAAAAAACGCATAAAATTTGCAAAATCTCATCGATTCTTTATTTGAAACGTTAGATTGGTCCATGACATTTACTTTTTGAAGATAATTTCATTTAAATGTTGACCGCGGCTGCGTCTTAGGTGGTCCATTCGGAAAGTCCAATTTTGGGTAACTTTTTCGAGCATTTCGGCCGGAATAGCCCGAATTTCTTCGGAAATGTTGTCTTCCAAAGCTGGAATAGTTGCTGGCTTATTTGTGTAGACTTTAGACTTGACGTAGCCCCACAAAAAATAGTCTAAAGGCGTCAAATCGCATGATCTTGGTGGCCAACTTACCGGTCCATTCCTTGAGATGAATTGTTCTCCGAAGTTTTCCCTCAAAATGGCCATAGAATCGCGAGCTGTGTGGCATGTAGCGCCATCTTGTTGAAACCACATGTCAACCAAGTTCAGTTCTTCCATTTTTGGCAACAAAAAGTTTGTTAGCATTGAACGATAGCGATCGCCATTCACCGTAACGTTGCGTCCAACAGCATCTTTGAAAAAATACCGTCCAATGATTCCACCAGCGTACAAACCACACCAAACAGTGCATTTTTCGGGATGCATGGGCAGTTCTTGAACGGCTTCTGGTTGCTCTTCACTCCAAATGCGGCAATTTTGCTTATTTACGTAGCCATTCAACCAGAAATGAGCCTCATCGCTGAACAAAATTTGTCGATAAAAAAGCGGATTTTCTGCCAACTTTTCTAGGGCCCATTCACTGAAAATTCGACGTTGTGGCAGATCGTTCAGCTTCAGTTCTTGCACGAGCTGTATTTTATACGGTTTTACACCAAGATCTTTGCGTAAAATCTTCCATGTGGTCGAATAACACAAACCCAATTGCTGCGAACGGCGACGAATCGACATTTCACGGTCTTCAGCAACACTCTCAGAAACAGACGCAATATTCTCTTCTGTACGCACTGTACGCATTCGTGTGGTTGGTTTAATGTCCAATAAAGTAAACTGAGTGCGAAACTTGGTCACAATCGCATTAATTGTTTGCTCACTTGGTCGATTATGTAGACCATAAATCGGACGTAAAGCGCGAAACACATTTCGAACCGAACACTGATTTTGTAAAAAAATTCAATGATTTGCAAGCGTTGCTCGTTAGTAAGTCTATTCATGATGAAATGTCAAAGCATACTGAGCATCTTTCTCTTTGACACCATGTCTGAAATCCCGCGTGATCTGTCAAATACTAATGCATGAAAATCCTAACCTCAAAAAAATCACCCGTTATTATTAAATACTTAAAATTGACATCCCAAAATATTCTTTAAGAAAATTAAATAACAAAACGTTTTTTTAACCTTTGTACGCATAAATTCATAAATGTCTATTATGTTAATAAATTGACCAAGCTTTTGTATATTTATTGTTTGATCTTATATCAGGCTTTTTTGGTCAAGTTCTTCGTTATGCAAATAAAAAACTTTATTTCACATTTCTTTCCCTACGTTTCGTTGGATTTTCCCGACTTCTTCAGGGGTTGTTTTATTTTATATGATATTTTGTTTCTTATTACATTAAAATTAAAATTAAAACCACATTTAATTTATATAGAAAAATACAAAATTGAAAAACAACGAAAATAAATAAAAATATAATTACACTACTGGCAATAACTTAAAAAAAATAATTAAATCCATGTTTTTATATTTGTAAACAATTTTTACTTTTATAAAATAAAATCTAGAACGGTTCGTATACTTATCCAACATTTTGTGACATGAAACTGGTTTTATCACTTCCGACTTAAAAAAAAACGTAACCTAAAGCTTAATCAATCCCAGGAAAAGTATCAAAATATAGGGCCTTACCAATTTTTGTTTCATTTATTAGTCAAAATAAAAACTAAATAGTTGATCTTCAAGACAAATTTATTAAAATGTGTAACCAAGTGAATTACATTGAACATATTACATCATCTTTAAAAAAACAAAAATGCAAACTTCGGAATAATTTTTCTGTCTAGGTTTCTCGATGCTGCGGTCTAAAAATAACATCCGAGGGTTATGTTGTTACACTAGCCAAAAATAATCATCATGTTTTAGTGCTTAATACTCTTTATGTTCACTGATTGAAATCAAAAAATCAATTAGCGAACTTAAACTTCAAGCCAAATCGTTAAATTTATCATAAAATGTTACTAAAACAACAACAAAAAGAAAAAACGCTTTAAACAAAAAAAAATTACTACAAAAAAAAACCTAACTTCAACATGCAACACATCGTAATCCCTGATGAAATAAAACAAAAAATAGAAACAAAACTAAAACACAGTAACAAACGTATCAAGAAATGCAAAAAGAAACAAATATTTTTTTGATCTCCTTAATTTTTTTTTAAATATTTACAATGAACATAATAATATGGAAAAGTAAAGAAAATATCATTTTTTCTTTTTCTCTTAAACAAAAAAAAAAAAAATAACTTTGAAGCTAACGAACTTGATATATATTATTATACATTAGAAAAAAACATACCATTTATAAAATGTTAAATATTTTATTATATTCCTTTTCCGTTTTAATAAGGCTGGTAATCCAAGACATTATTTATGCGTTACTATTTTAATTATTTTAACTTTATTTTTTTTTTAATAATAATTAACCGTACGCATATTTTTTCAATACATTTATTTTTTTAGTCAGTTTCTGTGTATTTAATTTTTTTTATATTACAAAATGTACAAATGTTTTTTTTACCTATATAAAAAAATCATATAATTAAAAAAAAAAAACAAAAAAAAAAACAATTTCTGTTAAAGAGCATTTCTGATAAAACAGGAAAAATTGAGATGAAACAAAGCAAAAAAGCATACCTTCAAGTCATTTTTTTTTCAATTTATTTTAACAGACAATTTAACAACTCTAGTTATATAATTAATTAAATATTTTATTCATTTTAATATTTAAGTATTTTTTTTGTTCATTGTTCACACTAACATTTCTTTTTTGTTATTAACTTTAGTCATAATGTATTTTAATTGTACCAATTCCACGCGCTTTTATTCTGTAAGTTGTGTTTTGTCAAACAAAACTAATTTTAGTCGATATTTTACTTTTTTTTTTTCCAATGTTAGCTTAAAAACAAAAGCATACAAAAACAATGAGATATTATAACAAAAAAAAAAATACAAAACAATAGCGAAGAAAATTTATATGAAATTCAATATTTTTTCTCTCAAAACATTGTGTATTTACAAAGCATATTTTTCTTTCTTAAATATTATAAAAAAGTATTTTTGTTTTTTATAATTTTTTTTTAATAATTCTTTTACTTGTTGTTTTTTTTAATTTTATTTACTATTTATGCGTTAGAATCTTCATATTATATATGTATACAATTTATAATTGTTAACTGTTCCACCTTTTTTTATTATTATTATTATTAACGTATTTACAAATGAAAAATTGATATATAAACAAATAAAACAAAAAAATTAATTATTTTTTGTACTTGATTTTGATCAAAAAGTAATAAACCTAGTGATAGACTTTATTGATAAGAGTTTTTTTTTTGAAACTGTTGTATCGTTTTTATTCTTAGTTTTATTTTTAGCTTAGTTTTTTTTTAACAATAAATGGGCGTGTTAAAAGCAGACTGATTTTTTGATAAAAAAATATAACAAAAACAAAGGTATTGCAAGTGAATTGAATAAAAGTGTGAGAGATAAAGATAAGGTGGCCCAGAAGAGATTCATTTACTTTACTTGTGATTTGTGCTTATAAGTTGATTAGAAACTAAAATTAATAGTGTTTACCACCAAAGAAAGGAAATTAGAAACAAAACAAAAAAATAACAAATAGAAAAGTTTCAATTTTAATTGAAATGTATATGTATGTATGTAACGTGCAAAATATTTATGTGTGGGCTACCTTTAATTAAGATAAATTGAGTATTTAAACAAAGGTAATTGTTTTGAACATATTGATTAAAATAATGTACAGGGATTTTAATAAAAAAAAAATGTTTTTTTTTTTTATTTCTATAAATAAAAATGTGTTAATATGTTGATTTCATCAATATTCAAATGAATTTGCTTTTTTGAGAAGTGTTAAATTATCGTTAGTGTGTTTTTTATGTTGAGGATTCGCTCTTTTTTATTCTTAAAACAATATTATTACTATACACTATAATATAAACTGTAAAACACGCCCAATGATATACATAAAATTAGATTTATAAAATACCAAATTATGATTTCTCGTTTTGCTTATGTATGTTTTATTGCATTTAGAAAACAAAACTCGATTTTATGGTTAAAGTTGTTCAAAAATTAACTAAACACAATGTTGGCATAGTGAGTAAAAACTTTAAAATTAAATCAGTTCGATATTACGATATTCAAGCCTATACTAAATCTATCTACGAATTCGTAATAAAACGATGATAATTTTCATTACTTACGAATCCTGTGATTTTCTTGATATTCGCAGCAAAAGATAATATTAACTTATGTGGAGTCTGTGAAGAGATGATCATTTAGCACTCGTTTCATTCCCAAAAGTTCTCAAATCACGTAAATATCTAGTGAAAGTTAATTTTTTTTGAGAAATTGAACTGAAAAAGACGTTATTTGCGTTATTAATAAATAAGGAAGTCAACCAATTCAACAAGCAAAAGGGCATTGTTTTCGTATAAAATTTCATAACTTGAACCTTGTTTTAGCAGGACTAGTTTCTATTTAAGGCAACATGTTCATAGTTTAATCACAACACATTAAGAGCCAACTCCTTGAATATAATTTACAATTTTGCAGGGAGAAAAATTTATGTGTAAGTCTTGATTCGTTATTTCGACTTTTTCGTCTTCAATTTACTTATGATAAATTCTGATCAAGGGGTAGGTTGCCATCTCATTTTTTTTAAATTATTTTTTACTGTCCATTACTACAAAACTGTGTATGGAAGCTTGAAAGACCCCAAATCACACGCTTATTAATCCCTGAAATTTATATAAATGACATTTGTAAGAGATAACATTAACGATTCAAAATAGCTACGATCATGGCGATTTATGTATTTGTTTAACTGTATGACCCACATTTATTTGAGAAAATATTTTCTCCAATTGTTTCTTGTTGGTTTTTTGGTTGCGTTGGAAGTGCATTTTACGCGCAAGAGTTTTTTTTTCTAACCGCTTTGAAAATGCGCAAAACAAGCCATTTTCGCGGGGTTAAAATTAAAACAGCCAAGCCACAATAGGGAACGCGAGTTAAATTCGCGTGCAGCGAAACCACAGTTTTATATTTTCTGCTTGTGTAATAGGTATCAAATAACGAAACAATAATCAATTACTATGAATCACGAATCTTCTGATTTTTTTGTATTTATTGAGGCCAATCGCGGTGCCCGTTCTAGAGAAAAGTCAACTAAAAAATGCTCTCGAAGAATCGGCTTCGGTATAAATATTTTATAAAAGTAACAATATTACTTCATAAATATTATTCATTAATAATTTATATCTTCTCGAACATATGGTCAACATCTGGGGCCCTAGCACATAACTTGATACGATCGAGTTAGGTCGATACAATCGAGAACAGGCAGTTCTTTCTTATGATCAGCCGATTGTTTTCGATTCGATTGAATCAAAAAAGGAACTCGCTATACTCGATTACATCGACTAGACTCGATTATATTAAGTTAGTGCTGGCACCCCTACATAGTTCCGCGTGATGGGCGTTAAATTTAATTTAAAGATTTATCAATCGGAACGGATACCTCGGTTTTCAACAAATCAAAAAATAGTTTTCGAACAGATACATCTGATTATATGGCCGATTATTATTTATCTGTGAGATTATTTCATGATAAAAAATAAGACACAGGTTTTTTTCATTATCGTGCATAATCGCCCAAAAGTTTGATTCACGGAAGGCAGTGGTTCTTAAAACATAACCTTTGAAGTTCGAACTGAATTAAAGCTCTGTTCGAAGTATGTAAGTATTTAACCGTCGATGTTGACTATTATCACTTGCCATCAGATTCTCCACTTTCCATAATATAGAAGTTCTAAATGTACTTATAAAAAAACTGTATGTTTTTAAATAAAATTATTTGACACAAAAATTTCAAATATACTCAAAAATACAAATAATAAAAAAAAAAACAATTTGTTTAAAAATGAGAGAAATCATAATATCACCATTTTCCAAATTACGAGTAAACCAAACGAGAAACTATGCTTATTATATATGTAGTTAAGTTATTTCCGCCTTATAGAACTTTTGAAATCGTTTTTAATACTAGTTTTTTTATTTAATTTAATATTATTTTTATTTATACTTAATTAACTGTGTATTTCTTTTCATACACATTTATTTACATGTATGTATTTAAAAAGCAATCAAACAGGAATAACAAACAAAAAAAAAAACATTTATATATTTGTAATAAGTACATATATAAATCAAAATATAATGATTAAATTAAAAAAAAACATATATTTAAGGATCTAATCCTATACTTGAAAAATGAACGTCAATAAAACACAATATTAAAAAAGAAAAAAAAAAAACAAAAATGCGAGTAGAAATTTATAAAAACAAAAAAAAATCTTATATAGGTATCTATTTAATAAATGTAAAAATGCTAATATTACACACAGTATCTACAAAAATATGTATATTTCTCTTTAAATTGTACAAGTTTTTTTATTAACACTGTAATAATATTAAAACAACAAAAACAAATGAATTGCTTTACCTGTGGTGTATAAGTTCCTCAAATTCTTAAATATGTATATCTTTTTATTTACCTTTTTTTATTTCGTGTAGTTTGTCATTTTTTTTTAATGTTATATACAACTATATAATCCATATATATACATACATACATATATATATATATATATATATACATATGTATATTCAATATGAAAAGAAATCAATAAATTATTTTTTATTTCAAACTTTTACACAAACAACGGATATTTTTTTATATTGTTTTCTTAATTTTGTGGCATAGGTTTTTGTTTTCTTTTGTTTTTTTTTACACAAAAAAAAAAAACTATAATATACATTTTTTTATTGAGTGCTTTTTATGCCAAAATAAGAAGAAAAAATAAACTAATCAAATTCAAAGAAATTAACTACCCACTAATAAAATTATGTATCCCCGCTCATTGTAGGTTTTAAATTGTTTTTTTTTTTTTTTTAAAGTTGCCCATGCATCTAAAATAAGAAAAAGGCTTGAAAGCTAGTGTTTTACAAATAAGGTATGGGAACATTGTTCCTTAATTCCTCAAATTTTGTAAACCTTGTAGGTCTCTGTTGATTCTTCAGATAACGATATGTCTTGCGCTTTTCGAGGAATTTACTCATTCATTATTGCAAATTCTTTGCGAGGCCTAATGTAATTTTTCTTCTTTGCGGACAAAATTTAAGTTTTTTTAATGAAAAAAAAATATTATGATTATTATTGAAGTTTTTCTAACTTCATGAAAAAAAAAAAAAAACAGACTGTCTCAAGAGTGTGTGTGTTGTGTTCTAAGTTCTCTGCCGTTTTTATAAAAAAAACTTATTCTTTAAAAAAAGGTTATCATGTATTAAATTATAAAACATAATTTTTTACAGTACTTTATCATTTGTTTTGTTTTCGACATAGGGTTTCTTAGACGCTCTTCAAACTCAATCACTCAACATACGAAGAAAATCCATTCCTCTGTGAATGCCCCAGATTAGAAAAGCAGTCCTCGGAGAAAACTTTTTCCGATTATGAAAATCTTTAAATTCATTCAGGGCAGTAAAGTGAAACCGCAAGTACATAGTCAGCTCTATCGAGGTATCTGTTCGGAGAAAATTATTTTCCGATTTGTTCGAAATCAGAGAATTTTCTACCGAGGTACGCTGTCCGATTGACATATCAGAAAATCTTCCGATAAAATGTGACGCTCATCAACGCATTCCGATTAAGTACATTCAGCAAAGAATTTTTGACAGTTGTGCGTTAAATTTTTTCGAAAATTCTCCGGCAGTAAATAGTTGCGGATTATTTTAAGAAAAATAGAATAGAATGAATGCGATTATATGCTTCATTTTTTTTTTGTTCTAAAGTGGATACCTCGAACAAAATCTACGTTCCGATCGGAACAGACTCGTTTCGAAACTTCTTCCGAACGGATACCTCGATAGGGCTGAGTATATAGTTTTCCACGTTCTCATTTTCAGTTTCTACTCCTTTTACCTATCTCAGCTTCAGAGGCACGCATTGGATGCATTCAGATGATCGCTTGCTTAGCCATATTTAACCATATTCATCTCCGCAGTTCAACATATCGCTCCAGCAAGTATCAACAAATTTAATTCAGCGGTTGATTCGTAAAAGAAGATAAACGTACTTTCAAATATACAAAATACTAATGCAGATGTTCGCGTAGTATTTTTTGGAAAATACTTAAAAAAACAGACTGAATAAAAGCTTTCAAGTGTTAAATAATACATTAATAACAGTCAATCTATATGTGTTACTGCTATTTCGGGATGCGAAACGCATCTGATATTGATATAAATTCATCAGTATCAATGCATTAAAGATTTTCTTGCTTCTCATGATCTGTTGCTAATTAGCAAAGTACAGTAAGCACAGTACACAAAATGTGCATTTATAAAGTTTAACTAAAGTGATTGTGCATCATTTTTGCAATGAGTCGTTTCTGAGTTTACTATTAATAATTCACAATTTATGCTATTTCATTGGCATTAATTGAAAATTCAATCTCTTGAAAATTACGAACGTGAAGGATGGTCGAAAGTTTTTCTCGTAATTTATTGTTGTGGAAAATTTATTTCTGGGAAGATTCATGATTGCAGACAAATTTTTTGAGGAATATAAAAATTAGGGAAAAATAAAGTTGTCATAGTGATTCCCAATAGAGCCCTTATAGAAAACGAAACTTGTCCAATAAACTGAGGCAAATAAGTTACCGGAGGCATAGACAGATTCAGAAAGTTAAAAGCATAGATCACAGGGCAAAATATTATATTTTTAATGTCACTAGCTGGTTCAATCGTGTAGTGAATAACACATAAAAGTGCCTTTCAGGCGGTCAAATAATATGCAAATGAATATGCCATTGTAAAAACACAGTTGAATGTAATTTACGATTCATGGATTAATGTTAAGTATTAAAAATGACGAAGAATAAAAGTGATTTTATTAATTAAACAAAGTTGACCTACATAACTGAAGTCGGGAATAAATATTTTGTATTTTTGTCAAACTTCTTCAACTTTGTTGTTTGACAATTCGACAAAAAAATTCTTTGGGAATATTTTACAATCCTCAAAAATTGTATTCGTAAGTTTCCCTCGGAATTTATTAGGCGCTGCTTACCAAAATAATCTAACTGAGAAATGATTCCAAAAATATTTCTTCTCAAAATCTCCATCTCAGCTGAAAATTTTCTGAGCGTAAATCATATACATAAATGTAATAATATGGCAGATAAATTTGTTCTGAAGTAAGGCATTACAAAATTCGATCGAAATAGAATATAGAATTGGAATTACTAAATTGAAATATACAGTTCGACTGACTGACATCAGTCAAATTTTAAATAAAAGGAAAGTTGTCATACTGTAAATAGTACTGCATATTCCTTTAGTTAATTATTTTCAGCGATCATTGTGTTAATTGAAGGAGAACTTTTCAATGATTTGTTATCTGACATTTAAAGGGTCTTCTCTATGGGGTTTCCCTTAGCAATATCTGCATTACACACATGCATGTCTATGAATATTATGCTCATGTGAAATCTCATTGAATTATGATTGATCTCTAAGGATTTCAATAAACAGAGATTACTTGGGATGAAAAGATAGACCTCTGCTTTGTGCACAGAAACAACACCAGCTCCTTGTCCGATTCTTTGATTAATAATTAAATTATTAACATCATACAACATAAACAATACATAAATATTTTGTTTATTTAAAAGAAAGCATTAAAACGACTTAGATTAAAAAAAAAAACAAAAAACAGTCATCCTTTACACACGTTTCTAAACATCAACATATCAAAAACAAAAGAAAGTCAATTTTATTTGCCAAAAAGATGCCCATCTCTCGCCTTTAATAATTGCCATTTCATGTGCAAATTTGAAGTATTCTCATTACTATATCTGTTTAGTTTCTATTTATGTTAAAAATATAAACTGGAAAATAAACAACACTAATTAAACCAAAAAGGTATAAACAAACATAGAACATATTTATTATCAAATAATTGAATAGTGCCATGAATTTTAATAATTAAACAAAAAAAATTATAATACATAAATTTCAAACATATGTATATGTATGTAGACATGAATGTAACTAATAAGTAATATTTAAACAAACAAAACTAATACATACATGAAGCAATTAGAATGTTTATTTTTCTAGCAATTTAATGCAACATAAACATAATACAAACAAAAATGTATCTCATAAGTAATTTTATTAATTGAAAAAAATGTCAATATACATGAATATATACATATAAATATATATATTTCATGAATATATATACAATTTAACAAACGAATTATTATTTATATTAAAAAAAAAACAAGTGAATATTGAAATCATCCTCTTCCTATATTTTCTCAGTGTAAAACATTTGCAAACAAACATACTTACAACTTATATTATACATAATTATAATCTACATGAATGTATTAAAATTTTATTTTTATCATTACAGACAAAAAATATACAAAATAAAAACATTTTTTATTATAATATGAACATTTTCTCTGGGTTGTTATATTATATTACATTATAGATAAAATATTTCTCTTAGTGAACTAGGATAATAAATTATACACATTAAAATGTAAAAAAAAAATGTAGGTACGATAGATTGGTAGACTCAAAAAAATTAAAAAAAAAAACTATTACAAAGAAAGGTGAAACATGCAATTAAAAAAAATAATTAAAAAAGAAATAGATAAGATCTGACCAATATTATTCTAAAGCGAATAAAATATCCAAACAAAAAGCATTGTGTAAAATTAAATTTTAAAACACACATTATTGTATGTATGTTTTTTTTTTTGTATTCATTAAACAAAACACATACATATATAAATGGATGGTGAGTAAACATTATTAACTATTCTAAAAAAGCAATATTAAACATCTTTTATGATTTAACAATTCAAACTGTATAAATTATATTCATGAATTTCAAAACAAACAAAATAATATTTTTTAAATGCATATTATACATTATATAAAAAAATATATTAATGATAAAATAAATATATACACAGAAATATATACTATTCAATACCTATATAAATAGATATATTTTCTGTATATATTTATTAAAGAACGAAAAGAAAACAGAAATAAATCTTGAATACGAAATGTTTCATCTAACAGCTCTATTATTCTTTTTGCGTTTACATAAATAAACTATGTACTATGTTTAATGTACTTTAACCAGGTCATATACTAATAGGAAATAGTGTGGCAATCTTTTATCGTCATCATTTAAAAACAAGTTTAAGACCACAGTTAAAAACACGAAACAAGTTTTTTTCTAAATGTAATTTACAAAAGGTTTTGTGTATAAAAATTTGTGAACTAAAATACTTATGTATGTATTTTTACAAAAAAAATAAATAAATATATATAAATATCTATATCTATATATATATAGATAATTAGGAACTATTCATTATTTGGGCAGTAGTTACTTAAGTGTTATCAGTGATGTTTACCGTTTTTGTGATTAAAAAAGTGTTTTTAATGTAAAAAAAATTAACAAAAAAAAATATAAAAAAAAATTAATGTAGCAACAAAAAAAATTATATATATCTTTGGAAAGTATTCTTCCCCCTGCTTTATTGTAATTCAAAAAAAAAAACAATTTTATTAAATTTAACATTTACAATTAAATTGGTACTGCACAGAATACGAATTTGTATTAAATTGTAAAACTAAATACTGTGAAACGGTTCAGAAATTTACTTTTGTTATCAATTATTTATTTATGTATATGGTTATCTATATTTGCAGACTTTCTTAATATACAAAAAGTAAAGACTGTCTTTCTAGTTTGGGTTAAAAGTAGTTTTATCTATCTGCATAAGATGATTCTTTGTAATTTCTTGAGCATAGGTATGGTTCAATCGGAAATGTCGATAGTTGATTTCTTTTATTAAATCTGACCAAAACGACAACAAATCTATAGCAAATGAAATAATCAAAAGCGCCCAAAGAAATGTCAAAGAAAATATCCATTTACTGTGGGTACTTTCAATGACCATAAGGGATATCAATGTTTTTGAGTTTTTGGTCACAGACCAGAAGCTTTCTCAAAGTCCCCTATGTCAATATTTGTTTTTATTCATGATCGAAATCAAAATGTATCAGTTAAGAATAATAATTCAAAGCACAGTAATTTTCTTTAATTTTAAAATGATTTGACTATAAACTCGCTATCATTAATTAAATGAAAATTCCTTATCTACATTATATAGATTCTGAATTAAATATTAATTCAATTAATTTAAATTAAAATGAAAATTCTTTAACCATTCTGAAAGACATGAATTTTTAAACATATTAATTCTCTCATTGATGAATATGTACGTATATGTTCTGAAATGTCTTATAACGTCTGAATTTTAAAAGAATAATCATTTTTAATAAATAAATATCAATATCAATTGAAAGGGAAACACTGCAATTATGAAGCATAACTAAAACTATTTATTTAAGAATGAATCGTAAATATAAAATAATATTAGGTTGCCGGAACATATTTTGTAGTTATTATAAAACCTGAGACCATTCTATTTTTTTTTCAAGAAACTACGAAATTTTATCCTTTGAAATATAAACAACAAACAAAATATTTAAGTTCAATATAATGTTATGTTGGTGCAATGTACAAATAAATCTGAACTGTTTTTTTTTTATTGTTTATGATTACCAATTTAGCACAGAAGTAATAAAAAATAAATCATAAACTTAGGTTATTTATTAGTCTTTTGACTATTTACAAAAACAAAAAAAAAAAACAAAAACAAAAAACAACTATAATACCTTTCCCAGTTTAGATACATATTTGCAAATATTTCTATCTCATAAGACAAAACAAATTAATTAAAACCAAAATAAATCTTTTGAGAAGAATAGTTACTTTGTATTTTAAAGTATGACACAAACATACTTCCAATAATCTTACAAAATATAGTGCTTTTCTAGCCTAATTGGCAGGCATGTCCTACCCATAGCACTAAAGCGGTTTAGTTTTTTTAACCAGAAGAATTAAATCGCCAGTCTCCACCCACTTAACGAAAACTAAAAATATATACCTACATTATTATTATTATTAAAAATATATTACGTATTTCACAAAAAAAAATCTACTAATTATAAAAAATGCTGCCTCATATGAACAAATAAAAATATGTCTAGACGAAGTTTGTCATTTGGAATATTTTATTATTTTAAATTGAATAAAGAAAATAATAAAACTTATAAACAAAAAAAAATAAAAAAGACAAAACCAATTTTAAACACCAAATTTTTACAAAAAAAAAAAAAAAACAAAAAAGAAAACTAAAAAATACGCTATTTACAACTATAATTACACATCAATATTTTTTTTCGTATATACGTATATCTACATGATTCCTTTCAAATATATTATTATCTATGTATACATCATACTATTTTTATACAATTTAATTTTTAACTATTTTCAAAGTAAAATTATTTATTTTTTTGTTTGGATTTTTTTTATATACATATATGTATGTATGTTTTTCAATTGGTCCCGCCTGTGATAATTATTCATTTCCTTCTTGATTTTTTTAGTGAAATGGTTCTTTCAGTTTGTCAGGCTACTATTTTTTTTTTAAATTTGTATAAACAATTGAGGCTCAAAATATAAGATTTGTCATTTTTTTATTTAAATATGTTAATCAAATACATATTTATTAAATATGTGTACGTACCTTTATGTGAGTTTGTGAAGAAAAAATAAATAAGACCTATTAGTAAAGTAAAAAAGAAATAAAGAGAAACAATCAATAAATGAATGAATATATGCAAAGATTGCTATTAAATGAATTAATTAATCAATTGATTTGGAATTCCTCATATTTTTGGTTTTAATATTTATTTTCATACCATTAACTGGAGTTTCAATAAAAACAATGAAAAAGCCAAAATATAAAAAGCTAAATTATATAATAATGTAATTGCAGATTGAACATCATTAGGTATACCTAATTAATACAAAAAAGTCGATATAATATTTGTTTTGGCGGCAAAAAAAAAAAATCAAAAAACCTCCACATTAAGTTTTAAATAAATCAAAAACATAAAAAAAAAACAAACAAACGCTTGGTTAAGTCTGCCTCTGCACCTATTAATCTTCATTATTGCTCAGTAGCTTGTGATCAGAGCGTTTCATTTATTCTATTATTAATAAAATTAAAATATTATTTTATATATACACACATACATATACTATACATATATTTACATTTAGACATACTACATATACATTAATATTCTGGTATTTGTTTACTTGTGTTTTGCATATTTTTGTATGGTTTTAGTTTTTAACGCCCTCGAAGAGTTATTTTTTGTTTAACATATTGTATCGTTGTGAGTCATTTCGAGAAAAACAAAACAAAAATAAAATATTTTACTTCAACTATACATATATAAATCAATAAAATGATAATAATTTTAACTAGGTATTTAAATAAATATTTTGTTTTAATGCTCATTATAAACAGCACACTTTTTTTTAGTGATATACAATATAATGATTTTTTTTGCGTCATTTTTATTTCAAAAAACAAAACAAAAAAAAACTTTTGAAGTTATACACATTATACATTATATACAAACATATAAAAGTTAATATACATTAATATTTTGTATTTTAGAAGTACACAAATTATATTGATAATTTATTTGATTGAAATATATATTTTTGTAACAAAAAAAAAAGTATTTTGTTTTATTTATTAATTGGTTAGTTTTTGTTGTTTTTACAGATTTTGATATATTATTTTTAGTTGTTAATTTTTATTTCTTAACAACAGTTACATGTTATCATAACTGAATTAGATACATATGTTTATTCACAGCAAAGGAGAATCTTCAGAACGAGTTTTGTTTGTTTGATAAATTTTAGTTGGTTTCTATCGTGGTTTTATTTTTGATTCAAGTTCGACTTTTATCGGAAGAAATCCAACGACGCATTGCGATGGATATAAATTTCAGACAGAGATGTTCTAATTAACCGATACATCGAAAATGCGACATATATTCGATAATTTTTTATAAAATAAACACCATAAGTATTTTAAACCATGACAAATCCGTGAGAGAGTGTAATTTATTGTTTATAAAAAGTAATTTTTTCAATTATAATGCGCTAGCGTTTTATTTGTCGGCGTATTTCGGAGAAAATTTTGTTTGTATGTGTCAGAAATAAGACCATGAGAAGTGCTTCATTGCACACAAATGACATGCGTTGAATTTCGTCGGACAGAATTTCCGATCAGCTGATCGGAAAAATACCTTAAGCAAAATGTCTTCGATTCGTAGGAAATCGGGGAGAATTCCGCTCCGACGGTTACCTCGATAGGGCCGACTAACTACTAATCGAAAGAGAATAATTCAATGAAGTGAGTTCAATGTAAACACCGTCCTAAAGTTATAGAATAACATTTCAGGCGAACGTTATACAAGGACCAAGTTAATAAACGCATATCTTGCGCAAATTATATTGAGCAAACAGTTATAAAATGCAAATATGAAAATTTCTCAAAATCAAGCCGATGGTCTTTTTATTCAAATGCAGAGGAATTAGAGCAAATGTTAATATTAAGGGTATTCATGTAAATGCGGAAAATCTGGATAAACGAGATAATTTTATCTCCGCAGAAACGAACTATCGAAATTTGTATGCGAAAAAAGTTTTTGCAAAACTGATAAAATAATCTCACAAAGATGTGGAAAGAGAAGAAATAATGCTGGGGTGGAATCGCGTAAGGTGATAGTTGATTATCAATTTGTTGATTGTCGTTTTGACAATCGCTCTCTCTATAACTCTTGATTGATATGATAGAGACAGCTATAGTCAAAAACGACAATCAACGAATTGATAGTCAACTATCACCTTACGCGATTCCACCCCTGATCAACTAAGAAATTCTCTGAATTTTAAAAAATGTTTTGAAATTATTTATTTTGAAAGCTAGGTAGGTAGGTAGAGATGGTAGTCGCCAGCCAGCTGGGCCCGCGACTCAATTAGCGCTGGGGTGCGCCGTTTTGATACCATTAAAATCGTGTCAACCTAATAAGGATTAAGTACGGAAGAAAATGGCTTTTATATACTTTAGCGGAGCATTACTAAAGCCATTTTGTCGCATTCAGAAAGATAATCAGATCTTTGATTTTCTTCTCCGAAAGTTCGCTGGGGTCATCGAGGAAGGCTTTCCCAAAGGAAGCCATCCTGAAAGCTACTTGCTTTATTTTTTTTAAGTAAGAAAACAAAATCACTTTCTAAGTTAAAATATTAAATTTTGTGCTTTTTTGATAACAACAAATTTGTAGGAATTGACTCGTCTACCAAACACCTGACTATTTTTTGCACAGTCAACGGCCTCGCCTTTAATGAAAGCATCGCTTCCCATCAATCAGCGAAATCAAGCATCATTGTGCGCGGTTGGTACTTGGATGGGAGACCATTCAAATACCAACCGTGTGCTGTTGACATGTGTATCTTCTGTTGTTCTTTCTTTCTGTGTGTCTCTCTCTGCCTGCTGTATTGTCTAAGCGGATGGCTTCGTAGATTTATCTACGGAGTAGTGTAATATGTAATGTATTTTGCACATTGACGCAAGTATTTCTTAGGGGGTATTTATGCAAGTATGTGGCGAAAAATGCAAAGCGGAAGATTATCTCGTTGCATGAATACCCTTATTATGATCTCTCTCACAAATCTGTGGTTTGGGAATTTAGTGTCGTAAATGGTAATGCCATGTTTTAAATAAAAAAAAATATGACTCGTACACAATTCTTATTTTATCATGCGGAAGTACGAGTATCGTTAGGCATGTAATAATATGAAAGCTGCACAAGTCGCATTTTTTTGGCTCAACGTCAAAAGGTTTTTTAAACCGTCTTTGAAGTTTTCGAACAACACCGTAGAATTTATATAAAAAAAAAACAATGGGGGAGAGTACGATAACTTGGCCGCCAAGATTTGATAACGGGTTTTTGTAGGGGGGTCAAAAATAAGCACTTTTTACTATGGGAGGGGGGGGTCTATCTCCCCCCGTTTAGGAGGTAGGGGCACTTTTAGAAAAAATGGTTTAAATTGAAAAAAAAAATATTAAAAAACAACGGCAACACCTACAATAAAGTGCTATGCTTCGTTTGAAAGCCAGAAGATTGTTCTATAATCCTGCATTTAAATTTTATTACTCATATCAATAGTTTTTGAGAAATTCGCATTTAAAGTCCAAATTTTGATAAAAAAAACGTGAAAAAAAATGTTTAGACCGGTTGTTTTCAAAATTGTGAAATGAAATTGTAAATTAGCTGATATGTGTTTCATGTACCTATCAGTTCTTAATCGAACACAAAAAACCGCATGGTTCTATGTCTTTTTGTTTTTGAGAAAACCTCCGTTTAGGAGGTAGGGGCACTTTTAGAAAAAAATGGTTTAAATTAAAAAAAAAAATATTAAAAAACAACGGCAACATTTACAATAAAGTGCTGTACTGCGTTTGAAAGCCAGAAGATTGTTCTATAATCCTGCATTTAAATTAAATTACTCATGTCAATGGTTTTTGAGAAATTCGCATTTAAATTCCAAATTTTGATAAAATAACGTGAAAAAAAAAGTTTAGACCGATTGTTTTCAAAATTTTGAAATGAAATTGTAAATTAACTTATATGTGATCCATGTATCTATCAGTTCTTAATCGAACACAAAAAACCGGATGGTTCTATGTCTTCTAGTTTTTGAGAAAATCGAAAATTACCAAAACTACTTTTTTTGATTTTTGGTGGTGACGGTGATTCCATTTTAAGGATTAATGTTAATAAACATAATGAATCTTTGTTAGTTCAGTACCGCAATTCATTTAGCGTTACCCAGAATGCACCATGAGGAGGTAGAATTGCATCTGGGTCAGTTATTTTATCAGTTAGTCAGGAGTTAGTCAGTCATAGTTAGTTAAAAATGATAAAAATGTATTAAAAAGGTGTGTAAGTCTCGTCAATAAAGCCATCGTCCGTACTATAACAGTCGAGTTCGTTGAGTTACTCTTTTATCGTGGGAAGCCGAGGATATTTTGGCGGTAAAACACTTTCTAAATTTTCGCTCTGAAGGGTGGGAGGATCGATGTCTTTTAACTGTAAACCCTCACATATATCACCATCGGTATAACAAGGGTAAACTTTTTTTACATCTGATAAAAACTCTATTATTTGCGAAGCCCAGTCGTCCTTATATTTCCTTTCTAGGCAATATTTTCGATAGAAAAATAGTGCCATGTATTGGTGAACATGGTCAGAAGTTTGTTTTGGTTTTCAAGATCGTTTATTGTATTTTATATGTATTTAGTGGACATTGGATAAATAGAATAAATTTGAATTTTTTTAAATACAGATTCTGTGAATGCAAAAGAAACTTTGCATGCACCCAACCTCGCACCTACCCCAAATCCTATAGTGTGCCCAAGCAGGGGGGTTGCAGGGGGGCAGCATGCCCCCCCATACATACTTTACTGTTTATATATTGTAATGTTGGAAGCTAGCACTGATTTATTTATGTAAGGAAGCAAAAAATATCAAACATTTTGTAGAAAAGTAGTTTTAGTTATTTTCGATTTTCTCAAAAACCAGAAGACATAGAAACATGCGGTTTTTCTTGTTCGATTAAGAACTGATAGGTACATGAAACACATGTAAGCTAATTTACAATTTCATTTCACAATTTTGAAAACAATTGGTCTAAACTTTTTTTTTCACGTTATTTTATCAAAATTTGGACTTTAAATGCGAATTTCTCAAAAACCATTGACATGAGTAATTTAATTTAAATGCAGGATTATAGAACAATCTTCTGGCTTTCAAACGCAGTATAGCACTTTATTGTAAGTGTTGCCGTTGTTTTTTAATATTTTTTTTTTTCAATTTAAACCATTTTTTCTAAAAGTGCCCCTACCTCCTAAACGGAGGTTTTCTCAAAAACCAGAAGACATAGAATCATGCGGTTTTTTGTGTTCAATTAAGAACTGATAGATACATGAAACACATATAAGTTAATTTACAATTTCATTTCACAATTTTGAAAACAACCGGTCTAAACATTTTTTTTCACGTTTTTTTTATCAAAATTTGGACTTTAAATGCGAATTTCTCAAAAACGATTGATATGAGTAATTTAATTTAAATGCAGGATTATAGAACAATCTTCTGGCTTTCAAACGCAGTATAGCACTTTATTGTAGGTGTTGCCGTTGTTTTTTAATTTTTTTTTTTTCAATTTAAACCATTTTTTCTAAAAGTGCCCCTACCTCCTAAAAGGGGGGAGATAGACCCCCCCCTCCCATAGTAAAAAGTGCTTATTTTTGAACCCTCTAAAAAAATCCGTCATCAAATCTTGGCGGCCAAGTTATCGTACTCGTGCCAAACAATGTCACTGACTAAGCACCAGATATTTGTCTCCAAATCTGATGTCACGTCGATTTTTCTTACTGCAAAACTGCAGATGATATAAACATTTCAAAATCTCAGCAAAATCATTAATTTGGCATGCATTTTCAGTAAACGTAATCTTTTGCTAGCATAAAATAGAAGAAAGGGAGAGTTTTCTATTTGGTTTTTGAGAGTTTTGAATTTCATTTCCTTCTATCGACTAGCTAAAAGAGTAATTGTTATACGTATTGTATTATCAACCATATTTTTATTGTCGTTTTGCTGAAACGATACGATTCCCGAAAGGATAATTAGTGTTGAAATTAAACTTAAATTTAGCCTTCTATCTTTTAATAAAACGACTGCCATGATAAGTGTGTTTTTTTTTTTAATCTAGAAGTCCTATTTATCCAAAATTTTTATTAGGTGCGCCATCTTTAAGTGGAGGTTATAGAGAATAAATTTCCCGTGGGACTGATTAGTTCCACTTAAAATTGACAACGTGAATGATGTTCGAAAGTTTTCCTTTATCGTCAACGGCAATAAAGTTTCCGGGGAATTCGGCTGTAATCAGATGCGATATTTTTTTCGGAGGAACTTTATTCCGATTAAGTTTCACGATAGTGGAAATTTTGTTTAAGCCCAATATTCCAATAGTTATTTTGAAAAAAAAATGTCTACGGGTCAGCCTTAAACCCACCGTAAATTATCGGAGCAATCCATACATTTCCGTAAGTTTGTTTTTCCAAAAACGATGATCATTTAAAAAAAAAGTACGTTTACGCCATAGTGTACAGTGGTTAACCCATATTAAGGCAAAATATAATTGTGACAAATGTTAGGTTTGCATTTGTTTACGGCTCATTCAGCAAATTTAACGATATGGCACATTTATTTGTTTTAAAGGTTGTATGTTTCCTGAGCAAAAACTCGGCATCAAAGTACCTTACTTTATGATATTTTGTTTTATTTACACAACGCAGATGACACTAATACAAATGCATCGGAAACACGACATCTTACGACACTTTACGTAAAATTATGCTAATGTGGTTTTCCAATCACAATTTTGAAAAAAATCATTCGACTCAGTAAAGAAGTAAAAGCTTAGTGAATTTACCCAATCTGCTTAAAGAAATAATGTCATTCATTTCTTGAATATATTTTTCAAAATTGGAATAAATTAAACAATTCTAGAACTTATTATTAATGTTTGACGGAAGTAATTGTGCATCTTTTGTGCAAGTATGCGTTTGAGAATGTACGTACTTTATAATATCGAAGTAGATCAAGAATTTATGAAATTTTATTTTAAATACATAAATTTGTTATTTCTTAGTCAGATGTGTTTTCTTTTTCGATTTGAGTTGAAAGGGAGTAAAACAGTTAAAAATCTAACTGAAAATGACCAATTGATCCTCGACCAATCGGAAAGAATTGCTGTTTTTCACACAAGAACAAATTAAAAGCGATCTGTGACAGTTTCTGGAATAGATCTAGTTTTTATTCATGTTTTTCAACTCTAAGGTACATATACCTTAAGCGAACCAACAGATTCCGAGAAGATATTCATATATAGTACAGTTCTTACAGTAAAATTAATCAAGGAAATGTCGTAACCTCAGTAAGTTTAATAATTTTTAAGCTATAACGGTTCAAACTTCATTTATGTCCCATGGAATCACGGTCGTTTCATCGAATTGATCTGGAAACGATCATCTTTTTTTGACGCACATATTGCTGTCATCAAATAATATGTAATTGTCCAGCTTGCACAAAATCTGTTCGAACAAAGTCCATCAATTTTCTTGCAAACGCATTTGACTTTTACGAACACGCTCTCTGGCTGACTTATCAATATTTTCGTCGTGAACTCGTTTTTTTTTAACTGCGACGTTATCAAATGATGTTATCGAACATAATGACATGCAAACTGCATTATCGCAAATAAAATGCTAGCATACAAATTTCTTCATTTTCGGTTTCGAACTCAAATGACGTTTTCTAAAAAGGCCGATGATTTTTTGTTTAATGTTGGATTAAGTGTGAAGTGATCAATCGCTTGTTTTATTTTGCTTAGCAAGTTACTCCAAACTGTTTTTCTTTTATTAAATTATAATTGAATATTAACATTCTGAGTTCAAATTTCGAACCAAATTTTTGTATATAAGACTTAAATTAGTTATTTCGTTTTAATTCATAAATAAACTGATCAAAAATAACCAAGTTGCAAGTTGAATATTTTAAAAGTTTAGCAAGTAAATCTATTACAATACCTCAATTTTCACATTTTCTGCTAATACAATTATAGTTTCATGCTTAGTCATCTTTTTCAAAACCATTTTTTTTGTTAAAGTTTATTCAAATTGTATTCCATCTTTGTATACCAGTAGGAAATGTATACACTTTTATTGGTTGACACCTTCCTCTGCAAACTCTAGTTGTGGCAATTTTTTGCAGTTTTTTTGTTTTTAATTAAAAGAAAAAAATTATTGAAAATAAAAACAAAATAGGTGCTTTCATTGTTTTAAATACAAAAAAAAGAATTATTCCATCCACTTAAAAAATAAAATCCTAATATTTTACGAAAACCTTTAGTGAACAATAATAATATAAAAACTTATTAATAAACAAACATAATTAAATAAAATAATACCTAAGAGAATGTAGTAGATGTGAAAAAAAAAAATAAACAAAAATTAATTATAAGAATTTTTTTTAATGTAGAATACAATTTAAAAACAAAAGGCATTCATTTTTAAATTTTAAAATTGTAACAATTTCTTCTTGTATGATAGAACCTAAGAAAGTATGTGTTATAAATAAAAACAAAATTAATTGAAATAACTTATCTTATGTGCTATTGCACAAAATTTATTTTAAAGATTTATTACAAAAACAAAATACAATTAACATACATATAACCAAAACTAATTATGTATATTACTAAAATTAATCATTATACAAGTGCACATTTATTTGCAAATGTATTCGTATTTAAATTTATTGACAAAAAACATTAAAGTTACAAAACTATAGGTTTTTGTACGAAAGTTAATATAGAAATTGTAAAAAGGTGAAAATACTGTAGAAAAAACAAGTAGGTATATAAAAACCAGAATATAAGCTCACTGTTTTATGTCTTCCTAGAATTCATTCTTAATGTTTCATTGGAACATAACCATACTATAATGCAACTACCCAAACGCATTCAAAGTTTCCATTTTCCTCCCAATAAAAAATTTTTTAAGTTAAATAAATAAAAAAAAATAATATACTTGAAATTCATATTTCCTTATATATGTACGTGGGCAGTAACTAACTAAAGAAGAAACCCAAAACTTCCTATTGATAAAATAATAGTCGCTTACATACAAAAACAAAAAAAAAATAAATAAAGCATACAAATGAAAATCATCTTTGCATTTTAAATATGTATCACACTGTTAATCTTGTATTACAAAAAAGTAATGTTCTTTTAATAAGTTCTTACGATTATCCAAAAATCTATGTGTATTTCTTAATACATAAAACCTATAGAAAAAAAAACCAAAGAAATTTAAACAAACCGCTATAAACTTAAATGAAACAATGTTTAAAATGAAATGAAAAAAAAAAATATATAAAGAAAAAAAATAGAAAATCTCATTTACAACATAATTTTAAAGTGCGTGACTTATTTTATTAGTTAATTTTGAACCTTTTACAAAATCCCTATTTACATACAAAAAAGAAAATATATATATACATATACATATATTTATCGTGTAAGTCCATTTTACTAAATTAAATTTTGACAAGACAAAATTAAAAATAAACCAAAAATTGCATATATATATATATACTTATATATATATATAAAACATTTATATTATAAACAAATAAATGTGTGTATATATACAAATTTATGTGTTATACAAAATCTGTTCAACTTTGGATGATTATTTAGAATTATTAATTAAATTAAATCACAAGCTAAGGGGAGACAATACAAATGCAAAAAAAAAAATAAAACAAAACAAAAATTACACCACAAAAACACAAAAGAGAAAAAAAAAATTAAAAATCATTTTCTGTATATTTAATTACTAATATATATATATATAAAAACAAAGTTCTAAAAGTTTCAACTGCATTATCACAACTTAACTCATAGAAGTTCAACTAAACGCAACATTTTGCAGTTCTTGGTAAGTTTGGAAAAATGAATCTAAATCCAATTTTTTTTGTTCTTAACTTCGAAATATTAAATCTTTTTCTTTTAGATGTTTTAAATAAAAAAAGAATCAGTTAAAAGCAGAACGAAGACAAAATGATTTTCAGAACGAATAATAATACTCGTAATGGAACAAGATAATTATACAAAATAAGGTAATTATTTCTTAAAATTTGTTCATTGTTCTTTTCTGCAAACTTCGGGGAACATGCAATAGATTTTAGAATGGCTGTCGTAGAGAAAGTTCATACAACAGCTTATATTATTTTCAGTTCAATCAGATTGTAAGTGATTTGCATATAAGAAAGTATATATCTATTGCATGCACCCTACGGTTTTTATCTTAAATCTTAACAGTACTTTTACAATCACAAATTATCAGACAATTTATTTGGGGCTAGGAATGTGACATTTTCACGAGGCTAGAAGAAATAAGCTTATACTTTTAATTAAATAATTTTAAATACGTGCTTATTTTATAATTTTTGAATTAAAGTAATTACTGAAAAATTTGTTTTAAACATCATAAATATAAAAATTAAATTTTAGTTGAACTCTTTCAAATAACTACGATGATATTTTAGTCATAGTGATATTGGCGCAAAATTTTAAACTGCCTATTATTAAGGTATTAGTATGATACTACTTAACAATTTACTAACTTTATAGTAGTTTACTAACTCATTCTTAATTTTAAACATTTTCTAACTAGTATCGTACTAAAAGAAATTTCTTAATATATTGCTTCTGAACACACCTAAAACAATGACATTTCGTGTAAAAAAGTAAATACACGAACCTTTTTTTTATGTTTGAAAATGTCAAAGAGTAGGCATTCGATAATTTTAACTTTAATAAAAGGATAGAGAAAGTATGATACTATATTCGATTAAAATTCGAAAATTCGTTGTTTTAACCTAGTATCATACTAAAACAGCTTTAGCATCGTACTAATTCAATTAAAATTTTGCGCCATTGTTATTATATTATATTATTATTATAAAACGTCTATGGTTGAACATCGAGAATAGGTGCGTTTTATTATTCACAAATCTATCTGGATCCGGATCTGGATCTTCTCTTGAAAATAAAACGATACGGATCTTAGTGACAGCAGTATTAGGTGCGTTTTATTATTCACAATTCCATCTGGTTCCGGATCTGGATTAAGTTTTAACATGTATTACAAAAAATATTTGGGATCCTGTTTTCTATCGGGATCTATTTCAAAGATCCAAAAATAAGTTATTACACTGGCGAGTAGATGGCTTTTTATGGTAAGGTAGTGTAAGCTATAGTGTAAAGAAAAAAGACAAGAAATAATTGAAAATTTACAAACCCAAGGATAAAAAGAGACGGACTTATAACACTGCTGTCACTAAGATCCGTATCGTTTTATTATCAAGCGATGATCCAGATCCGGATCCAGATAGATTTGTGAATAATAAAACGCACCTAATATAAACATTTTTTTTTCTGTGTATGGAAAAGAGAAGATAGTGTTCTCGAAAATTTAAGCAACTTAGTCCAATGAAGAGCATTTGCAACATATCAATCTTTATTAGTGTGCAAACTCGATGACTGAAATCAACACCCCACATGAGATAAGTGTGTATTCCGGTTTAGCTTTCATAGGAGTTCTGTTAGAATTTATCCATCAGTCTATATTTCAATAGTCCGCCCACATTATGTACACTTCAAAATACTCGTATTTAACAAGTGCATTTATGGTTACGACACGCCCTTATGAAATTGCGGTTTAATTCGAACTCGGCTTGTTTAATTGTTTTGATATTTTCCGAGTTCACGAAGTATGAACATTACTAAATGGTTTTTTAAATGTGGATGGTGAATTTTTGATGTAGATCAATGTAAATTACGACTGTATGGTGGACGGCCTTAGATAAATCGATAAATCGCGATAAACTAAGTACAACGTTCAGCGAGTATGTGCATCAGCAGAGCTCTCCGCTCGACACCTTCCGCTCTACTAGACATACTTTTCAACCTTACACCCCTAGATATTTACAGCAAACAAATGGCCGCGAGCACAGCCATACGTCTCAAAGCCATCTCTCAATGGACCAATAACTCTATTGGCCACACCACCATTCTGAATTTATTCGGAACTCTCCCAAGTAACTCCGACTTCATCCCTTTTTGGTTTTCGATAAAAACTTTGAAGTCACCATTCCCTCAAGGTCAGCTTGCCTTAATACTACCACTTGTATGGCGACCAAACAAATCTGGCCTAGACCGGATCTGAAACGGTCAAAATGTCTCTTGTCCCTCAGTAGATCTCAGATCAGCTCCGTAATAGCTGTCATAACTGGACACTGCCTCATAGGTAGACACGCCGCACGACTCGGTGTACTATCAAACGATTTTTGCAGGAGTTGCTTGGACGAGGAGGAAGTGGAGACAATCCCACACCTTCTTTGTACATGCCCCGCTCTCTCTTACAGACGCAAACTTCATCTAGGAGAATATTTCTATAATGAACCAAGCGATCTCATAAACACAGACATTAAAAGTCTCCTTCGCTTCATCAGAAGCTCCAAATGGTTTTAACTAGTAGGAAACCTTTTTGTTCCCTATTAGATCGTGGTATCACAATGAACCTCTAATGGTCTAAGTGTGTCAGACGCTTTAATGACAACCACTTTAACCTAACCTAATGTAAATTACCTGTGGGACTCATCTACATATGTATGTTTTCATTTCGACATGAGCTATGAGCAACACATGCGTTGGTTCTGTTCGAATCACATGTCGATATCCATATCAGCTTATACTACGTTTTCACCAAGAGATAATCCTGGATTTAGGTGGACTCACCATAAATATTCTTTAAATCTCGAAGATTTACCCTACAAATTTATTTCGTAGATCTAGTAGATTTGAAATAAATCTTGTTAAATCTTCATTGGATCAATTGTTCTATAGTTCGAACTGACAACTATCCGTTTTGTCTTACTATAGCAAAAAGGAAAAAAAATTGTTTACACACCTTTTTATAAATTTCACACGGTATCATGTCAAAATAACATTTAGATACTACAACGGCTTTAAACTTCGTATGAACCAGTTTTAGGTTAATCCGCCTCTATTCTTCGTGTATTTTTTTTCCAGGATTAGATTCGTTGTAAAGTTGAATGTCGAAGTAACTTTACTCCGTGGCTAAAACCAGTTATTAAGGCTGAATATGTTTATATTTTAACTATATAGGTATATTAACTTTATTACTGGAAAAAAAACACCTACACCCAAATAACAAACTTAAATCAGATTTGCAGTCCGCTGTTTTTGAAGTTTCTTATAGGATAACTTTGGAATCCCACATTTTCAAGATATCTTAAGATTTCTTTTTCATTTCATCATTCAAATAAAATTTGACTTTGATTTTATATCTGCGCTAAAGACAAGTACGCAAAGCCAAACAAATCATACTCGTTTTCATCGGTCGAAAGCATCTTCACTTATTTCGTTTTTATTTGGAAGCCTTTTGAACTCTTCTGAAAGTGTTCACTTGGGAAAAAAATGACAGTTCACAAAAAACTTCAGAATCATCAGAATCAAAAAAAGTGTTCAGTTGGGTTTCCGGTTCGGAGAGAGATTCCGGTTTGCTAAATAAAAATGACATTATTTACATCGCGTCAAATAGACAACAACTGACAAAATGTCAAATCACTGTCACTCCTGTGTGAATTCAGTGCATCATGTCCACCCCGTGCTTGTCACAACCGAACACCACACCTGGGTCATATGCCAGTTCTGTGTAAATTGGGCCTTCGATGTCCTTGTCCAGTAGTTGGTTAAAGGAGAGGGTTCTTTATTTTTTTAATTTAAGTTCTTCTCAAAAATTCAATTTTAATTTTTTTTTGGAATTATTTCTCGACTGAAAAAGTAAAGTATCTTAAGTCGACTTAAGATATTTCGCGTTTTTTTGTTGATCCTTAGTGCCATTCTAAAAGGCTACAGTTCTGTGTTATCGGCTTCCTTCTATCTCACTCCTGTGCTTTTTTATAGACAAAAACAACTTCATCTTATGTTCAAAAGACACATCTCTACACGCGGTAAAATATCTTAAGTCCACATAAGATTGTGTGTTCTGCTTAATTTTAAAACCTAAAATAGACTTAAGATTATATTGGCTTAAGACTTTTTTATTATTGTGAAATCGTAAATTATATTAAGTTGACTTAAGATATTTTCGCGCGTGCAAACAGGAACAAAAGTCATCCTTAAGTCGATATAAGATAAAATCCTTAAAAAAAATCCAAAAAAGTGTGAAAACGCAAATCATCTTATGTAAACATAAGATGAATTTTTAAATTTAAAACTGAAATTTTTCGCTCCCTAAGTAGTCATAGGATATTTTACCGTTTGCAAACCTAAAACAATTTCCGTAATAACAAGGACATAAGATATTTTTAAGCGTATTTTGTTTCTAGATTGCCTTTTGTGCGACTGTTTTTCTTATTTTTTCATTTAGTGTTTCAGACAGTTTTGTTTCATACACGATTGAAAAATTATTACAAATGAAACACATACATACGTATACAAAAAAAAGAGTTGAAATGCGTGAATTGCACGAATTTGGAATTAAAAATACATTTTATAAAAATAAAACATGGATTTAATGAGATAAAAATGTTCACATGTATGAAATTGCCGTCTGATTTCCAGAAAACTAAGAATTTATTCACACAAAGCTCAAAAATAGTTTTATTATTAAAAGAATTTTTATGCTAGAAATTTCTTCAAAGCTTTTCAAGAATACAATTTGGGATACCAATTTTAAGTAATTACGTAGTAGTATTGGCGAATAGTTCTAAAAAGTCTGGCGCAAAATGTTAAACAACCTATTATTTCTAATTTCTTTGTATGATACTACTTAACAATTTGCTAACTTTAAAGTAGTTTAATAACTCATTCATAGTTTAAAACATTTTCCAACTAGTATCGTACTAAAGGAATTCTTAATAAATTGCTTCTGAACACACCGAAAACATTGACAGTTCGTGCAAATCACTAAGTAAACAAACCTTTTGTGGAGTTTCACGATATTCTTACGATGATTTTAACTTTAATAAAAGGGTAGATATAGATATAGTATGATGCTACATATATTCGAATAAAATTTGCTACATCGTTGATATAACTTAGTTCAGCTTTAACGTCAGTCGTACTAATTCAATTAAAATTTTGTGCCATTGATTTTAAGAAATATGTAATTTAAAAAAATAATCGTTTCACTTGTTTTGAAGATATTGATTTTTCAAAAAACATTTTTTCGAAAAATCCAAAAAATATTTTTGCGAATGTTCTTATATAAAATATTATTGCTTCGGGGGCTCCTGCTAAAAACAAATGGTTTAAATCGTTAGAACCGTTAGTGAAAAAGTCGAAAACAAAAAGAAAAAGGTTGTGTATACTGACGTACGCGCGATAGAAGTAAAGCTTCCTTACATGTCGTTTTCTTTGACTGATAGCGTGTCGTTTTGACACGTCACTGACAGCTGCATAGACATTTTTTTACCCCCAACGCCGGAAAAGAAGTTTTACTTAAAAAAAACGGTTCTATGACAGGTACCGTTAATAACATGTTATTCAAAAATTTTATTTCGAGATAAATAAGATCTTGCACTACGGGTTCGATATCGTTAGTTTCGGAGGTAAAAACAATTTTCAATTTCTCCTACCTCCCCTTGGGTCCCTTAGGTAAATTTTTTTCTAATAGTTTTTTGTTATTATTAATTTGCCTTTTAAAAATATGTTTTCATGTAACATTTTTTACAATGATCAATGATTTTTTTTAAATAATTTAATAATTTATTTTATATTTTATTTTAATATGTTTTAAATAAATTATTTGAATAAAACTAAACTGTTTCTATTCTGTGAACCAAATGTGATTGTATAGACTTTTTTAAAGAAATTCAAGTGTTTATTAGTTATTTTTTTTTTATTATTAAAGCTCTATAGAACAAATGTGACTTTTTCATATACGACTTAAATAAAAACCACCAAATATCATCTTAAATCTCTTTTTTTCCACTTTTGCGCACGCAACTCATCTTAAATGGACATAAGAATTGAAAACGTCCTTCGAAAACGCAAAGCAAAATATCTTATCTCAACTTAAGATTTTGGAAATTAATATAAAATTCAATTTATAGAAAAGCCAAACTATCTTAAGTCATACTTTTCCTCATAACGACCAAAATATTAAAAATATCTTTTTGAAAATAATTTCAAAAAAAAGATCATAAAATTTTACATATAAATGCTTTGTTGAATAAATTCTATATTTAAAAGATTTTTTGGGATACAGCTTTTGCTCTCCTAAAAAATCATCAAAATTGACTTAAGATACTTTACCTTTTCAGTCGAGATTTACTCAGTTTCTGCTCTTGTACAAACACAAATGATCTCAATTATTTAAACAAAATATATGATAACATAATAAATATAAGATCTTAATTAAGTATTTTTAATATTGATCGATTTATTTTCTTAAATTTTCAGATTAATCACCATTTAACCCAGCTTTTGGCACTGATTGCAAATAGATTAATTCGTTCTTATACTTACATACATATGTGTATGTATCTTGCTTCCACATTTTCATAAGGAAGATTCTTATGATAAAAACATCAAAATACAACAACTATACAAAAGTTACATTTTATCAACACATTATGAGTGTAAAAAGAGTTTTGTTTAAACTTATAACATTCAGGTAAAAAAAATTTTAAACGTTCAGTTTTTTTTTATCATAGAACTTGATTAAAATTTTTGAATGCAATATTTATTTTAGTCCATGAACCAAATATACTACAGTTATAAACAAAACAAAAATATACTTCAAAACAGTGTACTCAATGAAATACTTCACTTTGAAATTCGTAGTTTGTGTACACAACACATGTGTAATATGTATATATACAAAAATATATATAATAAAAAACCTATAATGTTAAAACAGTGTACATATAAATGACAAAAAGTATTTTGGAGATGAACTTACAATTTTATCAAAGAAAACCAGTTTGAAATTCTTATTCATATTATGAAAGAGAAGAAAATGTATGCAACTCTTCTTGAACATTAACAAATTAAAATGCAAAATATTTAACATTTATCGTAAATGCATGTATTGTATACATTGGAGATTGTATCTTTATAATTCATAAGCTAAAAAAACTTATAACTTAATTATTACGAATTTCATAAGTAAATTTTTAGTGTTTAGATTAAACAAAAACAAAAAACCAACAACTAATTGAAAGCAATGGTCCTCTACCTAAATATATTGAATTAAATCTAATAGTTTATAGTGAATAAACAACAACAAAAACAAAAACAAACTTCTATATATGTATTTAATATTACTTAAATGAATTATTATACAACTATGACCTAGACTTCAATTAACTTTTTTTTAGTAACTGTATTAACTAACTTTATAAATATATACAAAGCATATATACATCTGTATATGTTTTTTGACATATATATACATATTATGTTTAATATAACAATGTACTATCATATTATTTTTTTAAAAATAACAAACAAAACAAAATAATTAATACAATACAAATCCCTGTTTCAACGAAAGCGCAATGAAAACTACAAACAACATATATACCTACTAATTAAATTATATACTGTATACATATATATATATAGCCATTAAATAAGTTTTGAAATGTTCAAGAAAAATAAAACAAAAATTAATTCTCAAAGTTGAAGAAACAAAAAAATTAATAAATTACTAACTAGATTAAAACAGAATTACACTTTTCAAAATTGGTAAACAAAAATGTTTAGTAAACTTCGAAGGAAGCAAACTTAATTAACACATATTTATCTATACATAATTAAAAATTATATTATACACACTTAAATAAAAAACAACAAACGATAAAGCTTTGAATTTTAAAACAGAGGTCACTTATTTTTTATATAAAGGTTTTTAAATTTTAAATATTTTTGTTTAAATTAAAGTTTAGGTTTGTATTTTGTTTTATTATAAACAAGACGACAATTTTTACTTGCATTAAATATTTATAAAGAAAATATAAATAACAAACTCATTAATTCTTAAACAAAAAAATAAAACTTTGGATAAACACAGCTATTTCAATTAATACAAAAACGAAAAACAAAGATGGTGGAGGCAGGTAAAAATAAAAGTGAAATGGTTACAGAGGATGTGTTGATGACAAAAGCAATAATATATACAAATTTGTTTGTTTTTATTATTTAAACAAATATTAGTTGTTATATTATATGATTTTTTATAATATGAAATTTACTTAAAATTGTTGTAAACATTTGTAAAAAAAAAGTTAAAAAAAAATTAATGATGAGATAAAATACAATCATTGTACATGAAGTTATTTTTTAATTAAATGGTTGTGAAATATTTTCTTATTTTAATTTTATCATATATCTACATATATATAATGTAAAACTCGGTTAAAACTTTATAAAATCCTTGTCATTTACATTTACATATATACAAAAAAAAAGAATTTTTTTTTTGTTTAATTTGAATTTGTGTAACGTGTGAAACATGTTAAACAGTGTTAAAGATATGTAGGTGTTTTTTATTTGCATGTGTGTGATTTAATGAAAATAATATTAAATAATGTTGCATTGTTTTTATGTACATATGCCTACGTTTGTAGGTTTTTTGAGCTTTCAGTTAGATTGTAACTTTTGTCGTTAAACTTAAGAAATGAAAATAATGAATAGAAAGGATTCTTAAAGAAAATAACAATTCCCACTCAAATATTTAGAGTGATTCCTATTTAATTTTTGAATGCGGTTAAGAGAATTCAACAAATCGTGTTGGTACTAATTTTTTTTTTGGAAAAAAAATATTTTTTTAGCATTTTGTGGAAATGAATCTAGAGAAAGAAAAAATTGAAGTTTCTAATTTAACTTTTTTTTTACAATATTAATCCTGTCTGCCCTATTTGCTTTAAATTCTTTTGTAGAAAGGTACTAATAGTCTTATTTGAAATTTAATTTGCATGTCAGGGCCGGGAAATAAAAATTTTGTAAATTTACTTCTTTTTTGTATATTTGATTGGTTTAATTCATACCAAAATGGGAGTTATGAATGATATGTATTTATTTTAGTATTGTTGAAGAATCTAGTTCCTCTTTAATCGCAGAAAATTGTAGGTCCTGGTTCTCTTCGAGCTGTTGTACCACCAAATTTATTTTTAATGGTACTTCTACACCATTTTCAAGTCTTAAACCATGTTTTCTAAAATATTCTTTAGGTACTTCAAATACTTTTTAACTTTTTATATTTAAAAATCAGGGTGAAAGTGTCCAAGGTTCAATGTGTCATAAAAAGGAACCAACTGATAGTCTAAGTGTGTCGGTTATCTTGCCGATAGCCACTTTAAACTAGACTAACCTAGTACGGTTTCTGAGAGCCACATCAAGACAGTTCTGCTTCTGAAAAGAGGAGAAAAAGCTTCTGGACTTCAAAAATGTGTTTGATATATTATTTATTTAAAATGTGTTAGACCTGTCAAAAAAGCAAAGTGAGAAGATTTTGTCAAAGAGTGAAAAACTTTCACGAAAGCTATTAAACACTTCGAACCACTTTTGTGTACAAAACAAATTAATGTTCATACTATTTGCGTTTAAAATTAATTAATTAATTCGTACTTTATTTTCACATAAAGCACTCTGCACAATTTCAACCTAAAAGCTGACACACTGAAAGTTTCAAGTTTTTTAACCACAAACAATAGTTTGTGAAAATTTGTGAAAACTTTTAAGACATTTCAAGGTACCAAACAGACTTTATTTCAAAATCAACGTTCATTGGGAAGCGACAATAACATCTAGCTGAACAACCCTAAAACCTGAGTTGCCGTTCACACGTATTTTGCGAGAAACAGATTAACACAGCAACTTCAACAGCAACGAAAACTTCAACATCAAAAGTCTTGTGAAATAGATTACAACGTGAAGAGCGTTTTTGACAGCATTTATTCAAAATATTTTCAAATGCGAAATGATGATAAAAATTAACGTGAATTGCGTCAACATATACGACTTGCGCAATTTGTCGTACTAAAATTAATTTGTTTTAGAAATTCTTCCATTGTCAAAACCAAAATAAATAGACGAAACAAAAAGATGGTTGTTACATTTCCATTTGAGTGTTGATACGAATTTAGGGTTTAGGTCTAACGTTGATGTCGATGTCGAAGTTGCTGTGTTATTGTAATCAAAGCCGTTTAAAACCAGTGGCTCTAAAAAGAGTGACGTGGTTGTCAAAGTTGCTGTTGAAGTTGCTGTGTCAATCTGTTTTTCGCATTTCACATTGGATTTCTAAAATCATAGGCGTTCTTTTTAAGCTCAAAGCAGGGAACTGAGGTGTCAAAAAAGATCTGTGTTTCTATTTTAGCTCAGACACATCAGAGGATCAGAGCTCTCAGGTCATGTTTCTTTTTTCAATCAGAGCTAGCTCGGAGCGCGATCTATGGGCTCAGAATAAAATGACCGAGCAAATGGAGTAAAAAGCTGAGCACGGCTAACTTCATTATTTTTTCGTGTGATATGACAGAGACAGGCTGCGAAAAAAAAACAAACAAACGAATAAAAATGCAGATTGACGCCTTTGACAGTTCAGTGCTTCAGTTCCAGTGTGTTTCATAAATAAATCGGACAACTCTGATCACAAACTCTGTTCAGAGCGTAGTCGAAATTTCTGCTTAGGATCTGAATAGGATTGAGATTGAAAACGATTCTGGGCTTGAATTAAAAAATTGAATTGTTTTAAGTTGTGAAACCTTAAGCAAACTTAAAACATGTTAATTCCTGACTGATTGCGAATTATTATAAAAGAAACAAAATGTATCTATTTGGAAGCACTCATTTTATAATAAAATTGACAATCATGTTGAAGATTTAACAGCAAACTAATACTACGTTTTCACCAAGAGTAAATCCGCTAGAGATTTAAAATAAATCTTGAAGTGTTTTTACCAAAGAAACTGAGATTTATTTGACGTTTTCACTCTGTCTTGTCATTCAATTGTCAATTTGGACAAGAGAAAAAAAAATTGCAATTGGATAGTAAACAGGAAAAAAACAGATATTTCTATTTTGTGTTCATTCTCAATGAAGAAAGGTGCGTTCATAGGTGCGTTCTACAAAAATAAGGTTTGTTTGTTTTGCAAATCTTCTGATTGTGAGAAGATTTCAAGGAGATTTATTTTAAATCTTCATTTGAGGTGATTTATATTTGTATGGTAAATCTACGAGATTTAAAGGATTTGCCTTTGGTGAAAACGTAGTATAAGGTTTTGTTGCAATTGGCCAATCCAACGTGGAAAATCACAATTTGAAACTTTTATAATTCTCTAAGTATTATAAAGTTTTCACTTACTCACTGGATCAACTAAGCAAATATCGTTCAATAACACGTGAGAGGCGCAATAAATACCCTAAAATTGGTTAAAAAAAAAAAAAAAAAAAAAAAAAACAAATAAAATGCTCGGTAAAATTAAGCTGGCAAAACTGTACCTAAATGTATGACAGTCCGAAGCATCTTTCGAAATGATCGAAATATAGAATATGGAATTTCAATTAGAGTGAAACTTAAAATCGATGTAAACTAGATTTCCATTGAAATGATGAGCATGGGCTAAAGTAGTCTAGATTACAATTAATCGCAATTATTATTTTGACACAGTGTAGATTTTGTAGATTTTCCAATTTGAACTGAGATATTTTCAAAATTTCATTTCCTAGCACTTGACCTATTAATACCAAAATGTGTGAACTCATATTCGAAATTTTTTTTAGGATACAAATTATAATTATAATTAAATAGATGTACTTTACTGAGCTCGAATTTAAATTTAAAAAAAAAGTATTTTTGATGAAAGAGTGGATAAATCATCGAAAGCCTGGGTTAATCATTTAGAAACGAGTTCATAAGCTTTGAAACTATAGGCACCGAAAGTAACAACACGTTTTGTAATGAATGACTTAGCACACATTAAAGCTTTTTAAAAAATATTTTTGAAAAACGTAACACATCTTTATAAATATATATATACATAAATATGCATATGTAGGTACCTATGATTTTTGTAGGTATTAAAAAAAATAAAAACAAACAAAAAAATATAAAAAAATATATATATTTAATATTTGCATTTATTGAATATTGAATATTTATGTATATTCATGCGTGTGCCCTCCTATATATTTTGCTCATATATTTGTATACCTTTAATATATATATACATATATATAAAAATAAAACATTTCTAAACGTTGCCTATATATATTTAATCGTAGAACAAAAAACAAAATTGTAAATTATTTTTTGTTTGTATTGATTTTTGATAAATGAATTGAAAAGGGAATGAAATTAACCAAACATAAATAATATATATATATATACAATCAGGTATAATTAAATCAAAATTTTCATATTGTTTTTATTAAAAAAAAAATTAAACAAAATTTTAACAATATCGTGTTTATGTTTCATGCATCATTTCGTAAGTTATAAACTTAAAAAAATTATTATATATGTGTATATCGCTTCTGACAATAAGCTTTGCCACTAATTTTTTTATTCGGAGATTTTAAATTGTAACAATTAATATTTATGTATATTTTAAATTTAAATTTAACAGTAATTATATGCGAAATAATTAAATATTATTTTGTTTCAAAGATTTTAGGCTGTATACAAAATGAACCAATAATATAAAATAAAATAACAACACAAGCAACTATCTTACCGCCACATATAGCGAATATTTGTTTATATACATATATATATATTTTTTAATTGAATGAACAAAAATTACTTAAAGTATTAGATACTTTTTCCGATGCTGCAACCAAACTTGTTTCATTTTAAATAAATACAAAAAAAAAAAACGAAAAAAAACAAATATTATATATATATACAAATTATATGAAGCATTTTTTGGTGAGCGACAATTTGAACTGCGTTGAATATAAACAAATAAGAAAATAAAAAAAATGTTTATTATGTCTTTAGTTTACAAATAACATGATTAACGCGTTTTTAACATATCAATACTAATATAGTAGTATTCTGAGTATTTTTAGCCCCTGATCAAAACTAAAAAAATATATATAAAAAATCCAAAAAAAAATTAGGTATTTTATTCTATATTTTTAAGAAAATTTTAATGCTTGACGTTTTCGAGGCATTAACAAAGATTTAACTGAACAAAAAAACCAACTGATAAATAAAAGGATATGTATTGATTATATATAATATACAATAAAAAATTGCATATATATATACCTACATTAAGAAAGACATATGTATATTTACATGTACATGTATATTTAAGTATTGATCAATATTATATACATATAAAACTATACAAAAGACGTTCTTGAGCTGTTACATATAAATGTAGTTGTTTATTATATTGTATGTAAAAAAAATACACAACACTTAAAAATTAACAACATCCAAACTATATTAAAAAAAAACACTTGCTAGAATTAATAAATTTAATAACAAGTAAAATTTATAATAATTGTCTTAATGAATAAAATTAAAAAAAAAAAAAAACGAAATAAAAATTTTACTGTGTCTTAGTCCATGTTGTAACGAATTTAATAAGCAAAAATTAAAAAAAAATATTTATTTAAGTAAAACTTTATTAACCAACCAACCATTTTTTTAATGCTTTTTTATTTCCAAATTGACAACAAAAAAAGAAACAAATATTTTACAAAAGAAACAACATCCTATGGTTTCCAGTCAAATAAATGAATTTACAGAGAAAACAAATAAATACGTTAAGCAATTAAAAATAATTTATTTAAATTTTATTTATAAACTTCTATAGAATTAATACCAGAATACCATAAAACAAGAGTAAACAAAAAGCTGTTCAAGAATTTGAATGCATGTATCTTAATTTAATTTTTCATTTGACTTTTATTATTATTTTTATTTTTAGCTTAGAATTAATGTTGGTATAAAAAAAGATGTAAAAGTAATGTATATTGTTCCATATGATGATAATAAAGAGGCATTAATCAAATAAATACAGTTTTGTGTGTACTTTTCTTATTTTAAATAACCTACATTGGCAGTATTTTATGAAATATCGGACAAAATGTTTTACGTTGATGTTTTTACATCTTAACCTGGAAAAAGAGCAATTTTATCAACTGGAAAGGAGAAATCACAATCAATTTGAAGTCAATTGTAAGTGCCTTAAATGTGATCTGATTTCTGTAAAAAAATCATATCTTTATATTACACTTTTAAAATCACTACGAAGGGGGGCGACTCACAAATCAATATTAGAACCGTGATCGTAGTTAAAAAAAAATTTACCAGTTTAAGATAACAAGGGATATATATGTACATATGTATGTATATGCACAAACATTACAGCCCATGGAGAAGAAGTATGTATTTATGTATATATAAGCTCCCAAGAACATAAAGCACAGAATGTGAATTAAGAAATCCACGCACTTCCACGTCTAAGATCCTTTTTTTGTCTCCTTATTCTGCTCCTATGGACACTTGAAATTTCTATTAATAATGAAAAAAATTAATAGTTGTTCTGCAAACATTGTAATACTCGTGGTTAAGGGAATGCCCTTAGTTTACCCTTGAATCCATCTTTAGACGTACGGTTAAATTCGGATATTCTTTCCTAAGCCGCACTACACGAATGTAGAATGCTTTATCCGACTTTATGCAGATGTTTATTTATTTATTTATGTATCTATAAGCAGTTCTACAGCTAACAGATACATTTATGTACATAATTATATTTGGCTCTCCAAGAATAAATTAAAATGTAAATATTATAATTTTCACGTGTAATACATATAAAATCAATATTTAAAGATGCCTTATTAAAAGAGAGAATAGATCTTGATAAGGATGCATTACTTCAATATTTGGTTTTATGCGTTCTTTGAAGTAAAAAAAATGTTAGCTCTTAGTTTTCTAGCGGGAACGTGAATTGGAACCTGTGCAAGAAGTAATGGACACTTTATGTGATAGCACAGCAATTCTCTAAACTCTAACAAACATAAACCCATGCATTTTTCTTCGAGATTCTAGCGATTTTATGCCAAGAAATTGGCATCTAGTCTTCTATTGAGGACATTTGCGCATTTGCTCTTGAAATTGAGTTTGGTGAATTTTCTTTGAACTTTTTCTAAGCGGTCAGAGTGGACATTAAACGCGGGGCTCCAAATAACATCTGCGTATTGGCTTAATAAATCCTACCAACGAGTTGGCCTTAGGGATTAAGTAATCAAAATGTGGTTTAAAAGAAACGGCAGAATCAAGTATAGGTAATGCCTAAATCATTAATTGTGAGACCCGATTTAAAAGCGATTTACTTTCGCGAAAAAGAAATTGAATTGCACTTTTTGATAACATATCTAAAGAACATTGAATTCTGAGTTCCTATAGATTTTCTTTTCGAGTTTATAAATGACCAAAACAATTTACTGCTACTTTTTATGTTACCCTCGATATTCAAGATATATGTTCTGCATAGAAATTAACTGAAAATGACAAAAACTCAACGAAGTTTACTAAAGTATAAGTAATTAGTTTGATTTTTATATTTCTTGTAATTAACATAAATTTTACGTTTAAGCTTTTTAAGATTACGTAGCTGTTTATTACTCCACGGTGGTTCAGAAGATCTTTTTTTTATGCACAAGAGGGATACACTTATCGAAACTCATTACTAAAATTTCAATGAATCAATTACATACATTTGCAAATCTAGAAATAAAAATTCATTACATAAGTCAATATTTAAGAGATAGTTATTTAGTTCTTCCTTCCCATTATAATTAATATTCAGACATTCAAAGCCAGCGGTGATTCACCCTTATTCCGGTAGTCGTTTTAATAAAAGGCCTTTAAAACGAGAAGGCTCCAGAGACCACATTTTGCTGTTTAAATAATACGAAAAGGGCAGCGTTGTCTATGTTCTTCACTTTTCTAAGCATAATAACCATAGTCGTTTTAATAAAATTCAAATTTTCGTTTCTAGAGCTTTATCGGTTTAATAAAACGACTATCGGAGTAAGGGTGAATGTGCATCGGTATCTCCTTTGAAATCCTCTTTAACTTTCTTAAAATGCTCGAACTGTACTCAAACATTTTAATAATAGTTGCAATCCCTTATGTACGCGAAAAATTATAAAACAAAAAATCTAGTATCTCTGATTAACGGTATTTTAGAAATTAATTTTGGTATCAAGAAATCAGAATACACAAATACACTTTTCATCTCCTAACTTTATTAAAAATAATAACTGTAATTTTTTCGAACTTTCGACTTCTATTTGTCGCTGCTCGTGTTTTGTATGTACATAGCATAAAATAAACATAAATAAAAAGCATTTGTTTTTAATTTTTTTTCGTCATATATATTTATCGAAAAATAAAAAAAAAACACTTCTTTGTATTAAAAAATAATCTTTTAAATGCAACAAGATTTTATCGTATCATTCCATCCCAACTAACTAAGCTTTGTAAACACATTCTCCACCTATCCACGTAGATAGAACACGTAATTGATCATCTAACATCACAAAATCAGCATCAGACTCAAAGTTAAGTGTGCCTTTGGATTTTTCAATTCCAAGGCATTTAGCTGGATGCAGTGTTGCTGCTTCTAAGGCATAAACAGTAGAGCATTCTGAGAAAACATATGTTATACAAGGATTTAATTTATTGAAAATTATTTGTATACCTGTAGATTTTTTAAAAATTCGTATACATTCGTCCAGTGGTGCTATGCTTCCACAAAGAGTATTTGTACCGGCGACAAATGCTTTTCCATTGCTTACTTGCAAATCCAACTGGCCAATATGGTGCAGTCCCTCTTCCAAGCCCAAAGCAGAAATAGCATCAGTCACAAGAATCAAACCCTCCGGATGGGTTCTGTGTGCAATACGCAAGGCAGCCGGATGTGTATGAACTCCATCTGCTATGATTCCAAAATACATTTTACGATTTGATGGTATATTTTTTGAAGCCAGTAAGCCTACTAGACCAGGATCTCTATGATGAAACTAAAACATACAAAAAATTGAATAATAAGTGCAAATGTCAAAAATATATACATGATTGATTTATTATTACTGGCAACATAGCATTGAAAAGATGTGTTATCAGGGTGGCTCCATTTTGTGCAGCTTTTTCTCCTTCCGACAGACTAGCCATAGAATGACCGAGAGCTACAGTAATTCCCATTGATGTGAGCTTCTGAGTTACTTCTCCTGTTGTATCATTTTCGGGAGCCAAAGTTACTATTTTCACGTTGTCTAAAGTGCCATAAGTAGAAAGAAGGGTTTCGAAATTCTGTACGAAAAAATACATAATACCAAAATGTGTAAGTTAAAAACAAACATTTATTTTTTTACATATATTACACTAGAAAAACTAATTGTAAAATCAATTTGAGCTATTGTAGCTCGTGCAGCCTACAATTAAACTAATGTTCAAGTACCTATATAAACTTTTTCTATAACGTCTTTTTTAGTAGAACCAATTGTAACCTTTCGTCCATTTCATAAACAATAGTTTGATAATTATTCTTAATGCGAACTGAACCAATGCGGTGAAGAGAATCCTAACCCTTTAAGGTTTTCCAAATATAACAAAAGATACCTTTTTAAAAAACGTTAACGTTAAGAGGGATGATAAATCAAAGAAAACCAAAAGGAATCTACAAATTTCTAGGTATACATTTAAAATTCAAAGCTACAAATCCTATTATGATATAGACGGGTTAGATGCAATTTTTTGAAATAAGATCTTTTTAATTTAAAGTACTTGATTCACATTTTGCCAAATTTCATGGACATTTTGAAACTTGAAGTATTAAAGTTTATATTTAGTTTTTTTCTAATACCAACGTTTTTGATAAATTATTCATACTTTTAATTAATTTGATATAATTGAAAATGGTTTTAGTTGCAAGACCACAAAACAAAATAACTAAATTAAAATATGTATATTCATTTATGTAAATAGGTTAACAAATATTTCATCATATTTCATCATTATTGCCTGACTGAAAAACTTATTGATTTAGATTATAAACAATAAATTTGTTTTAACGTACCCACCTTTTCTAATTTTTTTAAGCAAACTTCGGGATGTGCACCTTTCTTCTGAGGATTTATGAATGGCCCTTCAAGATGCACACCTAAGACGCCAGCGCCCTTCGAAATATGTGTTGGTATGTGGGGCAAAACTTTACGATATATCTCATCCGGAGAACTAACTAAAGTAGGACAAAATGAAGTTACTCCATTTGTTATCAGTCCTCTAGCCACCTTGGCGACCCCTTGCTCCACAGTGTCGATATCATATGAGAAATCAACACCATACCCACCTAGGAGTTAAAATTTGTCAGATTGGCATCTATCCAACAACGAACAAAATTTCAATGAAAACTAAGCAAGATTACCGTTTATTTGTAAATCTATGAATCCTGGTGCAATGATGGCATTACCGCAATCAATCAGCTTTTCTGGTATTTTTTTCTCATCGAAGAATACTGGTTCTGGATTAATTATCTTCCCATTTCGCACCATGAGATCATCTTTGATGATAGAATGGCCACGGAGGAGGCGGCAATTGGTGAATTGGGTTGATTCGAAGTTATCTTTTGTCATTTTACATAGAATCTATTGCACTCAATACACTTGTTAAACTATCAATTGAACTAACTACGAATTTTCTGTAAGTGCTCGGACGAGCTCTTTCTTATTAAATTACTATCATACATATATCACAGTCCGTATCAATTTATTTCTCTTTGGTTTGTGGTTTGTCTATGAATTTTGTTGATAAGAAAAAGTGACTTTCGCTATCAGTTCAGCAAACACAAAATTGGAGCAAAAGTGTCATAGTGACAGTTGGTAAATAAACACAGCTGGGGAGTTTTTGTTTTTTTGATGGCTCTCTCTCTCAACTGAAACTGTGTTCATAAACTTATTTAATACATGAGGCTCTGTTCATACTTGTGAGTTCGGGTTAAACCTACGTCTTTTACACATTCACAGCCTTATTTACTAACTCGTTTTAGCGACGAAGTAAAGTTACTTCGACTTTACAACGGCTCTAAACCTGAACACCTTATTTATAATGAAAATACACGAGAAATAGCGGTGGAATAAGCTAAAACTGGTTCATAGGAGGTTTAAGGCCGTTTTAGTATCTAAATGTCATTTTGAGATGACATCTTGTGAAATTTACAAAAAGGAGTGTAAGCAATTTTTTTTCGTTTTAGTAAGACAAAAAGGAAAGATATTTTGCAATAATAAATTATTTATATTTTCCAAACGCTATAACAGTGTTACGGTATTTGCAACGCAATGTGGTTGGTACATTCATTTATTGGATTTGAAGTTTATACAATCCAATTTTAAATGTATCCAATTTCTAATATACATACAATGATAATAAAATGAATAATAATGGAAATCAGCTGGGGTTTGCTTACGTTTATAATAACCAGAGTTTTAGATTTGTCACCAGTATATTTGCCATTAGGAAGGCGTAGCTAAAACGGCTAAGAAAATAATTTTAAATAAGGATTTGTTTGACGTGGCGTAAACCCGAAGTAAGTGCTTCGGCTCGGTTTAACTATTCCGAAGTTGAACCCAGTATTAGTAAAAAATAATAAATAAGGCTGTCAGATTACTGAAATAAAACAATAAAAGGCGTTTTTCTTTTTTAGTTCAGAACAGAGCCTGAGTTGTCAAAAAATAAATTGTGTTTCCTTTTTAGTTCAGAGCGTTCTGAGCTTGGTAAATGTGTTTCTTTTTTCGTTCTGAGCGTGTTCGGAGTGCGCTCTATAAGCTCAGAATAAAATAACTGAGCAGACAGAGTACAATGCTTAACACAGGCATTTGACAGATGGAAATTAAAAAAAAAAAATGTCGACAGCTAAGTGTTCAGGTGTGTTTCAAAAAATACTCAGAGCGCTCAGAGCACGCCTGGTTCAGAGGATGTTCGGAACATGCTCGACATGCTCGGACTCTGTTCGGAGCTCTATACTGAACTAAAAAGAAAAACGCCTAAAATCTCGTCGAATTGTTAATTATACTACGTTTTCACCAAAAGATAATCTGAGATTTAAGGTAAGAGATTTATGTGGTGTTTTCATCTCACTAAAAGATTAAAAAAAAGATTAACTTTGACAGCATCTATCAAAATGCTAATGGTGTTTCAATTTTTCTTATAAAGTGGAAATGAGAGAAAGAAAGTTTCATTTGTGCCAAACAATGAAAAATCATCGAGAGCACGATATGGATATTAGGTCAGTTCGAACTATAGAACAACTGATCCAATGAAGATTTAACAAGATTTATTTATAAATTACTATATTTACGAAATAAATTTCTTTGGTAAATCTTCGAGATTTGAAGAAGATTTTTAGTCGCACCATTTAAGAAAATTGTTGATATCCAACTGCATTAACAAGCAATCTTCAAGTGAAGAAGTTGCTGTAAATAATTTTACATCATCAGCATATGTACATCAAGCAGTTACAGTATTTAAAAATAAAAGGTAGATCATTGGTAAAGATTATAAAAAGAAGTGGGCCTAAATGTCTGGCTTGTGCAAGACCCGATACCGAAGACAACGAATCCTTAACAGCAAAATAAAGCCTTTGGGTGACCATTTGTGACAAAAAATGTGCCATAGCTTCAAAATGAAGAGCTAAGTGCTCTAATTGCAAATATCGAGGTCCAAGACGTTTTGAAGGCGGTCTTCTTCGTGCAAGAAGTACGCTATTCTTATCGCGTCTTGCAGGTAGAAGGCTGTCTGCAAAACGTCTTAGACCTCAATACTTTCAATCAGGGGACTTAACTCTACATTTTGGCAAAGTTGTTATCACAATTATTTAGACTTGGAAAGAACTGCATAAGAACTAAAGGCCTATCTAATTATGCTAGTTATTTTTTGTTATCAAACACACCCAAAAATTGCTGTGGGCTCTCAGTCTAAGCTGAAAGTTTTGAGATTTGTCTATAGTTAAATCACTTTGCACAATTAGGCTAATCGCGCACTGGCAACTGTGATCGAAATCAAATAGTTTAATCACCAGTTGAAAGAGAACCGCGTACTGGCAACTCTTTACTCACGCTCACACTCTTTTCGCTCTTGCGCTTATAGAAAACAGCTCAACTGTTGCGAAGGCAATCGTTTAGTTTGTGTCACAACACCAACTTTTTAGTTGCTCGAATCGAGTTGCTCTAAGTGCGCGGTGTCCCATATAAGACCATATGTTTCATTTTAGCAACCAAACAGTTGCGAAACTAAAAATTGAATGTGCGCGCCTGGTCTTAGGATACAAATAATAGCAACTTTCGAGTTTGACGTTTTAGTATATGAATGCGTGAGGGCTTCTGGTTTCGATTCTGATTTCAAATTCAGAAGCAAATTTTTTCTTCTTTTACAGAATCAGAATTGTCATTTTTTCTCAAGTGAACACTTTCAGAAGAGTCCAGAGTGCTTCCGGATGCCAAATAAAAACGGTATAAGTTTAAAGTTCAGTTAGAAGATAGTACTTTAGAATTATCATGAACCAGACAGTTGTCTATTTCCAAACATTTTTTATCGATTTTCTAACTTTTTAGCGTGGGAAGATATTTTGCGTGGCGAATTTTGCTTCGGGACTTGGGCATATACCCGTACAAGATCCAACTGACCTAGAGCTTAATGTTCATGACCATAGACAACGCCGTTTTTTCACTGACTGGGATTCGGAGGGTTTGGAAGGAGACCCGAAAATAATTTAGTGATACAGTTCGTTTTTGGATAAATGGCTGTGTTAACAAGCAAAATTGCGGTATATGGATCCGCAAGCGAGGTTTACCTCAAAAAGTAAACGTGCCGGTCCGTACTTTTTCCAAAAAGACGTTGGTGAGGCGGTCACCAATTTATTATGGCCCAAATTGAGCCATATGGACTTAGACATTAGACAGGACGGCGATAAGTGGCATACAGTGGACGTCACGATTGACAATCTGCAAGAACAATTTGAGGGTAAAACTCGCAGAGGTGACGTGAATTTGTCATCAAGGTCATGCGATTTGACCCCACTAGATTTTTCTTGTAGGGTATCCTGAAGTCGTAAGTCTATGCGTATAAGCCGGAGCCGGATCTATGGGGAAGTCATTGAAAATTAGACCACTGGGATTCGTGCCACTAAGAAGCCGAGTGGGTCATTTGAAGTATGTCATATTCTATACATATCTTATGTCCATACATGCACAACATCTACATATATCTCCTCATAAGAACGTTTACACAATTGTCCAAGAGTGTCAAGATTATTTTTAGAAAAATTGATAAATACGACTGGTAGGGAAGTTTTTGTATACTCTGGTCGGGGGTGTATCGATTTAGCACACAAACGCTGATCTGATTTATTTGGTTAAAAGAAATGGAAAAAACACAGTTTTCGAACTCTTGTGTTTTATTTTTTACGACTCAATAATAGTGAAACAGAAATGCCGTGTGCTTTTTTTTTTTGCTAAATTTAAAAATCTGGATTCAAACACTTACTAGTCAACGCGGACGATTTATTCTAAATTGTTGAAATTTTAGATGGATTAAGTATTTTAGTTCATTTCGCAATCGTGTGCAACAAAAACTTTACTCTGAACGCATATGGTACACATATGGTATAGTAACTTGTCAATTTATATCTAAGTACATACAACACAGTTAGAAAAAGAATCATAAAAAAGGCGAAAAAGTTGTTCATTCTTCTATATAGAACGAGCACTTTTACCGTCCCGATGCATCAAAACCAATAACACATCCGAATGGAGAGGGTGATAGTGAAATGAGAATGACCGGCCCCGTTTCCGGTTTACTCTAACGTTGTCAATGTCATTTTACTGGCATTAGATTAGGCACAAATGTATATGAATGTGTATTCTCTAGATGGAGCAGAATCGGGTGCTTTCATTTAAACACTATAGCCGTCGCGTTGGATTTTTTTCTACATCCGCATCCTTGGCCTATACTCGCCTGATCCGACACGTGACATCCATTAACGTACCTACACTACGTCCTTAAAATCGTTTTTTGCCACTCCCGATTTAAAGCCATATGCAAAGGGATATACATAGGTGGATGTCCACCCAAGTGCACTCGTTCAAAAATTTCACTTAATGTTTTTCTTCCCTTTTTTTGTTTCAAAATAGCAATAGTAGGTACTTTGGAATGCAAAATCTTTGAGTTTTGTATAGGGTGGACCCAGTTTAATGCGAGAAGGGTCTAATGTTGACAGGGGGTTGAATAATAATTGGCGCCCATTATTATTAAACTACGAAAACTCATTAACATAAGCAGAAATTATCTTAGATAATCTTCAACTTTACCTACATACCTATGTTTTTTCTATATCCACTTAAATATAAGAACATAACGTAGTACTGCTTCTATCTGGATCTATTTCAATCTTCAAAAAATAGTTGTTAGGTTATTACTCTGGATATGGCTTTTTGTTTTGCAAATAGGGGCACTAGCGTATATACAACAAAAAAAAACAAATTTAAGAAAAATAAAAGCAAAAAGTAACCGCCAAAGACCGCATCGGCTTCTTACGATGGCAATTTTGCTTAGTTACACATAGACATTCATCCGAAAAAGGGCCTCCTCAGTCCTCACTAAAGATGATTTTCGGCCAAAATCGTTCGGAAGCTCACTCAGCGAACAAATAACGGCAGTATCTATGCTCATGAACTTTGATCTCCTGGGTCAGTTGGATATTTTACGGGTGTACACCCAATTCCCAACGCAAGTTAGAGCCTATAAAAGGCCGATTTATTGGGCACGGCGAGAAATTTGGTTCTGCTGTAGACTTCACGAACCAAGGCAATGTTCTTGGCTGATGTTGTGTTCTTTTGGTGAACGATGATTGGCTGATTGATTGCCGAACCGATCGCCTTAAATTTGGCCACCAAACGTTCAATAGTCGACTGTGACAGGCCACCACGTCTACCATAAAGTGGGCAAACGCGAATAACGTTACCACTAGCGAACACTCATTTTGAAAATAAAGTCTCTTCATTTAGACGTGCTGTTTGTGTCATTGCAATTTCCCATCAGTAACTGAATAATAAAAAAATAGATTTAACAGATGTCACCAAAACATCATGCCCGTCACAGGCCGCCAAAATCTTCCCGTGCCATTCATTGGAAAACCCTTTACATCTCCGATTTGACGTCTTTTGATTTTATCGGTTCATTTTAGAGTTTTAGCGATTTTTAGAATTTAGGCTCTGTTTCTTTTGACTGGCTGTTTATTTCCCAAGTTTAGATTTCTATTTTTTTTTCCAAACAAGAATTCCCAACCTTCGACACCAACCCTAAGGCTTCGATCTGTGTAAACAGTGGATTCCCTGCAATTTGTTATTAATTAATTTTTTTTGCTTAATTGATAATATTTTATTGAAAACCAAAATCAATTATTGGGAATAGTTTTTCCTTTCTCATTATGAAAGCTCAATTATTTATCTTAAGACAACTGAACATTTGGTTCACAAAAAAAAAGAACATTAAAATGCTAAAACTGTTTTAGTATGATACTTGGTTTTGCAAATTTTAATTGAGTTAATCATCATACTTTCTTTAACATTTTATTAAAGTGGAAATCATCGAATAGCTATTTAATTTTTCTAGTATCGTGTTAACATCATACATATGACTCTTTGAAATTTACAAACGTCAAAAAGGTACGTTTAATTAGTTTTTTTGTTTTATGTGTGTTCAAAAACATTTTTTTTTAGAAAATTGCTAAAGTACAATAATGGTTAGAAAAAGTTAAAAATTAAGAATTATTTAGGCCCCAGTTAAAGCTTTCATTCAAATGCATCATTGGGACAAATCAGTGGAATGCTGACTTCATTTTCATTTTCATTTTCAAATTGGTTTCAGTAAAAGATCCTGTCAGTGGCTGATCACAACCAATTCTATGTATTTGAGGTTAGAGTTGATTATTGAAAGGAAAACTGACATTTGAGAATAGAAAGAGAATCGAACACATTCAGTGGAATGATTGTGTTCCATATTAAAGAAACGAAAATCAGCTGTTCATTGAAATTGATTTCTATCAGTGAAATAACAAAAGTGGATTTAAAAGAAAATTTAAATCAGAATTTTGTATTTTATAGAGTAAACAAATTCTACTACTTATTACCTTCGTTCTGTTACCAATTAAAGCCATTGCATTTTGTTTATTCGTCTTAAAAATGGGAATGAAAATTTTCAGTGATACATTTCAATGATAGCTATAACTGGTCCCTTAGTAAAATACTTTACGGTTAGCAAATTGTTAATAGCTAACTAAAATCTTAAGAATAAACTTTTTAAAATGTTTTGTCCCTTTAAACAAAAATTTATTGTAAGGACCTGATTCCAGATTAAAAGAATAATTTAGCGTTGAAAACGTTTTTAAAATGATAAGTATGTTGATAATGAATTACCAATTGGGGTCTGGGCTGGATTTACAGTCGCAGTAAAATTGCTCTTCATCTTAGCTGTTCAAACTCGACAGAAAACTTGTTAGGCAAAACAAATTGAACTCGAGATTTTGATTAAAGTTGAAATCACGATGATAGAGAGAACACGAATAGAGTGGATCTCGCAATTCTGTCTGTCTTGTCTGTCTGTTCCACTACAGCCTAAACGGATGGGCCGATTTTCGTCAAACATGGTAGATATCGTTTTTAAATTTTTTCCCCCTCAGGTTTTTTTTTTTTTTTTTTTAAGACCAAAAATAACGGTACTGCCATACGAATTTTTTTAAATATTTTTTTTTTCTCAAAAACTGTCGCACAGATTTAAAAAAAAAATTTTAAATTTCATTTAGTTAAAGCTAGGTAACGGTTAAAAAAAATTCCAAAGAATTGTTATTTTTGGTACCCCCCATGGAACCATTTTTTTGTTTTTGATTTTCTCAAAAACGGTACAGCCCAAAATTTAAATATTATTGTGTATTTAAATTTAAAAAAAAAACTCAATATTTCGTAGACCCCATGCTCGATTTTTTTTTCAAACTTGATAGATAAAAGTTTTTTAAATAATCTACAAAATTTGAGATAAAAAAACTTATTTTACCTAAAACTAACGGTACCCACCATACAAATGTTAAAAAATGGTGTTCGAAATCGATGTAATGGTATTTTTTTTCGAAAACGATTCCGAGAAATTTGATAAAAATTTTTTCTTTTGATTAATTTTTACAATCTATAATTTAATAAAACAAATTGAGATTAAGATATTACTGGCTGTACTTACCATAGAACCATTTTTTCGAATTTTGAATTTCTCATTACCGCTGAACCGGTTTTACTGAAATTTTTTATGGAGAAGCTCATAAAAAGCTTAAGAAACTTCCTAAAAAAATATTTTTTGAATTTTTGAAAAAAAAACCTATTTTTTTCTTGGAAAATTCGATATCTCAAAAACAGCTCAATATTTTTTTTGGAAATTTATTTTGTATTCGTATAATAATAAAATCTTTGAGTTGGCGTACCAAATTTTTTTCTTAAAAATGTTTGTATATAAAAACTTATTTTTTTTAAGAAACCACTACACCGACTTATAATTTTTGTTCTTGCATGCACTAATATTAACTTGAACCACATGGCATCCTGTATTTAGCTCCAACTACTAAAGGAGTTGTTTTAGTCATTAAATAAATGAAATTTATGTTTATGAACAGTTTTTGTGTAATAGCAATTTTTTGTCTAATAACAATTTTCTTGTTATACACCAAACATAGTTTTATGTGGGCACATCAACTGCAACCTTATTGATGCCAATGGATCAATGCCAATAGTTAACGATATGAGCGCTCTTAATCTAGTTCCGGTCAATACGTCTATGCCAACCCACTTTTCTAAAGATTCCAGTTCGCTTTTGGATGCATTCTTCATTAGCAACCTTGATAAAGTCCTTTTGTATAACCAACTTTCGGCTCCTGGTTTTTCTAGACATTATTTGATTTATTTAACTCTTGACTTTAAAAACCAAGTGACAACAAAAACTTTCCAATTCAGAGACTTCAGTAATATTAATTATGTGCAACTCACACGTGATTAACTAAGTTGCGATTGGTACAATATTTTTCTTAAGCCTTCTGTGGAAAATCAAGTATTTTTTTTTCCAACAAAGACTCAATCATCTTTTTGATAAACATGTTAAACTTAAAACTAAAATTCTTAAAACTAATTTACCTACTTGGATCAATGCGTATATTACTAAGCTTATGAAGGACAGAGACACCGCGTACCACGTTTTAAACTTGTACAACATCACGAGCAATATAAAGCACTCCGTAACAAAGAAACCTATGAAATAAAAAAAGCTAAAACTAGTTTTTATGCAAAAGTACTCAATCCATCGAATACAGGGAAGAATTTTTGGAAAAAACTGAAGGAAATAGGAATAGGTAAACAACAAACCAGGCCTTCTGTTGATGCTGACTGCGATTCGCTGAATTCAAATTTTGCATCTATTTCGGGTTCAAATAATTTTACGCCCACAGTTATCGACATCGACAGTACTGATTAGCAAGATGGAAGTTTGTTCTTTCAAAGTTTTACTGAAACTGATGTCGTCGAGGCACTGTTGTCGGTGAAATCTAATGCCACTGCGATGGATGGACTGAACCCTAAATTTGTGAAACTAGGTTTGCCTTTTATATTACCTTATATTACTCATATTTTTAATTCCGTATTGACCACATCCTGCTTCCCCTTGGAATGGAAAAAAGCTAAAATCATTCCCATCCCCAAGAAGCAAAACTGTAGCGTCTCAGATTATAGACCGATTTCAATTCTGCCATTTCTCTCAAAAGTTTTTGAAAAAGCGATCTTAAAGCAGATCCAAAAACACATCACTGACAATCAGCTTTTGAGTTTGCAACAATCAGGGTTTCGACCGAAACGTAGTTGTAAGTCCGCTCTATTGTACGTCATTGATGAAATAAGGAAAGGTTTGGACAGAAAAGAACTTACATTTTTAACACTCCTTGACTTCTCTAAGGCTTTTGACACTGTAAAACACCCGAAACTATGTGAAAAACTGATATTCAATTTCAAGTTTTCTAAACATTCGGGAAATTTGATTCAGTCCTACCTTATCGGGAGACAGCAGTCCGTAGTTATAGGGAATGTCAAATAAAAATTCCTATCAACATCTTCTGGAGTCCCGCAGGGATCCATACTCGGACCTATCCTTTTTTCACTATACATAAACGAACTCGTTGAAGTCGTACAAAACTGCTCTATTCATATGTACGCCGATGATGTACGGCTATTTAGACAAACAACAAATTCTTTAAAAGAACAAGCTATAAATAAAATGAACGTAGATCTTCAAAATATTCTTGATTGAGCGAATTTGAATCATCTTAGCTTGAATCCTTTTAAATCTAAAACTATTGTTGTCTATCGTAACTTGTTTGATTTAGCTTCTTTTCCAAGTTTAAAACTAGGGAACTTAGATATTGAGTATGTAAATACCGCTAAAAATCTCGGGCTCACTTTTAACCGTACTCTAACTTGGGATGACCATATAAACCAAACTATTGGCAAGAGTTCTTTGGGCTGCACAATCATTTTTACCAACCACTACGAAGCTTATAATTGCAAAACATTGGTATTGCCAATATTATTGTATTGTTGTGAGGTTTTTTGCAAAGTTAGTAGTAAAACCAGACGGAAACTGAATGTTACTTTTAACATTGTCACTCGATATGTATACAACCTGAAAAGACGGGATCATTTTTTGGATGCTCTTTTGACAATTACCTTAAATTTCATGCTATAAGTTATATTTTCGAGATAATGCAATCACATCAACCTGAATACTTATTCAACAAGCTTGTATTTCCAGTATTACAAAGATCTTGTGTGCTTATCCAACCAACATGTACTTGCCTGACCTCAGAATGTCAATTTTTCGTTCAAGCCTCGCGCTTTTGGAACTCTTTACCTATCGCTCTGAGGCGATGTTCGAACGCAAAAATTTTTAAAAAGAATCTTTTATTGTATTTGGCCAATGATCATATTTAAATGAATGAATTTATAGCTTAATATGTTCTTTCTTTCTTTTTCTTTTCTCTTTCTTTTCTCTTTGTCATAATATATACCCATTATGTACAAACGATCCCAAATTATAATATTACATTAATTTATAAGAAAACTTATCTTAAAATGTAATAAGAACTTTGAAATAATAAAACTTAAACTTAAACTAGCATTAATTTTTGAAATTATTAGTCTTTTACATAAGAGCAAGTTCGTGCGACCCAGTCGTACATTTTATTTTTTTTGGTGTCGCCATTTTGAACAATGTTTACACGCACACAATTTAAGCCAGACTGTCACTTCCATTCAATTTGAATTTAAGCTTTGGATCCAGCTTGACCTGCATCAAAATCTCAATTCCAATTTGATTCGATCCTCCAATCTACTCATATAATCGGGGTAACTGTATCATTATTGGCAGATTTCATGAAGGTCTTTTAAACATTTAACATTCTGCTAAACTTTTAAATGGGATATTTTGGTGCCAGATGAGAGAAGGTGAACAATTTATTTTACCACCGTAGAGAAATCATATGCCTTTAGTAGCGGTTTTGGCGGTCTCAAGAATGTGTTCATATCAACGAAAATCGTCTTCGACACATAGGTACCGATTAGCTTTTCGGCCTTTTTGATGCAAGTGCCATTTTAATGGCATAAGAAGGACATTTTACTTCGATGACAATGAACAGTATTGAGTTTTCGAAGCATTAAACTCCACACGGTGTTTTAACATTTAACAATGCTTTAAAGATCGGAGTTTAATGAGATGAATTCCAATTTCGAACGAGATGAACATAAATTTGAGAACTAATATAAGAAGCCGAGGGTAGAATCGTCTGCAAAACAATGAATTTGATTAAAAGTTTTAGACAAGAGATCATTTATAAGAATGAGGAAGAGAATCGTAGACAAAGCGGAGCCCTGGGGCACACCAGCATTTATTTTTTGAACATCAGACTTGAAAACGTATAATAGAACAAGTATTGAACGATCGAGAAGCTAGCTTCGCATCCAAAGAATAAGGGTTAAATGGTGTTAAATTCTATCAATCGCCTTAGAAATATCAAGCGCAATAATCTTACTTTCTTCAAAACAAATTAGATCAATTAGAGTAAGTTTTCCCATCAAATTTATCGGCAAGATACTCTGCGCACCTCGGTCACCAGATCTTAAACATTGCAACTTTTTTTTTAGAAGTTTGTCCTGAGAATTCAATAAAAAAAACTTTCGAGTTTAATCATTATTTGTTAAAAACTATGTCCTGTCTACGTAGAGTCCGATACTGAAAAAAGAAATAATAATGGTGTGCCCCAAGGCTACATGTTCTGCGCCACTCTTTTTTTTTGAACGAAAAAAACTTCTTGCGAACTAAAGAACTGATAGCTTAAAACTTTTTTTTATATACTCTTCGAATTTCAATATCCTATTAAATTAAAATAAAAAATTAAAAAAAAATATTTTTACTTCCGAGAACTTGGAGCGTCCTCGGATCTTCCCGGATGCGTATTGCCAAACTGTATATCAGTACAGAGCTCCGATGCTCTATAATAGACTACAGAATGCTCATTCAAATTAAGAGCATACTATATACTGTGTCAGATCAAAAGCAGATTTTTCTGTGTTGGTATAAATTTTGCTCAGGAAACTAAGAGCAAAGTACCTGTGATTACAGAGCCATCGTTCACATTGCTGTGGTTATTGTGTGTGGTGTGTGGTGCCGTGACATAAGGCCAAGTGACAAAAGGCCAAATTTGTTTGTGACTTAAGGCCAAACATAAAATGTTTTGTCTTGAGCAACAGTACCTTGGGTGGCCCGCTTCGCGGGTTTTCAGGATTTTAACTCTCTTTTCGGGGCTCACACCCGCTCACGCAACTCCGTTGCTCCGCTTAGGGTATGTTCAGTCGCCAGGCAGGCGCCTGTAGCAACAGTTTTGTATTTTACATTAATTGGAGTAAACAACTAACAGTTATGTACTGCTGCTCAGGAAAACTGTTGCTACAGGCGCCTGCCTGGCGACTGAACATACCCTAAGCGGAGCAACGGAGTTGCGTGAGCGGGTGTGAGCCCCGAAAAGGGAGTTAAAATCCTGAAAACCCGCGAAGCGGGCCACCCAAGGTACTGTTGCTCAAGACAAAACATTTTCAGCCGTATTTATTAGAATTCCCTAAACGCGTGAATAGTTATGCAATGCATAAGGACTTATTCATCCACTATGCAAATTCATATTTATAAAACATTTGCCTACCCTGCATAGTTATAATGAGCTTGTGTCAAATAAAGTACCAAAAAGTAAGAATCTATTACATTTAGCCTTCATAACACTCAGCTGTTTATCAAAAAACAAAAATAACAATACTGGAAATCAAATTGTTATTCGTTTCATTATAGCTGGAATACTCCTCAGACAAGTTCTTGAGGCTACAATTCAATAATGCAAGATAATAATTACAACACTAACACACCGGATGAAGAAGGATGCGTGGAGAGACATCACCAACAAGTATATTTATCTATTTAATTCTAAACAATTTTCAATTCAATTTGTTATTAATATATTAGTATAACATTTTTGTTTCAATAAATAAAATTAACACAAAGTTTTAGTTTCAATATTAAGTCAAAGGCATTTTTTTGTTGATAATCTTTATAATTCAATGTGATGTCAAAGTGAATGTGACAGTTCAATACTAAAATGTCCTTATGTAGGCACTATTCAACCTCCAAACGCGTTTAGCTTATAATGCCCCTATTCAACGTCACATAAGTTTTATAAATAACAATTTTGCGTTTAGAGGCATTATAAGGGTTGCATAGCCTTATGTAGGTACTCACTATAATGAGTTTATAAATATGGCTGTTTATGTTTGGCCTTAAGTCACAAACAAATTTGCCCTTTTGTCACGGCACCACACACCACACACAATAACCACACCAACGTGAACGATGGCTCTGTAATCACAGGTACTTTGCTCGATCTGAAATAGTATATAGTTTGCTTCAGATTTTTTAATATTTTACAAGCAAACTGCATGTGACCACAGAGCGCTCTGTGGTAGCATACAGTTTGCTCTACAATACTTTCAAATTCGGTGAGCAGAAAATGACTGAGCACAAACTAAGGAGATCTGTGCTGATATACAGTTTGGCAATACGCTTCCCGGATCCTTGTTTTAACTGTTAAGTATAAGACTAGATAATAATAAAAGTACCGAGAATATCGGGTAATTTTTTTTAATTTCTGAGCAGACATAGCTGGCTGTTTTACTTTAAGCCCTGACTCTAGGTAAGACTATTTATCATTGTCATCTGAAAACCAAATTAAATCATCCAATTTTCGATTGAAACCTTTATCGAACGAAATATTAAGATGAATCTTTTAGTAGATTCACACACCACATTCCTATTATTCTATTTGAAATGGAAAATATTTTTCGAGAATTCAAAGAGAAATTTACAAAAAAAAAAAAATAAAACTCATTTATTTCCAAAATACAAATAACCTTATTCCCCGTGATATCAAAATCAAGGCTCTGACAGTTCCTACATCGCCTCAAGACATTACCAACAATTTCTATTCCAATCTCTTGACTGTGTCCCCAGAGGCAAGGGGTAGCACTTAAAAGCATTATACACCCTACAATTGTATGCAAATAAAATAACAGATTTCTGGTCCAGGCGGGGACGAAAACGTTTTTATTGTGTTGTTGCTCGTTATTGCAAGGACTAAGAAGAGTATAATATAAGTATCCTCCCGATTCACGAAAATGGAATGGCAGCAAGTTGATTAAATGCTTGTCTTGTATGGATGTTAGTCTCGTTATCGGTGCCCTTTGTGCTCCACCTCATCTGTCCCATTTGCGATATAGGAAATAGAAGTGCTCCTGTAGTTCGGCGCCACACGTGTCCCGATCCTTAAAATGTTCAACTTTAAACTTCAACAAACGAACGAGTGTCGTAGTCGTCGTCGTATTGCACCCGGGCTCCTGATGCTTTGCCTTTTTGTTGTTATCCTTTTTTTCTGTCCTGTTGCTAATTTTTTTGCTGCTTTCTTCTCAAGCTATACAAAGCTTGATATGGCTGGCTGGGCGCTGATGTTAAGAAAAAGAAGGATGTTCGTACATAGCTGCCAAAGGAAGCAGCCAAGAAGCGAAAGCTTATTTTTTGCTCCACATAACTCAGTCATCTCTTATTGTTCATGACAGATGATCAGGAAAATAGAATTTAGGAGATGAGCATGCATGCGATGTGCTTGTATCTAGGTGACGCCCAGATCCAGGAGCTATTCCGAGTAGGTACTTTTCACATAAGTGGATTTTTGGATTTCTGTGTTTCTTTTTCACCAAAGAAAAATAATTCAAAATCACTTAATTTTCTGGCAGACAGACTACCTACTTGCCATTTTAAACAAATGGAAATGTTCATTTGAAATGTTCAATTGGTTGTCTGTGTGTGTGTGTGTTTGAAGGAGCAACTATAACACTATCCTTTGTACCTATAAGAGTTCTCCACAGGAGACCTTAGCTGGCTCAGAAATGAGGAAAAGAGCTCACATCATTAACAAACAAACAAACAAGTTAGAGGCAAAAAGGCTAAATAAGGTGAAAAGAAAATGATTACGCGAAAACATTTATCTCACACATCCAACACAAACGATAACAGACCTGGGTGGGAACACAAAAGGAATCACAGGCCAAGGCAATGGCAAAATCCTAGAGATTTTCGTAGGCAACCAAGCATTATGGGAGAAAAGTTTTCCTTTAATTGGGATTTAACTTTATTCCTCGTGTTAATTCTGGGAAGATAGATTTACTTTGTTTTGTACATTTTAAATACTGTAAGAGTTTTGAGGGGCTCAGTTAAGACATATACTTAAATTGAAGTTGTTTTAAATATTTGTGGTTGTCGGCATCCTCAAGGATGCATGAGACTATATTCCAAGAGTTATGTGAAATAAGTTTATATCTAGTTCAAATATTTAATAGTTTAAAAGCCGACAGCAAATTTCGGGGTACATATGTATAGTATAACCGGATTGATATCGAATTCTAAAGCCTAACAGGGTTCCTTCTCAGCTTTTGGCTTTTGGTGTCGGCTGTTGTATCAGGGGTACATCTTTAATTTATATCTATATTATATGCATAGATATATATATATTTTCGAAGTAAAACTTCTTTTCCGGCGTTGGGGGTAAAAAATTGTATATGCAGCTGTCAGTGACATGTCAAAACGACACGTTATCCGTCAAAGACCACGACATGTTTTTAGAATACAAAATGTTTAAGGGAAAAGAAGTTTTACTTCTACCGCGTGTAGGTACGTCGATTGTTAAAAATCACCTTTTGTTGTCCGAGTCTGCATATAACCAAATGTGTGGTACAACAAGAATTAAGGAATATATACCTTAGTGCAAGTCCTTTTTCACTTCAGCTTTCCCCCGTCAGGCGCCCATAAAAATAGCCAAAAATTGCTTTTGTTCTAATTGATAAGATTATTTTGAAATAGCGAATTTACCCACTTAATTTCTTCTTAGAATATGGTTTTATAGAAAAACAATTTTCAAATATTTTTTGAATGTACATATACAAAACAAATGTCAACCATTTTTTTTTTTAAATTCACTTAACAAACAAAAAAAGATACTTTGACGGAGCGGAGAGCTTTTGGTCATTACTTCCTATACAGCCATACAATTGCGGAGCACGTTCCTACAGAAGGGTTCCACATGGTTGAAAGATCAGAGTGTCACTACTAACTATAGAAACTATTATAAAAGTCTTAATTTAGTATCTGATGCTTCTTTCCTATATCGCTTGCATAGTTAAATATTGAAAAATCCTTATATCTCCGAATGTGTATAACAATTAAATACAATATTTTTATAGAACCATTATTGGACAGTTTAAGTGAAGACACTATAATCATGCTAAATTGTTCTGTCGGACTCTTATAGTGGAATGTAGTTCCTGTAGTAGGGTAAGGTGGGGTACATTTGACACCGGGGCACATTTGACTTTGCGTTTTTCGGTATGATCGTGCACTTAAAAAAGAAAAGTTTGGATGAAGGAAGAAGCTTAGTTTGATTTCAAGAAACGTTATGAAATTTGGCAGCCTTTCTTTAACTCTTCGCGGAGTACCACGTGTTTTTGTATTTTCTGTGTCTCTGATTTAATTTTTGATCACCGGTAAGTAAGCGATTTGTGAACCTAATAAAATAAATTTTTTTTATCGCGAATCAATATTATGATAGCACTATGATTAAAGTTCAATAAATTGAAGCCAGTTTTGTGAAAATATTATATAAGTTATTAAAAAAAATTAAATTAAAAAGTTCCTTCGGGGCACCTTTGACTTTTGCAAACAAATATTTGTTTTACGTTGATTTTGGGAAATTATATATTAAATAAATTATTTAAAAAATGTCGATATCGATAAATTTGAATTTAGATTTATATGGAATGATTTTTTATGTTTCTAAATGAAATAATTTATGTTTTTTATTCTTGTTGTTTTTTTTTTTAGAAAGTGAATTTACTGATTTCTTTTCTTCGTTATATTGTTTAATAAATTGTTTAAAAACAAAAATGTACTTTTTTACTATTCAAACAACAGACGTGCTGGATCCGTTGATACTTTCAGAAATATAATGCACACGATGTGGGGTTTAATCAACCATTGTCAAATGTACCCCTTTTAAAGTCAAATGACAAAATGAATTTTTTTAGAAAATATTTTTCTTTAAAATGTGGAAATGTTTTAAAACAAGAAATTATATGTTAGCATAATCTTGAATAATCAATAAATCAAATACAAAACAAAACATTGGAATACATTAACAGTTTTCGGAAATACAGACTTTTAAAAACTAAGTGTCAAATTTACCCCCTTCTCCCCTACTATTATAAGACCATAAAGTATAGCCAAGTGTCAAAGGTAATTCGGGGTTGTCCCAGTCAAAATGAGTCATTGGTCAGAGAGCGCACCACGCGCTTTGGTACCAGCGCTGCCGAACTTACTCCCATAGAAGTATTTTACTCCTTTCGTGGAGTCGATGCTCCTATACTCCCCATGTTACAAAAATACTCCAAAAAAAAATAAATGACAATTAAAAATAAAACAAAATTGCAACAAACCAACTTAAAGCAAACATATTGTTTTTTCGACAAATTGCACATCTCTGTTCTTTTTTCCATACAAGATCTCATATCGTTGAACTTGCAAACATCCCTGGATAACAAGATAAAAAGACAGAGATAATAAATATTGTTTCCCCTTTTTAATTTATCAAGTGCGAGCGAGATAATTAAATCGGACTTCATTCAATCCAATTTACCGTTTCTAAAAAAATACAAATTGATCGTTACAAAGCTGTTTTTCAGACGAACATTTTGTTAAAAAAAGAAATATCAACTTACTCTTAAAGAATGGAAAAGTAAGACCATCCTTTCATATACTTTGAAACTATAATATAGGTACATTATACACATTATGTTCAACACAGGTTCTTAATAAAAAACCAAAACCAACACCAGAAGCAGCCCCACTTGAACCAGTACCATCCACCTCAGTTGAAATTCCAACTGAGACAGGTCCATCAACGTCCAAGACCATTACATGTATCTCTTCCCAAAAAAAAATAATTGTAGATGACATAGGGGACCTTCTTCAGGATCGGAAATCTGAAAACCCAAAATGAAAAGAACAAAAATTCCGAATAATCTGGATTGAGAATTTCAACTGGATGGAAGAAAAAGTAGGCCTAAACGAGACTCCAAGACCATCCTGCAAAATTTCCATGGTTCTTCTAACTAACAACAAAGGACATTTATTGAGGCACCAGGAGTCTCAACAGCACATCAAGCAAATATGCAGTTTAAAAAAGCAACCCATGAACGACAACACCCAAATGATAACAGTCTTTCAATCAAAAACCAATAAAATTAAAATTGCCGAGTTACGCATCATTATGTTCTTAATATAACATACCTTGCCACTCAACTTAATCACAACTATCATAGCATTAATTAAAGTTGTGGCTCCGGTTTTTATTATATTAAATTTTTGTTTACTTTTGTCAAATTCTTGTTTAAACAAACAAAATACAAAAATTAATATTAATATTAATAAGCAATAAGTTGCTTGAAAATCAATGTACAATTACAGTATATGTATATCTCAATAGTTTAAGTTAGAGTTAATTTATTATTAACTCTCTGTTTATTAAAAACACAAATATTGAAGTTCCTATTTTTATTTCAAATGAATAAAAAAAATTTAATTTATAGAAAACGTTTCTGTGCTTTTTTCGTTGAACTAATAATTTTCTTGGTATTTTGGCGATACTCCTCAACTATCGTAAATACTCCCCAAAAAATACAAAAAATACTCCTCTGGAAATTTTTAAAACGGCAGCACTGTTTGGTACCCATTTTAATATTCAACGATCTTCAAAGTCACCAGCCATGGCTGAACATCAAGTACAGCAAGAAAATGCGCAATCTGCGTAAATCAGCCTGTATAAATAAATGAACGACTGAGTCACACGAACTTGCTCTTATGGAATAGACTGACAATTTAAGAAATGAACGTTTTTAGAGAAAACTGTTCATAAACATAAAATTCATTTTTAAACTCTTTTAGTACCAAGAGATAAAAATTGAATTCCATATGATTTCTTAACCAAATTGAATTTATGCTAAAACAAAAATTTTAAGTCCATGAAGAGATTTCGTATAAAATTTTTAAAATATTTTAAAGAAAAAAATTTATTACGCCAAATTTAAGTTTTTATTAATGTTCGAATAAATGTTGTACCTACAAAATAAAATACTGACCCGCCTTTGAGATATCGAATTCAATTTTTTTTTAAATCAAAAAAAAATATTTTTTTTTTTTGAGATTTGAAATGCATCTTTTTTTAAACTTTTTAGAATCCTTTCTATAAAAAATTTCATTAAAAATAATGAGAAATTCAAAATTAAAAAAAATTATTTTATAGGTACAGTCAGTAATATCTTAATTTAATTTTTTTTTTAAATTGGTAGAAAGGAAAAATTTTTTATCAAAATTCTCGGTGCCGTTTTCGAGAAAAATACGATTTTTAAGAAACCATTTCTCAACATTAGTAAAATTTTTTCTCATATCTTGTTGACTGTATGAAAAAAATTTAAACTGTCCAGTTTAAAAAAAATCGAGCATGAGTTTTGAAAAAATCAAAAAAAATTCCAGTATTCCAATATTTCAGTTTAGCTGAGTGGTTAGCGAGCAAGAATTTTTGTGTGATAGGACCCGAGTTCAATTCCCAGATAAGTAAGTAATTTTAAAAATAATTTTAATGATAACAATATAGTAAAAATAGGAATGAAAATAATAAAAAATAATAAACTCTAAGATTTTTATAGAAAAAAGCTCAGAAACATACATATATAAGAAAAGTATCAAAACAAAAATAAAATCAATAAGTACAAAATAAATATGTTTTTTTATTTTCTACATTCTCCTTTAAGCATTTTGTTCTTGTGACAATAAATAAAGGAAATGTTGCAATAAAGCATATATTATGTTCAAAAATATTATTTGATCAGCTTTGTTATAGGAGTTCAATAAGAATACAAATAGATTCTATGTAGGTCTTCTTTGATTGATAATTAACACTCCTATAGTGATGGACTGAATATTTTTTGATTTTGCTTATAGAAGTATATTATCCTATAGTACCTCTTTCTCATAACGATAATAATATATTTCTGAGTAACACAATTTACTCCGCAAAGGTGGAATAGGAGTTAACAAAAATGTGTGGAATAAATTATAATAAGAAGCTTCTCTAGATGAATATAGAAGTAAAATTGTTATTTTTTTTCCAGTTCTATTCTATTGAGAGCTTGGGTCAATAAATATTTGTGTTACTATCAAGTATACTGAAAAAGAGATGGTGGTGGATAAACCCGTTATGACAAACATAGGAGTGGGTTGCTGGTATCGGAATAGCTTCTCTGCTGTGCATTCACGTATCATAATCGATAACAATCAGGTGTCCCATCATCACAAAAAGGAAGCTAAAACCAATGTAGGCTACTAAACATCTCAGAGGAAGAACCAGGGGCATGACGATGAATGCGTGAAAAAAGAGCTCATTCGAAAATATTGTAGCTTTAAAAACATCAGTAGTTCCAATTGTTTCGTAATAGGCGTTTAGAGCTATTGAAGATATGTACGTCGAAACTTATTAGTCTTTCACCAAGTAAATGCCATCAGCAAACAAACATGTTTCCGCCAACAAGGTTAGGTTGACGTTGCTATCATCAGAAGAGCCGACATATACCTAGACCGTAAATAAATCCACTGTGACCACCGACTAGAACAAAAGGTCAATATTGAAACTAGAATTATCTATTTCCAAGTAAATATTAGGCGTATTTAATTGGTAATCTATACATAGTGCAGCAACGCAAGTCCGAACAAAATCCTTTTTTGACTGCATACACACTCTTACTTAAAATTTTAAAGTCGTCAAAATCAGCTGATTTGGAAAAAAGTAAAATAAATATGTAATTTCTTACAAAAATATTATAAATTGAAATGAATAAAGAACCAAAACAGACTCATTAAGTGAATAAAGTAAAGGAAAAGAAAACGAAAAATGAAATATACCTACAAATAAATAATCCACTTTTGAATAACCTAAAGGATGCGTTAGAAAAGTATACGTTTTTGTATGTTCAGTTGAAATAGAGTTCAGTTCTGGGATGTTTTTTAATACGGCTCTCGTATTACAGCCGTATGCAATACATGAATAATTTGTTTTTAATATTTGTTATTAATATTGTTGTAATAATTTGGTATTAAAACTCACTAAAATGTTTTTTTAATACTTTTCCACTAAAATTTAATCTTCAAATATTAAAATATAATATTTCTATATTATAATCTATTACCATTATTATTGAAAACTTATATTTCAATAATTTGTTATTTGATTTTAGTAGAATATCTGGTTAAAAGTGACCATAATAAAATAATGTATTGAAATTTAATATTTGATTGTATTAAAATTCAATAAATTTTGTATTTAGCCCGAAACTTTTAACTCAATGCTCAAGAAATACTTTTTAACTTGTACTTAAATTGAATATCGAGGTATTAATTTTGAACACATTAATATTAGATTTTAATACATATGTAGGTATTGGTTTTTAATATTGAGTATAATTTTGTCGAAAGAAAACTCCGTTAGTTTGTTTCAACACGTCGGCGGCGTCGGTCGGCAACATGGAGTTCCTAATGGAAAATTTAGTTGGGATTTACATAAAAGTGAAAAACGTGGAAAAAAATATAATCATTTAAAAATCAGACGCATGAATCATCTGAATCCTTAATTGTTTCAAATGAAGATATCCTTCTTTCAAGTAAGTAATAAATAGCAAGTTTAAGTCTTGGAAAACGAAGAACTGGTGAACGGATTTACTTTGAAAGATCGAGACGGTGTGCTGATTCCAGTGGATTCCTTGTGCGATATAGTGCGGCAGTATTCAGGCTGTGCCTGCTTTCTTGTGGTTCTTGACACTGCTGATGGAGAGCCTCCTAATCAAATAAGTGAAAATTTGAAAAAAAACAAGAAGCAGCAATTGGGAGCTCTCTTCTTTTATACAACCTCTCTTCTTTTATACAACCCTCAGAGTTGTCAACAAAAACTGGGGTTTTCGGTTTTCAAATGACACCCAAGGGCTGTCAACTGTTTTCTTGACAACTAAATGCAAGAAAAAATAATTCTGTTCTCTGATAAAACTTTAAATTTGTTATAAATTAAAATTAGTTTTAAAAATGAACGAAAACAATTTTGTGTTGTTGCTGAATGTTTCATCTGGTGAGCAGAAGCGCAACAACCTAAAAAGCTAGGGGGGTGTCCAACCCAAAATAGTCCAAATAACCCGACAAATCCGGGGCGTAGCGAGGTCAAGTTTAAGAAGACGATGCAAACTATTCCCAAAGCCATTAACCCAACAAACCCGGGGCGCAGTGAGGCCAAGCTCTCGAAGAGGATTTCAAAAAATCAATTTCAATAGCTCTCTTGATTTGCGGTGTCAACTTTTAAAACATTCTTACCCTTATATTACACAATCTTATAATCTTAAGTCGGAATGAAATATTTATTCAAGTTAAAGACATCAAGCACTAGATTTGATACTGAGATTAAATTCAGTTCTTTCTAATTTTTTTTTATTTTTTAAAAATCCAAAGACTTTGTTGCAAAAAATCGCTTCAAATTCATACTTTAACAAATATTTGGAATAATTAAAGATTAAATACACTAGAATTTTCTTAAAAATCAGTATGTACAATTTTCAATCCAATCCTAGTGTATTTAGGCTTAAAATATTTCCGATTTTTAGCGGCTTGATTTTTTTGTTGGGAAAATTTTCAAAAATATAATGAAATCTCGGTTCGTATTTATTTTAGTACAGGGTCCCCATTGAGTAAAATCTATAGTAAAAAACTTTCTATTTTTACAGAATTTAATATTATATACTTTATAAAATATAAACACAATAGCTGTAATAAATATTGTCCATGTCCCTTGATAGGTAAGTTATACATAGTTGAAAATCGTCGAACACCTCCCTCGCCTAGCTTTTTATTGGCGCTTTGAAACCGTAAATCGAGCACCGCATTTGTAAGAGTTCACAGCTTTGGGAGGAGCTATTTCTTTACATTGTCTTCTAAAGCTTGGCCCGTTGCGCCACGGGTTTATCGGGTTAATGGCTTTGGGGCTAGCTTGTGTCGTCTTTGCGAGCTTGGTGTCGCTGCGCCCGGGTTTGTCGGGTTAATGGCTTGGCGCATAGCTAGTGTCGTCTTCGCGAGCTTGGCCTCGCTGCGCCCCGGGTTTGTGGGGTTAAGAATGTTTTAAAAATCGTCACTCGGGTGTCTATCGATTTCGGAGGGGGTGTCCACTGACCTCTAGGGGGTGTCCGGACACCCTGGACACCCCCCGTTGTTGCGCCCCTGCTGGTGAGTACAACAAACATTTAACTGCAAACACAAGCAATTTCACGCGAATTTCCAAACGGCAACAAAAGAAATACATATGAAATCTCATATGACTTTTGACAGTTTGATCGTTACCTAATTTAGGGCGACCCCAGGGTGACTTCAGAGCTCAACGAACAAACCTATTATAAATTTGTTTAAGATAATGTTTGATAAAAACAAATGTCAAAATCATTAATTCACTCAAAACGTAAAGATATGGCTTGTGCTGAATTTACACCCCAGACAAATTTCCTGTCAAACAAGTGGCAAAAATATTGATACACAAAGTAAAATAAAGGCTCGGTGTCAGAAAAAATCGGCAAGATCATGCTTCCTTACATGATTTGCAATATGGTAGACATACAAAACAACGTATTGTATACTGAAATTTCTCACAAATTTTCACAATTTGTTGTTGAAAGTGAACCCCGTACGCAAAAACCAACATTACTAACTTTGTTGAAAATTTAATTAACTTTACATTAAAAAGAATTCAGTTTATTTTGTCGAAAATAAAAGCATATCCAAAAGTTATTTACACGATAAAGTCACGTCTAAAAATAATTGAAAAAAAAACTCGTCCAAATCCGAATGGAATGGCATTTTGGTTGTTTCTATGGTTATTTGTTATTGGAAATAAGACATCGAAATGGTTAATTTTATGGATTTGGATTGTTTTGTCAAGGACGAACAATATAATGTAATTTCTTAACTTTTCATATGCTTTTTAATCTATCGACATAGCAGCCATCCTTCGATGAAATCCATACTCTCATGTGACAGATAGGGAATATGCAAACACATAAAGATACAACATTTTGACCATTGACTATTTACGTTTACCGTCTAATCGTAGATTAATATTTCAAACCCCATAATTTTGGCTCTAGTGAAAACACACCATAAAATGAACAAATATCACCGAACACATTCCCGAATAATCAAAACCTGTTAACCTCACGCAAAATAAAATTTCTGCAAGCAATTTGATTTTCACTGTAATCCAGACGCTCCAAAACTTTTTCAGCACTATTATGTGCACTCTTATTACTGGCTAATTTATATGCACTATTCCTTTGTTATTGTTTACTGTGTAAAATTTTACTACGCTGCCTATACATTTACCAATAAAAAACGACTATTGACTCCAATTCAAACCCCTTTACTTCCATTCCTACTTTACCAAGCGTTGGGAGCTGATACCATATGTTTCGAAAAATAAAAATTTTAAAATTTGATTCTGAGTTTGAGGAGGACGAAGGGATTAGAAAACGCAATAGCAAACTTTATGAGATATACCAAGATGTGGAAATAATCCACAAAGCCAAAAATCATCGACCACATTGCTTCGGTAACATCGAGCGAATGGACAACAATACTTCTGCGAAGAGAGTCTTCGAATTCTAGCCCCAAATTTATAGGTGACAAGGAAGACCGAAATTCTGGGTTAGCAGACCAGCACCGATTTGCCTCTCCGGAAGTCGCTAGAACTCTTTTCAAACGAGAAGTCAAATAGCGGGAATTTTTTTTAAATTTTCTTTCATAATTTCTTCTACCTTTCAGTTGTTAAAATAAATTTTTAAGCAGTTTTCTAATTGTCCATGTTTAAGAAAAATCTCTTAAAATTTTTGATTTTGTTTGGGGTATACATATTCTCCTAAGAATTAAAAATTGCTTCCTCGTGTAAAAGCGGTCGTGACCGCTATACTATACAATATCATATGACGTAGATTTTATTTTTTGCCGTTCAATGTTTTGCTACTTTGCCACTTATCAATTGAATCAAAAAAAAAAAAAAACTTGTAGGACCTATTTGAATATAAATTTTGGTCCCCAACAGCAATTTATCAAGAACAAATATTACGATCTGGAAGAACGTTGTCAAATTAATTAATACCAAAGCGAGACGTTTCTATAAGACAGGATAGAAACAAATACCTTAAATCAAACAGGAAATAAGAAAAATGACTTGCTATATCATTGATAGCTTCGTTGAATGAAGATTTATGGCAGCCATATTTATATCCCGGATGAAGAACAAAAATTCAATTCGCATTCACATACACATAGAGAAACATATGATATATACCATAATACACAAGTATCGTTACATACTCGTACAATGGCATACACCTGACTTCCTACTTTGTTACATATTAAATTAATGTACGCTTATTTGTCTTGGCTAACAATTGTTTTGTACCTGCTAACTTTACTGTAGCAGCTGTTATTCCACACAAGACGCCACCATTACCACCACCACTGCCGAGTGCCGGTAGCCACATTTTTATTAGAGTTTAAGGCAAACCTGAATGCTGGCTGAAGTGAACAACAAACCGGGGACTAACCGAACATAACGAGTGTCAGAATGGTGTTTTGACGTCATAGTAAATCTTGCACTGTGGCGAGCCATGTTTTGCTGCAGAAATGAGCATTTCAACAGTATTGCCGTAATTTATTAACACACCGACCACACTGACGTTTATGCACATTTGAAAGGAGATGTAACTTTATGCTAGGGCAGGGATTGGCTGCTTGGGTCATCCTTCGCCCTCGGAAGGACCTGTCCCACTGCATTCCTTTTCGTTGTGAGATCTGTAGAGAACAAGTGCACAAGGTCAATAAGAAACCGGCAGAAGCAAGAAAGCAAACAGTAATATAAAACGTCAACATCGTTCAAACGGAGTGTACACTCAACATGCTGCGGAGTTATAATGATTATTACCTACCGTTATTATAGCAGGAAGTCCAGTGTGGAAGTAGCGCCTTCTCTGGCTCGGCTTCTGGTTTCTACGTGTGAGTGCACTCTGCTGGTTCGTTTATACCCAAAATGCATATGCGTTTACCGTTCAGTTCAGGCTCCAAAATATGTAGGTATGTATTTGCATATAATTCGACTGCGAGCTGGGAATGAACGAAACGGTGCTTGAAACCAAATAGTATAGTTGTGTCTGTTCTTTTACAGAGTCGGATTAATCGATTTAAAGGCCACGATAATTGGAAATTAAAAATACGTCAAGCAAAAAAAAAATGTACCCTGTGTGGTAGATCATAAGATCATATGTTATTTGGGAACTTATAACTAAATAAGGTATGGACCAAAGGAAAATGTTGGGGTTTCATCCAGTACTGGCCAATTATTGACATAAGGATATGTAGATGATTTTAGGTTGTTATCTACTTAATTTTGAATAAATTTTTAGAACACTTTTTTCAAATGAAGCCCGGACTTGCAAGGCCTGTGTAATAATATTATTAGACGGTGAATTAATTAATCCGGATTTTCAACCTTGGCAAGCAAAAATCCTTGTATCAAACATTCCTAGTGGGTGCCGAGCGGTAATGATCACCACAGTTATCTTGTGCATTGTCGAAATGGGGTCAGGTCGAATTGCTGCGAATTCCTTTACTTTTCAATTGTTCAGTACCCCTTGGCGTAATTGTTAGTGCGTTGGACTGTTGTGCTGAAGGTCTTGGGTTCAATTTTCAGCCGCTGCAAAAAAGTTTTTCAGGGGTGTACTGCGTCTTGCGAAGAATCGATAGATCTTCTATGAGTATCTCTTGTCATGGAAAGTCCTGCTCATTAGCCATTCGGTCCCCTCCATTACGGGCAACACGGACACAGGAATGGTTGAGAGTTGTAAGTAACTAGGTGCTTGTTCTTTTCAAGCTGTTGCACCACCAAATTTCATTTAATCCGTGTCGTAGAAATAGTAGGCTAGAGAATTAACCTGCTATGGATCATTTTGACGTTAGATTTACAGATAGACCGTTGTTATTTATTTTTTTTATTAGTATATAAGCTTTTATTGCCTTATTTATTAAAAGTTATAAACATTGAGAATTAATAATTATTTAAGAGTTATTCTTTTTCGGTTTAATTACAATAACTAAATTAATTATAAATTTTAGAGTAATTGATTGATATTTAAAAAATTATGTTTTACAACTATGGTTATTACTATTAGGTTAGTATTTTAAATTCTTAAAGTTTTGAAAAAGTTAGTGATTTAATTCGATTTTTTGTTAGTTGCTGGCATAAGCCTCCCCCAAGGCAGCCCATCGATCTCGATTTTTTGCATCATTATACCAATTTACATTTACTTGGCAAAGATCGTCACTCCCTATCTCTTGTTGGGTCGTCCTGTTGGTCTCTTGTTTTCCGGTCTCCATTTTGTTGTAATCTTTGTCCATCTTTGATCCTGAAGTCTTGAAATATGTCCTGCCCAACTCCATTTAAGTCTTTTGGTTCTCTCTATTACGTCAATTATTCGAGTATTCTTGCGGATTTCTTCATTTCGTATCCTTTCGGTAGGTCTTATGTTGAGGATTTTTCTTTCCATTTTTGTCTGGCAGATTCTCAGCTGGTCAAGTGATTTTGTAGTCAAGCTCAGGGTTTGTAGTCCATATGTAAGTACCGGCAAAATGGCGGAGTCAAAGAGATATTTCCTTGTTTCAACAATTTGATCCAACTCTAAAATCTGTTTGAGGCTCCAAAATTGTTTCCAACTGTTTGTGATGCGTCTGTTGATTTCTTTCTTTTTTTGGTCCTTAAAAGATTTTATTTGTCCTAAGTATATGTAGTCCTCCACGTAATGAATTTTTTCTTCGTCCAAAATTATATCCTCTCTGATGTGGACCGTTGTAGGGCAGACTAAACCACTAGGAAGTACAGAGGCTAACAGCCATTCTACTTTTTCCTATTATCCGACCCTCGACAAGCAATGTCAAAAATAAGAAAAAATTATCGGGAGTTGGTTTCAAAACACAGTTTAAGAAGGCCTCCTTCATTCTTGGCAAGATTGATAAGATCGAAGAAGTTGGAATTGTACTTGAGAAAAAACCCGCTGATAAGATCAAGTACGTCAAGCGTAATAGGTCTTCGTGAAGCGACCATCGTGCAACCGAAAAAAAAAATAAACCTGACGATCTGAAAAAGACTGAGAGGATGCCATCTTCCAAAACACAGCAACCGTTCCGTAAGTAAGGTTGACAGAGGTGATATTCAGGTATCATTTGTAGATGAGATGTACACAAACAGCAGAGGTCTACTGGCTATGTGGAACTTTATCGGGACCAAAGACTTGGAAATAGTTTTTTTTTGCATACAATTTCGGCAAGCGAGAGTATCTATCCTAGTTATGATTCTAGTGAGTCATAGATTAGCAGTGATTGGAAGGGGTTTGAGACTCAGACCAATTCCAGCTAAGGATATTCCTAGATAAACAGAGGCTCGGGTGTCTTTCAAGCTGAAGTACTGGCGGGAAACTATTTTGAAAGACAGGCGGCTGTTAAAGCTATTACTGCCGTATTTTCATTTAAATTAGTCCAGCGATGCCGGGATAAGCTTGCGAGCCTGAACACTAACCTTAATGTTACGCTTATCTGGGTTCCGACTCACAGTAGAATAGAGGGAAATTTAACGGGCCGACGTTCTAGCCAAGCAAAGATCAGCCCTTCATAGCTCACTTTCCGAACGAAGTTGCTGAGTTCCTCTTGGTGTTATGAAGGGTAAATTCTTCTTAACTTTTCTCACAGAATCCAACGGTAGGTCGAGCTGTTCAACCAACTGCATTATATCTAGAAAGATGTGGTCCTCTTATAATGAGTCCCAAACAAATTACCCAATAGATATAGACTCCAGAAGGACATATCTAGGGTAGTTGCAACATGCCTTGGGCACTCGCCTATTGGGAAACATGCAGCGAAGCTAGGCATTCTTTACAAAAATGATTGTCTTTGTTGTAAGGATCACCAGGCCCTATTCTAGCCAGAATGAGAGAACAACTATTGGAAAAGATATTGCTAGACGCCCTTAACGAACTATCTGAAATAAAGGTCAAGACAGCAAGCTAGTGACCTTCAGATAAGGGGGAGCTTGTAAGTCTTTCATCATATCCCATTAAATCCATAGGTCGAACTCAATTTTTTTGCTCCAAAGCTAACGGTAGCTATACACCCATTATACAAAGACTTATTTATCTCGAAAGCGGCTCTAACGATTTTGATTAAAAAAAATTGATTTTCGACTTTTTCATTAACGATTTTGACCAACATATTTGTACAGGAGCATTTTTTGAACTTGAAAAAAATATTGTAGGTAGGTAAACAAAAATTTTGGAAAAAAATGTTTTTGGATTTCAATTTCTTGAAAACGGGTAAACGATTAGTTTATGAAATTATTTCTTTAAACATATATATTTCAATACTTACAATTGATATCCCCAATTGTTTTTTTAATTTTAATATAATAAATTAATTTATTAATAACACTATACAAAATATTTTTTAAAATTTTAAAAGATATCTACATATTTTTTTGAAAGTTCGATATTTCAAAAAAAAGTCCGCACCTGTTTTTGTTAAAGATTACGTGATCTACGCTCTATAAACTTAATACGCATTTATTTTGCTAGCATTCACTATTTAAAAGTGAGGTACGCGTGAAAACCCGACATTTTCCGTATTCAATAAACATAGTTGGGTCAATTTTGATTAAATCGGAACCCAAACTTTATTTATTCGTAATTTTTAGTGTTAATTTTTCAAAAAAAATCACAATAAATAGAAATTCGCAGATTCATTATTAATGCAGAATCCAGTTGACCATTTGATTTATTAGAGTTTTCAAAATTGTTTAAAGTTACAAATTACGACCATCATGAGTGGTGGGCCCTAAGCCGATCAGTATAAGCTCCAGCTTTCCCACTAATACTCCAGCCCTGACACTCTGCACTCTTTGTAAGCCATGCAGCCATTGAATGGAATATCTACCATTAATAATTTACACTCGGTCATTTGGTTTCCAGAGCTAAATGGACACACAGAAATATAGGTACGAATACACATATCCATACAAACATTCATATGTCTGTGACCAGATGAGTAATTATTTTTGACATACACTATGCATACATACATGCATCACAAACGTTTATAATGTATTGGCTACTCAACTCTGAAGAGTCCTTAAGGATTGGACGATGGACGTGGCTTGGTTCATATTAATTTCGGGTCAAGAAACACAAGTATCATTTGAAAGTGCGTGCTTTTGGCTGTGAAGTTTGTGGCCAGTGAGCTATTATTAAATGTCTTGAAGCAAGCGTTGAATACCATTTTAACTGTAAACTTAAAACCAATATTTCAATAAATTGAAAATTGAATGTCGACTTGGGGTAACGTGGTTTGTTGTACAATTTCAATCTAAATAGGTACACATAATGTATGAGTAAACAATAATTTTTTTCCTAAAGCTAAGGATCTGTTTTAATTTGACGTTTTTGTGTTGGTACATAAAGGTGTTGTTTACTGGATCTTAAATAATGTGGAATTTAAATTTTTCTGAAAATGAAGTTTGAACGGAACTTATGAGATTAATCTCATACCTTGGCAAAATGATTGGCACAAAAGTTATCGTCGATTTAGGACAAGTGTCCTTGTGACACTTTGTCATTTCCAAATGTCAAAAAAGATTTGTTTCCTTAGTGTCTTGCATTCTCATTGTTTTGCCTTAACACAAACTTATTAAGAAAAATTAAGTAAGCTCCTTCAAAATTAGCGAGCTGTTAGAAAGTATATTATAACTTTTTGGCCAAAGTTGTTTGATATGGATTTGAATGACATAATATATTATACCTAAAGATGGCGCTACGTGCCTTATTGCCAATGCCAATAAGCCACAAATGACCAGATCACTTTTTTACTTGCGACTTATAGGTAATATAAGGCAAGTTATGCATTCGGAAAAAAAATCGAACTCGAGATTTTGATCAAAGTTGACATTACGATAATAGCGAAGACCAAAAAAGTGGCTCTCGCAATTGTGTCTGCCTGTCTGTTCGACTACAGCTATATGGCTCGGCCGATTTTCTTTAAACTTGGTAGATATGGGTTTTATTTTTTTCCCCCCGGATGTTTTTTGATTTGATTTTTTAAGACCAAAAATAACGGCACTTGCCATACGATTTTTTTTCGAAATTTTATAAATATTTTTTTTTTCTCAAAAACTGTCGCATAGATTAAAAAAAAAAAATCATAAAATTTCATTTAGTTAAACCTAGATAATGAATGAAAAAAATTATTATTTTTGGTACCCCCCTTGGATCCATTTTTTCTGTTTTTGATTTTCTCAAAAACGGTACAACCGATTTTGATCATTTTTTTATGTTAAGGCTCTCCAGCAGTTTCAATATTATTGTCTATTCAAATTTTCAAAAAAATTTTTTTTGGATTTTTTAGAAAAAATTCAAATTTGTTTTTTGAAAACTCAATATTTCGAAAACCCCATGCTCCATTTTCTTAAAACTTAATAAGTAAAAGTTTCTTAAAATAATCTACAAGATATGAAAAAAAAAAACCTAAAAATAACGGTAACCTCCATACAAATGTTAAAAAATGGTTTTCGAAAATCGTATTTTTCTCGAAAACGGTTCCGAGAATTTCGCTTAAATTTTTAGTCTTTCGATTAATTTTTAAAATCTATAATTTAATACAAAAAAAATTGAAAACAAGACATTACTGACACTACTTATTATAGAACGGTTTTTTAAAATTTTGAATTTCTCATTATCGACATAACGGATTTTAATGATTTTTTTTATAGAGATGCTTCTGAAAACTTCAAGAAACATTGCATTTCAAAACTTAAAAAAAAAATATTTTTTTTTGAATTTTTGAAAAAAAAAATCATTTTTTTTTGGAAAATTCGATAACTCCAAAATGAGCTCAATATTTTTTTTGGTAATTTAATTTTCATTCGTACAGTAATAAAAATCGAGATTTGACGTGTTTTTTTTTAATATTTTAATAATTTTATATATAAAACCTTATTTTATTAAGAAACCACTACAACGGCTTATAATTTTTATTCTTGCACAAATTCTTATTAACATAGCATTCTGTTTTTGTCTCTTACTAGTAAAATAATTTAAAAAATTATGATAATTTTATCCTTATGAACAGTTTTTTCGTTTTTAAAATTCCTAGTCTATTACATAGGAGCAAGTTCGTGCGACCCAGTCGTGCATTTTATTGTTTTATAATTTTGCTCTCACTTAAGGATTAACAACTACCCTTAAATTGTTTGAACACATTGCAAGCCATTCAGGAAAGTTGGGGCGTATTTAAAAGGAGATACCGATGCACATTGGTTTTGAACGTCTGAATATCATATTTGGAGAAAATATAGAGTCGGGTTAAGCATTCCACATTTGTGAAGTGCGGCAAAAGAAAGAATCTCTGAATTTATCAATACGTCCGAAGCTGGGAAGTTACGAAACATTACGGCAGTGCTCAAATATTTCTGTTATAGTTTTATGAATTATGACATTATTTTTAAATCTCTTTTCTCGATTCTAGTCCAAAAATGCAAATTATATTCGAGCTTTAAACGAATACCTATAGGTTTTATACATTACAGCCAGATCAGAAGGGGTAAACAATTTCTTTGAATCATCGAAGAAGACGTAAAAACTTAGCAGCGAAGTCGAATATTTGGTCATTCCTCACAAGTCAGGCTGTGACGCACATACCGAGAACTGAAAGCTCTCCTGCTTCCTCAATGCAAGTCCCACTCGTGTTAATATTCTAGAATTAAGCTAAGTGTACACGATTGGTAGATCTTACAATATTTTCAGATCTGTCAGTGAAAAACATGCTTACAATGTCTAACAACCGTGTAGTCTTACAATTAATTGTCAGAAAATTTGTCTGACAATTAATTGTTAGAACATTGTCTGACAATTAATTGTAAGAAATCTGACAATCATGTGTACGCTAGCTGACAATCGTGTAATCTTCCAATTAATTGTCAGAAAATGTATCTGACAATTAATTGTAAGACGGTAAATTGTAATGTATTTCATAATCGTGTACACACACAATTTATTGTCAGGCCTGCCAATTTTTATCGTTGTCTGACGTTTCTGACAATGAAGAAATTGTAAGATGTTCGTTTTTTAGCATCATACAATTTTTTCATTGTCAGAAAATTTGCAGCCAAGGTTTAATTGTCAGTTTCCATAACCAACAAAAACTGACAATTAATTGTGTGTGTACACGGTTGGTAGAAAATCTACCAATCTCTTACAATTAATTGGTAGGTATTAAGCGGGCTATCTGAAAATGAATTGTCAGCCAACTTCTGACAATTAATTGTAAGAGATTGGTAGATTTTGTACCAACCGTGTACACACACAACTTATTTGTCAGCTCATTGGTAGATAATTGTCAGACATTGTAAGATCTTACAATAATAATAGTGCTAAGTCTTCTACTTGGCTGATTTATTTCAGTAGTATATAGAGTTTGTATTATAAAAACCTTCATATAAATCTTACAATATTGTAAGATCTACCAATCGTGTACACTTAGCTTTAGACTCCAACTTCACAATGCCACTAAAAAAATGAAGAATACCAAAGCTGCAGGGTCATACGGTATTACCATAGAGTTTTACAAGAATATAATTCCTGAATTTCTGGAGTATATCCCTGACTTTTTGAATAAAATGTTCAATAAGGAAAGTTTCGCAAATAGTTTTCGCTGGGCGAGGATAACTGCCATTTTTAAAGAAGGTAATCCAAATCAACCTGAAAACTATAGAGATACTTCCATATTGAGTTCCCTGAGAAAACTTTCCACCCAAATTGAATATCTCAGGTTGTCGAGTTAGGTGCAGTGTAGTAATGCTATCGGTTGCTTTCAAGCTGGTTTTTAGGGCAGCCTTTCGACGGTCGATCACATCTTCGCATTTACTACCGTGGCAAGACGTTTCATCGCAAAAAGCCTTTATTTGCACTATTCATTGATTTCATTTGACATAATAAACAGAAGGTCATTATTATATAAACTCACAGTAATTGGGGTTCCTACAAAGTTTATTAGGGTCTACGAACAGTTGGTAATAAATATGTCTGCAGTGGTGGAAATGGAAAGAATAAGTCAAATTCATTTTGCTCTGAAATTGGTGTACCACAGGGATGTGTTTTAAGTTCGTTCATGTTTGCCTTGTTTATAAACGACATCGAGTTGTATGCTGATTATCTCGTCATTTTTGCTGATAGCCCAGTGACAATTCAACTCCAAATAAATAAACTTAAAGTATTTTCCGGTCTATGGGATCTTACAATTAACTCTGCAAAATCTACGATAATGGTATTCAGGAACTAAGCTCGTTCTGAAAGAAAAACAAGGACGTGGACATTAAATGGCACCAGTTGTCAATGAGTTTAAATACCTTGGTTTCGTAATCTCAAATAATTTGAGTATTAGTGCTCATATAAAAGAAAAACTATGGTTGTAGCCAAGTCAGCAATTAATTCAATGGGCTCACAATTTTTTTTGAAGTCCTTTGTAGACGAAACGTCAAAATTCAATTAACAGTTGTTTCTGCTATGGTAACGAAGTAGAATAGAAAAATATTTTCTATTATTGCATTGCGAGAGGATACGAACGGAGGTATCAGATGCATATAGAAAAGGCTTGGGAGTTTACTTCTAAGGCTACATACAAAACTCTAAACTGAAATCTAGGTGAAAACAGTATTATTTTAGAAGGGAACTATCTGCCTTTGATATGATCTTCATATTTAAAGTCAGAACAGTAATTTTGGAGCTTAATTTAGACCGTATCGAAGAGATATTAATCCTATTTGTGGCCTATGTAATTTAAACCAAAATGAAAACGTCTTTCATTTTCATTTTCTATTTTGCAAGAAATTCGCAGACTTTATTTTAACAAGATTTATCTTACTTATGACGAATTTGTCAATGTCCTCAATGCAGAGTGTGGATGGAATTTGTCCTGAGTAATACACATAGTACATAATGTTGTTTTAGCTAAACTAAAAGCCCGATTTAATAATGATTTAAATATATCTTCCCATTTTTTACTTGCGATTTATAGGTACTATAAGGCAAGTTACGCACTCGTAAGAAAAACCGAACTCGAGATTTTGATCAAAGTTGACATTACGATGATAGCGAAGACTAAAAAAGTGGGTCTCGCAATTCTGTCTGTCTGTTCGACTACAGCTTAAACGGCTGGTCCGATTTTCTTTAGGTAGATATCATTTTTAATTTTTCCCCCCACATATTTTTTTATTTTTTTTTAAGACCAAAAATAACAGTACCTGTCATACGATTTTTTTCGAAATTTTATACATATTTTTTTTTTTTCTCAAAAACTGTCCCACAGAATTTTTTAAAAAAAATTTCAAAAATTTCATTTAGTTAAAGCTAGGTAATGGTTAAAAATTTTTTTTTAAAAATGCTTATTTTTGGTAGCCCCACTGGAACCATTTTTTTTTTGTTTTTGATTTTCTCGCAAACGGAACAACCGATTTAAATAATTTCATTCATCCTAAAGCTCCTCCAAAGTTTGAATACTATTACATATTCAAATTTTCAATTTTTTATTTTTTGGATTTAAAAAAAAAAATTCAAAATTTGTTGTTGGAAACTCAATATTTCGAAAACCCCATGCTCGATTCTTTTTACACTTGGTAAATAAACATAGTCTATGAGATTTGAGAAAAAATAAAATGCACGACTGGGTCGCACGAACTTGCTCCTATGCAAAAACTTAGATTTCAAAAATGAATGTTATTAGAGAAACTGTTCATAAGCATAAAATTCATTTTTTAAATGACTAAAAAAAACTTCTTTAGTAATTAAAGGTAAGAATAGGATGCCATGTGATTCAAGCAAATATAGATTTATGCAAGAACAAAAATTATAAGTCTTTGTGGTGGTTTCTTAAAAAATAACGTTTTATATAAGAAAATTTTAAAACATTTTTAAGAAAAAATGTTGGTACGCCAATTTGAAGTTTTTATTATTGTATGAATAAAAATTAAATTTACAAAAAAAGTATTGAGCCGTTTTCGAGACATTGAGTTTTTAAAAAACAAAAAATTGATTTTTTTTTTTCAAAATTCAAAAAAATATTTTTCTTAAAGTTTTGAAATGCAATGTTTTTTAAACTTTTTAGAAGCTTCCTTCTACGAAATTTCATTAAAATCCGTTGAGCTAATAATGAGAAATTCAAAAAATCGTTCTATGGTAGGTACAGTCAGTAAAATCTTGTTTTCAAATTTTTTTTTATTAAATTACAGATATTAAAAAATAATAGAAAGAAAAAAAATTTAAGCAAAATTCTCGGAACTGTTTTCGAGAAAAATACGATTTTCGAAAACCATTTTGTAACATTTGTATGGAGGGTACCGTTATTTTTAGGTAAAATGATTTTATTTTGCTCATATATTGTAGATTATTTTTCCAAACTTTTTTTTATCAAGTTTTGAAAAAATCGAGCATGGGGTTTTCGAAATATTGAGTTTTCAAAAAAAATTTTGAAAGTTTTTTTAAAAATCTTAAAAATTTGTTTTGGAAAATTTGAATACACAATAATATTCAAACTGCGGGGAAGCTTTAGCATAAAAAAAATGATCAAAATCGGTGGTACCGTTTTTGAGAAAATCAAAAACAAAAAAATGGTCCCAAGGGGGTACCAAAACTACCCATTTTTTTGAAAAATTTTTGCGACCATTACCTAGGTTTAACTAAATTAAATTTTTTGAATTTTTTTTAAGAAAACCGTAGGGACAGTTTTTGAGAAAAAAAATATTTATAAAATTTCGGAAAAAAATCGTATGGCAGGTACCGTTATTTTTTGTCATAAAAAATCAAATCAAAAAACGTCCGGGGGTAAAAAATCAAAACCCATATCTACCAAGTTTGAAGAAAATCGGCCGAACCGTTTAGCTGTAATCGAATAGACTTCACGCCCGCGCTGTGTTGAAACATTATAATAATCATAACATTATAGTAATCATAATCCCTTGAGCGCGTGTAGATTATAAAAAAAAGACAAACAGACAGAATTGCCAGACCCACTTTTTTCGTCTTCGCTATCATCGTAATGTCAACTTTGATCAAAATCTCGAGTTCGATTTTTTTTACGAATGCATAACTAGCCTAATACAGTGAAAGCTCTAATAAGCGGACACTCATGGTCCCCCAATTTTTGTCCGGTTATGAGAACTGTCCGGTTAAGGGAAAGCAATAAAAAAACTTTTTTTTTTAACTTCATATTAATTCTGATTAATATTGGATCTACGATCTACCTTGCCATTTTCCACGAACATCTTCTTTATTTCTTGAAATCTCTGCAGCTTGTGTTTTTCCAATATTAAATCTAAAGGACTTTGCATAGATAAAATATTTCATGTCGTGGCTGAAAAAAAAACAAACCTTTTTGCCAAAGCGCGAACCAATAAGTTTTTGTTGCCCAATGCATTGGCAATTTACAACTTTTCTTGCCTCACCCTTTTTTACCGTTATTTAAACGGACGATGCTCTAGTGAAATGGCCAGCTGCATTCCTCCTCTTAAACAATTCAACCGTAATATTCACACTTCTGGTAATGTCCATCAGTTTACCCCTTAGCCCAACTTCGGGCGTACTGTGAAGTACAGAGATTCGTTCTTTAGCCGTACTACACTAATGTGGAATTCCTTACCACGCTCTGTCTTTCCCAGTTTATGTTCAAAAATTCAAAACCAATGTACACCTCCTTTCTGACCCCTCCCTTTTTTCCTATTGCTCACACTGTGTCTCTGACATATTAAGGGTATAGCCTAGTACGCAGATCGCGCTAAATTTTATCTCCCATACAAAATTCTCTCAAAATTTAGCCAAGCTAAAATTATGTCAATAATTTTAGCTGAGAGGTATGCTGCTCCATCTAAAAAATCAAAACTTCTCTTCAAACTGTCATAACTTATCTGTCAAAATTTAGCGCACGAAATAATTGTCCGGCACGTTTATTCTCGAGCTAAATTTCTAAATGGAAAAATATTTGAATTATATTTAGAAGAATATTTGGTGACGGGAGTCTTACAAGATTTTCGACAACAAAAATCACTCATAATTCATAATTCTCATTCGTTCTCATTCATAATTCTTAAAAAATCATACTTTAAAACAAATTCTTTTAAATCTTTGAAAAAATTCATTTAGAGAACAGCTGTTTTCTGTGACATATTCTCCACAAAGTGCTTATGTCAAAATTTAGCTTGGATTTTAGCTCTTAGCTGATGGTTGGAGAAAAATGTGGGAGATAAAATTTAGCGCGATCTGCGTACTAGGCAAAATCAAGATATTACTGACTGTACCTACCATAGAACCATTTTTTTCAAATTTAGAATTTCTAATTATCGACATAACGGACTTTAATGAAATTTTTTTAGAGAAGCTCCTAAAAAGTCTAAAAAATTGCATTTCAAAACTTAAAAACAAAATATTTTTTGAATTTAAAAAAAAATATTTTGTTTTGGAAAATTCGATATCTCAAAAACAGCTCAATATTTTTCTTTGTAAATTTAATTTTTATTCGAACAGTAATACAAATTTTAATTTGGCTTATGAACAGTTTTTCATTTAGTCTTTTACATCAGATCAAGTTCGTGCGACCCAGTCGTGATTTAATGATTTCAATAAATCTTTTCATTTTTGTTTTCGCCAAGTTAAAAGCCATATATTAAAATATATTAAAGGTCTTGCTACCTTTGTTTTTATTTTTAGCAACAATAAAAATTCATCTAATTCAATCTAATTTAATATTAATCGTTTCACTGAAAAATCATAAGATAAAATTAGTGGCCAACGGCTCGTAGAGAGCAATAACTTAGTGACTTACAGCTCTCAACTATTTCTGTGGAAAGGAGAGGTTTTACTAATTTCTGAAGAGTCCGATTGGCTAATATGAGAAGCACTATATATGACAAGATATACTATTGGAGAATATAAAAAAGAAAAGAGAAAATAAACCAATACAAAACATTTTTAAAGCATCTGGCAATCGTAGGTACTTTAATCTTCAGCATTTCAGTTGGGGCCACTAACTAATATGCGAAGGGTTATACATTGAAGAATCTATTTGTGCAAAATTGGAATAAAATTTGTCGCGCCACTTATGACAAACATACATATAAGGGCATTATCCAAAAGTAAGACAACTTTCTTTTTCGACAGAAAACAAGCGATAACTAAAACCACATATGCAAGGCGTTTTATGTTTGCGAGGTAATTAAAAAAAAAAAAACAAAATTATTAGGTTAGTTTTAGTGGGTATGAACAAAGATCATTTTTTTTAGAAAATCGGTCAAACCAATGAGGGTCTAGCTCAATACAGAGTGGTCGTACGCATAGACCGATGTCGACGGATGGTATGGAGAAAAATACTTCCTTGGATTTATCCATCATCACAATACTTAGATTGATTCTTTTATTTTTTACGCAGAACCAATTAAAACGAATAATACTAAAGAGACCTTTCCAGATTGTGTACATTGTGATGCAAATTTGGAACAAAATGTCCAGTCCATCCTCTCGTTTGAAATTATGGAAATATGCAGATGTACATTTATGTGTGTACACCAAAAATAATATTGTCATATACTCTTAGTTAACAAAGCGTTTCATTTTGTATTTTCTATATAAACTGAATTACATTAAAAAAAAATAAACAACATTATACATATGCATGCTTAGTTTTGTCCTTAACTTCCGTCACATAGAGAAATCTTATATCCTCCACGAAAAAAAAACAAAATATTTTATCACTGTATATATGGATGTATACTATACATACTTACATACTTGTAAATATTTTCTTATAAAACGTTTTTAAGTTTCTTGAATGTCCTCGACCGGCTCGAAGCTCTTACTTTACATAATCCCTTAACCTTTCATAATACTGTATGTTTTATATTTAAATATTATTTATATAGGTAGAATTATATTTTATATATTTAGATAAAAGGAAGAGAATGAAATGATGCAAAAATCCCTTCCTTTTAAGGTTCTTAACAATGTTCATAGTGAATTTCACAAAAACATATTATACAAACACACATAAAAGCAGAACTATACGAGTAAAACAATTGGCCAAATCAGATAGAATATTGCACCCGACATCTTGTCCTTTGCAGAGGAAATGCAGGCACATTAAATATCTACACTTGCATACGTATTTACACATGACTACCGATTTCTTCGTCTTATCGTTTGTTCTTGTTTTATCCTGGCTAAAGTGTGCATCTTTGTGTAGTCAGTGATGACACTTAATTAAATAAAATGGTTAAATATATTTTGGGCTTACAAAACTTAGAAAGGATAACAAAGCTGCCAGAAGATGAATGCTTTATTTATGTTTGTGTAAGATATTCTGTTTGACAAAAGGTTATTGTGATATGAAGTAGAAGTTTGATTACAATGAAATAGACTGGAAAATAATTTGTTCACTTTTTGTTGATTTATACCCAATTGGTTGGGTTCGGGTCATCAAAAGTTGATTGTTGCTGTTGATCAGTACGTTCACATTTTCTAAAAATTGTTGATCAGCACATCCACACTTACTCACATTGTTGTTCAGCTATTTTTATTTACACAAATAAACATATTGTAGGCTCTACCTTATACACTTGAATCCGGACCGATCGGGTCAACAAAGGCTTATCAATATTCTTAATCAACAACTTAATTACATTAAAAATAATTTTGGATGTACTCAAATCAACATGGTGTGGATGTGGACGCAGCCTTAAGGTAAACAATTAATTAAATATATTACGGCTGTGGTTACATTTTTTGAAGAAAGAAGTACTCCAAGAAAAAAGGACTATGCAGCAGTACGGTAGTAAAATAAATAGTTTTTCATATTATTCATTATAAATAATTTAAACAAAAATGTAGTTAAATAATAAAAATTAGAAAAGTAGGTCCTATAAGTTTTTAATATTATTTAACTTATTTGAGAATCAGCCAAGTAGAAGAAATAGCACTTTTTAATTCAAAATTGCTTTAATGCTCTTTAGTACACAAAAATTTTCCTTAAGTCCCGGGTTTATTAGGTACACGGACGCATCAATAGGCCTGGTTAATACGCAGTTCATGCATTTCATGAATTTGACAAAAAATCAATGTAAGCTGCATTTATAAAGAACTGCCATAACTAGATTTAAATTGTTAGTAATTAAGCTGAAAGGCTTAGTCGTTTTTTAGATTCAGAGCAGATAATTTGTATTATTATTCTTAGGTATCTTTCTCAATAATTTTTAATGTTTTCTGATTGGTTTAAAAAACACACCTGAACACTGAACTGTCAAATAATATATGCCATTTTTGTTTTCTCATTATTTCTCCATGACGCCTACTTGACGACTGAACATAACCTTCTAAGTAGAGCAATTAGATTAGGAGAGTGAAACAGAGGAACAAAAAGGGAGTTAAAATTCTTTGAACACGTGGAAAAGGCTACCCATAAGGGATAAGGCACTGTTGTGTGAGAAATCATGTTGGGGACATCAGTTTACCACATCACGATTGAAAATACTCGTATTCTCCAAAAACGTGAAACTTTGTTTAAAAATCTGTCACAATAGGTGATCGTTAATTAGAATTGCGAAAAGGAAGCTACAAACTGAATTTTCAAATTCAATTCTAAATTCTGTAAGAAATCACGCGCAATGTTTACGAACACACCCAAGTGAAATGCGCCATCTTGTGTTCAATAACCTAGGCTGTTTTCGAAAACTTCAAATCAATGTCAATTTGATCGTCAAATGATCGTCATTTTTTGACGCAAATATTGCTGTCGTCAAATATGCAATCGTCCTGCTTGCACAAAATCTATTTGATCAATGTCAGTGAATTTTCTTGCAAATGCATTTGACGTTTACGAACACGGTCAACAAAATTGAAATTGGATGCTAACATTTTTTTTTTAATTCTGGTTGAAAATTGTTCGAAAAATTAAAGTACGTTATTTTTAAACAAAAAAAGAAGGCGATTTGGTTTAAGCTCCGAAGTTCGAGCCGTAAAACTCCAAAGGTGCGTATGCGTAATTTCAGAATATCAAAACAATTATTTCTTGTAAGTGCAAATAAATGAAACATTTCAATTCATCAAAAATAACATTCTCAATGAATACCTTATTCTAGGGATTGAAGTAAGAGCTAAGCCCTTTATGGAAAAAGGCAGAAACAGGACGCCCAGGTACAGACTTAGAACAAAGCCTATACATTACTCTTTGGGCTTTAAGCAACAAAAATTCATACCGAGAAATCAGAGATCGTTTCAACAAATCTATCAACTGCGTTCAAAACACAAAATGTGACAAAAGTTTGCGTTAAATTGTTCGTTGTTATATGCGCGTGGGCAACTTTCACCCACATACACACAAAAAAGACAATCAAAACTCTATTTTCTGAACTTCAATTATTTTTATCGTCAACTCGATTTTTTTACTGCAGAGCTGCGCCGCAAATGATGTTATCGAATATATGACTTAATCAAACTGCCATATCGAAAAATGCATTAAAATTTTGTGTTGACTTTTGCAGTTTGCGTTTAAGAATATTCCACAAATGCATTTTTGATGCGGATGACGTTTTTCGAAAACGGCCCTATTTCAGAGGTTGTAAACGTATTCCAAAATATCATATACTCGTACCTTGAAGTGTTTTTACATCAGATGTTTTTTTTACATGGGAGTGGAACACCGCAAAGCTATCCATATGGCTTCAAATTGAAATCCATTTTTGGTTGCAGATTTCTTCATTCAATGTACATAATATAAGAATGACATAAAGAGAACACATTAAGAACAAGTTATGAACACCCTGATCAAATTCAAAATAAAATGAGTTGTCAAACGAAACTAACAAATTTGAGATGAAAACACTTTTTTGTAATTATTTTTTTGATCTTAAGAAAAAGTAGTATAAGTGGAAAACAACTCCACATTTTCGCTAAAAAGTGTTATAAATTTCCGCTCTCGTTTGTAATTAACTCCATTTAGAAAAGTGAAACTATTTCCTATGCGCAGATCACAAGAAAAAAGCATTAATTAAGCCGAGTGGACAGAACGACAGTATCAAGTTTCCAAAAGCAGTACAAATACTGCATTTGCAGTACTTCGACAGTTAATAGACTTTTAATTCTTAACCATTCTTCCGTCTGTATATTTACTTAGCAGAAATGGAGTGTAATACCTTAACGTTTTAATGGCTTAGACTGCTTTTACACGAAATCGATTTTTAATCTTTGTTTCTCTTTTGGCTTCCTTTCGATTGCATGGATCGATTTTTAATCAAAGTTAACTTTTGTTATATAGAAAAGGAGTCATCTCTCCGCACTCTTTACTCTACTTAGTAAATCGGAGTTCCCTGAGCGATATTTAAATAGAAATGAAACACCCGAGAAATATAGAAAACCAAAAAAGAAGAACGATAACTCGGCAATTCTTCCAACCAAAGGGCTTAAAAATCGGAAGGCATCGTTTAAAAGCACTCTAATGTCGATTTCCTTTACACACTAGGAATTTCGATTCGGGATCAAATTTTTTCGTTTGGTGTGAGTGTTTCATACAAACAAATGTAAATCCCTCTTCAATTATGGATTTGAAGATTTTGATCCCTGTCAAAGAAAAATCGATTTTCTTGTTGTGAAGGAACGTAAAATCTGGCGAGGGATCAAAATCTTCACAAAAAATTGATTTCTTATGCCGACATAAGATGATCGGTACTTTTTCATGAATAGACATACTTTTGGAGGATTTGTCACTTCTTCGAAAGGAGCAGTAGCTTTGAAGAACAAATTTTTACTTGTCATGCCATTACACCACGCATAAGTACTATGTCACCTAAAAATTAAAAAGTCATCAAGCCTCAAAGTCAGTCGGACAGAAACTAAACAACTAAAGCGTGTCTAGCGGGAATGGGAATTTTTCAAATTTAATTTTAATATTAAATATAAAAATAATCATGAAGTTTGACAATAGGGTTCTTATGGTTTAAGAACAACATCGTCTAATTTACTTCTCTGAATACACTCTTGTAACCTGACTCATAAAATTGTGAACTCGTGAAATAAAAGTGTTGGTTTAATGGCTGAAACGTCCTGGCAGTTACATTTTTCTATGACTTTGAGTTGGTTGCCTGTATACCAACTATCAACTTAAAGTATCCTCATAAACTAAAGTGGCCTTAGTTCCTTCTGATTAATTTATTTGACAAAATTACTCTACTTTTATCAATTGAAACTATAGCTGATTCGGCAGTGATGGTATCTCCCTTGTTGAACGGATAAGGGTTTATAATTCCTCGAGCAGAAATTTCATATCACTTTCTTTAACGATTAACCCGCATATTTAATAGTTGAATTTGAACTCAATTTGCTGGCGTTGCTACTGACATTGATGGTTCCAGAGGATTTTCGGTTACCGCTATCCCATTTCGTTCAAAACCATTAAAATCACCACCAGATAAATTGGGTCCTTGGCCTATCATTAAATCGTCGAATATTATTGCGAGCCAATAGCCCTTGGCATAATAGTTATTACGTTGGGTTGTCACTCCAAAGTATAGAATCGTTTCCCGGCCGCTGTCACCTAAAATCAAAATGATATTTTTTTCAGAAGTATTGCCTTTTGGGAGGAAGTTATAAATCCTACTAGAGAACCATTTGTCTTGAAAAGTGCTTCGCGTTCTAGCCTTTCGAACTTGGCAGAAAATTGTGGGTCCCCTGCATTCACACCGACAAAATGGACACTGAAATGGTTGAGAGCAACATTACCACCTCCGGAAAAAAAGTCGAAGTAGGTTTGAAGAAAAAAGTGAAGTAAATTGAGAAAAATCGAAGTAGATTTCAAAATGATTTTTTTTTGCATTTAGAAAAAAATTGGACTCGAGATTTTCATCAGTTATTACAAAACGAAGAAATGGTGATTCAGTCAGTGCGAAGTAGGAAGTAGATTTTAAAATATTTTGAAAAAAAAAACGAAGTAGATCTACTTCAATTGAAGTAAAGTGGTACCACTGGTTGAGAGTTTTAAATATTTAATTATTTTTTAAACCGATTTATTTCAATTATATAACTTAGAGCTTAAAAAGATATAGCACGAAAAAGTTTAAAAAACATCAGTTTCTTCAAGCTCTGTCCTGAGTAATTTTTGGAAACTTTGCCTCAGATAAGCAAACTTTTTATATTGGCATCACTTTTCTAGGTGAAAATTTGACAGTAAGTTTTTTGATAGTTCATTAAATTCGGATTTTTCATTGAGAATACATTAACTAAGATAGTCTTACTTTATACTATGGATTATGTGTACTATTGTCTACCTTTTATGGAATGACCACATATTCAAAATAGTCAAAAATACGCGGTTTCTTATGAAGATAAAAAAAAACCTTTTTCTTCTATTCTGATCTAGGTTTTGGTATACATTCTTCCAAAGCTTGATACACTTTAGCACCTTCTTAAACTTATCTAAGCCAGTAAAAGTAAAAGTTTCCAAATTATTGGTGCATAAAACTTTAACCTAAAAATGAAAGTGCTTTCATTCTTCTTGTCTTATTGCTATTTGAAACACAAACGCAAAGCCTTAGCTTCTTATACACAATTCAATATTTTTGAAAGTACAGAAGAGTTTCTTCTTTAACCGTACTGCGCGAATGTGGGAAAGGTTCTTTAGCTTCTTCTATTTTTATACATTTTAATCACTATTTATTTGATGAAAGCATCGCTTCTCATCGATCAGCGAAATCAAGCATCATTGTGTGCGTGGTTAGTTCTTGGATTTACGACCGTTCAAATACCAACTGTGTGCTGTTTACATGTGTTTTTTCTATTGTTCTTTCTTTCTGTGTGTCTCTCTCTGTTGTATTGTCTAAGCCGATGGCCTAAGTTGCCAGTGCTTTCAGGGTATCTAATTCGTAGAGTAGTGTAATATGTAATGTTACATTTAAAGTTAAAAAAGAAAGCTTGAAAAGAAAATGCTTTAACTTGGTATTATGAAATAAATTGCGACATAATTTATTTTTAGTTTTCCGAATCATTTCCGAAAACAGTTTTGGCCTTTACGCATCACAGATTAATATAAATTAAGATCCCATAATCAAACATGAGATTTTCTTTTGGTCATAAATTAATTATGCAAGTCACTCTTGGATTACCCTTTTTTCGATTCTTGAAACCTACCCAATACTCATCCTTTAAAGTGTCAACCCTAATCAGGAAGTATATACTGTTTTGAAGTTCGTATAGTTTATCGAAGCCTGTGCAGGGGTTCCGAGAAGGGGCCAACCAGGATGGACCGATTATTGAATAAGTCTTTTAAACATTTTGTAAATTTACAGAATATATATTGTTTTATTGTGGAAACGTGCAAGACGAGGTCATGATGTTCTTGAACCGAATATAGATATGTAATTGCTGTACCTACTGCCCGCAACATGAACAGGAATCCATTCATCTGGTTTCATCTAGGTCTTGAGTTATACATATTGAAAATATATGAAAGTTGAGGACTACGAGAACGTAGAAACGTAGAGCGAGGACGAGGACGAGCAAGGAAGAAAAATATATGCTGAGCTATTATAGCATTATCACAACTCAATTTAAAGGTTGTGTATAGGTAAAATTGCTTCAGCATTGTAGTCGAATTCGAACAAGGAGGACTACAATAGGATTTTCTCAAAATGCTTTTTGGAACATCATTATTTCAGCCTGAGGTTGCCTTTGATGTTATTAAGCTCACACAAGTGGTTTTCCAGATCGTAGGAGTGTGAACATATTCAGTTGATCTGATCCAGAGGGCATGATATTGAATTTTTGTTCTTTTGTCTACACTTGATTGGGATTAGCATTATTAGACAAAGTGTTTATGAGAGCAACTTGCAACAAAAGCTTTTAGACACAAAATTGTTCATTGATGCAGGCGATAAAGTTCAAATGGAATAATGCAATCATTTTATATTGCTTTTTGCAAAATTATTTAGGATAGAAGTTCATAATAATAATACATACTCAAAATTTTTGAAACCTAGTCTTTCGAAAATTGATTAAACTGCGACCAAGTGTCGAAGTTTGATAGTGCAATTTGGAATTTGATAAAGAGAGTAAAACATTAGTATACATAACATAAACTATGCGTTTTGCAATTGCAAAGTGCGAATTTGAAAACCTACAAAACTACTTATTTTAAGAAGAGGAAACCCACGTCCACAAGTTTTTTAGAGCCTCGATACCAACAGAAGGTTGTTAGTGGGAGCAAAGTGAGAGAGGAGGGAGTGTTACCACAAACGCGTTTTTTCAAGTGGCAGTGGAAGAATTGCCTATAGATAAAATGAACAATATAGCTTCTACAGTTATAGTCAGGTTAAACTATCTAGTGAACACTTTATATGGATTGGTCCTCCTGGTAAGAATTCGTGACATAAGGGTGACTTCTGGGTTAAATTTCGGATACGACCGGGTTTATAGTTGACACAGAAACAAACGAAATAAGAACAACAAATTTTGGATCAGCACGTGGAATGCAATGTGTCCTCTAATTGATCCGAAAAATAGGATCACAATAAGCAGATACCACCGCCATCGAGGAAATAAGATAGGAATAAATCAAAAACGTAAGAAATATACTTCGACTGTTACCGTGAAGAAAAGGAGCGTTAATTTGGGTATGGATTTGTCGTTGGAGTAGTATTTCCTTGGCATAATGCTAAGTGCGTTGGATTGTCATGCAGAAGGACTTGGGTGTATTGCTGGAATTAAAAAATCACCTAAGAGTAATCTCTTGTCTTGAAAAGTGCTGCTCCTTACCCGTTCGAAATCGGCAGAAAATTGTAGCACCCCTCCGAATCCGCAAGGGCTATATATCGTCACGTTATATTCCAATCGGCTATATAATAACGTCTACAGAGACGCCTTAAACGACAAAGAATAAACTGGTTTGACCATGAATGATGGTAAGCACATGTAACAAAATAAAATTCATACAATACAGCGCTCCATCAAATAAGGCCCAGATCTAAGAGTGGAATACCGAATTTTCAAAAAGAAAAAAGAAAACCTGCGAGAGAAGTGTGCGATCGAGCAAATAGGGAAATGGAAGGAATACATTTCGGAAGTTTTAGGAAAAGTTGAAAATAAACTGTTACGGTTATAAAGCCCGCTGTGAAGCCTGCATCAAAGCATGATCAAGGGAAGATTTTTGTAAAAATGATTTCTGAAAACTGTATAACTGCGATGATAAACTGAGATCCACTGTTAGGAAAAATGTACTATTACATCTAGACTTAGACATCCGTCTGATCTGGATGAAATAAAGATGGTTATATCTAGACTAAAGTCCAATAAAGCAGCTAGAACTAACGACCAAGCTCTTCAAAGTGACAGGCGATGACTTTGGTTAGAGTATAGACAAGAGCTTATCTAAAAACAAGGTTGGAAGAAAGCACTCATTTTCTCAAGAAAAGAGATCCGTTGAACTAAAGAAGCACAAGTCTTCTTTAAATCATCTTCAAGATTTCTTTCGTCCTATAAAATAAACGCCTGAAGGCGCTGGTCAAAAAAATCATAAGTGTGGATTGTTTGATTTTATATCAGGCTTTTTTGGTCACGTTCTTCGTTATGCAAATAAAAAACCTTTATTTCATATTTCTTTCCCTACGTTTCGTTGGATTTTCCCAACTTCTTCAGGGGTTGTTTTATTAAATCTACCAAATGAAATCTTTTTTAACAAATTATACACATTTTGCTTACACATTTTATACACTTACATGAGATTTTGTTTCTTGTTACATTTAAATTAAAAACACATTAAATTTTAAATTTTTTAAAATAAAATACAATATTAAAAAACAAAGAAAATAAATAAAAATACATATAATGACACTACTGGCAATAACTTTAAATGAAATAAAACAAAACAACATTTGAACATTAATTATCACAGTTTTTCTCTTAATGCTAAAGCGTAGCTTACAATGGTGTTATCTCTGTCCTCTTGTGTGTTCATTGTTTTGTGTAAGTTTGAACACATAAGAGGACAGAGATAACACCATTGCACAGTGGTTTCGCCCATACGACAAAAATAAAAAAATGAAAGCAATTGTTTTTTTTTTCAAGTGTATTTTTCTAATAGATTATAATTCAAAATTTACCGTTGCAAGTATTTTGACATACATGTCCCATGTTATCTGTTTTATTTTCGCTTTCAAATTGAGCCAAATATTTAATTTTTTGTGAAAATAAATTTAAATATTTGTGAGTAGTTTGAAGTGAATTTTTTTAAATAAAAGTTATATTATTGCAATTTTTTCGCAATGGAATTACAAAAGTAAGGTATTTAGAGTATTATATTAATTCGTTGTCAATATTTGGATGTTTGGTTTATAATAATTAATGTTAGTAAAACCGTGTACCATTTTAGTGTTTTTTGTCATTTTGTTCAATGTTTAAATAAAGTTTTAATATAGTAATTAGCCACACATAGCGGTAACAGTCCTTGTGTTATATAGAGTGAGTAGTCAGCTTTTAGAAAAACCTTATCTTGGCACCCACAATCACGGTTGCCAGTTTGGTCATTTATGACCAAATCTGGTCATTATTTTTTCACTTGGTCACATGGTCATTTTTTATACCATTTGGTCATTTTTTCAACAAATTGAAAAAAAAAACTTTTTTTTTGCTTTTTATGTTCTTAAAAATGAAATGTATACCAAAAGCAGTTTTATTAGCGTATGATGTAAACAGTGCGTTAATGTGTTTAATTGAACAAAAATACCCCATCACGATCAATGAATGCACAAAAACTGAATGCGTTCATTTTCATCACTTGCGAATTTAATGATAGATAGCTGGAAAACTTAAAATTGTGCGTTAATTTTGCGCAATGTTGCTTCTTCGCTGGGTAAAAATAAAATATACTATTTGAAAATTTAATTGGTCTTGCAACTGATGAGGCTAGTGTTATGGTTAGTGTGGTTATGAACATCAAGCCAAATTGAAAAGCAATGTCATTTCTTTTAAGACACTTGCCATTCGCTGCATCTTCGCTTTGCATATTATTGCAAAAAGTTCCTAGTGAACTTGAAAAAAAGTGTCGCAACATAAAACATACATTTTTTGCTTATAGTGTCAACCGCATCAACCAATTTAAAGAATTTCTAAAAATATTGCGCAGTCCCACCGCACAAAATATTTGGTATTTTGCGAGCGAAAATTTTGCGGATTAAGTTTAATAAAATAAGTTTAATAATATAATAATAGCCAAAGAGTTTGAAGATCAAAAAATTATTAATGGTTATTAGTCTGCAAAAAATTGTTTTAAAATAGCGTTTGTGAAAACATATATTTATTTTTATAGTTATTAAGTGGAAATAGCTCATCTTCATACATAAACATATCGCGCAAAATTTTAAACAGCTTAGTAATAAGGTGTTATGATGATACTACTTAACAATTTGCTAACTTTTAAGTAGATTACTAACTCTTTCTTAATTTTAAATTTTAATAAATTACTATTAAACACTAAAGTAATGGCAGTTCATGCGAAAAACTAAACAAACAGACAGACCTGTTGTGATAAAGTTAGCACGATACTAAAAAAATAAAATAGGTATTTAATAAAAGGATAGAGAAAGTATGATGCTGAATTCGATTGAAATTTGCAAAACTGTTGGTTTTACCTAGATTTATACTAAAACATCGTACTAATTCAACTAAAATTTTGCACAATCGTGATCTGTTATTGTTTTTGTTTTTTAATAATTTAAAAATAACGTGTAAGCTGTATAATATACATAAGAACATATGATGAATTATTTGTTCTGTTTTTTAATTGTTTTTTTTATTTTGGTCATTTTTAACTACATTTGGTCATTTTTATTTTCAACTTTGGACACGATTTTTTTTTTCAAGTGGCAACCGTGCCCACAATCACCCACAACCAGCACAATTAATGTTTTAGTTTCACGGTTTTGAAAAAAAACGATTTCTTTTTTCTATACAAATTTTCTTTAGGGACGAAGTATTTTTGCTTGGTATCAAGAAAGAATATCTACGAAATTTGGTCAACGAAAAACGGCGAGTTGGGTGAAAAAAACGCATGTTTTCAATACTGTTATGGATAATATAAGTTAGGGATGGGAAAAACCGGACGGTTAAAACCGAGACCGGTTATTTTATTTCAATTTACCCCGTTTTCACCGGAGATTTTTTTTATCTCGGTTAAAACCGGTGGTTTTCTAAAATCCAATAACCCGGAAACCGGTTATTTACTTTGGTACCACAGAAATAAAAAAGTGTAGAAAACGTCTTTGAAACAAAATCTCTTTGTCTCATAAGAACTGCACTTGTGTGCAACATGCGACATTATTCACCACTTCCATCTTTTCTTTTATAGAGTAATCAAGTGTAGTGGTAGGAAAGTGAAATCGTTTTAAACTACACACTATCGCAAAATTGCGTTGTATTGTTTTGCATATTATTGTGTAAATGTAATAGTGTGGAAAAAATACCGTGTCCGCTTAAGGAAATTCTACATTTACATTCTGTAAATGTAACCGTGTAAGTAGGCGTGTCAGTGGGCTGAAATTTTCTTTAGTGATTTCTTACGATGTGTTATATCATATTTGAAAGTTTCTTTACAATCGGACTTGTGGTTCGAAAGTTATTGAATTATGACGTCGTCTCCATACAACCCAAACCACTGTGCATTGTAAGCTACGCTTTAGCATTAAGAGAAAAACTGTGATAATTAATGTTCAAATGTTGTTTTGTTTTATTTCATTTAAAGTTATTGCCAGTAGTGTCATTATATGTATTTTTATTTATTTTCTTTGTTTTTTAATATTGTATTTTATTTTAAAAAATTTAAAATTTAATGTGTTTTTAATTTAAATGTAACAAGAAACAAAATCTCATGTAAGTGTATAAAATGTGTAAGCAAAATGTGTATAATTTGTTAAAAAAGATTTCATTTGGTAGATTTAATAAAACAACCCCTGAAGAAGTTGGGAAAATCCAACGAAACGTAGGGAAAGAAATATGAAATAAAGGTTTTTTATTTGCATAACGAAGAACGTGACCAAAAAAGCCTGATATAAAATCAAACAATAAATATTCAAAAAATTGGTCAATTAATTAACATAATAAGTGTGGATTTATCCCAAAAAAAACCAACACCGATAAAATATTCAAATTTTAGCAAATCTTTGAAAAAAAAAATGATAGACATTTGAAAACCGCATAGGATAGAATGATAGAATCTACAGAGATGAGCTGAAAAGAGCAATGCCAAGTTTTGTCATCCCACCAAGCTCATCTGTATTTGTACTGGAGTATGATGCAGAATACAGACCGATCCATCAAGGTCAGGAAAGAATTCACCGGAACATTTTATGCCAAGAAAGGTGACTTCTTTAAAAATGTTCTTCTTTCACACGCTCCAATCCTCCCTCAAGTGTTCAAGTTTATGAAGACTCCGCCATATGTGGGTTTTACAGACAAGCGAAAGAGGACTTCATTTCAACTTTTCGTACAAAACTGGATCTAGCTAGCAAGGGATCGAACTTAACTGTTTGGAAGAAGTTTGATGCTTTATGTCCTGATCCAATCTGGACCGGAGATCAACCTACGGTAAATAAGTAAGATTTTGACAAGTTAAGTTGGGTAGCTTAGTACGCAAATCAACCTAAATTTTACCTCTAACATTTCTCTCCAATCATAACTTAAAAACGTAGATAAATTCTGAAATAAGTACTTCTTAGAGAAAATGTAACATAAAACAGCTGTTTTTTGGAACGAAATTTCATGCGAATAATTAGGGAAATTGTTTTCAGTATTGTACATACATATGTGGTTTTAATTAATCTCTTTGGCTTTGATTAATTGCTTGTCTCCAAATAATTCCCTTTTTCGATTTTCATTTTCACCAAGTTAAATTCACATAAAGTTGAAGAATAACAGAATCTGTCAACATTTAGGTCGAGAATAATGTGCCCAACAATTGTTTCGGGCACCAAGTATTGACAGATAAAGTGCTGTACACTTTGAATCAAATATTTGATTATCTAGTCGAAGCTTATCTAAACTTTGGAGAGAATTTCATAAGAAGCTAAAATTAAGTGCGATCTATGAACGAACATACTAATTAAAAAGTCTAAAATTTGGGAACAATAGCTTCTAAATAAATAGTTTTTAATAATGAGAAAACTTCGTTTATTATATTTAGTTATTTTTTATATGTTCAATATAAGTAGTATAAAAAGCTGCATTCATTTTATAAATAAGTCTCCAGAAAATAAGAAACATACTCAAAACAGTTGTTGTTAATGTTTTGTATTCCCTCAAAAATAAGAATACAAAAAAAAAAAAAAAAAAAAAAAAAATACACCTTAATCCACTCAATTTGTAGTCAATAACAAAAGGAAATACATCTCCAAGGGTTTCATCCTCTATCATGTCAGACACAGAAATAATTTTTTATTAACCTCTTTTGGCCAAGCCAGCATAAACATTAAGATCTCCAACTCCAAATAACTACCAAAAAAACACCATTGAAACCTTACACAGGCGAATACCCCAATTTTACGACTTCAAGCTAATTATGGGTGAGCAATTCGACCTACCTACCTTTTTTTTGTGCCTTTTGTCCTGACTGGAGTTGTTCTTGAACCCCTTTTCTTATTTAACTTAACTTGAAAATAACCAACCGTAACAACTGTATTCAGCCATAGTTACTGGGATAATTCGGGTTATGCCCTTTTTCCGTTCTAACATTTCATTCGTTACATAATTAAAGCGAAAAACTCCTGCAAAGGCCCAAAGAGTGTATAGAAGCTTTTGCCAACACCATCGCCAGAGGAGTTGTTATTCGGGTAGGTAGATATTATAATGGTGGAAGAGACCATGACCGACAATATAAAAACGTACGCATCTCGGTTACGACCACGTTACAGTGATTCGAATTAATTTATACTTACTTATTCACCCAAGTCATGCGTCTAGGCTTGTCATTGAAGCAGACCGAAATGGTGTACAATTTTGCTGGCCCTGCTGGCAACAAGCAGGATAAATGAATACAAGTGCCTAACTAACGGCGTGTCGTGTGCGATTGCACTTCGGTCTTCACATAAAATTAGTCCCATAATAATGCTTTGAAACTGCAGAACAACGAACGAAGGACGGTCGCCATCCTATCCAACCGCAATTTCAATGCAAAGTGGATCCTGTTGGTGTTGGAGGGGCTATGAGTGGATTCTATAGATATATTTTTGGCAGCGAAATAGCTGTAGATTTAGTTAAGGGATGCCATCGGTCGGCGTTTGAAAAAATTTCATTTGTTTTATGATTCAGGCGCTTTTAAAACACTGATTGTTTTTGAAGATCTGAATGGAATATTTGAAAAGAAGAAAGCATGGGATAAAGGCATAAAGGGCTTTAAGAAAAAATGCATCATACATACTGTTATATAGTGGCAACACTTATTAGTAATGAATTTTATGCTGAATTCTCTATTCATTTACATATGCATACATGCAAGCATATAAACCAATGTATAGCTTATGAAGTGAATTTCAAGACTTGTGGTTTGACATTCTAACAATCAACATTAAAGCAGAATTAATAAACGAATTAAAATTTGTACGGTTGGCCTTTTATTAAAGATAGAACATTGGCGACGAGTTTAAAAAAAAAAAAAAAAAAAATTATATCGGCTATAATAAATCGAGACAATATTTTCAAGTCGCATGCCCGGTGAAATTAAAAAAGATAAATTTTCTACTTCTCCGAGTGTCATGACTAATGTGCAGACCATCGCGGTTGGAAACAGCTTTGAGGAATTCAACCCAGAATTCGTGGACTGGGAAGTATTCGAAGCGAAACTTGAACAATATTTTCTCAGTGTTGGAGAAGAAGATGAACAAAGAAAAACAGCATTTCTGTTAACTAAATTGCACCATGAAACCTTCAAGCTTCTCAGAGACAGCGCGTACCCAAAAAACATCAACACATTAAGTTTCGCCGAAGTTAAAAATAATTTAACAAATTTCTATGGGAAAAAGGTGGCAGTATTTGTTGAACGGCGAAGTTTCTATAACTTAAAGCAGATGGTAAGCGAAAACATAAATGAGTGGTATACAAGAGTCAAAAAATCCGCGGTAAATTGTAAATTCGGTAGTCAGCTTGACGCAGCATTGCGTGACATATTTATAACAGGTCTTAAAGATGGTCCCATTCTTGAGAAGTTGCTAGAAGAGGATGAAACGATCACTCTCGACAAAGCATGGACAATTGCAATAAAAAAAGAGACATTGATAAATAGCCGAAGTGCAAGCACATTAATGGTAAATAAGGTAAACACACATACACGGTCACCACATAATGATAAAAATAGGCAAAGTCGAACCACCAAGTCATACGGTCATACCCCTGCAGGTGCAGCTGCAGCGGGGAAAAATAAAGGTATACGCACGGTAGAAAAAGCTCGCAAGAATGATGGATGTTATCGATGTGGTAGAGTGGGGCACAACAGTGAGCACTGCTACTACAAAAGTTATGTGTGTGATATATGCAGAGTTCGTGGGCATCTTAAAATTATGTGCAAAAACAAATATTCACGAAATGAACAGATTAAGCACATAAGTGCTGATGAAGGGGCACAAGAGAATGACATTGACGAATACATCGAACTAAAAAACATCACATCTAACTCAAAGAGCTGTCCACCAATAACCCTGCAAGTAAAAATTGATGGCTGTCAAATTAATATGGAGCTTGACACGGGCAGTGCAGTTACAATAATTCCGCAATGTGTTATGAGGGACTTGTTTGCTACAAAAAAACTCATGGCATCAAGTTTAAACGTAAAGGGCTACGGCGGGGAAGAAATTAAAGTATATGGCAAAATGGAATGTGTATGTGAATAGGTATCAAGGGAGGAAAAAACAACTGGAGGTGTACGTAACGGAGCCGGGTAGAAGTGCATTGTTAGGAAGAGACTTTGCAACGGAGTTTGGATTAATTATGTCGTTGAAAAATCCAATCGAGGTGCACAGCATAACAAAAACTATTGAATTTAAAATTAAGGAATTAGAAAAAAACTTTGCGAACGTATTTGGGAATAAAATGGGTAAATTTAAATACGAAAAAATAAATCTAAAAATGGAAAATGAAACAGTAAGCCCAGTGTTTGTGAAACCAAGAAATTTGCCATATGCTCTAAAAGAAAACGTCGAGAAGGAAATTGATCGGCTGACAGCTGAAGGCATCATCACACCGGTAGAGTACAATAAATGGGGAACACCTTTAGTACCTGTAATAAAGTCTGATGGTCGTATTAGACTATGTGGCGATTATAAGTCAACAATCAACAAATATCTTGAGGTAGATACATACCCGCTGCCCAGGATACAGGATCTGCTGCATAAATTATCCGGAGGTGAGAAATATTCGAAAATAGATCTAAAAGAGGCTTATTTACAGATAGAGCTGGACGATGACAGCAAAAGGCTCTGTGCATGGTCAACGTCAAAAGGGGTGTATTTAGTCAATCGGATGCCATATGGGGTATCACCTGCAACATCAAAGTTCCAGAGAATTATGGCCAAAATGTTTCACGACATTGAAAATGTCACCGTATTCGTTGATGATATCTTGGTGACTGGAAAGAATGATGACGAACACATTGCAAGTCTCGAAAGGGTGTTCAAGAGGTTGCAAGATGCAGGTATGACGGTGAAGCTAAGCAAATGTGAATTTTTCAAGGACGAGATTTGTTATTTGGGTCAAGTCATCAACAAAACTGGCATAAGAAAGAATCCCGAAGGTGTCAAAGCAGTTCTCAAAGCTGATCCGCCGAGAAACATCAAACAAGTACAAGCTTTTTCTGGTCTTGTAAATTACTACGGGAAATACATTCCAAATGTATCAATTGTCATGGCGCCAATCTACAACTTGTTGAAGTCTGGAGTAGCTTTTGTTTGGACTCAGGAGTGCCAAGCTGCGTTCGATGAAATAAAAAGCATTATTGCGTCAGACAAAGTGTTGGTGCATTATCATCCCGAATGGGAAGTCGTGCTGGAGTGTGATGCATCCGATGAAGGTATTGCCGCAGCGTTGTCGCATAAGCTGCCGTCTGGAGAAGAGCGACCAATTTCATTTGCGTCCAGAATTTTGTCATCGTCGGAGCGAAATTATAGCGTGCTCGATAAAGAGGCTCTGGCAGTGTACTATGGGGTACAAAAATTTTCCGATTACTTATTCGGCAGGCAGTTTACTATTAGAAGCGACCATAAGCCGTTGCTCGCAAAGTATGGTGAACATCGCAGCATTCCGTTGATGGCAGCTAAAAGGGTGCACAGATGGGCGACGTATCTGGCAGCATTCAATTATAAGTTCGAATACATCAAGGGCAAAGACAATAAGGTGGCCGATATGTTGTCTAGATTTTCATATAAAGACGAAATTGACATGAGAGAACAGGCTGTGGAAGAGCATATTAAAAGGTAATTACAGAAGTAAAAGTTATTAATTTTCGTGTCATTCAAGAGCTCATCAAGAATGATCGGGTGCTTATGGAAGTGCTCAAGAATATTGAAAAAGGATGGCCAACTAAAAATGTGGGTGATGACTTGAAACCATACTGGCTAAGAAGGAACGAGCTTGAGGTCATCAATGGCGTTATTATGTGGGGCTTCCGAGTTCTAGTGCCAGAAGAGTTGCAATCGCAAGTACTAGAGGAACTACACGATGCGCATTTGGGAATGTCCAAAACTAAGTCATTGGCTAGGTCGTATGTGTGGTGGCCACATTTGGATATTTGCATCGAAAAAATGGTTCGAAGTTGTTTAGCGTGTGGAACACACAATGCCAATCCTCCGAAAGCTGAAATTAACCAATGGCCAGAGGCAACAGAACCATGGGAAAGGATACATTCCGATTTTGCGGGACCTTTTCTCAATCGGCAATTCCTGATCATCGTGGACGCCAAAACAAAATGGGTAGAGATCTATCCGATGAACAGCATCGTAGCAAAGTCGACAATTGAGAAGTTTTATGAAACCTTTGCACGATTTGGGTTGCCAAAAACTTTGGTGACAGATAATGGGACTACGTTCACAGGTAGTGAATTTCAAGCTTTCATCAAGAGAAATGGGATAAAGCACATAACATCACCACCGGGCCATCCGCAAAGCAACGGTTTGGCCGAAAATGCAGTGAAGTCATTCAAGTTGGCAGTGAAGAAAATCTTAGAGGGTGGAGAGAAGTCGGTACCAATTGCTCTAGCTCGATACCTATTTCACCACCGTTTGGCAAAACATACTACAACAGGTTTGTCACCGGCTTCACAGATGTTTAAACGTAACTTACGTATGAGGTTGGACCTTCTAAGGCCAGAAGTTGACGGCGGCGTACATGCAGTGACAGGTGTTGAGAACAAATCAATAAAACGTGATCGAAAGGTGTTTTGTGAGGGTGAGTCAGCATTAGTCAAAGATTTTCGCAGCGGCAAGATGTGGTCGGTTGCAGTCGTGAAGAAGAAGATTGGAAAGCAGACATATTTGGTTGCTACTGATGATAACCATATTTGGAAGAGACATTTGAACCAAATGAAGAAGTTTTCCGAGAAGACAGAATCCGAGACAGAACAAAAATCCGATGAAAGAAGCAAACATCTAGATCACATAGTCATCAAGTCACAGGTAACAAGGGAAAACCCTACTTCTCGAGAATACGAATTGAGGCGTCGCAGTCGATTAAAAAAACCAAGGAGATATCCGAATTAGGGGGAGGAAATGTTATATAGTGGCAACACTTATTAGTAATGAATTTTATGCTGAATTCTCTATTCATTTACATATGCATACATGCAAGCATATAAACCAATGTATAGCTTATGAAGTGAATTTCAAGACTTGTGGTTTGACATTCTAACAATCAACATTAAAGCAGAATTAATAAACGAATTAAAATTTGTACGGTTGGCCTTTTATTAAAGATAGAACACATACAATCCAACATGTTTGACAAATAAATAAACTGAACCAATTTAAGCAAAAGTCAAACCAGAATTGCACAATCATTCGAAAACTATAAGATTTAAAAAAAAACGACTAGATCTCACGAATTAGCTATTGTAGTTAAGACTCTTTCGGGTATAATGAACACTTAAAACTTTAAGAGGTCCTCAACAAAGAAACAATTTTTATTTTTCAGTTTTAAAAAAGAACCGATCCTAGAAAAAAGTTTATAAACGCAAAAATACTTCAAAAAAGTTTAAAAAAATTATTTTTTTAAAAATTGAAAAAATTAAGAACACATGACTGCTAAATAATAAGGCAATCAATCAAGTCATTAAAAAGATAAACGGGAATTATCCAAAAATCTGCGAATGTTTTCCAAAAGCTTAGGGATTAATAGCCCTAAGTATAATGGTAAGTACATACATTGCACTGTCATGCAAAGGTTCTAGTGTTCGATTCTCAGCCACTCAGAGTATGTTTTTCAGGGGTGTATTGCCCCCTGCGAATAAGTGACAAATCAAGAGTATCTCTTGTAATTATAAGTAATGCTCATTAGGAGTTTGCAATCGTCAGAAAATAGTAGGTCCTGCCAATATGCATACAGGAATGCTTGAGAGTTGAAAGGCCTTAGTTTTGGGCTCCCTACGGTTTGTAATAGCCTTTTAATTATTTATTTTAAAACATTTCGATATGGCAATTTTAAAAAAAAAAACAGAAACCTTCTGGACAGCGAAATCGACGAAGCTATAAATAATCTGAAACAAACTCCCTGTAACGCACTGGACAGTGCACTCATAGACAGTGGCTTATGATCCATCTGAGGGAACAGCATCTAACAGACTTCTAAGACCGAACTTCAGTGTGCGAACATCATATTTCGAAGTCCGTTAAACACTACAGACCTTGAAAAGAGTTTTGGAAGAATAAATTTGAAGCGTACGTCAGTTAATTCGAAAGAAACTTCACACAAAACCCCTCCGTACATCCAACGCTTTTGGACGAAGTCAAATCATTCATTCAGTAGCCGAATGCTGTTTCCCGAATTTGAAAGAAGTGAGATTCAACGACAGTAATCCAGCTAGTGACCCAATGTATAGATATAGCACAGATCATTGACAATTCAAAGCTAAACAAGTTTTTTAGGCCACATATAGTCTCATCATTAAGTAAAGCCTTGCACAAACAGTGATGCTGATTCACAATTATTTAAAACAACTGCATCAACAATAATCACCCAGATTTGAAATAACAGTAAGGGCACTGTCAACTCAGTTTTCCAATAGAGGGCTATATCCCTTCTTTGCAACATCATCAAAATATTGGAAAAAACAATACTCAGGAGGCTAAAGAGGTTTTTTAGTAAAAACGCTATCATCCCAGACACGCAGTTCGCCCTTCGTATGGAAAATATTCGATACTTCATCTGCTGCTGAAATTACAACACGAAATCACCATAGCGAAATCAGCCAGCTGTTCTTTGGATGCTTTCTGGATATTGAGAAAGTCTTCAACAACATATGGATAGAAGGTAAATTTCATAAACTTCATCTACTATACGATTATCTATACATGATATAACTAATACAAATCCTCATTTTCCCATTCAGAAACTCCTACGTACAGATAGACAATAGCAAAACGCCAATGCAGAATATCAACGCTAGATCAATCCAATGCTCGAAACTAAACCTTTTTCTGTACAGTCTTATGAGAGACAACTTATCCCAACTGAACTAGACAAACTTCAACGAGAAAGTAGACTAATTTGAAGTTGGCAAATTGTTGAGTACCAACTAAAACTCTACGCTGTTAAAATGTTGTGGCCAATGTATATTAATAAGATCCTAATTAATTTCAAGCCAATTATAAACTATTTGTGACTTTCAAAAAAACTATATTGAAAGAATTGAATTGACATTTTAGTGAAAATCCGTCGAAATCTTCGGAAACGCCAGTGGCAATGACAAGTAGTAAAACAAAATTTTCCATCGTGTTTCTAATCCTTCACTCTGTCTGTTATACTCGTAAATTACCCAGATTCATTTTCTTAACAATAATTACTCCATCTTGTAAATAGTTTGAAAGCTGCTAGTATTTTGTGCCAAAAACCACTGACAAACTAGTAACATTTTGTAAATTTTGTACTGACACAATTTCGTAAGTTATGACGAAATGCGAGAAAAAATGACCTAGATCATTCTCTTCTGTCAGATTGACTTTATATGTAGATGTACGTACTTGAATGACAGAACTTCGGATCACCATTGTTTAACTAAGGCCGGTATTCACCGAGCGCTCTTAAACGGCTCCTAACTTTACGAGGCTCTTAACTTGAATTTTCTTTGGGGTATTCACCAACCACTCGCAAGTCTTTTTCGAAGTTCGAAAATGAGAGCCACTCTCTCTTGTTCAGGCATACCCAAATCCCAAACTTTGAAATCAAACTGTTTTCGAACTTGAATGACAGCTGGCAGTGAGAATCCTTCGGTCAATTTCGTATTTTGCTTGGGGAGCGTTGCTGGTGACGATAACTGGTTTTGTTTAGTTTGTTTTCGAATTTTCGAACAAACTTTCGAAGAGAGCGCTCGTAAGTTTAGGAGTGGTCGGGACCAGGGTTCGGACTTCATAAATCGCAGATCGCAGTAAATTGGCCAAGAAATCGCAGTAAAACCAAAGTTTTCGCAGTAGAAATACATATGTTTTTTGATTAGGTAACAAAAAATTATAAACAAAGGAACCAAAGTTACATCACATTTAAATCATCGTTGATTGTTAAAACAACATAATTGATATTTTAATTTTGTACAAAAGAACATATTAAAAAATCCTTAACGGTTTAAAAGTCGAAACACTCTTTTAAGATTTTTGGGTTAAAAAAATGACAATGACTACACAGCCAAAAATGTAGGATTTCAGTAAAATTTCAGTTATGTTGTTTTATCAATCACCGATTCATTTACATAGTATGTGTGAATAAATATACTCTTACTCGATAATGAAAATGTATAGTTTTAGCAAAAATATATGAAGCTAGGTTATTAAAATAAATTTACCATCTACAAATTTGTACTTTTTGAAACAAGAACAAATTAAAGATTAGTAGAACTAAAAACGTACATAAGCTGACAAGATCTGCACTAAAGAGACGAGAATCTTTTTAAATTTTGACATTTTGTTATGAGCACATTTATTTTTATGACTAGTGCTGCTATTCAAACAAAATCTGAAGAATCGCAGTAGATTGGGGGAAAAGCGCAGTGGTGCAGTAGATTTAAAAAATAAGAAAAAAGTGCAGTAGATCTACTGCTTTCGCTGTAAAGTCCGAACGCTGGTCGGGACCACTTCGGATTTTTTTTGATTATTTTTATTAATTGATGCTTTGTTCGTCAAAAAATAAAAAAAAATAGACTTCGCCCACACATTCTCAAACGCAATACGCGCGGTATCGCAGCGTCACCGCGTTTGCGTCTTACAGTACTCACAAATGAATTGAGTGGTGCACACACGAGTGCGATGACGTTGCGGCATCGCGCGTTATTTTGCCTGTAAAAAGACTCGCAGGCTGCGGTGTCGCGCGTTAAAAGAACGCATGTGTGCACCGGGGCTAAGAAGTGGTTTTTTCTCTGGTCGAAATGCGTGAATACCAAAGTCTCGTAATCGCTTTCTAACGGTACTCGGGCTATGTGAAGATTAAGCTCGGTGCAAATTGTTTTTGAAGTCGCAAACTTTGAGCACAAAATTTTTGATGCGTCTATCAGTTTTGGATGATGTTTTACGAGAGCGTCCACCAAAATGGTCTGCTTCCACAGGTTTTCCACTTCAAAATTTTTAATAATGTCACAAATGGGGTGGCCGTGGCGCGATGAATGTGTGCTCGCCTGTGAACCTCATGATCACAGGTTCGATCCCTGCCGTCGTCTATGTCGTTTTAATTCCATTAAAAACCTTCTAAAATTGTCATCAATGGGTTGCTGGGTTACTCATTACATGTTGTTCAGGCATAACAACATGTAATTGAGTTAAACTAGTTTGCCCAACAAGGATGAACACGAATAAAATAATGTGAATTATAAGCGACATAGAAATAAGACACGGCATTCTCCGCTTTAGCTCAGCCGCCATCCCTGGAGATAAAATATCTGAGACAACAACCTTCAGTCTCAGAACATCGTGCCACACATCTTTCCTATCCTTCTTTCTCTTCCTTAACTTTACGCCCGCGCTGTGTTGAAACATTTAAAGGGTAATCATAATCCCTTGAGCGCGTGTAGATTATAAAAAAAAAAAAAAAAAAAATAGTTGACTTTGGAGTTTTTAAAATTTTTGCGATTTCAATTTATTTTTTACCAGCTTGAAACTCTTGCAATATTTTCTGACGAACTTCGTTGGTATGGAGAGCCTTAGCTATATTTTTTAGATAGAACTTTAATTTGCTGAACATTTGACATGAAAAACCGCTACCTGAGCTGTCAACATCCAAACCTCCAAAAATCCGGTTAGTCTTGCACAGGGATGTTAAAAAGTATTTTAATAAGGTTATTAATTTTTTGCTTTTATTGCAATTTAAGCATTGCTTTTTTTATATATGTAGGTTCAATAAGACTTCTAAATTAGTTAAAAGTTAAGTAATCCTGATAGCCATATTCTTAAAATTAAAGAAAATATGTTTTTAAGAACAAATCCGGAAGGTTTTTAGCAGCACTGTAAGCCAGGAGAACCGTTATTTGTTCTGTCTGTTCATTTCTTTGAGTTCCTTAATATGCCAGTAAAAACCTTACGGGGAGCTGATGTATGTATGTATACAACATGAATACAAATCGCTCTGCTATTATTTTGAAATGATTAAATGTCTTAAAACACGATTATAGCAATAAATAGCTTGACTAAGACAGAAAAAAATCAATTTGACACTCGTGTAAGCACAAAAAAATAGCCATTTTTTTTTTTTGATTTTCACTGCAAAAAAAAAAATATTAATTTCAGTTTCAGTGCTTATTTTTCCAAACCCTCTAAATGGCAATCCTATAAAACAACCTACCCCAATTTTTCCCTGTCTCCATGACTAAAGGATTATATTCTCGAATATCTCAAATTGAGGAGGATTTCGTCATGGTAAATTGCTGCATGAGGGGGTCTGTGCTTAGTTTCTCTCTGGATGGGCATTTATCCTTGAAATAGGTAATAGTAGTTGGCGAGCCTTTTGTTGACGCGTTTTGTGGATTTGCTACCTCATGTTGTCGATACACATAGTTAGGTATATAGACCTACATATCTTTCCCAATAGAGGGGTTGCAAATCAACCGTGAGAGGAAAACCAAACCTATAAAATTCCAAGTTATCTATGGCTCTGTATTGACTATGTAGCATTCGAAAGTGCCAAGTGTCAAGAGTGGAACCTCAGCACCATAGTGAGTGGTATGTACACTTATTAGGATTAGTGCCGTTTTCCAACGATAAGCTTCTTGTTGATGATTTATTGTTTTGGACCGATTTTAGCTGGAACTTTACAAAGGGAATTCAAGTGGCATTATAAACTTGAAGTAGTAGTATTTATTGTTCATATTGATTCAAATAGTATTGCAAATTGGAATGCATGTTTTTTTATAATGTTATTTTTAACATGCACTCACTAATAAGAAAAAAAAAATTAAATAACTAACATTGTTTAAAACAAAATGGGAGGATTCTTATTAAAGTGTCCAGGTCATATTTCTGTCAGTTTTTAGGAATAAAAAAGCTTGTTATGGTGATAAATAAATGCCAGGCTATTACAGCTCGTTGAGAGCCTAAGCCTAGTGAATTACAACTCTCAAGTGTGCGTGTTGCCAGGAATGGAGAGGAACAAAAATTTTCTCCCGGTTCCGAGCGGCTAATGACGGTGTTTTCATGAGATTAAATGTTATATTTGGCAGTGTGAAAACCAATTTCAAATCTCAAGACTTACCTACATATATTTCACATTTCGTTATGTTTGAAACGTATTAGTTAGTTAGTTAGATAATGGTACTTTATTGATGTGCATTCTAATTTGGTACATAAATACTTTTGAAATTGTAAATTTAAGCATGGCTTAACCGTCTGCCGAGAATGAGCAACAAATTTTCAAAAAATGAAAATATTTATAGCTGGGCAAATAAATGTGATTAAAAGTTTTCGTCTACTATATTTTTTCTGTATCTAATAGCAATTTTACAATATGATGCAAGTGTACTGTGGTTTCGACTATTATTTAGTATATTTTTTAACTCCTGATTTCTTTAAGCATGGGACAGGATACAAGGAAGTGTACCACGTTTTCGTCATTTCCTGTATTGCATAAGCTGCAACGGTTGGGAGGTCCTCTCGATGAGGCATCCAGTTAAGCTTGAGCAGTTCGGCTCGGGCGCGTATTATGATCGAAATTTGTGCAATACTCAGGTTAGAATTAATGTAGTCAATTTCGTGATGATTGAGAATTTTGTACAGGTGACGGTGACGTGAACTTGAGTTCTCTGCTTGGATGATGCTTTGCATTCGTATCGCCTGTTCCACTTCACTTATGAAGGATTGAGTTCGTCGCTGCCAGTTGTGCGTATTATTCTCATTTAATTCGAGCCGGATATCATATCTAGTAGCAATTATTTCCCAGTCCTTAAAGAAGAGTGTTTTGGTTCGTACCGCTCTTGTTGCAAGAACCTTAGAAAGCCGTGAATCATCTTCTGCGTTGATAGCTTTTGTAGCGAAGTTCATGCACAGCTTCAGCGTGAAAATATATAGTGGTGCTAAGCTGCTTTCGATTTCTAGCACATAGTTTGGTGTGGTTGACCGAAGTTGAAAAAGTTTTTTTTTTATGAAGAAACGCAAAAATTTGTCTACTTCTTCGTAGTATTTTCCTCCCCAAACTTGGGCTCCGTAACACGTAATTGATCTCATAACAGCTTCAAAAACTTTAGTTTTTGAAACGTAGTACCCCTTGGCAGAAAATTGTAGGTCCCCTTCGTTGCTGGTAACACGCACACAGGAATGGTTGAGAGTTGTAAGTCACTAGGTCCTGGTTCACTCCGAGCTGTTGCACCACCAAATTTATTTATTTAGTTATTTTTAGTATGATTCAAAAGGTAAGTTCTTGGCGCAAATTGATATACTGATTTTTAGTTTCGACACACACAATAATTTGAAGCGAGGCTGGACTTTCGTACAGAAAAAAAATGTATGTAACTGATATTATGAATTCGTTGTTAAAATGAATTTTAAACAGTTTTCTAAACGTGTTTAATGAATACTTTATTTGAAGGCAATTTATAACATTGGCATTGGGGCAAAATTTTAAACAACCTACTGATGAGGTGTGATCGTGTGATATTACTTTAAATTAAAAGTACTTTACTACCGATTTCCTAATTTTGATCATTTTTTCACTTCTATCGTACTAAAGCTACTTTTTTAATAAATTGCTTCTTTGAACACAGCTAACATAATGACAGTTTATGCAAGAATTTCAATTGTTAAATGAAGTTATTACGATATTTAAAATATAAAATGGTTGTTTGATGATTTTAAATTTAAAATGTTAGAGACAATGGCGCAAATTTTTAAACAGCTAAGTATTAAGGTATTAGTATGATACTACTTAACAATTTATTAACTTCTTAGTAGTTTACTAACTCATTCTTAATTTTAAACATTTTCTAATTAGTATCGTTCTAAAGCAATTTTCTTCATAAATTGCTACTGAACACACCTAAAACAATGACAGTTTGTGCAGTAGACCTTTTTTTACGTTTATAAATGTCAAGGAGTCATATGAAGTTAGCACGATACATTCGATGATTTTAACTTCTAAGTAAGAAAGTATGATGCTATTTCCGATTAAATTTTGCAAAATCTTTACATACATAGTAATAATTGAACTAAGATTTTGTCCCATTATGTGTTGTTACACATTATTTAAATGGATACCGTGGTTTCGCTAGGTAACACCTATTCTAATTCTGGTTGACTCTAACGCATAGATCAGCATGAATTTGAACGTGGGCTCGGGGTATATTAAGTTTTGTTGGCAGGAGTCGATTGCAGACTATTGACAAAGACCTGCGAAAGGAATTGCGGCAGGTAAAAGATTAACGGAGGCAAATCGAACATTCAATATTCCCATCAAATTGCTCAGCCCAAAATGTTCATTTTTGCATCAGCTGTCTAGCACAGAGTGCCATCCTGTTCATCCAATTTGGGCCAAAAGAAAAAAATTGCTTTTCATCTATCGGCAGCGCTCTTCTTAGTGGTGACCGGCCGATGATGCCAACCAGTCCAAAATTCACACCAAATATTGAATATCTGAGAATGCATTAACACTTGGCGGACTTCACGTGGATTATCATCAAATATCGGACATTTTGCTTGTTCATTCAAGAATCGGCCTCGTCGCTGAAGATAATTTTTTTCCTGAAATCCACATCCAACTGCTCGAGAGCTCATTCAGCGACCACACGGGGTTACCTATATGGTTTTTATAACTAGTGAATAGTTTTAAGTGTTTGAAAAATAAAAAAAATAAGAAAAAAAAAACGAAAAATTCGCAACGTGGCTGCCATGAACTGTACAAATTTACACGTTCCTATATAGAACCCTCTATATTGAATTAACATCGTCAACCAGTTTTATTAAGTTATTATTATTATGATTAGCATTTCATTGAGGGATAAGAGTCATGAATGGGCTTATGGATTTTTTTACTCAACATATGGTGAAATTCAGTCTGATCTCAAAAATTGAAAATGTCAAATCATTCAATGTAGAACTAGGACTTTTCCGAACTGTATAGCTAACCATAAAGTAGAATTAGCACAACTTCACTATCAAATTGGTAATGCAGAATGTTCCTTGGTTTTAAATTTTTATCTGATAATATTAGTAAGATACGAGGGAGGCGGGGCAAATCAGTCCCTGGAAAATGAATTTAGGAACACTTTTTTATCAAAAAAGAATCATATTTTTCCTTAACATAGTCTTGTTTTAGTTCGATAGACTTCATCCAACGTTTCTCCAATTTTGTGATGCCCTCAAAATAATACGATTTCTTGAGCCTCTCCAAACAAGTGTATGTTTCAGCGATAACAACCTCTTTTATCGACCCAAATCTTGTACCTCCGGGCAATTTCTTAATATTTTGAAAGAAAAATTAGTCGAAAAACACCCAAAAACTGTCGGCATGACTTTGTTTGTTAACACAAACAAACCCACCTTGGTCTTTTTCGACTTCGATTCACTAGAAGAAGTCCGTTGCTTCCCTGGTGTGCTGTGGACAAACCACGGTTTCGAAACGGCGCAAAAACTCATTCGAGTTTTTCTTGAACATCGCCAAACATTCCTTTTAAGTTTTCAAACAATTTCCTTTGTTGTCGATTGTGAGCAAATACGGCACACATCTTGCAGAAACTTTTTTTCATGTAACAATATTGTGTTAAGCCTGTGGCCTCTTTAAGGTCTCTCACCTTCTGTGATGGATCTTATCGATCGTTTCTCGAGTGGTGACCAGTACGTTTGGCATCACTTGCGCTGGAACTACCCCACCGAAATTAAATAAACTATTGATGAATAATTCCAATCGATGGTTAAGACTTAAGAGTCGTAATATTTGTCATAATATTTGTTAAGCTTTTGTTTGGCTTGCGTGAATTTTTACCATGGTTAACGAACACTCGAAATTCATTTTTTTCCATTTTAACGAACATTTTATTGGGCGTCTATAAAATGGCTGTCACAACAAAACTATTTGTCTGAAAATTTGAGTGCGTTCTTTTGAACTTCATAGTATAAAATATTTTTAACATTTTATACGCTTAAGATTCGTTTTCTTTAAGTTATACATACATATGTACATACATATATGAAAAATGAATTTGAAAAAAAAAAACCGTTTCAAGTCTGATAGTCACTAAATAAATGTTGGTGATACCCGGGGCTCCGTTTTGTCTCCAACTCTCTTCCTCATATCTATAAAAAGTCCCTTATTTAAAACTTCAAATCCACTTCATTGTTTTCCAGACGACTTTACCCTCAGATTCTCATACTCGTTCTCAAATTCACGATCATCTCGTTCGGAAGTGGAATTAATCTCATTCAACTCCGATCTTAACAATATTGTTAAATGGGGTATAAAAAATTGTGTGGAGTTTAATGCTCCAATGCTGTCTATCGTGGTTGAAGCAAAATGTACCCGTTATACCATTGTCTTTGAGTTGCACTTGCATCAAGGAAAACGAAAAGCCTTACTCGTTAGTACATAAATATGTCAACGACGATCTTCGTTGCAATGATCACATTCTCCAAACCGACAAAAACGCTGCTATATGCTTAAGATTTGTCTATCGATGTGTCTATAATTTATATGGCGTTTATACGTCCAAAACTCGGGTACAACTTAGGTACATCTTTGGACAGGTGCAGTCGAAACTTTTCTTCATTTACTGAATAGATTCCAGAATAGAGCATTAAAAGTGAAAGGAAACAGAACTACGAGTATCATGGAGTCATTCGCATTCTTTTCACAAACCATGGCCAGTGCTATGTTTATGTTCAAAATTATAAGGGTCTCACAAAAAACCCTTGTGTGTGTGTGAGTTATAGAAAAAGCTCAGGTTCGATTTTTTTTACGAATGCATAACTTGGCTTATATTACCATAAGTCGCAAGTTAAAATTTGGTGGATCTCGTGTGGATTCAGATCGTCCAAAAGTCGAAAATTTTGCTTGTTGACGAACCCATTCATCCAGAAATGGTTCTCGTTTTAACAATATGGCTGCAATCAGTTGTAAAAGTTCAGAAATTCCTTTTTGAAAACTTTTTAGAAGATGAATTTTGTTACAAATTACCTCCTAGATGACTCCTAGCTAGCTTATTAGTCATTAGCCGTCAGATGCCACAGCGCTTGCGCTTGGCCTAGATGAACAGAAGCAAGGTGCTCGGTATTGCAGATGATAAAAAGCCGCCCGTGTCTTAGGAAGAGACCATTCATGGATCTGATGTCGGATAAGTTAGCTTAAGCCGTCGAAACAAGGTTTAACACCTAAATTCAACTTGATCGAAAATGTTTTTATTTTTGGACCATCTTGTTGTATTTTCCTGCATTTCATTATTTGTTTTCTAAATAAGTCCGACCAAATCACAAATGTAACTCATATGAGATTCCTTGATGATTGAGTCCGGAATACGCCCTTAGTATAACAATTCATCAAAACTATGTTGAGTGCTTCTTTTAACTATCTGTTCATTAATTGGAAAAAAAAAACCATTGACATGACATAAATTAAAGCATTCCGAAAACAAAGATGGAAATAAAATATTGCTTAGGACATTTTCAATACGATACGTCTCACATGTCATCTAATACCAATTCGACGAATTCCATTTAAGATTTATTGTTAAAGCCGCGATGTTGAAATTCAGTTTACTCCTTCTTTTCTATTCAACCCAATACCAAACTGAATTGACGTTTGGCATGATTTAATTAAAATTCTTTTGACACATTTACACATACATACATATACATACCTACGGAGCAAGCGTCCAGATATAGAGATTGGAATATTTCCTTGAAGCGTTCGTAGTAGAAAAATATGCATATAATAAATATTGTTTACAAGGAATGTAGGTAATAAATTCTTTGATTATTTTTCTGTTTGGACATTGGAATGTTTTTAGAATTAATTAATTTAATAAGCTAGCTATATTTATGAAGATTAATTTAGATTTTTTTTTGTAATTTTATTATGTGTCTTGTAGACATACCATTATAAAATAAAATGTATGACTGGGTCGCACGAACTTGCTCTTATGTAAAAGTAGATACTTTGGAATTTAAAATACATTTTATAAATATAAGACATGGATTTAATGATTTCCATAAAAGTATGAATTTATGCAAGCAAAGCTCAAAAATCGTTTAATTATTATAGTAATTATTTTCAAGAACAAAATTTGGGATGCAAATTTTAAATATTTAGTAGTATAGATCTTAGAAAATAATTTTAAAAAATAACAGCTCACACGTTTATTGATTTTTCAAAAAAAAAATTGGAAGTTTTAAAAGAAAACTTTTGCCATAAGCCCTTGTTTGTCGACACAACAAACACTATCTGAGTTCAAGACGAAAAATGACCAAATTGACCTTATACATTTTAAAAGTTAGACTTTATTTGCTCTAAAACTAAACTGATATAATTTTAGCTTATGTCGCTTTCTATAATCTCAAAGATACAAATTTTGGCCCTATTTTTCTAGGCCTTATTTCACTGATTCGTAACAGAGTTCGAGTTGAATCATTTTTCAAAACCCTTTTTATTCATTGAGAAAATCAGTTTAAGTTTCTGGTCTGGTATTTTTTTGTACTTAAAAATTCAAGAATGGGAAAAAGTAACGGCCGTGTACTTTTACTTCGGTTCACTTGATAGTCGAAATTGTGATGTATGTAAATTACAATAAGCGCTATCCACAATTTCCCAGAACCCACCAACGTCTTTGAAAATATGAAGTGGTGGAGCGTGAATGGAAGGAGAGGTTGTCCAGTGGATTAACTAACTTAGAAGAAAGAAAGAATTTTTCAAGTGACCAAAACGACATCTGCACCGCTTAACAGACCTTGCAAGAAATTTCCTAAAATGACAAACACAAAATATGTTTTTGAAAATTTAGATATGCAATATTATGAAAACTTCGAATCTAAAATAAAATCGAAATTTATTTCTTAGGACTGTTCGATACTCCAAAAATACTGATTGCTATTACTTTTAGTCCAAAGTTCTGTTAGTAAGGATTGGATGCTTATTCTTGTCAGTAAAAGACAGATCAATTATGTATTTGACTTTTTTACTTGCGACTTATACATAGGTACTATAAGGCAAGTTATGCATTCGTAAAAAAATCGAACTCGAGATTTGATCAAAGTTGACATAACGATGATAGCGAAGACTAAAAAAGTGGGTCTCGCAATTCTGTCTGTCTGTCTGTTTGTCTGTCTGTCTGTCTGTCTGTCTGTTTGTCTGCTAAAAAAGTGGGTCTCGCAATTCTGTCTGTCTGTCTGTTTGTCTGTCTGTCTGTCTGTCTGTTTGTCTGTATGTCTGTCTGTTTGTCTGTCTGTTCGACTACAGCCTGAACGGCTCGGCCGATTTTCTTTAAACTTGATAGATATCATTTTTAATTTTTCCCCCCACACGTTTTTTTCTTTTTTTTTAAGACCAAAAATAACGGTACCTGCAATACGAATTTTTTTCGAAATTTTATAAATATTTTTTTTTTCAAAAACTGTTTGACAGATTTTAAGAATAGAAATACAAAAAACTTTCATTTAGTAGAAGCTAGGTAATGGTTGAAAAAAAATTTTCCGAAAAATGGTTCCTGAGGGTACCCCCCATGGAACCATTTTTTTTTTGTTTTTGATTTTCTCAAAAACGGTACAACCGCTTTTGATCATTTTTTTTGCTAAAGCTCCCCAAAAACATAAATAGAATTGTGTACTCAAATTTTCAAACAAAAATTTTTGGATTTTTAAAAAAAACTTTAATTTTTTTTGTTTTCAAAACTAAATATTTTGAAAACCCCAAGCTAGATTTTTTTTAAACTTGATAAATAAAAGTTTCTCAATATAATCTACAAGATGTGAGAAAAAAAATTGTATTTTACCTAAAAATAAAGGTACCTACATACAAATGCTAAGAAAATAAATAAAAAAATGGTTTTCAAAAATCGTATTTTTCTCGAAAACGGCCGGCGCCTTGAATTTTGATAAAATTTTTTTCTTTTAATCAATTTTTACGATCTTTAGTTTAATAAAAATATTTGAAATTAAGATATTACAGCTTATACCTACCATAGAACCATATTTTCGAATTTCTCATTATCCACATAACGGATCTTAATGATTTTTTTTATAGAGAAGCCTAAAACACATTGTTGAAATGCAATCTTGAAAATAAATATTTTTTGAATTTTTGAAAAAAAAAATCTATTTTTCTTTTTTTGAAAATTTGATATCTCAGAAATGGCTCACTATTTTTTTTTATAAATTTAATTTTTATTCGAACAATAATAAAAAATTTAAATTGGCGTACCAAAATTTTTTCTTAAAAATCTTATAATTTTTGTTCTTGCATATATTCATATTTGCATAGCATTCTGGTTTTGTCTCTCACTACTAAGAGCATTTAAAAAATTAATTTTATCCTTATGAACAGTTTTCTTCAATAACATTCGTTTTTAAAATTTCTAGTCTGTTACATAGGAACAAGTTCGTGCGACCCAGTCGTGCATTTTTTTGAAAAAAAAATCCTTTTTTTTTTTTTGAAAATTTGATATTTCAAAACCGGCTTAGTATTTTTTTTTTAGAAATTTAATTTTCATTCGTACAATGATAAAAACTTAAAGTTGGTGTACCAAATTTTTTCTTAAAAATCTTTTAAAAAGTTTTAATAAAAAATTATTTTTTTAAGAAAGCACTACAACGACTTATAATTTTTGTTCTTGCATAAATAAATTCATGATATATGTATATCTCGTATGATAGTTTTCACGGGCTTCACAAAATAAGGCCCCAAAAGAAATAAAATGCGCGAGTGGGTCGCAGGAACTTGCTCCTAAGTAATAGACTAGGAATTTTAAAAACGAATGTTATTAGAGAAAACTGTTCATAAGGATAAAATTATTTTTTTAAATTCCTACTAAATGAATTTAAAAAAATAATTTTATCCTTATGAACAGTTTTCTCTAATAAGAGATAAAAACTGAATGCTATGCAAATATGAATTTATGCAGGAACCAAATTATAAGTCGTTGTAGTGGTTTCTTAAAAAAATAATCTTTTATTAAAATTTTTTAAAAGATTTAAAAAAAAAAAAATGGTACGCCAACTTTAAGTTTTTATCATTGTACGACTGAAAATCAAATTTCTAAAAAAAAAAATACTAAGCCGTTTCTGAAATATCGAATTTTCCAAAAAAAAAAAAGATTTTTTTTTTTTCAAAAATTCAAAAAATATTTTTTTCAAAGTTTGAAATGCAATGTTTTTTAAACTTTAAAATTTCATTAAAATCCGTTATGTCGATAATAAGTAATTCAAAATTTGAAAAAAAAAAATGTTTCTATGGTACGAGTAGGTACAAGCTGTAATATCTTAATTTCAATTTTTTTTCTTATTAAATTGAAGATCGTAAGAATTATTTGAAGGAAGAAATTTGTATCAAAATTCTAGGCGCCGTTTTTGAGAAAAATACGATTTTTGAAAACCATTTTTTAACATTTGTATGGTGGGTACCTTTAGTTTTGGGTAAAATAAATTTTTTTACTCACATCTTATAGATTGTATTGAGAAACTTTCATTTATGTATAAAGTTTTAAAAAAAAATCTAGCGAAATATTGAGTTTTGAAAAAAATGTTGAATATTTTTTTAAAAATCTAAAAAAAATTTTATTGAAAATTTGAATACATAATTCTATTCAAGTTTTTGGGGAGCTTTAGTAAAAAAAAATGATCAAAATCGGTTGTACCGTTTTTGAGAAAATAAAAAACAAAAAAAATGGTTCTTTGGGGGGTACCATTTTTAGGAAAATTTTTTTTTTCAATCATTATAGCTTTAACTTAAAGAAATGTTTTTTTATTTTTTAAATCTGTCCAACAGTTTTTGAGAAAAAAAAATATTTATAAAATTTCGAAGCAAATTCGTATGGCAGGTACCGTTATTTTTGGTCTTAAAAAAAACAGAAAAAAAAGTGTGGAGGGAATAAATTAAAAATGATATCTACCAACAGTTGATCCGACAGACAGACACACAGACAGAATTCCGACACCCATTTTTTTAGTCTTCGCTATCATCGTAATGTCAACTTTGATCAAAATCTCGAGTTCGATTTTTTTTACCAATGCATAACTTGCCTTATAGTACCTATAAGTCGCAAGTAAAAATTTAAGGTGGTGTACCAAAATTTTTTCTTAAAAATGTTTTAAAAATTTTGAATAAAAGCTTATTTTTAAGAAACCACTACAACGACTTATAATTTTTGTTTTTGCATAAGCTTATATTAGCTTGAATCACATGACATCCTGTTATTAGCTCCAACTACTAAGGGAGTTGTTTTAGTCATTTAAAAAAAATATTTTATGCTTATGAACAATTTTCTCTTATAACATTCGATTTTAAAATTCTTATTCTTTTACATGGCTGTTTTAATGGAATACTTTCCGAGGTGCTTGAGTTCAGTAAAAGGTGATTTAGAGCTAGCTAGCTAGCTCTCTCAATTTTTTGAAATCCTGCGTTATACTCGTATCAACCGCCCAATAACCTAATCAGACCTGAAGAACAACGATGTCTGGGCAGAAATTGCTAATATACCAGTTGCTACCCTATTAAGGGTTATTATACAAACTCCAGAAATCGGATAATAATTCAGGGTATGAGTGATGGGGGCGTCACCTACCTCATATTTAAAAACTGAGTAACACAAAAATTTAAATAAATGTCCCTATACCTATGTATATTATAACAAAATTTCTGATTCGTAACATGAGTTTTATTTGTGTTATTGAGTTTTGTATTGTTACGAAGTTTTGTCAAACAAATAAAAATAATATACAATTTAAGAGAAAATAAGATTTAAGCCAGCAGAATCGACACATTTTTCATAAAGTCGATTTTTTAATAAATGTGAATCACGTGATATGCTTTGCGAGATTTGAAGAACTTTAGTAGTCTCAACTTTGCACACCTATAACACTTCCTGCGGGGCTACATAGAAAATATCTGCTTAATATACTCAAAAACTAAGTTAACTCCCAAGAATAAAATAAAGTTGAAAATCTGGTCTTGAACTTTAGCATTTGACCTGTTTCTATGGCAACTTCTTCTCTAGCTTCGTCAAAAGCATTGCTTTTTTATTGAAAGAGAATAAAATCCTCTAAAGGGGTTCTTAAAGGTAACATCCAAAAATACATATTTCTAATAATTGTGACGTTTTTAATTGCACAAATAATAATAAATTACAATCTTCCAGCTTGATCCAGAATAAAAGCCTTAGGTACGTTGTGTGTTGAATAATCTTTAACTTCTGTGTGTAAACTAATATTCATTTCATTTCAGTAAGAGCTTAGCACTTTTTGCTTGATTATGAGAACGATGATGACTTATATTGTTTTTATTACCCAAAGATCTACCCAAACTGCCATCAAAAACATGGAAGTTTCACCTTTCTGATGCGTACTCCATCATTTAGTTTGTTCAGGAAACATAGACTGTCTTAAGCTACAACGTGTCAAAGCATAACACAAACAACACTCCAACGTCCGTCATCATCTTCGTCGTACATCTCGTACCTACATACATAACTTGAACTAACAATAACAACAATAACAATAACGGTAACATCAACTTCTTCCAAGTTATTAAGTGCATGAACAAAACATGAACATGAACATGAAAGAAGCAAACTTTATTTTGTGCTTGTTTGAGTAAATGCTATAAGGACAAGTTCTGCATTCGTAAAAAATAAATCTGCCGAATATTAAAATACGAATAATTTATTAGATAAGCTTTTGTATAGTTATATCTGGTGAACAACTTAACTCATTTTTGTTGCATTAATAATGTGGTCGATATAAAAATTTTTTAATTCCTTTACTCGGTATTAACATCAGCATTGATGTGCACGATGGCATCCTGATCGGTTTGTTTTAAAAAGATAAAATTTAATTTTTGAAAAACAAAAATATTCAGCGAATTTTCAAAAGAAAATTGATTATCTTGGTTTTATCAAATACAGATCTAACGACCTTGATAAAATTTTGTGTGTGTACACAGTCTTTTTGAATAGTACTAACCTCTATTAGAAGTATATTCTTTTGTTTTCGAGGTCTTCAATAACCACGTTTTAAAATCTTTTTAAGTTTATATTTTATTAAAACCTTTTCAAAGTTGGAGGAACAATTCACAAAAGTGTTTAAATCAGGTGTAGTTAAATGAATTTTAATATCGGGTTTGCTATATTTATCATAATTAGGTAGCTTTACTACTACGTACGGTACAGGGAATGGCACACTAATGAATTGTTTTATTAAACCTTAGTTTTATTTGTAAGACAAACATTTTTTTCTGGATGAAGAGATCTCTGTAAAATTAAAATTCTTCAAAAATCATATTAAAGTAACCTCATTTGTTTTGTAATTTAATATTATTTAATTTTATTGAGATTATGCAATATCTCGTGGACATTCGAAGAACTGTAAAAAAAAAGTTTTGGTAAAGAACATTTTTTAAATACGTTTATTTCTGTATTTAGCAAGCTTTTGCTTTGTTAGTAAACCACGATTCTAGGCAAACTTGTTGCGTGTCGGGGTACCACAGGGGTGTAACTTCGTGAGTCGAAAAAGTTCGATGGCATATGCTTGCTCTCGCCCGGCTAAGCTCGAAGGATCGGGGCGGTTCTTGCCCTTTTTCGAACTCATCCCACACAGCATAGTCCTCCACACTTTTTATTTGCGACACATACCTAGGTATTATATGACAAGTTATGCATTCGAAATAAAGACCAAAATACAATTTGTTTTCCAAATTACTTAAAATCAGTTTCATTAAAAAAAAAAAAACAAATCGTTGAAAAAATGTTTCAAAAAAAAAAAAAATGCTTAATAATAGTCCAGGAACACAATTTTTTTTTCGATTTTCTCAAAACCGATAAACTGATTTTGATAATTTTGTCTAACCTTAAAACCTCCTAAATAGTATTGTGTATTTAAATTTTCAAAAAAAAAATTGTTTGTATTTTAAAAACAATTTCCAACTTTTTTTTGAAAAAAATAATATTTTTAAAATACACTCGTTTTTTTTTTAATCTTGAAAATAAATAGTGCTTTAATACTATCTATATGATGTAGAAAAAGATTGTTCATTTATCTTAAAATAACAAAACCCACCAAACAAATGCTACAAAATAGATTTCGAAAACCAAACAGCGCGGTAGTGCCCAGCTAGGTTAGCGACACCTGCCCGTTTTTATAAGAACAAACTCAGGCGATTTTCGACCCACTTCTAACTTTAATATCAATTAACTTTAAATCACATATTTACTGAGCTGAGCAAGTACAGGTGCCTCACCAAATTTCAACTCTTGAGCATTAGCAATTCATCAGAAAAAAAAATGCTAAAAGCGTAACTCACAGACTTACTGACAGATCATCAAAACTAAAGTAACCAAGCGCCCAAGATATCGCAGACACAAAATCTACCAATAAGATCTCAAGATGGGAATTGGATCAGAAACCCAAAACAGAAGGCTGACATCCTAGCTGAACATCGTGTGAATGTCTTTAAAGGTGTGTCCAGACCAAAGAAACATTTCAGAAACATTTAAAAAACATTTCAGAAACAGAGAAACATTTTTGAAATATTTCATAAATGTTTCTGAAATGTTTCAAAAATGTTTCTTTGGTCTGGACATTAGCGAAACATTTCTGAAATGTTTATGAAATGTTTTTCTGTTTCCCATTCCGAATGGGAAACTTTATTTGTTTCCCAAGCATTTACATAGGTAGAAAGTGCGTGAGTGTTTATTAATATAAATATAAAATGTCGCAAAAAGTGTGGAGCAACAAGAATGTTATCCAATTGATAAGAATTTATGAAATAAAAAAAGTTTTGTGGGATCGACTCTTGGCGAAAAATATTAAAAATAAAATCAAAAAAGCCGATTATATATTTGAAATTTGCGAAAATATAAATTGTGATAAAGATGAAGTAGAAAAACACTTCATGCGCTTAAAGTGCAACACAGGCGAGAAAAAAAAATAATTACAGACAACTCAATCTGGAAACAATGGGAAACAAAGAAACATTTCAGAAATGTTTCTCAAAGGGTCCACACCAAAAAAACAAATCAGAACCTAGAAGAATCAAGCCTAGTGGCCTAAAAGCTATGGGAATGTATTAAAAATTGAGCTGCCCCTAATGTGATTTTAAAGTAAGAAAGAAAAATCATTTTTTTGACCTTTCATAGATCACGGTGGTTTTCGTACGGTAAGAGTCCCACACTACTTGGTACCGAATATTACCAAGTGCTTTTTGAAGATTTTCACCGAAAAAAAAATATTATTTTTAAGAAACTGCTCTTGTTTCATATTTGCTTCAAAAACACATAGCATCCTGGTTTTAGCTTCGTCTACTAAAGGAGTTGTGTAAGCCATTTATTTTTGAAATTCTAAGTTTCTTAAGTTCATGCGACCTAGTCTTGTATTTTATTTTCTACAGTTTTATTATTTATAAAAAAGGACAACTCCTCCTTTTATTTAATATAAACACATTTTCTACATTTTAGTTTGTTTCAATTTTTTTTAATGTTGTTTTTTGATCGAAGCATTTTACATAAGAGAATATCGTAGATTTTGTAATAAGTCCTTTTTTCTTTTTTTTTATAATAAGCACACACTCAAGGGGTTATGAATACCCTTATAATGTTATAAATAACACAGCGCGAGCAGTTAGGAAAAGAGGACGGGATTTAAAAGGAGATGCAGATGCACAATGGTTTTAAATGCTTGTACATGACAATGAGGGGGATCGAGTGGGGTATAGTATTCCACATTCTAGTAGTACGGCTAAAGAATGAATCTCTGTATTTTACAGTACGCCCGAAATTAGGCTCAAGTGTAAACTGATGGGCATTTTTAGCAAGACGAGTCTTACGGCGAAATTGTTTTAAGGGATGAATGTAACTGGCTATTTCATTTTCGCACCGTTTATAGAAGAAGCGATAAAACAAAGTAAGACAAGAGACATTACGACGCCCGGTGGCGTATTGCCAAACTGTATATCAGCACAGATCTCCTTAGTCTGTGCTCAGCCATTTTCTGCCCACCGAATTTGAAAGTATTGTAGAGCAAACTGTATGCTACCACAGATCGCTCTGTGTTCACATGCAGTTTGCTTATAAAATATTAAAAAAGCTGAAGCAAACTATATACTATTTCAGATCGAGCAAAGTACCTGTGATTACAGAGCCTTCGTTCACGTTGGTGTGGTTATTGTGTGTGGTGTGTGGTGCCGTGACATAAGGCCAAGTGACAAAAGGCCAAATTTGTTTGTGACTTAAGGCCAAACATAAAATGTTTTGTCTTGAGCAACAGTACCTTGGGTGGCCCGCTTCGCGGGTTTTCAAGATTTTAACTCCATTTTCGGGGCTCACACCCGCTCACGCAACTCCGTTGCTCCGCTTAGGGTATGTTCAGTCGCCCAGGCAGGCGCCTGTAGCAACAGTTTTTTGTCACTTGGTCTTATGTCACGGCACCACACACCACACACAATAACCACACCAACGTGAACGATGGCTCTGTAATCACAGGTACTTTGCTCTTAGTTTCCTGAGCAAAATGTATACCAACACAGAAAAATCTGCTTTTGATCTGACACAGTATATAGTATGCTCTTAATTTGAATGAGCATTCTGTAGTCTATTATAGAGCGTCGGAGCTCTGTACTGATATACAGTTTGGCAATACGCCGCCCGGTGTAGTCTTAGGGCTTTGTTTTGGATTCTGTCTAAGAGGTGCAAGTGAGTTTTAGGAGCACCTGCCCAGATATGGGAGTTATACTCAAGCTTAGGCTGAATGTATGCCTTATAAATTGTAGCCAGATCAGAAAGGGAAAAAAACTGCTAACATCTTCTGAGGAAACCTAAGCATTTTGCTGCATTTTTCGTAACATCAAATATATGATCATGCCACAAAAGATGGTCTGTAACAGACATACCGAGAACGGAAAGCTTTTTGGTTTCGTCGATGCTATTACCATCCATGGATAGTGGCAGGGGTGGAATATTTCGCTTGACAGACAGGAGACAGCTTTGGGTTTTCGAAGCAATGATGTCTAGGTCTAGGAATTTAATGAACTTATCATATGCTGCCTTTGCAGAGTCACTTCCGAAGATGAAGGATGTGAATCTGGAAACGAATATGAAAAGCTGAGGGTACTGTAGTCAGCAAAACAATGTAGTGGATTAGAAGACAAGAGATCATTGATGAAGATGTGGAAGAGAGTCGGAGACAAAACAGAGCCTTGGGGAACACCAGGATTTATTTTGTGAATATCAGCCTTAAAACCGTCAAAAACAACACGAATTGACCGGCCTGAAAGGTAATTTCTAATCCAACGAAGTAGACATTCATCGATGACAAATGCTTCATGCCAAACTCTATCAAATGCTTTAGAAATATCAAGTGCAATAACCTTGGTTTGACCAAAATGGGGCAAGGATTTGTTCCACTTTTCGGTGAGATATTTCATCAGATCACCAGTAGACCTGTTGCTACGAAAGCTGTACTGCGGGTCATTAAGAAGCTTTCGTTCTTCAAGATATTTCTTAAGCTGATTATTAATCAGCGCTTCCATGACCTTGGAAAGAAGGGACGTAAGTGGAATTGGTCGGTAATTTGTGGGTGAGGAGGATTCGCCTTTTTTAGGGACTGGCTGGGTAAATGCTGTTTTCCATCCACTCGGAAAGAGACTAGTAGAGTAGGATAGATAGAAAAGCTTACGCATTGGTTTTGCCAGCGTAGAAGAACACCTCTTCAGAACAATAGGGGATATACCATCTGGATCAGCGGATTTGTATATTTCAAGATCTTTTAAGACTCTTGCAACTGCACGAGTGCGAAAGAAGATTCGTCCCATAAAACGATTTACGCTCTCAAGAACAGGAGGAGTCATAACAGGGAGCGGGTTTTCAAAATTCTGTTTGTCCAAAATTCTGTATTACTAAATTCTGTCAATGCAAAATTCTGTATTTCAAAATTCTGTATTTCAAAATTCTGTATGTGCAAAATTCTGTTTCCGGAGCAGTGAAATTCTGTCTAAGAAAAATAACCATTTATTAAAGATTTATTGAATGAAAATAATATATTAATATTTAAAAGAAAAGTAATATTTCATGTCAACAACGAACTTTAAACATATTCAATAATCCAAATTTATAGCTAAATTTTTTGCGATTCTGATGAATATGCGTCCCCCTTTTGCAATATTAAAACTGTGTAGTACTATTTTATAATCCTAATATAATATTGTATATTCTTATTATGTTTAAATTATGTATTTTCCATAACAAATATTCTGTTTTTAAAAATTCTGTAAATATGTTGTAAAAGAGAAATCGTTTTGATAATATAAAAAAGTGCGCACTTTTTTACATTATCAAAACGATTTCTCTTTTACAACATATTTACAGAATTTTTAAAAACAGAATTTTGAAAAACAGAATTTTGAAAGCAGAATTTTGAACGTACAGAATTTTGAAATGCAGAATTTTCTAATACAGAATTTTGGACATCCAGAATTTTGTACAAACAGAATTATGCAAAACAGAATTTTGGCATGCAGTCAGCTAGTCACAGGAGTGTTATTGTAAACGAGTGTTGGAACCGACAAACAGCGGGAATTTCTAATATTTTTCACAAATGACCAAAAGTTTTTACTACCTTTGGGACATTGAAGTATGTTTTGCCGTGTTTTTTGAGCATTTACAAGCGTTCCGCGCTTGTTTGTATTTTGTCCGGTTTTCTTCAGTTGGATTGGTTTTATAACAACGGAAGCTATACTCTCTGAATTTTATAACCTCTTTACAGCTATTATCGTACCATGAATTCGCCTTATGTTTTATACTTTTAGTGCTGTTAGGGATAAAAGTTTTCATTCCATCGAGAATAATACCTGTCAACATATCAGTATTAAAATCTACGTCACTATCGAGGAAGCATAGTGACCAGTTAAAGTTTCGAAAGAAACTGTTGAGACCGTCCCAGTTGGCTTTCTCATATTGCCAGACAGTTCTCTTTGGTATTTTTTTTGTTAGTATTTTTCTACCTTTTAACACAGGTGATTTTATTGGTTTCTCTTTAAAACAGCAAGAGTTTGCAACACAACAGTGGGCATAAATGTTTTTAATTTTTTTTCCCTTACAAATTTAATGTTTCTTTCATTCTGTCGAGTTTTTGTTTCGACGGTTCTGGAGCTTGCGAAGTCGAAGACATCGTATACTTAGTTAGCTTTGGCCCAAAGTTTTATTTGCGTATACTTTATAACTGTATAGGTACATATAGTATGTGCATACAAATGTGCGTATCCTGAGGAGTATTGGAGCATAATATTTGGTTATGTTCTTAAAAAATATGCAAAACTTGAAGTGCAGCCTAGTAACTGCCTTTTTTTTGTAATATGTGTTGCGGTTTCAGGGATAAAATTTTTCAACATACAAAAAATGCACCTTTTTGTATTTATATTTTTTTCAAGCTTTAGCTTTTATAAAAAATTGTGTGGAGTTTAATGCTCCAATGCTGTCTATCGTGGTTGAAGCAAAATGTACCCGTTATACCATTGTCTTTGAGTTGCACTTGCATCAAGGAAAACGAAAAGCCTTACTCGTTAGTACATAAATATGTCAACGACGATCTTCGTTGCAATGATCACATTCTCCAAACCGACAAAAACGCTGCTATATGCTTAAGATTTGTCTATCGATGTGTCTATAATTTATATGGCGTTTATACGTCCAAAACTCGGGTACAACTTAGGTACATCTTTGGACAGGTGCAGTCGAAACTTTTCTTCATTTACTGAATAGATTCCAGAATAGAGCATTAAAAGTGAAAGGAAACAGAACTACGAGTATCATGGAGTCATTCGCATTCTTTTCACAAACCATGGCCAGTGCTATGTTTATGTTCAAAATTATAAGGGTCTCACAAAAAACCCTTGTGTGTGTGTGAGTTATAGAAAAAGCTCAGGTTCGATTTTTTTTACGAATGCATAACTTGGCTTATATTACCATAAGTCGCAAGTTAAAATTTGGTGGATCTCGTGTGGATTCAGATCGTCCAAAAGTCGAAAATTTTGCTTGTTGACGAACCCATTCATCCAGAAATGGTTCTCGTTTTAACAATATGGCTGCAATCAGTTGTAAAAGTTCAGAAATTCCTTTTTGAAAACTTTTTAGAAGATGAATTTTGTTACAAATTACCTCCTAGATGACTCCTAGCTAGCTTATTAGTCATTAGCCGTCAGATGCCACAGCGCTTGCGCTTGGCCTAGATGAACAGAAGCAAGGTGCTCGGTATTGCAGATGATAAAAAGCCGCCCGTGTCTTAGGAAGAGACCATTCATGGATCTGATGTCGGATAAGTTAGCTTAAGCCGTCGAAACAAGGTTTAACACCTAAATTCAACTTGATCGAAAATGTTTTTATTTTTGGACCATCTTGTTGTATTTTCCTGCATTTCATTATTTGTTTTCTAAATAAGTCCGACCAAATCACAAATGTAACTCATATGAGATTCCTTGATGATTGAGTCCGGAATACGCCCTTAGTATAACAATTCATCAAAACTATGTTGAGTGCTTCTTTTAACTATCTGTTCATTAATTGGAAAAAAAAAACCATTGACATGACATAAATTAAAGCATTCCGAAAACAAAGATGGAAATAAAATATTGCTTAGGACATTTTCAATACGATACGTCTCACATGTCATCTAATACCAATTCGACGAATTCCATTTAAGATTTATTGTTAAAGCCGCGATGTTGAAATTCAGTTTACTCCTTCTTTTCTATTCAACCCAATACCAAACTGAATTGACGTTTGGCATGATTTAATTAAAATTCTTTTGACACATTTACACATACATACATATACATACCTACGGAGCAAGCGTCCAGATATAGAGATTGGAATATTTCCTTGAAGCGTTCGTAGTAGAAAAATATGCATATAATAAATATTGTTTACAAGGAATGTAGGTAATAAATTCTTTGATTATTTTTCTGTTTGGACATTGGAATGTTTTTAGAATTAATTAATTTAATAAGCTAGCTATATTTATGAAGATTAATTTAGATTTTTTTTTGTAATTTTATTATGTGTCTTGTAGACATACCATTATAAAATAAAATGTATGACTGGGTCGCACGAACTTGCTCTTATGTAAAAGTAGATACTTTGGAATTTAAAATACATTTTATAAATATAAGACATGGATTTAATGATTTCCATAAAAGTATGAATTTATGCAAGCAAAGCTCAAAAATCGTTTAATTATTATAGTAATTATTTTCAAGAACAAAATTTGGGATGCAAATTTTAAATATTTAGTAGTATAGATCTTAGAAAATAATTTTAAAAAATAACAGCTCACACGTTTATTGATTTTTCAAAAAAAAAATTGGAAGTTTTAAAAGAAAACTTTTGCCATAAGCCCTTGTTTGTCGACACAACAAACACTATCTGAGTTCAAGACGAAAAATGACCAAATTGACCTTATACATTTTAAAAGTTAGACTTTATTTGCTCTAAAACTAAACTGATATAATTTTAGCTTATGTCGCTTTCTATAATCTCAAAGATACAAATTTTGGCCCTATTTTTCTAGGCCTTATTTCACTGATTCGTAACAGAGTTCGAGTTGAATCATTTTTCAAAACCCTTTTTATTCATTGAGAAAATCAGTTTAAGTTTCTGGTCTGGTATTTTTTTGTACTTAAAAATTCAAGAATGGGAAAAAGTAACGGCCGTGTACTTTTACTTCGGTTCACTTGATAGTCGAAATTGTGATGTATGTAAATTACAATAAGCGCTATCCACAATTTCCCAGAACCCACCAACGTCTTTGAAAATATGAAGTGGTGGAGCGTGAATGGAAGGAGAGGTTGTCCAGTGGATTAACTAACTTAGAAGAAAGAAAGAATTTTTCAAGTGACCAAAACGACATCTGCACCGCTTAACAGACCTTGCAAGAAATTTCCTAAAATGACAAACACAAAATATGTTTTTGAAAATTTAGATATGCAATATTATGAAAACTTCGAATCTAAAATAAAATCGAAATTTATTTCTTAGGACTGTTCGATACTCCAAAAATACTGATTGCTATTACTTTTAGTCCAAAGTTCTGTTAGTAAGGATTGGATGCTTATTCTTGTCAGTAAAAGACAGATCAATTATGTATTTGACTTTTTTACTTGCGACTTATACATAGGTACTATAAGGCAAGTTATGCATTCGTAAAAAAATCGAACTCGAGATTTGATCAAAGTTGACATAACGATGATAGCGAAGACTAAAAAAGTGGGTCTCGCAATTCTGTCTGTCTGTCTGTTTGTCTGTCTGTCTGTCTGTCTGTCTGTTTGTCTGCTAAAAAAGTGGGTCTCGCAATTCTGTCTGTCTGTCTGTTTGTCTGTCTGTCTGTCTGTCTGTTTGTCTGTATGTCTGTCTGTTTGTCTGTCTGTTCGACTACAGCCTGAACGGCTCGGCCGATTTTCTTTAAACTTGATAGATATCATTTTTAATTTTTCCCCCCACACGTTTTTTTCTTTTTTTTTAAGACCAAAAATAACGGTACCTGCAATACGAATTTTTTTCGAAATTTTATAAATATTTTTTTTTTCAAAAACTGTTTGACAGATTTTAAGAATAGAAATACAAAAAACTTTCATTTAGTAGAAGCTAGGTAATGGTTGAAAAAAAATTTTCCGAAAAATGGTTCCTGAGGGTACCCCCCATGGAACCATTTTTTTTTTGTTTTTGATTTTCTCAAAAACGGTACAACCGCTTTTGATCATTTTTTTTGCTAAAGCTCCCCAAAAACATAAATAGAATTGTGTACTCAAATTTTCAAACAAAAATTTTTGGATTTTTAAAAAAAACTTTAATTTTTTTTGTTTTCAAAACTAAATATTTTGAAAACCCCAAGCTAGATTTTTTTTAAACTTGATAAATAAAAGTTTCTCAATATAATCTACAAGATGTGAGAAAAAAAATTGTATTTTACCTAAAAATAAAGGTACCTACATACAAATGCTAAGAAAATAAATAAAAAAATGGTTTTCAAAAATCGTATTTTTCTCGAAAACGGCCGGCGCCTTGAATTTTGATAAAATTTTTTTCTTTTAATCAATTTTTACGATCTTTAGTTTAATAAAAATATTTGAAATTAAGATATTACAGCTTATACCTACCATAGAACCATATTTTCGAATTTCTCATTATCCACATAACGGATCTTAATGATTTTTTTTATAGAGAAGCCTAAAACACATTGTTGAAATGCAATCTTGAAAATAAATATTTTTTGAATTTTTGAAAAAAAAAATCTATTTTTCTTTTTTTGAAAATTTGATATCTCAGAAATGGCTCACTATTTTTTTTTATAAATTTAATTTTTATTCGAACAATAATAAAAAATTTAAATTGGCGTACCAAAATTTTTTCTTAAAAATCTTATAATTTTTGTTCTTGCATATATTCATATTTGCATAGCATTCTGGTTTTGTCTCTCACTACTAAGAGCATTTAAAAAATTAATTTTATCCTTATGAACAGTTTTCTTCAATAACATTCGTTTTTAAAATTTCTAGTCTGTTACATAGGAACAAGTTCGTGCGACCCAGTCGTGCATTTTTTTGAAAAAAAAATCCTTTTTTTTTTTTTGAAAATTTGATATTTCAAAACCGGCTTAGTATTTTTTTTTTAGAAATTTAATTTTCATTCGTACAATGATAAAAACTTAAAGTTGGTGTACCAAATTTTTTCTTAAAAATCTTTTAAAAAGTTTTAATAAAAAATTATTTTTTTAAGAAAGCACTACAACGACTTATAATTTTTGTTCTTGCATAAATAAATTCATGATATATGTATATCTCGTATGATAGTTTTCACGGGCTTCACAAAATAAGGCCCCAAAAGAAATAAAATGCGCGAGTGGGTCGCAGGAACTTGCTCCTAAGTAATAGACTAGGAATTTTAAAAACGAATGTTATTAGAGAAAACTGTTCATAAGGATAAAATTATTTTTTTAAATTCCTACTAAATGAATTTAAAAAAATAATTTTATCCTTATGAACAGTTTTCTCTAATAAGAGATAAAAACTGAATGCTATGCAAATATGAATTTATGCAGGAACCAAATTATAAGTCGTTGTAGTGGTTTCTTAAAAAAATAATCTTTTATTAAAATTTTTTAAAAGATTTAAAAAAAAAAAAATGGTACGCCAACTTTAAGTTTTTATCATTGTACGACTGAAAATCAAATTTCTAAAAAAAAAAATACTAAGCCGTTTCTGAAATATCGAATTTTCCAAAAAAAAAAAAGATTTTTTTTTTTTCAAAAATTCAAAAAATATTTTTTTCAAAGTTTGAAATGCAATGTTTTTTAAACTTTAAAATTTCATTAAAATCCGTTATGTCGATAATAAGTAATTCAAAATTTGAAAAAAAAAAATGTTTCTATGGTACGAGTAGGTACAAGCTGTAATATCTTAATTTCAATTTTTTTTCTTATTAAATTGAAGATCGTAAGAATTATTTGAAGGAAGAAATTTGTATCAAAATTCTAGGCGCCGTTTTTGAGAAAAATACGATTTTTGAAAACCATTTTTTAACATTTGTATGGTGGGTACCTTTAGTTTTGGGTAAAATAAATTTTTTTACTCACATCTTATAGATTGTATTGAGAAACTTTCATTTATGTATAAAGTTTTAAAAAAAAATCTAGCGAAATATTGAGTTTTGAAAAAAATGTTGAATATTTTTTTAAAAATCTAAAAAAAATTTTATTGAAAATTTGAATACATAATTCTATTCAAGTTTTTGGGGAGCTTTAGTAAAAAAAAATGATCAAAATCGGTTGTACCGTTTTTGAGAAAATAAAAAACAAAAAAAATGGTTCTTTGGGGGGTACCATTTTTAGGAAAATTTTTTTTTTCAATCATTATAGCTTTAACTTAAAGAAATGTTTTTTTATTTTTTAAATCTGTCCAACAGTTTTTGAGAAAAAAAAATATTTATAAAATTTCGAAGCAAATTCGTATGGCAGGTACCGTTATTTTTGGTCTTAAAAAAAACAGAAAAAAAAGTGTGGAGGGAATAAATTAAAAATGATATCTACCAACAGTTGATCCGACAGACAGACACACAGACAGAATTCCGACACCCATTTTTTTAGTCTTCGCTATCATCGTAATGTCAACTTTGATCAAAATCTCGAGTTCGATTTTTTTTACCAATGCATAACTTGCCTTATAGTACCTATAAGTCGCAAGTAAAAATTTAAGGTGGTGTACCAAAATTTTTTCTTAAAAATGTTTTAAAAATTTTGAATAAAAGCTTATTTTTAAGAAACCACTACAACGACTTATAATTTTTGTTTTTGCATAAGCTTATATTAGCTTGAATCACATGACATCCTGTTATTAGCTCCAACTACTAAGGGAGTTGTTTTAGTCATTTAAAAAAAATATTTTATGCTTATGAACAATTTTCTCTTATAACATTCGATTTTAAAATTCTTATTCTTTTACATGGCTGTTTTAATGGAATACTTTCCGAGGTGCTTGAGTTCAGTAAAAGGTGATTTAGAGCTAGCTAGCTAGCTCTCTCAATTTTTTGAAATCCTGCGTTATACTCGTATCAACCGCCCAATAACCTAATCAGACCTGAAGAACAACGATGTCTGGGCAGAAATTGCTAATATACCAGTTGCTACCCTATTAAGGGTTATTATACAAACTCCAGAAATCGGATAATAATTCAGGGTATGAGTGATGGGGGCGTCACCTACCTCATATTTAAAAACTGAGTAACACAAAAATTTAAATAAATGTCCCTATACCTATGTATATTATAACAAAATTTCTGATTCGTAACATGAGTTTTATTTGTGTTATTGAGTTTTGTATTGTTACGAAGTTTTGTCAAACAAATAAAAATAATATACAATTTAAGAGAAAATAAGATTTAAGCCAGCAGAATCGACACATTTTTCATAAAGTCGATTTTTTAATAAATGTGAATCACGTGATATGCTTTGCGAGATTTGAAGAACTTTAGTAGTCTCAACTTTGCACACCTATAACACTTCCTGCGGGGCTACATAGAAAATATCTGCTTAATATACTCAAAAACTAAGTTAACTCCCAAGAATAAAATAAAGTTGAAAATCTGGTCTTGAACTTTAGCATTTGACCTGTTTCTATGGCAACTTCTTCTCTAGCTTCGTCAAAAGCATTGCTTTTTTATTGAAAGAGAATAAAATCCTCTAAAGGGGTTCTTAAAGGTAACATCCAAAAATACATATTTCTAATAATTGTGACGTTTTTAATTGCACAAATAATAATAAATTACAATCTTCCAGCTTGATCCAGAATAAAAGCCTTAGGTACGTTGTGTGTTGAATAATCTTTAACTTCTGTGTGTAAACTAATATTCATTTCATTTCAGTAAGAGCTTAGCACTTTTTGCTTGATTATGAGAACGATGATGACTTATATTGTTTTTATTACCCAAAGATCTACCCAAACTGCCATCAAAAACATGGAAGTTTCACCTTTCTGATGCGTACTCCATCATTTAGTTTGTTCAGGAAACATAGACTGTCTTAAGCTACAACGTGTCAAAGCATAACACAAACAACACTCCAACGTCCGTCATCATCTTCGTCGTACATCTCGTACCTACATACATAACTTGAACTAACAATAACAACAATAACAATAACGGTAACATCAACTTCTTCCAAGTTATTAAGTGCATGAACAAAACATGAACATGAACATGAAAGAAGCAAACTTTATTTTGTGCTTGTTTGAGTAAATGCTATAAGGACAAGTTCTGCATTCGTAAAAAATAAATCTGCCGAATATTAAAATACGAATAATTTATTAGATAAGCTTTTGTATAGTTATATCTGGTGAACAACTTAACTCATTTTTGTTGCATTAATAATGTGGTCGATATAAAAATTTTTTAATTCCTTTACTCGGTATTAACATCAGCATTGATGTGCACGATGGCATCCTGATCGGTTTGTTTTAAAAAGATAAAATTTAATTTTTGAAAAACAAAAATATTCAGCGAATTTTCAAAAGAAAATTGATTATCTTGGTTTTATCAAATACAGATCTAACGACCTTGATAAAATTTTGTGTGTGTACACAGTCTTTTTGAATAGTACTAACCTCTATTAGAAGTATATTCTTTTGTTTTCGAGGTCTTCAATAACCACGTTTTAAAATCTTTTTAAGTTTATATTTTATTAAAACCTTTTCAAAGTTGGAGGAACAATTCACAAAAGTGTTTAAATCAGGTGTAGTTAAATGAATTTTAATATCGGGTTTGCTATATTTATCATAATTAGGTAGCTTTACTACTACGTACGGTACAGGGAATGGCACACTAATGAATTGTTTTATTAAACCTTAGTTTTATTTGTAAGACAAACATTTTTTTCTGGATGAAGAGATCTCTGTAAAATTAAAATTCTTCAAAAATCATATTAAAGTAACCTCATTTGTTTTGTAATTTAATATTATTTAATTTTATTGAGATTATGCAATATCTCGTGGACATTCGAAGAACTGTAAAAAAAAAGTTTTGGTAAAGAACATTTTTTAAATACGTTTATTTCTGTATTTAGCAAGCTTTTGCTTTGTTAGTAAACCACGATTCTAGGCAAACTTGTTGCGTGTCGGGGTACCACAGGGGTGTAACTTCGTGAGTCGAAAAAGTTCGATGGCATATGCTTGCTCTCGCCCGGCTAAGCTCGAAGGATCGGGGCGGTTCTTGCCCTTTTTCGAACTCATCCCACACAGCATAGTCCTCCACACTTTTTATTTGCGACACATACCTAGGTATTATATGACAAGTTATGCATTCGAAATAAAGACCAAAATACAATTTGTTTTCCAAATTACTTAAAATCAGTTTCATTAAAAAAAAAAAAACAAATCGTTGAAAAAATGTTTCAAAAAAAAAAAAAATGCTTAATAATAGTCCAGGAACACAATTTTTTTTTCGATTTTCTCAAAACCGATAAACTGATTTTGATAATTTTGTCTAACCTTAAAACCTCCTAAATAGTATTGTGTATTTAAATTTTCAAAAAAAAAATTGTTTGTATTTTAAAAACAATTTCCAACTTTTTTTTGAAAAAAATAATATTTTTAAAATACACTCGTTTTTTTTTTAATCTTGAAAATAAATAGTGCTTTAATACTATCTATATGATGTAGAAAAAGATTGTTCATTTATCTTAAAATAACAAAACCCACCAAACAAATGCTACAAAATAGATTTCGAAAACCAAACAGCGCGGTAGTGCCCAGCTAGGTTAGCGACACCTGCCCGTTTTTATAAGAACAAACTCAGGCGATTTTCGACCCACTTCTAACTTTAATATCAATTAACTTTAAATCACATATTTACTGAGCTGAGCAAGTACAGGTGCCTCACCAAATTTCAACTCTTGAGCATTAGCAATTCATCAGAAAAAAAAATGCTAAAAGCGTAACTCACAGACTTACTGACAGATCATCAAAACTAAAGTAACCAAGCGCCCAAGATATCGCAGACACAAAATCTACCAATAAGATCTCAAGATGGGAATTGGATCAGAAACCCAAAACAGAAGGCTGACATCCTAGCTGAACATCGTGTGAATGTCTTTAAAGGTGTGTCCAGACCAAAGAAACATTTCAGAAACATTTAAAAAACATTTCAGAAACAGAGAAACATTTTTGAAATATTTCATAAATGTTTCTGAAATGTTTCAAAAATGTTTCTTTGGTCTGGACATTAGCGAAACATTTCTGAAATGTTTATGAAATGTTTTTCTGTTTCCCATTCCGAATGGGAAACTTTATTTGTTTCCCAAGCATTTACATAGGTAGAAAGTGCGTGAGTGTTTATTAATATAAATATAAAATGTCGCAAAAAGTGTGGAGCAACAAGAATGTTATCCAATTGATAAGAATTTATGAAATAAAAAAAGTTTTGTGGGATCGACTCTTGGCGAAAAATATTAAAAATAAAATCAAAAAAGCCGATTATATATTTGAAATTTGCGAAAATATAAATTGTGATAAAGATGAAGTAGAAAAACACTTCATGCGCTTAAAGTGCAACACAGGCGAGAAAAAAAAATAATTACAGACAACTCAATCTGGAAACAATGGGAAACAAAGAAACATTTCAGAAATGTTTCTCAAAGGGTCCACACCAAAAAAACAAATCAGAACCTAGAAGAATCAAGCCTAGTGGCCTAAAAGCTATGGGAATGTATTAAAAATTGAGCTGCCCCTAATGTGATTTTAAAGTAAGAAAGAAAAATCATTTTTTTGACCTTTCATAGATCACGGTGGTTTTCGTACGGTAAGAGTCCCACACTACTTGGTACCGAATATTACCAAGTGCTTTTTGAAGATTTTCACCGAAAAAAAAATATTATTTTTAAGAAACTGCTCTTGTTTCATATTTGCTTCAAAAACACATAGCATCCTGGTTTTAGCTTCGTCTACTAAAGGAGTTGTGTAAGCCATTTATTTTTGAAATTCTAAGTTTCTTAAGTTCATGCGACCTAGTCTTGTATTTTATTTTCTACAGTTTTATTATTTATAAAAAAGGACAACTCCTCCTTTTATTTAATATAAACACATTTTCTACATTTTAGTTTGTTTCAATTTTTTTTAATGTTGTTTTTTGATCGAAGCATTTTACATAAGAGAATATCGTAGATTTTGTAATAAGTCCTTTTTTCTTTTTTTTTATAATAAGCACACACTCAAGGGGTTATGAATACCCTTATAATGTTATAAATAACACAGCGCGAGCAGTTAGGAAAAGAGGACGGGATTTAAAAGGAGATGCAGATGCACAATGGTTTTAAATGCTTGTACATGACAATGAGGGGGATCGAGTGGGGTATAGTATTCCACATTCTAGTAGTACGGCTAAAGAATGAATCTCTGTATTTTACAGTACGCCCGAAATTAGGCTCAAGTGTAAACTGATGGGCATTTTTAGCAAGACGAGTCTTACGGCGAAATTGTTTTAAGGGATGAATGTAACTGGCTATTTCATTTTCGCACCGTTTATAGAAGAAGCGATAAAACAAAGTAAGACAAGAGACATTACGACGCCCGGTGGCGTATTGCCAAACTGTATATCAGCACAGATCTCCTTAGTCTGTGCTCAGCCATTTTCTGCCCACCGAATTTGAAAGTATTGTAGAGCAAACTGTATGCTACCACAGATCGCTCTGTGTTCACATGCAGTTTGCTTATAAAATATTAAAAAAGCTGAAGCAAACTATATACTATTTCAGATCGAGCAAAGTACCTGTGATTACAGAGCCTTCGTTCACGTTGGTGTGGTTATTGTGTGTGGTGTGTGGTGCCGTGACATAAGGCCAAGTGACAAAAGGCCAAATTTGTTTGTGACTTAAGGCCAAACATAAAATGTTTTGTCTTGAGCAACAGTACCTTGGGTGGCCCGCTTCGCGGGTTTTCAAGATTTTAACTCCATTTTCGGGGCTCACACCCGCTCACGCAACTCCGTTGCTCCGCTTAGGGTATGTTCAGTCGCCCAGGCAGGCGCCTGTAGCAACAGTTTTTTGTCACTTGGTCTTATGTCACGGCACCACACACCACACACAATAACCACACCAACGTGAACGATGGCTCTGTAATCACAGGTACTTTGCTCTTAGTTTCCTGAGCAAAATGTATACCAACACAGAAAAATCTGCTTTTGATCTGACACAGTATATAGTATGCTCTTAATTTGAATGAGCATTCTGTAGTCTATTATAGAGCGTCGGAGCTCTGTACTGATATACAGTTTGGCAATACGCCGCCCGGTGTAGTCTTAGGGCTTTGTTTTGGATTCTGTCTAAGAGGTGCAAGTGAGTTTTAGGAGCACCTGCCCAGATATGGGAGTTATACTCAAGCTTAGGCTGAATGTATGCCTTATAAATTGTAGCCAGATCAGAAAGGGAAAAAAACTGCTAACATCTTCTGAGGAAACCTAAGCATTTTGCTGCATTTTTCGTAACATCAAATATATGATCATGCCACAAAAGATGGTCTGTAACAGACATACCGAGAACGGAAAGCTTTTTGGTTTCGTCGATGCTATTACCATCCATGGATAGTGGCAGGGGTGGAATATTTCGCTTGACAGACAGGAGACAGCTTTGGGTTTTCGAAGCAATGATGTCTAGGTCTAGGAATTTAATGAACTTATCATATGCTGCCTTTGCAGAGTCACTTCCGAAGATGAAGGATGTGAATCTGGAAACGAATATGAAAAGCTGAGGGTACTGTAGTCAGCAAAACAATGTAGTGGATTAGAAGACAAGAGATCATTGATGAAGATGTGGAAGAGAGTCGGAGACAAAACAGAGCCTTGGGGAACACCAGGATTTATTTTGTGAATATCAGCCTTAAAACCGTCAAAAACAACACGAATTGACCGGCCTGAAAGGTAATTTCTAATCCAACGAAGTAGACATTCATCGATGACAAATGCTTCATGCCAAACTCTATCAAATGCTTTAGAAATATCAAGTGCAATAACCTTGGTTTGACCAAAATGGGGCAAGGATTTGTTCCACTTTTCGGTGAGATATTTCATCAGATCACCAGTAGACCTGTTGCTACGAAAGCTGTACTGCGGGTCATTAAGAAGCTTTCGTTCTTCAAGATATTTCTTAAGCTGATTATTAATCAGCGCTTCCATGACCTTGGAAAGAAGGGACGTAAGTGGAATTGGTCGGTAATTTGTGGGTGAGGAGGATTCGCCTTTTTTAGGGACTGGCTGGGTAAATGCTGTTTTCCATCCACTCGGAAAGAGACTAGTAGAGTAGGATAGATAGAAAAGCTTACGCAATGGTTTTGCCAGCGTAGAAGAACACCTCTTCAGAACAATAGGGGATATACCATCTGGATCAGCGGATTTGTATATTTCAAGATCTTTTAAGACTCTTGCAACTGCACGAGTGCGAAAGAAGATTCGTCCCATAAAACGATTTACGCTCTCAAGAACAGGAGGAGTCATAACAGGGAGCGGGTTTTCAAAATTCTGTTTGTCCAAAATTCTGTATTACTAAATTCTGTCAATGCAAAATTCTGTATTTCAAAATTCTGTATTTCAAAATTCTGTATGTGCAAAATTCTGTTTCCGGAGCAGTGAAATTCTGTCTAAGAAAAATAACCATTTATTAAAGATTTATTGAATGAAAATAATATATTAATATTTAAAAGAAAAGTAATATTTCATGTCAACAACGAACTTTAAACATATTCAATAATCCAAATTTATAGCTAAATTTTTTGCGATTCTGATGAATATGCGTCCCCCTTTTGCAATATTAAAACTGTGTAGTACTATTTTATAATCCTAATATAATATTGTATATTCTTATTATGTTTAAATTATGTATTTTCCATAACAAATATTCTGTTTTTAAAAATTCTGTAAATATGTTGTAAAAGAGAAATCGTTTTGATAATATAAAAAAGTGCGCACTTTTTTACATTATCAAAACGATTTCTCTTTTACAACATATTTACAGAATTTTTAAAAACAGAATTTTGAAAAACAGAATTTTGAAAGCAGAATTTTGAACGTACAGAATTTTGAAATGCAGAATTTTCTAATACAGAATTTTGGACATCCAGAATTTTGTACAAACAGAATTATGCAAAACAGAATTTTGGCATGCAGTCAGCTAGTCACAGGAGTGTTATTGTAAACGAGTGTTGGAACCGACAAACAGCGGGAATTTCTAATATTTTTCACAAATGACCAAAAGTTTTTACTACCTTTGGGACATTGAAGTATGTTTTGCCGTGTTTTTTGAGCATTTACAAGCGTTCCGCGCTTGTTTGTATTTTGTCCGGTTTTCTTCAGTTGGATTGGTTTTATAACAACGGAAGCTATACTCTCTGAATTTTATAACCTCTTTACAGCTATTATCGTACCATGAATTCGCCTTATGTTTTATACTTTTAGTGCTGTTAGGGATAAAAGTTTTCATTCCATCGAGAATAATACCTGTCAACATATCAGTATTAAAATCTACGTCACTATCGAGGAAGCATAGTGACCAGTTAAAGTTTCGAAAGAAACTGTTGAGACCGTCCCAGTTGGCTTTCTCATATTGCCAGACAGTTCTCTTTGGTATTTTTTTTGTTAGTATTTTTCTACCTTTTAACACAGGTGATTTTATTGGTTTCTCTTTAAAACAGCAAGAGTTTGCAACACAACAGTGGGCATAAATGTTTTTAATTTTTTTTCCCTTACAAATTTAATGTTTCTTTCATTCTGTCGAGTTTTTGTTTCGACGGTTCTGGAGCTTGCGAAGTCGAAGACATCGTATACTTAGTTAGCTTTGGCCCAAAGTTTTATTTGCGTATACTTTATAACTGTATAGGTACATATAGTATGTGCATACAAATGTGCGTATCCTGAGGAGTATTGGAGCATAATATTTGGTTATGTTCTTAAAAAATATGCAAAACTTGAAGTGCAGCCTAGTAACTGCCTTTTTTTTGTAATATGTGTTGCGGTTTCAGGGATAAAATTTTTCAACATACAAAAAATGCACCTTTTTGTATTTATATTTTTTTCAAGCTTTACAAAACGATCAAATTGCGCAATTGGAAGAGGAAGTCTTACTTTAGTTTTTTCAAGTTCTTACATAATAGTTACGAGTTATTAAGTTGAGGTCTTGTCAAGGGAATAAAGTAAAGCTTTTTTTGTTAAATTTTAGCACGCAAGCAACTGAACTGCAGTAAAAGAAGTAATATTTTATTCAGAAGGAAGCTGTAATTAGTTACATGATATTTATAGGTAATATGATTGGATAACATTGTGCTATAGTGATTTAGAACTTTTGCAAGGGAAAACGTTATATGGGGTTCATAAGGCTGGACGAGTACATCACGAATGAAAATATTCCTATACCTTCAAATTTTGAAATGTCTTGAAGAGAGAAGTGTTGACCTTCTCGACTGGGTCACACGAATTTGCCCTGTCCAAGAGACTTGGAATTCGAAAAAGGTTTAATATAAAACATGAAATTATTTAATAGTTGTTATAGTCTAAGAAAACAAAAATAAAAACAAAATTAGAAAAAAGGATTAAGGTATTAGTATGATACTACTTAAAAATTTGTTATTTCTAATTTAAAACATTTTATAACTAGTATATCGAACTGAAGCATTTTTTTTTTTGAAAATTTGAATACACAATACTATTCAAATTTTTGGGGGAGCCTTAGCAAAAAGAACTTATCAAAATCGGTGCTACCGTTTTTGACAAAATTAAAAACAAAATTTTCTGAAAATTTTTTTCAACCATTAACTAGATTTAACTAAATGAAATTTGTTTGTATTTTTATTTTTCAAATCTGTCGAACAGTTTTTGAGAAAAAATAAAATATTTACAAAATTTCGAAAAAATCGTATGGCAGGTAACGTTATTTGTAGTACGAGTACCTCTTGGCATAATGGTTAGTGCATTGGACTGTCATGCGGAAGGTCTCGAGTTCGATTCTCAGCCGCTGCAAGAAAGTTTTTTTCAGGGGTGTACTGCCTCTTGCGAGGAATTGACAAATTCTCCAAGAGTATCTCTTGTCATGGAAAGTGCTGCTCATTAGCCGTTCGGAATCGGCAGAAAATTGTAGGTCCCCTCCGTTCCTGGTAACACGCACCCAGGAATGGTTGAGAGTTGTAAGTCACTAGGTCCTGGCTCACTCCGAGGTGTGGCACCACCAAATTTAATTTAAGGTACCGTTATTTTTGGTCTAAGAAAAAAAGAAAAAAACCTGTGGGGGGAAAAATTAAAAATGATATCTACCAATCTTAAAGAAAATCGGCCGAGACAGACAGACAGACAGAATTGCGAGATCCACTTTTTTGGTCTTCGCTATCATCGTAATGTCAACTTTGATCAAAATCTCAATTTAGATTTTTTTTTCCGAATGCATAACTTGCCTTATAGTACCTATGAGTCGCAAGTAAAAATTCTAATTAAGATATTACTGAGTGTACCTACCATAGAACCATTTTGCCTAATTTTGAATTTCTCACTATCGACATAACGGATTTTAATGATCCTTAAAATCTAAAAAGTTTAAAAAACTCGTGCGACCCAGCCGTGCATTTTATTTTTATTGTTTTTCTCCTTATTCTAAAAACATGCATATTATTATTAAATTTAAGTAAAAGAAATAAGGTTTTAATTTTGTTAAAACAATTTCAAATATTTTATTTTCAAATTTTAACAAAATTTATTAAATAAACAAATAAAGCGATCGAATATGTTGCCAATACCCAACATTTCTCTCATCTACATAAAATTTATATTGGTAAGGCAAGGATTCGACCATTGGACCAGGATATTGATGGATGGAGGATATTGATAAATAAAACATTTTTTTTTCAGTTCCATTTGCACAAGGCCCATTGCTCAGCGCCGAAACCTTCATTTCATTTATCAATCGGAGCAACCCTAACGGCCCTAATTTTAGATTTTGCGCAGTAGATAGTGCCGATCTTATCGAATTTTTGCCGTTAAAAAAGTCAAAGGCCACCAGGCTAGATAATTTTGTTGCCTTACATTATACTTTTGCTTTTAATAGCATATGCCTGGGGCTAATCCGAATATATGAAAGGTGTCAAAGTTCATACTCACCTTCCAAAAATGCAAAAGCAGATGATTTTAGACCTGTCTCCGCATTGCCCATTTTTTGGAAAGTCTTTGATGCCGAATATTACTGGTGTCCCTCAGGGTTCTGTTCTTGGCCCCCTTTTATTTTCAGTTTATGTTAATAAACGTCCATTTAATTGCAAATTGTTCGTCCCATACGCAGATGTTGCTGAACTGAACTTAAGTTTGTGTTTGTGCGTATATGTGTGTGCACATTCGACTATCGGCTTTTTCCGTGGTTGACGATCGGGTGTTCATAACCGAGGTTTCTAGGCCTCGTGTGTTGATGAGGTCATCTAGAAGTGACCCTCATCGTTACGAAGATCCCGTTTTTCGAAAATCCCACAAAAAAGTTTTAAAATACCGTCCTCTATAATACCGTTTTCTTAAAATACCGCTTTTTAATCCCGTTTATTCAAAATCCCGTTCTATTATAATCACGCTTTTTAAAATCCCGTCTGATACCGCTTATACCGTTTTTTTTAGAATATGTAGCTAAAACTTATTGATTTTATGTTGGTTATTTTCCAGATTCTTTAAATGCTTAAGAAACTTTGCATACACCTACCCCAATTCCTATACTGTGCCCAAGCAGGGGGTTGCGGGGGCCAGCAAGTCCCCTTTTATATACCTTACTGTTTATACGTCGTAATAAGAAAAGGGATTATAAAAAACGGGATTATAAGAAACGGAATTTTAAAAAGCGGGATTATAAAAAGCAAGATTATAAAAAAGCGGGATTATAAGAAACAGGATTATAAAAAACGGGATTACAAAAAACGGGATTATAAAAAGCGGGATATCGTACCCAACCCATTCTGGTAGTACCCCTGGGGTAGGGAGTATGTGGGAGTATCATGTAGAGGTATTCATGCAAGAGGCGTTATATGGGCTTAGCTCGTTAGCAAGGAGTGTGGACCTGGACATGTCTTATACCATGTTCCCAGAAATGGTACTGGGGTTTTGTAATTCTATCTTAGGGCGGTGGTCAACGCTTAATTTGACTCCGTTACTGTGGGTAGGTCCACGTTAAATGTACTTCTTATTCTATATACTCGTATCTTCTTAAGTTGCTCGCTTGGTCTAATTGAGCATGGGGCTTTTTGTGTTCATGAAGACTTAGAGAAAGTGGTAAATTGGTCTAAATAAGATTGCCTAAATGTCTGGTAATATCAAGAAAGCCACTCGACCTTACTTATTTCCAAACGATTGTTTTGAGGAAAGCTTCAATTGAATACTACGTTAAAACGCCAAAAAAATCTCGGTGTGATCTTGGAATAACCATATTAATGGACTCGTCGGCAAGGCTTATGATGTGCTTCATACTTTATTGGTAACCAATTAAAACATGTTTACTTCCAAAAAATGTCCTAATCTTTAATATTGTGTATTTTGTTGTTATATATAAATTTAAAGTTGGACTTACTCGCTTTTTTTCCAGGTAAAAGGCTAGATATTTTCTGACAAAAATACAGATCGACAATTTTAATATCAATAAACTCCGTAATTTTTTGGATCTATCTTACCAACTCGTTGTTAATACTTTCGATCACCTGTTTTACCTGAACCCTGCTTAATAAGTACACCAATCAATGATGGTAACATTTCACTCGATACAAACTTTAAAGTAAATTATGCACGCAAGAATCGATGCCATGACGAAACTGACGTTTTAGGAACACTCCATAATCGGTTTGATTAAAGTCTGAATTTTGTATTGTTTTACATGAAACGAATACTCACCCCATAGATCAAGCACGAATAAATCGAACTGCGAACATTCTCGCAAGTCGAAGAAATCCATTTAAAAGGCTTTAGGGTGAGATAGGAAGACTATATTCTTCAAACTCAGTAAATCCCCCATTCTCCATAAATGCTGAGCAAGTAAGGAGACATTTATTTGAAAATCTGTTAAGATCATATGTACGTAAAAGATAAGAACAGTTATATTTTTTAACATATGTTCATATAGCCTCAAACGATACAAAAAAAAAAAATTCAAAAAATCACGTTCACGAAAATATGAATTCCCTGAATTTCATTTGTTATTGTTTTAAATCAATTTATTTGCCTGCAAGCTTCACAAATAATAATGTACTCCCATTTCAAATCATTTGCATTGCTTTGATAGCGTCAGAGCAAAATTGCCCCAAGGCTAACTTCTTTTCTTCCATCCGATAAAAGAGAAAATTGCGAAAATGTGTACTTGAATTCAATTCTGGCACAACCTTAATACCCTTTAAATTTTCAATCTTTTACTTTACCTTAAAACTAAGATGAAACTACGAGAAGATAATAAACATAAATGCTGAGCATCATCGAAGATATATGTAGTTGCACTATTTAAATTGGCAGGTTATTGCTTGGAGAGTATCTAGAAGGTTTGGTGTAAAACAACTTTCGCCAAACTGCATCATCATCATGAGCGTGTTTGGGTTGGGTATGGCTGTTGGTTCTGGCCAGCTCAGCATCCTAGTATAACGGTGGCAATTGTTATAACTATTCCAATTTCATTTATATGCTAATAAGACATCTGTTATTATTCTGTTTTGCCAACACGGGAACGACGCGACGGGCGCACGACAGAGTCCGTCGGGAGCACCTTTAGCTAAGGCAGTCACATGTGGGTGGGTTAGGCTGAGGGATGTCGAGATAGCTTTGCCCGTTTTTGTTGTCCTGTCATGTATGCATGGAGATAGTTGTTTCCGAATGCCATTACTGAGAGCACTTAAGGCCAGGTTCGCTAGCATTCACAATCTATTTTGAGAATGGAATAGATAGGTGGTGTACACTTTGAGAAACATGTGTCGAAATAAGTGTCTTGTAGGTTTTAGGATGAAAAATTATGATGGATCTACGAGTACTTACTTGTTAACTTAGTAAGGAGTCTCAGCTTTGGGATATCTTTGCTTTCATCTTTCTCGGCCAAGGCATTATTGCGTCGAAAACTGGAACTTCTTATACTCGAACTAAATGGTACGAGGGTAAAGTGGTTATATTTTTGTTGAACGCGGCTCCATGGTATAATGACAGGATACGATCGTTGCGAAGCAAAAGCAATAAGTTTTGGACAATTTTTCTACGTTCTCGATACCAACCTGACTACACTAATTATCTTGGTATTTATCTTCTCTTTAGCGAACTTTACAACCCCCTTTATCAACGCGATTTAATCCAAACCCAAAGCGATCTTATTAAAGACCCTAAATCCATCTTTCAGTTTGTCAACTTTAAACGAAAATCCGAAAGAAACCCCCATCTATCTCTTTTAATAATGAAACTTCTAACGAACCACAAGAAATCTACCTCATTTCTCATCTAAAATAAGTTAATTCAACTCAATTATGAGTACATTCCGTGGAACTCGGGATTCTGAAAAAACTGATCCAGCTATGCCGCATGACGTTACAAAATACGTGGTGCAACGTGCAAATGGGTAACAGCTCATCCGAGCTTTTTCAGACGTGCACAGGGTTCAGACAAGGAGATGCGCTATCATGTGATTTCTTCAACCTAGTCCTAAAGCAGATAGTGCACAACAGTGGTGTTAACATGGAAGGCACTATCTTCAACAGGTCTTCCCAACTGCTTGGCTATGCGGACAACATCGACATCTTCGGCCGCTCCAAGCGACCTGTGCTAGAAGCGTTCACAGCTATTGATGAACAGGCGAAACGCGTTGGTCTTGTAGTTAATGAGGACAAAACAAAGTATATGCTATCAACAAACAAAGCCGCATCTGTCCATCGCCTAGGACAAAACGTCACTGTTGGTAGCAGTAATTTCGAGGTAGTCAAGGAGTTCACCTACCTCGGAACGAACATCAATCCCACGAATGACACGTTAGTGGAAATTCGACGAAGAATTACCCTAGCAAACCGCTGCTACTTCGAGTTGGCCAAACAAATGGGTTCAAAACTCCTTTCTAGAAAGACAAAGTGCACGCTATACAAAACACTAATTTTACCAGTCCTACTCTACGGCGCCGAATGCTGGACGATAAGTAAAAAAGGGGAATTGATACTAGGCACTTGCGAGAGAAAAATTCTTCGGCAGATATTTGGGATTTGATATATATGTATGCGAAGAGGGCGAATGGAGGAAAAGATTTAAACGAGCTCTACTAGATGTGGATATAGTCCAAATACCAAAACACTTCGACTACACTGGCTTGGTCACATCGAGCGAACAACAACGATCTAGCCAAGAAAATCTTCGAATCCCAGGTCCCTATTTGAGATGATGAGGAATACCTAACCTCCGCTACGGAGACCAGCAGTTACAGACGCAAGAGCGCTTGGTCTCAACAACGGGAGGGAGCTTGCGAGGGATCGCAACCGATGGAAGACCGCAATATCTCAGGCAGAGACCCTCCATGGATCGGGAGCCGGATAAGTAAGCAAGGAGAATTCCCTCATTTACGGAAGACACCTTTCACAACACCAATACATAAAAAGAGCCCAAAGTGTGAAGTTACAAACTATCGTCCAAGTGGCAAACTTTCACATATATGTTTTCGTTTGTAAGTCTCTCATTTCCCTTAGACAACGAGTTTGACAAAGGTAGGTCCACAACGATTAACCTCGTTGAATTCGTATCCTTTAGCCTCTCAGCCTTAGAAAACGGAAAGGAAAACAATATCTCAACCTATGCAAGGACTTTGGCAAGATTCACCCTTGGGCTTGAACCTATCTTCTTACGATGGATATCTTCTTATCTGAAAAACAGTTACTACAAAGTTTCATTCAGATCTACCTTCTCTGATGACTTTTTAACTACTTCCGGGGTCCCACAAGGCAGCCAAGTAGGGCCTCTTCTTTTTATTCTTACTATTAACGATATTGAAATTTTCATCAAATATTTCCATATCTCACTCTACGCTGACGACACCATGTTTTTCAAGAGCATTTCTTCGGCACTGATTCTACTCTTCTACAACTTGATCTCGACAGTTTCTCTTCCTGGTGCCTGGAAAATTACCTATAGCTTAATGTTTCTAAATATTATTCAATCATTTTGACACGAATACGCATCCAATCTCCTCCACGTCTGTTCCTTTTCCATTATCGATCCATATCCACCGCTGAGTCAATTTACAACCTTGGTGTTTTAAGTGATAGAGAGCTCAACTTTCTCACACATACTGACGAGATTATACTTAAAGCAAACTTTACACTAGGCTTTGTGAAACGATAGTCCAAAGAATTCTCTGACTGTTATGTAACCCTATCAAGTATGGTCCCCTTATCAACAGATGCATATATCCAGAATCAAGAGCATTCAACGTCCTTTCCTACGTTTCACCCTTCATGGTCTGCCTTGGAATAACCTTTCGATTCTACCTCCGTATCGACACCAACTTCTATTAATTAACTTGAATACGCTGGAAGAACGAAGACCAAAAAGCGACATTATCTTCATTCAACGACTACTTTCAGGACCTATTGACTGCACAACTATCTACAATTCCATCTCTTTCAACACCAGATCCCGTAATCTAGGAAATCCTCGTCTCTTCGATCTACCCACCCATCGTATCTCTCATGGTTCTAACGATTGATTGTAACATTACCTGGTTCGACTTCAACCTCAGTTTACCCTGCCTGAAACTTCGTCTAATCATCCTTCCAATTCACTCCAATCCTAGATTGTTATAATAAGAGCTATATTTAAGTAAGATTAAGAATTAGCTTGTATTAAGTCTAATAAAAGGGGTACTGCCCCCACAAAAATTGGTCGTGTCCTCAATTACTATAACACGAACACGATTCATCTGGATTAATTTTCTTGCCATATCAAGTTCGTCCATTGCCGTATAGGGCCGCTGTTGGGTTGAAGTTGATGAAAACATGGTCAATCTCGAATTGAAATTCATTAGCCTTTTCCAGGATCTGCCCCGATTTGGAGAATTGGAAGACACACTGGCAATCGTCTAGTAAAGTCTTGAAGGACAGTTGAAGACGCTTATATACCACGTTGAATAAAATCTTATATGCCATGCTTAAGGGGATAAGCCTCGAGAGTTTTTGCAGGCCAAAGGATCGCTTTTATTTCTCATGACATGTTTGACCAAAGATTGGAACCACATCTTACATCAATATGGAGAAACAAAGGTAATTATACTTTATATATCTAAGGCATTATATGGACTTCGACACGAAGGTTTCCTCACTCTGTGGCACGTAGCACTGTCCTGCTGGAAACATATGTCTTCTAGGTTCATATATGGTTCAATTTGGGCCATTCTGCAGCGCTCACCATTGACGGTGATCACCGCAGCAGCGTCGTATTCGAAAAAGTACAGACCAATTTTCATTTCCACCTGGTAAACCTTGTGTGGGTTGGTGTCGTCCCGCATACGGCAATTTTCCTTGTTAACACAGCCATTCATCCAAAAAATGCGCCTTATATGATTTTTCGGCCAAATGTTCACCCTCTTCTAAACGCTCCGAAGCCCATTCAGCGAACAAACGGCGCTGTCTATGGCCATAAACTTTTAGATCCTGTGGCAGTTAGATCTTGAACAATTGTAGGTTCAAAAAGACGAGTTCTTGTTCATGTCGAGGAATCGACTGCCCCGGGTTGTGGTGTGCACTGACCGTGGCGATTTTCCTGGCCGATATTGGTTTCCTTTCTTGACGTACGAATGTAGGCCGATTGATAACCGAACCGGTTGTCTTAAATTTTGCGACCAAACGTGGAAGAGTTGACTGTGAAGGTTCACCACTTCTACCGTAAAATAGGCGCAATGCTCAACGTTTACACCAAAACGAACACTCATTTTGATAATACAGTTGTATTATATGGACATGCTGTTCATCGTGTAACTTGCCTTGGTGATTTGGCGTCAGTAACTGAATAATAAACAACAGATTTCCCCATAACAGCATGCCCATTTCCCGCGCCAAATAAAAAGCCTCCTTAAATTTTTAAGAAGGGGATTAGGTGCAATAATTATCTTTACCCATAAGCCGTAAAAACCGACCTTGGAAGAGCGTTTACTGTTCATTGAACACCGACTATATCACCTTCGCAACTGCAACTTTGTTGGTTCATATCATGCTCATCTTTCATTAGGCGTTTTTCTTTTTTAGTTCAGAATAGTGATGTAAAAAGTAGTTACTTTCGGGTAATCGTTACTTTCGTTACTTTTTCAAAAGTAATCGGTACTTTGTAACGATTACTTTGATTACTTTTTGCACCAAAAAAAATTATTTGCTTTTTACTTGCGACTTATAGGTACTAGGTGTGTTTTTTTGCAAATCCATATAGAATTGTAAAAAAAAACGACATCGGGATTTAGGAGCTTTTTTTCCACATAGCTGGAAGCACTGTGTACGCTATGACATTTGTCAGCTTATTGACGACTAGCATCAACCAATCCAAAAACTTCACTTTTGACGTCTCTGAGCAAATTATCGATAACATATAGATAATTCTATTTTGGCATCACCATTTTTATCGGGTCTTAGATTAACTCTCGATAATTATCTGGTCTTAGCTAACTCTGTATAGATTTAAGTAGTTGTTGCATTTGCATGTAAAGCGCTTAGTCCCGATGTCGTTTTTTTTTACAATTCTATATGGACTTGCAAAAAAAACACACCTACTATAAGGCAAGTTATGCATTCGTAAAAAAAATCGAACTCGAGATTTTGATCAAAGTTGTCATTACGATAATAGCGAAGACTAAAAAAGTGGGTCTCGCAATTCTGTCTGTCTGTCTGGCTGGGTCGATTTTCTTTAAACTTGGTAGATATCATTTTTAATTTTTTCCCCTCTACACGTTTTTTTCTTTTTTTTTAGGATCAAAAATAACGGTACCTGCCATACGATTTTTTTTCGAAATTTTATAAACATTTTTTTTTTCTCAAAAACTGTTCGACACATTTTAAAAATAAAAATACAGAAAAATTTCATTTACAGTAGACTCTCGTTAACTTGAACATACGATAACTTGAACATTCCAATAACAAATATTTTTTCCCTTTACGCATTCTATACCTTGAACGGACTATTTTTAAAACTCAATACATTGAATTTTTCCACTAATATTCTATAACTTGAACAAGTAAAATTTATGCGAACTCTGTAACTTGAACAAAGTTTAATATTGAATTTTTAAAATTTTTGAATTTATGCAAAGTACCTGGGATGTTGGTACAGAATGCAAACGGTTTTTGTAAAGGGGAATCCCAGGAAATTTCCTTAATATTTCCGTACGTATAAGGAATCGTATATAATCGGTGAATTTCTGAATTTCATTTGAACACGTGCGTATTTAGGAATCGAAAAACGTTTCAATTAAAATTATTTCTGAATAATATCATTATTTATGTTTTAAAATCATTAAAACGAATCATTATTATATAAAAACAACAATTTTTTAACTTGATCCAGTAACTTGCACAATCTTATAGCTTGAACACTCCTGGTTTCGTCCATGTTCAAGTTAAGGAGCGTCCACTGTAATTAAAGCTAGGTAATAGTTAAAAAAATTTTCCAAAAAATGGTTATTGAGGGTACCCCCCATGGAAACATTTTTTTTTTTTTTATTTTCTCAAGAACGGTTCAACCGATTTTGATCATTTTTTTTTTGCTAAAGCTCCCCAAGAACATGAATAGAATTGTGTACTCAAATTTTCAAAAAAACTTAAAAAATTTTTTTTTCAAAACTCAATATTTCGAAAACCCCATGCTAGATTTTTTTTAAACTTGATAAATAAAAGTTTCTCAATATAATCTACAAAATGTGAGAAAAAATTTTTTATTTTAGCTAAAAATAAAGGTACCTACCATACAAATGCTAAAAAATTAAAAAAAATGGTTTTTAAAAATCGTATTTTTCTCGAAAACGGCACCTAGAATTTTGATAAAATTTTTTTTCTTTCAATTAATTTTTACGATCTTTAATTGAATAAAAAAAAATTTGGAATTAAGATATTACAGCTTGTACCTACATAGAACCATTTTTTCGAATTTTGAATTTCTCATTTTCCACATAACGGATCTTGATGAAATTTTTTATAGAGAACCTTCTAAAAAGTCTAAAACACAGTGCATTTCAAAACTTTAAAATAAATATTTTTTGAATTTTTGAAAAAAAATCTATTTTTTTCTTTTTTTGAAAATTCGATATCTCCGAAAGGGGTCAATATTTCTTTTCGTAAATTTAATTTTTATTCGAACAATAATAAAAACTTTATATTGGCGTACCAAAATTTTTTCTTAAAAATCTTTTAAAAAGTTTGTATATAAAAGCTTCTTTTAAAGAAACCGCTACAAGGACTTATAATTTTTGTTCTTGCATAAATTCATATTTGCATAGCATTCTGTTTTTGTCTCTTACTACTAAAAGAATTTTAAAATTAATTTTATCATTATGAACAGTTTTCTCTAATAACATTCGTTTTTAAAATTCCTAGTCGATTACATAGGAGCAAGTTCGTGCGACCCAGTCGTGCATTTTATTTTTTATTGCGTGAGCGTGAGTACGATAACTCAAGCAGAAAACAATCAAAAGGCTAATATAACACTGATTTTTCGGTAGCTGTGTTCACAAATTTGCATTATACAATTAAAGAACTTAAATTTTTTTTAAAATGTTCATAATCTTATAATTTATTTTGGCACAAAAGTATCAATACGCTGAACACGATTAAAAAAATGATGGTTCGTGCAGCAAATGTAGTAAAATTAATATTTTTACTTGCGACTTATAGGTACTACAAGGCAAGTTCTGCATTCGTAAAAAAAATTGAACTCGAGATTTTCATCAAAGTTGACATTACGATGATAGCGAAGATGAAAAAAGTGGGTTTCGCAATTCTGTCTGTCTGTCTGTCTGTAAGACTGCAGACTAGACGGCTCGGCCGATTTTCCTTAAACTCGGTAGATATCGTTTTTAATTTTTCCCCCCCACACGTTTTTTTCTTTTTTTTAACTAAAAATATCGGTACCTGCCATTCGATTTTTTTTTTCGAAATTTTGTACATAATTTTTTTCCCAAAAACTGTCCAACAGATTTAAATAAAATTCAAAACATTTCATTGAGTTAAAGCTAGGTAATGGTTGAAAAAAAAATTCCAAAAAATTGTTTTTTTTTTTTGAACCCCTCTTGGAACCATTTTTTTTGTTTTTGATTTTTTCAAAAACGGTACAACCGATTTTGATAATTTTTTTTATGTTAAGGCTCCCCAGCAGATTAATCTGTATTCAAATTTTCAAAAAAAAAATTTAGGGCACTCCTTAGATCACGAATATGTAATTTTTAAGTTGAAACGATGCAAGTTTAAGTTTAAAAAGAAAAATACATGCAAAGTTGAAAATAGTCGTTTCACATAGTTTTTAATAATTTAAATTAATTAATTAATTTATTTATTTAAAAACGACAATTTTACCTTAAAACTTCAGAAATACTTTTTTTTGCACCACCCTAATGTTTAATATTTGTTTCTTCATTTTATTTAAACATTGACCATAGTGTAACGAAGATATAATTTAACTAACTTTAATCCAAAAACACGGAAATATTTATCTTCGCAAGACAATATTCTCGGTTTATCGGTTTTCCGATCTCGTGGCTGACAGTGCCACGAAACACGATGACCTACTTTGTACTCGTAACCAAAACCTTAAAGAACTCAAAACCAAAAGTAATCAAATCCAACAGTAACGATATGTAACGAAAAGTAATCAAATCCAAAAGTAATCAAAAGTAATCATTTGGTACTCGGATTCAAAAGTAACGAAATACGAAAAGTAATCAAATCCAATTGATTACTTTTGGATTTGATTACTTTTCGTATTTCGTTACTTTTGAATCCGAGTACCAAATGATTACTTTTGATTACTTTTGGATTTGATTACTTTTCGTTACATCGATGGAAAGACGACACTCCCTAGATCACGAATATATCATTTTTAATTCGCTACGATGCTTAGTTTCACTGTAAATCGCGTTTGAAGAGAAAAAAGGTGTCAAGTTTGAAGTCTCTGCGACGCTTAGTTTGGCCGCAAATTGCGTTTAAAGGCAAAAGTTGGGTTTTCGTATCGTGTTATACATCGATGAAAAGAGGGCACTTCCTGGATGACGAATATGTTGTTTTTATTTCCCTACGATGCTTACTTTCACTGCAAATCGCGTTTAAAGAGAAAAATACGTCGATTTTTCAAAATTGGTTTTTCGTATGGTGCGATATATCGATGGAAAGAGGACACTCCCTAGATCATGAATATATCATTTTTAATTCGCTACGATGCTTAGTTTCACTGTAAATCGCGTTTAAAGAGAAATAAAATGCACGACTGGATCGCACGAACTTGCTCTTATGTAAAAGTACTTTGGAATTTAAGATACATTTTATAAATATAAAACATGAATTTAAAATGAAATTGCCGTCTGATTTCTAGAAAAGTGTGAATGCAAACGAACTTTAAAAAATCGTTTTATTATTAAATATATTTTTTATATAAGAAATTTCTTTAAAATTTTTCAAGAAAAAAATGTGGGATGCGAATTTTAAGTACTCGTATTTAATAATATTGATTTTAGTAAATAATTCCAAAGAATAATCGTTCATAGGTTTTGAAGATATCGATTTTTCAAAAAAAATTTTTTTTCAAAAAAACCCAACAAATAATTTTTCGAATATTTTTATATACAATATTATTTTAAACTTAGGGCGACTCCTGCCGAAAATTTTTGGTTAAAATCGTTAGAGCCGTTCATGAGAAAGTCGAAAATCAAAAAAAACGGTTCTATGACAGGTACCGTTAATAACATTTTGCCCCAAATTTTTTTTTACCAAAACGTAGTCCATGTCCATAATATCACACCTATTTTTTTTATCAAAATCGTTAGAGCCGTTTACGAGATAAATAAGATTTTGCATTACGGGTGTATGGGGGGTACCGTAAGTTTTAGAGCTAAAAAAACAAATTCCAATTTCCCCTCTAGGTAATCACCGAAGACCCTTAAGTACCAAGTTTGAAGAGAATACCTCCAGTAGTTTAGGCTGTAGTTCGAGGTACAGACATACAGACATACAGACAGACAGACAAACGGAATTGTCGGACCCACTTTTTTCGTCTTCGCTATCATCGTAATGTTAACTTTCATCAAAATCTCGAGTTCAATTTTTTTTTCAAATGCAGATCTTGCCCTACAGTACCTACTCGTATATCGCAAGTAAAAATACATATACTTAGTAACGATTACTAACGATTTCTTACACCACTAGTTCAGAACAGAACCTGAGTTGTCAAAAAATAAATTGTGTTTCTTTTTTAGTTCAGAGTGTTCAGAGTTTCGAAAATGTGTTTCTTTTTTCGTTCTGAGCATGTTCTGAGCGTGTTCAGAGTGCGCTCTATGAGCTCAGAATAAAATAACTGAGCAGACAGAGTAAAATGCTTAACACAAGCATTTGACAGATGGAAATTAAAAAAAAATGGCGACAGCTACATAAGTGTTCAGGTGTGTTTCAAAATATACTCAGAGCGCTCAGAGCACGCTTGGTTCAGAGAATGTTCGGAACATGCTCGACATGCTCGGACTCTGTTCAGAGCTCTATACTGAACTAAAAAAGGAAAACGCCTATTATCTTATCCAAACGGGTCTTATGCCCGAAGTGGATGTCGATGTACATCTTCCCCATTTATGTTGTATAGTTAAATTCTGAAGTTTATTTTGCCTGCGATCCAGTGTCGATTTCAAATTTTCAATAGTAGACTTCATCTGGAATTTCTCTCAGTATATCTACACAATAAAAAGGATCTGTGCTGCAGCATACATCCTGTGGACTTGTTGCCTGCCAAAGGATATTGTGTTTTTCTTTGATGGTTTTGCCGCGCATAATAATGGGTAATGGTCGAAAGTTAACGGCTATGACGATGTTGTCGTGGTTCTTCTCGTGCTAAAGTGATGGGCAAGTTGGCTTTTTGTCTATGTTCGAGTTTACGCATTTTAATGTTCGCTTCCTTCTTCAGTCGTTTTTGCCGTTGCGATTGGCACAATACAGAACTTTTCTTCAATAGTTTTTTTTTGCTCGTTATTTAAAGCATATCAAATTAAAAAAAAACGAAATAAAGGAGTTCAACAACTTTCGTCACAGAAATGCAATTTTGTAAAGATTCATGTAGTCTTAGATCGTTGGGAATCGTTAAAGTTTATTACTTCGTCATGTGATGTGAGGTTTTGAAAAAATGCGTCTAGTTTTATGATTGAAACCGTTGAGGAATGTCGTCTTCTTAAAAGTAATTCGTAATTCCTTCACATGACATTGGGATTTTCGAATTAAAAATCTTTACTTACATCTTAGGATAAAAAAGTTGATTAAAATGTGGCAAAAATCAGACATGAAAATCTTGAGAAAACAACAAATATTGTAGAAATAGTTGATGACATTCGAAAACGAGGTAAACCACTCGATTCAGAATTCTTATTCAAGTTCGCTTGATATCAAGCATCTGATGGTTTCGAACTTAGACTTCGAAAAGACAGTTTGTACCTATCTGATTTTGTTTCCTCTTCAAATCCTTCGGAGTTCTTTCCATAAATATGTTTCCCAAGTCTAGAAAGTTACTCTCTGGTCTTATCCTCCACGTTCTTATCTTAGATGTATGTGGGCTTATCCCTGTAAATTTTAACTTCTTGAGTTTGAAAAAACAGAAAAAAAATTAAGGCACGCATGTAAATTTGAGTTTTTCTTCAATTATAGACCACGAATAAATAAAAAACTTTAAAATAACTCATATGTATTGTTTGTTGAAGAGTATAAAGGTATAAAGTATGAAAAATGAATTTAAAATAATTTATTTTAAGAACCGAGTTAATTGATTTGGTTTTTATTTTTAATCTTCAAAGCTTCTTTTTCAAACTTATTTGTTTAACACTTTTACCATTTTTTTTAATAGTTTCTGCAGTTTAAATTACGCTCATTGTAAGGGTATAATCAAAACAATGCTTTGGTGTGCTAGTAAAAAATGTGCCTTTTTTGAAACAGTTACGTTTTTTACGTTCGTTTTGTTAACTTCATAAAATTTGTACATAATGAAGCACGCATTGAAGCCAAAGTTTTTTTACTCTAGATAGCTTAAATAATGATGCAGACCATAAAAAATGCCCCATGATCAATGTTAAGAAAATAGACACGAAAATTTTTGACAATTAAAGATTTATGAAAAATCAAGCATGGCAGTTTTTTCTAAAGTTTATATCATATAGGATTATTTATAAGGAAGGCACGCACTCAAAATGAATGATTTCAATTAATTTTGACCTTCATTTATCTGAAAAAAACAAAAATTGTACTAAGTAATCTTATGTTAAACATTATTTTTGCAATAATACAAAACGTTAATTATCCACGCACGCAGCCAAAAGTCTCAATATTCGATGATTTTTTCGATTTCAAACACTTTCGCACTATTTCGATGGTTCATTTTATAAATTGAATAGTTAAAACTCAATGATATATATAATATTATAAGTTCCAAAACCTGAATATTTAATGATAATGTCTATATATTTCGACGCATGGCAAAAGTTAAAATTTGCACGGATAAGCCCATGTATGTATCGAGATCGGCTAACAATATTTTAACCTGCAGATGGAGATGCAAATAAATATTTCTGTTCATGAGTATTTTAATTTTCATCACTCAAAGCGTAAAGCCTAGTACGTAGATCGCGCGAATTTCTACCATACAAATTTTCTCTAAGATTTAGCCAAGCTAAAATTATGTCAAACATTTTAGCCGAGTACCTCTCGGCTAAAATGTTTGACATAATTCTAGCTGCTCCAGCTTAAAAATCAAAGTTTCTTTTCGAACTGTACATAACTTATCTGTCAAAATTTAGCGCACGAAATAATTGTCTGGTACATTTATTCACGAGCTAAATTTCAATTTCAATTTGAAATGGAATATCTAATATTTAGAAGAATATTTGGTGACGGAAGTCTAAAATGTTTTTTATACTGCAAAAACCACGCATAATTCATAATTCTCATTTATTCCCATTCATAATTCTGAAAAAATCAAAATCAACAAATTCTTTTAAATCTTTGAAAAAATTTCATTTAGAGAACAGCTGTTTTCTGTGACATATTCTTCACAAGGTTCTTATATCAAAATTTAGCTTGATGTTTGAAGAAAAATGTGGGAGATAAAATTTAGCGCCATCTGCGTACTAGGCTTATAACACAATTTTCACTGGATCTTTCGTACTTGCTCTTATGAACAAGAGCACAGAGATGTAATTAATGAAAAATGCAAAAATGTTCTTGTTTTTTTTTTTCTAAAACATATCCTAAAATAGTATGAAGTTAAAAATAATAGACTGGGGCAGCTGATTTCCAGAGAAAATATAAATCTATACACAAAAAATTGAAAAATCGCTATAGGAGTTTTATTAGTAAAATTATTTTTTATATGCCAAATTTCATTAAAGCTTAAAAACAATTTAGTTTTGCCAATTTTAAGTATTTAGGAATATGCATTAAAAAAGTAATTTTAAAAACAATCGTTGACCCGTTTTCGACATATTTAATTTAAAAAAAAAAATTATTTTTCTTTATCAAACATTTATGTATATATGTACAGTACATAATACATATACTATATTTTTTCAAATTTGAATACGCTCTCGCATTTAATTTTTTATCGATATTTTTAAATCGAATTTTTAAGTCGAAAATCAAAACAGCAGTTGTAAAGGGTTTTTCAATTAGCGCGGGTAGATTTTGGCGCCCATGTTGTTTTGGTGGCATCTGTCAAATCTGTTGTTTATTATTCAGTTACTGATGCCAAACCACCATGGCAACAATGACTCTAGCTTGCTTAAAGGCGTTTATAAAGCTGGCTTTAATAGCTTAATATTTTAGAATATGCTCTTACAGTGCAGTTGAGTTTGAGAGCACATTTTAGCTCCTTAACCGCACTTATACCATTGTTTCACAAGCTAAAAGCTTAAATATTAACTCCTAAAGCGCTTCTAGAGCCATAATCTTGTTTGTTTAAAACAATTTTTTTAAGCTTTAGGGCACTTTTTTTGCTATTCATTATTGATGTTGTTAAATTAAAACTTATTAAGAGCACCCTTGACAGTTCATTCGGATCTTTTTCATAAGTATTTACATTGGCGTAAAATTTTAAAGGATTTAGTAATATGCTTAAGCCATTTTAGTAAGTTACTAAGGATTTTGCTAATTTTTAACGATTTAAGCAATTTACTATCTCTTAACATTTTACTATCTTTTTAAATTTTACTAAAGGTAAAATGACAAATTGGCTTCTTTAACTTTTAGTAATTTGCTACATTCAAAAAATTTATTAGTAAAATGGCTACGAATGATATTCGTAAAGAAAATATTCGTGCATTGTACGAATATTCGTAAGATGTACGAAGTATTTGTACAGTGGTATATCTACGAATGCATTCGTAAAATTTTACTAATAACTGTCGTATTATCTACAAATCTATTCGCTTAATACACTAATTTCATTCGTTAACAGGAAGTAAACAATTTGTTTGAGTACATTGTACGAATTATTGTGTACATATAACTAATAACATTCGTTAATTTCTCGTACGAATGACTTCGTACTTTAATCTTTTGCATTTGTAGTATTTACTAATAAATTCGTACTATTTACTAAGTAAAACTAATATTTGTAGACAGAATTCATTCGTAGGTTGGCCGTACGCATTATGCGTAGAATGTACTAATAACTTCGTGTTTTCATGAAGTGCATTAGTATTATTTACTAATCATGAGTAAGAAAAATAATATGTGTTCAATTCTAAAAATTAAATGTATTCCATTAGTCAACACGTTCAAACGTGATATTATTTATAAAGTGCTGCAGTGGTGGATCAGGCTAACATCTGCTTTTTTCGAAAAGATGAGGCAAGTACCTAGACATACATACATACATACATACATACATACATATGCTTTAAAGCTTATTTTATATTTAATATACAGCATCCAGAAGCAGCAGAGCATACATACATATGTGGGAATTTTATTCCTAAAAGAATTTCAATGTAAGTACAATTTTTTTCCGAAGTTTTCAATATTTTAAATGTTAAATTTATTTTCAGTGCCCCTTAGTACATAAAATGAGGAGTTTTTAAATATTTAATTGATTTTTAATTATATTTATAATGAATTAATTAATTTCTAACTTTATACATATATATGACAATAAAATGAATTAAAAAACTATTTTTAACTTACAACATAAAAATCTTTTGTTATTATTTCTTACAATAGGTATTTAAGGAAATTTCAGAGAACATATTTAATGGTAGTAAGTTCTTCAATAATATTCGTACAATATACAAATGGAGCTGTATAATTTACGAATGAATTACAAGGGCATTAGTAAATTAATATTACAATGATATTCGTACAATATACGAATGGCATTGGTAAAAATTCGTACATTGTACCAATGGTATTCGTACAATATACGAATGGCATTGGTAAATATCAGAATAATATTCGTACATTGTACCAATAGTATTCGTACAATATACGTTTGATTTTCTACGAATACTAATAAAATATTAGTAATATGTACTAATAAACCTCCATTCTACGCATACTATTCGTGGCTGAAAACCACGAATAAAATTCGTAGAATGTACGCATGAATTAGTAATATTTACACACGAAATTTTTTGAGTGTACGAGTAAGTCCATATGACTTCTGTCATTTTCCTTGTAAAAATTGGCAATTTTATTTTAAAGAGTTAAATTGTGTTTTTTTTTCATGATTCATGAGCTAGTTGTTTTTGAAAGTAAATAAAATAATATAAAATGTTTTCTGAAGACGAAGACTTGTAGGAACTCGGAACGTCAATTTTTTGTTAATGTTGTCAGGCAGTGGAACAGTTTACCATATGACATGAGAAGGCTTCGTGGCACTTTGCAGTTTGATGCGGCTTTATTCAGATACTTGGCGGAAAATTAAGGAAAGTTAAAGAAAGTTAAAATTAAAATTAAAATTATAAATTGAATTAAACTTCATCAAATTAAATCTCATTCAGTTTCCTGGTTTGTCGTTAAATTTTTATTTTGAATTAATCTGTAAAACTGCAATTTAATCTAAAGTAACTAGTCTCTAAATTAACTTTTACTAAAATTTAATAGGCGCAAGCCCAATGTAAAAGATTCAATTGAATAAATAAAATGAAATGAAATGAAAGACGAAGATTTCGATATGTTTGAAGACTTCTAAAAACTTTGGAAAACAGTGCATTTCAAAACTTTTAAAAAAATACTTTTTGAATTTAAATAAAAATCATTTTTTTTTCTCAGTATATTTCTTGGAAATTTATTTTTTATTGCTTTTTATCAATTCTGACATATCAAGTTATTAGGTCCGTTCCTCACATTTAGTTTTGTTTTCTTTGTATTTTTTTACCAACTGTCATTGCTTGGACGTGTTCAATTTAGATGCACCGTTTTAAATAAAAAGCAATACAAAATAAATTTCCAAGAAATATACTGAAACAAAATTGATTTTTATTTAAATTCAAAAAGGATTTTTTTAAAAGTTTTGAAATGCACTGTTTTTTAAAGTTTTTAGAAGCTTCTCTATAAAATTCATTAAAATCTGTTATGGGGATAATGAGAAATTCAAATTTGGAAAAAAATGGTATAGTCATCAGTAATATCTTAATAATTTCAAAATTTTTTGTATTCAATTATATATCGTAAAAATTAATAGTAAGGAAAAAAATTTTATCAAAATTCTCGGCGCCGTTTTCAAGAAAAATACTATTTTCGAAAACCTTTTTTTTTAACGTTTGTATGGAGGGTACCGTTATTTTTAGGTAAAATAATTTTTTTTCCTCACATCTTGTAGACTATATTAAGAAACTTTATTTATCAAGTTTGAAAAAATCAAGCATGCTGCTCCCAAAATATTGCGTTTTGAAAAAAAACGAAATTTTTTTAAAAATCCAAAAAAAAATGTTTTGAAAATTTAATACACAATAATATTCAAATTTTTGGGAAGCTTTAGCATACAAAAATGATCTAAATAAGTTGTACCGTTTTTGAGCAAATCAAAAACAAAAAAAAATGGTTCCAAGGGGGTAACATTATCTAATAACCATTTTTTGTATTTTTTTTTTCAACCATTCCTTAGCTTTAACTAAATGAATTTTGTTGAATTTTTTTAAATCTGTAGGTCAGTTTTTGAGAAAAAATATTTATAAAATTTCGAAAGAATCGTATGGCAGGTACCGTTATTTTTGATCTTAAAAAAACAAGAAAAAATGTGTGGGGGGTAAAATTTAAAAACGATATCTACCAAGTTTAACGAAATTCGGCCGAGCCGCTTAGGCTGTACTCGAACAGACATACAGAGTTTCGAGACCCCCTTTTTTCGTCTTCGCTATCATCGTAATGTCGACTTTGATCAAAATCTCGAGTACCTATAAGCCGCAAGTAAAAATGCAATATTTTAAAAACCCATTACAATGTTAATCCTGCAAGGATATTTGGACCTTCCCTTGTGCAAGGAGGGTGAATGGAGGAGAAGATACAATCATCAACTCTTTACCGCCTCCTTTTTTTCGAAAAAAAATTGCCAGAGCTTTACATGGTCTGCTGGTTTGAGCTCCTGAGTAAGGTGAATCTTGAATCATGTACGGGAGAAGGTGGGAATGTTTTTCTTCAAAATTGGCTGCGTAGCGTTTGGTAAAATGTTAAGTTGTTGAGAACGATGCCGAATCTATGTTTACGCGCCAATCTCGTTTATAACAATGTTTTCAAGAGATATGAAAGAGACAGTTTTTTCTTTTTTAATTTTATAACCCCTCTTTGACTGACACATTAGTTGCTTTTTTTCGAGCAAATACTCAGCGACTGACGAGAACGCGTTCAGCTTTTCCTTAGCGCTCCATTTTTAACAATTGGCGCAAACATAGATGTCTATTTTCAGTGCTTTCACTTTTGCACGAAAAAACGGTACAACATGTAAACAGTGCACTCATATTGAGACACCCGTTAGAAGTCAAAGTTTAGTAAGTTTCTAGGTCACGAAAATAGTAACATCTAACAAATAGCATAGTACCCCTTGGCATAATGGTTTGTTAATTGGACTGTCATGTAGAAGGTCTTGGGTTCGATTCTCAGCCACTCAGGGGTCGGGGTGTATTGCCTCTTGCGAAGAATTGACAATTTCTCTTAAAGTATATCTTGTCATGAAAAGTGCTGCTCATAAGCCGTTCGGAATCGGCAGAAAATCGTAGGTCCCCTTTATTCGTGGTAACACACACAGAATGGTTGAGAATTGTAAGTCACTACAGGTCCTGGTTCTCTCCAAGCTGTTCCACCACCAAATTTATTTTGAGCAATAAGTCCGCTAAGTCTATTGTTTTATTGTTTAAAAAATGTAAGTTTGCGAAGGTCATTGCAATGGTGAAAATACAACTTTTATAATTATTTTATACAAAATTTTTTATCACCGTCTAATTAACCAAACTTAGTTGACCTTTTATGAATATTTTCTAACCTTTCAGATGGTAATGCACCTAGGTATGAAGTTGATTTTTTTTTTTAATTTAAAGTAAATCCAGAAGTTTTCGCTTTGGGCGTTAATGATAAGGACAAAAATGTGAACCTCAAATTTGCAAAGTATGCATTAAAAAAATAGCGGTACATGAAGAAATAGAAAGAGGCAAAAAGAACAAAATATAACACAAAAATGTGTAGTAAATTTTCATTAATGTCCAATACAAGTTTTTCATTTTATATCCCTTTGGCCCATCTAAATGTGGTTTCTGTAACTGTTGGTAAATGAATCCTTGCAAAAGCCACCATCACAATACACCGTTTTAGTATACAATGTGTATATATGAGCACAGTATTGTGTCCCATATGTGTAACTATAACTATATATGCACATGGAAACCTATAAAATCATATTGCACCCAGATGAGACCACGCGATATGTGCCTCGACCTATACTCGTAGATCTGACTAACTATAGTTGTATTCTTCCCAAGTGTTCCAAGTTAAGATTGTGACTATGGCTATGTGGTCTTACACTTTCAGTCCAACTCTGTAATGCAACATAGAGAATTGAATAAGGTATATACCTATGAATCAGATCCAGATGAAAGGAAGAAAATTCCAAAAAAAAAAGAAATATTTTTAATAGCAACGAGTATTTCTTCACTACACAAAGAGACACACGTTCAAACGTACAAACGTACATACATTAATATATCTACGCACATGAGTCTTGTATTTTGGCTTTTATCCTTCTGCCGCTGGCCGACTGTCCAGGACGTAACTGTATGCTACTCCTTTGCAAGACTCACACCATATTTAGCTTACATATATCGTATCGTGCATATGTACTTGTATATCATGCAACATAGGATTTTACAATTGCAACGTGCCGCTATAAGGAACTGCTAAACGTGACACAGTGTTGCACTTTCACCCCAATGGTACTGCTCCTGATTCTTCAGAAGAAAGTTATGGCAAACGAAAAAAAAAGGAAACTATCCAATAACCCGTCCGAAGCACGCTATTTAAAAACTAAAAAAAAAGAAGAAGATAGAAAACGTTGTTTTATTCCTTATCACCCCAAAAATATAATAAGATAACATAGAATAAAGTTTATTCCCGTTCGTCCTATAGTGTTCCGTCTTTATAAAGTTTTTCAATCTACGCGAAAACGAAATAAACAAAAATTCTGTCCGGAAATAAGGGACAAAGTAGGATTCTATCTTTACAGAAGACCGTAGCTGGGAAAACACTTTGGAGAGGTGATATAATTACGTTCAGTAGTTTTCGAAAACGGTTCAACTTATTTTGATGAAATCTCAATAGATCAAAAGATTTTAGATTGGCAATTCCCAATGGGGTAGGTATTCCGTTGAAATGTTACTTCTATGCCACCTTAAACCAAATCAAAGGGCAATGTAGTGCCCAGCTAAGTTCAGGCACTACACCCTTTTTACAGGAACAGACTCAGGCGATTTTTGACCCCTCCATATCTTCAGTACCAAAGAAGTCAGAAACTTAAAATTCCGAACATTTGCTAGGCTAGTCAGGCACAGCCGCCTCACCAAATTTAATTCTTTTTAGCATAAACGGTTCCTAAGATATGTATAAGGTCTCAAAAATCACAAAAACCGTAACTGATTGACTGACTGACAGACCATCAAATTTATGGAGCACTTCCTGACATAGTAGAATCTTGTAATTTTGCACAACGGTAGGTCTTGTCACGCAAGCAGAGGAAAAAATTAAGATTTTCCATTCAGGGGGCGTGGTACCCGCCTACTTATGAGAAAATGTTTAATTTATTTGAAGCACTTCCGTAGCGAAAAATAGGAAATTTAAGATTTTTCATTCGAAGTGTAAGATTGTATCTTCGAAAGTTTAGAGTATTTTTGTAAGTGGAAAAGGTTCGCTCCATATCCACTGACGGAACCGTGCAGATTTTGAACATGGGTCCTATGTTAGCACTTATAATAGTTTCTGGCAAAATTTCTGCCATCCCATTAATGAAACCATCAATTTGACACAAACTTTCAAAAACTTTAAGTTTATGCGGCAATGCCATTGGAAACGTGGAGTTCATTTGGCGGATTTTATTCATTGTTTGAATGGATTCACTCAATGCCTAACCACGAGTTTTAAGCTTCTTAATACTTTCAGGTTTGTAGGAAAACTGAGTGCAAATCACGGCTATGTTTTTACTTGCGACTTATAGGTACTTGTACTATAAGGCAAGTTATGCATTCGGAAAAAAATTCGAAATCGCGATTTTGATCAAAGTTGACATTACGATGATAGCGAAGACTAAAAAAGTGGGTCTCGCAATTCTGTCTGTCTGTCTGTTCGACTACAACCGGAACGGCTCGGCCGATTTTCTTTAAGCTTAGTGATATCATTAAATTTTTTTTTTTGCTTTTTTTAAGACCAAAAATAATGGTATGTACCCGCCATACGAATTTTTTTTGAAATTTTATAAATATTTTTTTCTCAAAAACTGTTTGACAGATTTAAAAAATAAAAATACAAAAAAATTTTATTTAGTTAAGGCTAAGTAATAGTTGCTAAAGCTCCCCAAAAATTTGAATAGTATTGTGTAATCAAATTGTCAAAAAAGTTTGTTTGGATTTTTCAAAAAAAATTCAATTTTTTTTTCAAAACTCAATATTTCGAAAGCCCCATACAAGATTTTTTTTAAACTTGATAAATAAAAGTTTCTCAATATAATCTACAAGATGTGAGAAAAAAAATGTATTTTACTTAAAAATAAAGGTAAAGGTAAAATAAAATAAAGGCGTCTAGAAATTTAATAACTTTTTTTTTTTGTTTCAATTAATTTTTATGATCTTTAATTTAATAAAAAAAAATTAAAATTAAGATATTACAGCTTGTACCTACCATAGGACCATTTTTCTAATTTTGAACTTCTCATTATCGACATAACCGATTTTAATGAAATTTTTTTGTAGAGATGCTTCTAAAAGGTTTAAAAAACATTGCATTTCAAAACTTAAAAAAAAAATATTTTTGAATTTTTGGAAAAATAGTCTTTTTTGGAAAATTCGATATCTCAAAAACGGCTTAATAGGTTTCTTGAAAATTTAATTTTCATTCGTACAGTAATAAAACCTTAAAGTTGGCGTACCAAATTTTCTTCTTAAAATGTTCTAAAAATTCTGTATAAAAACGCTTATTTTTTAAAGAAACCACTACAACGACTTATAATTTTTGTTCTTGCATAAATTCATATTTGCATAGCATTCTGTTTTAATCTCTTACTAGTAAGATGATTAAACCAATTACTTTTATCCTTATAAACGGTTTTCTCTTGTCTCCCATAAATTTTTTGTCATGGGACAAATTTTGTCTTGTACAAAATGTATCCACTAAATTTTGCCAGGAAAAAGAATGATACAAGCGTTATTTTGCGAGACAAATTTTGACAACCACTTTATTTCCGAAAGTGATTTTTGTCAATACTGGTTTTATGTAAAAGGTGCTGATGATGCTTGTCTTGAGAGCATCAAGAGGAGATTCCAAAAGGGTATGAACGACTTTTGTACGACAACCCGAAATACACTAAAAAACACATTAAATTAGTTTTCATCTCTCCAACTTCAAACTTTTGCGCGAGATTTGGAAAAGAGATTAAAATTGTAGAGATAAAATGTTTCTTGTCTCGACCTGCGTACTAGGCTTGAGTAAGATAAAATCCTCTTATTTTCTACCTCTTTCCATGAATATGCCTAGTACGCAGATGGCGCTAAATTTTATCTCTCAAATTTTTCTCCAAACATCAGCTAAAATCCTAGATAATATTTGACATAAGAACCTTGTGGAGAATATGTCACAGAAAACAGCTGATCTCTATTTGAAATTTTTTCAAAGATTTAAAAGAATTTGTTTTAAAGTATGATTTTTTAAGAATTATGAATGAGAATTATGAATTATGAATGATTTTTGCTGTGGAAAATCTTCTTAGAATTCCGTCACCAAATATTCTTCCATTTCAACAGATAAGTTATGTACAGTTCAAAGAGAAATTTCGATTTTTAAGCTGGAGCAGCGTACCTCTCCGCTTAAATGCTTGACATAATTTAAGCTTGGCTAAATTTTGGAGAGAATTTTGTATGGGAGATAAAATTTGGCGCGACATGTGATGTAAATGGTGGATAAGGAAACAAAATGGCTGATTTAGTTCAACATGAAGTGCGTTCCTTTTCTCTTGAGTGTAAATTATATTTAAATATATTTAACTTTCATCGTTCCTTTATTCCAAAAATTTAACTTTGTTTAACATAAACAAAGTTTTTCCTTAACTCAAAATTGAAGTGTCAGAAGTGTCTGGTTATATTTTGTTTAATTTTCTTTTTTTTTCGATTTCGATTTTGAATTAAATTTACTTTTACTATGAATAAGAATATTATATTCCAGAAGGAAAAACAAGAATCTTTAATATACCTAGGTTTCTATTAATAAAATATTAGAAACGGTATATTGCTAAAAAATACTTTTATTTTAAACTTTCGAATTTAACGAATTCTTTGTTTAAATATTCAAACGCGTTTGTACTTTTTTGGCGTATTCTAAACAAATGTCCATAAGTTTGCAACAATTCTTTGGCGGCCCCACTTGAATTGCATTTGATAACTAGCACTAGCGGGCGTTTAAGAAAGGTTGGAGAGGATTTAAAAGGAGATACCCATGCACATTGGTTTTGAATGTCTGAATATCATAATAATTGAAGGAAAATATAGACTCGGGTAAAGCATACCACATTCGTGTAGTGCGGCTAAAGAAAGAATCTCTGAATTTAACTGTGCGTCGGAAGTTGGGCTTTAGTACTGTGAGTATTGTCTTCTCGAAACAGCTTGTAAAATGTAAGGAAACAACTCCCGATGAATACTCTTCCAAAGAGAATGTTTTTATGAATAAGAATCCACGGTTAAGTTAACTATAGGGAGTATGAGAGCATTAAAACGTTTTTTAAAAATTTTATTTTTATCATTTAGATTTAGTATTTTATCACTTTAGTGAAATTGTCAATATAAAACATTTAAAACCTATCGGGCGAGTTGGGGTACAAGAAACCCTCTATTTAACTTGCCCTGCTTTTCCTGTCTATGGGTTTGTTTTTTTTTTTGTATTGTACATTTTGTTTTATTTTGCTCCTTTGAACAATATGTACTCGTATAGGATGAGTTATTTTGTTTGATACCGCAAATGCTATTCAAGAGAAAGGGATAATGCACACAGTATGTTCCCTCCGGCAGTAACCGAACGTATAAGATTTAAGTAAGTTATAAATTCATTGTTAACTACATACGTGTAGTTCTAGTTAGTGTTTTAGGACTGTAAACTATACTTAACGAAATTTTTTTCTTTTTTAAAGCAGATTTAATGAAATTTGTTTAAATGCTTGAGTGTATTTATTATTAGGTATTTATTTTAAGGTTATTTAAGAATAAATAACCAACTTAACTGGACATGTACTTGTACAGGTGCACCTATATAGAAAAATACAATAGATACAAATATGTAATATAAATAGAAGGCCAATTTATTTGCAAAATTCTTTGAGGAAAACATTTTTTGATGGTAAGGATTTGATAAGCCACTTCTTGAACATCTGAATTTAATATATTATTAGTTTTAAAAGTACTCGTAGGTCGGATGTTTCTTATATAAGATGGCACTAGTAACTTCTTTTTTTTTTTGTTTAATGAATTTCACATCAGAACAGAACTAATTTTTCAATGTATGTTTATTCTACTATATCGATACATAAAGGGTTTTTAAACAAGTGCGGGAAGATGTTGACATGAATAAAACAAGCTGATCCGAGTAAGTTGAGCGATGGCACTATTTCTCCTTAAGGCCATCTGTCAGCTGCGGCTTATTCGCATAGGCCTGCGACTTCAGGAAACCCTACAAGAAAAAGCCACCAAACGTTGAAAAGTCGACTGTTGTGAAGTTTTATCATATTGACGTTTTTTTTTCAATCGTATTACGTTCCATAGTTATTTGGCATTAGTAACAGAATAATAAACAGCAGATTTGACAAATGTCACCAAGACAACATGGCCGCCAAAAATAGTTTCAATTAAATTTTAAATGCATCCTAACTTGATGCCTTATTAGACTCTTTGATAACAATTATGGTAACAACAGACATTTGAATGACTATGGCGATTTATAGCTTAAATGGATAAAAACATTTCTTTTAACTTTCCATATAGGTACACCCTTTTCATTTTCATAGTACCGCGTGTACATTTCTGTTTTGAAAGTCAAAACACATTTCCATAGAGTCGCTTTTTGATTTTGATAAATATTCACAATTGACAATTTAAATATATTCTAAGTTGGAAAACTTTTTCTGAGATAACTTGAGTTCAATTTATTTGCAGGTTAAGCTCAAATTTACCACAAGCACTGAAAACTGGGCGTAAATATTCTAAAACCTGCTAATAGTTTCGTCATATAAAAGGGTAACATTTTTAGTCCTGAATTTAACTCTGGGATAACCCAGAGTTAGTAGATAAGATATTAAAAATAAATTGAATTCAAGTAAACTCAAACGCAGCTTTTCAGTTTATGTAGAATTTTCAGTTGTACAAAATTGTATTGTAATTAAGTCTGAAAGTTACATAAGCTATTAACACGTAAGTCAAAACAATTTTTTTTGAACAATTGCAAGATAACCCAAAACAGAAACAATTAAAAAATTACAACGTATAAATTGCTTACACAGTGTTGAGGCCAACTTGGACTTCGTTTTGATGGATTTTGTTTTGTTTTTTGTTATAAGTAGATTCTTTCTTTAATTAATTTTAATTCAACTCTAAGCCAATCGTTCAACTCATGGATCGAAAATCTAATCTAAATCGACCCTTAAATGATGAGAAAGAATGGCGCTGTACACGAATAAAAGAAACTTCAAAACGATTCTCTTCTTTAATTTTATAGGTATATGTGGATGCAAATTTTCGCATTAATTGTGGAAAATTGGGAATGGCTAGGTGTGTTCATATTTACTTTGCATTTGACTTCAAGGGTACGTGTTCCAGAAGATGGGTATTATGCTAAGAATTCATAATTCGTAATGAATTTTTTAATTTATACCGAAGTAAAGACTCAAAATGTTTTGTTATTTAGCAAACCATTTAACGCAAATGTGTGCGATCAGTAAGAATGTAGCATATCTTGGTTTATTCCATAATTGCATGGCCACATTGGGTTTTCATTCCTTCCAGCTCAATGCACCATTTTTTATAAGATTCTCTCTTACCTACATAATGTACTTACAAAGTAAGATATTAAAAAAAACGACGAGGAAACACAAGACAAGGAAAAAGAAGATTAATTTTGAGCAAACCTTTCAAAAAAATTATGGAAAAATATAACTTAAAAATAAAATATGAATACTGTGTGTAGTTATAAAATAAAATGCACGACTGGGTCGCATGAACTTGCTCCTATGTAATAGACTAAGAATTTCAAAAATGAATGTTATTAGATAAAAACTTTTCATAAGCGAAAAATTAATTTCTTAAATGACTTAAGGAACTTCTTTAGTAGTTGGAGGTAAAAAAAGAATGCCATGTGATTCAAGCAAATATAAGTGTGGTTTCTTAAAAAAATAAGCTTTTATATACAAAATTTTCAAAACATTTTTAAAAAAAATGTTGGTACGCCAATTTAAAGTTTTTATTACTGTTCGATTAAAAATTAAATTTACAAACAAAAATATTGAGCCGTTTTCGAGACATTGAATTTTCCAAAAAAAAAAATAATTTTTTTTTTTCAAAATTCAAAAAAAAAATATTTTTTTTAAAGTTTTGAAATGCAATGTTTTTTTAAACTTTTTAGAAGCTTCTCTCTAAAAAAATTTCATTAAAATCCGCTATGCCGATAGTGAGAAATTCGAAATTTAAAAAAAAACGTTCTATGGTAGGTTCAGTCAGTAATATCTTGTTTTCAAAATTTTTCTTATTAAATTATAGATCTTAAAAATTAATCGAAAGAACAAAAATTTAAGCAAAATTCTAGGAACCGTTTTCGAGAAAAATACGATTTCCGAAAACCATTTTTTAACATTTGTATGGAGGGTACCGTTATTTTTAGGTAAAATATTTTTTTTTCTCAGATCTTGTAGATTATCTTAAGAAACTTTTATTTATCAAGTTTAAAAAAAATCGAACATGGGGTTTTCGAAATATTGAGTTTAAAAAAAAATTGAAATTTTTTTAAAAAATCCAAAAAAAAGTTTTTGAAAATTTTAATGCACAATAAAATTGAAACTGCTAGGGAGCCTTAACATACAAAAAATGATCAAAATTGGTCTTACCGTTTGTGAGAAAATCAAAAAAAAAAAAAAAAAATGGTTCCAAGGGGGGTTCCAAAAATAATAATTTCTTGGAATTTTTTTTTAACCATTAGCTAGGTTGAGAAATTTTTGAAAGTTTTTGAATTTAAAAAAAATAAAATGCACGACTGGGTCGCACGAACTTGCTCCTATGTAACAGACTAGGAATTTTAAAAACGAATATTATTAGAGAAAACTGCTCATAAGGATAAAATTATTTTTTTTTTTTAATTCTTTTAGTAGTAAGAGATAAAACCAGAATGCTATACAAATATGAATTTATGCAAGAACAAAAATTATAAGTCGTTGTAGTGGTTTCTTAAGAAAAAGCTTTTATATGCAAACTTTTTAAAAGGTTTTTAAGAAAAAATTGGTACGCCAATTTGAAGTTTTTATTACTGTTCGAATAAAAATTAAATTTACAAAAAAAAATATTGAGCCGTTTCGGAGATATCGAATTTTCAAAATAAGAAAAAATAGATTTTTTTTTCAAAAATTCAAAAACTATTTATTTTAAAGTTTTTAAATGCAATGTGTTTTAGACTTTTTAGAAGCTTCGTTATAAAAAAATTCATTAAGATCCGTTATGTGGATAATGAGAAATTCAAAATTCGAAAAAATGGTTCTATGGTAGGTACAAGAGCTGTAATATCTTAATACAAAATTTTTTTTATTAAATTAAAGATCATAAAAATTAATTGAAAGAAAAAAAAATTTTATCAAAATTCTAGGCGCCGTTTTCGAGAAAACTCCGATTTTTGAAAACAATTTTTTTTAATTTTTTAGCATTTGTATGGTAGGTACCTTTATTTTTAGGTAAAATATTTTTTTTTCTCACATCTTTTAAATTACATTAATAAACTTTTATTTATCAAGTTTAAAAACAATTTAGCATGGGGTTTTCGAAATAATGAGTTTTGAAAAAAAAAAAATTTGAAGTTGTTTTTTTAAAATCCAAAAAAATTTTTTTTTGAAAATTAGAGTACACAATTCTATTTATGTTTTTGGGGAGCTTAAGCAAAAGAAAAAATATAAAAATCGGTTGTACCGTTTTTGAGAAAATCAAAAACAAAAAAAATGGTTCCATGGGGGGTACCCTCAATAACCATTTTTCGGAAATTTTTTTTCAACTATTGCCTAGTTTTAACTAAATGAAATTTTTTTGCATTTTTATTTTTTGAATCCGCCGAACAGCTTTTGAGAAAAAAAAAATATTTATAAAATTTCGAAAAAAATTCGTATGACAGGTACCGTTATTTTTGGTCTTAAAAAAAAAGGAAAAAAACGTGTGGGGGAAAAAAATAAAAGTGATATCTACCAAGTTTGAGGAAAATCGGCCGAGCCGCTTAGGCTGTAGTCGAACAGATAGACAGACAGACAGGCAGACAGACAGAATTGCGAGACCCACGTTTTTAGTCTTCGCTATCATCGTAATGTCAACTTTGATCAAAATCTCGAGTTCGATTTTTTTTACGAATGCATAACTTGTCTTATAGTACCTATAAGCCGCAAGTAAAAATTGTTAATATCAAACTCACATTTTTTGTTTTATTGAATCTTAGCACCCTCAGTCCCTATTGGAAAAGCCTTCATATTAATTATTAAACACATGAAAAAGATAAAAATCAAAATTAGTTCCTAACCAACTAATAACTTACATAATTGGCATTTTGGTTTTGAAGAAGTTTATTTTTGTGTTGCCTAAAAAGTTAAAAAAAAAATGTATAGGGAGTACTCATTTTTAACGATGGAAATGCGGTTTCTTCAAGGATTCCCTCACTGGGTCTTTATTTTTAAATCTTAATTCCTTCATAGGGTTGTAAGCAGGGTTGCCAAAGCTTAAGTCACTTTTTAGCTTAAGCTTGGCTTTAATTCATAAGTTAGTGGGTGAATTAAAAATAAATACTAAGTGACTTATGAATTAATTCATAAACGAAAGGATGAATTCTGATAAGAAATGACAATTTTATGAAACGCAAAATTCTCCAAAAGCTTGAAAAAAACTTTCGTTAATAATTAAATGATTATGTAGTCAAAGCAAGCTTTCCATTCTACCAAATAGCTTATAAGTAATTTTTTTTTAAATCATATGTATCTTAGTAGGTTGAGAATTATTTTTTTTTAATTCTTAAGTCACTAACTTGCTCACGGCTCGGCATAAATCCTCGTATCAAACCCTCCTAGTGGGTGCCGAGCGGTAATGATCACCACAGAAATCTTGTGCGTTGTCAAGATGGGGATCAGCTAAGGTCAGGTCGCAATGTTGTAAGGTTCCTTTACTCCTCAATAGTTCAACCCTCAACAATGCGATTTTACCATAGATACAGGTCCCTAATTTTCAGTGGTGGTGTGAGCGATTATTCATAATCCGTGCCAAAGAAATGGAAGGCTGGGGGGAAAACCAGTCACTAACGAGCTCATTCGGATACCCTGGCCGGGTCCGTCTTAATACTTGCCTTACCCCGGTATATCGGCTCTGCCGGGGCTGACCTTTCTTTTCCGACCTACTCGTGGGACCAAAATTTAAAAAAACTATAAAATGAACAAACAAACGACAAATAATAGCGACACAACTGACAACGAAGACGAACTCTTGGCCTCTAGCCAAGAGACATTGACAGGAAGCTCTCACGGCACAGAAGCCGTTGAGATAACTTCCAAACCTTCAGGGAGCATAGCGAGTACCAGCCATAGTACTCCTTTGCTCCCTAAACCGATCAATACTGCCAAGCCATCGGGTAGCAATGCCAGCCATAGCAATGCTAATCGTAAGAAGAAATCTCCTGGCGTTCTTCGAAAGAACCAGTTCCTGCATGCCTCGTTTATCCTTAGCAAGATTGCCAAGAATGAGGCGGAGGGAACTTGTCACGAGAGGGATGCCGAGGATAAAATCAGGTACCAGAAGGTTATTGACGAATACAATAACCTTCTGACAAAAAAAGAAAAAGCCGTCAAGCGAGACAGGTCTCAGGAAGAGACTTTACCTTCCCAAAAGAAGACGAAACTTGACAATATAAAGAAGAAAAAAGCCACATCTCTCAGAGCGGCGCAACCGCCTACTCTAAGCGAGGTCGTCAGGGATGACCTCCAGGTAGCGGTTGTAGATGAACTCTCCACCAACAGCAAAGGTCTGCTGTCGGTGTGGAGCTCAATCGAAGCCAAGCTCTCTGAGATGGTTTTCACATACACCCTATTTACAAGTGAGGGACCCTACCCCAGCTTCGACTCTGGGGAAATGCTCAGGGGATACAGGGTGATCAAATGCGAGGACGCGTTTTCAAGGGACTTCCTTAGAGACAGCATTGCTAAGGTCAGCAATGACTGGGAGGGCTTGAAGCTCAAGCTTATCCCAGCTAAGGAGATCCCTAGACAACCAAAGGCCCGCATCTGGTTGCCCCTCATGGGCATCAAACCGAGCGGACTGGAGCTGATCCGGGGTCTTCAGAGGTTGAACCCGCTGGTCCCCATGCACGACTGGGTCGTCATCAAGGCGGAAGAACCGCAAAAGACCAGCACTTCATACCTTCTGAGGATCACGGAAGAAAGCAGAGGGGCACTCGAGAAGGCTGATTATAAACTCCGTTTTGGCATCAGGCATGCTAAAATCAAAATCCTGCAAGATCAGGGACCAGACACTGATAAAGTGGATGAGAGCGCTAGGATCAGTGCTGTTGTCGACGGTTCGGTTGTCCTTGGCGCTGCAGGACCCTCAACCAATTAAAACGCGCTGAAGGTCATTCAGATTAATCTGAAGCACTCTAAATATGCCTCAGATAATCTAAGAGTTTTCCTCAGTGAGGAAAACATTGACATTGGCGTTATTCAAGAACCATGGGTAAATGGCCTCAATGTAAAAGGCCTCCAAGACAACCAATACGACCTGCTATACAAAACAGTAACCCAAGAACAAGGTAATCCCAGAACTTGTATCTTAGCTAAAAAACACTTAAAAGCTTTTTTGTGTCCTAATTTTAGCACTCCGGATTTGACAGTCGTCAGGCTGGAAGATAGAGATGCAAAGGGACTACTGGTGGCATCTGGCTACTACGACCACAACCGGCAATCACCGCCCGAGGAGGTGAGGAAATTGGTTGAAGCAGCTAATCAGCAAAATACGAACCTCCTGATTGGATGCGATGCGAATGCACGGCACTCTCTCTGGGGCAGCACTGAAATCAACGAACGAGGTGAGTCTCTTTTTGATTTTATTATTGAAAATAACCTAATTGTTTGTAACAGAGGTGACTCACCCACCTTCGTTTTTCCAAGCTCGGAAAACTACGACGGGTGGGAAGAGGTACTTGACATCACTGTTGCAAACAACTGTAATGTGGTGGTGGAAAACTGGAGAGTTTCCTCTTTAAATTCCTTCTCGGATCATAGATGGATCCTCTTCAACATAGGTTTCAAGGTAGAAACCCCCCCTCCATATAGAAATCCCAAAAGAACTGACTGGAAGAAATTCAGTCAGATCGCAAAATCCAAACTAGGCAATTTACCATTAATTAGTGTAGAATCTGTGGAAGTTCTTGAATCTAAGGTAAAGACTTTCGAGGCAGCGATTAACACTGCCTTTAAGGTCTCCTGTCCAGTTAAATACAGCCGCAAAAAGTTCCCTCCTTGGTGGAATGAAGATCTTTCTGCACTTAGAAAAATGACCAGAAAGATCTTCAACATATGTCAGAAGGAGAAATTCTATCAACCATATAAAGACTGCCTAAAAGTGTATCCAAGCGAGCCATAGCAGCATCTAAGAAGCTTGGCTGGAAAGAATACTGTCACTCAATAGAAGATATTAAGGATTCTGCTAGACTAAGTAAAGTTCTGTCAAAGGAACATTGCAGCCCTTCATTTCTGAGAAAAAGTGACGGTATCTGGACAGCCTCTCAAGCTGAGTCCTTGGAACTGCTTATGACAACACATTTTCCGGGTTGTGAGAATAGCTACCCCAAAACGCTTAGCACTACAAATACCATTATAGCTCATAGGGAGCAAATCAATTCTGTTATATCAGGAGATAGTATTTCATGTGCGATTAATACTTTCTCCCCCTACAAATCACCTGGCCCTGATGGCATAATCCCAGTTATGCTGCAGAAACTGCAAGACTTGGCAGTACCATGGCTAGAAATGATCTTCAAAGGTTGTCTCTATCTCAATCATGTACCCGAGTCATGGAGACATGTAAGAGTGGTCTTTATTCCGAAGGTCGGCAAACGAGGTCATGAATCCGCGAAGGACTTTAGGCCTATTAGTCTGACATCTTTTGTTCTAAAGACACTAGAGCGCATCCTTGATACTCACATCAGAGTTTTACTAGAGGGTCGTCCTCTTGATGATTCGCAACATGCATACCTAAAAGGCAAGTCTACGGAGACTGCCCTGCATGAAGTAGTGCGTACAATAGAGAAGACGATTCACTACAAAGAATATACCCTAGCAACCTTCCTAGACGTGGAGGGTGCTTTTAATAACGTCCTAACTGAATCCATTCGCGAGTCACTTGTTCACTTTGGTGTAAAAAGTTACATATCCAAATGGATTGTATCTATGCTCAGTGACAGAAGGATCCAAGCAACGTTAGGAAACACAATTTCTACTAAGCATGTTAGTAGGGGAACTCCCCAGGGTGGTGTTCTCTCCCCTCTTCTATGGCTCTTAGTCATGGACAAAATTCTCGTCAAGCTCAGAGGTAGTGGTGTAAAAACTGTAGCGTATGCTGACGATCTGGTTTTATTGGCATCAGGTAAGTTTACCACTGTGATTAGTGAAATCACTGAATTGGCTCTGAAAAGAGTTAGCAACTGGGCCACTAGTAGTGGACTAGGAGTTAATCAGAGTAAGACGGAACTGATGCTCTTTACTACCAGGACTAAAATACCTACATTCACCCTACCTCGACTTAACGGTCAAACTCTTTCTTTATCTTCCAAAGCTAAATACCTTGGAGTTATTCTCGACCCCAAATTGAATTGGAAGGTAAATATTGAAGAACGGGTTAAGAAAGCCTGTATAGCTTTCTATGCCTGCAGAAAGACCTTTGGTAAGAAGTGGGGCCTTCAGTCGAAGATGATTTTGTGGACGTACACTGCAGTGGTACGGCCAATTTTGTCTTACGGATCGATTGTTTGGTGGCCTGCACTTAGCAAGCAATATAACGTCGGAAAAGTTAAAAGGGTTCAAAGAACGGCTAGCGTCGGCACTACGGGGGCTCTCAGATCATGCCCAACAGATGCCCTGAGCGTTATCCTGAACCTTTTACCACTCGACCTTCATATAAAATACCTAGCGGCATGCAGTGCTGTAAGACTTAAAGAATCTAACTGTTGGTTCTCCAAACCCTATGGTCATGGAAACATAACAAAATTGATTCCTCCGGATATTTTCTTATCGAACACCGACTACTGCGTACCTCCTCTTGGCCCAAGCGGGGATTTCAAAGCCATTTTTCCCACCAGAGAGGATTGGAAGAATGACGTTGTCACAAAGGATTTCGATTCGATAATCTACACTGATGGATCTAAGATGGAGTGCGGTGTTGGTTCAGGAATTTTTTCCGAGTCCTTTAACATCTCCAAGTCACTCAGACTACCAGACTTTGCGAGTGTATTTCAAGCCGAAGTACTAGCAATCAAGGAGGCATGCAAGTTGCTCCAATCTAACCAAAACCAATTCAGAAATATAGCTATCTGCTCAGATAGCCAGGCGGCCATTAAGGCCATTAAATCATCTACATCAACCTCAGTACTTGTTCAGCAATGTCGGGACGAACTGGCGAGTCTGAACATTGACCTCCATGTCACTCTCATCTGGGTTCCAGGTCACAGTGACATAGAGGGTAATGAACGGGCTGACGCTTTAGCTCGGCAAGGCTCGACCTTACATAGCTCACTAGCGGAAAAAGTTAATATTCCTCTTGGTGCTATGAAGTGCTATGAAAGAGAAAAAAAAAAGAGAATTTCAAATTGTGTGTACCAGCTGAATTTTCGAATATACTTTTAAATGATCCATCTATTTGGCCTTACGCTGTAAGGGTTAAACAGTTCATTGATTATTCAAAAAACAGCAAAGCTGCCTCAATAACTTTAATGGACACTTAATATCTAATAACATCGTTCAAAGGACTGTAGTGACAGACCACCTATAACCAATCATAAATTCATTAGATTCCGCCGCCTATGATAACTCGCTCTTAATATTCTATCTAAACACTGGTGGGTTAAGAACTAAGCTCGCTGAATTGCTTATGTTCTCTTCGTCACAACTTTATGACGTAATCACTCTCTCTGAGACTTGGCTCAACAAAAATCATCATACAGCTGAAATCTTCAACAATGAATTCTACACTGTTTATCGCAAAGATAGATGTCCTATATCAACAGGTGTCGATAGAGGTGGAGGAGTATTAGTTGCAGTTCGATCAACGTTTGCATGCACTGAGATTGCGTTACCTTCAACATCTTTAAATACCTCACATGGTGATATTGATCAACTTATAATATTAATTACACTAGATAAAACGCATGATTTATTTATTATTTTATCTTATATTCCCCCAAATAGCTCACTTGAATTATATAAGTTACATATGAATAATTGCTGCGATATATTAAAAAATCTTAAACCAAACCAGCATGTAATTATATTAGGCGATTTCAATCTCCCATCGATAAAATGGATTTTCGATGATGAAATTAAATGTTTGTTGCCTTATAATGTTCGAACTGATTGGGAAAGTGAAGTAGTGGATAGATTAGCTGAGTATAACCTTGAACAGATTAATCATTACACTAATAATCTTGATCGTATTCTTGATCTAATTTTTATTGATAAAGAAACTCAAACCAATATCAGACAAATTCCATCAACTCCACTTTCCAAATCTATGCATCACTTTGCACTAGACTTAAATATAAAATTTTATAACTATCTAAAATTTTCTTGTACCAATGATAAAGGCTTTGTTTATGATTATCTTAATGGAGATTATGTTTCTCTGTCAAATTTTCTAAATTCATGTAATTGGTTGCCTGTTTTAAGTAATCCAAACTATAGTTTATCATATGATTGGTTTACAAATAAAATAAATGAAGCTATAAGCCTGTTCATTCCTAAAAAAACACAAACTAATGTAAACAAACCACCATGGTATAACAAAGTTTTGATAAATTTAAAAAAATCGAAAAAACAAAGCATATAAATTATATCGTAATTCAAACAATAATGTCTCATTACATAATAATTACTGTTTGCTTCAAAAGCAATTTGACCATCTCAATAAATTTCTTTATAAAAGTTACATATTTAAAATCGAGAGAAATCTCAAAAATAACCCCAAATATTTTTGGAATTTTATAAACAATAAAAAGAAATCTGTAGGCATACCTAAATCAATGAAGTATCTAGATGAAACTTCATCAGATCTGCCAATCATTTGCAATCTTTTCGCTAACTTCTTCCAATCTGTTTATTCAAGCTCTAACTCTAATATGACACCTACCGATACCTATTCCAATTTTCTCAGTATTGGGAATCTAAATTTGTCTGTGGATGAAGTTTTGAGTGAATTAAAAAACTTAGATTTTGATTCTAAACAAGGGTTTGATGGCTATCCTCCAATATTATTTAATAAATCAGCCGAGGCATTTGCTTTGCCACTAACCATCATTTTCAACAGGTCACTAGAGTTAGGAATCTTTCTTGACAATTGGAAATATTCATACATCTTTCCTATACACAAAGGAGGATCAAAAAATGAGGTTCCTAATTATCGACCGATTTGTAAAATTTCAACTATTCCTAAGCTTTTTGAAAAATTGGTTTATAAAAAGTTATCGTATTTATTAAAAGAAATAATTTCACCAGTACAACACGGCTTTGTCAGTGGTAAATCTACTGCTACAAATCTCGCAATTTTTTCAAATTTTGTTCTCTCGACTTTAGAAAATGGGTTGCAATGTGAAGTTATTTATACCGATTTTGCAAAGGCGTTCGATAGAGTTGATCATCAAATACTAATACACAAGTTAAAATGCTATGGATTTCATTCTAATATATTGAACTGGATTCAATCCTATTTGTCTGATCGCAAGCAATTCGTACGTATTGAAAATTCTGTCTCAAAAGCTATAAATGCCACATCAGGTGTCCCCCAAGGAAGTCATTTGGGTCCTCTGCTTTTCCTTCTACTTGTGAATGATATTCCCGATGTTTTTGTTTATTCTCAATGTTTAATGTTTGCTGATGATTTAAAATTATTTATGGCCGTCAAAAACACGTCTGACTGTGAAAAAATCCAAAGTGATCTGCGTAATCTTTCTGATTGGTGTAGAAGAAATAATCTCCATTTAAATGTATCTAAGTGTCAAAGTTTAACTTTCAGTCGTTGTACTTCTCCTATATGTTTTGAGTATACATTGAATGATGAAGCTCTTTCTAAAATAGTTGAGAAAAAAGATCTAGGAGTAATATTTGATTACAAGTTCTCCTTTAACTCTCATATCGATTATATTGTTTCAAAATCAAGCATGATGCTAGGATTCATTATGAGAAACTCTAAAGAATTCAATGACCCGTTTACGTTAAAGTGTCTTTATCTTTCCTATGTTAGATCCATGTTAGAATATTGTTGCATTATATGGAATCCATACTATACAACACATTCCATAAGAGTCGAAAAACTACAAAAACGTTTCATTAGATGTTTGTTTTATATGTTACATTGGAACATTCCTCGTCCTTCGTATGATACTCGTTGCTTATTATTTGGCTTAGAAAGCCTTGAAACTCGTCGTAAATGTTATGAAATAATGTTTGTGAGAGATATCCTTAGCTGTAAAATTAATTGTTCTAGTCTATTGAGCATGGTCGGACTTAATTGCCCATTTTATGCATTCAGGACATTCAATATTTTTTCTATTCCCCATCATAGAGTAAACTATGGTTTTAATGAACCTGTATCGCGATGCTTAAGACAGGCAAATACAGTCTCTAACATTACTAACATTGATTTTTTTCAAGATTGTAGCAGAGAAGTTTTTAAAGCTAGAATACTTTTTGTTTTCAGATTTGGGGTATGATTTTGTTATAATTTTATTATTATTATATTATTTTTATTTATTTATTATTATAGTTATACTCTGTCTGTATATATGTATAAGTAGTCTGTAAGAGCATTGTTCTCGAATTGATGAAATAAACTAAACTAAACTAAAATCTTCTCGATTTTTCTCAATGAATCCAACCGTAGGTGGAGCAGTCTCACAAACTGTGTCATATCAAGAAAGATATGGCCTACTTACAACAACTCACGTTCCAACGATCTAATATGCAGACCCAGGCGCGACATAGCCAGGATCACAGCAATATGCACCGGGCACTGGCCCATAGGTGAACATGCAAGAAAGCTAGGCATCCCCTTCAACCCACACTTCCGTAGTTGTGGAGATCCACAAGAAAAAGAAACTGTGGTTCATTTTCTTTGCGATTGCCCCGCCTTAGCAAATTACAGGATGGCTTCCTTTGGGAAAGCCTTCCTCGATGACCCCAGCGAACTTTCGGAGAAGAAAATCAAAGATCTGATTATCTTTCTGAATGCGACAAAATGGCTTTAGTAATGCTCCGCTAAAGCATATAAAAGCCATTTTCTTCCGTACTTAATCCTTATTAGGTTGACACGAGTTTAATGGTATCAAAACGGCGCACCCCAGCGCTAATTGAGTCGCGGGCCCAGCTGGCTGGCGACTACCATCTCTACCTACCTACCTACTTGCTCACGACTTGAATTTTGTTTATTCCTAAGTCACTAACTAGCTTATGAGTCATCTACAGACTTATGACTTAATGTTTTCTTAATTCAAAAATTTGCAACCCTGGTTGTAAGTCATAATTTGATTTTTAAAATTGTAACGTTTTAAGAGGAAGACAATCTTATATTACTGAGGGCATCAGGCTAGTAGTATTTATAAAGATTTCCCCGAAATAAATATTATTTTCAAAACAGCAAAGTTTTATGAGTTCACAGCTTAGAGCTGAATAAGTCGTATTTCGCTATCAAAACTAATACTCAATTGAATGCCCTATGTATATTTAAAGGCAGTTTAATATTTTTAAATGTCCTTACACAAGTTGAATCTATACCTAGATAAACTCAAAGTGGAACTTTCAAGTGTGGCCAAAACACAACATTTTGCGTACTTGAACAGTCAGCGCTGATGCTGTATTCCACTTTAATCTGTTTCCAATTTACTCGTCATCCCTCATTGGAAAATAGATCAATATTGTTTTTATTTTTGTTGTAATAAAACTGTTGGATTTATTGTCAAATTTTATTGCACTTCAATCGAAAATCTATATATATAAAAAAAAATAACATCACCATAAATACCAATATAGATTTGATGAGGGGATTTTCTTTTGAATTTTCACAAATTTTCTATTTATGAAAGTACGAGGGCTCTAACGTACGATCCAAGTGGTAGAAAGGAGCCTTTTTTCATATTTTGCTTATATGTCGTTTAAATTTCATAACCGTAACGACAATACTCTCCATAATGGATACACCTAAGCTCCTAACCGAACCCTACGGGTGCATCTTCCCATTGGGTTAAATCCATTTGACAAGGGTGAAATACCCTTGATAGGGGTTGGTTTATACACTTTGACGTGTTTCGCTTGTTTAGGAATTAATAGACAAACCCCTGTCGTATTGGTGCGTTGTGTTGTTTTAAGGGCTCTAATAACTTTTACTCGTGACATTTCAGTTGTTTTAAACATGCACCAATGGCACCATGCACTTTTTGCAGTTTCCACTTTTGTGATGTCTGTGATGTTGCTGTGGTTGTGAGTATTTGAACACTATATTTCTACCACTTCAATAATTGCAGTCCTTCAACAGTGAAATTTAAGAACTTCAGAGAGCTGCTCTTAGGAAAAACTTTAGTTTTTCCAGTTTTATCCTTTATTTTCTACCATCTGGACCACCCTAGCATGCATAGAGTACACAAGAGGGTTTGGTATGCATATATCTATATTGGGAGTTTGTTAGCGTTGTCTCGCTTTGTGCACATCTTTCGTCGGAAAGCTCTAAAATAAATGAGATATTAAAACTTTTGAATTTAAATAATTTTAAGTGGGTAAGTATGTGATGGTGGCGCCCCCTATGCAATGCAATAGACTGAGACTGAGACTTTTCCGGACTCTCTAAGGACTGTAGATGGTGATGATGATTGCTTAGTTAAGAGGGTTGCAAGAATACATAATTCACTTCAACTTGTTCTTATTGCAACCTTTAGACGGTTATGAAAGAACTTTTCTTCCCTTTTTTTTTTAATATTTTTAAAGATGGTAACAACCCGGACCACAGAAAGTAAACGATTTGCCTCTCTGCAACATGATTCTATTGAAATTGCTATAATTATTTTGAATAAGTACTCAAAGGTAACTACCACCATGTATATGTATAACTTCTCTTTGGCAAGGGAGGCTAGAAGAAGATAACCTCTTGGTCATAAAACTTTAAATTAGTATGGAAAACAATTAAGTTAGGTTTATAAAACGAAAATTATTTATACGAGTTTTGGTCGACAATTTTAGTAGGAGCTAAATATAAAAATAACAAGAACTATGCCCTTTCAAGTGAAACTTGGACAACAAATTTCATGAATATTGTATCGGGTTTTCAAGGGCTTGACAACCTTATAGTTGCGATATACATTAGGTACTATTGGGCAAGTTTTGCATTTGTAAACAAAAAATCGAGCTCGAGGTTTTGATCAAGTTGACATCAAATGATAGAGAACACGAAAAAATTGGCTCGAAATTCCGTCTGTCTGTTTCTATGTCTGAACCACGCCCTGCAGCCTAAACATCAAAAACTATTTTCTTCAAACGTGGTACTTAAGGGTTTTCGGTGATACCCTAGAGGAGGAGTGCAATTATTTGTTTCTATCTCTGAAACTCCTGACGTGCAAGCATTTTAAAGAATCTACTTTATCTCGCAAACGGCTCTAACGATTAGCCATCGACTGCATTTCGGTCAACAAAAAAATTAAGACAAAATTTACGTAACTACCCATCTTAGAACCATTTTTATGAATTTTTCATTAACGGCTGTAACGATTTTGATCAAAAATTTTATACAAGAGCTCCTATGAATTTGAATTAATATTGGATAGGTATACAAATTTTCGAAAGCAAAATATATTTTTTTAGATTTTTGAATAAAAAAAGTCATTTTTTTTGAAAACACAATATCTTGAAAAAGAAACACGTGAACAATTTGTTATTTAAGTTATTATAAATGTAGCTATCCGTAGGCTTCGGATTCTGTTGCACTTAAAATCTGAAAATATGCGCTTAAAATATGGGCCTAAAAATGCAAAATATGCATTTAAAATATGCACTTAAAACCAATTCAACTTAATTTCTATTCAATATAAAAACACATTTTCGTCATGTTTAAAAATAAGTTAAATTTTATATTTTTATTAAAAGAAAATAATATCGTAAAACGACATTAACATTTAATAAGAAAAAAACATTGTTAAAGAACAAATAAAAATCTTCATTTGTTTAATTAAAATAAATTATTCTAAATAACAGAAAATTCCTCCATGAATTTGAAAAGTTTTATTTGCATAATTCATAATTTTTTTTTTGAAGTTTTCGAAGTCGAAACGTTGCCAATTGGGTATCAAGAATTATTTATATAAAGAAAAAGATCGCTCGACGTCAACTGAAATTGAGTTGAGTGTTTTTTAAAGAACCAATCTCATCGACGTATATTCGTATATGGTGTGGTAGACTCAAAAACTAAGCATGAGTGCATCAGTCAACATTTTTCAGTGGGTTGCTGGTTTACTCGTTACATCTTGTTCAGGCATAACACTAACAACATGTAATTGAGTTAAACTATGTATGCCCAATAAGGATGAACACGAATAAAATAATGTGAATTATAAGCGACATAGAAATAAGACACCGCATTCTCCGCTTTAGTTCAGTCGCCATCCCTGGAGATAAAATATCTGAGACAACAACCTTCAGTCTCAGAACATCGTGCCACACATCTTTCCTGTCCTTCTTTCTCTTCTTAACTTTACCCCCGCACTGTGTTGAAACATTTAAAAGGTAATCTAATCCCTTGAGCGCGGGTAGATTATAAAAAAAAAAGTCGCAACCGAAAACAGTTGGCTGTTGTACATGAAACACATGAAACGTGTTAAGCTTTATGCGCGAAACAGATTAAACCTGCAACAGCACCAGCGCCGCGCTGTCAACAGCAAACAGCACGCTGGCCATCAAACACATTAAACCAGCATCGTGTTGTAATTTTTTGACATTTATACGTCTTATTGTTGTTGCATTTTGTGTTATTGTAACCAGCAACAGCAAATTTTGGATTTTGACCAAACGACGCTGTTGACGTTGCTGGTGCTGGTCTATTTTTTGTTGAACGATTAAAATACATTGGTTCTAAAACAATGGCTTCCGCTGTTGCTGGTGACGTTGCTGGTGCTGGTTCAATCTGTTTCGCGCTTTAAGCTTTACCACATTATACCCACACACTTTCTTTTTTGATAGATGATCGTTTAAATTTCGATCTCATTTATACATTTACATTGTCAAACACACAGACTTAATTTTTTTTTCATTTCAATGTTTTGCCGGCACAATCTAGTCAAGTTCATATATGCACCTTTGTTTATATAATGCTTTATATTGTGGTGTTTGAATATGGTTCAAGATTGTGAAATAAATAAAAGGAATAGATAAAAGTCTTAAGGTTCGTTTGAACTGACATAAAATTTATATTTTTTTTACTGTCTAGTTTAGTTTTTGAACAATATAGGTAGGTACTCTAAAATATAAATTTATTATAAAAATATACAAAATTATGCAAAATATGCATTCATAGAAAAATATGCACTAACGGTTAAATGCCATTTTAAAGGAAATTTCTTGATTCGTATACATAACTCGTATACATAAAATTGACATCCGAAATTTGTTTTGAATAATTTTAAGGAAATTTCTTTTATAAAAAATTAATTCAATAAAAAATCAATTTTTCATACTCTGTTTGCATAAATTCATACAAGTCCGGCATTTTATTTTAAATAAGATATCTCGAAATGTGTAAAAGTACAATCAAAACAATTATGTATGGAATTCGACTTTATCGTCTACCACCGGCACGTTTGCTCTGAACCGTTTCCGCCGAACCCAATTTTCGATGACTCGGACTCGGCCGTACATATTCTGGTTCAATATTGCCTCTGAGGTTCTTTTACGACACCAGCTTGTAAGCATATACCAACGATTTAAATTAGTTATGTTAAGAAATTCAATGTTTTTCAAACTTTTTAGGAAAAATTTCATTAAAATCCGTTATTCCCATAATGAGAAATTCAAAATTTAAAAAAATGGTTTTATGGTAGGTACTAAAAATTAGAAAAGTAGATTCTAAAAATTAATCGATAGAAATTTTTTTTTCTCGAAATTCGACGCGCTGTTTTCGAGAAAAAAATACGATTTTCGATAAAAATTTTTTTAATTTTTTTTCTCAAATCTTGTAGATTGTAATAAAAACCTTTTAATCATCAAGTTTAAAATAAATCGAGCGTGATATTTTTGAAATATTGAGTTTTGAAAAAAAAAAAAATTAAATATTTTTTTGTTTTTTAAATCCAAAAAAAGTTTCTGAGAAAAAGATTATTTATTAAATTTTGAAAAAAATTCGTGTGGCAGGCATCACTATTTTTGGTCTTAAAAAAAGAAAAACGACTGTGGGGGAAAAATTTTAAAATGATATCTACCAAGTTTTAAGAAAATCGGCCGAGCCGTTTAGGAGGTAGTCGAAAAGACAGACAGACAATCCAATCCACTGAATCAACTAAAAGTCTTCTCTATATTTCTAGTCTGCATGAAAAAACACTCCCCAAAACTTTAGATTAAAAGCACCAATACAATTCTACCGGAAATAAAAAAACTGCTTCGCGAAAAAGAAAAAGATGGCATCAATCCCGAGCACCTCAGGACAAAACCACCATAAACCGCCTCTCGAATGAACTCAAATATGCTATCCGCCACTCCAAAAATCGGAAGATTTCTACCTTTCTTGAAGGTCTGACTGCAGATAAAAATACGAACTATTCATTGTGGAAAGCTATAAAAGATGTTAAAAAGCCGCAAATACATTCAGCTCCAATCAGACAAAATAATGGTGGATGGGCTAAATCCGATAAAAAAAGCCGATTTAATTGCTGAACATTTAGAGGAAACTTTTAAACCTTTTGACGGTCAGGCGTTGATAAAAATGAACATGGTGATATCCAATGGCCATCTGAAAACTTTCTTATTCGGAATATCACGTTATCAGAACTTTATCAAGCTATTAAAAATCTTGAAAATAATAAAGCTCCTAATAAATGCTCGCGTACTTAAGGAGCTACCCAGAAAAGCAGCAATTAAACTTCAGCATCTTATGAATGCGGCGTTAAGGCTTTCATACGTTCCACGCCAAGTGAAATTCGCAGAAGTTTTAGTGGTTCCAAAACCGGGAAAGTCTCCGAACGAAAAGAAATCTTATAGACCAACTAGCCGCCCGTGCTCGCGTTGCTAACTACGAATATTTTTTGTTTTTTAATTGTGAATCTAAACCATTCTCAGATCCCCTTGAACACACACAAAAAATTTCATCAAAATCGGTCCAGTCGTTTAAGAGAAGTTCAGTGACATACACACTCACAGAAGAATTATATATATTAAGATTTCCCTCTTGCCACTGATCTCCAAGGTATTTGAGAAAATCTTATTAAAGCGACTGCTTCCTATTATCGAAGAAAAGCGGCTTATTCCTGACCATCAATTTGGTTTCCGGAAAAGCTACTCAACAATTGATCAGGTATACAGAATAACCATTGAAATTGATAAATCACTTGAGGGAAAAAATGTATGTTCAAGCGCATTTCTAGACGTCTCTAAAGCCTTCGACCAAGGTCTGGCACGATGGCCTTAAGTTTAAACTACGACAGGTCTTTCCGGATCAAATATATTATATTCTACCTACCTCGAAAATAGGCTATTTCGAGTTAAATAAAATAGGAATATCCGGATTTTAAGGAAATCAATACTGGTGTACCCCAGGGAAGTGTTCTCGGTCCGATTCTGTTGGTAATATACACTAGCGATACCATAAAAGCTACTTTTGCAAACGATACGGTTATACTTGCAATATCCGATTCAGTTGAATCTGCAACCGAGAAGCTCCAACGAGCTCTAGATAAAATTTCGGTATGGACTAAGAAATGGCGAATTGTTCTTAATGAGTCCAAATAAACTTTTACTTACAAAAAATTACCAATCTGCCTACTTTCATTAAATTGTTGCAAATACCATATGCTAATGAAGTAAAGTACCTATAGGAATGACACTAGACGCTAAGCTTAAATGGAAAACTCACGTTAAAAAGAAATGAGATCAACTTGAAAATAAATTACATGAAATGAATTGGCTTATTGGAAGATACTCCAAACTCAGAATCTACAGTCAATTGCTTATCTAAGGTATAAGCAAGTGATATGGACACACGGTATACAACTTTGGGGTTGTAGTAAATTAAGCAATAGACAAATATTACAATTTCATCAGAAAAAATTCTCAGAGAAATCGTCAATGCTCCGTGGTACATTAGAAACAGTGATTTACACAGAGACTTACGATTACCAACAAACTGTTGAAGATGAAAAAGCAGTTTTCGCTGGGAAGTTATGAACTCACTTAAATAACCAAAGTAATAGAATTTTTCGACAGACAATTGATGAGACAATCCTTGCGCGCCGACTTCAAAGAACGAGACCGTTCGACCTAGCGCCATAAGGAGTATCCGCTTTCAAATGCGGTATCCGCAGGTCCTGTCAGTGGGGAGCTACTAAATTAAAACTACTTGATAAGGTAACTTAGTTGTAGTCGCAAATCCGACTTTGTCAGAATACGATATCGTATATTTGAAGTGTTGGACTAATTCGTTGGATTGGATATTAATTTGTTGATTTTACAAAAACCCTGAGATTGGCTTTTGTAAATGTAAGTGTTCTGATCAACTTATTTGTATATTTACATAACTTAATTATTATACTCAGCCAATTTCGAACCATTTAAAACCCAAAATGCATTAAAATCCCAATTTGTTTGTTTTGTAAAATTCATTTTAGGTATATTTTAATGAAATTCGTTTTGATTTAAATTCTCGAGATTCTCATGCATTTTAAAACATTTAAGGTGGGGACAACCACTAATATCCGATCTTAATTCAACAATGAACCTCTCTTTTGTATAGATTCGTATACAACCGCCCTTTTTACCACAATTACTGTCAACTAAATTAGAGGTACATTTCAGAGCAGACCAAAGGGACGTACAAAGATATTTATATACAAATCGAATCCCGGAACTGATAGAAAATTAACATCCCAAAGGAAGTGAATGCTTTATCTAAATATGAGGTCCTGTACCGTCGAGATGAAAAAGGGATAACCCAAATTGAATTTTCTTTGGTTCAATCAACATTGAGGGTGACGCGTTAGCCTTACCTTCATCGGCATAACTCTCTCGAGACAAGAAAATACACCGAATTTAAGAAAGGATAAATAAAACAAAATATTTGCCAACTAAGGAGTTCCCGTTTCTTGACTGTACCTATGTATATGAACGGGTAAACAATTTTCTTTTGATTTTATAAGAAAAAAAAAACGAAAACAAAAAATGCAAAATCCGAAAACAAAGAAAGTTTTTTCTTGCAACGATTCACCATGTTTTATTGTTACTCAGTTTGATTACGGAAAATTCAAGCAATAGCCATGGAATAATGCCAAAGGAAAAGCGAATAAGCACAAAAAAAAAAAAAACGTACAAAGTAAATTGGAACTTTCGAGGAAGCTTTATGTCAGCATTTAATTTATTATATTTTCTACACCAAATGCACATAATTAAATATTATCGTTAGAAACATCCAACAAATATATTTCATAGTTAAATGGATTCGTTAAATGCACCTACTCGTACATCCACCAGTAAAAAGAATTTTAAATTTCCCACGGTTGAAAATTGCTTAAAGACAATTTTTTTGGCAATTTTCAAATCCTGAATGGGTAGACATGAGCTTTAGAACTAAAAAAGTATGTATATTGAATTTAGGATTCTCGCATGATAGTTTTATCGCATGATAGTTTCCTCTCATGATAGTTTATTAATTTTATAATTTTTTTCGTCTTTTAAAATGTATTTTTCTGCCGATGTGTATGTAGTTCGTCTAAAAAGAAAGTGACACATGCTCCAAGAGTACATACATGTCTCTTGTCATAAAAATAGATTCTTATCTTAGCCGTTCAGAATCGGCAGAAAATTGTATGTCACCGTTTACGTCTACTCGTATTTTTTTAATTTAGTTCATCCATCGGGTTTGCTTACTTTCGCCCTTAACTTTGTCGCTCTTAAACTTGTTATAGAATAGCCGATCTCATCTATTTTTTTTTTCTTAAAACAATTTTTTCTATTAAACGTGCAGCCGAGAAAAAGTCCAGCGCACCAGCTAAGAAGCCCGTCCCGGAATTCAAACTGAAGGTAGCTGAGAAATGCCTCATCAGAATTGCCATCCTCACAAAGAGGAAAGTAACATAGAGTTGCCAGATTTTCCTTACACTTCGGTGGAACAAATTGCTAAAGCAATGAAAAATCCCGGGATTTCAACAAATTTCCCGGGACGAAATAAAATATCATAATATGCGTGTAGATCAAAATAAATAAATTCTTTTATTAATTACTAATTAAATGACTTTTTTGCCATTTGGCACTTGCAAATATTTTTCTTTTGTCAATTTTAATGACAGATGTCAGCATGAAAAAATGGTTCTATGGTAGGTCAGTTATATCTTAATTTCAACATTTCTTATTCAATTATAGATAAAATAATAAAATAAATCGAAAGGAAAAAAAAATTATCAAAACTTAAGGTGCCGTTTTCAATAAAGATTTTTGAAAACCGTTTCTTAACATTTTTGTAAAAAATTTTTCTCATATCTTGTAGATTGTACTTAAAAATTTTAATTATTAAGTTTTAAATAAATAAAACAGTGTTTTTTTTTACGAACGCATAACTTGCCATATAGTACCTAAAAACCACAAGTAAAAAGTCAACAGCGCAATTCGTTTGAACGCACGAACTTGCTCCTAGGTAACAGAATAAGAATTTAAAAAAAGAATGTTATTAGAGAAAAACTGTTCATAAGAATAAAATTCAGTTTTTAAGTCACTAAAACAACTTATTTAGTATAGTTGGATCTAAAAATACAATGCCATGTGATTCAAGCAAATATAGGATTATGCAAGAACAAAAATTATAAGTCTTTGTAGTGGTTTCTTAAAAAAAATAAGCTTTTATGTACAAAATTTTTAAAACATTTTTAAGAAAAAATTTAGGTACGCCAACTTTAAGTTTTTATTATTGTACGTATAAGATTTAAATTTCCAAGAAAAATATTAGGCTGTTCTTGAGATATCGAATTTTCCAAAAAAAAACGACTTTTTTTTTCTAAAAATTGAAAAAATATTTTTTTTTTAAGTTTTGAAATGCAATGTTTTTTAAACTTTTTAGGAACTTCTTTATAAAAAATTTCATTAAAATCCGTTATGCCGATAATGAGAAATTCAAAAAATCGTTCTATGGTAGGTACAGTCAGTAATATCTAGATTTCAATTTTAATTTTTTTTAAATTACAGATCGTAAAAATTAATCAAAAGAAAAAAATTTTAGAAAAATTCTAGGAACCGTTTTCGAGAAAAATACGATTTTCGAAAATCATTTTTTAACATTTGTATGGAAGGTACCGCTATTTTTAGATAAAACAAAATTTTTTTTCTCAAATCTTGTAGATTATGTTAAGAAACTTTTTTTTTTTTAAATCCAAAAAATAAAAAATTGAAAATTTGAATATGTAATAATATTTAAACTTTGGAGGAGCTTTAGTATAAAAATAAAATGCACGACTGGGTCGCACGAACTTGCTCCTATGTAATAGACTAGGAATTTTAAGAACGAATGTTATTAGAGAAAACTATTCATTAGGATAAAATTAATTTTTTAAATTTTTTTAGTAGTTAGAGACAAAAACAGAATGCTATGCAAATATAAATTTATGCAAGAACAAAAATTATAAGTCGTTGTAGTAGTTTCTTAAAAAAAAGCTTTTTTATATACAAAGTTTTTAAAAGGTTTTCAAATACAAAATTTTGGTACGCCAATTTAAAGTTTTTATTATTGTTCGAACAAAAAATAAATTTACGAAAAAAACAATATAAAAAATATTGACCCGTTTCGGAGATATCGAATTTTCAAAAAAAAAAAGAAACAATAGTTTTTTTTTTCAAAAATTCAAAAAATATTTATTTTTAAGTTCTTAGTTAAAAACACTTGCAAAGTGTTTTAGACTTTTTAGAAGCTTCTCTTTTAAAAATTTCATTAAGATCCGTTATGTGGATAATGTTTATAGACTTTAAGGCCGCCTATGATAGCATAGCCAGGGTAGAACTTTACAAAGCCATGAGAGAATTCGGCATCCCAAATAAATTGACACGACTATGTAGGTTGACCATGCCAACGTAACAAGCCAAGTAAAAATAGACGGATTGCTATCCAGACCAATCAAAATCTTTAATGGACTCCGACAAGGGGACGGTTTGGCCTGCCTCCTCTTCAACCTGGCGTTGGAGAAAGCAATCCGTGACTCTGGCACGGCAACAAGAGGGACCATCGTCAACAGGTCCAGCCAGTTACTGGCTTACGCAGACGACATTGACATCGTCGGAAGAACCGAACAAGCTGTACACGATTCCTTCATCCAGATCGAGCAGGCGGCACAAAATCTGGGGCTGCACATTAGTGAAGGTAAAACAAAGTACATGGTGGCGTCGAATGCGAGAGGAACAGTTGGTCAAACAATCAAGGTTGCGGAGCACGAATTTGAAGTGGTGCAATCCTTTAAATACCTTGGGTCAAGAGTAGCAGCCGATAACAATATAGAAGAAGAAATACACGGGCGGCTTCTCAAATCCAACAGAGCCTACTATAGTCTGTCAAAGCTTTTCAAATCCAGAAATCTCACCATAACTTCAAAACTGCTGCTGTACAGGACCATAGTCCTGCCAGTACTCACATATGGACCCGAGACTTGGGTGCTTAGCAAAAGGCACTCCGACCTCTTAGCTGCGTTCGAGAGAAAAGTCTTAAGGAGAATTGTTGGCCCCATATGTGAGGAAGGACGATTCCGGAGACGGTGCAATCATGAATTGTACGCAATCTACCTAGAAGCAGATATCGTGACAAAAATTAAGCTCGGTAGACTCCGGTGGGCCGGGCACCTAGCTCGCATGAGCGAGGTGGAACCTGCTCGGAAAGTTCTTTGTGGTACATTCTATGGTAGACGACAGCGTGGTAGACCATGCTTGCGCTGGAGAGATGGCGTAGACCAGGACGCCCTAAGCCTTGGGGTGCGCAACTGGATGGCGTCGGCTAGAGACCGGGATAGGTGGAGAGACTTGTTGAAAGAGGCCAGGACCGGAACCCGGTTGTCGAGCCGATGATGATGATGATGGTAGGTACAAGCTGTAATATCTTAATTTCAATTTTTTTTTATTAAATTAAAGATCGTAAAAATTAATTGAAAGAAAAAAAAATTATAAAATTCTAGGTGCCGTTTTCGAGAAAAATACGATTTTTGAAAACCATTTTTTTAAATTTTTTAGCATTTGTATGTAGATACCTTTAGTTTTAGGCAAAAAATAATTTGTTTGTCTCACATCTTGTAGATTATATTGAGAAACTTTTACTTATCAATTTTAAAAAAAATCTAGCATGGGGTTTTCGAATTATTAAGTTTTGAAAAAAAAAATTTTAAAAGTCCAAAAATTTTTTTTTTGAAAATTTATGTTTTTAAGGAGCTTTAGCAAAAAAAAAATGATCAAAATCTGTTGTACCGTTTTTGAGAAAATCAAAAAAAAAAAAAAAAAAGGCGTCATGGGGGGTACCCTCAATAACCATTTTTCGGAATTTTTTTTTAACCATTACCTTGCTTTAACTAAATGAAATATTTTTGCATTTTTATTTTTAAAATCTGTCAAACATTTAAAAAAAAAAAAATATTTATAAAATTTCGAAAAAAATTCGTATGGCAGGTACCGTTTTTTTTTGGTCTTAAAAAAAAGGAAAAAAAACGTGTGGGGGGAAAAATTAAAAGTGATTTCTACCAAGTTTAAAGAAAAACGGCCGAGCCGTTTAGGCTGTAGTCGAACAGACAGACAGACAGACAGAATTGCGAGACACATTTTTTTGGTCTTCGTTATCATCGTAATGTCAACTTTGATCAAAATCTCGACTTCGATTTTTTTCCGAATGCATAACTAGCGTTATAGTACCTATAAGTCGCAAGTAAAAAATCAAACGAGTAAAATTTTGTTATTTAAGTGCTTGTATTTAATGGTGCAATTTTTTGATAATTTTGGTGGCATTAATTATGAAGGAATTAACAACGAAACTGCACAAAATCACTTTTATTGTGCGCACTATGTCGGATCAAATTATCGCATCTCGAATCGCTTGTCGCATCACTGTACACGCAGCCTAAGGAGAGACTTACGCTAGTAAAATTCTTATCATCAAAATCAAAGCTGTAACAGATTAACTATACATCTGAAACTTACCTTTCCGAGTTAGATACAAAGCTAGCGAACGGCTATTATAACTATAGTCTTAGTATATGCTATGGGAATAATTGGAAAACTCTGCGTAAACACTGAGACTCTGAAAATTGCACTCATAAGAGCTTTCACCTGGAAAACGATGTGATAAAAATTAATCAGACCAAAACATAAATGTTAAAAAAAGAGCCAAGTTCTTTTATATATAAAAACCTTTGTGTAACAACTCAGCCGTGAAAAGTACTGAGATCTAAAAGTACGCCAAGTTCTTATTTCATGAAGGTTTAATACCGAATATTTAAAGTAGAATAATACCCGTATTGAAACAGCTACAATGTAAAAGGAAATTTTATTATTTAATGATTACTGACTAAAATTTAATGGGTTCACTGGTCAAGTTTTTAAAACCTTTCCAATTGGGTAAAAAAACTTGCCAAGTAGGCCCATCAAATAAATTAAATAATAAAATTTCTCTTTTTCGTTTCAATATTATTTTTTTATGTAAACTCATAAGTTTTTCGGGTATTCAAATGTTTTCTTTTTTCATTTATGTTAACATAAAATAGAGTACCAAATCGAGCACTTTAGTTCTAAGAAAAGTCATGAATTTTCAAGATTTATATATAGTTTCAAAATGACAATAAAAAGACACTTCGAATGAAAAATCTTAGATTTTCTATTTTTCGCTTTGAATGTACATTAAGCTATACCGCTCCACCAAATTTCATCATTCTAAAGCAATCGGAAGTGCTCCATATAAATTAAACATTTTCTCAGAAAGTGGGCGGATACCACGCCGCCTGAATGGAAAACCTCAATTTTTATTTTTGGTCCTTATGTATTTGAGCCGATTGTAGGACAAAATTCCCAATCCGTGTGTCCCAATGTCCATTTTTCCCAAAATGTAATTTCCCAATTTTTGTCATTCCCAAGGCAATGGTTTCCAATCATTATTTGTCCCAATGCCAAGTTTTTCCAATAATAATGTTCCCAATGTTAATTTTTTACAAAATGAATAATTTAATTTATTACATATTAATATATTGATAATTAAGAAGAAGATACGTAAAATTATACGTATGTACATATATAATACGTAAAAAGTACGTCAAGAGTACGATAACTTAGGCGCCAAGAAATTATAACGGTTTTTTGTAGAACAGTTCAATACAAGTATTTTTTACTATAGGAGGGGGGTCTATCTCCCCACGTTTGGGCGGGAGGGGCAATTTTATAAAAAAAGCACTAAAATGGAAACAAAAATATTAAAAAATAACGGTAATACTTACAATTAAGTAGATATTATACCTTTTTTTGAAACTCTGATACTCTGTTCTATTAGATAGTTCTTAAATCAAGTGAAATCTAAGCACAGATTTTGAAAAAAAAAAAACTAGTTTTAAACTCAAATTTTGAGAAAAAAAAAAAACATAAAAAAAAGTTTAAAGCTTAATTTTTCAAAACTGCAAAGTTATAAATTATTATTTTTCCTAAAATTCGTTGCTCTAATTTATTCTTATTCAAAAACTGAAAACTAGATGATTTTATGTTATCTAGTTTTTGAGAAAATTGAAAATAACTAAAACTACTTTTTTATGGCATATTTGCTTTTTTTGCTTGCTTACGCATTACGGCGTATAAACAGTGAGATATGTATGGGGCGGGGGGGGGGGGATGCTGTCCCCCTGCAACCCACCTGCTTGGGCACACTATGGGATTTGGGGTAGGTGCGAGGTTGGGTGTATCTGGGATTTAAAGAAACTTTGAATTTACCCTGTGGCCTATATCCAATGTCTACTAAATATATTTACGTAGCCCAAAAAATGTTTTCATTAGTTTTATAAGAAAGATAAAAAAAAAATTGGAAAAAATGTATTGGGACACCAATTTTTTGGGAAAAAAATTTGGTAAAGCATATTTGTTGGGAAAAAAAAATTGGGAAAAATATCCCGTTTGGAGCCATGGATTTTGGAAAAAAATGGATTGGGAAAAATGATTTGGGAAACTTGACGCCCTACTATTTGAGCCCTACCGTTCTACCAAATTTCATTGTTCTACTGCAATAGGAGGTGTGGCATATATAATTTACATCAGTTCTGAGGAAGTGGGCGGATACAACGCCTCCTGAATGGAAAATCTCAAATTTACAAAATTAAAAGATTCTACGATGTCGGGAAGTGCTCCATAATTTTGATGTTCTGTCAGTCATTCAGTCAGTCAGTTACGGTTTTTGTGATTTTTGATGCCTTATATCTCAGGAACCGGTTATGCTAGAAAATTGAAATCTGGTGATGGGCCTTTTAAGTTTCTGACTTCATTGCGGTACTAAAGATGGGGAGGGGTCAAAAATCTCCTGAGTTTGTTCCTGTAAAAAGGGTGTAGTGCCAGAACTTGGCTGGGCACTACTGTGCCCTTTGATATAAATCTTGCGGTTCCGATGGAATGTATAAGAACCCTCAAAATCCGGCTGTAGAAAAAATTGTGCCTCTTAAAATAGTTTGCCCACCTGACCCTTATCTTCATTGGAATTGTTTTTGTCTCATATCGTAAGCCACTTTTAGAGTCATTTTTACAGTGACATATTCAATTTTTATAAGACGAGCATTAAAAACGCTTCCAACTTGCCACCACCAACGTGACCGCTTCGATAAGAAAACAATTTAATTTTGTCAAAAATGTATCTGCATGAACTTTCATCTATTCTACGTGATTCCATGGCTTGAGGTTTGATCATATTTCTCACGAATAATTGTTAATGAAGAAGTTTTGTCGTTCAAGCAATTATTATGAGATACACAATGCATTAAGAGGAAACTTCTCTAAACGAAAATCCATAGCCCCACGGCAAATATCTCTAATTTCTACCAATTAGCCTAGTTGATTACTAATTTATTATGTGTAGGTACTGTAGGTATATCCCTTCCTTAAGGAAAAGATGGTCCGTTTCTCGCATTTATGTGCCAAAGAAATGCTAAATACTACATTGTTCTCGGACACTGGGTATTAATGAAGGCACGTCTTGCTAAATGTTCGTCATAACGTAAAAACTTTGCTAAGCAATCAAAACGACAGTGTTGGCCGGGCTCGGGGCAGTGTAGTATCTGTTGGTCGTGTCGTGGCAGTACTCGTATTCCAAGCAGCAGCAAGTCCCAGTCATTCTGAATAATGTCAGAGCTGTTAACCTTTACTAACATTGATTACGTGCTCTCGCCACCACTACGCGTGCTTGGGTCGAATTCCGTCCCATCCTCCGGTTTTCAGCACCCAATTTTCTTTGCCTATAGTTTCTCCTTGAAGTTACCCTCAAGGTCCACACGGCACTTTTGCTTTTCATTTGATCATTGGCATAAGGCACCGACTGGGATGCCTGGGAAAATTTCCAAAAAAAAGATAAATAAAATAAAACTGAAGCTGAAGTTGCCATCTTGAGCGCATACTTAAAGGTGGAAATTGGAAAAAATATTTCTGAGTCATCATAAGCGTTTAAGAAGACGAGTGGGGTTGTTGTAGAGGTTTGGTGAAGCCAGGAGTGCTATGCCGAGGTGTGGGCAAGGAGGCATAATAATATTGTGATAAAATTAAGTTTTTCCTTATGGCAAAAGTGTGTGAGTGAATGAGAGGATAAAGGAGTAATTATGTGCCCATCTCCTCTTGCAAACAGCCATGGAGTAGGACATTTCCTCCAGGTTAATGTTTATATTCATTGAACTAAATGCTTGTAGCTAGTGGATGGAGGATATCCACTTATAGAGACAAACTTGTTTAAACAAGGTTAATTGGGTATAAAAGAATGGCGCCGCTCCACTTGTCTAAAATTATGAAATAAATTATGGTATAGAGATTAATTAATAAAATATCTTTAGATTATCTGAGCTTGAGTGGGAATTGTGTTTCAAATGAACCATGTAAGAGACTACAATACAAAAATTCTGTGTTTGTTTGCTGTTTTTACAACAATTAATGTTTAATTGGTTATGTAATCAATATTTCAATAAAATAAACAGAGATTTTATAAACATACAAGCAGGAATAAGTCAGAAGTTGGTGCTTTTGTGTGGTTTAAAATTAGGACTATTATAATTGGAAACAGAAAAACATCTATTCAATTGCGGCTTGGATTAGATTGATGGGCGGCTGACAACAAAATGGGTCCTCCCTCATTCAAAGTTGAACTATTGTTATAGGAACAATTGTAATACCGTGAATTATTCTACAGTAAAAGTAAATGTACGAGTTTTTGTAATGAATAACTTTTTTATTTCTGATTTTATGTAACTTTGACTTTTATTTAAATTTAGATAATAGTTTGGAAATATATTCACAATGTTTTGAAACTTTATTCTCTAAATGAGTGTTTGGTATGCACCGGAAACTTGATAAAATGGATTAGAGGGTGTTGACAATCTTTTACGAAGAACAGTGTTCGTATCTACTCGAGAAGTTTTCGTGGTAAAGACTTGTCTATAGCTATATCCGATTCATTTTTTCCTGAGTTTCATATAATTTTCTTTTCTTATAGTTCACACGCTTTTGTTGAGAGACCCTTTGTTTAACATTATAAACACAGCACGGGCTATGAGGAAATGAGTAGGGGAGAGAAAGGAGGTGCCGATGAACATTGGTCTTGAATGTTTGCAAATTGAAATGGCAAAGGAAAACCGTACCGGGTTATTTATTCCATAATCGTGTTGTGCGACTAAAAACCGAATCTCTATACTTGACGATGAGCTTTACTAGCAAAACGGGTATCAGGGATAAACTGATTTAGGGGAGGAATGCAACTGGCTATTTCGAGTGAGTATTGCTTGTGAAAGAAGCGATAAAATAAGGAAATACATTGAACATTCCGAAGGTGTTCAAGAGATGGGAATGATTCCATGATAGTTCTGTTTTGCTATCAGTTTTAACGGTCTGTTCTAAATTCCATTCAGTAAATGGAGAGAAATTTGTGTTACACCTGCCCAAAGATGTGAGTTATAATCGAATTTTGGACCTATAAACACCTTATAAATGTTAGCCAGATCAGTGGGGGAGAACATTTCTTATACAACGATATAGAAAGCATTTAGCAGCATTTTTGGCGGTCTCGAGAACTTCTCAGCTTCTTCAATGCAAGTGCCATTGAAGGACAATGAATAAGGGGTACATTTTGCTTCAATGACAAGCAACGACAGGATTGAGTTTCACACTCCCCACGGTTTTTTATACCCCATTTAACAATGCTGTAAAAATGGAGTTTAATGAGTTTATCATATGTTACCGTTGGAAATGCACTTCCGAAGGAGAAGGACGTGAATTTGAGAACGATAATGAGAAACTGAGAGAAGAGTCGTCGGCAAAAAAATTAAGTGGATTAGAAGTTTCAGACAAGAGATCATTTATAAAAATGAGGAAGAGAGTCGGAGACAAAACGGAGCCCTGGAAAACATGAGAATTTATTTTGTGAAGATCAGACTTGCAACCTTTCAATGTAAAACGTATTTGAAGATCTAGAAGGTAACTTCTAATCTAAAGAATTAGGGTTTCACTGATTCCAAACGCATGCATTTTCGATAAGTGCTAAACTCTATCGAATGCCTTACAAAATATCACGCGCAATAATCTTACTTTCTCCAAAACGATATAAAGATCTGTTCCACTCTTCGGTGAGATATGCCATCAGATCACCAGTGGAATGATTGCTACGAAAGTCATATTGCCGGTCATAAAGAAGCTTTCGATCTTCGAGATATTTCTTAAGCTGATGATTTATCAACGATTTCATGACCTTGAAGAGGGGGGGACGTAAGGGCAATCGCTTTGTAGAAGGAGGGAAAAGAAGGTTCGCCTTTTTTAGGAACAGGCTGGATAAATACTGTTTCCCATCTTCTAGGAAGATTCCAGAACAGTATAAGCGATGGAAAAGCGTATGCAATGGTTTTTCCTTAATTTCTGGTCATTTATGAATTTGGTTCTTTTTATAACGGCGGCGCTGCAATGGTTTCTGACTTGCTTATGCTTTTTTAGATTTTACTCAGTTGGGTTGGATTAGTAAGAACGATATCGAACCAAGACTATTCTTTAGGTGTTATACACTTAACTGGAATCAACGTCACTATCGAGGAATCAAAGTGACCAGTTAAAAGTTCGAAAAAAAGTTATTCAGACCGTCCCAGTTGGATTTCTCGAATTGCCAAACGGTCCAAGTGGGATGCTTCACTTTAACTAGGTGAATGGAACACGAAAAATTGGCCGATATTACACAGTGGTCCGAAGTGCCGAATGGAGTGTTTAGCATTATAATATACTTATGAGGGTTAGAAGTAAGAAACAAGTCCAGAGTGTGAGCGTTTTGCAAAGCAACATCTGGTATTCAGTTGGGTTCATCTTCATCAAAGATCTCAACATATCTTTCCTTCAGGTGTTTTCTGTCCTGAATAGCGGGGTTTACTTGAATTGTGTTCATTAAAGTCGCCTGCCATGACTTCAATGTGAGGGTTACAGAATCAGAAGCACATCAAACTCTTAAAGAGTTGAATTGCTGGCAAGATTTGCTAAAGTTCGTATTAGAATTTCAATGTCTGTATTGAGGAAGGCTCTGGCAAGCAACATCATCATATTTTAAATAAATTATTAGGCCGTAATGGCAAAAGTGTATTAGGATTAAGTTATACAGCCAGGAAAGCAAAATTCTGAAAGATCGGTATTCGCAGCAACCTGTGATTCACTTAGGGCCAAAACAACTGGTATGTACTTAACACAATGGGCATACACGTCAAATAAATTTCTTCTTAACTCACGAATATTAGAAAACAAAACAAAAAATCACTTACCAGTACTATTTCAAAAATTACAAACACAAAAAAAAAAAAAAAACCCTGAAGAATGAAGTTCAACTTTGAATTGATGTAGTATGTCCAATGTTCTGATTTTGTTTGTTTTTCGAAAAAGTAACAATATCACCTTTTCGTGTGACTTGGTGTTTTCAGTGACGTTGGGAGCTAAAAAAGTATTGCTTTATTTTTTTATAAAAAATTAACTATTATCATTCTGATAAATTGATAACATTAGATCGTTCCTAAGCCCAATAATACAATCACAAATTTCCTTTGATTAATATAACTTCTAAATGCACCTACATATTATTTGCATTATTGTGAAGCAATTTCCTTTGGCGGATCAACCATATATTATCTTTATTCAATGGGCCCCCGCAAGTTACAGAAACACTTTGCTTGAATTAACTAGTAAGATACTTTGAAATCAAGTAATCCACAAAGTTCGTCGATGATAAGCTCAACTTTTGGTTTAAACTTCAGTTCAACAATAAATTTGCTTTCACAGTGTCATTTAAACTTTGAACAGAGTTCATTCTGTAGTTTAAGTTAAACGACAGTATTCTGCCCCTTAAACCTCAGTTAAACAACTTAAAACATTTGAAAATGGGATTTATTTTTTTCTTTAAACTTGGTAGATAGTATTTTCAATTTTTTCTTTTTTTCTTAAGACCGAAAATAACGGTACCTGCCATACGATCTTTTTTTCGGAATTTTTTAAATATTTTATTTTCTCAAAAACTGTCTCCCCTTGAAACCATTTTTTCTCAAAAACGATACAACTGATTTTTATCATTTTTTCTTTTGCTAAAGCTTCTTACCAGTTTAAACATTACTTTGTTTTCAAATTTTTCAAAAATATTTTTTTTTCGAATTTAAAAAAAAAATCCAAATTTTCCTTTTTTAAAACTCAATATTTCAAAAAAAAGAGAATTTCGCTAAAATTTTTTTCTTTTGATTGATTTTTACGATCTATAATTTAATAAGAAAAAAATTGAAATCAAGATATTACTGACTGTACCTACCATAGAACCATTTTTTCAAATTTAGAATATCTCATTATCGACATAACGGATCTTAACGAATTTTTTTTTTATAGAAAAGCTTCTAAAAATTTAAAAAAAAGATTGCATTTTAAAACTTAAAAAAATAATTTCTGAACTAAAAAAAAAATCTATTTTTTTTTAATGAAATATCGGAAACGGCTCAATATTTTTGTTTGTAAATTTAATTTTTATTCCAACAATAATAAAAACTTTAAATTAACGTACCAAAATTTTTTCTTAAAAAGGCAAACTTGATTCTTTGTTCTTTGATTCAGATAGAAAGAGAAACAATTTAGTTAAACTACGTTCAATTGAACTGAACTTCAGATTAGACTGTGTAACCGGACGCGTTGAACTTCAAATTTAAACTTTCAGTTCAGGTTCAGCTGAACTTAAGTTTAAACTTCCACTGTGAAACTGGTGGTTAGTATCGTTAATTTAATTTCAAATTAAATAAACACAAATTTTAACAGAAACAAATAATATTCTTTTCCTACGTATTTTAAACAATTAATTTTAACTTTAACTCGTGCACGAGATGAATTTTTCAGGGTTGAGAACCGGAAAAAATTCATACATGTACATATATCTCTTTTTAATGAATTAGTACTTCTTGCAAGGCTCAAAATGTAGAAAGTTGAGTGTTCCAGATTTTCAATTTGTTCTTTTACTGCAACAATGTTAGAATCTCTTATTCCGTTTGAGTTTTCTGCCGGCAGAATTCATAATGTAAAGTAACTCAATTTGACATTCGTTACAATGAAATTTCAATTTTTTTATATACATACATACATACATATAAACTATGGTCAACTTTGGTTAACTTTTGTGAGAAAAAGATTGCACCATGGTACATAAAGTCACAAAATTGTGTATTTATCTCGAAAAGGTGATTTTTTGACAAGCTAAGGGTGAAAACTCATTGAATTTCAATAATGCGCTTCTACATTTTAATTGGATTTACCCAATTTTAGATAAAAATATTCATAAATGCCAAAAGCAAAAAAAAAAAATAATATTTCATATAGTTCTTATTGATGAAATATTTAAAAGGAATTTGGATTTAAAATAAGAAATAAATACTTGTGAGTTCTCAGAACACATAAAGTTTGAACTCTTAATGCCTGAAATCCTTTAAGCCCTTAAGAAAATGTGGAAAAATATTTGTATTGGTGAATGGTGTAAAAAAAAGTAGGTACACTATCTAAAAATTTGTTAGGAGTACAACCCAGGTTTTTGACAATTTTCCATGATATACACGTACATATAATTTTTTTTTTTAAAGTAGGCTTGTCATATGCTTACTATCTTTCATAATAAAAACGAGAAACCTAAACCAATGTCCAACTTCTGCGTAATACGAGTAAATTGTTTCTTATTAGTATGTTAAAGTTAGCGCTTCCAAACGCAAGATTATAATTAGCTTTATGAACATTCATATTTCTAGGCGGTCCACAGTGCGGCCGATGGCATCTTTTTGCGGTCAAAAGTCCAAAATAAAAGTTTTGAGTAAGGGGTTTTTTGTCATCAGGCTGTCTAAAGGAGACCCCTAGGAGACGAAAAATGTTCGTAGTAGAATGTCTTGCCGTAAATCCCCCCCATAATCTTAGCTTGAATGTGGCTGCTAAGTTAACGTAGTCACGCGTCGTTAAGATATGCTAATGGACACTTCCATTAAAACACGTGTAAAAGTTTTTATTTTCAAGCAAATCTATTGCAATAAAATGGATTCAACAGCTGCAGGTGCATTAAATAAGTTCAAGAATTTCTGAATAAAAATTCCTAAATAGTACATTGTTAGACAGCGATATGTCAACACTATTTATTTACTTAAAAAAAAAATAAAAATATATTTGTTTGAGTGAAAACTTTTTTTTCTTGCTGTTTCTTGTTCTCAAATCTATTTGAGATAGTTAATAAAAGTACGAGTATTGTGTACCAAATAAAATAAAATTCAGCTGCCTGTAGCTGCCCGTTGAGTTTTTTTGTGCATTAAGGTACTGGTACGGTGTAGAACGCCAAACAACGCACGATTTTTTGGAATTTTTTCTCGGAAACTTTATTAGATAATAACATACTTTTTTTTTTTTAAATAATGAATACATGCGTCAAGAATACAAATTTATTGAAATTTTTGAATTTTGGCCGAATTATAGAGGGCGCAAACGTCGACTCATCAAAAAATACATAATACATTGTTCCATTGCGGCCAGTTAATCTCAGGATTGGCTGAACTGAAGCAAAAAAAAAAAAAAAATTGGGTTATTTTAAGAAAGGTCTTTTACGAGACAATTTACCAAAATTTGTTTTAAAAGTAAAAAAAAAAAAAACAAAAAATGTCAAGCTTTGAAAAAATTCAAAAATAATTTTTTTTTTAATTTGTGTGGCGATTTTTGGGTCGCCATTTTTATCATTCATAACTTTTTGGTCAAATTATGGTAAATTATCTTAGAAAACATAAAAACAATCAAGTTGCAACAAGTTTTTTGAAAATCGGTTCAGTAGATCCGGAGATTAACTGTCCGCAATGGGACAATGTGTTTTTTGAAGAGTCAACGTTGGCGCCCTCTTTAATTCGGCCACAATTAGAAAAATAAGACAAAAAAAAATTTCCTTGTACTTTTGACGCATGTATTTATTATTTAAAAAAAATTTATGTTATTATCTAATAAAGTTTCCGAGAAAAAAATTTACAAAAATCGTGCGTTGTTTGGCGTTCTAGACCGTACTAGTACCTTAACTTACAACAATATCCCTAGTATTGTATGCCCACGTTAGTTCACAAATTTTTAACTCATGGCCCCGAAATAATAAAATATTCAGTGTTACCGCATGTTATAATTTTTTTTAAATCTATCAAGTTAATTTCGCAAGAAACCATTATCGTCAAAAGACAATGGAGGATGTTTTTAAAAGATTCCTAATCGCATCCGATCCATTCATATCTATGTAGTTGTCGGGAATTACCTCTAAAACCACTTAAATCTTTGTGTAAGGACTGTATCAATTTGTTAGCACCTCCACCTATAAATAATCGAACAGAAGATGAACAACAATCTTTTGTAAGCTGTTCCGCTTCTGAAACAGATACAGATGTAGATGATTGTGACTGTTACGAAATGGGCAATGAAACATTTATCATGTAAATACCGGATTAACTTATATACCTATTGTTTGCTCATATTGCATTTTGTATTTCTAAATTTATGATTTATAAATTACTGTGTTCGATTTCAATAAAAATTATAAAAAAATTTTTCCATTTTTTTTTTGTTATATAATATTGCCATATAGCATTCCACCATTTTGAATTTTTTCATTTTTAATAAATTTTCAAGTACATGCCCTAATAATATCAAAACAAAATTTTTTAACCAACTATCAAAGTTTCATTTTTAAGTTTTTTCGTATGACATGACGCCATATTAGGTCGGCCATTTTGAATTTGCTGATTCTGATAACAGATTCGTAATCAGCGACCCCAAAAACCCTTATATACCAATTTGTGCATCATTCTCTACGTTTTTCGACTTTTGGCCGCAAAAAGGGGCCATCGGCCGCACTGTGCGGTCCATTAAACATAATTTGAGGAGATTATGCAAAATGGCGGAGGTCAACTAACTAAGGTAACTAAGTAGTTTAAATAAACACACTCTAGCAAGCTCTCACTCCGAAAGCGTCCTTGACTTCTAAATGAAAACTAAAAATGGAGTCAATTCTTTCATCTCGAGGAATAAATTCGCATTTAAGAAAAATTTCCACAGAGTTACAATATTTCCAGGCACCACACAAATACATCGCAAGGCCTAAGTGTCACGAATTATTTTTTCGTCCTTAAACGACACAAACAGAACTTATAAGCAATTTGTCATAATGAAGATTTCACTTGATTGTCTCGTCGTCGTCGTTTATGTTAAACTGTGTCAACTGTCAGTGTTCCGTGTTCCTTGGAAGTCTATTTTTTATTCAGAATCAGAACTGCTTTGAAAAGCAAATGCGGTCAAGTTTTGTCCTCATTTAAAATAGACCGAAGAAGATAGAACCGTCAGGGATGCATTTTAAAATTACAAAAAAAAAAAAACGAAATAATTATCCTGCATTTAAACAGTGGTAAATCATTTTAATCCGTGATTGGTTTTCAGCGCGGTAATTGAATTTATACACGACAGCCCTACTAGTGGACAGAATGGAGGCTGGTTTTTATTAGATTATATTTTTGTAATAATTTCATGGCTGTTTATACGATTTATCCAGCAGTTCAACACAATTTTGTCACCTATATGAATATTTATATTTTTTCTTATTAAAATTTAATTTTATTAAACTAATTCAGGCATTGAAATTTTAAATTAAAGCTTTGGATATCATTATTATCACCTGACGTTAATTATTGGTGCGAATACAATGAATGGAGAATGATTTAACAGATTCTGGAAAATATTTAAGTCTATAGCTTAGCGTAACTAATTATTTGTAAAACTATACCTCTCTGTGGTTAGGTATATTTTTGGCTATAATCTAATCCCCTATTTAGCTATGCAATAATATTTAAATGCAATTATTGTATCCAATATGGTGGTTAGGTTTTAGTGGAAAGAGTTAAATTTGTTAAGCCAACTCTTAATTTTAATTAAAACACAAACGAAACGCGTAAATGGCTCATTTAAACTTGCTATAATGGACGAAGCATTAAAATGGTTTAGGATTGAAGATGTAAGCTTTATTAATATGGATTCATACTGATAGGGAAATTCATTAAGAATTTTTTTTCATTTAAAACAAACAGTTTTTGGAAAAATTAAGGTACGTACGCATATATGTATGTAGTTCTGTCTTGGCGAGTCAATAATAAAAATTACCGGAGTGAGGAAATTGTGATAATAATATCGAATCACTTCACTTCAGTTATCTCAATCTATGAACGGTCTCTGCCTGAGATATGGTGCTTTTCTATTACCTACCATTTCGAACATGATGTCTAGGCTAAGCTAGATCATTGTTGGCCATTCTTTGTAGACTGCATTCGTATCTTGGAACAGCCCATAGAGCTTGCAGCCGTATCTTCCTCTAAATTCATCCTCCTTTCAAACAAATATTTTTCTTTCCAAAGTATCAGTTATCCTGGTAAAGCAGTGTAACACTAACCAAGTCAAGCTCTGTTGGGTTCCTGGACATAGTAATATAGAAGGGAAAAAAATAGCAGATGAACTGGCAAGGAAAGGGTCAATATCAAATAAAAACATTAGTAGCTATTTAAATATGGGACCAAAAGTCCCAATTGGCGTGATCAAAACGAAAAAAAAACCTAATAACGAAAGAGCAAATCAACAACTCATGGTCCTCCAGGGAAACCTAAAATTAATGTAAAGGAAACTCGATATATTTTATCGCTGAGTAAAAAGAACATTACAATCCTGATATGTGTACTAACGGTGCATTTGCACCCGATTTCTATAGGAGCTGTCAGGATGTCAAGGAGATTGAAACCATTAAACATCTGCTCTGCGACTATCTGAACCTCCAAACAAATCACCTCCGTTACTTTGGAAACAGGTTTGTTGGAGAACTGGACGATCTAACGCAGATCTCAATGGCAAATATGAGAAAACTCATAGTAAGCACAAGCCTGGTTCGCAAATGAACCAGTCTATATAAGACATTAGCTTAGGAGCATCTCTACTTTTCTTAATAGGCGATCGCAATGCACCAATAGGCCCCCGTGTACAGCCTGTCAGCTGTGCACGCCTCTCCCAACCTTACCTAACCTAACCATTGTAAAGTGGAACAGTATTAGTTGAAACGGTGTTCTATGCTAATTCTTCGTCTTTGTTACCTTCTTAAGTTTTTTTCGTGGAATTATTATCATTTCCGAGGTAGATGAACTCCTTAAATTCTTGGAAGCTGTTGCTATCAAAAGGGACGTTTTGTTCTAGTCGATGAAAATGTGTTTGTTTGTCTAATGAGAGTATGTACATACTTGGTCTTGTCCTCATTTCCTTCAAGTCCAATAAGTTTCGCCTGATCTTAAACGGTCGATGATGCGAACTACCTGTATCTATCCCAGAACGAGATTGAAGAAATCACATGATAGCTGAACGTCTTGTAAAGAAAGGTTTGGAAGAACAATTTCATGGGATACTGTTAGATCAGTTTTTCCGGGATAAAAGATCGTCCAACATCATATAGAGCTTCTGACGATAAATACAATTTCTTCGCAATTTCTGTTCATTTGACAGTTGAGCTCTGAATTTTCTGCAACTAGGAAATGATCATCGTCGACCTCGAGATGTATGCACGTCTAAGATGTCGGATAGGATCAGCATATGCTATATTTGGTTGATAATTTAAATCACTGGAGAATGCCAGGTTGTCAGGTTACCTCCGTATTTCGACCTACTAAAAAAACCAAATTGCTCGGAAACCGTTTGCTGTTGTTGTTTCGTAAAAGATGCACACACCAACGAGTCCGCCGATAATATCTTCCTGTTCAACCTTAGCATTAAAGTCACCGAGCACAACTTTGACATCGTACTCTGAACAGGCTCCGTCCAGGAGGTCACAAATAATTTCCTTAATAGGTTCCTCAGCTTCATCGGTAGAGGCGCATATTATCTTTCAATTTCTTTACCAGCTTAGAAACTCATTAACATCTGATTGAAATTGGTGATCAGGCTTCCCACTCTATTCAATAATATGTGCTGGATATTGTGTATTAACTGCATTCACCATGAGGCTGATTTGTAGAACTTCCCCGCCTCAACTTATGACTTTTTACAGATTCCTAGGTTCTTGGCGTCAAACTGTCATGAAGAAGGCCTTGAGCTTGATTATCAGCCACTGCAAAAATGTTTTTCAGGGGTGTACTGCCTCTTGCGGTCTTGCGTGGAAGTGACGAAACCTCCAAGAGTATGCGTATATGCATAGTCATGAAAAGGGTTTCCCATTTAACCCCACGCACACAGGAATTATTGAGAGTTATAAGCTACTTGTTCCTGACTGTTCCTCGACGGGCTGTTGCACCAGCGAATTTATTTATTTATGGATCCCTTGAATTCCATAGCACATTACTAATGACTTACGTTCAAATCTTCCATGATACGTATTTTACAAAAACTAATATTCATATAATACAACACAGGACTTTGTTGTTTTATTATTAAGTTTGAAAAGAATTTTCCTCTTGAAATCCTTAATTAAATTGTTTTCAGGTAATCCTTGACATCAAGGCAACACAAAATAAAACAAGCTAATTCTACGACAAATTTTACCTCCCCTCTTCTGCAACCCACCTTTGTCTGGTAAGGCACATCAAAGAAAAACATTTTCACACAATCATCTTCTGACTTGTAAATACCAAAGACAAATGCCCTCTGTTTTGAGTCCTGACACTTTTAAAATAAAATAAAACGTAACGTCCATCGTACATATATGTATGTCCATCACAAAATATCGAAATTATTTTATTCTGGTAAATAGTTTTGGCAAACGTTGCATCAGGTTCCAGGTTGCACTGTCTACAGTGCAGGGCAAGCAGCAGTCTAAACAGTAAGCTTTGCTCGGCACTCGAAATGAAAAAATTTACTTGTTCAATGGCATCTTTCTCAAATAAAATTTCTTTGACTATCAAAGATGACTGAGACTGCTGGAGCTGGTGTTGGGCTTTCGAATTTTTGTTTGCGCACCACCGACAAACACAAAGGACAAGCTATTTTTCCTTGGGGCCAATGTTATTTGATCTGGACTCAACAACTGGATTCTAAAGAGGTTTCGGAAATTTTCTTGTATACAAAACTGATTCGCAAAGGAAGGAAAGGAGTATTTTTTTTCGAACTACTTTTCAGTGGCTGTTCGTTTTTGAAGATTCGGCCACACTCAATGTCTTTGAAAATTCTGTTTCGATATTTTTCTTTAATGCCAGTTGAACAACGTTTAACGTTGCGTAGATACCTATGTTCTGTTTTGTTACCGGAACTTTGCTTTTGTTTGACACTTTAAGGAAATATTTTCACGAACAGGAACCCAGTAATATGAAGGGTGGTCCAACCATAATGCACGATGTTAATTGTGAGTCACACCTTAAAGTCAAGTTTTTTGCCCAACTTAATTTGATATTTCTTTGTTTCAGTGTTTGACAAATTCAACCATGGAGATTGTTGAAGCCTTTTACGAAAATGAGCGTTCAAAACAAAATGCATATTTCGTGCACTTCGTGACTTTTCTGGTCAGCATAATCGACCAAATGTGTTCACAATCGGTAGAATTGGGCGCAAATTTTAGCAAACCGGGTCTCAAGGAAATGTGAAAACACCTGCGCATGCTCGCCCAGTTCGTTCTGCGGAAAACACAGTTGTTGTTCGCGATAGTGTGTCAGAAGAGCCGTCAACCTCGACTCGTCGTCGTGCCCAACAATTGAACATCTCACGAACATCACTGATGCGAATTTTGAATAAATACTGACCATTTCAAGCGTCGTTAATACGCCGAATGGTTGGTTAAACAGATTGAAGTGAATGGGGACTTTACAAAGAAAATCATCTTCAGCGACGAAGCACACTTTCACCTCAGTGGATTCGTTAACAAGCAGAATTGCCGCACTTGGGCAAATGAGAATCCATGAGTGATTGTTGAAAAGCCAATGCATCCACAAAGAGTGACTGTTTGATGCGTCATCGGGCAGTACTTCTTCGCAAATGAGGTCGGCCAAGCAGTTAAAGTGAATTGTATTCGCTATAGCTAATCGATGATAACGGACTTCTTGTGGCCAGAAATTGAGGATATGAAACTGACGATATGTGCTTCCAATAGGTTGGTGCCATTTGCCAACGAAACAATGGCTCTTTTGCGCGAGAAATTCAATGGCCGTGTTATCTCATGTCGTGGCGATGTTAATTGGCCGCCACGATCATGTGATTTGACACCGAGCTAAAGGATGAGATAATTCAGCGCATTAACGACATTGAACCTCAATTATGTCTCAGAGTCATTGAAAATATGGACCATCGGTATGCCACCGAAGTCGTGGCAGCTTTTGGTCGATATTTTATTTCACACATATTAGCCGTGTTTTTTTGGAAAAGTTATCCGTAGTTCAGTAGGATTTTATATGAAAAACAAATGCAACATCCGCAGTAGGATCACTGCCGATACTCTAATAAACGTCAAATCTCTATCCGCAGCAGGATTTCACTTCTCCTTTTATTGGCAGTGATCCTACTGCGGATGTTGTATTTGGTATTCATATAAAATCCTACTGTACTACGGATAACTTTTCCAAAAAAACACGGCTATTATCATAGATCCTTCTATCATAATATAAAATATTAAGATAATTCTCTGAAAACTTTTTGTTTTATTTGTAATTAACATCGTGCGTTTTCGTTGGACCACCCTTTACATAGTTTCAGATTGGTTTTTGATTGGCCATGGAATTGTATAAAGACGGAAAGTTGAAGTGAGAGTGAGAATAATAAAAAATTGGCTATCTACGAGTACATGGATTGATGTTTAAGATATGTTTCAAATTCTTAGAAAATTTCCATAAGCGATCAAAGTTGGCAAGAAAATCCTGAAATGTTCTTGAAGTATTAGTCAAATTGAACTTCTTAGATAACACCTAATATGATTTTGTGAACTTTTCGAAGTTCACAGGTATTAGGATTTGTTAAGGGCGCTCTCCGTCGTTCCTTTGTATTAATTTCCCGGCTACATAAGAAAAAAAGCCTCAGAAATGGCTGGATTCATTGTTCACTAATCAAATATCAAACTAACGAAAGCTAACAACCACTATGCAAGAGCTCGCCATTTCCATATAATATATGTATATATTATGCTCTTTGAAGAGCTGGACCATACGCGAAAACTAAAATGAAACCGATGGATTGCCTTTGAGCGCCACCATATTCATGAACGAGAGCTATAAAAAGTGGCGCTGTATAGAATGATCAGAGTTACTCATGAGTTCTAATTACATATATTTTGCTTGTTTTTCTTCATTTAATTTCAATAATTCAACTATAAGCCGATCCTTCAAATAATGGATACAAAATCTTATCCAAATCGATTCTTAAATGATGAGAAATAATGGCGCTGTACACGAATAAAAGAATCTAGATGCATGCGCCTTCTTCGAATTCTTCTTTGATATTTCGTCCACCGATTCAAGCGCTATTACTATTACACGTTGAGACCAGATTCATGAATCCAATTTTACAGTTCTCTTTATTTTTCATTTCGTTGTTGGTGTGTGCTCTTTAAAATAAAGAAGCAATCAGAAAGAAGTATTTCTATGAATTACATTGAATTTTATTCCTCGGACTACGAAATCATATGAAGCAGAATAGAAGAAAAACGGACAAGAGAAAAGAGAAACGTTAAATTGTTGTACCGAAAATTTTACCCACGCGACACTGGGCAGTTTTTTTTTGTTTCATCTTTCGATTTTTTTTCTCTTTTGCACTTACGTTATTAGAAAAGACGCACGCGTCTAGATGCATCGTGTAATAGCAGACTAAATGTAGAAAATTTGGAATAGGTGTGTTCATGTATTTACATTGCATTTGACTTCAAGGGTACGTGTGAAGTTCCAGTAGATGTGTTTTACACTAGAAATTTATAATTCGCAATGAATTTTGTAACTTATACCGAAGAAAATACTCAAAAAATGTTTCGTTATTTTTTAAGAAGTATTTAACGCAAATGTATCGGATCAGTGAAAGTAACACGTATCTTGGTTTATTCCATAAATGCGTGGCCACATCGACTTTTCATTCCCTTCAGTCCACCATTATTACCTACTTACAAAGTACGATATTAAAATGACGAGAAAACACAAGACAAGGAGAAAGAAGATTAGTTTTAAGCATACCTTTTAAAAAATTCATGGAAAAATATAAGTTAAAAATAAAATATGAATACCATGTGTACTTATAAAAAAAATGAAAAGTAGTTTAAGCAAAAACAGTGGGTTGGTGACGTTCTCCCCAAGACATAATCCCCAAACTGAATTCAGTGAAATCTCTATGCCAAAATCTCCAAAACAAATATGTTCAAGTAGTGATTCTAGTGAATCTTGCGATTAAATCGCGCAAAAAAAACTACATATGTAATATTTGTTCTGCAGATATTATTTGATTAAGTTAAGGTTGCATGAAATGTTATTTGAAAAGCTTATTCAAAATAAGTAAAAAAATAATTCGAACAAAAAAAAACGTATTTGAATGTTTTAAACAATAAAAGAATAATTTTATATTTATAATATGTACTTACTGCAAATTATTTTATACAAAATTATAATAGGTACAAAATTATTAATTTAACAAAGAGTTGAGTGACAAAATGCTATTCCTTTCAAAAAATTAAGTTTTGGTAACACAATCTTTGTCATGTCATAACGGTAAAAGAATGTTATGCACATGCCGCAAGAGAAAGTTAGTAGACGTACCTGGACATTGGGGATTTGGAGATTTTGGTAAAAACATTTTTTTTTTGGGTATTTTTTCCATGGAGATTTATATTGGCAAGTTGTATTATTTTTTTTTGAGATTTTGTCCAATGTTGATTTTTTTTGGGGGGATTTCGTACAACTCCCAAAAAAGTATCATGCGTTAATTACGAAAAATTTAGAAATTTTTCGATTTGAGATTTTAAATCATTTTTATGCTTGATTTTATTATTCAGTTTGAGGATTCCAGATTGCAGTCATAAAGTTTTACTAAAAAAGATTCGGGCAACGCCGGATATTAGATATCCTCTTGTTTAATATATTATATTGTACCTAACATTATGTACAATTTTCTGCATCCAGTACATTCTGCAAACTAAATTTCTAAATTTGTTTTCTCAGCAAATATTCTTTATTAATTACTTACACTCTCAAAATCTTCAAAAAAAAGTCATTTTGAAGAAAATTAGAGTGACATAACATCAAGTCTTTTAAATAAATTCCATTTGAAATGAGCTACACAACAAAAAGTTAAGACAAATAAAAGAATATTCAAGAAAGTTGCTTCCTCAACTTGAAGCAAATACAAATTCCTTCTAGGCTTGCAAAACTTTACACATACTTCTTTTATAAGAGCAGCAGTTGCAGGTGCCACATGAATTTAATTTCGGTAATTAAACCAACTGAAAGTATACATTAATATCCAAGTTGCATTTCAAGTCAAAATATACTTTTGTATATCAACTCAATACCAGAAGCACCTCTCACTTCGTGCCACCCACATTGCATTTGGTGACCATAGTTTTATTTGTTTTTGAGAAATTGACAAAGCACGGAATAAAAAGTGGAAATAGATTTTTTTTAAAGGACCCCATTTTATGCAAGGAAAATGTGACGAATACAATTTTGAGAATTATTTTACATAATCCGTTTTCTTAGAATTTTATTATTTAATATTGTATTGAGTTGTTTAGCCACGATTTTTCAGATTTAATCACGAATCTTTGGTGAAACATGAAAATTTTCTTGACAAATCAATGCAACCATTTTGGAGGAAAAAAGATTGCTTGTTAACGCTGCGAGCGAAATTTCGTGACGCAGCATTGAACAAAAGCAAGAAATGCTAATTAATTTAATTAATGTATTGTTAATAACATCTTAATCTGTCATTGTTTTAAATTGTGTGGTAGACCTTACAGATTTACGGATACCCTTTAAGATTTATTAAAATTCTTGGAGCCGTTTTTGAGAAAAACAAGATATTCCAAAATGATTTTTAATTTTTAGCATTTGAATAGGAAGTATTAATATTTTATTGTATCAAAGCGAAAATTTTCTTAAAAACAGTTTGATGTCAAGTATCAAGAAAATTATTATTGGGGGTTTCAAATTATTGACTTGTCAAAAAAAAAAAAATGTATTGAATTCCAAAAAAAAATTTTTTTAATGAAAATTTTTGTAATCCTATATAAAATTATATATAAAAAGACAAAGGTTCTATGAGAGGTGTTATGAAATCATTTTTCGGAAACTTTTTCAACCCTTAGATAGCTTTATTAAAATAAATTTAATTTTTTTACTTGCGACTTATAGGTACTATATAAGGTAAGTTATGCATTTGGAAAAAAATCGAACTCCAGATTTTGATCAAACTTGACATTACGATGATAGCGACGACTGAAAAAGTGGGTCTCGCAATTCTGTCTGTCTGTCTGTTCGACTACAGCCTAAACGGCTCGGCGGATTTTCTTCAAACTTGGTAGATATGGATTTTAATTTTTTCCGTCACACGTTTTATTCGTTTTTTTTAAGACCAAAAATAGCAAATATTTTTTTTCTCACAAACTGTCGCACAGATTAAAAAAAAAAAATCAAAAAATTTCATTTAGTTAAAGCTAGGTAATGGTTAAAAAAATGGTTATTTTTGGTACCCTTCGAAATCATTTTTTTTTATTTTTAATTTTCTTAAAAATGGTACGACCGATTTTGATCATTTTTTTATGTTAAGGCTCGCCAGTAGTTTTAATATTATTATTTTCAAAAACAAATTTTTTGGATTCTTAAATTTTGAAAACCCCTTGCTCGATTTTTTTAAATATTGATAAATAAAAGTTTCTCAAAGTAATCTACAATAAATGATAAAAAAGAAATTATTTTACCTAAAATTAACGGTACCCTCCATACAAATGTTAAAAAATGGTTTTCGAAAATCGTATTTTTCTCGAAAACGGTTTGGAGAATTTTGCTTTTTCTTTCGATTAATTCTTACGATCTATAATTTAATAAGAAAAATTTTGAAAACAAGATATTACTGAGAACGATTTTTTCAAATTTTGAATTTCTCATTTTCGGCATAACGGACTTAAATAAAATTTTTTGTAAGGAAGCTTCTAAAAAAAATATTTTTTCATTTTTTTTTGGAAAATTCGATATCTCAAAAACGGCTTAGTATTTTTCTTGGACATTTAATTACTCATTCGTACAATAATAAAAACTTAAAATTGGCGGCTTTATTTATTAACATTCGTTTTTTAAATTTCCCAGTCTATTAAATAGGAGCAAGTTCGTGCGACCCAGTCGTGCATTTGATTTTATAAAAATCTGTGAAACAGGTTTGTATTACTTTGATTTATACTTTATTTGAGTAGCTGAAATCAAATTACATGACAGAACAAACAAACTATCTTACAACTTTTGCGCTAGGGGCTCTTTTGAGCAGAATTTGGCTAATAATTTTACTAAAAAAAAAATATATACTGTACAAAACTAAAACAAATAATTGTTTAAATCCCAAGCTTAATTTGAAAAAAATAACAACCTGTTTTCAAAATTTAGAATTTGGAAATAAAATATTTTAATATGAACATTAATTTTTGGAAAAAATCAAGACGGAAAGAAAAAGCGTCGATGTTTAAGGTGAAAATAATAATTAGACTTGATTTCGAGAAAATGAAAAAAATCTTCTAAAAATGCCAAGAGTACTAAAAATCTTATATTGTTTTTTTAAACACGTGGTGGGATAACGTAATAACTTATAATTTAAATTATTTTGAAATAATTTTTACTTGCGATATTTACAATTTAGTATCAAGCTTGGAATAACGTAAATATATAGCTATCCGAACCAGGCGGCTATTATGTAATTCCATTAGAATAATATTTTTACAGTATTACAAAATTCGGTTTTATTTCCAAATTATTGCTTGCACTATTTCGGTTACAACAAAATATGGCCAATTTGGCATTTGCCATAACTAACCTTTAATATTCTTAAATATGCTCAATCAATATAAATACAAAAATGTTGACATAATGGACTCTTTTTGATTGGTTTTTAAAGGTATCTGAATTAATAATGATTGAATTATTAAAAACCTGCCCAATTTTTTGTTTCTGTTGATCCAATCGCTAACACACTTCATAAGATTAACCGTTGAGTTAATTTAAATATTTCCTCAAAATTTCCTCAAAATCGGCTCAGTCGTTTTAGAGTCCATAGGGAAGATACACCTATCCATTTTTATATATAGATTAAATCATTTGTACATGCTGTTAAACACTAAAGCTCTTTATGCTGATATGGCAAGACAGACAAAATAAATGACAGCCAATTTGACAGATGAAGGTGCACCAATATCTCCAAAATCACCTGTCAAATTTCAGAAATACCTATTAAAAACCCTTTATATGGAAAATATGACACAAAATTGCCAAACAATATTTTCTCTTCATCCCATCGCTCCTAAAATTCAGAGGATCACGTTCTGAGTTAATTTGTGGATTTTATTAAAATTCCATCAAAATCAGTCATGCCGTTATAGAGTCCAATAAAAATATTCTTGTGAATTTTTATTCGAAACCTTGAACCGGGTGACGTGACGGACGGTTTTGGACAACTCCAAATCGTTATCTTTGGCTTAATAAAAACTATAACACTATTAACTATTAATTATTGTAAAAAAACAAATAGTTCTCCATTAATAATACAGACCCAATGGTCACCCTTTTCATAGTGTACCATATACTTTGTGTCAACATTTCCCCTAAGCCACAAAGTTTCATTTCACTCACAGATCTGGCATAGTGGCATGGCACAGAGCTATAATGCTGGTGATGTCAGTAGCAGAAACGTCCGTCCCCCAGCTGCTTCAGCTCCTACTTTTGCTGGTGTGTCACACTTTCGGTATCCTTCCCATATTTGCACAAAAATAAAAAGTATAAATTTCGCCCTGCAATGCATAATTCATGCTGAAGAACATTTTATCAAAATTCATTAAAGCCTTCATTAAGTTTGCAAAGTATTTTGTTTTAGTGTTTGTGTTTGTCCTGGTGCACTTTCTCTTCATTCTTCAGTGCTGTGCTGCCACACTACCGCTCCGCTGGGTGGTGCGACTTGGTTTTGGTTCGGCTCGTATCTGGATCTGATATTAAAAGTATATACTAAAGCCGAGAAAAAGGGTAATGATGTAGATGCGGGGGGATGGGGGGGGGGGGGGGGGCACATCGACACGAATGGAGCAAATAAAATTTTGCATTTTAGTCACGTATTTTTTTAAAACAGTTTACTCAACATACAAAGTGGATAAAGGTAGACACACTTAATTACCTCAGAGATAGCATTATCTTTTCCATGTTAATCAAGTATAATTAAGAAAATTTCATTAAAATGTTAAGCGAATACTAATTCATTATGGGATACACATAGTGTCTAAAAAACACACTGTGCGCTGCACTCATAATAACTTTTATTTGAAATTATTTTATTTTTTTGAGAAAAACTGAAAAAAAAAAAATACGAACATTTAGTATATGGCTTTAATTTATTTGAAAATGCAGATACGGTGATGGAAAAACTTTCTCATCTCGAAAAACTTCGACTTAATTTCAACTTGAATTTTTATAATGACCCCATAAGAGCCACTAGAGTACCTTTAAATTCGGTTTCTCGAAAAGATTCTTATATTTTGGATTTCAAAAACCTATTAAGGTCTTTTTGCTAATCTGTGGAACAAGACTCGGTCATGCAAGTTGCAAACGTGATAACGTTCTTCCTTCGGTCTTTTACTTTGTATACATATATTATTACTCTTTTCATATTTGAAACACTTGAAAAATAAGTCTTAGATATCTTTATCAAAACCTTCATTGAAAAGAAGAAAATAAATAAATAAAATACACACAAGAGGATACTAACACAAAAGGGATACAAAACCCTTGTCTAAAGCATTTCTTATAGGAAAATATGATGAGATCTGAAAAACAAAGTGACCACGTTCGAAATGTCGTTGAATCTAGATTAACGATTTATCAAAAAGACCCAAATATTACGTAGAATTAAAAAAAAAATGAAATAAAAAAAATGCTCGACTGGGTTCTATGTACATATGTACGTTCTTCGTATTTCTTATTTTTAAAAGGCGTACAATTTTACACATTATGTACATAGATGCTATCAGGGAAACATTTCCAAAACCATTAAATTCAAAGTAAATTTGATAAAACGACTCCCTAAACATATTGGGCCTTACTTATAATCAAGCACTAATGTCCAATGTACCTAAATATCTTTCAGTGATAAGGAACAATCGCTGCATTGTGATTTAACTTTAAGAAATTGTTTTTAAAATTTCAATCAAACAAACCTAACTTAACAAAGAATGTATTTTTGCAAACTGACATCTGTCATTAAAATTGACAAAAAAAATATTTGCAAATGACAAGAAAGTTATTTAATTAGTAATTAATAAACGAATTTATTTATTTTGATCTACAAGCATATTGTGATTTTTTATTCTGTCCCGGGCAACATGTTGAAATCCCGGGATTTCTCATTATTTTAGCCATCTGTCCCTCCTACGTGTAAGAAAAATCTGGCAACCCTATACAGGTTAAGCATCTGCAAAACTGTAGAGATAGTCCAGTCATTTTAGGTTTTATCTGCGGAAAAATTCCTAGTGAGCTGAATTTTTGTATATACCTTTATTACGGCATTGTAATGAAGATGTGAAAAATCGACATTGATATCGTGCCGGCTAAAAAAGTTATAGGGGTCAAAAGGTAACAAAAATCAGTTTTTCGCAAATATCTCGCGATCTGTTGCTCAGAGGTCAATAAAGGTCATTATAAAAATTGTTTGTCGTGAAATTGTCTACAAAAAATGTCTCTAGCATTTTTCTGTAAAATTAACCGTTTCGGAGTAGAGCGCTGAGAAAGCGAATATATTATGACGATGCACTTGTTTCCTCACCACCTTCGAGGTAGAATGCAGGGCGCGTTTTTTTTACATGGTTTCCCCCGTAGGCATAATCCATGATATGTAATCAGAGTTTTTTTTATTTACGAGTGAATAATTTTTTATTTGAATACAGAAAAATACAGAAAAATTAACTTTAGTATATAATTTTTTTTATCATTCATTGTCGATATCTTCAGTTTCTGTGTCATTAACAATTGCATACCGCAATCTTCGATATTAAAAATGGTCTTCAGCTGTGAGCGGTTAACTCGCTGATTCTATTCAGCATTTACACCAGCGATCTAAACTCGGGCAATTGTGTATGCCGTCGACCTAATAGTGTACAGAACAGCTCCCCAAGTCGAGGTCATCAGAATTCTTTTGCACTGTGACTTCAACAAGATTCAGTGGTATTGCGATGATATGGAAGTCAGTTTCAGAAATCTGAAACTATTCTGCTTAGGACTCGATCCATCAGTGTGCCACTTGATGATATTTGTTTCGAGGATCTCAAGATAACTCCAATTGCCGCACTTCTGATGGCCTCGTGTAGAGGGGATAGATAGAGGAGAACCTCTATAGCTGCGGTAGGGCAGGTTCTCATTGCTCCTGTAATACAGATTCACGCGAGCCCTTAGACTTTTTCTATAGCTTTCCTTGTTCTTGATAATTCGGTTCTCTCGTACCATGCAACCGCCCCATATGTAATGATTGGTCTTACCATCATAGTGTATATCCAGCTAAGGATGTTCGGTTTGCATCTGCATGACTTGCCTGCAAGTCTCTTGCAAATCATTAGGGCTTTTGTGGTTTTCCCGACTATAGCTGTTAAGTGTTTGTTCAAAAGGAGTCTACTATCTGGTAGAATTCCTAAATATTTTACCCCTCTCTGCGTTCACCAGCTAGATGGATAGGTTTCATATGTGGCAGAAGTCATTCCTTGTAAATGGTATGATTGTCGTCTTGGAGGGGTTTATTGATAATCCTACAGATAGACACCATTTCCGTGTAATTGTTAGTCCTCTTTGGATTACCTACGGCTATGATAGCAACATCATCCACTACAAGACTCTTCAACAAGGGTGATAGTACACCACCCTGAGGACAGCTTAACATTTCCATCTAGTTATGGTGATGGGTACGCATTTCCTAACAAAAGCTGTGCCTACAGCCTCGTGGGATGTGTTGTCTAAGAACGCATCTAATATTGTATCTTTTTTCTATATTTTGGGAATAAATATTAGCTTTCCTGTTCTCCATACACTTGGTATATACCCAAACGCAATGCTACTACGAAGAATATTAGTGAGATAGGGCATAAGGTTTTCTTTTCCCTTCTACAAGAAAGCTGGGAAGATACCATCTACATCTGGTGACTTTTAGAGTTGAAAAGTATTATCTTTTTACTTGAACACGTGTCCCTACCTATTTACCTGTCCTCTATTTTTGGTATGAGAGGTATTCTATCTACCAAGTTAGCGTTTTAGGTTTTATGATAAAATGCTATTTTTAGGACTTTTGCCATATTTAAGTCATTTTTTGAGGCATTCACGGGCACGAAATGTCCTGTCTATACTAGTATTACTAGTGCTATATGTCTGTGTATATAGTAGATTTTACTAACAACACACTTACAAACATTAATAAAAAGCAATAGAGTTTACGCCTTGATATACGCCGTACGGTATACAATACCGTATGTAAGTGCATTCTAGTTGTGTCTCTACTTCAAAAACGGTTATTTTAAAGAAAAATGCAAGAGACATTTTTTGTGGACAATTTCACGACAAACAATTTTTATAATGACCTTTATTGACCGCAATCATATCAATGCATACTAACTCGAAACAAAAAAAAAAAAACATTAAACGACAATTAAATAAATTGATTCACGGTACACCCAGCGATGAGCAGAATAGTGTCACGACCTTGGCGCAGAGTATTGAAGATTAAGCTTCAACTACTGCTTTAAACAAGAGCCCTAGTTCAAGTGATCCGGTCGGTGGTGCCTGTGCGACGAGTGAGTAGAAGTCTATAAAAGTTAAATCGCATATATTATAAAGAATAATTTTGATGTCAAATTATTAATAAAAGATCCAAAATATTTTAAATTAAAATACTAAAATGAAAAATTGAAATATAAAAATTAAATTACTATATTTATAGATACTAGCCGACCCAGCTCTCGAAATTCGAGTGCCAATTTATTTATTACTAGCGTACCCGTGCGGGAACTCCCGCAAGCAAATTTTTTTTTTCAACTGAAGTTTTTCAAAATAAATCATGTGTCTAAAAGTTTCTGTAGATTCGCTCAGTTTTTCTTGCATTGGAAATATTGTGTAAATGGAAATCTTGTGTGAAGTACGGAAAATGTTGTTTTTGGGTGTTTATTTTATTTTTGTGTGTCATCGTCTCTATTTGAAAAAGACGGCTTACCACTAAAATAATAAACACGTTTAGCTTAGCCAAGAACTGTCACATCACAACTGATCTCCTGTTCAACATGAGAAGTTGAAAGCGTACGAATTATTTTTATTTAACGTATACATGTACCTGGATTAAAACAAAACAGCAAACCAATAAATCCAATCAAGTCCTTTTCTTAAAGGTAATGGAGCCAAGCGAAGGATATTTGAAAAAAACTTACAAACAATGAGCAAATCAGATACGTATGTAACTATCCTATAACAAAGTATGTAGTTAAACCTGTAGGCACATAAAGTTTAACTTACCTTAAAATAGTTTAAATTCAAAGACACACAAATATTTGTCAAATTTTTTTGTTTTTAATTCGGAGAATTTTATTTTTGTTTTATTTTTTTTAAAAACTTTTTTGAGTATTTTTATCGTTACTGCTTAGGTAAATTAATCAAACAATGCCCCTCCTCTGGGCCCGCACCACCAAAGTTTGGCATTTCAATGCAACTACTTATGTATATGTACTACATTTCAGTGCAATACGAAGATAGAAGTAGAGATAAATAATGTTGGGGTGTTTCGACCACCCAATGCCCCTCCCCTGATAATAAAAACAAAAGTAGCCTATATGGTAATCCAGACTATAACTTTTTTGTGTGTTAAATTTTATCAAGATCCATTCAGTTGTTCAAGCGTTATTGAGTAACAAACATCCATACATCGTAACATTCACATTTATAATATTAGTAGGATTTATATTATTGGCAGTGTTTTCAAGCAAATTTATTAAATTAAATTTTATTTTATGTAATATGCAAAGTGTTCGACAGTGCAAAAACAAAAATGACCCACAGTGTGTAAATGCGTGTCTCAAATATATTCTGCACATCTCCGTAACTGTGGCTTTCCAACCATATAAAATTTATCGAAATCGGTTAAATACTTTTGGAGAAAAGTGTACCACAAAAAACATGTTTGCCGTTTTATTATATGATGTTTAAGATACTTTTAATTTTTCTATATCATTGTACCAACAATATGAAAAAATTGTAATTTGAAGTAAATAAATAAACTAAACAAGTATTGTGACTGCCCATTATATATTTTAATTATGTATATTATAACAACTTAGGATGGAAGTTGTTATATAGTGCCATCTGGATTTCAAATAAGTAAGTCAATAAGATTAAGTTTATACCAATGTTACTTATACCTTTGTAAGTATGTATATTTAAGAATTAAATAAGACAGTTGCTATTTAACCTTCAAACGAAGTACATCACAGTAATGGTATACATTTTTTAAACAAAATAATTTGATTCAATTTTAGATAAAAACAACAATTTTTTTTTTGAAAATGTTGGTATACAGTACTTTGTATATTTTTAAAAAAGCTGCTGCTTGATTAAAATCTGTCTTATCGTTTTCGAGAAAGTGCAACATAAGAAATGTGATTTAACGACTGACACACCATATAACTTTTAAGGCTTTAGCGGTTGTTAATTTTTGATGTGCATTTTTTTTAATTATTTAGAAACTTTTTATGTTTTTTTTTTTTTTAAATAAGGGCGGGCTGATGTTGAAATGGAATAAAACAAACTGTGAGTTTGGGATTAAAAAAATTCTTCTTATATTTAAATGGCTCTTGTATGCATGCCTCGGTTTCTTACGGTGTCATAGATCCGAGTGATAAGATTGTCATTAACTTTTCCGCATAGTTCTGGCTGAATTTGAGCGATCGCCTGTATTATGTTCACCTTAATGACATTGGTCGATTGTGGTTCACTCGCATAGACCTCCAACTTAAGAAAACCCCATAAGAAAAAGTCTAGCGGAGTCAAAACGCATGACCTAGGTGGCTTATTCAGGTCAACTCTATAAGAGATAACTTTACCCTCAAATAGTTCATGCGTACGTCGTCGGCTGTGTGGCACGTAGCGCCGTCCTGCTGAAATTACATATCATCTAGGTTTAGGTATATATGGTTTTGTAGCTCTTCCCATTGATCGTGACCATCTCACCAACGTCGTTTTGGAAATTACATCAAACGGTAACTTTAAGAGGATGCAGTGTCATTTGGTAGACCTCGTGTGGTTTGTTGTCGTCTCCAGCTGTGAGTATCTGGGTCAGTTGGATCTTTTACACCTTAAGCCAAAATTCCGACGCAAAATTCAACAAGTTCAAGTCTTTGAAAGGCCGAGAACTGTTGCACACTTTCACGAACCGTGGCGATGTTCTCCCCCAATCCTGCGTCTCTTTGACGTACGAATGTTAACTGATTACTTATCGAACTGTTCGTACCAAATTTGGCCACCAAACGTTGAAGAGTCGACTGCGAAAGGCCACCACATCTACCGTAAAGTGAGCGCAACGCTTTCCACTAACGAACACTCATTCTGATAATAAAGTTTTATCATTTGGACGTGCTACGAGTATTCAGTCCTGTTACTTGCTATGATGATTTGGTATTAGTAACAGAAATAATAAACAACAGATTTGACAGAAATGTCACCAAAAGAAAATGGCCTCCCCAGACCGCAAAAATATACCCGCTCCAATATTAAAAACTTTTATATAATTTTGTTTCATTTAAATGTCTTATATCGATAAATGAAAAGTCAAAAAAGGTTGACAAAAAATTTTAAAAACATTTACATTAATGGTACCCGCCCTTAGAACCATTTGTTTTGTTTTTGATTTTCCCAAAAAAAGTACAACCAATTTTGATAATTTGTTTTATGCTAATACACCCTAATATTTTGAGTAGCATTGCGCATTCAATTATTCAAAACTTTTTTTTTTTTATTTTTAATTTTTTTTTTCAAAACTTTTCGAAAACCCCATGCTTAATGTTGTTAAAACTTAGGATTTAAATGTTTTTCAATACAATTTACAAGAAGTGAGAAAGAAAAGTATTTCAACTAAAAATAACGGTACCCACCATACAAATGTTAAAAATTGGTTCTCGAAAACGATTCCTAGAATTTCGATAACATTTGGTTCTTTCATTTAAATTTTACGATGTATAATTCAATAAAAATTTTGAAATTAAGATATTATTGACTGTCCCTACCATAAAACCGTTTTTTCGAATTTTGAATTGTACACTATTGGCATAACGGATTTTAATGAAATTCTTTTCTAAAAACTTTCAAAAACATTGCATTTCAAAACTTAAAAAAGAACTGTTTTTGATTTTTTTTTTTGAAAAATTCGATATCTCAAAAACGAGTCAACATATTTTTTTTGAAATTCAATTTTTATTCGTAAGATAACTAATAAGATCTTAAAGTTGGCATACCAAAATTTTTTCTTAAGAATGCTTTGAAAAATTGTAGTAAAAGAATCTTTTTTTAGAAACCGCTACAACGACTCATAATTTTTATTGTTGTATAAGATACTACTTAAACTTACTACTAAAAGAGTTTCAAAAATGAATTTTATGTTTAAGAATAGTTTTCTCTAATAACATTGGCGCAAAATTTTAAACAGCCTATTATTAAGGTATTAGTATGATACTACTTAAGAATTTGCTAACTTTATAGTAGTTTACTAACTCATTCTTAATTTTAAACATTTTCTAACTAGTATCGTACTAAAAGAATTTTCCTAATAAATTACTTCTGAACACACCTAAAACAATGACATTTCGTGTAAAAAAGTAAGTACACGAACCTTTTTTGATGTTTGCAAATGTCAAAGAGCCATATGAAGCTAGCACGATACTAAAAAAATAAAGTAGCTATTCGATGATTTTAACTTTAATAAAAGGGTAGAGAAAGTATGATGCTATATTCGATTAAAATTTGCAAATTCGTTGTTTTAACCTAGTATCATACTAAAACAGCTTTAGCATCGTACTAATTCAATTAAAATTTTGCGCCATTCATTTTTCAAATTCTTAGTCTTTTACTCAAGAGCAAGTTGGTGCGACGCAGTCCTGATTTCATTTCTTCTCCACTACAATCCTTTTGTCAAGTTTGATCCCAAGTTATCGAGTTCGATTCTTTTGCGAATCAAAAAATTGCCATAATGAGTTAACTCATTGCCCGGTGATATAACGCATTCAAAAAACCTTTCCAACAATGAGGATTTTACTCCTTGTCTGCAATCCTTTTCAAAACAAATAAATTTAAAAGATCTTAATGTTGTTTTTCGCAAAAGGCCAACAAATATTTCGCTCCTCTGCGAAACCCTTTTAACTGCATTCCCAGATAAACTTTCATTAAAACTAATGGCCCGGTACACATTATGTGGCTTCGGACTTTTACTTTAATCAAGGCAATAAAACGACAATTAACTTCAGTGCCACCTGTTAAAATTCAACCAAGAGCATCAGGAAAGGAATAAGTCCTTTTGCAATTTGTAATGCCAGATCCTAGCACATTCTGTAGAATTGGCAACTGGTTGTTGTATGAGCTGAATAAAAAGGAGGCATATAGTATAACACATATACCTTTATTATTATTATTTTTCCTTTTTTTTAATTTTGAAATTTGAATATTCATTCTCTTTTGAATTGGTGAATTGAAGAGGACCAACACCCGCAGGCCGTTTTATTTGCAATTTGTTTTGTAAAGTCTCTTTAACCGAACCAAGGTGGTTTCGGTATTTTAAGGCGAAATGACGTGCCACTGAAAATCCTGCGGCCAGTGGTGGACTATCTGTGATTAAATGTGGGCCCATAGTTTTTTCGAGTGAAAAATAAAAACTTGAGACTAGCTTAATAATACCAATTAGCACTTAAATCTAAGCTTAAGCCTAATTGTTTTTTTTTTTAATTTTATTTTTTTTTAGGCCCAACACCTAGCTTGTTTTTAATTAAATAAACAAAACTTAAAAGTGAATTATAAAAACAATTAAGACGAGTTGTAAAGGGAGTTTCGGACTGAGGAAGAACTGATAAAGTCACAGATGTCCTTGAGTTATATTGGCTAAACGCATTCTTGAGATAAATTTTTCGGCGATGGGAAATGTGAAAGAGAGAGTGGATCTGAGTTTAGTATTAATTGCAACAATTTCCAAAATAATATAAAATCCACGACTGAATAGCACAAACTTGGTGTTATGTGTAAAAGACTAAGAAGTTGTTATTAGTTAAAATTTTCAGAAGCACAAAATACGTTTTTAAAAGGCTGACACAATTTTTGTAGTTTCGGGTTTCTCTCAATTGTTCAGCGGTAGGAAAAACCAAAAATGTAGGTCTAACGTATACGTTCCTTGCAACCCCTTACGGTTACGGTAGCACATTACCTTATGGAAGATTTCATTTAAGACCGTATTTACATTGGGAATATTGTGATTTTAGTACTTCCCATTGATAGTTAGAACTAAATATCTTTATTTCCCCAACATTTCTTCACGTCGCACCCAATATGTCAAAGAGACGAAAGACGTGTCAAATTTTATTGCAGGTCAATTCAATGTTTTAAACAAATTCCCTTCACATGAGTAATGAACGATTACATTTTATTTCTACCCTCTGGAAAATGCTTTTTCAGAAATGACAGTTTAAAAATCCGAAATTTTTTTTTTATTTTCTGCTCGGGAAAATGTATTTTCAGATCAATCGGTTGATATTTGCAAAGAAATATTCTATACTCTGTCCAACAAAAATTGTCAGTACAGGGAAGATAGGACGTTTGTCTCTCATTCTGGTTGCATTACCATGCATAAGTGTGTCGCCTTTTAAAGCTCTCACAGGGATTCCGTAGTTTACATTATAAATCGCCGCAAATGAGAGTAAAAACGCGTAGGGCTACCGTTTGCCGATTCAAAACGACTGAAAACAATGTTCAATTTACCTTTTCGCACAACACCAAGCGGTAAGATAATAGGCGCGTTTTTTTTTTAAGTTGAAAAGCAATACGACAACACTCAACATACTCATCTTCTTAAAATGTGTTCTCAAAAGCTTCAAATCCCAAAAGCTCCTTAATAAAAACCACTGAAAAAGCTCCTTGCTTGCAATTGAGAATGATAATGGTAACTCTGTTTTGATGTAGATAAAGAGCGCACGATCGTATTGAGTGGAACTTGACATTGACACTCTTGACAGTATCTCATCAGCAGTGGCATACGACGGTCGTGTTGGGGTGTACAACTTTTTGCAAAGAATTACAACAACAATTCCTTAAGAAAAGTCAGTGGCTTGCTCTTTTTTTAGTGACATTTTTCCTAACGCATTGTAGTGAGGGTGCATCAGGCGCCACTGCTTAAGAAAAAGCTCTCCCATAAGGCCTGTACTGACAATTTTTGTTGGACAGAGTATAGATAAGTCAAAATTAAGTTTTTGAAGTAAAACTTCTTTTCCTGCGTTGGGGGTAGAAAATGTTCTATGCAGCTGTCAGTGACATGTCAAATCAACACGTTATCTGTCAAAGACAGCGACATGTTTTTAAAGCAAAACTTTTTTCCGGCTTTTTTTAATGAATTATGTGGCCGAGTAATTTCTCGATCGAAAACCTTTTCTTTTGCACAAAAAAACACAAACAAATATATATTTTTTATAGTTTTACATATTTATTTAAAACATAAAACACTTTAACCTAAGCAATACTGAATACTTATACCAACCAAACAGTTGCGAAAATAAAAATTGAATTTACGCTTCAGGCCTGGAATTGCGGAACGATTTTATAACAACGTAAAGATGACAGTGAATCATGTCTCGCTCTCGTTTCGTGTTCTCTTCACATTACGAATTGGACATAATTAGGCCGCAGTTATAGCTTTCATTGAAATGCATCATTGGAACAAGTCAATGGAATGCTGACTTCATTTTTTTGGCAAACCAGTTATAGCAATCATTGGGCCTTACCAATAAACAAATTTAGAGACGACTTTAATATTTGAGCAAAGTTAACCATTATTTAATGGACTCTATATAACTGACCAAACATGTTACATTTCATTTTTTAAGTTCCGTACAATAAATGGTTCGTTATTTAGAGTCCACTTAAGTATTAAGTTCACAATGGCTAACTATATAGAGCTCATTACATATTGGTTCATTTCACTCAAATATTAAAGTCGTCTCTAAATTTGATTATTGGTAAGGCCCATTGAAAGATTGGTTTCAGTAAAAGACCCTGTCAATAGCTGATTGCAACCAATTCTATGCATTTGAGGTTAGAGTTGATCATTTAAAGGAAAACTGACATTTGAGAACATTAAAGAAACGAAAATCAGCTGTTCATTGAGATTGATTTCTATCAGTGAAATAATAAAAGTGGATTTGAAAGAAAGTTCAAATCAGAATTTTGTATTTTATAGAGTGTTAAAATTCTACTACTCATTACCTTCATTTTGTTATCAATTAAAGCCATTGTATTTTGTTTATTCGCCTTAAAAATGGTAATGAAAATTTTCAATGATGCATTTCAATGATAGCTATAACTGGGGAGTTATAAAAACTTTTGTCTATAGTTTTCAATTGTATTTCAAAGTCAAAATCTGAAAAAATTAAGCGAAGATTAAAATGAACTCAGAAACGGCTAGTATTGTATTAGTGTCCTTTCACGATTTATGATGTGGACCCAGCTTAGTAATAATGTGCGTTAAAAAAGCGCCATCTGTGCGTCATAAAGAGCGCCATATGTTCGTCAAAAAAGCGCCATCTGTGCGTCAAAAAGAACGCCATCCATTTTGCTCACTTTTGGTAAGAAGCAAGTTATAAATGATTTTCTTGATATTCAAGAAATAATAATAATTCAAGAAATCGGCAGATAGACCAAAGTGATCATTCCAAAACTAATTGCATCATTTGTATAATTAAATCAGTTTTGAGTTCGAATTTAAACCTCCTAATTTATTTTGCAAATCATTTTCAATTCGAAGAAATATCTATTTAAAAAAAATGTATTTGAAAGTGGTTTTGACATACTAAAACTACTTTTGAATAGTTTTTTTTATGTTTCCGAAAAGCACATTAATCGTACAGAGGCTTTGCTTTTGGGAAAAGAAGTTTTACATCAAGCGTGCGTACGTCAGTACACACACATTTTTTTTAGAATACAAAATGTTTGTCCGTTTATAGGTTAGAATCTTACAGAGGCTTTGCTTGTTTTACTTCTACCGCGCGTACGTCAGTACACACAACCTTTTCTTTTTCTTATCTGTCAAACCGCATAATGCCAAATTTAAAAAAAAAAAAAAAAACATACACCAAAATATATATTCTTTTCCATCTGTCAAAAATCAAGTAAACTTCCTCATCTAGAATTTTATCTATGCTCTGAGTTGGTCCGCCATGGTTAAAATTCTAATAATTGATGTTTGACAGGAAGATTGACGAATGTGAACGCTTATGTTTTTCATTAATCAAATATTCACCATGCCATGCTTGTCAAACAAATTTGAGAATGTGAACGCTCCTATTAATGCTCTTAGCAAATAGTTGTAGTATTTCGTATCAGATAACATCTCTGTTTGAATATATGCAGGTAAAAAAAATGTAATGTTTTAGTAAATAACACCCCTGTTTAGATATGAGTCTAACAAACTATACGTTACGTAGCGGAGTCCGGTTGTTCTGTTGCAAGCAATATTTTACTTTATTTTGAAACTCTGTGATTTTGTTTGCATTTCTGATAATTTTAGTCCAAAGTTCTGTCAAAGTTCATATACGTTGGGAACCTTTGATAAAGAAAATTCGACACTCACTGTTCATAAGCATAAAATTAATTTTTTAAATGACAAAAAGAACTTCTTTAATAGTAAAAACAGAATGCTTTTGGTTTATGCAAGAACAAAAATTATAAGTCGTTGTAGTGGTTTCTTAAAAAAATAAGATTTTACATACAAAATTCTTAAAATATTTTTAAGAAAAAAGTTTGGTATGCCGTTATTTAAGTTATAAAGTTTTTATTATTTTACGAATAAAAATTTAATTTCCAAAAAAAATATCGAATTTTCCAAAAAAAATTGATTTTTTTTCTGAAAAAATCAAAAATATTTATATTTTAAGTTTTGACATATAATGATTTTCAAAATTTTAAGAAGCTTCTCCATAAAAAGTGTCATTGAAATCCGTTATATCGATAAGGAGAAATTCAAAATTTAAGAAAATGGTTCTATGGTAAATACAGTCAGTAATATTTCAATTACAATTTTTTTATTAAACTATAGATCGTAAAAAATAAAAGAAATAAAAAATATCAAAATTCTAGGTGCCGTTTTTGAGAAAAATATGATTTTCGAAAATCATTTTCTTAACATTTTATGGTGGGTACCGTTTTTCAAATCCAAAAAAAATGTTCCTGGAAAATTTGAATACACAGTAATATTCAAATTTTTGGGGAGCTTAAGCATAAAAAAAATAATCAAAATCGGTTGTACCGTTTTTGAGAAAATCAAAAACAAAAAAAAAAATGGTTCTAAGGGAGGTAACATTAATAACCATTTTTTGGATTTTTTTTTCAATCATTCTTTAACTAAATGTATATATCATGCTTTAACTATGTATTTTTATTTTTTAAATCATTTGAACAGTTTTTGAGAAAAAAAATATTTATAAGATTTCGAAGAAAACTCGTATGGCAGGTACCGTTATTTTTGGTCTTTAAAAAAAAAAGAAAAAAAAAACGTGTGGGGGAAAAAATTAAAAATGTTATCTACCAAGTTTAAAGAAAATCGGCCGAGCCGTTCAGGCTGCAGTCGAACAGAGAGACAGAATTGCAAGACCCACTTTTTTGTCTTCGCTACGTATCATCCTAACTTTGATCTCGAGTTCGTTTTGTTACGGATGCATAACTTACCTAATAGTACCCATAAGTCGGAAGTAAAAACATAGTCATTATAAAGTTATTTGAAGAAATTTGGCAATCGTTCTTTATCCTTAATCTTACAAATTTTGCAACCAGAACCAGAGATATTTTGGAGTCTGTTGCGATATTATTGTATTCAAAATTAATCTTGTGAATTTAAGTCTCAATAAAGAAAACTGAAACTAAATTATTCCAAGGGAATTCCACCTGGTGTGGATCTCGAAATATATTTGCGTTATTAATCAATTCATGATTCTAAATTGTAAATTATTTTTATTATTAATATTCTTTTTTTTAAAATACGAGTAACTGATCGATCACTGTCGCAATGGGCAGAAATAATTTAGAGAGCTTCCAGCACTTGTTTTCTTCTGGTGTTCCACAACTGATGGTGTTGAGTTATTATTAGAGGTATAGATTTGATTTGAGTTTAATTATTGTTTTGTTGTTCTAAGATCACTCAAAACATTAAATTTTGTACACAAAATAGCAAAAGCATCATTTTCCTCACATATTAAATCGAGGTTGTTGCTCCAGGTGCAGAAAGATCCGTACATTTCCAGGCGATCATCTCTAAGTGATGTTTTAAATGTGGGTAGCTGTGACTTGATCCCCGCCTGTGTTTCTACGTACCAAAGATCTTCTTTTCCGATGGACATTGAGAGGAACGTCCTTATGGATGTAAAAATGTGTATCTTTTAGCTTGCTATAGTTTTTCAGAACATTGTTTTCTGCAGAGCGACTATATCTAACTTTACGACAGTATTTTCCATACAAGCTTTGTTGCATTTCACCGGATACCCTTTCTTTACCTCTCCTGTAAATTCTGCATCAAGTAGACTAAAACAAACCTGTTTCGCTTTTACATTAAATTTTTTAGGATCCTCACTAGCCAGGAAAACGATAGTGTTATTGTCAGCCTTTTTTTTAATAGTTTATCGACCTCTTAATCCAATCGTGCATTTTGTGCTTCCAGAAACAAAATTTTGTCCAAACTTTCAATTTGGCTGGCTCGTGGTACTGAAATTTCATATTCAAATGCAGCAATGTCTTCTTTCGTGACCAAATGACACAAATTTCGCTCGAACAGAGTGTTCTAATTATCAATAGACATTCTGTTAAGTTAGTTGCCGCTTTTCTCCAACAAAAGAATCGGGCTGCAAGAATCTCTCTTTTATACATCAGCCAGTTGAAGAAGAATTAAAGTTACGTACGAAGTGTTTTTGAGTTATAGCGTTACTAGTTAGTATCTTATTAGCTATTACTTACTCAAATAATAAACTTTACATACAAATAAACTTTAACAGATACAGAAGTACTATATTCTTCACTTTCTTCGGGAGCTTATTTTACAACGAACAGACAGTTTTACAACCAATCTGTCATATTTGGAAATGATTTTAAAAAACCTATCGTTCACCCGCTTTTCAGGATATTGATTATTGATATTAAGTGCGATCCAGCCTTGCACTTTATTTTAAATGGATATGATAAGTACAACACGATTATGGAATAATTTTCCCGGCAGGGTTTTCGCTTGCCATGTCAATTTGCAAACATTCAAGACCAATGTTCATCGAAACCCATGCTCGTGCTCGTGTTTAACATTATAAGGGTCTCTAAGCAAACCCTTGAGCTTTCGTGGAATAATTTCTCTGCGCCGAAAATTTCATATCTATAAAAAACAAAACTCTAATTATATTAAAAACAGAATGAGCAATTTTCTTATTTAGAGTCCTTGTATGGGTTGGTATGTTTTTGACACCTAACACTTTGAGAATCAACTAAACATTCGGTTTGTATTTACTACTGAAATAGTTAAAGTTTGTCACATCAACAAAAATAACAAATTGAAGAATATGACTTCTGGAGCAATAATCTAACAAGTAGTTAAGACCTCGCTAAAAAAAAAAGTAATCCAAGACTAGACTAGATACCATCTGTGTAACTTATCCAAAAAATACCAACCCCACTTGATGCTGAGTAACGTGCGTCGCTCACTTCCACTGATCTGAATGAAGGGCCCCCAAATGACAAAGCCCACCCTCGCCATCTACTACAGCAAGTATCGTTAAAATCTTCAATTGGTAACCAAGTAAACGCATGCAATGGAAATCGGCACTGCAATACCCGATATTCGCCATCATGGACATTTATTTGTTCTGTTGTGTGTTTGGTTCGAGGTCATGCAGCCCTCGGCGCGTCCGACCGTCCACTCTGGCTGCCATTGCTTTCACAACATTAGTTGGGTTCTGAATTTTGGAAGCTACACGGTCCTCATGGGTTGGCAATTTATCATGTAGAAAGTGCACAGCAATTAAACCGCGAGTTTGGTAGTGAATTTAATTCATTGGTTAACCAATTTTCCAAGCGATAGATAACTATATGTACGGCATTGCCCCCCTCTCTCTCTCTCTCTCGTCTTTTTGGCGAAATTTATTGGCGCACATTGGTTTGGTTGGCAAGGATACAGAATACATATAAATAATTAAATGTGTTATAAGTGCTTATTGGAAATAAATTTGGCTCAGTTTAACCCCTGTTTCAATTTGATTTTTAAATTAAAATGTGGTCAATGGTTATCACTAAAATCACTTTATTGATCCCCTCTTGATTAGAAAAAAGGTTTGAGTTTTACTTTTTGGTCCCCGTTCCACTCACTACCCCTGGTCGGCCGGCCAACCAGAAAGTTATTTATAAACATTTCTATTGTGCTTTGTTTTCAAAATTCAAATCTCCTTTATAAAATATGGCCGACATTGTCCTGCCGGTGGCAGTTGTTTTTTTGTTTTTTTCTTTGGGAAAAAGAATCATCCCTTTTATAAAATATGCCAGACTCAATTTCGGTTCATTGCCTTTCTGATGTAGATCAAAATCAGTTTAGCATATACCTACCTGTAAAGGGGGGAGTATGTATGTATTTAACAAATCAGCTTCATTTGAAGAGCGGAAGCTATCGATGTGGACCATTGAATGCGATTCTAAGCGGAAACAATCCCGCTTGAATAATATAAAGAATTTAAGGTTAAATCATAACTTCACTTTTTTATTCATTACGTTATGGACAAGAGGCTTTTATTTGGGATGTAGATATCTTGCCTGCACAGGTATGTCTTTGGAAGAATTTAGGTTGTGGGCTTAAGGAATTTTTACAAATATTTAATAACTGTCAGTTTATTTTTCCTTATGAATCTGTTCATTCACGGTAATGCTGATTTGGGCTTAAAAACTTAGTGTTATCTTGGTTGTAAGGTAAGAACGTTATTTTAAAAAAGTCTGAAGTCATTTAGATTCAATTTGAGCCAAATATCGTGACTTAACGGAAGTGCAAGAAACCTCCCGGGGTGTGCGTATCCTTTGGTTGGAAAATTACTTAAATAATGTTTTGTTTAACTTTAATTTTATTGTGTACATAGAGTTTTATTTTAATTTAAAAATATCATGAAAATCTATTTTTAACTCCAAAATAAATTATTTATTGACGTAAGACTTCTTTTCTGGCGTTGGGGGTAAAAAATGTTCTATGCAGTTGTCAGTGACATGTCAAAACGACACGTTATCTGTCAAAGACAGCGAAATGTGTTTTACAATTATTTTTCGAACTTTTTTCAACGTTATTTCATACACTTTAAAACACTCAATTTTTAGTTTCACATCTGTTTGGTTGCTGAAATAAAGCATATAGGATTACCTATGTCTCATTTTACTATAATACTTACCAACCAAAAAGTTGCGAAAATAAAAATTGAATTAACGCTCCAGGCCTAAGGAATTGCGGGACGATTTTAAAATTACAAAAAGTTGACGGAGAATTATGTCTCGCTCACGTTTCGTGTTCTCTTCACATTATGAATCGGGCATAATTATAAAAACTTTTGTCTGTCGTTTTCAATTGTATTTTAATGTCACCATTCGACAAATTTAAGCGGAGATAAAAATGTACTAAAAATGGCTAGTATTGGAATTTTGATATCTTAAACGTCAGTGTCCTTTCACGAATTATGATGTTCACCCAGCTAAGTGATCATGTGCGTTAAAAAAGAGCCATCTGTGCGTCATAAAGATCGCCATCTGTGCGTCAAAAATGCGCCATGCATTAATGCAATAATACAAGCACCAAAAAAACGCTTTATTCACTCCTTAACTCACCCTTAATAAACTGCCAAAGTTAGTATTAGTGTATTATGTGCCAAAACCATCCTACTGGTTGACTTAATTTACAACGATGTGTTCGAAAGATTTGTATCTTATTGTTAAGTTTTTGAGTTCAACTTCAATAAAAGGGTAGAGAAAGTACGATTCTGCATTCGATTAAAATTTTGAAAAATCGTTGTTTTAACCTAGTTTCATACTAAAACAGCTTTCACATCGTACTAACTCAACTAAAATTTTTTCATTTGTCATATAAATTCAGCATGACAGTGTACAGACAAAACATATTAATAGAAACTTTACGCCTTCGTTTTAATTCATTCAATATCTTGTGACAAAACTAATGGCAGTAGTGTAATAACGGAATTATGGCATGGATTAAAATTTTGCATTTGAAAAAATATTTGTTCTGTAAATTGCGGAGCGATTACACTTTGGATTAGTAAAGGCAAAGTATAACAAAATAAATACCAATGAACACACCCTCAAGCATGCCAACATACATATATTTTTTTCGGACACCACCTTAACACCTCCTACATTTCAACATCTGAAACTCCATCTTCACTAAAATATTCTTTTCAATTACTAGCTTATTTTTATTCACTAATCGTTTGTTGTTGTTTTCCATATTAAATTTTGCAATGCAGCGTATTCACTAGCCAATAAAACATCATCATCATCATCGGCTCGACAACCGGGTTCCGGTCCTGGCCTCTTCCAACAAGTCTCTCCACCTATCCCGGTCTCTAGCCGACGCCATCCAGTTGCGCACCCCAAGGCTTCGGGCGTCCTGGTCTACGCCATCTCTCCAGCGCAAGCATGGTCTACCACGCTGTCGTCTACCATAGAATGTACCACAAAGAACTTTCCGAGCAGGTTTCCTCTTCGCTCATGCGAGCTAGGTGCCCTGCCCACCGGAGTCTACCGAGCTTAATTTTTGTCACGATATCTGCTTCTAGGTAGATTGCGTACAATTCATGATTATACCGTCTCCGGAATCGTCCTTCCTCACATATGGGGCCAACAATTCTCCTTAAGACTTTTCTCTCGAACGCAGCTAAGAGGTCGGAGTGCCTTTTGCTAAGCACCCAAGTCTCGGATCCATATGTGAGTACTGGCAGGACCATGGTCCTGTACAGCAGCAGTTTTGAAGTTATGGTGAGATTTCTGGATTTGAAAAGCTTTGACAGACTATAGTGAGGCTCCGTTGGATTTGCTACTATTGACCCAAGGTATTTAAAGGATTGGAACACTTCAAATTCGTGCTCCGCTACCTTGATTGTTTGACCAACTGTTCCTCACGCATTCGACGCCACCATGTACTTTGTTTTACCTTCACTAATGTGCAGCCCCAGATTTTGTGCCGCCTGCTCGATCTGGATAAAGGAATCGTGTACAGCTTGTTCGGTTCTTCCGATGATGTCAATGTCGTCTGCGTAAGCTAGTAACTGGTTGGACCTGTTGACGATGGTCCCTCTTGTTGCCGTGCCAGAGTCACGGATTGCTTTCTCCAACGCCAGGTTGAAGAGGAGGCAGGCCAAACCGTCCCCTTGTCGGAGTCCATTAAAGATTTTGATTGGTCTGGATAGCAATCCTCAATTTTCTATTAACTTTTTTTTTTTTGGTTTTTCTCTTTGAATGATCATTTTCTTACTATTTAATTTTTCTGTCGTTAATTCTTTTAAAATCATTTCTTCTAGACTTGTGTTTGTAAGAAATCTTTCCTTAAAAATTATTTTCATTCAAATTTTATTATTATTTTTATTTATGTATATTTTTGTTCAATTTTATTTTTCTTTTCTTTTTAATGGCTCTTTTAGAGGTTCAACAAAACGTGAATGATGGATTGCGTACTGTTTTGAATATTTTGACTAAACAACATTCGGGTTTGAATATTTGTCATATTAACGCTCAAAGTCTTTTGAGTAAAATAGACGAGTTTAGACATGTATTTGAGAATAATGGAGTAGATATAGTGTGTGTTTCTGAGACCTGGCTTAATTTTTATACTCATGATGACGTTTGTTCTCTAAGGGGTTTTAAACTATATAGAGCTGATAGAGTTGGCAAAGTGGGTGGTGGAGTTGCGATTTACTTAAGGGCTGCGATAAAGTCTAAATTGGTTTTACGTTCTAGCGATGAAGATGTTGTGCAGTTTGTTTTTATAGAAGTAACTTGTGGTAGAGGTAAATGCATAGTAGGTTCTATGTACATGCCGCCTAATGTCTCTAACTTCCTTTATGTAGAGAATGCAATTAATCATATCACACATGTCAGTGACAAAGTAATTTTATGTGGTGATCTCAACATAAATTTGATGAATCCCTTCTTAAGCAAACCTTTTAGAGATTCCATGACTGCCTGCAACCTCTTCTTCGCAAACCTTTCTGAATCAACACATTTTAAACCTAACTGTAACCCATCTTTATTAGATGTTGTCATTATCAGTGACCCTAATCTAATCAAAATGTATAGCCAACTATCTGCCCCTGTTTTCTCTTACCATGACCTCTTATTTACAGTTTTAGACTTAAACGTTGAAAACATAAGGCACCAAGTTTCTTTCCAATATTATGATTTTCGTAGTATTAATTTTGAAAACCTTTTCATAGACTTTAATAGACAACCTTGGGGGGATATTTATTTAACATCCGATGCTGATAGTCAAATCAATGTTTTCAACTATTGCATCTCCAACCTCTTTAAAAAGCACGTCCCATCCAGAACAAAATTTTTGAGACATCGCGAATGTCCTTGGATCTCACAAGACATATTAAATGCTATGATTTTACGTGATAGACTTTACCGAAGGTGGAAAAGGTTTGAATGCTCTGAAATGCTTCGAGATTTTAAAATCGCAAGAAACACAGTTTCGTCCAAAATAAAGCGGGCAAAGAGCTTATTCTACTCACGAAAACTAAGCACAAATATTGGATCTAAACAGCTATGGAAGCAAATAAAAACTCTAGGCTTTGGGAAAAAGGCTCTCTCAGTTGTTGATGATATTAATATTGAAGAGTTAAATAGGCATTTTTCATCACCTTCCCCTGTTTTACCAAATAGCTCCCCAGCTCATTTTTCCCCAGATAGCTCTGAAAATACTTTCAATCTATGCAATACAGATTATTTAACCGTCGGCAATGCTCTTTTTTCAATAAAATCTAAGTGTGTTGGTCTTGATAATATTCATCCCGATTTTATAAAAATTCTTTCCCCTGTTATTCTACAGTATATCACACACATTTTCAACACAATCTTTACAACATCAACTTTTCCCGCAGAATGGAAAAAAGCTAAAATAATTCCAATTCCTAAGGGCTCTAAAAACTCAAAAGAATTCAGGCCGATTGCAATTCTGCCTTATCTTTCAAAGGTGTTCGAATTTATAGTGAGCAAACAAATTAAAACAATAATAGATCGTTCAAGGCTTTTAAATCAGCAGCAATCAGGTTTTAGACCAAAACATAGTTGCATAACAGCGTTATTAAAAGTTTCCGATGATGTTCGTATAGCCATGGATGAAAAGAAACTATCTCTGCTCACACTATTAGATTTCTCAAAAGCCTTTGATTCGGTTGAACACAACATTCTCTACCACAAACTTTCCACGCAATTTAATTTCTCATACCAATCTACCAATCTGATCAATAGTTATCTTAGCCACCGTGTTCAAGCCGTTTCACATAATACGAAGCTTTCATCATTCCTCCCTGTTACAAGAGGTGTGCCACAGGGATCTATACTAGGACCTTTGCTATTTTCTCTTTTTATTAATGATTTGCCTCAGGTCTTAAAATATTGCAAATTTCATATTTACGCGGATGATGTGCAGCTTTATTTGAGCTTTCATCCGAATTTAATAACGGATGCAGTGAACAAATTAAACGAAGATTTACGTTCAGTAGTAAGCTGGTCTCGTCAAAACCTGCTCTTATTAAATCCTGATAAAACCAAATGTTTACCCATCGGTAGGGATCTACCAAATCCTGAAGATTTTCCACCAATTTTTGTATTAAATTCGCAAATCCAAATGGTAAATAAAATTAATAATTTGGGTGTAGTTTTTAACAGCAGCCTGACATGGGGCGACCATATAAATACAACATGTGCAAAAATATATGCATCTCTGCGTTCTTTATCAACATCTCGAAACTTTTTACCCGTCCACATTAAATTACATCTTGCCAAAACCTTGATTGTCCCAATTTTAAGCTATGGTTGTGAAATATGTTCCAACATTGATTCAGCTTCTTTTCGAAAACTTAATCTCGCCCTCAACTCTGTCACCAGATATGTTTTTAACCTCCGAAGATTCGATCATGTGTCAGCATACACGCCACAGATTCTCGGTAGTGACTTACAGTGTTTCCTCCGTTTTAAATGCATAGCCCTTCTCGTTAAAATAATCAAAGGTAACTGCCCACAGTATTTGAGCGATAAGGTGACCTTTTCAAACTCGAATCGTGGAATAATAATTAGACCAAATATGTATTCTTACATGGTATCAAGGCGTCAATTCTTCATTCACTCAGTTACCCTCTGGAATAGCCTCCCCCTTTCAATAAGAACTAAAATTTTACAAAGTCATTTTCTAACTATAGTCTTTAATCATATAAAAGGAAACATTTCAAACTCTTTCTAAATAACTTAATTTAATTTACTTATATTTTATGTAGATACTATTATTATCTTAATTATTATTATAATCTATTACTTTTCGTATATCACAAAATTTCCTGTACTATTAAATGAACTTGGTTCACATTGTACAGAGCCATAATTGTAAATAAAATGAAATGAAAATGAAATGAATGAAAATCCGGCTATTTTTACTTGGCTTGTTACGTTGGTCATGGTCAACCTACATAGTCGTGTCAATTTATTTGGGATGCCGAATTCTCTCATGGCTTTGTAAAGTTCTACCCTGGCTATGCTATCATAGGCGGCCCTAAAGTCTATAAACAGATGGTATGTTGGGATGTTAAATTCTAGACATTTTTCCATCGCCTGCATAAGGGTAAAGATCTGATCAGTTGTTGATTTGCCTGGAATGAAACCACACTGATATTGTCCGATGACGGTTTTAGCGTATGGGGTTATCCGGTCTTGTAGGATAGAGGAGAGTATCTTATAGGCGGTACTCAACAACGTGATACCTCTATAATTGCTGCACGTTGTGACATCTCCCTTCTTATGTATGGGGCATATTATGCCTTTTCGCCAGTCTTCTGGCATTTCTTCCTGCTCCCATACGTGCACTATAATATCATGAATTGCTTGACGTAAGGCTGGCCCGCCGTGATGAAATAATTCGGCTGGTATGCCATCGGCTCCCGGGGATTTGTTCTGTTTAAGCCGGCCTATAGCCTTCTCAACCTCTTCTATGCTTGGTGGCGGCAACATAGGGTATTCTTCTTGAAGTAGTGGAGCCTCCACTTCTGCAGTGAGCTGACCATTTAGCAATTCATTGAAGTACACTTCCCATCGCACCAGTATGCTTTCAGGATCGGTGATCAGATTTCCCTCTCCGTCCTTGCAGTATGTGCAGCGTGGTGTGTACTGCGTCATGTTTCGGACGGATTGGTAGAACTTCCGCGCCTGGTGCGGACCTCGCTCCCGGCTGTTTTCTATTTCACAGATTAGGTTCTTCTCCCAGGCTGATTTCTTTTGTCTGTGAAGCCGTTTTTCTGTTCTTCTGAGCTCTTTATATTCCTCTTCGCATGCCCGCGTTCTATGAGATTGTTGCATTGCTCGGTACGCAATATTCTTACGTTCCGTGTTGATTCGAACCTGATCGGCGGATGCAATGCGTCTTCGCAAGGCAATCCGTCCTCGGAAAACCATACCAACAAGATAGTGATCCGAGTCGATATTGGCACCTCGGTACGTTCGTACCGTCATCAAGTTCGAGTAGTGGCGACGGTCTATCAACACGTGGTCTATTTGGTTACGAGTGACTCCATCAGGTGATACCCAGGTGGCTTTGTAGATATCTTTACGCGGGAACCTGGTACTCGCAACGACCATGTTTTTCGATGCTGCCAATTCTAAGACTCGAAGTCCATTGTCATTAGTGTTCTCATGCAAACTATGGGTGCCTGCGTAATGCCTGAATACCGGCTCCTGACCTATTTTTGCGTTCAAATCCCCAAGGACGATTTTAACATAATAGCTTGGACAGGCATTGAGGGCCCTCTCGACTTGTTCGTAGTAAGTCTCTTTTTCTTCGTCTGAGGACTCCTCCGTAGGTCCGTGAACGTTAATGAGGCTGATGTTCGTAAATTTGCCTCGCACGCGAAGGGTGCATAGCCTTTCGCTTATAGCGTTAAAGCCGATGATAGTAGACTTCATTTTTTCGCTGACTAGGAAGCCTAACAAATGGTGTTTTGTATGACAGCTGTAGTATATGTCATATTCTTTCTTCTGTAAAACACCATTCCCTGTCCATCTGATTTCTTGAAGAGCTGTTATGTCAGCTTTATACTTTGACAGGGCATCGGCTAGCTGCTGAGCAGCTCGAGCTCTATAGAGCGATCGTACGTTCCATAAGAAAATTCGTAAATCGTTTTTCCTTTTTCTTTGCGTGGGTTGTCGTCGTGAGATCAGTCCGTTTCCGAGGCTTGTTGTCGGTCTCGTAATTCTTTTAGTTTTACGGGACAGGGAATTAACCTGTCGCCAACCTGAGGAACCAGCCTGATCATATTAGCCAAACCTTTTTTAAAAGGCTTGTTTCTAGCGGCCGCCGCGGTGAGGCTATGATCACACTTCCACCAGTCCCGAATAGTTACGGCACGTGCATGTTTTCGTATGCTACATGTTGTTCCCCCTATTCGTCTGATGGCTGACCGCCAATAAAACACGGCTATAAAATTCAAGAAAGTGCCAGATAGAACAAGCTGTCATTCCAAAACTAATTGTATCATATGTATAAATTGAAACAGTTTTGAGTTCCCATTATAATTTCCTAATATATTTTGCAAATCATTTTTATTTCGAACCAAAAAAATTATTTGGAACTGATTTTTTCTTTATGTTTCCGAAAAGCACTGAAAGCTAATGTCAAAGACCAACGAAAAGTATATTTCCGCATCGTCAAAAGAGGAACACACCCAAACAGTACTTTAAATCACTGATCTCTATAATACATAATATATATAACAGCGAGTAGTGACTTTAAATGTGACATATGTAGATACTCAGAGAAACTCATTCGAAAACTAATCGGCTGGCTGAATTATAAAACGTGTGCCTACACTATTCTAGTGGCTAAGCGAATCTCGTCAACTTTATTTTGTTTATGTAACCAATTTGTAAATTTATTATAATCTTAATGACCAATTAGTTTTTATGTTGGTTTGGACAAAATGCTTGTAAGTGTATAGGTTAGAATCTTACAGAGGCTTTGCTTTGCTTGAGGTACGCGCGTACGTCAGTAGACACACTCTTTTTTTAAAGCTTTAATATGCAGTATTATTTTCATTTGTTAAAAAATGCATAAACAATTTAATTAAAATACATTTAGCCGCTAGTAAGAAAATTCAAAATAAAAAAATGATTAGAATGGAAGGCACAGTAAATCAATCACAAGTTATTGTATCTGTTAGTTTCATATAAGAGGTACATAGAGAAAAAATGTTCGAATTGCTTATTTGTAATAAGTTGAGCTCTGTTATTAAAAACATCATAATAGAATCCCAACATGGCTTTATGGCCGGTAGATCTACCGCCACAAATCTTGCAATACTGTATGAGTCAGTTATAAATGGGTTTGAAAATGGTTTGCAAACAGATATAATATTTACTGATTTCGCTAAGGCTTTTGATAGGGTAAACCATGAAATATTGATTTTTAAGCTTTCGAAACTCGGTTTTCATTCCAGCTTTATCAAATGGATTTCATCCTATTTGGAAAATCGTTTTCAATTTGTTAAAATTGGATCACAGATATCAAAACAAATTGGTGTCCCTCAAGGGAGTCATATTGGTACTTTGCTTTTTATCCTTTTTATTAATGATATACCCTCCAGTTTTAAATTTTCAAATAATCTAATGTATGCCGATGACGTCAGGATTTTCCGTTCCATAAAATCTTTAAATGACTGCCTCCTTCTTCAGAAAGATCTTGAAAAATTGGCCGAATGGTGTGATGAAAACAAACTGTTCCTTAACGTTGGAAAATGTCAATGTTTCACATGTCATAGGAAAGTTTCTCCCATCATTTATAACTATACAATAAATAGTACGACCCTTGAAAGAGTAGTTGTTAAAAAAGATTTAGGAGTGATGTTAGATAAACGTTTTTCATTCTCAAGTCATATTGACTATATTGTTAATAAAGCTAATCGAATGATGGTCTTCATTCGTAGGAATTCGAAGGATTTTACGGACCCTTTCACTTTGAAAATGTTATACTTTTCGTTTGTAAGGTCAGCTCTAGAGTATTGTTGCATAATTTGGAATTCTTACTATGAAACTTACTCTCTAAGGATTGAAAGTGTTCAAAGACGATTCACAAAACTTATGTTCTTCAAATTAAATTGGTCTATTGAAACACCCTCATATTCAACTAGGTGTTTACTTTTCAATATTCAAACGCTTGATCTAAGAAGAAGGTACTTCAGTGTTATGCTTGTAAAGTATTTAATTGATAATCATGTTAACTGCTCTCATTTGTTGGGGAGAATAAATTTCTACTCTCCCAGTAGAACTCTTCGGATTAATTTTCATTTCCGAGAAAAATTTTATAAAGAAATTATAGCTTGAACGAACCATTCGCACGTTGTATAAAAGAAGCGAATTCTATTCTTAATCATATAGATATTTTTAAAAATGTTTCAAGAGATGTTTTCAAAAAAGATTTAAAAATTATTTTACAGTTTCATCCTTAATCTCTAAATTTAGATTTGTACTTAATTACGTTAATGCTATTTATTAAATTTATGTTATTTATTATTATAATTATTATTTTATATCATATTATTTATTTAATTTTTGTATATACAAATACATTCATGTTTAATTAGTCTGTAAGAGTTAACTCTGATTGATGAAATAAACAATATAATCACCGAGTCTCAAAAAAAAAAAAAAAAAGAATTAATCACAAAGAAAAAAGACTTTACGAAAAAAGATACTTTACAAAAATTTTAGGAGTCGAGATATGTATAAGCGATTTAAAAGTAGATATGCCTTTTTTCAATTTGGATTTCTGTTCATATAAACTATGCTATCCTGGCGCGGATTTGTCATTTTGATGTGAAAAGCGTTACTTACTTTTAACTTTCTTGCAGTATTTAAAAGTTGCTGGCATCCCCCCATTCTTGGGAAAGTGTCATTATTGCATTAGACAAAGTACATCGAAAGTCTTCAAGCTCCATTTCAAAGAATAACGGCATATTACTCCCAGGGTTGCGAATTTTTGAATTAAAAAATCCTTAAGTCATAAGTCTATGCATAGATGACTTGTGAACTAAAAAAAATCAATTCATAAGATATTGGGTGACTTATGAATTAAAAAAAATTTAATTCACAACCCCCAAAGTGACTTGTGATTTAAAAAAAATTTAAATCCTAAGCTACTAAGTGACTAATGAATTAAAAAAAATTAAGTCATCAGGGAGTAAGTGACTTATGAATTAAAAAAAATTTTAGTCATGAGCAACAAAGTGACTTATGAATTAAAAAAAAATTTAATTCACCACCTACTAAGTGACTTATGAATTAAGAAAAAATCAAGTCATCAGGGAGTAAGTGACTTATGAATCAGTCAGTTGGTGACTTGTGAATTAAAAAAAATTTAATTCATAAGTTGGTAGATTGGAAATTTTTAAGCTTGTTTTGACTACATAATTATTTAATTATTAACGAAAGCTTTTGGAGAATTTTTTGGGAGTTGCCGTTTATGCAGTCCCTATAATCCAATTAAATAAAAAAGCAATATTGATAAAATCTTTGCGTTGAGCAAATGATGGGTTATCATTATATAAATTTCGTGAGTGCATATTTGTATGCATATGCCTTTAAATTTTTTGGTTTTCATATTTTACATGAGTTGATTATTTGATATTTTTTTGTAAAAATGTTTCAAGTACCTGAAACTAATTCAATATGTATTTTCAATGAAATTGAAAAAAAAAACATTCCGTTTTCTTAATTAACCACTTCGAAACTTTTTGTACCTACTCAGTAAGTATAACATTTAATTTGAATTTTTATTTTTTTTAATAAATTTTTAATTTTGAATATCTGTTTAGCTTTCAAATCTAGTTTTTAAATCATAAGATTATCACGCTAGCTTATAAGTTATCCATTTCATAATTTTTCTAATCAGAATTTATCCATTAACTTATGAATTAATTTTTTTTTAATTCATAAGTCACTAAGTTAGTTTTGAATTAAATTTTTTTAATTCATAAGTCACTTACTTGCTGATGATTTGAATTTTTTTAATTCATAAGTCACTCACTAGCTTGTGAATTAAAGTCAAGCTTAAGCTAACAAGTGACTTAAGCTTTTGCAACCCTGATTAGTTTTCTATTTTATAATGTCTGTATATTTACTTAGCCAATTAAAAAATTCATTTCTTGTTCTTATAAACTTAAAAAATAATAAATTAATTAATTTCTTGTTCGTACAAACTCCGAATAATTTTAATTTTATTTTCAAAATGATTAGTCTTACAGCTCTTTCCTTTTTGTCCTTTTAAAGTTGGGGTAATTGATTTAAATTTAATTTTAAGACTTTTTTTCGAACTACTGCCTTACAGGAGCCACCTATTATAAAAATAGCTGTAACTGCTTTTGATTGCATTGCCACACAATTTTTTTTTTTGATTTAAAAAAAAAATAATTTTTTTTTTTGAAAAATAAATAAAATAAATAAATAAATAAAAGTTTCTTAAGACAATCTACAAAATATGAGAAAAAAAATGTATTTTACCTAAAAGTAACGGTACCCTCCATACAAATGTTAAAAAAAGGTTTTGAAAATCGTATTTTTCTCGAAAACGGTTCAGAGAATTTTGCTTAATTTTTTTTTTTCTTTTGATTAATTTTTAAGATCTATAATTTAAGAAAAAGAAATTTGAAAACAAGATATTACCCACTGTACCTACAATAGAACGATTTTTTTAAATTTTGAATTTCTCATTGTCGGCATAACGGATTTTAATGAAATTTTCTAGAGAGAAGCTTCTAAAAAGTTTGAAAAACATTGCACTTCAAAACTTTACGAAAAATATTTTTTTTTTATTAAAAAAAAAACTATTTTTTTTTTGCAAAATTCAATATCCCGAAAACGGCTCAATATTTTTTTGTAAATTTAATTTTTATTTAAACAATAATAAAAACTTTCAATTGGCGTACCAACATTTTTTCTTAAAAATTTTTTAAATAGAAGCTTATTTTCTTAGGAAACCACTACAAAGACTTATAATTTTTGTTCTAGTATAAACCTGGCATCACATGGCATCCTATTTTTGCCTCCAACTACTAAAGAAGTTGTTTTAGTCTTTTAAAAAAATTAATTTCATGCTTATGAACAGTTTTTCTCTAAAAACATTCATTTTTGAAATTCTTAGTCTATTGCGTAGGAGCAAATTCATGCGACCCAGTCGTGCATTTTATTTAAATTTTGGAGAAAGAAAGATCCGATTTCAACTGCTCCTCTCTTGCCTTCGCCATGTGCACATGAAACATTGGACATCACCTTGGCTCCTTGGTAAAAGATCACACACCGTAAGTTTATAGATTGAAAACTTTGACTTATAATAAAAGGTTGAAACTTCTCCTTTTGGATTTGATAAGATAGCCTGCAGGTCAAAGTATGCTACTTTGAAAGTCGTTTTCTTTTTCAGAACTATTCAGTTTTTTTTTTCTTGTAAATGTGAGAGATAATCGGCTTCAACCGGCTCACAAACTCACACGCGTTTTCAAAGCCGATGCACCTTTGGAACCATAATATGTTTTCAAAATCGCTCTTACAATAGTTTCAAAGATCAATAATTGTCTTATCACCTTCAATATAATCTTTCTCACTGTTGGCCCTGGTGTATTGGCTGTCAATTTTGAGAAAGGAGTTAATGTGTTCCCGAACTTTGGCTTTAATATTTTCGTCTACACTTCTCTGCTTCCCATATTTATTTTCGATATACCTTCGGATACATCTTTAAGTGATTCCAAGTGAAGAAGTAAAAACTTTTTGCAGATTCTGGGGCTTTCCATCTCCTTTAAGGTGCTGCCCAGCGTTTTCTCTCAGTCGTTACTTTCTGACGTTTGGCTTGAAGTACAATACATCAGGATCCTTCTGAAAATCATGAGAAGAAAAATCTACAGAAGATGATGAAAATCTATCTTCCGAATCATTTTGTGCAAAAGCAGATGTACTCGTAGCTTGCACTCCGCTTATAGATGGAGCTTCCTCATCAAAATGTTGGTCATCTGATATAAAAAATTATCAATAATAAGAAAAAATTTTAATAAAAAACATTATTTTGATAAACCTACCATGCGGTATAGTATTCTAAGAAAAATAAAATGCACGACTGTATCGCACGTACTTCCTCTAATGTAAAAGTACTTTGTAAATTAAATTTTTTATAAATAAATAAATTGTTTAAAAATAAATAAATAACACATGGATTTAATGAGATAAGAATGTTCAAAATAAATAAATAAATAACACATAAATTTAATGAGATAAGAATGTTCATACAACTATGAATTTATACAGACAAACTTTAAAAATCGTTTTTTTATTAAATTTAATTTTTATATAAGAAATTTCTTTAAAATTTTTGAAGAACAAAATTTGGAACGTCAATTTTAACTATTAATTAATGTAGATTTAAGAAAATAATCGTTCACACGTTTTGAAGATATTGATTTTTCAAAAAAAAATTGGAATCTTTTCAAAAGTCGAAAAAATGTTTATTTTTAAAGGGAATTTCACCTAACCATTCTTTGTTGCTATATTTGATGTTATATTTTTAATCATGACATCTCCTTAGATTTTGGAATGCAGTCAGTTTGCCCTAAGCCTGATGCATTTGCCCATCAGTCTCAGTTCCCTTTTTGGGGAAATCTCATTTTATCTTTGAAAATTAATTTTTGGCTTCGTATGGATATGTAATGGAACTCCATTTTCGCTGTGGGGCAAGTTTTCATTGATCCCATATTACGAGCTTTTGAACTTTTTTTAGTACTTTCGTTATTATTTTAAATTCAGTTCTTTTTAACTATCTATTTTAATATGTAGATAATGATGGATCTTAGAATCATGATGCACATCCACCTGAAGATATTTGGTGTGCAAACCCACCTTAATTACCTTTTTAAACCTACCTTGAGGTTTGATGGTTGTGAGCAGTCTTTTATTGGTAAATGACATAATTATCGTCTCATTAATGAGAGGCTCATCAAACACACCTTACGGAATCATCTGCGAAGCCCATACTGTGTATTTCTTGAAAAGTTAATCAACTTCAAGACTCTATAGCAAGAGTAATAGCACTCCCTCCGGTGGACAGCCTCTTCTTGTAATGATTGTCTACTGCTTGTGCTGTGATTCCGCTGTCCTACCGCTTAGCATATCATCAAATCATTTGGTGATGGTAAAGAGTTTAATCTTTCCTACAAGAGCTTTGTTAAAGGCCTCATGGGAGGTAATGTCAAATGACACGCCTATAAATAGAAGGTATTTAGCACTATTTTCCTTACATCTAAACTTTTTTGTAAAGTATTAGTGATTTCAAAAAGGGCAGTTTCTACGAAACTGCTTCTGAAACTCCGTAGACTTAAAATTATAACTAAGAGTATTGCTACCTCAAAGAATATACAAAAAAACTACAAAAGTCCTTCTTTTATAAACGGCTGGGAAGATTCCATCTACATATGTTGACTTAATATGTTGAAAGGTACTTAACGCGAAATATTCATAAATTCCTACGGGGAACTGGAGCATAATAACTAGCTACATAAACATAAAGTTAACAAATTAAATACTTGAGTGCAATCAAATTAAAATAATAAAATAACATAAATACGAAGAAACGTAAATAAACATAAAAAGAAAAAAAAAAACAATCATTAACATAAGCATCGTCATTTTCATTTCGTTTATATACATAATTATTCATTTAAAATCATTTCTTCGGTTTCGACTGTCACACAGAACTTAAAAGTATAAACTACCCATTATGCACTTGGATAAATATTAATCTAGCAGAAAAAAAACTCTTTAAATTCATCTGGCAAGCAAATGCTACTCTTCGACCGAGAACTGAATTTTTATACGTTCGTTCGTTCGACTCAATAAAAACTGCGCACCGGAAACCAGCCTCAGCAGAATCCTCAAAAGGACAACCAGTAAAATCCTTTCGCAGTTATTTTTACAGCTCAATAATTTCATTTGTTGTGGTAGTTTAATACCGATCAACTTCCCTGTCTGTGCCCCGAATAGGTACATTAATTTTAACTTTTTTTTTGTGTTCTGAAAAAAAAAACAAGACTCACACTCTACAAACATACGAGCATATACAATGAACATAAACGAACAAATTAAATTTTCCAAATTGACACAGACACACAAACACATATGGAGACATTAACCCTCTGCCCTTTGCATTAAGCTACACCGACATGTTGACAAAACAACGTGGCGTAGCTCAGCAGACGTCACATTAAGAACACTTTATAACGCCATTACACACATGAAGAGGACGACCATGAATAACTTTATCTCAGCGACTTTATTCGCTGCGCGTAATTAAATTTTTAGTATTGCATTTTTCATAGGCCATTACAGAGCGAGAGTTAAGTTTATTTCATGCTTAGTCGACTTTTCGCGAAAACTTTAAGGCAATAAAAAAAACACAAACCTGTAGAAGCCCTGCCAATCAATATGGACTTAGTCTCCTTATCCTTGAAATTCTTCTCTAAGGCGGAATATACCAATGAAGAAAAACTCTGCTTCTTTAATCTTCAAAGAAGGCAAAAACTTTGTTGTTAATATTGAAATTATTTTGGGCCCGGTGGCGTATACGTAATATTTTATAAACACAAATTACTTTGCTGAACTAATTGAGGTTGAATTTACTGTTGGGATGCTCTTTCGCCATCACGGCCTTATAATGTATGTTATATATGATGTTGCTTGCCAGAGCTTTCCTCATTCCATTTCACAAAATTGTTTCGGTTATTGCGGGCGATTTCAATGTGCAAAATACAAGTTGGCTCCGATTTTCAAGACAGACAACACCCGAAGGAAGGTATGTTGAGGTCTTCGCTGAGATGCACCACCTTACTCAGCTTATAAGGGTAATTTTTTTGCTATTTTATTTTTGACAACACTGGTTTTGACAGCTCACGCACGTTTCGTGTTTTGTGTCACTGTCAAACATCTTCAGTTTGGTCTATAATTTAACCATTAATCGTCTTACAAACGAACAACGCTTGCAAATTATTCAATTTTCATTAAATAAAATGCGTGCTCTATTAAGGAAGTTCGTCGCGCCCTTCTTCCATTTTATGGTCAGTTTAATCTTTAATCGACCTACTGAGGCGACTATTTAGGCTATTGTGACTAAATTTCGCACCAAATTTACATCGTTGGAAATTAAACCACCAACACGCTTACGTAGAGTGCGAACTGAGGAAAATATCGCATCGGCTAGTATTAGTGATGACCCTGAATTATCGATTCGGCGCCGTTCGCAGCAATTGGGTTTCTGTTACTCCACTACGTGCAAAATTTTGGGGAAGGATTTAGGTGGGAAGCTTTTCAAAATACAGCTGGTGCAAGAATTGAAGTCGAACAACCTACCACAACGCCGAAGTTCTGGTGAATGGGCTCTTGAAAAGTGTGCGGAAGATCCACTTTTTTATCGAAAAATTGTCTTCAGCGACGAAGCTCATTTCTGGTTGATTGGATACGTGAACAAGCAAAACTGCCGTATTTGGAGTGAAAAGCAGCTAGAAGCATTGCAAGAGCTACCAATGAATCCAGAAAAAGTCACTGTTTAGTGCGCATTATGGGCTGGCAGAATCACTGGTCCCTATTTCTTCAAAGATGATGTAAATCACAACGTTCCTGTGAATGGTGAGCCCTACCGTGCGATGATAACAAACTTTTTCTTACGCAAAATGGAAAGCTTGACTTGCGTAAGATGTGATTTTAACAAGATGGTGCCGCATGCCACAGAGCACGCGTAATAATGGACCAATTGAAAGGCGAGTTCGGTGAACAGTTTATTTCACGATCGGGGCCGGTCAACTGGCCGCGTAGATCGTGCGATTTACACCTCTAGACTATTTTTTGTGGGGTTATGTTAAGGCTCATGTCTATAGCGCTTCGATTGATGCACTGGAAGCCAACATTGAAGTATTTATTCGTGAGATACCGGCCGAAATGTAAGAAAGAGTATGTCAAAATTGTACTAAGTGGATGGACCATTTGAGGTGCAGCCGCGGCCAACATTTGCATGAAATAATCTTTAAACATTAAATTATATCGACCGTGCATTTTTCTGAATTGTGTGTGTGTGTTTTTTTTTTAATTTCCGATAGCTCTTAAAAAATCACTCGTTAGATACTTGAATGCCAGATATTGCTGGTCAAAATGCCTACACTGTCTCTTGTTTCTTACTTCTAACTGATGTATACCATTACGTATCCCATTTCATCCAGTTAAGGAGAAGCATTCCAATGAACCTCGTTGCACTACGAGAATGCTAACTGAGACGGTCTTAATAATTTTTTTGGAATCTTTAATTGGTCACTATGTTTCCTCGATAGTGACGTTAAGGTTAGTGCTGATATGGAATCGCTGATCAATCATCAGCTCAAAAAATATTTCGAAGATCGGAACAGATCTTTACATTGTTTTTGAGAAAGTAAGATTATTGCGCTTGATACTTCTAATGCATTTGATAGAGTTTGGTACCAGGCTCTCTTATCGAAAATGCGTGCGTTTGGTATCAACAAAACCCTATTTCTTTGGCTTTGAAATTAACTTCTAGATCGTTTGATACATTTTGCATTGGATGGTTTTAAGTCTGATCTTCATAAAATAAATGCTGGTGTTCCCCAGGGCTCCGTTTTATATCCAACACTCTGCCTCATTTTTATAAGTGATCTCTTGTCTGAAACTTTTAATCCACTTCATTGTTTTGCCGCCGAATCTACTCTCAGCTTCTCATACTCGTTCTCAAATTCACGTCCATCTCCTCCTGAAGTTGAATTGCAACGGTATTGTCTGATAATCTCATGAAACTCCAATCTTTATAGCATTGTTAAATGAGGTATAAAAAATCGTGTGAAGTTTAATGCTTCGAAAACTCAATGCTGTCTTTTGTCGTTAGAGCAAAATGTCCCCCTTATGCCATTGTTATTGAATGGCACTTGCATCGAAGAAACTGAACAGTTCTTAATACTCGCTATGTGTGTCAATGACGATCTTCGTTAGAATGACCACATTCGTGAGACCGCCAAAAATGCTGCAAAATGCTTAGGATTTCTATAGCGATGCAAGAAATTTTTTACCCCCTCTGATCTTGCTATAATTTATACGGCGGCGTTTTTTCGTCCAAAACTCGAGTATTACTCAAATATTTGGGCAGATGCTGTCCCCCCTAACTTCTCATTTGTGTAATTTGGAACATTATAATGATCTCAAAATAATCTATTGATAGCGTGTTGATTATATAAAGGAAAAATAGGTGATTTAACCAAAGGCTGTCTAATTCGAAATCATGCAATTAGGATTGGTGTGTTTTCGTATTGACGTAGAAACAGAAGATTCTTTCCTTCAGTTTTTCTGGCTCTGTCCTATTTTAAAGTTCCATCTAAGAGATTTCTACAACAATGATGTTAGTGGTAAATATGGTTAGTTTAAGTTGTTGGGCTGACAATTGATGTCGCTATCGACACACTTAGATCAATGTAGATTCATTGTGTTACCCGTGAGTGTAATCACTCTTTCCTGATAAAAACATATGTGTTCTGTTAATCAGTCAAGCCATTTTGAGGCATTGACGAAGTTCAATATGTGAATTCCTGAAATATTAGAAAGATCTTCTAGATTGTCAAAGAAGTAACTACCAAGCCATTTCCTTCTCTGGTGGCTAGTGAAGGGCAATGACAGATAAAGTGTGATGTGTCTGTCTTCATGTACCTCTTCATCACCACATCCTCCACATAGGTCATCTGTACTTTGTTTCATTTTAAATGTATGATATTTCAGTAAATTGTGCCTGGTGATTATGCTCGTAAGAGAGTGAAGGGACTTCTTACTAAGTTGCATAATTTTGTCAGTTCTCTGCTTGTTAAAGCAAGGCCATAGTTTCCTAGTAGTACGAGTGTCACAGATGTCAAGTAGACTCCACCTTTCATTGGATTTCTTTAGGATTAAATCTGAAATTTTCTGTTTAATGTTGCAGAGTGGGATACTTTGTCCTGCGTGCCAAGAAACTTAAGTTCTTTGCGGCAGCAAGAGACAAGCTTTGATTTTATCACAGTGGCAGAAATCGTTTTTATTGCCGCTTGGCTATCAATGTAAAAGGTGATACTCGTATCAGCCCGTGGTATCGCAGCTGTTGTCACTGCCAGGACCTCCGCTTGGAAGACACTGCTATGATCTGGGAGCCTAAGTGAGATATTTAGGTCAAGAGTTTCTGATAAAAAGCCTGCACTAACACCTGTGTCCATTTTGGAGCCTTCAGTATAGATTGCTATTGCTGATTCAGGGTTGGTTGTTCAGACATTCTTCTCTGCTTGGGAAGGCAGTTTGGAATGGTTTATAAAAGTCAAGATCGGGTGTTGTATAATCTGTTATGATACTATCATTCCTCGTAATTCCAATGCCCGTAAGTCTCTGTACTTTTGTCAGAGTTTTGAGGTTCGTGGCTTTTTCCGTTGCTTTCCACCATACTAAATTACCATAAGTTAGTATTTGTCTGATTATCGCCAAATACATCCACCTGGGCTAGGTCCCCAGGATTTCCAAAGATTCTGTTACAGGAGTAGAATTCAATCATTCCATTTTTCGCTCTCTCCTTAGTGTTAAGACTCCAGTTTAATTTCCTATCTAGAATTACACCAAGATACTTTGCATGTTCTGAAATCTTCAGCGGGGTGCCTTCAGTTGAAGGTATTCTGAAGCTTTGTATTTTCTTCTTATTTGTAAAAAGGACTTATTCTGTTTTTGACGGGTTAACCATCAGGCCACACTTTCTAGTCCATCTACTGACCTAAGAAAGTGCGTATTCGATCTGTTCGCTGATAGTGGGTAAGAGTTTACCTGTCGCTAATACGGCAAGATCATCAGCGTAGTTTACTACCTTTACTCCACAATGTTTTTTTGGTTAATCAGGATTGTGTTCATAACCAGCACCCAAAGGAGTGGTGAGAGAACTCCCCCCTGTGGGGTGCCTCTGGATGTTCATCTGTATCCCTGCCAGTTCCGAGTTAATTTGCCTGTTCTTTAACATGCACATAACCCAACGTACTATCGAATTATCGATTTTATTGTCTACTAGAGCTGCCTTTACCGCTTTATTGTTCACGTTATTGAAAGCTCCTTCAATATCGAGAAACGCAGCAAGGGTATATTCTTTGTCGCTCATTGTCTTCTCAATCGTGCTAACGACGCGACGCTGTGAAGTGCCGTTTCTACACTCTTCCCCTTTGTGTAGGCGTGTTGAGCTGGGAATAAATCAACCACTTTCAGAGTGCCACGAATATGTAGGTCTATCAGTCTTTCAAACGTTTTAAGAATAAACGATGTCAGACTAATTGGCCTGAAATCTTTTGCTTCTGTATGACTGGGCTTGGAATGAAAACCAATTTGACTTCGCGCCATGATAAAGGAACATATCCCGATTTTAAAACTGGTAAATATGACCTTTAGCAGTATTACAAGCTTCATAAGGAAGGAGCCCCAAGTTATTTGATGAATACGCAGGGGGTCTCCTAAGTTCATGTAGTATCAAAGTGTGACAGTTTTTTTTTTATGCCAGCCACTCCGAGCTTAGGTCTCTATTTTATTTCATTCGGTATAGTTTGTAAGAAGGTATTCGAACTTTTCAGTATAACTTGAAATATACTTAAAAGCTGGTAACCAGTGTCAACAAATATGTTTGTCCTGATAAAATTTTGCTGAATATGAAAATGATGTGGGCCTATTAGAGACCATTCAATGCAAATGTGTCTCAATTTATAAGTGCTAATCGTCAATCAATGACTAGAAATCAATAAACTATGTAGTGAAAATGATACACTTCCAATCAGTATATAGGTAATGCAATCATCCTGAAACTTACTACATGATCCAAAACGTGTAAACGATCAAACAATTTACCGCTTGACCCATTTCAATTGAATTTATGAAAATTTTCCTCAAAACTATTCGAAAATAGTAAAATAGTCGTCAAGTGCTTCATTCAATGCTTTTATGTTGGTGAACACTCCTCTTTCGGATGTAGTAGTGTTGAAAATAAAATAATTTCAATGGGTTTTCAATTAAATTTGTGATTCAAAAAGTTTGAATTGAATTACGTGGCAAAGATAAAATCACAAAAGTCGTCGCATCTCCAACAAAATTCTGCATCACTTCTTCTTCTGCTTTCTCATATGTGAATATGTGTGCATTCTATATATTGTTCCCCTTAGTCCTTACACCATCCATATATTCACAAAGCAGTCAGCCAAACTGTTGAATGACATAACGCATTCCTAGTATCCTAATGGTATATCTACTCCTCATCATCTGCTTCAGCTTCAGCTTCAGCATCCTTGATATACTCGTTGCATTCATATGTGGTTATGTGAATTACAAAGACAGACACACTGCTGTGAAATGAGGACACTGAAAAATGTTGAATGTCACCGACGACGAGGAAAGATGATCCTTTATCTGGTGACTTCATTTTGTTGTTGTTTTCATATTCATCTCTTGTTATAATATCTACACTCAGGGTCACTTGATTGAAGCAGTATTTTATTAAAAAATATTTCCAGTTGTCGACAGCATTTAAGTCGGGAGTAGTTTCGTCTTTCATAAAATACGACAGAAATACGTAGCAGAAAAATACTCTTACGTTGAAAAGAAAAACATATAACACAAAATGTTCATTATGCATTTTTTTAGAGAAAAGTCACCTGAGCCAGCCTACGAAAGAAAAATAGAACTCTTATCGATTTGCATTCATATATTTATCATTCTATCTTTTATAACCTTTTTAACTTCCCATAGGGAGTTATTGTAATCGGTCCGATTTGTCAAATTGGAATTTTTGACATTTCTCGACGTTTCAAGGTCCCTAGAGGCTATATCAATCATTTTTAGAGAGATGTCTGTGTGTGTGTGTGTACGTACGTTCGTACGTTCGTACGTTTGTACGTTTGTACGTTCGTACGTTCGTACGTTCGTACATTCGTACGTTCGTACGTTCGTACGTTCGTACGTTCGTACGTGCGTACGTTCGTACGTGCGTACGTTCGTACGTCCGTACGTTCTCGTACCATTTTTCGTCGTCGATATCTCAAGAACGAGTAAAGATATCGACTTCAAATAAATTTTGTTTAATAGAGAATAACTTCAAAAGAGGCTGAAAGGGCGTTTATTAAAATTCAGTTAGTAGTTTTTTCACTATAACGGTTTAAAAAAAAAGTAAAAATTTTGGTTAGTTTCAAATATCTCACGAAAAAATAATGCTATTGATTTCAAATAAAATTCAATGTACTCATTATAAGGTCATACAGATTTGGTATGAATTTGGAAAAAAATGAACATACCGTTATTTTTTTAAATAAAAAAAACTGAAAAAAAAATTTCATAACCCAGATATTCTAAGAACGGAAAACAATTTGAAACTCAAAATAATTTTATTTTACGAAAAATAATGTGTTTGACAACTGGTGAAAATTTCAAAAAAAATCAGTTTACAGTTTTTTTACAAAAAATAAAAAACTATATAAAATTCTATTGAAAATTGGTAAAAATTGTTTTTCGACTCAAGTTTCTCGAGAACTAGTAGTGATGTTGACTTCTAATTTAGTTTATTTTATACACAGTATAATTTTGTACAATTGGTAAAATTTTGACAAATATTGAATTAATAGTGTTTTTTTTTTTAAATAAAAAAACTATTAAAAATTCTAGTGAAAACTAGTTAAAATTGTATTTCAAGTCGAATTTCTTGGGAATGAACACCGATAGTGCCTTCTTAAGTATGTTGTTTTATACATCGATACCTTCCCGTAAGAATGTATACTAAGCGACATTTCTAAAATTTTTCAGGAAACGAAAAAAACGAAAAAAGTTCGTTGGCGAAACCCAGGCCAAAACGTGGCCCTTAACATATATTATATTTCTATGAAGGTTTTTATAATACAAACTCTATATACTACTGAAATAAATCAGCCAAGTAGAAGACTTAGCACTATTATTGGACTTGTTGAATTATTGATTCAAATTAGCTTTTTTGGCCTTTAGTCCACAAAAATTGGCGTTTCGTCCGGGTGATCTCACATGGACTCATCAGTTGACTTGTGAGGACCTTGTTTTTCCTCATCAAAAAGTCTGTTTCGGAAAAAGTTTCGCTTAGTACATTCTTACGGGAAGGTATCGACATAATACAATTATTAACATATGGTTAAATTTTGACAAGTATCGAATTGACAGTTTTAACAAAAATATAAAAAAAAATCTACTAAAAAGTGGTAATATTTGTTTTTCGACTAGAATATCTTGAGAACGAGCAATGATACTGACTTTGCAATGCAATTATTTAATTGTATACATAATACAATTTCTAACAAATGGCTTATATATGACATAAATCTAGTTTTAGAGCGGATATATTTTGTAAGTACACTTCCATCAATAACCAAACCATATCTTTTATATTTGAATATTTCGTTTTTAATTTTTTTTCAATTAAAATGTTTGGAACCGAAATAATAAAGTAATTTCTATAATATAATACATAATTTTATAATTTTATTATCAACTTAGTTTTTAGAAGAATGTATGTACTGTACATACGTATATGAATAAGGTTGTTCAGTTGTACCCAAGTCCCACATATTCAAATTCCATTAATAGCTATGGTAAAATATTGAAGAAAACGTCACAATATGTTTTTATCTTTTTGTCCATGAAAAAGATGTAAAATTCTACTCAAGGTTTTCTTAGATATATTAAAAAACACGGAAATCTATAATTCAGTATATAATATGTACCTATACCAACCTTCGTAATTATTACAAGAAATTTAACATTTTAAATAGAAAAGTTTAAAATTAGTTAAACACATTTTCTGTAAAAAAAAAACATAAAATGAGCGACTAAGTATCCTCATCATCTACAAAACAAAGCAAATTTTCTAATATCATAGTATGCCACAAGCATCATCGATTTTTAAAACAGGAGTCATTGTATATCCAGTGCAGATCACAGCCTTTCAATCCGGAAAAATCGCAACAACAATTACACTACGAAACCATCTACTTCGATCTTCCATTTACTGCTCTATGATCGAAGTATGTATACAAAATATCATACTAATTACCACAACAGATACAGTACCTGACCGAAACAAGTTAACGAGCTCACCAAAGGGTTAAATGTGCAACAACAACCACATTAGGTAACCCAAACCATCTTCTTCAATGTAGGTGTTAAAATGCAACAACAAACACATTGCGGAACCGAGAACGTGTCAAGGAATGCAGCAAGTCTCTTCAAATCTCTTTAAATAATTAAAATGCTTTTCAATCTTAAAATAATTTTTGTTTGAATTTTACAGCTAAAGTTTGTTTCGCTGAAAATTTGGTTATTTGAAAAAAAACTAAATATAAAGTTTTCAAGACCACAAATGGGAAGTTATCAGTGTGGGTCGCACCCAGCCTCTTTTTTATCTCTATCTCTATCGCTTCCTTTCTTTCCTATTCTTTTGCTTCTTCTTAAGACTGAGAAAATGAGAAAAATACGCCCTTATTACTTTTTGTACTGTCCAAGGGTTGTCAAGTCGTCTGATTGAAAAAGATTTCACATCCATATGTTAGAATAGGCACTATCAACTTTTTGACAAGCATAATACTGGTTTTAACTCGAGGGAAATGTTGGACTGCCCTTAAAGAACATAACGCACCATAAGCTTTTCCGATTATAGAGTTAATGGGACTATCTCATGTTAGGTTGCAGTCAAAGAGAATTCCAAAATTTTTTCCTGTTTCAAAATGCTCAACAGAAAGGTTGTTCAATAGCACAGAGGGAGAATAAGATAAATTTACTGGTTTTCTTGGAATGACGAGGCATTTTGACAGTTTTTTGAATTTCTTTCTGTAGCAAAATGTATTATGTTTATGTAAGCTTTAGATTGTAATAAAAATCCCTAACCGATCGATGTGGAGTATGTTTAGTATATATATTTTTACTACATACGCATGTTATAAAATGACATCAATGACGAGGTCTCAGTGGGAAATACTATGACGTTCTATAGCAACTGTCTTTTTATTTTTGCTTTTAAGAAGTTAATAATTGTGTTGGGAAGTCGATAGGTTTGTATGAATACGAGTATATGAAGGTTTTTCTTTAGATAAAAGTATTGCATTAAAAGCGGTTGGTAATATCAATTTAAAGTTTTAATAAGAGTAAGGTATAATGTGAATGTAATGTAGTGTCCTTTAAATGCAATACAATATGACAGAACAAAAGCTGCGAATTGAATAGATCTTATAGTTGTGATAGAACATATTCCGAAATAAAGTCCGACAGAATCTTAAATTTGGGAGGGATGTGTGTATCCTTGTAGAAATTTAGATACGTATATGTAAATGTTAAAAACCGTAACTTGTAAACTTACTGTATCTGTGTTCAACAGTAACCTCAATACATGTTTGGGCTATCCATTAAATAATTGATAATCTTGAAACCTGTTAAAGCGAGTCTTAAGGGTTTTCAGAAAAAAATGTTTCTCATTAAGGACTGTGTAATGACTTTTTGGGCTTGTACAAGGGCCAAAGACTTTTTGTCTTCTTTTCCCCATAATTGTTGGCAAGAACATCGTGATGTTGTGCATATTCAGGATATCAACATCCATGCATGTATACAGTTCGATGCCATTTTCCATGTGCTCAATCTTGGTACACTATCTCTAAGCCAATCTGCCGATTCGGATCCAGCGCAATCGACCAAGAGCGAACCGGTCGTTCAAGCCTCTTGGCGTATACATTCTCAGAAGCACGTAAGTCTTTTATCTTTATGAAAAACTGGCGATCCGCTTCGGCTTCGCACGAGAATTATTAATTATTTAAATCCAGATGACTTCTGGTGCATGGATGGGCAATTATGTGACGAAGTTTTAGCAGATATGTATCAATAGAAAACTTGAATTTGAGGTTTGAGGAAAAGACGTCCAAAGTGGTCGCCATCGAGAGCTCTTCGAAAGCAATAATAGTTGTTTATGGTTGAATGAAGCCCTATCACTCCGGGAAAACAGTTTTAGAGGCCAGTTATAGCTATAATTGAAACGCATCATTCAAAATTTGTATTTCCAATTTATTAAGAAGATTAAGCAAACTGCAATGGCTTTAATTGGTACCAAAATGAAGATCTATGATATATGAAATTCTGATTTAAATTTTCTTTTAAATCTACTTTTATTATTTCACTGATAGAATCAGTTTCAATGAACATCTGATTTTCGTTTCTTTAACATGGAACCCAATCGTTCCACTGAATGTGTTCGATTCTCTTTCTATTCTCAAATGTCAGTTTTCCTTTCAATGATCAACTCTAACCTAAAATGCATAGAATTGGTTGAAACCAATTTTTCAATGATTGCTAACTGGTCTTTCAAAAAAATAAAGTTATTATTCCACTGATTTGTTCAAACGAGGCATTTCAATGAAAGCTATAACTGGGGCAAGGGCTTGGACTTAGGTTTTAAATTTTCAAAGTAGATACGGAAAAAAACTGAAGTAGATCCAAAATTTTCGAAGTAGTTTTAAGAAATTAAATTATATAAACATAACATATGTATATAAGTAAATTCTGATTTCAGACTTTTAAATTTTTTTAATTAAATATAACTATTTTAAAGTAAATTTTCCATCAACGAACTTGTACTCTTGTATGAATTTTATCAATTCAAAAGATGGCTCATATAATATCTTTAATTTTTCTGTAAGTGATGTCGAAAACATTAAATTTTCCACGGTGCTTACTTTTAAACGATGCATTAACTTGCTTTTTATTTAATACACATTGTTCAGCGCTATCTTTAAATATGTTGGTTAAGAATTTCAAAGAGAAGTAGATCATAAAAAAGAGAAGTAGAGAAGTAGATTAAATTTTTCTGTCAAAATCGAAGTACACTGAAAAAATTTTTGTACATCCTTAATATGAATGGTGATCATTCAGCCAAAATCATTAGTTTTTAAGGAATATTCATATGAATAATGCACGGATTCGTAAAAATTAATTTTTGTTTTATGACCAAGTCATGATTTTCATGAAAAACCATTCATAAAATCCAAAGCAATAGAATTGTTGTTGGGAAATCAGATTATGATATTTTACATTTGAAGTATGAACAGTTCATACAAATTTTATTGTAAAGTCTTATGAAAAATTTCTTAAAATGCTTGAAACTGTTCTTTTATTGTAGGAACAAAGTGACTGATTATAACGGGTGATTTTTTAAGAGCTTGAGAACTTTTTTTAAAAAAAAAAACGCATAAAATTTGCAAAATCTCATCGATTCTTTATTTGAAACGTTAGATTGGTCCATGACATTTACTTTTTGAAGATAATTTCATTTAAATGTTGACCGCGGCTGCGTCTTAGGTGGTCCATTCGGAAAGTCCAATTTTGGGTAACTTTTTCGAGCATTTCGGCCGGAATAGCCCGAATTTCTTCGGAAATGTTGTCTTCCAAAGCTGGAATAGTTGCTGGCTTATTTGTGTAGACTTTAGACTTGACGTAGCCCCACAAAAAATAGTCTAAAGGCGTCAAATCGCATGATCCTGGTGGCCAACTTACCGGTCCATTCCTTGAGATGAATTGTTCTCCGAAGTTTTCCCTCAAAATGGCCATAGAATCGCGAGCTGTGTGGCATGTAGCGCCATCTTGTTGAAACCACATGTCAACCAAGTTCAGTTCTTCCATTTTTGGCAACAAAAAGTTTGTTAGCATTGAACGATAGCGATCGCCATTCACCGTAACGTTGCGTCCAACAGCATCTTTGAAAAAATACGGTCCAATGATTCCACCAGCGTACAAACCACACCAAACAGTGCATTTTTCGGGATGCATGGGCAGTTCTTGAACGGCTTCTGGTTGCTATTCACTCCAAATGCGGCAATTTTGCTTATTTACGTAGCCATTCAACCAGAAATGAGCCTCATCGCTGAACAAAATTTGTCGATAAAAAAGCGGATTTTCTGCCAACTTTTCTAGGGCCCATTCACTGAAAATTCGACGTTGTGGCAGATCTTTCGGCTTCAGTTCTTGCATGAGCTGTATTTTATACGGTTTTACACCAAGATCTTTGCGTAAAATCTTCCATGTGGTCGAATAACACAAACCCAATTGCTGCGAACGGCGACGAATCGACATTTCACGGTCTTCAGCAACACTCTCAGAAACAGACGCAATATTCTCTTCTGTACGCACTGTACGCATTCGTGTGGTTGGTTTAATGTCCAATAAAGTAAACTGAGTGCGAAACTTGGTCACAATCGCATTAATTGTTTGCTCACTTGGTCGATTATGTAGACCATAAATCGGACGTAAAGCGCGAAACACATTTCGAACCGAACACTGATTTTGGTAATAAAATTCAATGATTTGCAAGCGTTGCTCGTTAGTAAGTCTATTCATGATGAAATGTCAAAGCATACTGAGCATCTTTCTCTTTGACACCATGTCTGAAATCCCGCGTGATCTGTCAAATACTAATGCATGAAAATCCTAACCTCAAAAAAATCACCCGTTATGAAACCACATTCATCAAGTGACATTTTATGAAAAATTACTTTAAATTCTTGAAACTATACATTTTTTACATGCAAAATATCATTAAATGCATGAAACCACATTCATAAAATTTTTTTTGTTGCGAATTCCAAGTAGGAAACTTTACATTTGAAATATGAACAATTCATAAAACGCATGTTTAAGCTTTGTTTCTTTTAATGAACTCTATTCTTGGTCCGTTTTTAATGAAGTTTTCTTTAAAAACATGCAGTTTTTTCTTGGAATCATGTACCTTTTTGGTTCAGTGTAGATCTACTTCGATCGAAGTAAATTCCGAACCCTGACTGGGGCCTTAGACGCAATTCCTTCTTCATCTCATGTAAACAAGGTAGAAAGACCAAGAAAAAGAAAGAAGAGAAAAGGATAAAACCTTTTACATTCGTTTAGCGCTAAAGAAATTGCAACTGCGAATAAACTTAACCTTAACTGCTCTCGCAATTAAGCAATTGCCAATAATGTTCTCCAAAAAGAGGTTTGTTTATTTTTAAATTTAAGGCAAATGAAGCGTTAGAAATATGAAATCCAGAAAATAAATAAATTTACTGCCCTTGCCCTCTTACCACAAAATTGAAGAGGCTTAAGCAAAGTGCTACGCCGAAAGCAGAACTGTGAGCGAATCCTCTGCTGAATATGCTTAGCAGATCATAACATTATAACGTTTATGTTTAGCTCAAAAAGTACTGTTGATGATTTTAAAATGCATCTTATAGAATTAAAACACATATTCGTGCTCTAGGGAGCGTCACCTTTCTGTCCACGTATCGCATGAAAGGAAAAACAAATTTGTTTCTAAGCGAGTTGCGGCTAAAACGGAGCTTCGTAGACCCTCCAAAGTTGAATTTTCAAACGTGATTTTTGGCTAAACTAGGCATCTTAGCGGGTTAAAAATAGCATATTCGTGATGTAGGGAGTGATGTATCAAATGAGTTTTTTTTAAACTTTTCTGGACATTTTTTTTTGTAATTTTTAATTTTTTATTTTTGTGACCCAAGATACTTTCAAGACTTCATACTTATACTTTTTTCGTTCTTGTCTTCAGCTTTAAACCAATCAGAACTCGCTAAAAATTAACGAAATCAGAGCGGTCTTCTTATTTTTTTTTTATTATGTGATTAAAAATAAACATACAATTTACATTGATTTATATGTACGAAAAATCATAAAATCATTAAAACATGGCTTTGCCGTCTGCCTGATTGACATTTATAAGTTTACAAGTAAATAAGTAATTTTTAATATCAAATAGATGAACAAAAGGTAAAAGAAAATTTGAAATAAAATCCGATTTTAGTTTTGTTGTGGTTTGTAAAAAAGAAAGATTTGTTTTTAAAAGGCTTCATTCATTATTTGGTTTCTGTAACTCATTGCTCTTTTATAAAAATTGTATAGTTGAGTAACCTCCCCTTTGCAATTAAGCTTAGCAATCATTTCAGTAACCGTTTTCGTATCACTGCCAAGAATAGTTCTCCTAACTTCTTTAAGGATAGGACATATTCCAATAAAATGTAGGACATCTTCTCTCACTGACAGGTTACAAAGGCTATAAATAACCGGCAAATCCTCACGATGCGGTATAAAATTTAAAGAAACTAGTTCTCCTCTCATTTTAAACATTGCCGAAATGAGCCTTTGACTATTTTCCTACCGAAAATATTTTTTTTTCACATAGATTATGTTGCAAAACGCTGTAGCCTGTAGGTCACTCTGTGTACTGATGAAGTAGCTTGGTTAATACAGTCAATTCTATATTGTTCATCCACTTTCCTGATTAGGTCATAGACAGCGTTTTTAGTATTACATTCATTGTTTGTGCTGAGATTAAGATCAACGTGACAATATTCAGCAAGCTCCTTTAATTTATCTTTATCAAACCAGAGTCCTTTCCTTTGAATAGTATATTGCGCTATAATTTTTGGCAGTCTACTATCAGGCATATTTAACACTTTCAAAAGATAGTCGATATGTAATTTGAGAGTTTTAATAAACAGCGGTGACAATCCGGTTTCAATAATAACCATATAGTTTGGAGTATTCCTAGGTAGTTGGAAACACCTTTTTACATAAAATCTTAGCAATTTGTCTACTGCTTCGTATTCCTCATAACCCCAAGTTTGAGCCGCATACAGCATCACAGATTCAGCTACTGCTATAAAAATTTTGTATTTAACGCTGTGCGAAATTAGATTGTTTTCAAAGCATCTTTTCCAAGTAGCACTTATTGCGCTTTTTGCTTTTATTAGATTTACTTTCAAATGACTTTCCATATTCAGGTTACTCGTTATTATAACACCAAGGTATTTGCAAGATCTTACAACTTCAATTGGCTCGTTGTTTAAATGCCACTTCTCTGTTCTGGATGTTCTACCACCTCCCTTTTTAAACACCATCACTTTAGATTTGGTTGGATTCACCGTCAGGTTCCACAATCCACAATCTGCAGTATACAACATAGACGATTGATCATAAATTGAATTGATTCAGGCGAGTATGCAAAGAGAACAACGTCATCAGCGAACATCAGAGCTTTGATCAATATTCCAGCAAACGTTATTCCCCCTGGTAAGCAGTCAATCATATCGTCTATAAAAAGAGCAAACAGATAAGGACTCAGGGGGCAACCCTGTTTAACTCCCATTGTTGTCTCAAACCAGTTAGACATTTCTTCCCTATTCCAGACCGCTGCCTGATTTCCATCATATAGATTTTCTAAGACAGTTCCGAATTTTGACGTCATTCCAGCATTGTATAGCTTGTAGAATAGTGATCTTCTATCAACAGTATCAAAAGCAGCCTTGAAGTCAATGAAAAATACATACAACTTCTTTTTTTGCTCCAAAAATGTACCTGCAATACTTCTTAGAACAAATATGTTGTCGCAAGTGGAATAGCCGCTCCTAAAACCTGCCTGAAATTCCTTAAGCTTTTTATTTTGAATTATCCATTCATTTAAGCGATTATTTAAAATCGAGACAAATACTTTGTATGAGGCATTTAGAAAGGATATCCCGCGATAGTTTTTTGGGTCAGATAAGTCTCCTTTTTTGTGGATCGGAAATATAATAGAGCTTTTGAAATGATGTGGTACGTTTCCCGTTTCCAATATTCGATTGAAGGCCTCTGTGAGTTTTTGAAACAGTTTCGTTGATCCATATTTCATTAACTCTATTGTTATTCCATCTGCTCCTGGCGCTTTTCCATCTTTTAGTCTTTTTGCTGTTAAATAAACTTCTTCCTCAGATATAGGAGAATCCAGAACGGGGTCAGAGAAAAGAGGTTTTGCATAAGAGGGGGCTGGTGCAACCATATCTAGATTTAGGAGTTTTTCGAAGTGCTCTTTTAGGCATACGATAGAGATTTTATCGCTAATTTGAAGACTTTTACCGTTGAAGATCTTAATCGCTTTCCAAAAATCTTTCGCGTCTTTACAGCATGTTAATTTTGAAGCCATGTCCTAATGGAACTTTATTTTTTTCTCTTTACATATTTTTTTATAAAAGGTGTTTGCTTCAATGTAGAGCCTTTTTAAACCAGTATAATTGAATTTTCGAAAAGCTCTGAGCCATCCAAAGGATTTTTTTCGAGCCATTTCGCAATCTCCATCAAACCACTTTTCCTTTAATTTTTTTCTTAGAATATGTGTTTCTCTGTCAGCCGGATATGAAGATTTTATAATGGTTTCAATATCACCCATACAAATATCTACGTCCTCTTGAAGGTTTTCATTTAGATTTTCCCGATACTCTGTTGCTCTGTCATCTTTCCATATCAATTTTGGAGGAAGTTTAAGCTTCCTCGACTCTAATTTTTGAAACCAGAGTAAGATCCTCCACTTGGCCTTCCTTTGGTATTTACTTTTTTTGCTGGGATCCAATCAAAATTTAAATGTATAAAACGTTCGTTGTGCAAATCATAATTTTCTTCTACCACAAATGTTTCGTACAAAAAAACAAAATCATAAATATTTAATAATTCAAAAAAATCTTTATATAATGCCTTATTATTAAGACCTGCTATATTATAACTAATTATTTTAAAACTTTTTAATTCATAATTTAATTCTATATTTTGGCAGACGGCGCCTTTACCCTATGCTAAATATGAATTCGGAGATGATCGAAAGGATTGCGTCCTGACTAAGCTGCTTCCCATTTGACTACTAGATGTCGCTCTATTGGATTTACTCGTATCTCTGTTCTGACGTTCGTCAGTCTCCTTCCATTTACCCAGCTGATTGCTTAAGTCAGTTTGATAGATGTAATTCAATTCTACAATTCCATCTGCTTCATTGTTGTATAAAAGTCCCAAAGATTGGCTCCACCGGAACATTTTATTGTTAATAAACATGTTATCCTCTCTCACAAATACTTTTATTTCGGAGTTTATTTCCATCAGACTTTTCCTTATTTTCAGTAGTTGGTTACGCTTTTGCCGAATTGAAATAGGAAGGTCTTTGAAGATGGTGACCCCTGTGTTCTTAATGCTTTTCGATGATCGATTAGCGGTCTTCTTCGTATTGAATATTTCAGTACAATAGTAGGAAACTTCGTTCTTGTTGCTTCTCATTGATTCGAGTCACCATTACTATGGAAATGAAAATCCATACTGTGCTCTCAATTTAGTATTGAAACGGCGGGATTTCATGATTCGGGATTTTATGAATCGGGATTTTGTGAATCGGGATTTTGTGATGCAGGATTTCGTACCCAAGCCATTACATTGTATTCTGTGGAAAATTACCATCAAAATAAGCAACAAAAATTAAACAAAAACATTTATTTTTGAGCGTTTTTAATTTATTCCCGCTAAGTAAGCAAAATATCACACTGTGCAACGGTTGATTGTTTCCTCGAAAATCACTCAGAGTCCGGTCAAGCGTTTTGAGTGATTTCTTATAGGCCATTATGTATTCGTCCCAAATGATAATTTTTAACTTTTAAGAATTGTGTTCAGGCCTGAGTTCTTGCTTCAATGAAAGTTTGATTGCTGATGCTGAATGCACAGTGCATCTGGTGTCCAATAGTTATGATGATGCCACTGCGAGTAAAATCTGCCATTTCTGTCTATTACACGTTGCATGACTTGGTCGTTATTATTTTCTATTTTTTGATCAGCAACCAACCGTCTTGTTTGAGTTTCCACACAATGTTTTTGCGAGTTCGAATCGAAGTGCTGATTTTGCACCACCTTTTCTCTCCTCAATCGAAGCTGGCATTCCAAGTTTAATAAGGACTTTCTTGTTACTGGATATACACATGCCCTCAATCATGTTAATTTTTTCCTTTTAAACGGTAAACGGAGTACATAAACATTGATTTGTATGTAGTATATCAGAAATATGACACAAATTAAACAAAAAAAAATCAGGTTTATCCGATCGCTCCCAATCTTAAAGGATCATTCGCTGATTTTTTTGCGAAAAATATCGCATATCTTCTAAAGTATTGCATATGACCTTTGCATACCTATATAACCTATAGTATTATCCTGGAGCGTGATTTTGTATTGCGAACTCTAGCCTGGTGTTGGCGTTTAAATTAGAGCTAGATTTTACAGTGAAAGAGCAGGATAAGATACAAAGCAAGTAGTAAAAAAGAGAATATTTTATTATTAAATTTAGCAGAGACAAATCTAGCAAGTACTGCCACAATCTTTCGTCTTCTTGATAGTACTATAAGTTTTATATACAAAGATATAACATAATTGTTTTGTCCCTTAAATGTTCTCCACAATAAAACCGAGCCTCGGAATATGTTCATCGTTGCTGCCGTGTCTGCAAATTGAGGTTCTGGTTTGTTTGCGAAAAAATCAGATTTTTTTTCTTTTTCAATGGTCAACTTAAAGTTCAATTATCTCGAAATCTTCAAAACCAAATTCGAAAATATTTAACATATAGATTGGGCTCAACATAAGCTTTCATTTGGTACCAATATATTTAGTGTATGCCCTGGGCTTAAAAATGGGCCACCACCTTTTATTGATTTGTTGTTTTTATTTATTTTTTATTAAGTTTGTAAACACACTTTTTTTCAGTTAATATCATTGAAAAAGCTATTCTTTTACCTCTTTCTCTAGATAATTGTTCTCTACACCAAATTTCATTTATATCTGTTCAAGCGTGCGACATTGAAGGACAAATATGGACACAAATGTACTTTCACATTTTTCAGTCAATGTTGCATGGAAGGTAGAAGCCATGTAGCACATAACCGCTAATACAAAGTATTTGCGTCGGTGGGGGCGAATCAACAATTCCTACAAATAGCCCTAACTACATGATTATGCTACCAAAAAAGCAGCTTTTCGAGCGATATGAACTAGATCTGGTTGGTTCAAGGAGTGGATAGACCTTACTTAGGATACTCCTATAGAATTAAACATTGGTGAATACAGTGCTTGGAAACCGTTTTTATATCAATTGATTTCTAACTTTGATTACCGTACAAAAAACATTTTCCATTTTGGTGGAAAAACATTTTCCATAAAACATTTTCCATTTTGGTGGAAGCTACAGCATTCTCAGAGAAACAAGAAGATATGTTTTTGGAAGAGATTTTATATGTTGAGGCGTTCATCTAAAAGGGACCTTCAAGGTCGCGAAACTCCAACGGGGATAGGGCCCAGAGGTAGGGTGGTATCTGTGTCACAAGACGCATGGCTTCTCTGTGACTACATATAAGGTAGGCCTCCTTGTGGAAGTATCGTGGTGGCTGTGGTTGCCCTCAAGTAGTGGGAACAATTAGTGTACAAGATTTATCTTGGATGCAAGAGGCCTTAGATAGGTTTTAAAATGTTCGAAAAATTGCTACTGGGATGGTGTCATGCTGTCTCAGGGCGGTGGCCAGCGCTTAATTCGACTCCGTTAGTTTGGGTAGGTTCGCCGTGGAACTAAGCGTTAACTGGCAGGCATGGATTGTCTAAGTCATTCACTTAATGATAAAAAGTAGGTTTTCAAACTTTTGCTAAATATACATATAAGTAAATGTTAGAAATTCTTCTTACCTTAAATAGTCACCAAACATACGAGTTGCAGTAAATCAAAGGGCACGGTAGTGCCCAGCCAAGTCCTGGCACTACACCCGTTTTTACAGGAACAAACTCAGGCGATTTTTGACCCCTCCCTATCTTCAGTACCACTAAAGTCAGAAACTTCAAATTCAAAATATTTGCTAAGCTAGTCAGGCACAGGCAGCTCACTAAATTTCAATTTTCTGGCACAAGCGGTTCCTGAGATATAAGGCCTGAAAAATCACAAAAACCGTAACTGACTGACTGACTGACTGACTGACAGATCATCAAAATTATGGAGCACTTCCCGACATCGTAGAATCTTGTAATTTTGCACAACGGTAGGTCTTGTCATGCAAGCTAAGGAAAAAATCGAAAATTTGAGGTTTTCCATTCAGGGGGCGTGGTATCCGCCTACTTTCTCCGAATTGGTGTTTGTTGAATGGAGCACTTCCAAGAGCTGTAAAACGATGAAATTTGGTAGAGTGGTAGGACTTAAATTGTATACAAAGAAAAAAATATAAAATTTGAAATTTTCCATTCAGGGGCGTGGTATCCGCCCACTTCCCCAGAACTGATGTAAATTATACATGGCGCACTTCCGATTGTAGTAGAACAATGAAATTTGGTAGAACCGTAGGGCTCATATTGCATATAAAGAACCAAGAATAAAACTCGAGGTTTTCCATTCAGGGGGCGTGGAATCCGCCCACTTTCTCCAAATTGGTGTTGGTTGAATGGAGCACTTCCAAGAACTGTAAAACGATGAAATTTGGTACAACGGTAGGGCTCAAAATACATATAGAGGACCAAGAATAAAAATCAAGGTTTTCCATTCAGGGGGCGTGGAATCCGCCCACTTTCTCCAAATTGGTGTTGGTTGAATGGAGCACTTCCAAGAGCTGTAAAACTATGAAATTTGGTAAAGTGGTAAGAATTAAATTGCATACAAAGAAAAAAATATAAAATTTGAAGTTTTCCATTCAGGGGCGTGGTATCCGCCCACTTCCCCAGAACTGATGTAAATTATACATGGCGCACTTCCGATTGCAGTAGAACAATGAAATTTGGTAGAACGGTAGGGCTTACATTGCATATAAAGGACCAAAAATAAAAATTATGGTTTTCTATTCGGGGGGCATGGTATCCACCCACTTTCTGAGAAAATGTTTAATTTATATGGAGCACTTCTGATTGCCGTAATTAAGGTAGGTATGTTAGGTTAGTGTTAGGTATCTTGCCAGGATAAGAAGAAATAATTGAAGCGCAAATCAAAACAACCAATAACAAAAAGAAAATATACCAAAAGAAATAGGAAGCTTTAAACTAAGTTGAGTACATCCTTCTATCTTTCCGTATCTTTCGAGATTTTGACCTGGCAAAATATTAAAATCTTTGCAAAAAGGAGTGAGATCAGACCAAAAACATAAATGTTAAAAAAAGAGCCAAGTTCTTCTATACAAGAACATTTGTGTAAGAAGTCAGCCGTGAAAAGTAATGATATCTAAAAGTGCGCCAAGGCCGCCAAGTTCTTACTTCATGAAGATTTAATACCGAATATTTAAAGTAGAATAATATTGAAACAGCTACAATGTAATAGAGAAATTTTATTATTTAATGATTACTGACTAAAATTTGATGGGCTTACTTGGCAAGTTTTTTTTTATGCCCAAATTCGAAAGGTTTTAAAAACTTGACAAGTGAACCCATCAAATTTTTTTTTAACATTTATGTTTTTGGTCTGATTATTTTTTAATGGAACAACAACAACTTAAGTCTAACAACACTTAGCTTAGGCTGGGCTTATAGTTATTGTACGAATTTCAACTCGATCACCAGACTCTTTTCATATGATTGAAGAACTTTTGAAAACCTGCAATTCATACAAAATAAGATCCGATTTGGAATAGTTACGAGTAGGTATGTACTTCGATAGCACTTGTAGCGTTCTGAATTCAGACGCAGCTAAGGTCTTGATTTCGACTGGTTGTGGTCGTTATTCAATTTTCAAGTCGAATCTGTTGATTTAGGAGGAGCCTATAATACTTAGTATAGACACACCTATGTTGTTATTGTTGCATTCAAAAATTTCCAATGAATGTTATTTGATGTATTCTTCGCAGCCTATACTGCATGAATGATAGTCGTACAAAACCTACTGTAAGTAGTAAGTCTCCCAAGCACATTCTAGTAGTTACAATATCGAATTGTTTTCGGATTCAAAAGGGCCTTCTAAAGTTATTCCTTTATCAACTAAATAAAACACATAACACGAAAAACATTTTTTTTATGTTGTATTTTATTTTAGTTTAATTTTAGCAATTATTATTATTTTTAAATTTATCTATTTTTTATCTTAGTAATTGTTTTTATTTTTTGTTGTTCAAGTTTCAAATTAAAATTTTCTGCATCTTGTATGAAACATATTTACATAATCTTATTATAAAACTACATACATTTAATTTAAGGTAATTTTTGTATAACACTTTTTTTCAATTTCCATAAATTATTAATAAATCTAATAAATGATATATGTACATTCAAAAAATTATCTCTAACATAATAATTAGCGCTTACAAAATGGTTTAGTTTACCATTAAAAAGCATTATTTAATAAATCGCCAAAATTAAAATTAACTTTAATAGTAGTTTTTTTCTTCAATTAAGTAATTTTTTTTTATTTTGTATAATACAAGTCAGTTTTTAAACATATTTTAAATAGGCACTGTTCACATTTACCTAGTAATTTTACAGTTGATAATTATATATGTAGGAATTAGGATAGTTGTATGACTGTATTTATATAAAATGCATATGGTATTTAGGTATACATATATTTTGAGCGATGGTATTATTTAAATTTTTAATTTTACAGGATGTGGCTTCGTATACTAAAGCTATAGTTGGCTTTTGTATTTTTGTGTTTGTTTTAATTTATTATTAACAGAAATTCATTATTTTTTTTCGTAAAATATTAGTTACTGTTTTGTGATGCCTGTGCTTTGCGCTTGAAGCACGATTATTTAATTGACTATGATGATTTATACTGGTTAAATTTGTCCACTCTTAAATATTAAAATGTTTAATACATTTTCGATGATAGAGATATTTAATAATTTACATTTAATGTGTTAATATTATGTATAGTTTTATATTGTAATATTTTTTATTCAGTATGTACAAAATTATTTATTATATTTTGGCAGGTTTTATGACTTAAAAATTAAAATATCTATATGATATGCCTAGGTTTTAGTTAATTTGGCAACTGGTTTGGTATGTGCGACATGCGTTACAGGTTGTTTATTTAAATTCTTTATCTCTGAAAAATAAAAAAAAATATTCACATAAGAAATAATAATTGACATAAATTGCGCTTTTTATTTGTCCGTTTTTCTTTAAAGTTAAGGAAGATTTACCGATTTTTGTGTTTTTGATTGCACACAAAAAAGGTTTAACTTGGAACGTTCTTAAGTGGGCTAAAATATCAGTCAAAAATAGCGTAGTCTCGTTTAGAAGGTACGTAGGGCGAATTGCTAAAATTAAACCGAGTAGATTAACAACTAAAAATGAGTTAGTTAGTGAACGCAACCGAGTAGATAAGTTAGTTCAATTGAATATGAATAAATATATATCAATCATTCTTCTCTGAACTTAGTATATAGTCTACAGAAACCGAGTGAATCGATAACAACAATTGATTTAGCACATGATATCAACCAGGTAGCTAAGTTAAAACTACCAAGTAGGTTAGTTATTTCAATGATTTACTTTTACTAACTGTGATGTTTGAACGCAGCCATACTTTGATGTCAAAATTGACATACAAATAATTGCAGCATTCAATCGTAGACCGCCATTTCATTAAGACCGCTTTAAACAAAATATGTATATCTTTTACTTTAACCCTACTATTAAATGAATTAATTAAGAACACTATTTGGGCTTCTATCAAAAAGGTTTCTCAAGAACACTTCACTAACTCAATTGTCTATTGCAACTACTTAAGATTAGAAAAAACTATCTGAGAAGAGTTTTAATTAAATTTAATACACTTTATCGGATGAACAGTGCAGATTTAACGGATTTAATCGAGTTTACACGTGTTATTCTAACCGAGTGAGTTCGTAGGTTGTATAGTAGTAGTCTCACTTGTTTATTTTTAAAATGAATTTTAAGTCATTTTTAAATAACTACTTTTCTCCGTATGATTGATGAAATCGAGATATTTTTGTACAGCTCTTCATTTTTCTAATAATTGAATATTGTTTAAATTGCTTCAACAATGCAGACAAAAATTACTGAACACAGTCCTAAATCAATGATTTAAAAAAGCTTCTAACTTTGTCTATATAATTTCATAGCAGCCATATTATAATCATTATCGAGTCATATTTGAGCTTTTAGCTGAAGGATCCTATGGATGGAATAGGTCATATGCATACCTAAGGTTTCGTTTCTCAGTGCCAGATAATCAGAGCTTTAGAATTAAATTATATTCTTCTTCTTGACTGAAGAGATAATTTCACATAAATTTGCCGAAATTGACAATTTGAAATCAGTGTAACGAGCGATTCTCATCTCCTTAATAAATTTGAAATCTCTTGGAAGCAAATATAAATTAAATTATATTTTCTGTTGAGATAATTTTATATCATTTATTACATAAAATTGCTTCAAAATTTCTTTACTCGTTTAAGCACTTGGAACCCATTTTGAAGCGTGTGAATTTTAGACGAATTTTAATCTTTGGAATAAAGCAAGACAAGCACAGAGAATTTCAAAAGGTTATCTTCCTTAATACAGCTTATGCAAAAACCGTTTTAAAATACTCCAGGACAAATTGCGTGTTTTCGTATAAGACAGTGGCCATTTAAAACTTTTTTTCTATTTGTGGTTTCCAACATAACTTTTCATCTAGGTTAGTTTAGGAGTGGTTAGAAGTGACTACCATCAGGAGAATTGCCACAATGAGACCATGAGTCGGTCCATTGTGATACCATACTGAATTTTCTAGACTAATCTTTAGAAAAATTGGAGTTGCTTCTGATGCACGTGAGATCACTAAGATCATTGTAGTTGAAATCTCCTAGCTGGGTTCTACGTCTTTGGGATAAGGCAGTACATGCACAAAGTAGGTTAAAGATTCCTCCTATTCTTCGTCAATGCAGCTTCTGCATACGTTAGAATAAACTCCAAGCCACGTGGCATGCTTGCATATAAAACAGTGTCCTGTTTCTTGAGATTTTTCTTAAAGATATTAAACCTTTGGAGCGCTTTAGATCCAGCATTGCCCAAATATGTTTTGATTCTAAGGAGGTGGTTATAATGTTCTATCTAAGGTTTGATCTCTGTAAAGCATCCAGCCTTAAAATAACTTTACATGTAGTGATATGAATGCCTTTATTTGCCAAAAAAGGTATCATTGTCCTACTTTTGGGGAGTTCTTATCTAAAAAATATTGCAAATATTTTGGTTTCCCACGGGAATGTTAGTGTTGTTCGAAAGAAGGAGCATCTATATGCAGAATTTTAAATTTCCTAGAGAAGAAGACAAAATCTGTATTCCAAATAGTAAGATTGCTTAAACATTTTTTAATATATCTTTCCAGATCTTGGGATGTTATATGATAACAACAACTTCATCCACATAGGCTATAGCTTTCCGCTCCCAGACATTTCAAGAGTTCATTGGATCCCAAATTCAAATGCCTCGCGTTGTAACTGATCCCTGGTTTTAATCCTGTTACTCAGCATTTGATCACTCAATTCTCCAAGTGAATCAAGTAACCCTTAGGCCGGTATTCACCGAGCGCTCATAACTTAAGAAGCTCATAAACCTATTCACCAAGCAATATTAGTGAAGATCTACGAGCGCTCTTAAAGGTTAGGAGTGGTCCCGACTACTCCTAAACTTACGAGCGCTCTCTTCGAAAGTTTGTTCGAAAATTCGAAAACTAAACAAACTAAACAAATGAAAGTGAGTGCAAAACCAAAACCAGTTATCGTCACCAGCAACGCTCCCCAAGCAAAATACGAAATTGACCGAAGGATTCTGAACAAGAGAGAGTGGCTCTCATTTTCGAACTTTGAAAAACACTTGCGAGTGGTTGGTGAATACCCCAAAGAAATTTCAAGTTAAGAGCCTCGTAAAGTCAGGAGCCGTTTAAGAGCGCTCGGTGAATACCGGCCTTAGAGTAACAGTTAGTGCATTAGATTGTCACGCTTTTGGCTTCGATTCTCAACCTCTGCCACCCGAAAATATTTTTTTTTTCAGGGGTGATGCCTCTTAGCAAGAAGTGACAAACCTTCAAAGAGTATATCTGGCCATGGAAATGGTGAGTCCCTTTTATTCCTTCCGATGACACGCAGACAGGAATTGTTGGGTATTGTAAGCCGAAAGGCCATAGTTTTCTTCGAGCTTTTGCACCTCAAATGTATCTATTTATTGAGCAGACCATCTATCTGTATAGATGAAAGAACAGATTGAATCGCTTCTATGTCGACGCTGTTAATAACGCCCTCTATTATAGGAACGCAATCGTTTTATACTTTCAATGAGTGATAATGAACCTAAAAATGTTTTTTTTTACGAGTGAACTGCTTCATGGGAGGAAGTGACAAATCCTCCGAAAGAAACTTTTATCATGAAATGTTCTGCTCATTTTAGCTGTTCTGACTCGACAGAAAATTGTGAATTCCCCCCATTTCTGGCATTTCTGGGAACACACACACTGGAATGATTGATAATTGTAAGTCACTATAGGCTCTGGTTGGACCACCAAGTTAGTTATTTTATAATAGACGAATAAGTCTTAGATCTATCGGGTTTACCAGCTCGTGGCTAGAACTGTGTATTCAATATTGTTTCTGTGTGATCAATTAACTTTGAATTTCAACTATAACTTCCGATTGCCCTGGTTCAAAAGCTAGTCTGTTTGTGTAAAATAAATAAATTAGGTGGTGCAATAGCTCGAAGAGAACCAGAACCTAGTGACTTACATTTCTCAACCATTCCTGTGTGCGTGTTACCAGAAATTGAGGTGACCTACAATTTTCTCCGACTCCGAACGGCTAATGAGCAGCACTTTTCATGAAAAAATATACTCGTAGAGGATTTTTAAATTACTCGCAAGAGACAAAAGACACCCCTTTGCAGCGGCTGAGAATCGAACCCAATATCTTCTGCATAACAATCCAACGCACTAACCACTATTCCAAGTTTTACACAATAACAAAGTTACAAACTCTTTCTTAATTTTAAAAGCTTTTCAACAAGTGTCTTGCTAAGGCAAATTTTTAATAATTTACTTCTGAGCGTATACCCAAAACAATGATAGTTTGTACAAAAAACTTCACAGATTCACGTTTCTGACTTTAGCAAATGTCATAGTGACATATGACATTTGTAGGAAATACAAAAAACTAGTGGAAAGTTATGTCATTAGGAACTATTCATCCTAGCAATTTTTCATGTAAGAGCAATGTTATTTGACAAGAATATTGAATTTTTTTCTTATATTCAAGATGGCGGCTAAAGTGCCAGTGTTAAATGGTCAAAAGCTGGGACTTCAGTTTGCAATATGGTGTCCTTACGATATCAAGAAACCAACATATTTCTGAAATAGTGAATTTTCATTTAAAAATTAATTTCAAGCTTTGCCAAGAGCAGTATGTAGCTCCTGTAAGTTTTGCTCATTACTAAAATTAAGTAAAACCTTGCTTGATTTACATTTGTAAAACATCATACAATAGCCGTGTTTTATTGGTTAGTGAATACACTACATCGCAAAATTTAACATGGAAAACAACAACAAACGATTAGTGAATAAAAATAAGCTAGTAATGGAAATGGATAATTTAGTGAAGATAGAGTTTCGGATGTTCAAATATAGGAGGTGTTTAGGTGGTGTCCGAAAACATATATGTGGCATACTTGAGGGTGTGTTCGTTGGTATTTATTTTGTTATACTTTGCCTTTACTAATCCAAAGTGTGATCGCTCCGAAATTTATAGAACAAATATTTTTTCAAATGCAAAACTTTAATTCATACCATGATTCCAGCTTTACACTACTGCCATTAATTTTGTCATAAAATATTGAATCAATTTACGTGAAGGCGATTGGTTTCGATTGATATGTTTTATCAGTTCACTGGCATTTGTTCAAAAATGTCGTGTAACTGCGGCATTATGCTGAATTCATATAAAAACTAAAAAAATTGCACATTTTAGTTGAATTAATACGATGTTAAAGCTGTTTAAGTATGAAACTAGGTTAAGACAACGATATTGCAAAATTTTAATCGGACACAGCATCATAATTTCTCTACACTTTTATTGAAGTTAAAATCTCAGAATACCTATTTTAGTTTTTTAGTATCGTTCTAACTTCATATGACTCTTTAACATTTAAAAACGCCAAAATAGGTCTGTTTACTTAGTTTTTTGCACGAACTACTATTGTTTTAAGGTTGCTCAGAATCAATTTATTAAAAGAAATTGCCTAAGGCTAGGCGGTTTCGCAACTGTTTGGCTCAAGAAACTAAAAACTTTGTGTTTTGACACAAAATAAACGATTGCCTAGAACGAGTTCGCTATTTTGTGTAACATATAACTATATGCACCTGCGCGGACATTCAACCAAATTTTTCTATAAGTATACAAACAGTTGTGCAACTAAAAATTGAATGTGCGCTCCTAGCCTTATGACGATATTAGTTTAAAAATGTTTAAAGTTAGAAAACTACTTTAAAGTTAGGAAATATATAAGAAGTATAATACTACTACCTTAATAAGAGGCTGTCTAAAATTTTGCGCCAATGTCATTTTATTGAGTACTATGTTTTTTTTTCCAATACTCAGTATATGTATATATGCGATATATTTTCGCACTTTTGTAAGTTGTAAATCAAATTTAACAGTGAGAAAAACTCTAAATCAACTCGATCTGCATTTGCATTAATATTTCAACTCAATCTGCGTTTTCATGAATATTTAAACTCCAGCTTAAAAACGAGATACAGATCTTTCGAACACATCCGTGTAAGTTAATTCAGCAAGTAGGAAGGAAAAGTGAGTTAAAGAGTGAATAAAGCGTTTTTTTGGTGCTTGTATTACTGCGCTAGATATAGATTACCAATAAAACGCGCCTAATAATATCTCTTCTCGATTTGACGCAAGACAGTCTCATCTGTTATGTTTCCGCCGGTAAACCGCTATTACTCTCACAGTAGATTTTGTTGTTTTTATTAAAAATAATTCTTTTATTTAACGTAATTTTTTTATTTATAAAATTTCAAACAATAGCGCCTGCCTTACACAATCTCTCTTGAAAAGGTTTTTTTCCCTCCAGACCCGTCTAACGACACGTTTTACTTTTTGTTCGCACCTAATGTGAATCAACTATACTCGTTTTGACTTATTTCTTTGGAGCACAAAGTCAACAACCATAATCTGTTTTCGACAAAAAATTAAAAACAAAACCATTAAACTATTAGTTTTTGTTGTAAAACCACCACCCTTGAGCCTTAAAAACCAGTTGAACTTGGCAAAGCTAGATGGTTCTTTTGTGTCGGTTTTCCCAGGTTTTTTCCATTGTTCTTTCTCTTCCACCGAAATGCACCACCACCGGAATGAGTTGATGAACAAACAATTGTACTTTTTTTCTATAGAAGCACGATAGACAAACCACTAGCAAGCATATTTTTTTCTCTAGTCTTAATTTTTTGAAGTTTTGAGTGATTTTTAACATCCTCGCAGCTCTTTTTTGTTCCACTTAAAATGTCCTAGACAAACCCATAGAGAGCAAAAAAAAAAAACAGTCTTAAATAAAATTCAAAACCCTAAAGAGGTTTTGCGAGATAGCTTTGTTCTAATGGACAAAAGCAAGGCGTTAACTCGACAACACCGCTCACCAAAAAGTGATTGCTTGATGGTGACGGACAGGTTTAAGCAAATGATTTTGTCGCCTTTGAATTGTGATGTTTTCTTTTTTTTTTTTTACTTTCTGCCTTGTTAAGCGGCAAAGGAAAAAAATCTTCATTCTGGTGTTATGGACACACCCATTTTCAAAATGTTGGCAGAAAATATGAGTGTTGGCGTACAATAAACCAAAGTTGGCTAACAGCCTTAACCATTAACCAAAAGCGGTTTGCGACATGGAGTTTTCCTGAGAGGAATTTTCGTACAATAGCCACTGTCCAGTTGTCCAGAATGTGAAGCTATCCATTTCGTGTAGAGATATGGGTTCTTGTTGTCCAAGTGTTTTCCAGCCAAAAAAACAAAAAGCTAGTTATTGTTTGCTTACATTTACAAAGGGTTGGAAGGTCAACAGCAGGAAGTTTTATTCGTTTTGTTTTAGCCAACTATCAACTATTTGAAATGTATAGTTACGAGCATTCGTATACCTAACTAAGCTATACGTATATCATGCTGAGTTTGTGTTGTGGCCTGGTCATGTATAGTATGCACAAAGTGAACTCAAATCGTGTACTCTTTTTGGCTTTGATTACGGAGATACTACCAAAATTAAAATATTTAATTCAATTAGAAATTATAGAACCACAAAAAAGATGATGAAAGTAGTTGACTGGTTCGCACGTACTTGTTAATGAGGTTCATGGTCACAAAGGGCTTAAGCCTTAAATATCCATTAAATTCTATAAATTTGTGAACTATTTCATTAAAGGAATAGTTTGAAAGCTATCTTTATTTATTTTTAGACAAAATGTACATTTTTTTAGTTTAAAACAAATACTCCCCTGGTCAACATTCACGCGAAGCTTGGTGATATAGACCAGCTTTACGAAGATGACAAGGACGAAGTAATGGATACGCAACAAATTATGGATCCAATTACAGAACAACAACTCGAAGAAGTTGTAGGACAGGAAAACTTGAACGTGCAACCTACAGAAGAAGAACCTTCAGAGATGTTGCAAACCGAAGAAATGGTGAATTTAGACTCTGATTTTGAGGTGGTACAAACAAAAAGATCAAAAAGAAGGCCCTCAGAGTCACCAATTACTTCACCAAAGAAGACCAAAAAGCCTGCAATGGATAATGAAGCTTCTGTCACCAACGCAGAGAAAATAAACACAACAAAACAACTTAACCTCGAGAAACCCAACAAGGAACCCCGATCTACACTAATGCCACCAATTGTGTGCTTCAAGCTAAACGTGGCGGAAATCAGTAAACATTTGAAAGCTCAAGGTGTAGTATTCAAAGTTCATAACATCAATAGTGAAAAATCTGTTATCACAACAAAGACCAAAGAGGAACACCAGAAGATCCGAGATTTCCTGAAGGTGAAGAAGACAGAATTCAACACCTATACCGCCAAAGAAGACAAGAAGACATTGCTGGTTCTTAAAGGCATTCATCAAACTTATGAAGCCACTGAAGTTAAGGAGGAGCTCATTGCGGAAGGCATCGCAGTCTTAGCAGTAAGTCCCTACAAGACCCGATCGGACAGGAAGTATAATAGCTTCGTCGTTGAAGTTTCCAAAACATCTGATATCCCAGCAATTTACGGAAAAACACTTCTTATGCACCAAAAAGTCCATTGGGAGAAGTTTAAGTCCACCACCATTACACAGTGTAAGAATTGCCAAAAGTTTGGACATGTTGCTAGCAACTGTGGCATGAAATACCGTTGTGTAAAGTGCAAGGAGGATCATAATCCAGGAAACTGCTCTAGGACCCTACACAAAGTCAGTGACGATATGGTATTCTGCGTTAACTGCCAACAGACTGGGCACCCTGCCAGCTATAGTGGATGTCCTGCAAGGAAGAAGAAACTGGCCGAAAAAACGAAGACAGCAACACAGAAGCGTGAAAATCACCAATTTGCTGTAACATCAGCAAAAAATGCGATTGTGAATGGCTTATCATACGCCAGCGTTGCAGCCACATCTGGATCAGCTTCAAAACCTTTGGGAGGCCCATTTAAGAAAGCAGGAAATAAGCCAGCTCCACCAGCACCAGCTACAACGCCATTTACCAAACCAGTAGTCCAGAAGAGGACTGCACCATCCAACACATCAAGCCAAAAAGGACAATCACATTCTTTCAACATATTTGATGATACCGAAAGACTGTTTGGAACAGATCTCCTTTCTCTTCTCCAAAAGGCAAAGGAGGTAGTTCCAAGCAACTACGGTAGTCTCAATGATAAAGAAAAGACAGTTATATTGGGTAAACTTATTTGTTCATTATGTATATAAGAAACTACCTATCTTTCATTACATATAACGTTAATTCTATTTATTCTACAGCCAGACGTATTTCACTAAACTTTTTTTTAAAATCAAAGAAACCCGATATTATCTTTTTACAGGAAACAAACATCACAGCAAGAAACACCCCTAAACCGGAAGGCTACACATCCTATAGACAGGACAAGACATCTGAAGGCAGAGGAACTGCCATCCTCTTGAAATCAGACCTTAAAAGCGAGTACGTTAGGGTACCTGTACTGCGCTGCATGGAGACTACAGCCGTTGTGATCACTATGTCGGATAATGAGACGCTGCTTCTCGTCTCAGTATACAACAAGTGTAACGCAACAAGATGTGACATCATACATGACCTCAACGCCATCAACAATCTGGCTAGCCAATATACGTACTGTGTACTTGGAGGTGACTTCAATGCACGACACCCACTCTGGATGGACACCAGGGAATCTACACAAGGAAAAGCAATTGTGGACTGGCTGCAAGACAACCCTGAACTTCACTCATTGGTGGTTATATCACAACATAGGCCCACATTTCCAAGAACTCCGTCGTTGCTAGACTTCTTTTTAGTGACGTCCAATTTTACGAACATCCTTCCCGAGTTCCAAAACTTCACTTGTGTTGCACATGATAGTGACTCGGACCATCTGGCGGTTGAAATGAGAGTCAGATTGAATTACAGGATTACAACTGAACGTCGTATTCCCGAATTCCAAATCCAATACGAAAAACTGAACTGGATAAGATTCCGTTCAGAAGTTGAAGAACGCCTACCAGAAGTCTCCAGCGTCAACAATCTCAACAATAATGAGATCGACAACACCATTGCTCAATTTGAAACAGTTGTCAACAATGCTTTGGACAGGCAGAAGACACCCCGCACCAGCAGAGATAAATATGCAAACTTACCCCAACATATACAATTAATATATGCTCACCGGCAAAGACTCAGCAAAAGCCTCCAAAGAATATTCCACAGGACATTTAACAGGGAAAGTGACGAATACCGTCGACTACACTTAGAACTACAGTGCACTAACACAATGTTCAACCAGGCAATAAAACATCATCAGGAAAAGGATTTTAGGAAGAGACTTGAAGATATCAAACCTGGACCTGACACGTTTAAAAAGATCAATCTGATTGTTGGAAAAGCGAACTCAATTCCAGACACCATCCTTCACGGACAAGAAGTTTCAACAACTTCTGCAGAGAAAGCTGAAGCGTTTGCAAATCACTTTCATGATAGTTTCAAAGATCGCCCTCCCGTACATCTTCCTGACTTTATCGAAGATGTAGAAACTCGCTTTCAAGAGATATCATCAACCACCGAAACCGTGACCCTGTTCAACGAGGAAAACCCATCATCGGAGCCGACGCTGACAGATGTTTTCACTTCTCCTGAAGAAGTAGCTGACATTATCTTCACTGGAAACTCCAAAAAATCAGCAGGAAGCGACAAGATTTCTAATTACGTGCTTAAAAAGTTACCAAATCTTGCTGTACTCCTGTTGACTATAATCTTCAATAACTGCCTGAACAACAGCTATTTCCCTGCAGCCTGGAAAACCGCAAAAGTGGTCCCTGTCCCGAAGAAGAACAACCGCGCAAATGTGGAAGGATATCGGCCAATTTCTTTGCTCAGTTGCATGAGTAAGATACTGGAGGCATTGATATTGAAGAAACTCAACGTTTTCTGCAGAGAAAGAGATGTCATACCGGAGTTTCAGTATGGATTTCGAAATAAACACTCTACCCTACATCCATTACTGGGACTCCATACTGATGTTACAATTGGACTCAACAAAAAGGAAACCACTGTAGCGTGTTTGCTGGACATCGAAAAAGCTTTCGACAGCGTTTGGATAAAAGGATTACTATTCAAACTCTCGGAACTTGGACTTGCTAATTACTTGGTAAGAATAATCAAAAATTTCCTAACCCATAGACTTTTTTATGTACAGGTAGAAAAACATGTGTCATCAACCAAAGGAATTAACGCTGGAGTTCCTCAAGGATCAAAACTTGGACCACTGCTGTTCAACATTTACACTGCTGATCAACCAGCCAACATATCAGGTACAAAGACGAAGCTTTATGCAGACGATTCAATCACATACGCCACCGCTTTTTCACCAGAAATTGCTGCCAGGAGAGTGCAAGAGCACATTAAAAACCTATGGGAATACTATGTCAAATGGGGACTGAGGATAAACAGCGAAAAGACTGAACTCATCTGCTTCCGAACACCAGTGACTGTCATTCGAAGACGAGCGTTTGCAACACGCTGTGATGCAATCAAAATAAAGCTTCCAGACAACACTGAAGTGACAGTCAAATCATCAACGAAGTACTTAGGAATCAACTTTTCCAACAAATTCAAATTCAAAAGGCATGCAGACTTGATGTTGAAGAGAGCCAACTATTCTTTGCACTTGGTCCATCCGCTTCTCAGGAGGCGAAATGGACTAAGTAAGAAAACCAAACTGCTTGTATACAAACAACTTATCCGACCCGTTCTGACCTACGCCTTTCCCATCTGGTTTACTATTTCACCTACAACAATGAAAAAGATGAAGCTTTTTGAAAGAAAGATGCTCCGCATTTGCACTGGACTGTACCGTAACACACTGACGAAGAAATATATACCAACAAGGAATCTGTATAAAGAAGCAAAGTTAATAACATTGGACAAGTATTTAATGCAGCTCTCCGGAAAAATCATCAGGAACCTGGAAGATCATCCTAACACAGAAGTGCAACAACTTCTCCAGCATGAACTAGAGCCTCGTGACAAGTATCTACACACCCGAGCCATCACTGACGATCAATTTGAAGACATCATCCATAACGACAACGCACCCTTTTACGAGAAGAACAACAATCAATACTACAGGGGATAAAACGCCCACTCATCAAAAATTATTATTTAGTTAATATTAAAAAAATCATGAATTAGATTAAGAAAACATTAATATGATATTGTAAGCAAATAGCATTATGTAAAGCCAAATGAAGAACGTTGGGCCCATTGTTGAGCCAACATGATTTAATTTAGTAATAAGTTAGTTTTAAGTCAAATTGTATATAAAACAAATTGAAAAATAAAATTCTTAATCTAATCTAATCTAAAAAACAAATACTCCCTTAAAATCCTTGTGATGTCAGTTAATGCTTACATTTGTAACGTCGTGAAGTTCACCCCTGAGCACAGTTTGAAATTTATTAAAAATTAGTAACGAAATTCTGAGACGGTGGTCGCAACTTTAAGCGTGCTTAGTCATCATATCACTAGAAAAGGTGTACCTACATTCAATATTTCATAGCGCGATTTTTAGAATTCTTTCATTGAATTCAAAACGATTGGATTCATTTGATTGCGCACTCATTGCACAGAAATCAATTGAATGCATTCTTTCGGTTGCCTTCTGCGCATTCTTTTGTTCGTTCTCTGCGTCTTAAGGTCCCATTAAACATTTTTCTCAGTTACAGATAAAATTTCGCTTTGCTTATTTCAGAGAGTCAGTCAGAAGCATTCACTCTTTCCAAGCTCGCTTTCTCAACTAACTGAGCTTACTAACAAGTTCTTCAAAATTCGAACAATATTAATATCAGCTGCTCATCTGGCTTATGATTTGTTGAATGGAAGAAATGCATGAGTTCTCAAAAGATTGCTCTCATTTCTTTGCTTAAAATGATTGGGGCAAAATAATGATTATAGTCATCTTACTATCGAATGAATTTTAACTGGAGGATTTGAAGTCAAAGTCTCAACTTGAAGTCAAGAAATGCAATGTTTTATTTAAAGTAATTAGTGATTACATTGACAAGAGATTGTGAGTAAACATCCTGTGCCACAACATCCTGTGAGACAACGCACTGCCTAAAATATCAAAAATGTCGCAGTTAAGTTCAAAATGACAAAAAATCAGTCGATTGTAACGAATTTCAGCCGACACCATTAAGAGCACAAATTTACTCAAGAACTGAATCATCTTTAACATTTTTCGCATCGAAACTTCTCCAAGGGATATTGCAAAAGTTTAAAAAAAATCCCCAATCGAATTGCCCAAGTTTCAGGTCCATAATTTTGTTGGACGTGTTTCTAACCTCTGACCCTGATAAATATCTATTAGACAATTGTGTCAAATCTGCAAAATGCGTTAAGAGAATCATTTAGCAGGGCAAGAAATCCAACTGGGACAGTATAAATGTTTCTTCGATATTAACGCAGACTCCAGTGCGGGTATATGATAACAAATTAAATATTGTTTGGAATAAGTGACTTTATCCGTAAAAGGAGACAAATCTATCAAACCAAAAGTTTCAAGATATACAAACTCATGGTTCGACTCGAGCTGTAAAGAAGTTATTAGTGTTAAAGAAGTAGGTAAGGTTAGGTTAGGTAAAGTGTTGATACGGCAGGCCGTATCACCTCACTCGGCTCTCAATGGATCCATTGTGTTCCCTTAGGTGTGGGTAATGTAGGAATAGGAAAGGTATGAGGAAGGAAGTGGTAAGGTAAAGTGTGCCTCCCTGAACTATCCTGATATCTGAATGAAGTTAAGGATGCTTTTTAGTGGTCTTCATCTTGACGTCGCGTCGTATATGCATAAATCAGATGTGCTGACACCCATTCTACTCACGTGGATTCTCATTGAGTTATGACCCGTAAAATTTCCACCCAAGAGAGACAACTGAGGTCTGCTAAGCTTCAGTAGACACTCTGTTTTTTTTTTTTTTTTTTGAAATATCATGTTTTGACCATCTGTCATCTACGGTCTTGAGGAAACTTTGATTTCCAGTGGCATAGGCTACAATTTGGATCGGTTCAAGAAATGAACTGTTTTTTGCGATTTCATTTCCATTAATATCATGGTATCCTGTTCATCGAATTGGTTTTCGCAGAGCAATCTTAATTCACTATGACAACGAGGAACCATAGTTTTGACTTCGTGAAAATTGAAGAAATGACGATCTGATTGCCACCTGGCTGTCTATGAAGATATCAATGTTCTTGTTCGTCCATTAACATGCGGAAAGATATTTTACGGCCTCGCAAGCTGCAAGCACTTCCGCTTAGAAAAAACTGAAAAAACTTTGGGAGCTTTAATGATCTTTTTATAGGTGGGTTTCTTGAGAAGAAGCCTGACCTTGCCCCAGCATCCTTACTCAGGAAACGTCTGTAAGGACCGATACATGATTTGCCTTTAGGACCCATCCATATCTCCTTTGTTAGAATATTGGTTAGGTAGTGTGACTAGGTTAATATCTTATCACTTTTTTCTTCACACTTTTTCTGCTACCGCTTTAAAACCCCCGAACCCCCGCTTCAACATGCCGAATAATTACGTTAAAATGCCCGCCCGAAACCTGATATAAATTACCGAACCGGTACCATACTATCCTACCGAACCCTTGGTTTCTTTTGCTTTACTTATCACATCACCAGAAGCAAATTGGTATGTATAGTGATATTTATACTGCGCCACCGAACCCTGGGTTGTTATTCGCTGTACACGTCACGCCGAGCCCCGAGCCATTTAATTGCCTACATCCATATAAGGAATACTGACAACCGAATGTTGGATAAGATGAGCATGTGTGACGTTGTTGGTAGTTTGTTTACTTCATTCAGTTCACACTGTATTTGACTAAAGTAGTAACACACTGTTGGGTACGAAGTGTACTAAATAGTAGTTTCGAAAAACCGTTTTGGGTTCGGAACCTCTACCTAAAAACCTGACGCTTAATCTAACCTGTCCACTTCTTCTAAGTGTAGCCTTCAACGCTACGCTTCTTCAAAGAGTATCACAGACACGCTTGTTACTGCGAATGAAGTGCAGATTATTCTCCTAGTCTTTGGCTAGGAGCAGGGCCGTATTCCGAATGATTATTTCAGTGGCTACATTTCTTCAAAGAGTACCACAGACAAGGTTCTTAACGCGAACGAAGTCCCGATTTTGTATCCGGTTTCCGGTCTCTCGTTGGAGGCATTATTGAACCTTAAAACCGTATATTAAATATCATGTTATTTATTGCAAGAATATTCATTGTTAATTATACGAAATACTTTGTTAAGTAAATGATAAGAAGCAACTGAAAAAATTGTATATTAAGTAATGTTTTTTTTTTTTTTTTGTAACCGAATTTGTAAATGAATAAAGATCGAATTAATTTGGAGTTTGTAGACTTCTACGTAAGTTTTTTTTTTGCACCACAATCTGTGTACGGTGAAATATAGTCCGTTTGAATATCTATGTCAGTGAAGTTTACAATGGCTCTGTGACAAAGATACAGTTGCAAGACTACTAAAAAATCTCAATGTATAAAAGAGGTATTCTTTAAAGAAGCCAAAATCACTGCGTGAGCTTCGCCATCTTTTTTTCTTTACTGGGTTCTTTCTGAGTGGATGCAAAACTGCATTTGTGCTGTCTCTAGAAATAAGGCAATTTTCCTCTTACTTTTGACCAATTGCACTTATGTTCATTCTTTTCAAAGTCATGGAAACCCTGATCAATTTTCAAATCAAAATCAAAGACAATTCAAAGTTTTTCAATGACCAGCAGTATAGCTTTTGCATTACTATACAAACAAGATTGTTAATCATCATAGGATTAATGTGCTTCATACTTCGAAAGTAATGGATACAGTTTGACATCAAGCTACCCTATTAAAAACGAGTGTATTTGATACTGACGTATCTATTCTACATTGGATAAGAAGTAACGTTTTGGATCCCTAAACGAAACTCGTTTTGAATAGTATTATTTGTGGTAAACAATAAATGCTTAAGTACCTCAGGGTTCCATTTTGTCTCCGGTTCTCTTTCTCATATTCATCAAACTAAAACTTCTAGCCGATTTGATTGTTTTGCTATTGATAGTACTTTAAGTCATATGTAGATTGACATCCTTGTCCTTCGGATGATGATCTTAATTTCACATAATCAAATAAGGAATCAAAAGTCGTATAGATGATAATTCCCCAAAAACTCAATGGCCTCCTTTCGAAGTGAAACTCATCCGTCATCCCCCATGCTGAAATGCATGAGCAGCACTTGCATTAAGAAAACTGCACCGCTTTCAGCTATCGGTATGTTCATCAGAAGCTACGTTTTATTAAATGAGCACATCGATATATCCAAAAATGCTGCCAAGTCTTTAGGTTTCCTCGAAAGGCGAATAAAATGTGTTGGCCTTTCTGATGTGGCCTCCATTTGTCTTAAGCTTTGAGTAGAAATTTTAATATTCCTCACATTTCTACCGTAATGTAATTTTTCAATTATTCATTAATAAATTTGTCCGTCAGCCCAACATCAGAAGAACTTTTACTCTACAGAGATTCATTCTTAAGCCGAACCACACGAATGTGGAGTACTCCGCTCCACTCTGTTTTTCCCTTCAATTTCAATATTCAGAACACAAAAACTTATGTGCATTCATACCTCCGAATAAATCCTTCCATGTTTCCTTTCGTCGCACACATTATAAAAATATGTACTAAGTTTCCTCGAATCAAAGGAAAGGGCTGATTCCATATAGTGACCAGTGAAAGGATTGTAAAAAATTCCAATTTTTCCCCTATTTTGGTTGTTCAAAAATTGTCTAAGCAAAAATGTTGGTTTTAAAATGTACGGGTATGTGTTTTTTATGAATTATAGGGTTTTCTAATAGGGTCTTTCAAACTTTGACCGGTGATTCCGGCTATTTTTTTGAAGCTACATCTGTAAAATGAAAAACATTTCATGCAACGAAATTGGCCACTTTGTGAACATCATGTAGTAGGAAAGAGCAACGTTGCTGAAAAAGCACACGTTGAAAAACAAAACGTAACACTTCCACCATTGCACATAAAACTCGGCATTATGAAGTTTAAGCCCCACTTTTGGTTTAAACTTCAGTTCAACAATAAATTTGGTTTCATAGTTTCTGCCGTTTAAACCTCAGGTTGACAACGCTTTCAAACATTTGAAAATAGAGTTTCTTTTCATTTTGAAATTTGTTTTCCTATCACAGGTCACAACTGTAACAAAGCAAACTTTCCTTGATTGTTTTTTCTTTGATTCAGAGAAAACAATTTACTTAAACCACGTTCAATGAACTGAAGTTCAGATAAGACTATGAAACCGGACGAGTTGAACTTCAAATTTAAACTCCAGTTCAGGTTCAGCAGGACTTAAGTTTAAACTCTCACTGTGAAACTGAGGGTTTGCAAAAGATCCCAAAAACAAAGGATTGACATATATGTATATGAAAACAAAGTTTCCCAAGCTGTCAACCGAAAAAATTAAGGCGGGTATATTCGTTGGTCCACAGATAAAAAAAATTTTTTAGTGACAACGGATTTTTGAATTGTCTAAAAAAAAATTCGAGAAAAGAGCGTGGATCATGGAATGCTTTTCAAGACGTAGTTCATGGTTTTTTGGGAAACCACAGAAGTCCAAACCATCGTCAATTGATCGAAAAAAATGATGCTATTCATCCCATGCTATTGGTGAGTATTTAGCAGATAAGTGTTTCAAAAACAAAGATTCCACCAGGACCTTGCAATCATGGAAAAGAGGTATGAAGGCTTTTAGGATCAAGGGATGATGAGTAACTACTGCTGGATGCAGCTCCTTGAAGATTCAACGCCACGTACAAGAAGAAGTGTAAGCAATAAGACATACTCGTATTTTCAATAAAAATTATGAAAAAAAGAAAAAAACTGAAATGGTCTGCCTTCACATACTGTTTCATAACTTAAACATTTATTATTTGATTTCATTGATCTTATGCGTTTTAGCTTTGTAAAAAGAATATCTTCCACGCGAGATCTTAAAAGTATTTTAAATATTTTTTTTTCTATCCTTACGGAATGATTTAAAACAAGCGATTTTCAAAAACGGCGAAAAATTGTGTTTTTTAAAACTTTGAACGGCTTTTTCTTGATGATTGTTGGGCCGATTTACACAAGTCGTATACTGTTAGAAAGAGAAAAAAAATATCTGTTCAAAAATATAAAGTATATTGTTAATTAGTTCGACCGTTTTTGAGAATTAGGCTTATACATGGAAAAGGAGCAGAAAAACACGTTTTTTGGTCATATCTCGAAAAAGCTTCTTTGGAAAAATAAATGATTGCCATTTTCATGTTCAGAGAGCCAAAATTAATCTAGAAAATACTTTTTTTTTGAGGTACTCGCCAAAAACCGAAAATTTGTAAACTAGTGATTCAGCGACGAGGCCCATTTCTGGACGAAAGGGTTCATCAACAAGCAAAATTGTCGAATTTGGGACCATCACAATCCACATGAGAGTTTCTAAATTGTAATGCATCCAGAGAAAGATACTGTTTGGCGTGGATTTTGGGCTGGCGGCATTATCGGTCCATACTTCGTTGAGAACGATGTTGGCCAGCCCATCAACCATCTACGGCGAACGCTGTCCTTTGATAAAAATCGATTTATTTAGGCCCGAAACAGATGATATGGACACAAATGATATGTGGTTTCAACATGACGGTACTGTGATCCACATAGCCCGTGCCGCAATGGACGTTTTAATCGAGCAATTTCCGAACATGGTTATCTCAGGCGGAGGCGGCCCAGCGCGCGATGTGAATAGGCCAACGAGATAGTGCCAGTTTACCCCGTTACACTTTTTCTGTAGTGAGGTTTTCTTAAGTCTTGTGTGGTGTGAAACTCTTAATGGAAAACCCTTTGAAAGACACTCTAGAGGAATGAATATTGTGAATTTCAAACAAATGTCATGTACGAGTAGTTTACCTTTTCAAGTCGTTTTCATGAAACTATTGCCAATTTCTTTTAATCCACGATATTCACTTTGAGATTTTTCTTTCTATTCTTCCTATATCCGTTTAGTTAACTTCCTGGGAAATTTCCCTTGAATATATTGTGAGTTAGACTTTTGTTTGTTTTTGTTAAACTCCTATATCGGCCCTTCGAAGTACCATTGATTTAATTTCACGGTATAAGTCGCTTTGTTCATTTTCGATAATTCAGTCATAGAAATTCATTCACTAAAATTGCAAACCTTCCCTTTTTGCTTAACTCCTGTTTGTTTACCCATTGTATTTTTTGGTCCCACCGGTGGTGATGGTTTATTTTTTTTTCACTTCATCTAAAGTTTTCCTTTACCCCCTTAAGCTCCAGTATGTACCCTCTTTGTTATTTCTACATAATTTCCAGATATTTTCAATCTTTTCAAAGCTTCTATTCTGCATGTAAACGTTAAACACCTACCTAGTCCCAAGAAAAATTAATGACACAAATTAAAATCAATATGCCAGAGTAAGCCACATTTCCTGTTCTATGGTCTCGGTTAGCCGCAGAGAATTTTCCCCATTTTGAGCGAGCAAACAAAACTACAAAACCAAGTTTAAGTTCATTCGTTAAAAGTCTAGCAACTGTATGTATGAATGTTTATTTAGAATTGACAGTGGCAAAAGGAAATGAAATGATTCTAATCCTGTTTACACGTCCTTATGCTTCTGCAAAAGGCATATCTATCTGTATATACAAGCACTTACAGTAAATTAACAGCAGCATTTCATATCCCATCCCCCTTTGCGCCAGCAGACTGCAGCAAGTCGCTTTTGAAAGAAAGATTGGATCACGAACCATCTTCTGACAAACTGCAAAGTACAACTTCTGAAGGTACAATCCCGTTTGTATTTTGTATTTGAAATGATTTCATATCTTGAAATGCAATCGCTTGTGTTGTTCTATCACTATTTCTGTAGTTTTCAACCATAATTGATTCTGAAAGAGAGCACAGCAGCGTCTTTCACGGACTTGCATTGCAATGGTCTTAGTTTTTGTCAAATGGAATCAATACAAAACTTTTTGAAATAAAAATTGTTCGTTTCGCTTTTATGCAGCGATTGTGTAGTATGTGCGAATGGGAGGATGGATATTCGTGCAGAAGATACATAAATATCTATAGATTTCTGGATGCAGCGCATTTGGGATTCCTTGAATTGTTGTTATCGGGAAAGTTTACTAAAACGGACAGAAGTGAAAGGATTTATCATTTCCAGGAAGAATAAAAAAAATACATTTGTAACAGATTAAATTTAATTCTATAAATTGAAAGCTTGCATACCTTTTGTGTTTTGTTTTTTATCTCAGACAAACTTCTTGAAATAAACTGATATCATTGACAGGTACAGGTACTGGTATATGTGTACATAGGAACATGCCTCCATTTTAAGTAAAGATAGGAAGAGTTTATGATCGTTTGAAAATTACTGAAAACACAAAATAGACCTCTTTTGACTAACAACAGCTAAGGTTTTCTCAAAGGGTAAGAACTTTTGTGCAGAAATCAGAATGAATTTGGAATGAAAAAACCGAACCGATTTTAATTGTCTCTTAAGACAATAATTCATTTATATATGTAATTAATAAGGTTTTTGCGGTCGTAAATGCTTTTGCAATTAGATTACGCAAACAAAATTTTAAAAATTGCTAAAAGCAGTTTTTTCTAGAAAAAAAAATTTGGTATGCCAATTTTAAGTACTTTATGATTTACATTTAAGAATAACATTGGAACAAAAATCGTAAACCCTGCTTATTTCTTCAAAAATTTAAAATTAAAAACAAAACTTCAAACATTTTCAATATTTTCAATATTTTTACTTGCGACTTATAGGTACTACTATAAGCAAGTTATGCATTCGCAAAAAAAAATCGAACTCGAGATTTTGATCAAAGTTGACATTACGATGATAGCGAAGACCAAAAAAGTGGGTCTCGCAATTCTGTCTGTTCGACTACAGCTTAAACGGCTCGGCCGATTTTCTTCAAACTTGGTAGATATGGGTTTTAATTTTTCCCTCCTGTAAGGACAAGTAATATATACTTTATACCTTAATTATTATTATACTTTATACCTTGCTCTAAGTATACTTTTTAAAGCTTGTTATTTTAATTATTCTAAAATTATTAATGTTTGATAAAGAATAAAAAAATATATAGATTGTTTTGCAAGCCTCTTTTTTATAAAAGAAGACCCGTTATACCCCATACGTTTTTTCCTTTTTTTAAGACCAAAAATAATGGTACCTGCCGTACGAATTTTTTTTCGAAATTTTATAAATATTTTTTTTTTCTCAAAAACTGTCAAACAGATTTAAAAAAAAATTCTATAAATTTCATTTAATTAAAGCTAGGCAATGGTTTGAAAAAAATTCCAAAAAAATGGTTATTTTTGGTACCTACCCTTTCTGGAACCATTTTTTTGTTTTTGATTTTCTCAAAAGCGTTACGACCGATTTTGATAATTTTTTTTATGTTGAGGCTCCCCAGCAGTTTCAATATTATTGTTTATTCAAATTTTCAAAAAAAAATGTTTGGATTTTTAAGAAAAATTTCAAATTGTTTTTTTTTGAAAACTTAAAATTTCGAAAATCTCATGGTCGATTTTTTTGAGACTTGATAAATAAAAGTTTCTTAATATAATCTACAAGATATGAGAAAAAATAAATAATTTTACCTATAAATAACGGTACCCTCCATAGAAATGTTAAAAATTGGTTTTCGAAAATCGTCTTTTTCTCGAAAACGATTCCGAGAATTTTGCTAAAAATTTTTTCTTTCAATTAATTCTTCCGATCTATAATTTAATAAAAAAAATTTTAAAACAAGAGATATTACTGAATGTACCTGCCATAGAACGATTTTTTGGAATTTTGAATTTCTCATTATCGACATAACGGATTTTAAAGACATTTTTTATAAAGAAGCTCTTAAGAAGTTTAAAAAACTTTGCATCTCAAAACTTAAAAAAAAAATATTTTTTTCAATTTTTGGAAAAAAATATTTTTTTTTGTTTTGGAAAATTCGATATCTCGAAAACGGCTTGGTATTTTTCTTGGAAATTTTGATTCTCATTCGTACAATAATAAAAACTTAAGGTTGGCGTACCAAAATTTTTTCTTAAAAATGTTTTAAAAATGTTGTACATAAAAGCTTATTTATTTACGAACCCACTACAACGACTTATAATTTTTGTTCTTGCATAAATTCATATTTGCATAGCATTTTGTTTTTATGTCTTAATAGTAAGAGAATTTAAAAACCTCACTTTATCATTATGAACAGTTTTTTTTTTAATAACATTTGTTTTTAAAAATTCCTAGTCTATTAAATAGGAGCAAGTTGGTGCGACCCAGTCGTGCACATTATTTTTTTTAAATTCAAAGGAGTTCCTCTATAATTTTTATAGAAATCGTTGTAGTCATTAATGAAAAAGTCGAAAATAACAAATAGTTCTATGGCAAAATCTGTTTCACCAATGGGCATGTCATACCTACAATTATTATAGTATACACACAATTTCAAAATTTTGGTACGCCAACTTAAAGTTTTTAATATTTTTTGAATAAAAATTAGGTTTCCAAAAATAATATTGAGCTGTTTTTGAGATATCAATTTTCAAAAAAAAATTTTTGTTTTTTTCTTGTCAATAAATTCAAAAAATATTTTTTGTTTTAAATTTTGAAATGTAATGATTTTCAAACTTTTTAGAAGCTGCCTTATAAAAATTTTATTAAATTCCGTTATGTTGATAATGAGAAATTCAAAATTATAAAAAATGATTCTATAGTAGGCACAGTCAGTAATATCTAAATTTTAAAATTTGTTTTATTCAATTATAGATCGTAAAAATTAATCGAAAGAAAAACTACCTATATTATTAAAATTCTAGGTTCCGTTTTCGAGAAAAATACGACTTTCGAAAACCAATTTTTAACATTTGTATGGTGGGAGATACCGTTATTTTTAGGTAAAATAAATTTTTTGCCTACATCTAGTAAATTGTATTAAGAAACTTCTATTTGTCAAGTTTAAAAAAAAATCGAGAATAGGGTTTTCGAAATATTGTGTTTTGAATTTTTTTTTAAAATCCTAAAGTTTTTTTTTCAAAAATTTTATGCTTTTGCACAGTTTTCTTTAACATCATACATTTTTATTATTCTCGTGATGCATTTTATTTTTATTAAAACCGTTAGAGCGGTTTTCGAGATAAATAATGGTTGTATTTCAGGTGCCGTTAATTTTATAATAACATTCTTATTTTTACATTGAAAAATAGAATTTCGTGAACACAAGGCGAGTTCCTGCGACCTAAGCGTGGAGTCCATTTTATCAAACTTCGCAATCAATGTAGTTTGAATTTTGGTTAAATCCTCGATAAGTTGATGAAACTATTCAAAACAATAGCTTCTAGCGATTTTTTTGTCTATTTGTCCAGGTGTACTTCCATACAGAATAGTTTATTTAATTTTTTTTAATGTAGAATTTAAAACCTGATAAGAGCTGAGATATATTAGAATCTGCGTTCCCAGATCTGATTATGGAATTATGGTTTTGAGGTCTTAATTACTTTTGTGTAATAATATTTTCTATACCCAACCAACACTGGCCCTATAGATAGAGCGAGTAAATAATAACCAGGAGGTGGAACAGCACTTCAAGATATGTTACTTTTCCTAATGAAAAAGACTTCAATTTTTAATTAGCAAACAAAAATCATTAAAAACCGAAAAATATAATCCTGAAGACATCTCATCACAGGGTGCCAAAGTCATATCAATTAATTTAATTAACAAAATAATGCCTCGAAGTCAATGGAAACAATTAAAGGTTCTCGAAGTTTGCCATCTACACTCAATCATCAACCGTCATCGTGATATCCCAAAGTCACTGATGTAATGCCAGAATTTCAAAACTAAATTACCTACGTTCCTTCGCATTGGCAGTGGCATTGGCATTTCAAAGCTATTCGGTGTATAGAAATGGAATGGAATCTCGTGTGGTTAATTTGTGGTATTTCACGCTCGTAATTGTTTTCTTCACACTGGAAATCACTGTTTCGGAGAAATGAAAACCCCCTAGGGTTAATTATGTGTGCGCTGAATGAATCTATAGAATATACATACGTGCCTAAGAGCATAAATTATTTAAAAATTATCAGTCGCATTATACGAACGCTATACTGTTGGCAGTTGAAATGTGGGTATTAATTTCAAAGTTTCATCTTTTGTTTGAATTTATTTATATAAATGCCTTGAAAAAGCTATTCGTTTGATGATGAATTCAGTAGATAGTCAGTAAATACGTCAAGAGAAAATCGGATGAGGGATGTTGTTTGGGAAGAAAAGAAATGGTGTCCTTGGAGAAATTCGTATTTATAGATCCAATCTTTCACATGGTTGCATTAGAGTCTTGAGGATGAAAATTCGTCAAGAAAATGTAAGGAAATACTTATAAATATTATACAGTCACATTTCTGACACAATAAAATAAAGGATACCAAAAATGCCCTGATAACAACATTTGAAGATTAATCGGCCGAGGACAGAATAATTGTGCATTCGCTCTCAAACCTTCTTTAGCAATGAAACTTCCGATCCTTCGGAGTTCACTCTGCATGGGTAAAACTAAATGCCATTGTTCTTTTCTATTCACGATATCGTCATCTTTAAACTCTTTTTTACTTGCGATATACATAGGTACTATAGGGCAAGTTCTGCATTTGGAAAAAAAATCTAACTCGAGATTTTGATCAAAGTTGACATTACGATGATAGCGAAGACGAAAAAAGTGGGTCCGGCAATTCCGTCTGTCTGTCTGTATGTCTGTATGTCTGTACCTCGATCTAGAGCCTAAGCCACTGGACCTATTTTCTTCAAACTCGGTAGTTAAGGGTCTTCGGTGATTCCCTAGAGGGGAAATTGAAATTTTTTTTTTAGCTCTAAAACTAACGGTACCCCCCATACACCCGTAATGCAAAATCTTATTTAACTCGAAAACGGCTCTAACGATTTTGATAAAAAAAATTAGGTGTGATATTATGGACATGGACTACGTTTTGGTAAAAAAAAAATTTGGGGCAAAATGTTATTAACGGTACCTGTCATAGAACCGTTTTTTTTTGATTTTCGACTTTCTCATTAACGGCTCCAACAATTTTAACCAAAAATTTTCAGCAGGAGTCTCCCTAAGTTTAAAATAATATTGTATATAAAAATATTCGAAAAATTATTTGTTATTTGTTGGGTTTTTTTGAAAAAAAATTTTTTTTGAAAAATCAATATCTTCAAAACCTATGAACGATTATTTTTTGAAATTATTTCCTAAAATCAATATTATTAAATACTTAAAATTCGCATCCCACATTTTTTTCTTGAAAAATTTTAAAGAAATTTCTTATATAAAAAATTTATAATAAAACGATTTTTTAAACTTTGTTTGCATAAATTCATACTTTTCTAGAAATCAGACGGCAATTTCATTTTAAATTCATGTTTTATATTTATAAAATGGTTCTTAAATTCCAAAGTACTTTTACATAAGAGCAAGTTCGTGCGATCCAGTCGTGCATTTTTTTAATTTCATCCGGTTCGAATTCGCGGTTAATAAGCTCTTCAAACATTCTTGTTTCTTTTATCGAAGTCCAAACATGGACAGAAATTCAGCTTTTAGGGAATATGATGCTCTGTTCGATTCGATCATTCCATTGAAATTGTCATTAGGTACGGTAGATTTTAATAAACACATCTATTCTTGGCTTCTCTTTTTCGGAAAGACGTTTTTTTGAAGGAAAGTATTCCGAGATCTTCGCCGAGGTGAGTCATATCATCCAGCTTGTCGACGATTCGACTCGAATATCAGACGTTAATAGTCGAGTGGAAAACACTCTGATAAATACACTATGAGTGTTGATGTTGAAATTAGATCGTTGTGTCATATCGCAAACTCTTCTTGCAAACAAAATCGATAAAAAAGACTCCATTGAGAACCTTTTGGCAATACGAGAAAGCCAACAGGGACGACCTTAATATTTCCTTCAATATCTTAAACTGGTCACTATGCTTCCTCGATAGTGATGTACCATCAATTCTCAATGGAATGCGTTGCTTTATCACGAATAGGTTGAAAATCTATTTAACCGAAAGGTTAGAGAAGTAAGCTTCCGAGGTTTTAAAGTCAACCCCAAAAAATTGGAAAATTGGAAAAAGTTTGAACAAGCTAGGAAGGCCTGCAACGTCCATACTCGTATTCCTGGGACTTAGTTTTCACATGACCAAAAATACTAGAATGTGCCAAAGGTAGAAATAATTTTTGGTCAATTGTAAGAAATATTCTAGATACAACTTAATCCTCGGTACCAACCCTCTTCTTCAATGACACTCCCTTAATTAGCTCTATTGCTAGTAAGTTCTCTATAAATTCTATGCTCCAAAAAAGTTTCATGACTCCTCCAGTACTCGAGCGCAATAATTCAATGGGACCAATCGTCTTTCGCAATTGTGCTGTTGCAAGAGTCTTGAAAGATCTTGACATAGATACATAAATCCGCTGCCCCAGATACTATCCCCGCCATTCTTCTGAAGAGGTGTTCTTCCACGCTGGTTAAATTAACTATTATCCTTCTCTACAGCTCTCTTTCCGAGTGAATGGAAAACTGCGTTTGTAGCGACACAGACACTGGCTGAACTCAGCCGAAAACAAAACCGACTGAACTTGTTCACTTGACGAATAAGTGGAAAAAGGTCATGATGGATCGGTAGATCGAAAAAACCTACAAAAAGCCATTCCGGCATCGCCTCCTTCAGCAGCTACATCTCGCCTTCTGCGACCAATATAAATTGTTGAAATCAACTTGAAATATAATTATAAATTGAAATAATTAACTGTGTTTCATTGAAATAAAAACAATATATATATATATATAGATGAGCGCGATCCTATACGTTTATCCAGCTAGTCCCCAAGAAGGCGAAATATTTGGAATTTGATGGAATATCTGTTCGAACAGTGCAACAAATTCTTACATCGTTTTGGTGAAAGTAAGACTTGCACCAAGCTCTTCTTCGATGGATTAGGAATTACCTTTACAAACGTTCAACACAAGTAGTACTGGATGGATTAAAGTCTGATACCAACAACATATATGGTGGTGTACCACACGGCTTCGTTTTGTCTCCGATAATCTTTTTCATGGTCATCAATGATCATTTTCTTAAACTTCTATTCCATAAGATTGTTTTGCTTGCGACAGTAGTCTTCTATATTCATTTGAGATTCACACTCCTGTCACTCAGATGTGTAACTCCAACGGCAACCCTTGATAAGCTCATTAAATTCTGATCTTGAAAACATTGTCCATCTGGGAATATGAAACCGCGTAGAATTTAATATTTTGACAACTCATTGCTGTCACTTAACGCTTAAACAAAACCTAACCCTCATGACACTGTCTATGAGTGTGACTTTCGTCTAGGAAACTGACAAACTTTCAATCCTCGTTATATGTATTACCAATCATCTTCTGTGGAATAAGCACATACTCATTGTCACTATTACTTATATATGGGATGGTGTTCCTTGGACTAACCTGAGTTATTGGATAGTATTCTGAGAAGATCCTTTAAACTGAATGAAGATATTACCACCACTGAAACCTTTAAGTCCATGTTCAAGATGTTCGTAATCTTTCTTGCTTCTCGTTGTTTTATTGTATCTTTAATAGACAGTTCCCTAGTGAAATAGCCAGTTGTATAGCTTTTCTTTAACAATTCAACCGAAAAACTTGCGTCTTTAGGAATGCTCATCAATTTGCTCACAATTCCAATTTTGGACGTACTGCTAAGAATAGATATTCTTTATTTAGCCGGACTACACGAATGCTCTACCCAGTTCTGTTTTTCCCTCTCATCATGATATACGTAAATTCAAAATCTATATGCAGTGGTCTCACCTTTTAAATCCTCTCCACTTTCCCTAATGCTCGGACTGTGTTGTATAATATATAAAGGGTATACAATATATCTTATCACAACAGCTCGTAAAGTTTCTGAACCTAGTGACGTACAGCTCATTCCCTTGTGCGTTTTGTCGGTAGGAATGAAGGGGACCCAAACGGCTAAGATATAAAGGGCTTTTCATTACAGTAGATAATCTTCAGGGATCTTCAATAAGTACTCCTGAAAAAAACATTTTTTAATTTAGGTGCCAGTGGCTGGGAAATGAACCCAGATTTCCGACATGACATTTCAACGAACTTTATACTAAAACAAAATACTCCTGTCTTCTTGTAAAGTACGCGAAGCAACGCTAGCACCAGTCAACTAGTTACCTTTTATAAAATTAAAACATAAAATGACACATAAAACTCCAGTATAGGAAAAAGTATTCAATGGGGAATTAATTTAAATCGACAATATTCTACATGCATGATTCGCTTGATTGTGCCTTTGAGCAAATTGACTTCCTTTAAATAGGGTGTGTTGTGTAGGTAAAGGTATGCCACCGACACAAAAAAAGATACACCTGCTGTTAATAAAAAAAAAAATATTCGAAAAATAAAATTCGGTGTAGTTGTTACATTCATATTCACACAGTTGCCCCTTAAGGCGTTTAACTTTTTCTGGAAAACAAGTAACATAAAACGTTTTGATTCTTCTGATTGCAACTGATGCAGTTGAAAATGAAAAAAAAATACCAACTAGTGTTGGGAGTAAGTTAACTGATTTCTAAATAAAAGTTTCTGAATTACGTAGTTGTGGTTGCAATGGCAATTAATTGCCTGGCACTTTTTTAAACCTAACTTTCCTCCTACCTGTGCATGTGCATGTTGCTATAAAATTGCTTAGGTTTTTGTTTTATTACTTAACTAGTTACATTAAGCTTATGGGTAGAGGAAGACTTTTATTTACAGCTTTCGGAAACGTAGAAATTAATCAAACAAACTTGGGAGCGCCAGAGCTTGGGAGACTGAAGTTAAAATTAATTTTCGTATATCGGTCAAGAAGCTTTAAAAACTAAAAATTGGGAATTGACTTATATCAGACCCTAAAAAACTGTTCCACTTACCAAGTTTTTATTTTAAATAAAAGAAAATACCATTTGATGTCCAATATGAAGGATTGGTTTAATAAAGGCTTTGGTGCCTTTTTTAAATATTGGAATGTATTTGGATATATATGTAGCACACCAAAATCAAGACTGGGATAGATAAATTTGATGGCTCGACTCTTCAAGGAGAACAAGTCCGTTGGAACTTTCAACTTTTTCTGTGTGCCCGGCAGAAATGGACAGGACCTAAAATTTGCTGCTAAATTTGATTGGTGACAAGGTTTATTTTAGAAGAATTAGTAACTTTCTCGCAAGTGACAGAGACTGGACTTCAATGTGACAATATGACATTACTCCGTAAAATTGGACAGAAATTATGAATGACAAATGACTTATATCCAGTCTCTTTAGTTGTTAAGAAGATGGATTTCTACTATCGAGTAAAAATTAACATCTTAGTCCCAGGAAACTTCAATTGGCAAGTGTAGTTCTTAGCCAGTTGTCATATGAGAAGTGGATCCTCTCTTCAACGCAGAGCGGTGTTACCGTGTTACGCAATTAGGAGACGTTGACACACTGACAACAAACAATTCTGTTGCGTCTACATAACTCACACATATGTACATACTTATAGCTGTTTCAAGCCGCATTTACACTTTGAGTGTTGTGCTCTGTTCGTTGTTGGTCGTACGCGGAACAACGAGAATGTAAATGATAAAAACGAACAACGAACTAAGAACGAATGAATAATGTGCACATTCAAAGGAACTCCGAAATTTCCATGTTCGTTGTTCGTTGTTAGTCGAACAAGGTGTGTTTAAATGCGAAACTGTTGAAATGGATAATGTTTTGCAGTGCCGTTCAAGCTGTAGGCACATTTTTGAAGGTTTTTTTATTAGTGATGCTCCATCAGAAGGCTTTATTGCAAATTGGGGTAAATAAGTTAAATATTTTGTCAATGGTTTTTATCTTTCTAGTACGACTAATAATACTTCAGATATAATAATCAGAGAAAGATGCAAAAAGGCACGATATTATAATCATTTCTAGCGCTAGTTTAAAAAAATAAAACAAGAATTATATGCGATAAATGTCAGCAACCAACCATTCGTCCAACATGGTCTTCTCTTCTCTTCTCTTCTCTTCTCTTCTCTTTTTTTTTTTTTTTTTTTTCTCAACTATTAATAGTGCCGCCACTGCCAGCAATGAACGAGGGCGGGCCGATAAGTACTTAGCCCACAAAATAGAAACAAAATTTTTGGAAAACTGGCAATTTATTTCTCAATATAGTCTCTTCCTTGAGGCCTGCAAAGTAGGCATCCGTGGCGGCGATGACCTCATCATTCAACTCAAATTTCTACCCGATGAGTGATTTTTTCAAGTTTGCAAGCAAACAAAAGTCTAACGGGGCCAAATCTGGAGAATACGGTGGATGGGGCAGTAGTTCGTAGTGCAATTCGATAGCTTGTAACACTTCTCTGAAGTGGCCTCACTGTTGCGCTTGTTGTCCGGCTTGAGTGAATTTGGAACCCATCGCACCGACAGCTTTCTTATGCCCAAAATTTCATGGAGGATATGATCCACGTGGTCTTTTGATATGCCTACCGTGTCAGCTAACTCGTGACCTTCAATCGGCGGTCTGCCAATATGAGATCGTGGATTTGTGACACGTCTATTTTCGGGGCACCTGGGCGCGGCTCATCAAAAACCGATGTACGACCACGTTGAAACTTGTTATACCAATTTGTGATGTTCGCCATTAAAGGAATAGAGTCACCGTACACAGCATCCAAGTGCTGTTCGATTTCGCTTCGCGATTTCCCTTCCAAAAACAAGAATCGAATCACCGACCGATATTGCTCCTTTTCCACTTTTCTAAAATTCGCGGATAATCTAGCTTCCACAAGTGGTGAAAACAAAACTATGAGTATGATTCAGCTGAAATTTTGGCAGTAGCCGTCTAAGAGATGTACTAGACGATAGTAGATCTCTCTTGCGATACTGGCACCATCGAGCGTTGAGGCTAAGTACTTATCGTGTTGTTATTGTATTGTATTGTTATCCATTTTGTTGTTAAGAACGAACTGAAAAACAAAACCGAATTAATGTAAATTCTTCTTCGTGTTCATTGTTGAGTTCGTTGTTGAGAGAAGAACGAAAAACGAATACTGTACAGTGAGTGAACGAAAGTCTAAATGGGGCTTTACTACATATAAAACTTCAAATGTTCGATGGAGTCTGTCATGATCTACACATTGGACAATCCTGGTATATCTACATACAATTGGGTAAATTTTGATAATGTAATAGTTATTGGTCTGTTTCATTTTTGCCTTTTTGACAGAAGTATGCATATTACAAAATAAAGAATATTTGCGAGATTTTTGATTGTCATCCATAAACTTTCTGAACCCTTCAGAGTGACAGTTCATTTTTATATATAAATACCCATAGAAAACTTCTGATGATATGATTACAGATTTAAAAATAGGAAAAGGCCGAAAAATAAAATACCAGCCAAGAAACTAAAAATTTTTTTCAAGAGAATTTGACAGTTTATGTCTTGTCAGGTAGAAGAAAACTTTATTTTGACGTATGTATAGTATTTTGTTCGAAATGACACCAGGAAATTTTAAAAAATGTAGTCTCAAATTAAGATCAATTGAAATTTTTTGATCCATATATATCCATATATCCTACGATCAGTTTTCTTTTTTGAGAGAGAAAGGAGGAGCACAGGTTTTTTTCTTAAAATAAAAGAAAATACTCCTGGATTTGATGTCAGAATCTCAGATAGAAGTTTTTCAGATTACAATTCAAACACGTCATGAGATCACTTTTTTTCGTTCCTTAAACAATCAGAGCGTTTTGAATAAAATAATAAAGTGGATTGAGTAAAATGCTGAACACGTCACTTTTGACATTCGAAAACACAAAATACTTCTAATCATCTGACAGTTCAGTTTGTGCTCAAGAGGATTTCATAATAAGTCTGTTTGGTTACTTTTGTAGCACGACATTAAAAAACTGTCAAATTTTATAGAGAAAATACTCTCAGAGAAGTGAAAGCTTGCTAAAAAGTCAATAACCGCATTAAACCAGTTTTCACGCACCTTGTGTATAAAACGTCAAAAGTGACTTACACTAGTTTCATTTGTGAAGTTTGATCTGTTGTGTAAAGTTAGACCAAAAGAACGTCTTCCGAAAATAATTTACCTATGGTTTCGGAATTACTATAGAGTCTTTCCAGTTTCTGAAAGCGTTATTTTATCAGTATTGATAATTCAGAAGAGGATTAGTTTCTCAAAAACGAGACAAAGGAGGGAAGCAGCTTAGCAGATCGATTTAATCTTTCTCTTTGGACGGTATGTCATATGATTGATAGAGAGACTTCGTTCTTTAGTAACATGAGTGTTGAAATCATCGAGTGACCGACCGAAGAGAAAAAAAGAGAAAAAATAAGCGAGTTTTTCAAAAATAAAACTGGATTTCCGAAGGCAGTGATGATTTGGCACTTCAAATCCTGAAATTATCTACTTTTACATATACACATACCTCGAATACTTTTTCCGTAGGCTGTACTGATGGGAATAAGAGAGTTTTGAACGTATCTTGCTTACTATGTTGGCTCAGCAGACTCTGTTGAGAACTAAAACAGAAAAACACCTATTTACTTTGAAAAAGCGCCCTCTATGAGCTTGCAAAAAAATGTCTGAGCAGTCGAAGTAAAACTCAATTACTACAAAGGTCACAGCGAATACCCATGAAATGCTATACGAGAATAGTCCAGTTATTAAAATAAAAAACTCGGAAAAATGAACACGTTTGGAAAGAAAAAGAAAATAAATATACATACAAAATAGAAATGGCGGATGTCAGTTTGTTGCTCGATTGCGCTCAGAACATGCTCAGCTTAGAGGACATCATCAGCATGCCCAACTAACTTAAGATCTCACACTGAAGCAAAAAAGAAAAATGGCTATTGACTTAAATGACTTGACATATCAGTGACGTACTATTGTTCGCATGAAAAATTAGATATTTTTGCAGTTGTCATTGTCAGCGCGCCGTCAACGATAAGCGTGTTTTAATGGTGTCAGGTCAGGTTGTGGGATCGTGAAAGCTTAACGATGTACTTGCTAAATTGTGTTGAATAGGATGAATTTTGGGACAAAATTGACCAAATGGCGTAATTCGTGAAATCGTAAACTTTTAATGCGTTGAAAGTTTATTGCTGATTTATTTTTTAGCCTCAAGTAGTATCCTGGTTTATCATTAATTAGGATGTTTAATATAATTTTAAATATTTTACGTCTTTTACAAAACTTTCTATTTTGCGAAGATTACTTTAATTTTTTTAATTATACATATTTGCACAACCCAAAACATTTTATTGTATTTAATTTTAAAGATACAAAAAACTTCATTTTCGTAAACAATTTTTTTTTAATTTAAATATCGTTGATAAAGCTGAAAGAATTTCAGAAAAATAGAATACTAAACTGATGTCCACGCTAATTTGAACAACATTTATTTGATATTTACAAAAATCAATGAGTTGACCTTTCCCATTAACCACAACCCTCCATCCCTGAGGTAAAAAAAACAACATTTTATCTGTATATTGGAATAAGTTCATTGAAAACTCCATTGGGCAATGATTTTGTATAATTCTTGTGAAACCCTAATTGGTTGCCACCAAAAACGAAAAAGAAAATGATTGCATTCATTTGAGTGGATTTTAGCAACAACCTCCCTCTGAAAATGCCAAAAGCTTAAAAAAAGGAAGGATTTCCATTTAAAACTAAAAATTGATAAAAAAAAAGCCCCCATCGGTTTGATCAGGGTCGTTGTTTTGTTTTTTTTTTCTAGCCACCCCGCACTGAAGGAACGTTACAAAACGCAGCAATCAACACAATTTTCGGGTCACAGTCAGATATCGTGCAGTTTAGTTGCAGTGTTGTATTTTTTTTTATTGCGATTTTGCAGTCAAGATTAAAAGGAGCGAAACTCAAATTGCGGTCAACAGGATTGTGGTTTGAATAATAGAATAGAAATAGAAACATATTTCTTGTTTTTTTTTTTTTTTTTTTTTTAAATGGAACGGATGACAAAAACTTAAATTTGTTTTTATTCATGAAAACGTTTTTGTTTTGGATTTGGTGGCAATTTCAAAGGGTGTTTTCTTAAAAATGCTGGTTTGGCTGTTCTAATTTTTGAGTAGATTTAGGTAGTTGTAAGAAGCACGTATATTTGAGTTTTTTTTAAAGAAGTTTGTAAGTTTTATATAAAACTAGCCGCCCGTGCTCGCGTTACTAACTACGAATATTTTTTTTTTAATTGTGAATCTAAACCATTCTCAGATTCCCTTGAACACACACAAAAAATTTCATCAAAATCGGTCCAGTCGTTTAAGAGAAGTTCAGTGACATACACACTCACAGAAGAATTATATATATTAAGATTAACAAAAATGATAATGTTGTGAAAACTTAGATTTTTTGATTAGAAAAAGATTAGAAAACGGTTTGATTTTTGGAAAAAAAAAAATTTGTACGGTAGTGAAGCTCTCTGTTTCAGGGGAGACTAATAAGAAAAACGCTAATGTTAATGTTGAAAACAATGTGGTGTGGCGAAAACCAACTGAAACTGCCATTTGACCATGATTCTTGCTTGAAAGGTTAAATGTGCCTTCTTTACTTTCGCAAAGCATCAGAACAGGTATAAGATGTCTTACAATATTATTGATATACCCTTGAGTCTTGATTATTTTGCAAAAAAAAAGAAGTAAAATAACATACATAAACAAAATAAATACAATAGAATATCGTCACATATATCGTCACTCGGAATGGGATTCTCAAAATGACGCACACGCTACCTTGATGCTCACCATGTGTTACCATTTACGTCAATTGAAAACCCATTAGAGCCTTTTTTATTGCATATAACGTTTTACTCACTATATCTACTTAAACCTTTTTTATTTTTATATTGCTATGTGTTATCGCTAAGGCTCACTTGAAAAGAAAATTTACAATTCTGAAAGCACTGTGAATACTAATAGATACTCGTACCTATACACAAACCTCTTTATAAAATGACACTCTGTATGGCATCCACGTATATCCTTTAAAAAGAGATGTCATTTGAAAGGTGTCAGCAGCACGTCTTATTTATTATTATTTCTTTTTTTTTTGTCTTCATTTTTTGATCTAGTTTATTTTTCTTTTAATTTAGACAAGATTTCAGCGCTAGAGTATGTTCAGGGTTATGGAATGACATTGAAAGCATCAATAAACACATTGGAGTTAGTCGAAGAATGGAAGTAATATCATTTAAAATGGCACGAAACGAAATGGGCTCAATATTGAAGATTAAATTCTGTAAGGATCTGAATCCGAATCCGTGTCAAACATACACAATGCCGCATACTAAAATGAAGTTGAATTGAAGTCACATAAGATACGAGTATAGAAACGATACGATAGTGATATGAGCCTTTGATTGAATGTTGCAGCTTGGGGCCACTTCAACAAGGAATCTGAAGTTGTAAGACAAAAAAGACTTATTTTGCTTGTGGCGGGAAAGCTAACCCTAGTTTACGAAGGTCCTAAACGGTTTTCCAATAGAATTTGTGATTGTGTCTGTATATGATGGTTGTTTTTGTAACAGTTAGGAAAGTAATAGTTAATGGAAACAGTTTCATATTTCAGAAATGTATAAATACACCTGGAATCGCTATTTAAAAACATTTAATTGAATAATTCTACTTGTTTAAAATTATTTCTTTTTACCTCATTCAAAAACTAACTTTTGAAAAATTTGAGTGTTCTAAATTCGAAGCTAAAAAAAATCCAGCACTTTACATTTTTGAGATATTCTAAAAGGATCTATTCACGCTTTTGAGATGGCAGTACGAGAAAGCCAACTGGAACGGTTTGAATAACTTTTTCGGGATCTTTAACTGGTCACTATGCTTCCTCGATAGTGACGTAGACTCCAGCGCAGATATGATAACTAACATTATTCCTTTGGGAATGAAACATTTTATCCCGAATAGGATTAAAAGTATCAGACCCAAGGATAATTCATGGTTTTATTTGAGCTGTAAAGAGGTTATCAAGGAAAAAGAGGTAAGCTTCCGGTGTTTTAGAGCCAACCCAACTGAGGAAAACCGGAAAAAGTTCAAACAAGCCAGGAAGGCCTGCAACGCCCATATTCGAAGGACCAAATTTTTACATGATCAAAAATCAAGGCAAAAAATACTGCAATGTCCCAAAGGCAGTAAGAATTTTTGGTCATTTGTAAAAAATATGAGGAATTCTTCCTCTTCCTCGGTTCCTACGCTTGTTGTCAATGACACTCCTTTCGTTAGCTCTATTGATAAAGCTAACTTGTTTGTAAGGCAGTTCGCCGCAAATTCCACCTTGCCAGATGGTGTCATGGCTCCCCCAATTCTTGAGCGCGTTAGTGATTCTATGGGACAAATCTTTTTTCGCACTCGTATCGAGGCAAGAGTCCTGAAAGATCTCAACATACATAAATCCGCTGGTCCGGGTGGTATCCCCGCTATTATTCTGAAGAGGTGTTCTTCCACGCTAGCAAAACCACTGCGTAAGCTTTTCCATCTGTCCTTTTCTTCAGGGCTCGTTCCGAGTGGTTGGAAAACTGCATTTGTTCAGCCAATTCCCAAAAAAGGCGAATCTTCTTCACCCTCTAATTATCGACCGATCGCACTAACGTTCCTTCTTTCCAAGGTCATGGAAACGGTGATTAATTGCCAGATTAAGAAATATCTTGAGGAACGAAAGCTTCTTAATGACCGGCAGTATGGCTTTCGTAGCAATAGGTCCACAGGTGATTTGATGGTTTATCTAACCGACAAGTGGAACAAATCTTTACATTGTTTCGGAGAAAGTAAGATTATTGCACTTGATATTTCAAAGGCATTTAATAAAGTCTGGCATCTTGCACTTTTATCGAAAATGCGTGCTTTTGGCATCCGCGAATCCTTACTTCTTTGGATTAGAAATTTTCTTTTGATTCCTTCAATACAAGTTGTATTGGATTGATTCAAGTCTGAAACCCACAATATAAATGCTGGTGTGCCCCAGGGCTCCGTTTTGTCCCCGACCCTCTTCCTCATTTTTATTAATGATCTCCTGTCTACAACTTCTTATCCAATTAATTGTTTCGCTGACGATAGAACTCTTAGCTTTTCATATTCGTTTTCAGACTCACATCCTTCCTCTTCGGATGTGGAACTGCAACGACAAAATATGAAAAGCACATTAAATTACGACCTAAACAGCATTGTACAATGGGGAATAGGAAACCGTGTCGAATATAATGCTTCGAAAGCCCAACGGCGTCTTATATCGTTAAAGCGGGATATACCCCCCTTGCCACTATCTATGTGTGGCACTTGCGTCAATGAAACTGAACATCTCGATATTCTCGGTATGTGCATCACGAACCACCTCTTGTGGAACAATCACGTATGCGATGTTGCCAAAAATGCTGCAAGATGTTTGGGTTTTCTGAGACGGTGCAAGAAATTTGTCTCTCCTTCTGATCTGGCTACAATCTATAAAACCTATATACGTCCAAGACTTGAGTATAACTCCCATCTATGGGCTAGTGCTCCAGTAACTTATTTAAGTCTCTTAGACAGTATTCAAAGAAGAGCTTTTAAAATGATTGGTGATACTAACATCATTGACTCATTTACGTCACTCGAACATCGTCGTAATACCCGCGCTACCCTTTAAATGTTTCAAGTTTCAACACAGCGCGGGCGTGATGTTAATGAAGAGAAAGAAGGATAGGAAAGATGTGTGCCACGATGTTCTGAGACTTAATGTGGTTGTCTCAGATATTTTTATCTCCAGGGATGGTGGCTGAACTAGAGCGGAGAAATGCCGTGTCTTATTTTTATGTCACTTATAATTCACATTATTTTTTATTGGTATTCATCCTTGATGGGCATACTAGTTTAACTCAATTACATGTTGTTAGTGTTATGCCTGAACGACATGTATTGAGTAAACCAATAAACCCATTCATGACAATTTTAAGAAAGGTTTTAATAGAATTAAAGCGACATAGACGACGGCAGAGATCGAACCTGTGATCGTGAGGTTGACAGGCGAGCACACAACCATCGCGCCACGGAATGACCCAACTGAATGGAACAAGAAATTCTTCAGGTAAAACATTAGACCTTGTTTTTATTCTCCGACAATGCTAACTCTGATGCTCCTGTTTTGAACACTGCTGTTGAAATAACCAAGATCGTCACCATCCAGCTCTTGACATTATCCTTAAACTTAAATATGAACTCTTACTTCTACAAACACGGCAATAAAATTGAATTTAACTTCAGTAAATGTAATATTGATGAACTGTCCATTCTCCTACGAAACATAAACTGGAACCAAATATTATTTAACTGTGATATTAATGTTATGTGTAATTTATTTTATTATTTTATCAAACTATACCATTCAAAACATCTTATTCAAACGACCCACCATGGTTTGACCGCCATTTAAAGAATTTAAAAAACAAAAGGAACAAGGCTTGGTTAAAATTTAATGTCTCAAAAACAGTTGAAGATTTTAATATATTTCTTATTTTGAAAAATCTTTTTGTCGATTACCACAAACTCCTGTTTGAAGATTACACTGCAAAAACAGAAAGGGAGTTAAGAAACCAACGCTTAATTATTTTGGCAACTAGTGAATGTAAAAAGGAAAAATGGTGGCTTTCCAAGCTCTATGACATACTTGAACTCCACAGGACAAAATTCAGAAGAAATTGGTAATATGCTTGCCGATTTTTTTAGGAATGCATTTGAAGAATCTTTAAACCCCATAGTCGATTGCAATACCTCTTCTTTTGTCCAATTCACTCATTTGAATTCAATAAATTTCAACATTACTGAGGATTCAATCATTCAAGGCATTTCAAAGCTTGACAAAAATAATTGTCCAAGACCTGATGGAGTTCCAGCATCGATCTTAAAAAACTGTGTCTCCCATTTGAGTTATCCACTATTTCTTCTATTTAATGAATCATTACGTAGCTCTATTTTCCCCTAATTTTTGGAAGAATGCTTTTATAACTCCAACTCATAAAAAGGGGCTAAAAACGGAAATAGAAAACTACCGTCTGATTGCGAAACTTTCTGTTATCCCCAAATTAATCGAGTCCATTGTGTGTAATTGTATTGTCCTCTCTTTTCATTGTAAATCCATTTTATGTAGTAGTCAACGCGGTTTTGTAAAAAATAAATCCATTGTAACGAATTAACTTGACTTCACGTCTTTTTGCTTAGACGCTTTTGAAGATCATGATCAAGTTGATTGTATCTTCACCGATTTTAGTAAGTTGTTTGATAAAATGTGCCACAACACTCTCATTGACAAATTAAGCAAACTAGGTTTTAATAATCAATTTCTTAAATGGATTACTTCATACTTACAAGATCGAATTTATAGTGTAGTTTTTCGTAATGTTTCTTCCAAAAATTTTATTGTTAACTCCGGTGTTCCTCAGGGTAGCCATTTAGGACCTGTCTTGTTTATCCTTTTTATAAATGATGTCGTCTCAACTGTCAAGAATTCTTATTTATGCCGACGACATTAAAATTTACAAAAGAATAAAATTTGAAACTGACTGTACTCTTTTACAAGACGATTTATTAAGATTTAGGGAGTGGTGCAATAAAAACAGACTTTTTCTAAATGTTGACAAGTGTAAAGCTATGAGTTTTACACGCAAAAAAACGACGATAACATATAACTACACATTTAGTTCGGACCCATTGAAGAGAGTTTCACTGTTTTCAAACCTAGGAATTATTTTAGACTCTAAATTGTCTTTTACCGATCACATAGATTACATAATTAAAAGAGCCAATAAAACACTGGGATTTATCAAGCGATTTTCACGGGATTTTAAGGATTCTTATGTTCTTAAAACTCTGTATATTTCATTTGTGAGACCCATCCTTGAGTACGGCTGTGTGGTCTGGGCACCTTACTACTCAGTTCATAGTTATTTTGGGACTTGAAGCAGTTCAGCATAGATTTTTAAGATTCTGTCTTCGCTTTCTCCCTTGGTCTCAGGGATCAGTTATTCCCTTGTATTCACAAAGGCTGGCTTTAATTAATCTTCCTTCTTTCGAAAACTATCGAAAATTCATCCAAGTTTCATTACCGGTATAATAAATGGAAAGATATTGACTTCGTCTGTTCTTTGCAGACTGAAATTTAACTTTAGCCAATCAAGCATTAGGCTACGGCAACTCTAATGCAAAATTTTTAGCAGGTCAAACTATGGTGCAAATAGTCCTTTAAATCAATTGATTGCAATATACATATAATAAATTATATTTTCTTCTAATATCTGTAATATCTCTAATATCTAATATCTCTAAAAATTGTCATCAATGGGTTGCTGGTTTACTCATTACATGTTGTTCAGGCATAACACTAACAACATGTAATTGAGTTAAACTAGTATTTCCAACAACGATGAACATGAATAAAATAATGCGAATTATAAGCGACAGAGAAAAAAAAGACACGGCATTTCTCCGCTTTAGCTCAGCCGCCATCCCTGGAGATAAAAATATCTGAGACAACCACCAACAGTCTCAGAACATCGTGCCACACATCTTTCCTATCTTTCTTTCTCTTCATTAACTTCAAGCCCGCGCTGTGTTGAAACATTTAAAGGGTAATCATAATCCCTTGAGCGCGGGTAGATTATAAAAAAAAAAAATCTGTAAAAGACAATTTGAAAACTGTAAAATTCAAGACTATGTTTTTTAGAACAGTAGATTTATAATTATATTTAAGTTTTTGATGTAACGTTAGAATTTAACGATTTCCAAATAAAAAGATAAAGATTCGGAATACCCAATAAGACCATTCGAGTTGATCACTGAGGCACTAACCTAAGCTAAGAACAGTTTTAAGATATGCAAAAAAGCTTTGAAAAGATCTATGCACTCGAGTACTAAGATAACTGATTACAAAAAATATATTAATGCGTTTTAACAATACAGATGAATAAAAATTAATTATTTACAAAAATTGCTATAATTTTTGTCTGGAAATACCGCTGTCTGAAATGGCAGTCTCCATATTTAAAAATATATTGTATGGCAACACTGATCCCACTTCACAGTGCGCACATTTACACCAATGACTCTTAGTAATCAAACAAGGTAAATGAAAAACAGTCATCAATTGTATTCCTTAAATTTATCAACCTCATTTGTCAAGATGGTAAAAAAACTCTAATACATTTTTTCCGCTCAAATAATAGAACATTGGGCAAGCCTAGAAAAAAGTTTATTATCTACAAAAAACGAGACCCGAGTTACAATACAATTTGTACACTTATAAACAAAAATTCCCTATTAAATGGCATTGCACAAATTTCCTTAAAAAAATGTAATACCTACAATCTTAATTTATCAATTTTATAAAAGCTGTCGCATCAACCAAACCAAATGCCAATTCCTTTTTAAATTAATTGCAAAACTATCAGACAAATTAAATTACCAATTTAATTTTCTTTTTCAAACATTTAAAATTAAAATCATGAAAAGAAAACATTTCTACCTACAAAAGTTTCTTTTTTTTTCGACACACATATTCCAATCTATCCTCTAGGAAAAGAGAATATAAAGACCAAAAACTTTAAGACAACTTTCAGGATGTAAGAAATCGAATAAGGAGTATTTTCTTGAATCGCAGTCGTTGAAATAACGTTTTCGTCTAACCCAGCTCACCAAAGGTATCAATAATAATCAATTTCCGTTTCCGTTTTCTTCTATCTCACCGTTATCCGAGGGAAAAGTTAGTTTTTTGTTGTGTCAAGTATAGTATCTATGAAATGAATACACATACACACATACACCCACACACACAAACACCCATACACTCACACAAAAACAGCCTTGCTGAACTTATAAGAAACGTACAAAAAACCTATTCACAAACTTAAGCTGTACAACACAAAAAGCAACAACAAACGCCCTCGATCCAAATTCGATTAACGTTCGATTCGTTGGCATTGCCATTGTCATTGCTACAACTTAACGATGCATCCACTATTATTTATATTCATCGAAAGTTTCTGACAGCTAGGAGGACTATTTACACGACAAAGACGACGACCATGACAGCGGCAACGAAAACGACAATGGCGAATCCGACTGCGACTCCGACTCCTGCCACGACGACGACAAATCGTCCTTGTAACACATCCGTCGTCATCGTCATCGTCAATGGCGGCTGTGGCGACTTCTTCGTCTTCGGCTTCGTCTTCGAAGGACAACAATGATTTCTTGTTCGTCATGCAATCTTTTTTCGAGTGCAACAATACAAACCACCTCCTCCAGTGGAACGTGTGTATTGCGAGATAGTAGATCGACAGGGCTATCAGAGTCAGCATCTCATTTACATTTAGTGTCATCGAAGATGATCCAAGATTGCCCTTTGTCACTTGGTCCTGGCACCTGCCAATCGAGTCCAGATCCAATTCACTCATGGATTTGCCGTTCACCTCCAGCGGCGATATGCAAAAGTTCTTCGACAAGAATTCGCTCTGGTTATAGGCACCCTCGACCAAAGGACCATCGAGGAGCGTGTGTATGTGGCAGCCACAGGGGAAGTGGTTGTTCACCAGTGAAAGGCTGTCCACGCCATCCAGGATAATTGAATTTGGATCGGGTGTCTCTAGGATGTGGTTGCCCTGCAACTTAAGGAACTTTATCTGTTGCGTGTAGGTAATGTTGAGCTCCTCGAAAGCATCAATTTTATTGTTCAGGATCTGCAATGTTTCCACTTGTTTGAGGTCGCTGAATGCATCCGCACAAATGACTCCTAAGTCGGACTCCTGCAGGGTCAGTAGCAGCACATTTGACAAGCCACGGAATGTGTAGGGCGCCAGTTCCCGCAGATCCATGTAGGACAGCTTTAGCAGACCAACTGTATCCATGCCGTAGAAGGCGTCCGGTTCGATGATGCGTATACCCGATGGCAGAATCAAATGCCCGACACTAGTGAGCCCAGAAAAGGCGGACGTTTCAATTCTAAGCATTGGGTTGTTCGAGAGCAGAATTAATTTAACATTCGAGGTGCCTGCGAATGCATTGCCTTCAATTCGGATAATTTGATTATGGCTCAGCAGGATGGTCGACAGATTTTGCAGGCCGGCAAATGCAAATTGTGAAACCGTCTGTAACGGGGTATATTGAATAGAAAGCTCTTTCAGACGTGGCAGTCCTCTGAATGCGAATTGCTTGATTTTCGTTATGTTATTACCATCCAGTGAGAGCTTCTTCAATGCTCGCAGACCGGCAAACGAATCCGGTTTTATGACTGGGAAATTGTTTTTGGTTAGAGCGAGATTTTCCACAGTCGATGGCAATTGCCGTAATGGAATCTGTTCAAGTCCGCCAGTGTTACAAAGGACCTGCAAATGGCAAATGAAAGAAAAGTGAACACCAAAAAAATGATAGAACAAGAAAATAAAATTAATCCAGGAACCAGGACGAGTGAGTAGGTAAATTCATGAGTGGGGTTTGGTGTAAATATGTACTTTTTTTTTGTTCGTAAATTCTATTCCGCTGAGTAGAGCGAATCAAAAAAAAAAAAAACAAAAAAAAATCCTCCAATTTGGAGAGGGAAATTCACTTACTTGCGTCTGAGATAGACAAATGCATTCGGCTGGACATGATTTGACTGATTCTAGAGGCTGGGAATTCCATAAGCATCCAATTATAACTATTGTTAGCAGCCAAGAATTGCACATTTCACGTTTTGAGTGTTGTGTTGGAACGATCTAAAATGACAAAAAAAAAAAAAAATCAGAGAGAAACACACCATTATGAATAGAAAATAATTTGATCAACATTGAATTTATTTAAACAGGGTGTTTCCAACTTATAAATTTGTTTTTTTTTTTTTTTAATGAATTTCTAAACGTTTGGAATATGAACTCGGGTAAAAGTACTACTGGATTGGATAATATCTTCATTTAATATTGTAAAAAAGGTTACATCTAATTTACTTTTTCACTAGAGCACTGTTTATAAAAATAGCGGTAAAATAATGATAGACATGAAACATTGCGGAGGTGCTCGAGAGATACAAGTGTTTCAGTTAGACAACGTCGCCTATCATTTTTATAGCTCTCTTTTGAATTCTGTCCAAGAGACTCAAGTGGGTTTTTGGAGCACCTGCCCATATATATATGGGAAGAATAAAGGCTTTATATATACCAACCAGATCAGAAGGGGTAAAATACTTCTTGCATCGGCGGAGAAAACCTTAACACTTTTTTGGCAACGTCAAATATGTGATGACTCCACAAAAGATGGTCTGTGATGCACATACCAAGAACTGAAAGCTGATTAGTCTCCTCGATGCAAGTGCCGTTCATAGAAAGTGGCATTAGGGGAGGGTTGCACTTTAGCGACAGTAAACAGCATTGAGTTTTTGAAGCATTAAATTCTACACGGTTTTTGATTCCCCATTAGACAATGCTGTCAAGATCAGAATTTAATGAGCTTATCATACGCTGCCATTGGAAGTCCACATCTGAAGGACTAGGATGTGAATCTTAAAACTAATATGAAAAGCTGAGGGTACTGTCGTCAGCGAAACAATTAAGTGGATTAGAAGTTTCAAACAAAAGATCATTTATGAATGTAAGAAAGAGTGTCGGAGACAAAACGGAGCCCTGTGGTACACCAGCGTTTATTTTGTGGATATCAGATTTGAAACCGTCCAATACTACTTGAAGAGAACGATCCGAAAGGTAATTTCTAATCCAACGAAGAAGAGATTCGTCGATACCAATTGCACGCATTTTCGATAAGAGAGCTTAATGCCAAACTCTATCAAATGCCTTTGAAATATCAAGTGCAATTCTTACTTTCTCCAAAACGATGTAAAGATTTGTTCCACTGTTCGGTGAGATTTACCATCAGATCACCAGTGGACCTATTTGCGTGGGTAGATTTCGGCGGCCATGTTGTTTAGGTGACATCTGTCAAACCTATTGTTTTTTTATTAAATTATTGATGCCAAATTACCATGGGAAGTAACATGATTGAACAGCAAGTGCAAATGATAAAACTTTAGTATCAAAATGAGTTTTCGTTAGTGCAAACGTTGCGCCCATCTTACGAACGTTTCGTTAATCAATCTTCTTAAATTTGTGAAAGTGTACAGCAGAATCCGAGGCAGTCGATTCCTCGCCATGCACAAGAACTCGCATAGGTTAACTTGGAAAATTTTGCTTCCGGACTTAGGCCTACACCCGTACAAGATTCAGCTGATCCAATTTTAACCAACTTTTTATATTCTCCCTTAAGCCGTCGATAATTTCCCTTCAAATATTACACATTTTTTTGTGATTCTGTCGCTGCGAAGAACTTTGTTTTAAGTTCGTTGCCATTTTGAAATCACAAATTTGAAAATATACAAAAATCATAATAAACAAGTGGTATTACTGGCTGGTATTACTGTGGTATACCCTGACCGACATTCGTATACTATGGTGTCATTGACGCACCAATATTAGCCTTATATCAATTCTATAGAGTTTTCTATTTGGAGTACCCTAACGGCCAAGACATGTCTTCAAAAGTGAATGGAAGCGAATCCAACAGTTGGACCAGGGGTAGCCAAGTCAAATAATAATGCATCCTAGGCACTAGAAAACAAGTTTTGGATTCTTAAACAAAAAATCGAACTTGATCTTTTGATCAAATTTGACATTGCTATGAGACGGAACACGAAAAATTCGGATCCCGGAATTTCGTATGTCTGATGTCGATAATGTCTGTTTGTATGTACGTCTACCAACAGTCTAAGCCGTTAAACCAATTTTCTTCAAACTTTAAAGTTACTCGTAAGTTAGGTTAATCCATATTGTACGAAATGTCAAAAACCCGTTTTGGTGTATTCGGTTAAAAAACATGGTTTTACTACAATTACTTATAACATTTTAAAGGGGTTTTCATTAAGCGTTTCTAATGCTTTAATTTGAATTAAACAAACTGTAAGTCAGATATCATTGAAATTAGAAGACCCATTTAAACCATTATGAACGCCGCCGCCGCGACTACGCTTGGTGAAACACATCCGAAACGTCTGGTGCATAAATTAGGCCTTATTTTGTCAATGGCATTGATTATGCTGGCAGATGTGGTTTGTGGTTTATTGCATAGACTTATGACTTGAGAAAACTTCACCAGAAGAAGTTCACATCGCCTCCGTCTGAGATACCCATGTTCGAAAATCACTCGTCCCAGATTTCCGTTGTGGCAAAGTATGTTTGACACGTAGCGCCGTCCTATGGAAACTACATTTCGCCGGTATCCATATCATTCGTTCAGGGCCACAAAAAATTGATTATCATCGACGAAAAGTGGTCTCTGTTCTCGTTGATGGCCTGTCCATCGTCATTTCTAAAGAAGTATCGACAGATGATGCAACCAGTCCTGTGGGATTGTGATCGTTTCAACTCGAAAAGTTTGCTAATTGACGAATCCATTTATCCAGAAATGGGCGTTATCGCTGAATATGGCGAAGTTTCTAAATGCTCCAACGTAAGACCCGCTTTTATAAAATTATATTCATTTGGACATGGTGTGGAACGCTTTCACTCTCAATGTTGATTTGGCAAGACAAACTTAATAAAGGACAGCCACTTTGACAGATGGTGCTTTAACAACATGGCGCAATCACCTGTCAAAGTTTCTTGTTACTTAGGCGGCAAGTCACTTGACGAGCAAGTTGGGTGCAAATTTTTGGAATTTTGCATTTTATTTATTTTGATTTACCGATTTAACCTTAAAGTCCATGCCACGAACAAAAAACATTTGCATTTCTGAAGAAGGTCAGACGAACAATCAAATACTTCAATCAATAATTTTTTATTGGTACAGCTACAGACTGCCTGCTTCTCAACTTGCTCGTCCGCTGGCTTCAGAGTTTCCATGCTAGTTGGCGAGCAAATTGCCAAGTTTTGTTTTGAGTTTTTAGTAAAAAAATTGTTTGTATTGCAATTGGTGTGTCCACCGAAAGACCAGTAGAAAACTCGTATAAATGTATGACAAGCTTGCCATATAAATATGCTCCACAAGTGAAATAACAGTATGTAAGTATAATAGACAATAATATATTTGACTTCTTATATTTTCTGTCATATAAATATGTCTATCGAACCTATACATATATCATTTGTGGGCCGTATTAATGTATATGGCAAGTTTGCCATATTTATATGATTGTGTAATACCGTCTTTGTTAATTTTGTTCTTAGAAAAATAGTTCTACTAACAAAACCACAAAAAATATACTTCCGTCTTAAACGGCTACCGATCTATGAAGGATATCTGCCAGAGACACGTTAGCTTTCCATCCTCTGTAATCCCGAGCACCCTGCTTCCAGCCATCTAGGCCAAGCGCTCTGACATACGTGATGGCTTGGTCTTTAAACCGGAAGTTCGGTCTTCCTTGTTGCTGCGAGCTTGGGGGCTGTGATTCAAATACTCTTTAAATTGTTGTCGCTCAATATGGCCGAGCTAATGTAGTCGACGTGTTTTGGCTTTCCGGACTACATCCACATCTTTGTACAGCTGATAGAGTTCGCGGTTATATCCTCTACTCTATTCGCCTTCCTCGCATACAAGATCGAATATCCGTCAAAGAATTTTTCTTTTGAAAGAAAAAGAACCCAGTATCATCTCTCCCTTTCTGCTTATAGTTCAACACTCAGCGCCGTTAGGCAGGACTGATAGGATATGGGTTTTGTAGAGCGTGCACTTCGTCAAAAGAGTGAGGTGTTTCGAACCCATTAGTTTTGCTTAACCATATTAGCAGCAGTTTCCTAGAATAGTTGAAGCGCTGAAAGGATGAAGGTGTTAAGCGACATTTTTAAACATTTGAGTTACAAGCATTTAAAGTTTATTTACTATAACTTTTTCTACCAAAGTGGTTGCATATAACACCTTCATCTTTGGCTAAATATGAATCTATAGGCGATAGAAGAGTACACACAGAAAAATAACGCAATGTAAAATCAACATGACGAATTATTGATTTCGATTAAAAAGATGAATTTTTAAATCATTGGATTTCATTTTGCTTTAACACGTTTTCATTTTATTTTAACATTTCAAAATAATAATTTAATACTAAATCCTCTTAATTTAAAATTGAAACACAGGTTAACAGGTATTTTATTTAAAATTAAACCGTTTTCACTTTGTTTTAACTTTGAATTTCTGTTGAAAATAAAAATAAAAGTACTCCATATTAAAACAAGTGTTTTTCATGTTAAATTAACAGGACATACACCAAAACAACGTTTGTGATTTTGATTCAACATGATTTTTGTTCTAAAGGAAATATTATTAAATCATCGAGGTTTCATATAAAAATTAATTCGTGTGTGATATCATGTTGAAATAACATGATTGAATAATTTTGACATTAAAAATAAAATGATTAACATATTAATTCCAAGTAAAAAGTACCTCATGTTAAAACAAGCGTTTTTCATGTAAAAACAACATGGCTACACTAAAAACACGTTTTTCATTTTGATTCAATATGATTTTTGTTCTAAAGGAAATATTATTAAATCATCAAGGTTTCATATGGATACGAATAAGTTCATGTGTGAGATCATGTTGAACTTATTTTAAAATTAAAATAGTATAAAAACAAAACGATTTGGATAATAATTCTTAGCTAGAAATTTCAAAACAAATAATTTTCATGTTATACACCTGAACAATTTTTTTTTATATTGAATTTACATAATATTTATTTATTACCTATTGAATCAACATTATATAAAACAAATATCCATTAATAAAATAAATGATTGCTTCTTACAAAATTAAATTGAATATCCACAAAAAACTATTATACTATCTTGAAATGCTCGAAAAGAGTAGTTATCGGAATAAGATGCAAAAAACTGATATCTATTAAATACATTTTACACCAATATGGGAGATCGAACTTAAGCACGATATTAAACAACCCAACTAAATTGGATATTTCGTATCATGATTAATATTCTGATATTGATTGATTGACATCCCCACAGAATTATTATTATTATTATTATTATTATTATTATTATTATTATTATTATTATTGAATCTTATTTAATTTAATTTGCACCATAGATTTTCAGAAACATTTAAAAAACATTTCAGAAACAGAGAAACATGTCTGAAATGTTTCTTAAATGTTTCTGAAATGTTTTCTTTGGTCTGGACGCTCGGATCTACTCTTGACGAAAATTTTAAAAATAAAATCAAAAAAGCCAATGATATATCTGAAATTTGCGAAAATATAAATTGTGATAAAGATGAAGCAGAAAAATAATTCATGCGCTTAAAGTACAACACAGGCGAGAAAAAAATTTACAGACAACTCAATCTGGAAACAATGGGAAACAAAGAAACATTTCAGAAATGTTTCTCAAAGCGTCCACACCAAAAAAACAAATCAGAAACATTTCTGAAATGTTTTTTAAACAAATGGGAAACATTTCTGAAACGTTTTTTAAACAATGTTTCCTGAAATGTTTCTTTGGTGTGGACACACCATTAGACAATTTACCACAATTTGACCAAAAAATGTTTATAAAAAAAAATGGCGACCCAAAAATGGCCAAAAAAAATTCAAAAAAAAAATTTATTTTTCAAAACTTCAATTTTTTTGTTTTTCTTTTAAAACATATTGTGGTAAATTGTCTCGTAAGAAACCTTCCTTTAAATAACCCACTTTGTTTTTTTTGTTTCAGTCCAGCCAGTCCTGAGAAATTCAGAAATTCTTTAACTTATTTTACGCACCTGCAGCTATTGAATTCATTTTATTGCAATAGATTTGCTTGGTAATAAAAACTTTTACACGTGTTTTGATGGAAGTGTCCATTAGCCTATCTTAACGACTCGTGACTACGTTAACTTAGCAGCCACATTCAAGCTAAGATTATGGGGGGGATTTGCGGCAAGAGATTCTACTACGAACATTTTTCGTCTCCTGATGACAAAAAACCCCTAACTCAAAACTTTTATTTTGGACTTTTGGCCGCAAAAAGATGCCATCGGCCGCACTGTGTATAGGCCAAAACCCAAAACGTCAAATAATTGGAAAAAATGTCGGTGTTTTTTTTTTGGAAATATTTAATTGCTTTTACCTTAGGAGTAAAGGAGGCAGGAGAATGATATTGCTAGGTTTTATGTGTTTTGAGCTATTTTGATTAAACTCTTTGATAGTTTGTATCGTTTATCAAATAATTTGTTAACTATACACAAAATTACCTCAAATTCACATTAAAATACAATTATTATTTTCTCTTTGCGTTATTTTTTATTCTTATACATAGAACCATATGCATTTACCATTACCATTTTAAGTCTTGATAAATTATTTTCCCATTGATGTAAGTAGAACAAGTTAGCCTTTCTTGGTTCACCCTGCATCGTGGCTTGTAAATCAACGTGGAATCATATTGAATCAATTTGAATTCCTTTCAAAACTAAATGAAGTCTTTATCATTTAAAAGGAAATCGTGTAGAAGTATTATTGTTTCTAGTTAAATTCTACAAAACTTGAAAGATCCCGTTATTACTTCCAAGCTAACAAATATTTTGGTCTGAAGCCTTTTTGAAGCTCTTTTTCGGCCGAGGCTAATTGCTATAATCGTCGCTGTAGATCGAATACCTCGTAACCCAGAAAAAGTCGATTTTTAGGTAATGATGCAATTATATTGTGAAAAAAATTCCGGATCTAATGAAAAATATCCTGTGAACCTAAAAACTATAATTGCAGAGCCACGCGCATAATTAACAACACGTCTCCCATTGCCTCTCATTGATAAAATAACAAGTTTTTTGTCTCTCCTGAAAAATCGACTTTTCTGGGTTACGAGGTATTCGATCTACAGCGACGATATGTTTGATGCTATTTCAGAGTGTGGAATTTAATATGTATATGAATTTAAGTTCAAAAATCAGTTTATTATTAAAGTAATTTTTTATAGGTTAGATAATAAATTTCTTTAAAATTTTTCAAGAACAAAATTTGGGATGTTTATTTTAAGTATTTAGTAGTATATATTTAGGGAAATAATTTAAAAAAATAATTGTTCACACTTTTTTAAGGTATTGATTTTTCATTCAAAAACATTAAAAAAAAAAAACAAAAAATATTTGTTTGAATATTTTTATATACAATATTTTTTTAAACTTAAGGGGGCTTCTGCTTAAGAATTTTGGTTGAAATTATTAGAGCTATTAATGAGAAAGTCGAAAATAAAAAAAAACAGTTCTATTACAGGTAGGTACCTAAAACTTTTTTTTTGACAAAGTAGTGTATTCCCATAAATTTTTCTTACCAAAAATTAGATCCCTTTTTTAGATTTTAAATAATCGGTGCATGGGGCATACCTACAGTATGTACATACATATATCGCAAGTAAAAAACTTAATTTAATTTACAAAATTTTCCGAAAAGGATCTCTATAGACCAATATATTTCTTGTTGAACAAGTTGTTCTCTCACAGACTTAAAAATACAAAAACGAGAAACAAGAGCTGTCAAAATGCAAATTAGCTAATGGCAGTTTGGCGAAAATTGGAATTTCAAGAAAATTTGCCAATTTTTTACCATCAATTCTGATTTAAATAAATATATTTTGACGTAAAATTTGTTGTTTATTTGATTCATTAAATGGTTACTGACCAAAAATGCCAAAATATACTTCAGCGAAATGGGAAAATCTCTGAAAATTTTTGAAATCACTTGATGAAACTTCTGCCTCGCGTGAGTTCGTTGTAAAATAAAAACCTGAGCAGCTCCGAGTAAAATGAAAGGTAATTTTGCAATCTTTTAAGCAAAGGTAAAAATTTTGACTAAGCTTTTTGATAGTTTTTTTTTGTTTTATATATATGTATTTAATGGATGGATTATTTCAAATTCAAATTTATTTCTTCTTCAGTTAAATCATGTAACATTTTTATGTTTGTACATATACACCCATATTAATAAAAATGGTTTAGTGGAGGTTTATCGTTAAGTCCTGGACTAAGTGCGAAATTTCATTAATAAAACAAATTTTCTGTTAAGTGACGTTTACTAATTATGATTAAGTTAAACCACCGAAGTAGGTGGTTTAGCGAAGGAATAAGAAATAGAAATGTCCGCAGTCAGACACAAGCGATTGACAATCAATTTAGGTAGCCACAGAATATAAAAAACGAGATTGCTTACTTTTGTAGAAGATTTTCTTAAAAGGATTTTTGGTAAACGTCATTTTACTATTCCGGGAACATTTTGTTTTTATTAATATAAATATTTAATCCAGGACTAAACTCCTATTCTATGGTTTAGTAAGACAGTGGACTATAGAAGGAATAAGCGTTTTTTATTAATATGGGTGATAGAGATTAGAATACAATGATTCTTAGCAAATAAAGATTGTATAATATGGAAAGTTTTTGTGAAAGTGGAGATTAGTATGAGAAAAATTGTGAGAAAAAAACTCAATAGTAGTGATGGATTATATTTTTTTGTCACCAATAAAAAGCTTAATAAGTCGCCTGTATAATTTTGTATCGTTTATCAAATAATTTGTTAACCATACACAAAATTAACTCAAATTCACATTAAAATTTATTATTTCCTCTTTCCGTTATTTTCGCTAATTCTTATTATATATATTCATTTTCAATACCGTTTTAAGTCTTGATAAATTTTATCTTCCCATTGATGTAAGTATAACAAGTTGGCCTTTCTTGGTTCACCCTGTATCGTGGTTTGTAAATCAACGTGGAATCATATTGAATTCCTCACAAAACAAAATGAAACCTTTATCATTTAAAAGGAAATCGTGTAGAAGTATTATTGTTTATAGTTGAATTCTACAAAACTTGAAAGATCCCGTTATTACTTCCAAGCTAACGAATATTTTGGTTCGAAAAAAGTTAAATCATTTTCGTTTTGGTCGCGACGCAAGTAACATCATTTTATGAGTTTCATGTAAAGTGGAAAAAAAATTTGTTATTGGCTGAGATAGTTTAAATAATAGTGATATAAGAAGAAGAAGTTAAGACGAAAAATATAAAAAAAAAATGTATAGCTTTGTTTTAGTGATATGTATATGTGATATAAGTGAAGCCCAGTGCATCGATTTTTCTACTGATCACGAGGGTACCATTGTGCTAAATATTCCGGACAGCAACAAACAAAAATTGGATGACTTTTTACAAAAATTTAACCTAACTGAAGCAAAAAATTTCCTAATTGGTGAGTATTTGCGACCATTTACATATTTGTTTTCCAACTCGCAGTCTCAAGCCTAGACGTACCGCATTTAACGGGCAGGGAATTGGGATAAACTATATACATATTTGTGATTGTCCGGTTTGACCGAAAAAACTTAATTGTGTTGCTTTTGTGAATGGCTGTTTGGCAGTGGCAGTCATCATTTTGAAGTTGTTACGCATTGTATTTTTTGTTTTTGCAATCCCCTGCTGAATAATTTGGTCGCAAAGGATCAAACATATCTTTTTGTCATCCTAGAGATTTGTTCTTACAAGCAGCAATATAAATTTTTCATCTTCCAAGGACGAACAAGTCCAAGGTCTGAAATTTCTTTTGGTTCGTCCTCCAAAGATTTTTTAATAAAATGTATAAGTGTTATTGCTGCTAGTAAGAAAATATCTCTTTAATGACAAAAACATAATATGTTAAATATATATTATATTTATTCTCTATAGGCCAAATTCTTCCGCCGGAAGTAGAAAAAACACCCATAAAGCAGAATTCAAGCAAAATTCTTGGCCCGTAATTGAATAGGTTTAACATTTTTTCGATTTTAAGCTTTTAATGTAGAGGTTACTTTATTAATGAAATATTTGTTACAGTTGAAGATAAGTTTCGGGATAATTCAGAGAACTCAGGTTGGGAGTCAAAAAATTTTCAGTCATCCGAATTAAGAAATGACAGCATAGTTTACGATCACTTTCAAGAAAATCATGATATTTTAATGAAATTCGTGAAAATGATAGATAAACCATGGTGTCATTTCCAAGCTACTTGATTCATTTGGTACTTCAAATGATTCTGAATTCATTTGGCAAGAATTGAAATTCAAAACCATGTTAATCATCCAAATAAAGCCTGCAATTACGAACTGGGTGTCTTTAAATTCGTCCTAGAAGGCAAAGAATTGAAATTTTTGACCGAACTGAAAACGGACCTTAGAATTACTTAGAAGATGTAAATTCAAACTAAGAAACGTTTGAATCATACAAACCGTTCAAGAAGATTCCAACTGGGAGCTTTGTATCGATTTACATTTCATGTAAAATTCATATGGAATTCAAGAAATCGATACTTATACGAAGGTCCCAATTAGAAACTACGTAAATTATCATGGGAATCAAAAAATGTGAATGCAAGGTTTTAGCGAATTAACAATGAAATAAGAATATGTAACGTTTATCTCCGTAGGCCGTAGGAAGAAAGTAGTTGATCCTTTTCGCACTTTAATGACTTTGACACCAAGAACAACGGATATAAATGTTATGATTACCGAAAAAAGTTAATAATTTTTTTTTACGTTTTCTGTTGTAGAAGCTAAAATAGATTATGAAATCTTAAGATTTCAGTCGAAGGAGGATATACAAGAAGCTATAAAACCAATCGGGATGCGGGCTCGTTTTCGGGAAACTCTTTTTCATTGGATGAAAACTGAAGTATATTAACTTGTATATTTTCTTAATAATAGTAGTAATTTATGGTTTATTTATTTTTAAGTTTGGAGATGACGACGTTACCTTATCACAACCAATTGCAAACAAAGTAGTTTCTTGGCTAGGAAGCCAATCCAGTATAGCCTCGACAACGTCAACTTAAATGTCAAGTCCGAAAGTTGGGAGCTCAAAGTTCTCTAAGGTAAACATTGGTATAAATACGTCATTAAGTATTTTCTTACATTTTTGTTTTTTTTTTTCAGAAACTGAAACTTACTTTACCAGAGAGTTTCAAAGCGCTCAAAAATTTCCCTATGATTTTGGATGAACTAAGGGAGCTTTTTCCAGCTGAAACTTAGGTAAGCATTTTCTATCTTATGAAATTCTAATGTTATATTATAAATATGTTTTTAATACCTAAGCACTAAATCCTTGAGCATTAAAATTGTTTTAAGATTAAAGATTTTTCTAAAAGCTTCAATACAAAATTTGATTTTTTTTAATTTCAGGAATATTATTTCAGCCCGCGTGGGGCAACAAAAAATCGAGGGGGAACAACAAGACAAAAAGAACTCAAATCCTCAGCAACGAATTTGGATTTTTTATGTAAATGGCCTTTATATTCAAATCAAAAAGTAACCAACTGGTACGTGAACTGAAAATAGTTTTCTATTTTTTTAATATTATTCACTTAAAAAAAAAAAACTTAAAATAAACTGCACTTCATTTTATTTAGATTTTGATAAGAAAATAAAAAATTAATGTAACAAATTTTTAACAGTATTTAAAACATTATTAACCGTTACCGGTCACTGTACTCAATTGAGTATGGTATTTTTGAAAATTAATTTTTTTTTTCGTTTTTAATGTTATTAATTATTTCCTTAAGGTCAATCTAGACTTCGAATTGCTGCATCTAAATAAAGGACATTTGCTTTCAAGTAAATGGCAAGAGTTTAGAAATCTTATTTCTATTACCACTCCAACATTAACTATTTTGCTCGATGTAACTTTAAGTATGTTTTATGATGTGAAGTCAAACTTATGAAAGATTTTTCAAGCCTATTTTTTGTTTATATAATTAATAATGGAAATTACATTTAAGAAACAAAAATATATCATAAATTATTTATTTATCATTGATAATTTCAGTGTTGTATTATTGAACTATTTTTATTAAAATAAAACATGAAAATAAACACTGATTTTAAATTGTTTTTTTTTTTTGCCAAGGAAATTAAATTTTTTTGCAGGATTAAAATGATGATCATGGTAATTCAACATGAAGATAATCGCTATTCAATATGATGATCATCGTGAACCAACATGATGATCGTGGTGATTCCATTTGATGGTCATCGTGATTCAACATGATTTTCGTCGTGATTTAACATGTTGATCATGTCGATTCATAATGATGATCATCGTGATTCAAAATGATGATTATGGTAATTTAACATGATGATCATCGTGATTCAACATGACGACCATGGTAAATCAATATGATGATCATAGTGATTTAAAATGATGTTAGTAATGATTTAACATGATTATAATGGTGATTTAATATAGTGACCATGGTAATTCAATATGATTATCATCATGATTCAACATGATGATCGTTGAAATTCAACCTGAAATCATAGTGATTCAGCATTCATTTTGTATGAAATTCATTTTAATTTGCAGGTTTTTTCTACTTATTTCAAAATGAAAACATATTGATTTAACAATAAAAACGTTCTCATTTTAACATGATCTAATATTAATTTCCCTTATACAAAAATCATGTTAAAATAATACGAATGCTCGATGAAGCAAAAACATTGGCAAAATATGTTGAATCAACATTGTTTTTGTTGATTTTACCTTGTTTTTTTTCTGTGTGTACAGATGAGTCAGAAATTTAAGTTTCCATATAAAACTTTCATCTGTAAGAAAAAAGCCAAATTTAAAAAAAAATCATTTAAGACCTTCATCCTTTCAACGCTTCAGTTATTCGTTGGATCTTCACTAAGATATCGTTCTTGGAGATAATGTTAACTCCGAGGAAGATGGGCTCCCATACTACATCGAATTTTGCTAATAATAGTGACGTTTTGCCCTAATCAGTTGACACGTGTTTGTTTATTTGTTGATATCATATACTTGGTCTGGTCCTAATTTACTTCAAGACCAACAAGTACTGTCTGATCTTCAACAGCCATTAAGGACTCTGTAACAGAACGTTGGGAACGGCCAATGATGTCAATATCAGCCGTAAACCACAACAGTTGGAGAGATTTGTTGAATATAGTGCCTTCTGTGTTAACGCCTTCCCTGTGCACCTAATGCTCTAGAATGAGATTGACGAATTCAGGTGATAGCGGATCTCCTTGCGAAACCCTGTGCATATTTGAGAAGAATTGCTCCCTGGTTACACCGCATATTTTCCAATGTCACGCGACACAGTTGGATCAGTTTTCCCGGAATCCCGAGTTCGGCCATTGCCATTTAAGGACTTTTTACATGAGAGCGACCAACGACCAACGAATAAAAACACAAATGGGATTTGAAACATATATAAACATAAATTCTTCACAAAAACTCTACAAAAGGGTAGTAATCTAGTATAATTTAATGTTAATTTTAAAAAATTTGCATTTTAATTGCTAAAATGAGAGAAATTTGAGAAAACAAATTGGTCGTAGCAATTATATTGCAATTCGCGACGACCAATTTATTTTCTCAAATTTCTCTCATTTTAGCAATTACAACGCAAATTTTTATAAATTTTAATGTTAATTTTAACAATTACAACGCAAATTTTTATAAATTTTAATGTTAATTTATAAAAATTTGCGTTGTAATTGCTAAAATGAGAGAAATTATACTAGATTGCTAACCTTTTGTAAAGTTTTTGTGAAGAATCTATGTTTGTATATGTTTTAAATCCCATTTGTTTTTTTATTCGTTGGTCGTTGGTCGCTCTCATGTGAATAGTCCTTTAGAGTTCCTAACGATGAATACTATCATATGCGGCTTTGAAATCGAAAAAAATTGGTGAGTCTTAACTTTAAATTCAGTTGTTTTTCTAGGATTTGCCTCAATGTGCATATTTGGTCTATGATCGATCTGCTGGTCCGGAAGCCACACTGGTACTTGTCGACTTAATTATTGCTAAAATATAGAGTGCCCGAAACGGTTTTAATCACTACTCTATAATTTGATTGATATGTCATCTAAAAACGCGTTTTCAAAGTGAAAAGTTGTAAGGTTTCTCTAATAGAAAATAAGCTTTTCTAATGGAATTGAAACTTAACGCAGTATCTTCAAAATCGTTCCAGTAACTTAGCCTAAGAAATAGAAACACATAACATAGCTTTTCATAAAAATTTCACAAACTATTTACATCGAAAATGATTATTGGAGAATCATTTTAAATGAACATTATCTAAAATACCCTGCATTCCATCTATACATACAATAATTCAACTTGTCTCTTAGTTTGATTGTCGTTCAAATTTATTGACACACTCAACATACTGAAGTCCCTTAAATGTCAATTGCAGCATACATGTCAAATCGATGTTTTACGAATATTGCATATGTCAAACATCTACACACATCACCACAACTCAACAAGCGACAACCGACCCTAATTGAATTGAAGGATTGAATTGAAAATGATTTAATTACGAGTTTTTAGTTGATTTTGAAGGTAGTCTGTATTTGGATATTAAAACAATTTTCGTTGTTATGAATTTTGAACGTAATTTTGTGTTTTGGTTCCAGGAGGATTTATGATGAAGGGGCAGTTTGCTGAAAATAATTGAAGTTTAGTTTGTATGATGGTTAATATTGCAACACAATTTCGGTTTGTTAAAAGTATACTCAAGCAATTTCGATTGTCCTAAATTTATTTAAAAAAAAATTATTTGATAGACAATAAAAAGCTCGACTGGGTTGTGATTAGAATTTTAGATCTTAAGGGTTAAATATGATTTCAAATTATTGTTTGAACATGCTTAAAAATATACGCAAGCAGAAAAAAACTGTTTTAAAGAAAATTTGCTTAAAAGCCATGATTCAAGAGCCTTTTGAATCAATGGTCTGTTGAATCATCCATTGGAGTTGATATACTTGGATTACATTTCGAAAAGCTTCTTTTAGTAGACCCAAGTCAAATGTCCAATATCAAAACTGATTGTTGCACTAAAAAATATGATCAATTATAAGGCCTCTGGGTCAGATGAAACGCCAGCGGAATAAAAAAAAAAAACACTACTTCACAGTTCTTGGAATATATTTTAGTGCACTTCCACAAAATTTTTAATGAAGAGAATTTTCGAAGACTATTCACTCAAATTCTCTACTTTAGACTTGTGGGTTGGGTTGTAAGAAACAACAAAATAAGCTGCTTCCAGGCTGGATTCTGAGCTTACATTTGAACAATTGACCAAATCTTCAGTCTTACGAGTGCTGCTAGGCGTTTTGCAGAGAAAAAAAAGAAACTAATTTATTCACATTTTTCTTTGACTTAAAATCAGCTTTTAAAATCGCAGCTATTGGACTTTCAACTTTCAAACATGACTGCTGTGGCTTAAAACGGATGTGAAGAATCGAAACAGTTTAGATCAAAGGCGTGCTACAATGTTGTTGTCCTTTAATCTTCTTACTCTTTAGAAATGATGTTGAAGATGATATCGCAGGTGGCGTTACTTTGCGCGACCTATTTATCAACGTTCTGTCTTATGCCTAACCTAACCTAACTTCTTTGACCCATCCGAAAAATAGATTTTCTTGAGGTCTGCAAAGTAGGCCTCCGTGGCGGCGATAACCTCCTCATTCGACTCAAATTTCTGCCCGGCGAGCATTTTTTCAAGTTTGAAAGCAATTCAAAAGTCGCACGGGAGCATATCTGGAGAATACGGAGCAGTTCATAGTGCAATACGACCAATTTGGCTCAATTTGGCTTCGATCTCACGTTTGGGCTTGTTGTCCGTAGTGAGCAAATGCGGCACCCATCGCGCCGACAGCTTTCACATGCCCAAAATTTCGTGGATAATATGACTTACGTGGTCTTTTGAGATGCCTCAGCTTTCTCGCGCATCTTCAATCGACGGTCTGCCAATACGAGATCGTGGATTTTTGACATGTTATCCTCCGTGGTAGCCATTTTCGGAGCAGCTGGCAGGGGCTCATCAAAAACCGATGTGTGACCACGTCGAAACATGACGAGTTTCAATTTTTGATGAACGCCATCGAAGGTGAAGAGTCACCATACCCAGCATTTAAGCGCTCTTTGATTTGGCTGCGCGATATCCCTTCCAAAAACAAGAATCGAATCACCTACCAATATTGCTCTTTTTCCATTTTTCTAAAATTCGCGGACAAACTGGCTTCCACACGTGATCAAAACAAAGCTACAAGTCCGATTAGGCTGAAATTTTGACAGTAGCCGTCTAAGAGAATGTATCTTGCGTGACTGGCACCATCGGACGGTGAGGCTAAATACTTATCGGATCATCCTCGTATTTTACGCAGATCTTAGTTAAGCATTTGATAGGGTAAAAGACTATAAACTCTACTTAAATTAGAAAGATATGGGCTTCCGGGATGGATATTTGCTTGAAATTGATCATATTTAAATCGTGATTCGCAGCTATACAAATTCTGTATCTAAAATGATTAACGTGTTAACTGGAGTACCTCAAGGAAGTCATATTGGACCATTATTACTTACACTGTTCATTAACGACATTGGTGTGGACATCATATATTCAAAAATCTTAATCTTTGCTGACAACTTTAAGATATTTTAAGGGTTCAAAAGCCCAAACGGATGCTGGATCTTACAACATGATATTGACCAGATACTCTGATTGGTGTATTATAAACGGAATGGATCTTAATAAAAAGTGATGTAATACTCAAGAAAAAGAGAGCTCTTACTGTGTTCAAGAAGTCGTCTTCGATTTATAAAAAGGTTTGCTAAGGAACTTAACGATCTTCATATTTCATAGATCCTTTTCTGTTCACTTGTCAACGGCCGGCCTTGGCTTTGATGAAAGCATCGCTTCCCATCGATCAGCGAAATCAAGCATCATTGTGCGTGGTTAGTACTTGGATGGAGAACCGTGTGCTGTTGACATGTGTTTCTTCTGTTCTTCTGTTCTTCTTTGTTTCTGTGTGTCTCTCTCTGTTGTAATGTCTAAGCCGATGGCCAGTGCCTTCAGTGTCTCTACTTCGTAGATTTATCTACAAAGTAGTGTAATATGTAATGTAATGTTTTCTGTTCACTTGTCCCTTCTGTCTTGGAATATTGTAGCTGTGTGTGGTGTCCTATCTACTATGTATCTATTATAAAAATCGAAATTGTACAAAAACAACTCTAATTATTTGTTCTTCATCATCTTGCATGGAATTCAAACTTTTGAAAAGCGTTTGGAGTTGCTTTGCTTAAATTCGCTGAAGAAAAGGAGACAATATGTGAGTCAAATAGATAAAAAGTGACAATATATATATGTAATTAGAAGTAGTATGAAGAGATAATACATCATATTATGCTCCACCTCTTCAACTTAATTTGAATCTCGATTCCAAAAACCATATTGTTTAACTTCACACAGAACTCCAATTCTTTTTCATTTCACAAAATCCTTTGAAGTTTTCGAGTTAAAAGAAAAAACAAGTTCCATAGCATAGCTCTTTCCCTATAATAACATAATACCCTTATCAGTTTGAAAACAAGCTTCCTTTATTTTAATTAAATTTAAGCTTTAAAACATTAATTAATATATTCTGCAAATCAGGTGGAAATACAAAGAAAAAACTACCTTCTTTACGCAATTCTACTGTATGAAAACCAGGAAAAGCACACTTTCCTTAGCTTATCAAATGGCTTCTCAAATAAATTGCGTCAGTTACATTCACATACAATTATTTTTATGCCCATCAAACTTCACATACCCCGTTGGTATTGCATACTGGTTGGTGCATACAACGGCAAAGAGTGATTGCAAAATCTAATTTATTACATTCCCATCTTTGCCGTTGACAGCAAACTTCCATCTTCTCCTGTTTCAGTTCTTGGTTCCTTTCTATCAGAACCGAATCGCAGGCATTACCGCGTCACCCGCACCATCACACTTGGGGAGATGAGAATGAACCTTCTCGATGCAAAAGGAAGGCAACCATTATGATATATTTAACGAAACTGTACATGAGCGTATCTAGCTGAACGCCATCGCCAGTGCTCAGTAAAACGATTTCATCTAATACAATTCGAATTTTATCAATGACTTTAAAATATGTAACCTTCAGATAAGGTTAATAACCATAACGAGGCTAGTCATTAAGGATGTAAGGTATCCGGATCCCATTCGTTTATCTGTTAAGGCTAGATGTGCACCTCAATGTACACCTGGTCATATGTAAAGTCGCACAGACGAACAATCCGAGAGACGGACGGGGGGGACGAAAAAACTTTTCGGACTTTCCATTAATAGAAAGTTAGTAAAAAATAAATTAGGCGTCGTAGACAACGTTCACATATTGTTGGTAGCAGGGGCGAACGCAGGTAGGGGTTTTAGGGGTTCAAACCCCCCCCGAAACGACCAAAAAAATAAAGGTTCATTTCGTTAAAGAAAAAAAAAGTGTTATTTTCGTGCCATAAATTCTTCTGCTAGTGTTGTTTTTTCTTACGACTTATAGGTACTATAAGGCAAGTAATGCATTCGTAAAAAAATCGAACTCAAGATTTTTATCAAAGTTAATATTACTATAATAGCGAAGACGAAAAATGTGAGTCCCAAAATTCTGTCTGTCTGTCTGTTCGACTACGGCCTAAAATGCTGGGCCGATTTTAGATAAACTTGGTAGATATCGTTTTGAATTTTTTCCCCGTTTTTTTCCTTTTCTTTTTAAGAAAAAAAAATAACGGTACCTGCCATACGATTTTATTTCGAAATCTTATAAATATTTTTTTCTTAAAAACTGTCCCACAGAATTTTGAAAAAAAAATTCATAAGGTTTCATTTCGTCATTTTAGGTAATGGTTGAAAAAAATTTTCCACAAAATTGTTATTCTTGGAAACCCCCTTGGAACAATTTTTTTGGTTTTTGATTTTCTCGAAAACAGTACAAACGATTTTAATCATTATGAATCGCCTCCAAGGTTTAAATATTATTGCGTAGGTATACAAATTTTAAGTTTTATTTTTTTGAAAATAAAATTTGAAAATTTTTTTGTGGAAACTCAATATATCGAAAACCCCATGCTCAATTTTTTTTTTTAAACTTGATAAATAAAAGTTTCTTAATATAATCTACAAGATCTGAGGAAAAAAATTTGTTTTACCTAAAAATAAAGGTACAAACAATAAAAATGTTAAAAAATGCTTTTCGAAAATCGTATTTTTCTCAAAAATGGCTCCGAGAATTTTGATAGTTTTTTTTTGTTTCAATTAATCTTTACTTTTAGAGAAGCTTCTAAAAAGTTTAAAAAAACATTGCATTTTAAGACTTAAAAAATTTTTTTTTGAATTTTTGAAAGAAAAAAATTATTTTTTTTTTGAAAATTCGATTCCTCAAAAACTGCTCAATATTTTTTTTTTGTAAATTAAATTTTAATTCGAACAATAATAAAAAGTTTAAATATGCGCACCAAAATTTTTTCTTAAATATGTTTTAAAAATTTTGTATACAAAAGCTTATTTTTTTAAGAAACCATAAAAACGAATAACAATGTTGTTCTTGCATAAACTATAATATTTGCTCAAAACACATGGCATCCTGTGTTTAGTTCCAACTACTAAAGGAGTTTTAGTCATTTAAAAAATGAATTTTATGCTTTTTCTCTAATAACATTAATTTTTGAAATTCTTAGTATTTTACATAAGAGCAAGTTCGTGCTATCCAGTCGTGTATTTTATTTTATGTGTCTTCGTATTTTAACGCAACAAATAGACACGAAGCGAACAGCAATTGCGTTTTTGATAATTTACATTATGTATAGGGCAGAAAACGGACTAACGGAGCAAGTTTGAGTTATTGATGGCTCCAAGGTCGAAGTGTGTTGAAAACAAGTTACGAATGAGTAGCACATATCTCCCTCTGAGAGCGTTTTGGTTATAACTATGTAGTATAGTTAACGTAGGTACCAATTCAGTGTTGCTGGTGTCCTTATGTTTTCGTATAACTCTTTTTCCTATGATCGCAAAAGTACAACAAGTTATAACTTCACGTATTAATATATGCTGGATTTAGTTTTGCAGATTTGGACCACTAGGCGAACCTAGAACTTATTATAACTCTATTGTTAGGTACACTTATGGAATCACTTACACTCTTTTTCTTGTTGTTGCATTAATGATATTTTACGAACCAAATGATGGCCTCCATCACAGGGCCCGTAGTACAATCCTATGTCTAAGAATTAATTCCGGAATAAAAATGCCCAAATGGGAAGCACCAGAAACGCCCTCGTAGTGAATATTTTCTAACTTTTGGTAACATTATTCAAATTTGCAAAATAGGTATTCGTTGCAACATCTTTATGATGTTTTGTTTTTGCGATAAACTTTATGAAATTGTTTCGATAGGTCCTATCCCTAAGAGCAAATATTATTTAGTTATAACATATTTATGTTAACTACAATGAAGAATATGTAATTAACAAGTAGGTACCTACAATATAGTAATAAAATAATATATTTATGAAAATATCATATTTTTTTGAAAACCCCCCCCGAAATTATTTTCTGCGTTCGCCCCTGGTTGGTAGGAATGGAGGACCCTTCAATTATCTGTTTAGTCCGAACCGTAAAGAATAGAAGATAACAGGTATGTATTTTTGGAAGATTTGTCACACCTTCGCAAGAGCCAGTAACCATGAAAACAATTTTTTCATTTTTAGGTGGAAGTGGCTGGGAAGCGATCTTATAGCCCTCCGCTATGGCATTCCGATGTACTAGCAATTGTACAAGGCCACGAACATAGAGAAAGAAAATAATGAGTACAAGTGGTAGGGGTAGCTTTTATTTTATTTATTTATTTTTATTTATTTATTTCAATGAATGGCTTAAACACAGTAAGATACATATCTTATAAAATAGTGCTAAGCATAAAATAATGAAGTTAAATGAGAGCTACATTGATCCCCAAAAGTTGATTTCAGTGATAATTTAATTTAAGTTTATATTTTGGATGAATAATTAAGAGACGTCAATTAAGAGAATCCGGACTTAAGAACTGAATTAACGAGTTGATGCAGAATTTATCTTAGAAATCGCATATTTATTTTTTTTGTTAAAATTTCATAAAAGTACCACTTATCCTGTTGATTTACATAATATACATAATACTGAACTTTTTTTTCTCAACTTCATTCATTATTCCAAAAATAAATTCACGTTTAAGGTTAGAACTTTAAAAGTCGAATGTTCAATGTCATAAGAAGTCACTCATAACCAACTTCAATAATAGTTGTATTCTGTCGTTAAGGGGAGGTTCTCCTTTTTCAGCGACCAAAAATGCCTTTTTTTAAATTGTTTTTTCTAATAGTGTAGAATGTGTAGCTAAAACCGAATACTGTCCGAATACATTTTTTTTTTTTTTATTTATAGTACAAAAACGAGACGTACATTTTTGTGTTGAAAATTGACATTTAGCGGTATTTTGAACGTAGCATGTTTTACATAAATATTTTTGAATTTGGGGCCTTTATATCCATACCATGGTAAGCAGAGCGACCATATGGGCCAGCAGGTGTCGACACTTAGACACGTGAGACATGAACCACCAGGTGTCGACACATGAGCCATGATTCGAAAAAAAACTTTAATCGCGTTTTTCTCGAAACCACGTTTTCCAACTGTTGGCCACGATTACTTTAAAACTACTTGACGGATCGTCATAATTTTTTTGTTTTTTTTTTTTGTTTTAAAGCTTATTAAATGATCTGGACCAAAATCAGGCTGATATATCAAACACTTTTTTTGTACAGCGCTCAGAAAAGGGAAAAAACGTGGAAAAAAGGAAGACTAAAATTCAAGCGTCCGCCATTTTTTTAAATTTTTGACTTTGGGCAATTATACAATATACATATATATGTACAAATATTAATATAAATAAAAAAAGCCTTTTAAAATGTTTCCCCCACAGGTGTTTTTTTTTAAAGAAGTAGGTATACCTACCTGCAATACGATTTTTTTTTTAGAAATTTTACAAAATATTTGTTTTACTCAAAAACTGTTCCACAGATTTGAAAAAGGCGAAAATTTCATTTAGTTAAAGCAAGGTAATGCTTGACAAAAATTTCCGAAAAATGGTTATTAATGCTAAACCCCCCCGCCTTATAACGATTTTCTCAAAAACGATAGTACCGACTTTGATAATTTTTTTTTGTATGCTTAAGCTCCCCAAAAGTTTGGATAGTATTGTATATTCAAATAGTATTGTATATCCTAATTTTTAAAGGCAATTCTCTTGGATATTTATAAGAAAATTTGAATTTAAAATACAATTAAAATTCAATTAAAAACTCAATATTTCAAAAACTCCATGCTCGATATTTTTTTTAAAAACTTGACTGTTTAAAGTTTTTTTGTATAGGTACCATCTACAAGATGTGAGAATAAATTTTATTTTATCCAAAAATACCAATCATGTTAAAAAATGGTGTTCGAAAATCGTATTTTTCTCGAAAACGGCGCACCTAGAATTTTAATACATTTTTTTTTTCTTTCGATTAATTTTTACGACTCAAAAAATTAAGATACTACTGACTGAACCTACGGTAGAACCATTATTACGAATTTTGAATTTCTCATTATCTGCATAACGGATTTTAATGAAATCTCTTATAAAAAAGCTCCCAAAAACTTTCAAAAACATTGCATTTTAAATATTAAAAAAAATATTTTTGTTGGAAAATTCGATATTTCATTATCGGGCTAATATTTTCGGGTTTTCTATTCGGTTTTGCTGATAGCACTGCAATTATTGTCCGCCGTAATTCAGAAAATTATGCTATCTTTTTAAAAATGAATAACATTTTTAGAGCAAATATGACAATGATGACGCAAGACTAATTCGACGCAGCTGTACGATGTATCAATAAAATAGATTGGTAATAGACCCCGCTTCTTAAACAGAATTAATGCATATACGAAGTCCCCATTTCAAAAAAACTTTTTGGGACAAATCTGTAATGTATTGCTAGAGTCAAAGCTAAGATATGGTATACCTGCTTGAAAAGACGCAGCAACAAATCACATCAAAAAGCTCCAAAGACAGCTCTAAAAATGATTCAAAATAATAACAGGCAGCAAACTGAAGGCAGTTTTATGGTCGAACAACGAGCTCGCTGATATTCCAAGCAAAAAAATATTGAAATCTATTACTAATACCAAATGGCTTGAAAATTCCGAAGTTCTATCAACCAGCTTGCCTCTAACAACAGTCAAACAGAAAAAAAAAAAACATAAGAAGAATCACAGACTATAACGAAGGCAGCCATGTGTTTCTTGCAGGAGTGGCAAGAAGCGGAGAAGGGGCACATCGCCTATACACCAGCTATTACCACTCCTCCGGTAAACACGAGCAACAGTCAGGTAATACTCGTAGAACCACATCTCCCTAAGATTGGTAAGATCCTCTTGAGGAAACGAACAGGCTCTTCGACTTAATTAGCAATACTGACTAAACAAACGGACATATACACCAAAAACACTGACCTATCAAACTCATCTGCCAGACGTTGCAAGGATTCGCATTCTCCTACGGGCCTGGTGGAGGGATGACTTCTCAAGTAGGGGTAAAGGAAAGGATCACACACTTTAACCAGCCCTTCTGAGGAATACCACATTAAGTTTAAGAGAGCAAGGAATGCTTGTAACGCTTGGATCCAAAGAACCAAATTCTTTCACCAACAAAAATTAAGACATAAAATAATCCAGTGCCCTAAAGGCAGTAGAAACTTTTGGTCATTCGTTAAGAAAATCAAAAACTCCACCTCTTCGTCGGTTCCCACGCTCATTTGTCAGTTCCATAGATAAGGCTAATTTGTTTGCAGAACTATTTGCAAAAAATTCTTCTCTGCCCGATAGCGACATGAATCCGGTTCTTGAAAATGTAAACTTTTCAATGAGAAAAATTTATTTTCGCACCCGAGCAGTCGCTAGCATATTAAAAGATCTCGATATTCACAAATCTGCTGGCTCGGATGGTATATCACCCATCGTTCTGAAGAAATGTTCTTCCACATTGGCAAAACCACTGCGCAAACTTTTTTATCTTTATTATTCTACAGGGTACTTCCCAAAGAGTTGGAAAACAGCTTTCGTCCAACCAGTCCCCAAAAACGGCGCATCTTCTTCACCTTCTAATTATCGGCCAATAGCACTGACGTCCCTTTTGTCTAAAGTCATGGAAACACTGATCAATCGGCAGCTTAAAATATATCTTGAAGAACATAATCTTTTTAATGATCGCCAATATGGTTTTCGCAGTAATAGATCCACTGGTGATTTGATGGCATATCTCACTGAAAAGTGGAACCAATCCTTACATCTTTTTGGGGAAAGTAATAATGATATTTCTAAAGCATTCGATAGAGTCTGGTATATTGCTCTCTTATCAAAAATGGGTGCGTTTGGTATCGATGTATCTCTTATTCATTGGATTAATAATTACCTTTCTGACCGTTCAATTCAAGTCGTTTTGGATGGTTTCAAGTCTAAAGTTCGTAAAATAAATGCTGGTGTCCCCCAAGGCTCTGTTTTGTCTCCGACTCTTTTTCTCATTTTTATAAATGATCTTTTTACCGAAACTACTAATCCACTTAACTGTTTTGCTGATGACAGCACCCTCAGCTTTTCATATTCATTTCCTGATTCAATTCCTTGTTCTTTGAATGTTGAATTGCAATGGCAATATATGTTGAGCTCATTAAATTCCGATCTAAATAGAATCGTTAAATGGGGTTTTAAAAAACGTTTTGAATTTAATGCTTCTAAAACTCAGAGCTGTTTTTTGTCATTAAAGCGGAATATTCCCCCTATGCCCCTATTCATGGATGGAGCTTGCATCATAGAAACTGAATAGCTATCAATTCTTGGAATGTGTATTACTGACCACCTTTTGTGGAATGACCACATATTGGATACTGCTAAAAATGCGGCCAAATGCTTAGGTTTCCTAAGACGATGTAAAAACCTTTTCTGCCCCTCTGATCTAGCTACAATTTATGAGGCTTATATACGTCCTAAACTAGAATACAATTCTCATATCTGGGCTGGTGCATCAAAAACATCTTTATAATTACTAGACAGAATCCAGAATAGAGCTTTAAGGCTGATAGGTGACAGAGTAATTTCCGAAACAATTGTTTCGTTGGAACATCGTCGAAATGTCTCTTGTCTATCACTGTTTTATCGTTATTTCTATAAACAATGTTCTATTGAAATAGCGAGTTGCATTCCCCTCCTAAACAAATTTTACCGTAATACTCGTGCCGCTGGGAATGCTCATCAATATACCCTGGAGCCAAACTTTGGACGCACAGTTAAGTACAGAGATTCCTTCTTTTGCCGTACGACTCGAATGTGGCATTCCTTAACCGAGTCTGTTTTTCCTCCCCATTTCAATGCCTAGAAATTTAAGACGAATGTACATCGCTTTCTCCTACTCAAGCCTCCCACTGTTTCCTAAATGCTCGTACTGTGTTCAACCAACATTTAAAGGGTAGTCATAATCCCTTGAGTGCGCGTTAATTATAAAAAAAAGGCGACTACCTCTCCTCAACAAGGTGATTATGTGGCGACAGACATTTCTTCAATGATTTAGAAGAACCCTCCGACATTTCAAGCTATAGCTTGCTGAAACTCATCAACAATCTTAAAAACGAGCTTGAATGACATGGGAATATTATAGGTTTTAATACATGGGAGTCAAAATCCCTAGGGTATCGAAATGGATCTACATTAATCTAAGTGTGACGGTAACAAGATCAACTGTCAGCCCATTAACCTAATCTAACATATGGTGGAGCAAATCTTAAAGAAGACTTGGAATAACAAGACGACAACCGTTTCAATCGACCAATACAACATCAAGTCAACACCAGACAACGGGCTCAAGGTATTCTTCAAGTCCCAAGAAACTATAACACTTCTAGCATAGGTAGGATACAGCTGCAGGACAATGTTCATCAATAAAAAATTCCTTATCCCAGTAACTAAAACAAATACGACATTTTTAAACAATTATTTCTAATTTAATTAAAAAAAAAAAAAATCATGAGCTTACTTTGGAATTATTAACTTTTAAAACTTTAGGTAGCAAAACTATATTCGCAGGAAAAGCCTAGGTTTCGCAGGAATATTCTTTTTGAATTCAATACAAGAGATTTAAGTGAGTCTTAGGAACACCTGCCTAGCTGTGAACTGAGTTAATAAAAGTACACGTAAAAATAATTGACTCAGTACTGCATACAAGGGACACAGTCGAAGACATAATTAAGACTGCAGATATTTTTTTTTAATGAGCTCATGGCAGTTGAATCAAGAGCTCTTTGCATTAACAGAACGTTAATCTTAATCCATTCTACTCATGCAATTTGATCTATCCTAATTTGCTCTATTCTTGCGCCTTTCTATCAATGCGCCTTTCTAGCCAACGTTCTGTCTTTCCAGACGGCGCTCCTGCATAGGTAGCGGTAAAATCCATCAGAAGAAGAATTCATTTATCCATCAGACAGGATCCTTCTAATGCAGTTTGTGCAGCTACTAGTGGTTTCATATAAGTGAAATGTTATCCTTTTTACCGTTACTAATTAAAAATTGTGCTGTTGACAGAGTGTCAACAACTCAACTCATTTCTTAGAGTACACAAGCAAAAGTACAAAGTTAATCATATTTAGTTATTTATGGGATGAGTGCACGCTGCACGATAAAGCAAGTGAACAAGGGTAAAGAGGGTGATGTGACATAGTTGTATAAGGAAGTGCCCCGGAAACGCCATCAGGAAGTTAAAAGTGGGGTTTTCCCCCACCTACTCAGTCAAAAGTAATTAGTAGCGGGTTGGAAGGCATTCTGCATAGTCTACTCAGTTAAGTTGCTGAGCTTCGTATGTGTAAATTTAAGTCAGCAATAATAGTTATTCTGTTTTCCTCCAGAGTTGTCCTTGTCCTCGTAGTTGACGTTGTTGTGTTCATCGCTGTCCATTCCTCAGGGCATCTGGTCCTCTGTTTCGAAATATACATTCACAAACAGATATGCGGCAGCTCAACAAAACTAATGTTAATGTATATATGTACTTTTGTCTAGTCTGTCCTTAGGCATTAGTTGTGATTTGTTATTCTGTTCTTCATTTTGAGGCAAAGTCAAGTATTTTGGTAGGTATTTCCCTGGAGGAAGATCTCTCACGAGCTAACTCCTGTGCATTGAAGAGATGCACCTTTTCAAACACAAACACAAACAAAAACATCGTAAGCAAAACTAAAGCTAATTTACTTTTTGATGTTGTTGTGTTATACCGGTAATATGCAAGGAGCGCTCTTATACACTTTTCTTTTTTCTGGGATTTATGCGCACAAGCTTGTGGCATACCTAGGTACAGATAGGGACGCATTTATAACAGCATAACGTAAATACTGAAATTCAAACCGAATTTAATTACATACCAAATTTTAATGGAATGAAAAACTTATCCTACAGAGAGTAGGTATTTATAATTTCTGGATTGGAAGTGTTTGCAGGTATGCAGAGCTGAGCTGGGACATTATTAAATATTTGTAAATGCTCTTGGGCAATATTTAGATTATTACAAATATTTAGTAGTTTTTTTTTTAATTACAATAAACAATGTTTTGTTTGGGTTTTCCAACTACAGTTGGTCTGTTGATTATAATTATTTTAATTGAATGCTGCTTCCTTATCGAAATGGATATTAAAATTTTCGAGAACTTTGGTTGAGATGATGAGAGGTTTGCTAAGAGGGAACGGTTACTAGCTACCAATTAATTTAAGAGCAATTTCGATACGATTCAATTAAAATTTCAAGAAATAGGTACATGAATTTATTTTGTAATGTTAATGTGACAATATCTATATGATATTCTAAAGAGTGAAATCATTTCCAAGATTCTTCAGAAAAATATTTTCTCGTTTTTCCGAATGAACTTTGCATATACGGGTGGGCCAAATGCAAGTTTCTTTTTAAACATGCAATAAAATGAACGAAATTAATTTTTTTGCATGTATTATAGTTCTATTAGTAAGAACTAGGCTTCGGATTCTCATGCACTTAAAATCTGAAAATATGCGCTTAAAAATGAAAAATATGCACTTAAAACCAATTCAACTTAGTTTCTATTCAATAAAAAAACACATTTTCTTCATCTTTTAAAATAGGTTAAAAATAAGACTCAAAAACTAAGCATGAGTGCATCAGTCAACATTTTTCAGTTTATATGTAGTGGTTTATATGTAGTCGGAACCGAAAACAGTTGGCTGTTATACATGAAACGTGTTAAGCTTTATGCGCGAAACAGATTAAACCACCAACAGCACCAGCACCGTCAACAGCAAACAGCACGCTCGCTGGCCAGCAAATACTTTTTTCAAACACATTAAACCAGCATCGTTTTGTCATTTTTTGACATTTATACGTCTTATTGTTGTTGCATTTTGTGTTATTGTAACCAGCAACAGCAAATTTTGGATTTTGACCAAACGACGATGTTGACGTTGCTAGTGTTGGTCTATTTTGTGTTGAAGATAAAATATGTTGGAGATAAAATATCTGAGACAACAACCTTCAGTCTCAGAACATCGTGCCACACATCTTTCCTATCCTTCTTTCTCTTCCGTAACTTCACGCCCGCGCTGTGTTGAAACATTTAAAGGGTAATCATAATCCCTTGAGCGCGGGTAGATTATAAAAAAAAAAAAAAAAACGATTAAAATACATTGGCGCAAAATTTTAAACAGCCTATTATTAAGGTAGTAGTATGATACTACTTAGCAATTTTCTAACTTTAAAGTAGTTTACTAACTCATTCTTAATTTTAAACATTTTCTAACTGTTGCTGGTGACGTTGCTGGTGCTGGTTCAATCTGTTTCGCGCTTTAAGCTTTACCACATTATACCCACACACTTTTTTCATTTTTGATAGATGATCGTTTAAATTTCGATCTGATTTATACAGTTTCAAACACACAGACTTAATTTTTTTTCATTTCAATGTTTTGTCGGCACAATCTAGTCAAGTTCATATATGAACCTTTGTTTATACTTTGCTTTATATTGTGGTGTTTGAATACGGTTCAAGATCGAAATGAATAAAAGAAATAGATAACAGTCTTAAGGTTTGTTTGCACTGACATAAAATTTATATTTTTTTTACTTTCTAGTTTAGTTTTTGAACAATATAGGTAGGTACTCTAAAAATATAAATTTAATATAAAAAATATGCATTTATAGTAAAATATGCACAAAAAATGCAAAATATGCATTTATAGTAAAATATGCAAAAATATGCACTAACGGTTGAATGCCATTTTAAAGGAAATTTCTTGATTCGTATACATAATTAGTTGCCTTGCTTCCAAGGTGTTCCTAAAAAAATATGCATTTGCATGGAAATCCGAACCCTAGTAAGAACAAACATTCCCATTAATTATGAAACACAACATCGTTCAAGTGGCTGCCTCGGCTGGCTTCGCAGTAGCGCATTCTATCACCCCATTTTCCAAGACCTTGTTGAAGGTTTGAAGCTGTGGTTCACGGATTGCTTGGATGCTACGAGTATTGGACTAAAATGCTTGAATCATTTCCGTATTATTGGCATAACATCGCCATCGGTCCTTCACGGTTCCGCACAGAAAAAAAGTCCAAAGGGATCAAATCGCAGCCTCGAGGTGGCCAATTGACATCGGCAAGACGGCTGATAACACGATTTGGGAATTTGGTAAGCAAAAGATCGATAGTGGCATGGGCTGTGTGGCATGGTGCGCTATCCTGTATGAATCAGATATAGTCCAAATTTATGTCTTTAATTTTAGTAGACAAAAAGTCCGTTTAACATGGCTTTGTAACGCCCATCGTTTACCGAAACGTTGTTCCCAGCCTCATCTTCGAAGAAAAATGCACCAATGATGCCACCACTTAACAATACACACCAAACTGTCATTTGGCTTCTGGACAATAATGTGCGTATTTTTCGAGCTCTACATGCGGCAATTTTTTTTGTTTACATAGCCGAGATGAAAATGTGCCTCGTCAGAAAAGATGATTTTTCGCCCAAAATCATTGTCCAATTCAAGCTGCTCTAAGGTACAAACTGCGAAGGGATAACGAAGCGGATGTTCGTGCGCCTTCAATTGCTGAATTAATTGGACCCTGTGAGCGAATAATCCGAGATCTTTGTGCAGAATTCTCTTCAGGCTAGTGCATGAAATGTTGAGCTGTTGAGATCGAATTCGTGAATTGTTCGTGAATTGAGTCTCACACTCTCGGCTACAGTAGCCACATTCTAGTACGACGATGACCGGGGACCATGAGTTTTTTCCACTAGCATACCAGTCTCACGAACTTTTTTGCACAAACTTGCGTACATCAGAGTGCTTCATTTGGATCAAAACTACACAGCATTCACTTTAGAAATAAGTTTTCAATATTTCCTATCGTTGTTCGAGCGTAAAGCTACTCATTTCGTTCATGGAGGTATGATACTGACATTCTGTAAGTCATTCGATCGGGAAACAGCTGTCAGTGTCAAAATAACCTGTGATTAAGAAAAAAACACTAAAAAGCCCACCCTATATTTGCGACAAGTTTACGTCGATTTCACTGTAATTATTTAAAAGTCCAAAAATATAGTTTTCGTTATATCGTCCATAGGTCTGTAACTTTGCGGGGCTATGCCTGTTTTTTACTTGCGACTTATAGGTACTAAAAAGGAAGTTATGCATTCGTAAAAAAAATTTAACTCGAGATTTTGATCAACGTTGACATTACGATGATAGCGAAGACTAAAAGAGTGGGTCTCGCAATTCTGTCTGTCTGTCTGTTCGACTACAGTCTAAACGTCTCGACCGATTTTATTTAAACTCGGTAGATATCATTTTAAATTTTTTCCATTCCTCCCACGTTTTTTTTTTCTTTTTTTTTTTGTTAAGCCCAAAAATAATGGTACCTGCCATACGAATGTTTTTTCGAAATAAATATTTTTTTTTTCAAAAACTGAATTTTTTTTCAAAAAAATTGCAAAAATTTCGTTTAGTTTAAGCTAGGTAATAGTTGAAAAAATGTTCTGTTATTTTATTTATGTACCCCCCATAGAACCATTTATTTATTCGTTTTTGATTTTCTCAAAAACGGTTCAACCGATTTTGATCATCAGTTTAAATAGTATGTGTATTCAAATTTTCCAAAATTTGTTTTTTGGAATTTAAAAAACAAATTTAAAATTAACTACCATATAAATATTAAAAAATGGTTTTCGCAAATCGTAAGCGACGCCTAGAATTTTGATAAAATTTACTATCTATAATTCAATAAAAAAATCTAAATTAAGATATTACTGACTGTTCTTGCAATAGATCCATTTTTTCGAATTTTGAATTTCTCGTTATAAGCAAAACGGATTTTAATGAAATTTTGTAAGGAGAAGGTTCTTAAAAGTTTGAAAACAATTTCTTTTCAAGACTTAAAAATAAATATTTTTTAAATTTTTGAAAAAAGTCAATTTTTTTGGGAAAATTCTCAAAAATGGTTCAATATTTTTTTTGGAAATTTAGTTTTTATTTGTACAATAATATATACTTTAACTCTCCGTTCAGAGAAGGCTTCCAAACAGGGTAAAGCATCGGGAAAATCTGAAGATATAGAATTCGTTTTATGCAGCTGAGAAGAGAATTCGATTTTTTAAGCAGATTTCTTTTTTCTTGATATATAAGTTTAGTTAAAAGAAATATAAAATATAATTCTAAATATTTTTGGTTTTTTTTTTTTAGTTTGAAACGTTAAGTTTCTGAATTACCAAATTTATTTATTTTTTGATTACAATTCTGTAAGTTAAAATTTAAAGCTAACTTAAAATAACAATTAATGAAATAAGTTATCATAAATACAGCAATTCTTAAAAATAAATTACTTTCATCATTTTTAAATGTATCTCTGGAGCATGCCAGATCAATGTGACCATTTATTTCATTGAACTCTCTAACAGACCTTGGAATTGGTTCGTTCATAAAATAACTGGTTCTGCGCCTAGGCTGAAAAAGGAGGTGTTTTTTCCTCAGTGTTCTCGTTGGAGCGTATATGGGATGTAAGGAGAGCAAAGTAGGACACTTAATTTGATAACAAGAAATCTCCCGCACAAAAATTCGATCATAAAAAGTTCTACGGGACTTGAGAAAGCCCAAAAGCTTTTGCCTGGCTATAGAATTTGGATAAAAATTCCAGCGCATTTTATACAAAACATACCTCGTAAAACGATTCTGGATCTGAAATTAATTTTTGATGAGGGCTCCAGATGACATCTGCTTATTTGAGGTTAGATCTTACTAAGGAGGTATATAAAGAGACAAGTGTAAGGATCGGAGAAATCTGTTCAAATTCTGTTTATAAATCCTAAAATCACTCCCTTCAAAAATATTTTGAGATCATCAGCAGTATATGAGACATTGGCTGAAATTAATAAAGTTTACTATATCATCAATAAATATAACAAAAAGCAACGGACCAAGATGGCTGTCTTGAGCAACACCTGAACTGCACTCAAATGAACTGAAGGTACATTCATCAAGTTTTATTTTTTGAATCCTACCGGTTAAGAAGGAATAAATCGACTGAAGTAAGCTTGAGTGAATACCGAATACTTCAAGCTTACGAAATAATACAAATATTGTAGCAAACTGAATCGAAAGCCTTGCTTAAATCCGTATAAATAGCATCGACTTGATTACGGTTTCACATGAAAGGAAGAGTAACATTCTAAATAAGTTATAGTTGATCTTCCTGAAAAAAATCCATGCTGGACATCACTTGTATGTTCTTTCACCAGAAAATCAAGCTCATTTTTTTTACTAAACTTTCTAAAGTTTTAGGAATTGACGATAACTTGCAGATTCCCCTATAATTTACAACGTTGTTTTTTGTGCCAGATTCAAAAATTGGGATAAAAAAAGAAGATTTTATTTTGTCCAAAAATACTCTGGATGACAATGACAGATTGAAAATAATAAGCAGAAGTAGGCAAAGCGAATTTGCAAATCCTTTTAAGGTAAGGGCAGCAATACCATCTATCGAGCCTGATGACGAATGCTCTTATGAAAACAAAATAACGCGCAATCTTTTTGCAAATTGTTATCAAACAAATCAAATGTACTGTTTCACTTTTAAAGTTTTAAAAATTGCTTAAAACAAATCGCAAATAATAAATAAATAAATTATCTTCTATAAGTCCTATATGTACAAAAATGGCCTCAGACATTTAATTAACAATTACAGACAAACCAGTATCTAAAATGAAAAATTGGTATACGATAGGCTCAACTTAGCAGTCAAAGGAATTAAAACATCAAGCCAGCATGGATTTCGCAGTGGTCGGTCTGCTATAACTAATTTGTGTCTTTTCAAAAATGTTGGCCTCTATTTTTAGAGAACAAAATGCAAGTGGATTTCATAAAATCGTTCTATAGACTACATTATAAACTTCTTATTAAAAAAATCGAGAGAATGGGTTTGAAGTTCCGTCTTCTTAAATATAGCTGGAATCTTAGTTGCCTAATCGAAAACAGGTTGTTAAAATTGAAAATGTTCAATACTATTGTATTGATGTACTGTTGGGTCTCCCTGAGGGTAGCCATTTGGGACCCCTTCTTTTTAATCTTTTTATAAATGAGACTATACTTTCAAATATCCACAATTGACGATTTTTTTAACTTTCAAAAAGGCATAGATAAGCTTTGTCAGTGGTGCAAATACATATAATCATCGGGATTTAAATGTCTTCAAATGGTCTTCACTGGACTTATATAGTTGCAGTTTTGGAAACGAAATTTTATCGACTGTAAATGAAATTAAGGACCTTGGTGTATGGTGTTATTTTGTTTTTTTCATCGCATTTTAATTTTATCATATTCAAAACAAATTCACTTTTAGGTTTTTTAAACGAAACTCTGTAGTTTTTAACTTAGCATTAAAAAGAGCAAAACTTTTTCTGGTGGAATGCGAGTTTTTCGGATTGAGTAAGAAGCTATTGTGGTACAATAAAACATGCCTATAAAATTTAAACGGGTTTGACCATCCTAGAGATCCATTCAAAATATTTATAAGCTCCCCCAATGGCAGATACTCGTAGCTCTCTTCGAAGTAATGCCGACAAATTTCTTGTAGGATTTGATATACTGCTATGTAATGGTACATTTTTTCAAGTTCTCTTCTGTTACAGAGATTACAGTTTTGTGAGAGATCTGACCTATGTATGTATAAGGAACGTAATTTAAATAAAAAATAGTTGTTGACAGTTAGCAATATGTGATTTAATACTTTATAAATATTTCAGGGGCCTATTTCACAAATCATACATTACATACAATGTATGATTTTGTCAGGTTTGATGTATCATTTCTGTTTCATAGAATTGTTGTATGACCACTGTCATACAACATTGTAATCGACTGGAATATTTCCAATGAGATTCTGTAATTTGATGTAATGTATGATAATCAATTTATTGTAATGATGTATGTAATATATGTGATGTATGATCTGTGAAACAGGCCCCAGGTTGTTTTCATTGAGAGAAAAGCTTGCATCGTGTGCTATAGCCAGCGTTTGAAGTAGCCTTTGTATAAATGATTTGTGAAGACAGTTTTCTCTTCTCATAAGTTTTACTTCCTAAATTATCTATACTGGCCTTAAGATTTTAAACGAAAAACGGTGCAATACCAAATTCTACGTGAATAGTATAAATTTGAAAAAATATCTTTGAATTGTTTTAAATTCCTGGAGTAGAGCGAGCCAAAAACCTACGCACCAAAATACATATACGTGCTTATAGTGACATTGAAGACCCGGTATTTCGCGCAGACATCAATGTGCTGATTATTAAATAAAAAAAAGATGGCCGCATTATGTTCAACGCCAGCTTGGCCTCGTAACTTTTCACTTTCACCTTCGCGTGTTTGCAAAAACTCATGTTAGCCGATAACAAAACTCCAAGAAATTTAAAATGGCTAACAACTTAAACTCGCTTACGTTTCAGACAACACCTTTCTTCTGATAGTCTTGTTCGTTGCCATGGTTCAAAGACCATAATTTTTGATTTTCGGGAATAGATCTGCAGGTCCTAAATTTCACAATATTCCAGAAGTCTGTTGATTTGAAGCTGTAATGTAAATAAAATTCGACAGTAAATCGTCAGCATAGACAAAACATTAAGAAGAGTTGCTGCAAAGATTACACCTCCCGTTAAAATATCCCAAGCCGCCTTAATAAACAAAGTAAATAAAATTGGAATGAGAATACATCCCTGAGGCACACCTGCTGTCCTTGCAAGCCACTTCAAAAAATTAATCCTATCCCAAGCGGCTGCACTTGCTGAAGTCAGAAAATTTAAATAAAGTAGCAAAGATTTTCGGTAGCACCGCAACCGTAACAAAAGCGGCTTTGAAGTCGAAATTTGGTATTTGGTTCGATAAATTTAATTGTGACGGAAGAAAGTGCAAACATTTGGTCAATAGTATAGAACCCATGGGGAAATATTGCTTGGGAAATGCTCAAACGATTTCCGTCCTATATCCATTTCGTAAGCCACTCATAAAGAATGGAAGCAGACATTTTTTTATTGGATTGAGAAAACAGATATCTAGGTAGTTTTCAGGAGAACTTGCATCACGTTTCCTGAAAGTAGCACAATTATTGCTTCGGACATTATTGCTAGAGGCATTAATTTCAGTATAAATACGATTGAACAATTCGACTATAGATATATGCCCCTATTATGGATTACAACTCAACTTAGTTGAGTTGTCATCAACACAACTCAACTCTTAGACAACCAAACAAATTTTTCGTATTGTTGCGAACAGAGCTTTATACTCCTACAGCGCCATCTGTTGGGAATTACATATCTGCTTTGTGAGGGAACAAAACAAAAAGCTCTTTTCCATCGCATCTAAATTTCCCCTAATTCCAAAGTACTAGAACATTCTACCCCCATAAGAATTTCCCCTTCTGGACAAGAACCTTCTAGAACAACTGGTTTGAGTATAAAAGGGAGTGTTCACGGTGAGCGGGACACAGTTTATTTTCGATTATGAAAGTGTGCAAAGCTGAACTATTGGATTGTGGAAAGTGTAATTAAAAGAAGTGGATTTAAGTTGGAATAAAAGTATTAGAGTTGATTATAAATTGAGATTTATTGTTTTGATTTGAAAAGTGTAAATAAAGAAGAAATATTAGAAACAGTAATAAGTTTTATTTAACGAACCTAGTAAAAATATTACATTGGTGTCAGAAAAGTGGAATAAAACTTATTGTGCAGTGAAGTGTGCGAAAAAAAAAAATAAAAATGAGCAAGTTATTGAAAGAGCTCAACTGTAATGAGCTGAAAAGTGAATTAGGCAAGCGAGAACTTTCTAGAGCAGGATCGAAAAATGAGCTTGTTCTGCGTTTGGCCGAATATTTGAAACAACAAAATGAAGACCCGGACATTTTCGTCTTTGAAGCTGACGCTGAGGAAGCAGACGTAAGTAAAAATGTAGATGTTTCAAATATGTTTAGTCTTCTGCTTGAGCGTCTCGAAGAGCAACGAAATGAACAAAAGAAAGAACAAGAAAATGTACAAAAGAATGTTCTCGAACGTTTCGAGGAGCAACAGAAGAATGTTCTCGAATGCCTGGAGAAACAGCATAGCGAACAAAAAGACCTTCTCGAAGAGCAGAGAAACATGCTAGAAGGCAAGCTTGTTAACATCGAGAAGAATGTATCTGCACTTGATGAACGTGTTTCATTGTTGGAGAATCAAGCCGAACGTGTTTCATTATTGGAGAATCACATCGACAACAAAATGGAGACGTTTTCAAAAGAGCTAGATCGTATTCGAAATATAAAGATTCGGGAAAGTTCTGGAGAAACCTTGAGGAAAAAGGAGATGCAACCTCCAACCTTTGATGGACAAACTTCTTGGTCTATATACAAGAAGCAATTTGAGGCAGCCTCCACAACAAATGGCTGGGATGAGGCTGACAAGTATATAGCCTTAACTCTTGCTCTTAGAGGAGCAGCTGCTGAGTTGTTGCAAACCATACCAGCAGATAAGAGCGGCGACTTCAATTCCTTGGTTTTGGCTATAGACAAACGCTTTGGTAACAGCCACATGAAAGAAGTCTTTAAAGTGCAACTCAATTCCAGAGTTCAGAAGAGGGGCGAAACTCTACAACAACTGCAAGCGGACATTGAAAGGCTTGTTCATCTTGCATATCCAGATGTTGGAGAGGAAATTTGTAACCAGTTCGCAGTTGAGGCATTTGTTCGTGCCATTTCTGACATACATCTTCAAAGGGCCGTGCGAACTGCTGGAAAACGAACTCTTTCAGAAACATTAGCGTTTGCCTTGACAATGGAAGCAGCTGAGCAAGCTTCTCACGGAGTACATCGACTTAGAGAAGCCATCGTCGAAGAATGCTCATGCCAAAGAACTGATGTCCAAAGGAACCAACGAAACGGACTTGCAAAGTGCTGGAATTGCAACAAGACCGGACATTTACAGCGTCAATGTCGCTTACCACCAAGAAGAGCTTGTCAACATTGTGGACACGGAGTTTCAAACCCAGAACAAGGTAACAATAACACCAGTGTTACTTCCCGAACAGTTTCAAAACAAGTAAGAACTAACTTCGAAGAGCAGAAGCTGGTTTCTGGTATCGATGGCCCCAGAAACACCATCCAGGTCTCTCAGACTAAGCGAGATAATAAAAGTCTGACCGTCGAGGCAACTTTAAATGGCAACAAACGTGTGGTCACAATCGACACCGGTGCCACAGCCTCCATTGTGCGTCAAGACCTAGTACACCTGAATTGGCTACATAACACGAATAGCTACCATCTTAGAACTGCCACAGGAGAAGCAGCTAGGGTTTATGGTGAAGTCCGACTTCGAATTCGAATTACAGGTCTAGAATTCTCACACAAATTTTTGGTGGCAGATATATGTGACGAGTGCATCATCGGAATGGACTTCATGAAAGAACATCGTGTAGTTTTGGATATCGGCAACCAGGTACTCAAATACCAGAATACAGAGATTCCAATGATCTATGGGCAGGAAGGAACAACAACTGTAAGGACTGTCATCAAGGAAGACGTGATTATTCCTACTTCTACTGAGGTATTTCTTTGGACAAAATTAGAAGGTGAGTGTGAACGCCATCGATACTTAATGGTGGAACCAGACCCAGATTGTTCTTCCCAAAACGTCATCATTGGGAAGACACTTGTGGCTCCTAAGAACAATATGGTCCCCGTACGGATACTCAACACCAAACCGTACGATGTTAAGTTGACGAAAGGAGAACTTATCGGTAAGTGCGAATCTGTCGCAGCCATAACACGAATTGACGCTGAAACACCGAGAACGACATTAAACCCTGAGGAGCTCAATAGCATCAAGGCAAAGATACTTAATTCATCTAACCTAGACCAACGTCAGGTTAAAACGGCAGAAAGCCTTCTGAACGAGTATGCTGACATTTTCGCTTCACCAAACGGAAAATATGGAAGGACACAAATGGTGCAGCATCGAATAAACACAGGAGATGCAAGGCCCATTCGTCAGCCCGCAAGACGTCTGCCACTGGCCAAACAAGGTGAAGCTGAGGAAATGATTACCACCATGAAGAAGGATGGTTTGATTGAGAACTCCAAAAGTCCTTGGGCGTCACCAGTGGTCCTAGTCAAAAAGAAGGACGGAAGTACACGGTTTTGTGTTGACTACCGAAGGTTGAATGACGTAACCAAGAAAGACAGCTACCCCCTGCCAAGAATTAGTGACACCTTAGATGCGATGGAAGGAGCACACTGGTTTTCAACACTGGACTTGAAAAGTGGATATTGGCAAGTTGAAATTCACCCTGAAGACCGAGAAAAGACAGCGTTCTCCACAGGTAATGGGCTGTGGCAGTTCAACGTGATGCCATTTGGTCTTTGCAACGCTCCGGCAACATTTGAGCGTTTGATGGAGTGTGTCCTTCAAGGTCTGACGTGGAAAACTTGTCTTGTCTACTTGGATGATGTTATCGTTTATGGAAAGACATACGACCAACACTGTAAGAACCTAAAGGGTGTGTTCCAGAGACTTCGAGAGGCTAACCTTAAACTGAACCCAGAAAAATGTGCACTGTTCCAGACTGAAGTAAAGTATTTGGGACATATCATCTCGTCCCAAGGAGTCAAGACTGATCCTGAAAAAGTTGACACCGTCAAAAATTGGCCAACACCACAGGACAAACATCAACTACGAAGTTTTCTTGGTCTTGCTACTTATTACAGACGTTTTGTTAAGAACTTTGCCGGAATTGCGAAGAGTTTGCATCAGCTTACGGAAAAGAACAAGCAGTTTAAATGGTCAGGTGAGTGTGAAAAAGCCTTCCAAGAACTGAAATACCGTCTATGCAATGCTCCGGTGCTGATCTATCCGACTCCAGGCAAGCCTTTTATCATCGATGCTGATGCAAGCAACGTAGGAGTCGGCGCTGTTCTGTCACAAGTGCACAATGGCGAAGAAAAGGTTGTCGCCTATTTCAGCAAAGTACTGTCGAAGACGGAAAGAAACTACTGTGTGACCAGAAGAGAACTCTTGGCACTCATTTTGGCAACGAAACACTTCCATAAATACATCTATGGACAGAAGTTTCTTCTACGAACCGATCATGGTGCTCTTAACTGGTTGTTGAACTTCAAGAACCCAGAAGGACAAGTCGCAAGGTGGATAGAAAGACTGCAGACTTACGATTACGAAATTCAACACCGAAGGGGAAAGCTGCACTCAAATGCCGACGCACTATCCCGAAGGCCTTGTAAAATAAATTGCAAGCACTGCAGGCGACAAGAAGAAAAGGAATCCATCAACATTCTGCGAATAAGGGCTGACCCCATTTGTGGATGGAGCAATGAAGAAATAAGATCTGCTCAACAAGAAGACCCCGACATTGAACCTCTTCTCGCATGGAAGGAACATGAAGAAAAACCCGCATGGAATGACATTTCCGATAGGAGTCCAGTTTTAAAGGCCTATTGGGCACAATGGGACTCACTTCATGTGCAAGAAGGTGTTCTTCGGCGAAAATGGGAGTCCGCTGATGGTAAATCCTATGTGATGCAGCTTGTATTACCTCAATCGAAAATCAAAGAGGTTCTTCGAGAGATGCATGATGGACCTTCAGGAGGCCATTTGGGAGTCAATAAGACTTTAGAAAAAGTGAGACAACGATTCTACTGGTTGCATGCAAGAGACGACGTTGAAAAGTGGTGCCGAAATTGTGACGCCTGTGCTGCAACCAAAGGCCCTGGTAGAAAACTGCAAGGAAAAATGATGCAATATAATGTTGGCTCACCGTTTGAAAGGATTGCTATTGACGTAGCTGGCCCATTTCCGGAAACGAATGATGGAAACAAATACATTCTGGTGGTAATGGATTACTTCAGCAAATGGCCTGAGGCATACGCTATCCCGAACCAAGAAGCCAAGACCGTGGCCGACCAGATTGTGTCTAACTGGGTAAGCAGGTTCGGTGTGCCTATGGAGCTCCATTCTGACCAAGGAAGGAACTTTGAGTCGAACATATTCCAAGAGGTGTGCGCGTTCCTTGGCATTAAGAAAACGAGAACCACACCACTTCACCCGCAATCTGATGGAATGGTCGAGAGATTCAACAGGACGTTAAAAGAGCACCTCACTAAGGTCGTAGGCGACAACCAAAGAAATTGGGATAGGCACATACCACTATTTTTGATGGCCTATCGAAGTGCAGTACATAGCTCAACAGGACAAACACCATCTGAAATCCTGTTCGGAAAAAGCATACGCCTGCCTAGTGAGATAAGGTTTGGACACCCACCACAAGAGTCTCAGGAAACAGGGGATTACGTGAGTGACCTAAAAGAGAGGCTAATCGGCATCCACGAAAGGACCAGGACTAGAATGAGCACTTACAGCGATCGAATGAAGACAAGGTACGACACAAGAGCAAACACGACAGGATTCCAAGTAGGAGATCGTGTATGGCTGTATAATCCACATCGTCAAAAGGGATTGTCGCCGAAGCTTCAACAAAACTGGGAAGGCCCTTATACTGTCGTCACGAAAATCAATGATGTCGTTTACCGAATTCAAAGAGGGTTAAGAGGAAAGCTAAAAGTTGTGCATAGCGATCGACTGCACCGATACAGTGCCGAAGCTGGTGATAGAGTTGTTCGGGACGAACAATCTTAAGAAGGGGGCAATGTTGCGAACAGAGCTTTATACTCCTACAGCGCCATCTGTTGGGAATTACATATCTGCTTTGTGAGGGAACAAAACAAAAAGCTCTTTTCCATCGCATCTAAATTTCCCCTAATTCCAAAGTACTAGAACATTCTACCCCCATAAGAATTTCCCCTTCTGGACAAGAACCTTCTAGAACAACTGGTTTGAGTATAAAAGGGAGTGTTCACGGTGAGCGGGACACAGTTTATTTTCGATTATGAAAGTGTGCAAAGCTGAACTATTGGATTGTGGAAAGTGTAATTAAAGAAGTGGATTTAAGTTGGAATAAAAGTATTAGAGTTGATTATAAATTGAGATTTATTGTTTTGATTTGAAAAGTGTAAATAAAGAAGAAATATTAGAAACAGTAATAAGTTTTATTTAACGAACCTAGTAAAAATATTACAGTATTATGCAAGACAACTAAAATCAGTTGTAATGAAAAAATACGTTGCCGTCTTTTAGGAGTCGATTTTCTGTCAAAACCAGCTGCTCAACATGAAATACATACAAAACCAAGAATAAGAAATTGTATGAAAGTTCTCTCGATTTATTTTTCGGTGGCTTGGAAGATGAAAATTTCCTTAATGTAGCCAAAATAAAAAAGAATATCCGTATATTTAATAAACTCATGTACACTTCTATTCCTAAAGTATGCATTTTTTTGATTCGAAATAGTTTTCCTAAAACAACCAACGTTCCTCAGCGATTGCACCAATTGTTAAACTTGCTACTGCTCTTCGTTTCATGAGCGAAGGAAGTTGCCAAAAGTGTAGTGGCAATGATTTTAATTTAGGACTGACTCATTCGATAGTGTCAGTTGAATTAAAAAAGTGGTAGATGTGATTGAGGAACTCATTTGTGGAAAATGGATAAATGCTCAGCTAACATAGAGCAACAAGTCGTTCAAATTGTGATGGCCATGTAGTTTTCAAACTAAAATACACTCATTACATTCTATTTTTATTAAAATTGTTGTTTAACTTACTGTTTTGTGTCCATATTTTGTATCCGAATGCAGATTTTTTCATTAAAATATTCTACACAACTGCTTCGAACCAGTTGTCTGATTTTGAGGCTTATTACAACTGAAGCACAACTCAACTTACTTACATAATACGAAGAGACAACTAAAAAGTCGACCATTTTGTTAGTTGTCTGCTAATCGACAACTGGTTGTGCTTTGACAGTCAACTGGTTGTGATCGATAATACCAATTTTAAGAATTACAACTAAACTATAGTTGAGTTGTCTTCCATAATAGGGGGGATAGTTTTTTAACTGCAGACTTGCATTTTTCTAGAATTCCACAGGAATTCCATCTGTTCCCAGTGATATACTATTTTTAACTTCCCATAGGGAGTTATTGTAATCGGTCCGATTTGTCAAATTGGAATTTTTGACATTTCTCGACGTTTCAAGGTCCCTAGAGGCTATATCAATCATTTTTAGAGAGATGTCTGTGTGTGTGTGTGTACGTACGTTCGTACGTTCGTACGTTCGTACGTTCGTACGTTCGTACGTTCGTACGTCCGTACGTTCTTGTATCATTTTTCGTCGTCGATATCTCAAGAACGAGTAAAGATATCGACTTCAAATAAATTTTGTTTAATAGATAATAACTTCGAAAGAGGCTGAAAGGGCGTTTATTAAAATTCAGTGAGTAGTTTTTTCACTATAACGGTTTAAAAAAAAAGTAAAACTTTTGGTTAGTTTCAAATATCTCACGAAAAAATAATGCTATTAATTTCAAATAAAATTCAATGTACTCATTATAAGGTCATACAGATTTGGTATTAATTTGGAAAAAAAATGAACATACCGTTATTTTTTTAAATAAGAAAAACTGAAAAAAAAAATTCATAACCCAGATATTCTAAGAACGGAAAACAATTTGAAACTCAAAATAATTTTATTTTACGAAAAATAATGTGTTTCACAACTGGTGAAAATTTCAAAAAAAATCGGTTTACAGTTTTTTTACAAAAAATAAAAAACTATACAAAATTCTATTGAAAATTGGTAAAAATTGTTTTTCAACTCAAATTTCTCGAGAACTAGTAGTGATATTGACTTCTAATTTAGTTTATTTTATACATAGTATAATTTTGTACAATTGGTAAAATGTTGACAAATATTGAATTAACAGTTTTTTTTTTTAAATAAAAAAACTATTAAAAATTCTAGTGAAACTAGTTAAAATTGTATTTCAAGTCGAATTTCTTGGGAATGAACACCGATAGTGCCTTCTAAAAGTATGTTGTTTTATACATCGATACCTTCCCGTAAGAATGTATACTAAGCGACATTTCTAAAATTGTCCAGGAAACGAAAAAAAACGAAGAAAGTTCTAGTTGAATCATAGTGTGCTAAGAAACAATTTTGGTTAGACTAAGTGACATCTAACAAAATTTTTTGTTGCTCACGACAATGAGATCTTTATTAATGTCGCTTAGCATAATTTTTTTGGCGCATAATACAAATTTCAGGGGGCAACATTATTTTAATGAGAAAACATGGCAGTTGATAAATTTTTTATTTGTACTCTAGTTTCCTTTTCATGCATAATAGGTTGGCGAAACCCAGGCCAAAACGTGGCCCTTAACATATAGTATATTTCCTCATCAAAAAGTCATTTTCGAAAAAAGTGTCGCCTGGTACATTCTTACGGGAAGGTATCGACATAATACAATTATTAACATATGGTTAAATTTTGACAAGTTTCGAATTGACAGTTTTAACAAAAATATAAAAAAAATCTACTAAAAAGTGGTAATATTTGTTTATCGACTAGAATATCTTGAGAACGATCAATGATATTGACTTTGCCATTATCTAAATATAAAGTTTTCAAGACCACAAATGGGAAGTTATCAGTGTGGGTCGCACCCAGCCTCTTTTTCATTTTTAAAAGCACTGGGGAGGTTCTCCTTTTTCGGCGACCAAAAATGCATTTTTTTCCATTTTTTTTTCTTTTTAAAATATGTGTAGAATATGTAGCTAAAACCGTTTGTCCGAATACTTTTTTTTTAAATTTATAGAACAAAAACTAGACCTACCTTTTTGTCTCGAAAATTGACATTTAGCGGTATTTTGAGAGTAGCATGTTTTACACAAATATTTTTGAATTTGGCGTCTATATATTCATACCATGGTAAGCAGAGGTACCATATGGTCGACACATGTCGGCACTTAGGCACATGAGACATGACTCGAATAAAACTTTAAACGCGTTTTTCTCAAAACCACGTTTTTCCAACTGTTGGCCACGATTACTTTAAAACTACTTGACGGATCGTCATAACTGTTTTTTTGTTTTAAAGCTTATTAAATGATCTGGACCAAAATCAGGCTGAACTTTATGAAAAAGTGTCATTTTTGACACTGAAAATGGAGAACCTCCCCTTAAGGAAATTGGAGTGTCCACTTCATGCACGATCGTATAAAGGCACCCTTAGATAAAAGTCGACAAAATTATTTAATATGAAAAATTTGGAACTTCTTTTGGGTACCTCCTTTGAAATTGACGACAACATCGATGTTGTAAGCAACGTTTCCATATTATAATGTGCGCGAAACCTTTCAGAATTTACTCGCATGTATCTACATTCAGATATAGCTCCTAAGGCAACAAATCGTGCAATCTTTTGAATCTTCCCCAAGGTCGTAATCGATTACTTCTTGATGTTATTGAGACATTCTATTAAACGAAATAATTGGTGTTGTTATCTACTTAGGCTTATAAACTTTCAATTTGTAAACAGCTTTCCAAACCAAGCATTTCAGTGCCGCCTACGGTTGCTATAAATTTAAAATCGAGAATCTCTAGCAAAATAGATTAATCGAAAATAAATTAAGATACATAAGGTATATTTCTTGCTTTTGCTCCCAACATCAAAAGTAAGCTGATATCCAGCTCCATAAAAATTTAACAAATTTAACTTTGAGCTCCTTCGGTTGATTTATTTCAAGCTAAATTATTAACAAGACGATTTGCGAGATTTGAGTTTTTGTATCTATATTACTTGGTAGCCTAATAACAACTTGTTTGTGATTTCAAAGAAACCTGGTTGTAAATAGGAAAAAAGCAAAGCAATCATCTTCCTTAGGAAATTGTAAGTTAATATCATCCAGGGGGCATAAATTGGCTCAATAAATAAGAAACTTTTCATAAAAACACTCAAAAAAAATAATCTTTGAACCTGACATTAAATTCAGAAGCTTCCACCCTAAGGATAATCTTGGTTAATTTAAAGAAATAGCAACAACAACTTGTCAAAAGTCAGTTTACGAATACTTTAACACGAAAGGCCTTAACTTCAAAGTTAAAAGTTACTCTGCCAGTGTGCTCCTTTCCCGCCCTCCTTTGTTTTTTTTGTTGTAGAACAAAATGTAATGTACCTACCTAAACGAATGCTTTTAATAAATTCGAGGATTAACTCCATCGAATTCTAAATCCATTTCTTCACACCAAAGCGAAGCGTTTGTGGATGCCTATCGTATATCTTCATTGTGGTTGACGGTGTTTATAACTATAGCTAATTTCAAGGGTGGATTTCTGTTGATGGTGGCTATAGGTGCAAAGGATGTTTTAGGGCCAAGCATGGAGAAGAGATACTTTTTTTTAGTAATAGAAGAATATATGACTTTGCGAGCTTGTATTCAACTAAGATTTTGATACATGGAGGATGGGCGTTTTATGAACCACAGGAGTCAGAGTGTCACATTGCCGTAAGGATTGTGACATTTAACTAAAACTACTTTGATATACTTAGAGCTTAGATGCGATATCAGTAAGGATTATCAGCTATAGACAAGGAGTCAACAAAGAGATGATGATGTATAAACAGGGTGAACGGCATTTTATCTAAGTTTTAGGTTTTAGCTTGCGTGCTCACTTAAAATAAAATGCACGACAGGGTCGCACGAACTTGCTCTTATGTAATAGACTAGCAATTTTAAAAACGAATGTTATTAGAGAAAACTGTTAATAAGGATAAAATTATTTTTTTAAATTCTTTTAGTAGTAAGAGACAAAAACAGAATGCTATGGAAACATGAATTTATGGTTTCTTAAAAAAATAAGTTCTTATATGCAAAATTTTTAAAAGATCTTAAAGAAAAACATTTGGTACGCCAACTTTAAGTTTTTATCATTGTACGAATGAAAATTAAATTTGAAAAAAAAAAATATTTAGCCGCTTTTGAAATATCGAATTTTCCAAAAAAAATATTTTTTTTTTTTCAAAAATTCAAAAAATATTTTTTTTTAGTTTTGAAATGCAGTTTTTTAAGCTTCTTAGAAGCATCTCTATAAAAAATTTCATTAAAATCGATAATGAGTATCTAATTCAAAATTTGAAAAAATGGTTCTATTGTAGGTATACAAGCTGTAATATCTTTGATTCAAATTTTTTTTTATTAAATTAAAGATCGTAAAAATTAATTAAAAGGAAAATTTTTTATCAAAATTCTAGTCGCCGTTTTCGAGAAAAATACGATTTTTGAAAACCATTTTTTAACATTTGTATGGTGGGTGCCTTCATTTTTAGGTAAAATAAATTTTTTCCTCACATCTTGTAGATTATATTGAGAAACTTTTATTTATCAAGTTTAAACAATCTAGCATGGGATTTCGAAATATTGAGCTTAGAAAAAATATGTTTGATTTTTTTTTAAATCCAAAAAAATTTTGTTTGAAAATTTGAATACACAATTCTATTCAAGCTTAAAACAAAAAATTATGAAAATCGGTGGTACCGTTTTTGAGAAAATCAAAAACAAAAAAAATGATAGTTTGGAGGGTATACCCTCAATAGCCATTTTTCGGAAAAAATTTTTCACCCATTACCTAGCTTTAATATATGAAATCTTTTGTATTTTTATTTTTTAAATCTGTCGAACAGTTTTTGAAAAAAAAAAATATTTATAAAATTTCGAAAAAAATCAAATGGCAGGTACCGTTATTTTTAGTCTTAGAAAAAAACGTGTGGGGGGAAAAAATTTAAAATGATATCTACCAAGTTAAAAGAAAATCGGCCGAGCCGTTTAGGCTGTAGGCGAACAGACAGACAGACAGAAAGACAGTCGTAATTCTGTCCCACATTTTTGACCTTGATTAAAACGAATATCGGCTTTGTTTCAATAAGTTTCGTTTCGGTCTTGGTCTCGGTCTCGGTCTCGATCTCAATCTTTTTCTGTTTTTTTTTTTTTTGTTTTTAAGAAAAATATCATTCTTGCGTCTTTCGGTACATTGTTTGTTATTGAGGCCCGGTGCACATGCGTTCTTTTAATGCGCGATATCGCAGCGACACCGCCTTTGCGTGTTTCAGATTTCAGTACTCACAGATAAACTGAGGGGTGCACACACACTTGCTATGACGCTGCGGCATCGCGCGTCATTCTTGCGGGTAAAAAGACTCGCAGGTTTCCACGGCACCGCTGCGTCACTGAAAATGCGGTTACGTCTTTTAGTACATTGTTTGTTATCAGAGGCGTATTTAAGGATTTGGCGCCCTGGGCTGATAAATTTTGCCGCCCTTTAGAACAATGAAAATAATAATAAAAAACACAAAATGCGTAATATTTGATGTTTCCATTTTTTGTGTGTGTATATTCATTACAAAATTCATTAACAACAGATTCGTTATCTAAATTTTTTGTCAGTTCAGCTTCTATATTTAATAAAGCTAAACTATTAAGGCGCTAATACGAGACCTTATATAGGTTTTTACTCGTTTCAATACGGAAAACGATCTCTCTGCACTACAATTCGTCACTGCAGTAGAGCTGTGTCAATCAGGATCGATTCGATTTTTTCGATCCGATCATCGAAAAGTATTGATGATCGAAATCACAAATTTTCATTTTAATCGATCCCAATCTCAATCATTTAGATGATTCTCGTTTCTCGATTTTCTATTTCAATCTCAATCATTTCAATGCGTCTCGATCTTTAATAGCAGTTAACTCGATTAACCATGATTTATTCGATTCAATTTGGTGTTATTTGAGGTATCAAGGGTGTAATCGCGTAAGGTGATAGTTGATTGTCAATTACTTGATTGTCATTTTGAATATAGCTGTCTCTATCATATCAATAAAGAAATATAGAGAGAGCGATTGTCAAAACGACATGACAATCAATTAATTTAGTGATCACTTTACTCTTACGCGATACGGGCCCAGGATCTGGTATTTTTACTATGGAAATTGAACTAGTAATGACACTTATCGAATATGTAACAACTTTCGACTTGCATATGCGATATAATCCAAAAGTTAATTTATTCGATAGTACCAAGTCATTCAGTAACTATTCAGCAAAAAATGAAATCTCTTTATCTTTTTAATCAATGGACATAGTGGCCATCATTCGATGTCATTTCGCAATTTGTGGTTTACAATATAGAGTATTTTGTGAAAGTCTCAACTCAATCTTACAACGAAAATCGAATCGGAACAGTATTGAACCATTTGAGTGAAACGAAAATGATCAAATGATCGATCGATTTAAATGATGGAATCATTTTCGTTATCGATTGTTGAACGATTCGATCATTTGAAATGAACGATTTACACTACTCTACACTGCAGTGCACAAGTATATTCTTAAAGCAACCTCAGCAAATAAAAATGCTTCCTTCAATTTTTTTCTCTTATATGAAGGTTAAGCTGCCTTAAAATCATATTTTCAGAATTGTTTTGCTCCAGAAAATGTTTAAGTAAGACACACTCTTCTTTAAAATCTTCCCCAAGATCAACCGGGTATAATTTCTGAAGAGTGGTTGCATTTTTTCGAATTGCTTCTTCACTCATGTGATCAAGCTTAGATACAAAAATAAAACCATTTATTTTTGCTTCATAGGATGAATTTTTTCTCTTCAGCGCACTCAATAATTGGTCGCAAATAGGAATGAAAGTATTTATTTTGAAATTTTCACGACCACAAAAAAGAACCTCCCTTAGCGACACTCATCATCTCGTTTTTTCATCTTGACGATTCTTTTTTGGTCCATCTTGTAATTTTCAGATTTTTTGCTTTTTCCCATTTCTTCAAGAACATCAAAGCATTCTCGTTTTTCTCTCATAAACGATATGAGTGCCTCGTAAAGCCTGGACACAGTTTCAACGTTTGTATCAACACCTTGAATTTTTTTTGATACAATATTGAATTGCTTGAGTATAGAACCCCAAAATTAAGACAATATTTCTGTCTCAAGGGACTTCAATTGGGACAAGTGAGCACGATACTAAAAAGATAAAATAGGTATTCGACAATTTTAACTATATAGTAAAATGTTAGAAATAGCATGATGCTAAATTTGATTAAAATTTTGCGCCAATAGTTTTTAAAATAATACCTATCCTTTTATTTATCCATCATTATAAACTATTGTACATAAAACAATCATTATATTGTTTCTTAAGTCGTTCGAAACTATTGACGAAGGGAAGGGTATTTGTATATAGGGACACGAGTCAGCCAAAACTAAAAAAAAATTGAAGCATGATTTGCTAGGTATATAAAGATTAAAAATTCGTGTGTGACCTTATGTCTAGAATCCGGCTTGATGGATTTTTATATATTTTTTTTTTTTAATAAAAAGGGACTTTTTGTAGATGGCTTAGAAAAAAGAATTAAGATCCGTTCTAGCCCATTTTTGTAGAGCTACATAGCAACAAGTGTTTTTTTAAGATAATGTTTTCGTTTCATTGGAATTTGTTCCAAAGAGTAGGTACATGTCTGTAAATATTTTTACTATGAATTTTCATTATAAAAAATCGTCTATAAAGAATAAGAATAGTATAACTGGTGAAAAAAGTGAGTGACATTGACATGTTACAGTGAACTCTCTCACAGCCGGACACTCACGGCACTGAAAAAATTGTCATGCTTGAAAAATCAAAAAATCGCATTTTTTTAAGATCTTTGTATTTTTTGTTTATCCTTCAAAAATATTGTAAATTAGACAATTGTTATGGGCGCATGCACCCTTTTGCTTGTATGTTTTGAAAGCTCAATCACTTCAAAAAAATATTATAAATTAGCCAAGCGCAAGCCGCCCCTAGCAGGCTTGCCGCCCCGGGCTGTAGCCCTTTTAGCCCTAGGGTAAATACGTCCCTGTTTGTTATTAAGCAGTGCACACATGCATGATTTTGACGCTAATTATATTCAAGAGAAAGATGTCAAACATTCGATAAAGAATTATTTATCAATGAGATCAAAAAGTTTCCAGAAACATGAGAAACAGCTTCCGAGGCACATCATGATCGGCAAAAGAAAAGAGCTGCGTGGATATGTATAAGCCGAGTATTTTGTGAACTCACCAAATGATTTTACACTCATTCGAAAAATTTCTTTTTTTTTGCCGATGATCAAAAAAAGGATAGTTTTTATGCACTAGGTATGCGAAAGTTACTGGTTTTCTTATAAACCTCCATTGTTGCAGGCAAAATGCGAACTGCAGATTGAGTTCTGAAAGAATAACCCGCATGTGTACATTGAACTATTAGAAGAACACATATGTCTACAAGTTAACCTATGCGCGCATAAGTTAATTGTCCCCTAGGGGTGATATTAAAATCAATAGGCCTAATATCAAAACTTATTGAATCTACAATATTTGATTGAACAAATGAAAGCAGTGTTTATTCTTAGAGTTCATATTCATGGCAATATTGATTTAGAAACATATCAAATTTTTGAACAAATTATTGACAATCAAAATCTCAAAAATCATACTTTCTTTCAAGCTAAAACCAACCATAAACATTCACAAAATTGCATTGAAATTGATTAGGGAGTTTCGGAAATAAGAGTGTACATAATCTATTAATCCCGATTTATCATAAACATCCAATTTTTATTTTTAATATTTTCAGCATATTTTTCTGTTAGTTTCAAACAAAACACAAAAATACGGGCTAGTATTGGAAGCCTTAGAGGTATTATTTAATCTTTAGTTCCCATAGAACTTACTGATCCCGTTACAAGTTCTGACGAAAATATTTCTAACTCGGCTTAAAGCATGCCTGCTCTCCAGGACATAGGATGGATAATAATTCAGACATTATTCTGATTTGATATTCGTTTTTGCATGTGGACATTTTCAAAAGACAATTGCTCGAGGTCGCAGAACCTGTTCCTTGAACGTCTTGTTGAATATGATAAAAAATATTCTTGGAAGATTTGTTACTTCCTCAAAAGAGGCAGTAGGTCTTAAAAGAACACTTTTTGTTTTTAGATGGCAGTAACTGGGAACCCAAACCTTCGGCATGACTGTGACCTCAAAGTCAAAATTTTGCTCGGGCAAGAAAAATTGAACACCATCTAAAATTTATTATCTGGTAACCCTAAAAACATGTCAGCTCAATTTAAACATAGTTTCAAAGGTTAGTATTTCTACTAAAATGAGGTCCCTACCATTAGTACTGACAGATAAATTGATCTTAACATGGGTCAGCGTACACCAAAGTAAGCCTTTTTTTTCCATCGTCAAAAAGTTATGTGAAAGTTGAAAATCAGACTTTACTGTAGAACAGTTTTTTCTTAGAATATGACCAAGAATCACATCCCAAAGTATGGCACACGAATTACCGGACACCCTGTATACCTGACCAAAGGGACAAAAGGTGTATATAAAAAGGCTGCGACATAAAACAAGAAATGTCAGAAAAATGCAGAAGAAGAGAATCCTGAGTAGAAAGAAGAAGGCGTATGCAATCTCCATGCTGAAGGAAATCAAAGAGTGTCGTAATTGAAATAGTTCTAAGACCACCATAAAATTTTTTAAGAAATTTAAACAACTGTCTCCTGATGATTATATGATCGGAAATCAAGATCTTCAAAAGAGCATAGAAAACCTAGTACCCGAAGTGGAATAAATACTAGACATGTTCAAGCAACATTTTCAGCAGCTCTTAATTGGCTAGATGTGGAGTGAGTGATACGGCAAGGAGAAAAACTATTCTTCCAGTCATAATGATTCAGTTTAAATTAATTTCAAAGTATAGAAGTAGAAAACTTAGCTTCAAAAAAGATTAGGAGCATCAAGACCAGCACCAATTCTGGTGACCCACCAGATGGAGCTCTAAAATAAGGGAGGGTATGTGTTGATGCGCTACATCAAATCATCATACCTAAATCATCAACAAGATGATGAAATAAAAGTATGTACACAAAAAATAGACTATCAGCTTCATAGGTTCCACCTGGAAAAAAGGCAAAAATTGATCCTATGTCTTGCAAGAACGTTGCCTGATAAACACCACTCATTATATTATTTCCGACTGTGCGACGTACTAATTGAGCGCCTTATATGTTTCGCAATTATTTAATTGGCAAGAACCAGTGTCAGTTCTGATATGAAAGATCCGTCATAGACCAAACGTTCACGCATAGATAAATCCTGAAAGATATCAACGAATTTCAAGTTCAGACTCACCATCTTTTTACTGCAGTCGGAATTACATATGATACCATTCATTGTCACGACATGAACGTGGCGGTGGCCGAACTTGGAAAAAGTGATTCAGATGTGTCACACGTCGCGTCGATAGAATTCTTACGAGCTATTCAAAAGTTCCTCAGCAAAGAGTTGACATAGAAGGCATAGGTCTCTCCGGCAAAGTCCAACACACAGCCTGCTTAATCATGGGTGGAGCTCTCCGCTCAACTCCCTCCACTGCACTTGATGTTCTGTTTCATCTCATACCACTAGATATTTTTAGTAAACAATCGGCCGCTAGCACAGCCATTTGGCTTAAAGCCTCCTCGCAGTGGATCAATAACGATATTGGTCACTCCATTAAACTGAACTCGTTCAGATCCCTACCTAGTAACGTCGATTACACCACCCCTTATCCAAAATTTAATAAAAACTGTCAAGTGGCCATCCCTTCCAGATTTACCTGGGAAAATGAGTCACTGTTGGTAGACGAAGCGATTCATTTCTACACAGATGGATCTAAAACCGATGACGGGGTCGGTGGAGGCGTGTACTCCGAAAGATTAAATCTTTGTCTATCTTTTCGTCTTCCCAATCACTGTAGCGTGTTCCAGGCAAAGTTTCTATCAATAAAAGAAGTCCTGTCTTGGCTCATAGAAAACGTTATATCGACTACTGATATACGTATTTTCTCAGACAGCCAAGTTGCCATAAAGTCACTGGACTCTGTCTCCATTAACTCACTAACAGCCCAAAATTGTCGATCATCTCTGGTGGAGATGTCAAAACAGTTTAACATTCACCTTATATGGGTGCCGGAGCATAGAGACATTCCAGGAAATTGTAAAGCCGACGAACTTGCAAAAAACGGAAGCTTTGTTGGATAGCAAATATATCATCGGTATACCACTAGCTACTTATAAACTTATGCTAAAGCATGATACCATAAAGAAAGCTAACCACAGATTGAACAGCACCTTAACTTGCCGGTCTACTAAACTAATTTGGCCATTGTTTGATGCTAAAAGCTCAAAACAACTAATTTCTATTGGTAGATTGCATATTAGGTCCGTTATAGGTGTCCTTACTGGACACTGCCTAATAGGAGGACATGCTTTCCGTCTTGGAGTTCCTGCAATTGATTTTTGCAGAATCTGCATGGATGAAGAGAAGAGGAGGCAGTTCCTCACCTTCTATGTTCTTGTCCTGCACTAGCGCAAAGACGTAGACTCCACTTGGGGAGTACTACTATAACGATCCTAGTGATCTAAATAATTCCGACATTCACTGTCTCAAACGCTTCATTGTTAGCTTAAATGGTTTAACGAGTAAGGGTGATTTTTGAAATCCTGTGGTATCACAACGGACCAAATATACCAAATATTGGTCTAAGTGTGTTGGCCTTTTCCGGTCAGCAGCCACCTTAACCTAACCTTACCTAACTGGGATATGTGTACTTCACTGTTTCGCCAAAAATGTTACAGGCCCTCAAGTTCAAAACGTCAAGAAATTACGATCTGAAGCCGTTGGTGAAATAATAGCTATTCGTCTAAATGCTTGCAAGCTTTAGTATACTTGAAATCGTAGAGGACTTAAGGCTGTTTTGCCATGTCTCGGGCAGAGAATGTATAGAAATTGGCAGGCATTTTGGAATATGCTATTATTTATGTACTTTACTTCAAAATTTCTATCAATTAGGTTCAAGCGAGTAGAGTAGAGTAGAACTATATTTTGGACGAGCACCAGCCACCATCTTGTATTTTACAAAAAGAATTTTAGCAAAAAAAAAAAAGAAAAGATGGTCACTGTTAGATTGTTAATTTATCCTTAGAAGAGAACTGATGCAATCAAATGGTGGCGCCTATGAAACGCCCACTAGACTAGTAGTACAATCCACCCCTGTACACGTCTACATGTTTATATACCTACAATCCTATAGCCTATAATAAAGTTGTATTATTGTACTTACTACCAAAATAAATGGCAGGACCTTTTTATTGCCATCACCTTATCCGTAGTTTGGCTCGTTTGGCATTCATGTATATGTGCGTGCATATGTAGCGACTCCGTTACCGTTCGTTCGAGAGAGAATATATGTATTTATGTTATTATTATGTTTATGGTGCGTTACGGCCATGTTGTGTTCGTACGAGCGTGTGCTACGAGCGAACTTAACAACCGAAGTGGCAGCAGCAACATCCCACAACAAGAACAGCGACAATCCTTGCTCTCTGTTCCAACCACAAAAGCCAGCAGCTTCCAGCTACAAAAGCAGAATCGAGTTCAAGCTCAAGTACGCCAGGATTTAACCCCACACATGCTTCCCATACCTCTGCGCACATCTACCTACAGATACCTAAAGTAAGGTACGTATTGTATTGTATATACAGTTATTTTCGGATTAGGGTAATTTGTGTACTGGAGCTGGATAATTTGTTGTGTTTTGTGGGCAAACTGTTTTATTGCTGTTGCGAAATTTGTTGCGCTAATGAATATAATTTGCAGTCTTCACTTTCATTGAAGTGAAGGCCCCTCTGCCACACCTTTTCATGTCCTTTTTTGTGTGTCCTTGCATTCGTACATAAAATATCTGCAAATGGCCAGAACCAGTGCGTTAAGGCATTATTCATGATGATTGCTATTCATCTTTTTTTTTTTTGTATATGTATATGTTTTTGTTCTGACTCTGAATTAATTGTTGATTTCATCTTCGGTCCGGTCGTGTTGGCTCACACCGAGAGGGGGCTTAGTTTTTCGGGATTAAGCAGTCTTTGCAGGAAAAATTTATTTGGAATCCGTTTGATCTATGATAGCCATGTCAAATAACGCATGATATAACAAAAAAAAAAAAAAAACGGAGAAGGAGAGGAATATAAAACAACAGAACAATAAAATCCCATGATCCGATATGCTTTCGAATAATATAAATCAATCCTAATCCCAGAAATTGATTGAAGCCATCGAAATCAATTGATTTGACGACTTTGGGCGCGTTCAAATGAAAGTAATAATCATGTTGATGTATAGATTGATGGGTCGGGCGGTCGATTTACTGCTGTGGCTAATTTGGATAGATTTGTGTTGGAACTATGAGGTTTAATCACAATGGAAAAAGCAGTGTAATCATGATACTGCCGCAAAATATGATAGTTGGACACGTTTAAACTGCAAAAAGTCAATTAATAGAAGTAAATTATTCTAATTTGCATAATTTTTGGAAGACCAATAAATTTATTGAAGTTTCAAGGTTCTTTGGTTTGTATGGATGAAATTGGCTAAAAATTGTAATTTACTCGTAGCTTATAGTTCCTGTTGTCCATGTTTGACTTGTCTAGCTTATAAACGAGGACCTTACGAGGGATGTCAAAAATAGAGAAAGAAATATGGTGGAGAAAAAGTAAATCTGCCTGCTCAACAAAATTTCAAACTTATGAATTTATATCAGGAGATCTTCTAGACCCGGTCTGTTTTTAAAACCACCCTCTGTCTATCATATCCTGCTATCACTTGCTTACGGCGAACAAGGGTTAAATAACATTTCAACTGAAAACAGGGTAAAATTCCTCTTAGAAGGTTGCTTGAGGCAGTAAACGTGGGGAGATGTGTTTCGAGTAAGGGGCTTCTCCTTTTATCCAGGCGGCCGCGGCGGAAGATGAATCAACGGTGCAATCCATCAACAGTTCCAGTAAGATTGAAGTACTTATTGAACACCGTATATGGACCCATATATTTGAAGTTCAGTTTCATAAGGGGTGGCTTATACGGCTTCAGCTCGAGATTTTCCTCAGGGTGGTTGTTATCGAGTGATTTCCCGGTAACCTTAAGCTATTTAGTATCGAAGCAGCAAGAAATATAGGAAACGGATGGATTAATTATTGACCAATCATCTTTAAGTGGTATATAAGGTTAAAAAAGCTTATACAGACGAAGATTCAGCCGAGTCCCTTGACTCCTGCAAATTAAGCCCTTTAGAAGAAATGCGATTGAATGAAATAAAGAAAATGAAATTGGCAACTATTTACTTGTGGATTTTTCGTTGAATCAAGAATCAAGTAAGAGGTCTTGGGATTCAACTATATAAAATATGGGAATAAAGGAAGAAGAGTGAAACATTGTGATAGACAGCAGAAGGCAGCATTTATCAACTTTAGGGTTTTTTTTTTAAATATCATGGGTATAACAAAATTATTTCTTAATTGAAAGGCTTATGTATCGTTAAAATGCCCGCCTCAACTTCTTATGGGGGTCCAATTTTAAATCGCATCAAAGTCAAGGCCGTTGACAGGGTTGTAGACAACTACGACCACAAAATCTAAAACATGTTGATAATTTACTTCAAGCAAATGAAAAAAGATTAATAATAATGCGATCGAGAAAAAAGAGAGATGTCACAGCAAAAATGACATTCTAAAGTTTTACCGAAAGTTAAAAATATCCAGTCTCAATTTAACAAAATCCGAAAAGAAGCCTGCCGTGACAATGAATGAGGAAGGGGACATCTTGGTGGAATGGAGGTCGATGATAAAAATATGCACAAATAATTTCAGTAAGCTAAGAGTATACATTATGGCGATAACCAATCGAAAAACTCTCGCCTCGTTATTATTATTGTTAAACCAAAAAAGGTAACTTCCTTCCAACTGTGTGCATGAGCCCAGCTGTACAAAGTACCAATTCGGAAACAGCACTTGCAATACCCCAAAAACCATATGAGGAATAAGTTAAGAAATGGAAAATTAAGGATTTCTTCGGCACCAATTGCCCTGAAAAGTTACCACTTGCCAATAAATTAAGTTTAAGGTTTTCCGGAAAAATGAAAGCAGCAAACTTGGTAGAAATGTTAACATTTTCTTTACCAGCTCTTGCAACATATCTGAAGCAGGCAAGAAACACAATCCCAGAACCAAAAATTTCTCCCAAGGATCCTTGAATCTTATGATAAACTGATGATTGAGGGTAAAGCAATACAACACTAAAAGACACAAAGCTAAAAAAGGGGTTCCGAAAAGAACTGGGTCTTATTGTTGAACAAAAAGCGAGTAATTTAAATATGTTTTTCAAAAACTTAGAACTAATAGCTGCATTAGATTGAGCCATTTAGCGGCAGAAGGTTAAATAATAAGGAATATCGGCAAATTCGGGAATATTTGTGTTAAAAAACCAGCAGTCTCATACTTTAGTAGATAGTAATTGGAGAATAAGTTAAAATAACAGGAAAACGCGATATAACTCTAAGCAACAAAATAAAAGTCCACGGACTGATGTGACTGAGGAAATGTTCAGTGAATAGACACCAACATTTCATTCCGCAAAGACTTTGAGTTTACTGACCGTGAAACGACTTGTATAGTAGAGTAAAACAGTGATTCATGTGGTGCACGAAACTCAAAAAGATCATCTCATTTTGCATGCTAAACTGGAGACATCTATCTATGATTGGAGGTGACTTTAAAAGCTTTTTCGATGACACCCAGCTCCACACACCAAACTGTAGTGCCATCTAAAGTTACCTGCGAAATGCCAACGCCGGTATGCCTAATGGAGTTATTCATTTAAATTAAAAAAAGCTTCCGAAATAAATTTTTTCATTAAAATCCGTTGTAATAATGAGAAATTCAAAATTTTAAAAAATCGTTCTATGGTAGGTACAGTCTGTAATATCTTGTTTTCAAATTTTTTTTTTATTAAATTACAGATATTAAAAAATAATAGAAAGAAAAAAAATTTAAGCAAAATTCTCGGAACCGTTTTCGAGAAAAATACGATTTTCGAAAACCATTTTTTAACATTTGTACCGAGGGTACCGTTATTCTTAGGTAAAATGAATTTATTTTTCTCATATATGTATTGTAGATTATTTTTTCAAACTTTTATTTATCAAGTTTTGAAAAAATCGAGCATGGGGTTTTCGAAATATTGAGTTTTCAAAAAAATATTTTGAAAGTTTTTTTAAAAATCCAAAAAATTTGGTTTGGAAAATATGAATACACAATAATATTTAAACTGCTGGAAAGCTTTAGCATAAAAAAAAATGATCAAAATCGGTGGTACCGTTTTTGAGAAAATCAAAAACAAAAAAATGGTCCTCAGGGGGGTACCAAAACTACTCATTTTTTTGAAAAATTTTTTCGACCATTACCTAGGTTTAACTAAATTAAATTTTTTGAATTTCTTTTAAGAAAATCGCAGGGACAGTTTTTGAGAAAAAAAAAATATTTATAAAATTTCGGAAAAAAATCGTATGGCAGGTACCGTTATTTTTGGTCATGAAAAATCAAATCAAAAAACATCCGGGGGTAAAAAATCAAAACCCATACCTACCAAGTTTGAAGAAAATCGGCCGAGCCGTTAAGCTGTAATCGAACAGACAGACAGAATTGCCAGACCCACTTTTTTCGTCTTCGCTATCATCGTAATGTCAACTTTGATCAAAATCTCGAGTTCGATTTTTTTACGAATGCATAACTTGCCTTATAGTACCTATAAGTCGCAAGTAAAAATCAAAAAATTTCATTTAGTTACAGCTAGCTAATGGTTGAAAAAAATTTCAGAAAAATGCTTATTAATGGTACCGCCCTTGGAACCACTTTTTTTAAAAAACCGTTTTTGATTTTCTCAAAAACGGTTCATTTTTCTTATAGTAAGGCCCTTCAAAAGTTTTAATATTATTAAGTAAGAAAATTTTCAAAGCAATGTTTTTTTGCATTTTTAAGAAATTTTCAATTTTTTTTTCAAAACTTAATTTTTCGTAAACTCCTTGCTCGATTTTTTTAAACTTGACAAATAATAGTTAGTTTCTTAATACAGCCTACAAAATGTAAGGGAAATAATTTTATTTTATCTAAAAATAATGGAGCTCACCACATAAATGTTAAAAAATGGTTTTCAAAAATCGTATTTTTCTCAAAAACGGCACCTAGAATTTCGATGTTTTTTTTTTATATTTTAATGAAAAAAAAATTGAAATTAAGATATTACTGACCGTACCTACTATAGAACCATTTTTTCAATATTGAAGTTCTCATTATCAGAATAACGGGGGTGGCCGTGGCGCGATGGTTGTGTGCTCGCCTGTCAACCTCAGTATCACAGGTTCGATCCCTGCCGTCGTCTATGACGTCTTTAATTCCATTAAAACCTTCTAAAAATTGTCATCAATGGGTTGCTGGTTGTTTAGGCATAACACTAACAACATGTGATTGAGTTAAACTAGTATGCCCAACAAGGATGAAAAACGAATAAAATAATGCGAATTATAAGGGACATAGAAATAAGACACGGCATTTCTCCGCATTAGTTCAGCCGCCATCCCTGGAGATAAAAAATCTGAGACAACCACCTTCAGTCTCAGAACATCGTGCCACACATCTTTCCTATCCTTCTTTCTCTTTCTCTTCCTTAACTTCACGTCCGCGCTGTGTTAAAACATTTAAATTGTAATCATATTCCCTTGAGCGTGAGTTGATTATAAAAAAAAAAAAAAAAAAAAAAAAAACGGATCTTAATGAAATTTTGTATGGAGAAGCTTCTAAAAAGGTTAAAAAAGACTGCATTTCAAAACTTAAGAAAAAATATTTTTTGAATTTGAAAAAATATTTTTCTTTTGAAAATGCAATACTGTCAGAAACGGCACAATAGTTTTTTTGGTAAACTTAATTTTTGTTCGTTCAAAAAACTTTATGTTTGCGTATCAAAATTTCTTCTCAAAAATGATTTAAATGATTAAATATATAAAAACTTATTTTTTTTAAGAAACCACTACAACAACTTAAAATTTTTGTTCTTGCATAAGCTAATATTTGCTTGAATCACATGACATCCTATTTTTAGCTCAAGCTTCTAAAAGAGTTGTTTTAGTCATTTAAAAAATGAATTTTATGCTTTTTTTCTCGAATAACATTCATTTTTGAAATTCTTAGTCTTTTACATAAGAGCAAGTTCGTGCGACCTAGTCGTGCATTTTATTTTTATCTACTTTTGATTTCATTCCTTTGAATTTATATTTCAAACTGCTGTTTTTTCCATCTTATTCAAAAATCGGAAATAATGCTTTTTGAAATTGAATTGTTCCTATTATTTGTCATACAGTTACAATTAGAGAGAACCAAAGTCTAATGCCATGGTATGACGGAGCCTATCTTTGAATTATTTTATGGAGAAACATGCAACATCTTGAGGGTTGGGGTCGAAATTCGGTATGGGTCATAATTCTGCTTTCAAAATTCTGTACGTTCAAAATTCTGCTTTCAAAATTCTGTTTTTAAAAATTCTGTAAATATGTTGTAAAAGAGAAATCGTTTTGATAATGTAAAAAAGTGCGCACTTTTTTACATTATCAAAACGATTTCTCTTTTACAACATACGAGTATTTACAGAATTTTTAAAAACAGAATATTTGTTATGGAAAATATAAATTCAAAAATAATAAGAATATACAATATCAGCCATATTTATAAACTCAATATAGTGAGTACATTAAGCTATGCAACCCTTATAATGCCTCTAAACGAAAAATCGTTATTTATAAAACTTATGTGACGTTGAATAGAAGCTAAACGCGTTTGGAGGTTGAATAGTGCCTACATAAGGACATTTTAGTATTGGACTGTCACATTCACTTTGACATCACATTGAATTATAAAGATTATCAACAAAATAAAATGCCTTTGACTTGATATTGAAACTAAAACTTTGTGTTATTTTTATTTATTGAAACAAAAATGTTATACTAATATATTAAAAGCAAATTGAATTGAAAAAATTGTTTAGAATTAAATGTTGGTGATCTCTCTCCACGCATCCTTCTTCATCCGGTGTGTTAGTGTTGTAATTTGTATTTTGCCTTATTGAATTTTATCCTCAAGAACTTGTCTGAGGAGTATTCCAGCTAGGATGAAAAGAATAACAATTTGATTTCCAGTATTGTGCTAGAGATATGTAATAACATACTTTATCTGATGAATAAAAGTTAATTGTTCGAATTCTTTTAGCTTTTAGTAGTTTCGTTTTTGTTTATTAAATTCGATAGACAGACAAGATGTTTTTTTTTTTTTTTGTTTTTTGACGAACAGCTGAGTGTTATGAAGGCTAAATGTAATAGACTCTTACTTTTTGGTACTTTATTTGACACAAGCTCATTATAACTATTGTATCGAACTGCATGAGGATGGTAACTCTGCATTCGATGTATTTTAGGAAATTTATAAACTTATATAAACACCTATGTAAAACTTAACGAAAGGAACGAGAATGTTCTGAGTATTTTATAAAACGAGAGTCAGTCGTCTTACAGCAGGCTACCGAGCAGCGTTAGCAGGTTAAGAGCAGCGTATAAGTACTTAATAAAAAGTGGTTTTTTAATATTTTTCCACTATAATTGTTGTGTTTCATTTTGTTTTCATGGTCATAATTTTACCCCGTATTAGTATTTCTATTTCCTTTTAATTATTTGCCTGAGCTACGATACATTTGGTCCGTGTCGAGCCGGATATTGTGCCAGTGATCGGATTGTGCAAGTTTTTTTTATTAAGTGCGTTGTGTTAAGCAGGAGTTCGTTTTATTACGAACGCAAATTGTGATCTTGAAATGTGCTACGATGAAAATCACGTAGTCGCATAATAAAGCAAATGTGAGCAAGAATCATGTCTCGACATGATATGCGCAGGGTGCAAAATTTCATATCACCAGCAGGCAATTACAAAACGGCACTAAATTCCATACACAGTCATTATGTACCTAACAATATGTAAGTAAGCGAATACATACTATTTTTCTTTTCCCCTTTGAAAAGCAGGACAACCGAACAAATTCTTCATCAAGAATTATGAGCAAGAGCAGGTAAGAGCAAGAGTTGTATTTTCGTCCCATGGCAAAATACACACTCATGGGCAGCGAGAATCGAAGCACACATATACATACACATAAAATAGCCAGCTGCGCATTTACAGCAGCTACCAAAACGAGAAGGTTTCGTCATTCGTATTGTAAAACAGAAGTGAACGGTTCAGTTCGGTTAGCTTAAGCTTTATTTCGAAAATTCTAAAAAAAAAAAACAACAATAACAAATTAAATAAACAATTTTAATCCAGAAGGATTAGAAATATTAAATAAAATCTTTTCAGGTGAGCCTAATATACAGTCCACATTTAAAGCAGGACAAGCAGAAAATATTTTTGTGATTTATTTAGCAGGATTTCTCTACATTTCGTTTTGTGTTTTTATTTTTTATTTTTTTTTTGTGAATGTGCGTCAAAAACTTTTCAGTGTGCATGATTTAAATACGAAATGTGAGAGTGATCATTTCCAAGAGCAGGCGTGCTGGATATTTGTTTTCTATTTTTCCTTTTTCCAGACAAATGTTGATGAGCAGCGACAACGTGCAAGAGCAGGGTGTCTTAGCATTTGCTTGAACAGATAAGCGTAGCGAGTGTGCGTATTAATTTTTTTTGTGTGTGCCGGTGTGACGGGGAATGATGATAATTCCAGTTTTGTTTGTGCATGGGTATTGTTGTGATGAAAGTTGTAGATTTGCATTGAAAAGTATAACTCTTTAAATAATATTTACGGAAAATATATTCGTATATTAAATATCACTAATAAATTTGCGAAGATTGTTGTTGCTGCTGTGTTGCGAAATAGGGGTTGAAAATGGTATTTTTTCAGGTTACTTGTGTTAAGTTTTTTTTGTGTGTCACCTTTTTTCTTGCCAAGTTATTTATTTTGTCGAGACAAAATGTGAATGGGCAGGAGAGCAGGAGGAACTCAAAGCACATGTGTGCGAGTTGCCAAACAAGAGAAGGGGTGAAGGAGAGACTTGAGCACAAATATGCCAGTCGCCATAAATATACCAATAGAGCGAGAAAATATGTCGAGACAAAAAATGTGAATGGGCAGGAGAGCTGGAGGAACTCAAAGCACATATGTGCGAGTTGCCAAGACAAGAGAAGGTGTGAAAGAGAAAACTTGAGCGCAAACGCACCAGTTTTCATATGTTATGAGATTTTTTGTTTTCGTTTAAAAAAAAAAAGGAGACACAGAGCAGCGGCAGGAAAAAACTCAAAGCACGACGGTGCTAGTTTTTAAGAGAAGGAATGCTTGCAAGCAGCAGGAATAAATATTTCAGAATACACTCAAATTAACTGAGTTCTGAAAAGCAGGGTATAATACATTGTTGTGAGATTCAAACAACAACAAAACAAATCGAATTATAATATTTTTGAAAGAAAAATATTTTTTTCGCCGATTGAGGGATTTAAATTATAATGATAATAGCGTAAATAACAACAGCAACAAAAGCAGCAACAATTTGGTAACCTATTTATATTTATTATATTAATGCATATTGGGAAACAAAAGTACCTACTGCAAATAACCCTTTTATTATTATATTAATGCATACTGGGAAATAAAAGTACCTACTGCAAATAATTTCTTAAAAATATATATTTTAACATACATTTACTATTGCATATTGGGAAATAAAAGTACCTACTGCAAATAATTTCTTAAAAATATATTTTTTAACATACATTTTACTATCGCATACTGGGAAATTTCACATTGAAGTACCTACTGCGAATTATTATCATATTTTTATTTTTTCATTGGTTTTACTATTTTATCATACACTTTACCTTCGCATACTGGGAAATTTCACATTAAAGTACCTACTGCGAATCATTATTTATTTATTTTTTACAGGTTAAAGTGTTTTGAAATACGATTTCTAATGCAATACGATATAATTAAAATCTTTTCAGAGAAGAGGTATATAGCAGGCACTTTTTTTAAAAAAAAAACAAAAGGAAGCAGGTTAAAATGGAAAAAGAGCAGGAACGCAACGACGTATATATGTTGGATGCCGGAATACTTTCGGTGAGCAGGATGCTGGTCTTCGTGGAATCTCCACTCTTTGAGACCTGTACAAGGGCAGCGGCGCAGGTCAGGTTCGAAGCATTGCAAGATGCTTGGGCACAAGTGAAGGTGAGCGAGGGCAGGATCGCGTTGGCTAACGATCTATTAGTTAACGTGGAGATGCAGCGCAGGATCGCTGGTGCGGAGGCGAATTATTTTTCCGCCCATGCAGCATTGCAGGAGAAAATATCGGAGACAACTCCAATAGCAGGTGAAGCAGGCAGAGCAGGACAGCAAATCGAAGTACAAGTCAATCTTCCATTTGCCCAACATGATGTGAAGAATACCTGGGGCTCGTTTGACGGCGAAATGGCAGGGTTTTCGGGATCGCTTCGTTGCAGCGGTCCACGACAACGACAAAATTGCGCCAGCTTATAAGTTTTCTTATTTGAAGGCATCCCTATCTGGGAAAGCAGCGAGAACTCTCGGTGAGTGGCAGCTCACTGAGAAAAATTACTGTGAAGCATGGAAACGGATAAATGAGATTTTTACTAAGAAATACGCTACGTGCAGGGAGTTGCTTAGAAACTTTTTTAAGCTGCCATCATTGCAGGGTGCGCCGAAAGCAGGAGAGCTAGAGAAAATGGCCAATACGACTTATGAAACCCTTCGGCAATTAGCAGCCCAAGGGATCCCCACCGAAAAGTGGGATATGATTATTATTCATGTCCTACACGAGAAGCTGGACCCCGAGACGGCATGCAAGTGGGAGGAAGTGCGCACTTCCGAAGAGCCCACTGCAAGGGAATTTTGTATCTTCTTAGATAAGCGTGCTGAGGCGTTGGGTGGAGCACTAAGCAGGAGAGTGGAACAGACGTCGTCTCTGCAACAGACACGGTCGACTCTAAGCAGATGTGAAAATGCTCGGGTAGCTCGCAGCAATGCGCAGAGAGAAGGAACAGCAGGCGGCAAAAGACCATCTCCTTGCCATTCGTGCAAATCTTCAAGTCATCCGATGTGGCGTTGCCCGGAGTTTGCAGTATTGAGCTTGAAAGCCAAGCAGGATATCGTGAAGGAGAAGGCACTTTGTCCGAATTGTCTCAAGACTGGGCATACTCCTAAGGATTGTTTTCAGGGACCGTGTATACGGTGCCCAGGGAGAATAATGCACAACAGTGTACTCTGTCCTATGAGAGAGCTTAGGAAGGCAGAAGCTACAGTTTTGCATGTGCAGGGAAATGAAAGGAAGCGAAGGGGCAAGCAGGAAGACGGAAATAAGCAGAAATCAGATTGACTATTTGTCCATCCTGAGAAACGCCCTCGGTTAGACAAAAGCAGGACAAAAACAGCAGAGGTGAAGGGAGCAGGAAGCGACTCCGAGAGCAGAATATCCTGGGGGGATTTTAAGAGAGTAAAGACGTCTACTAAGCAATCAAATAAAAATATAAATAAAATGTATTTAACATCTTTTAATTATAATGAGAAAGGGCTAGAGAAATTTACTTTGATGCCTACGGCACAGGTAAGAATCGAGATGGATAGCAAGAAGTATGGGCCGATAAGAGCACTTTTAGATACAGGGGAACAACCTAATTTGGTTAGTTATCAGCTTGCTCAGAGATTAGATTTGCCAAAGATGCAAATAGCGAAGAGAATGATTGGCGTGCAGGGCGAGCCTTTCAAAATCAAATACAAAACCACACTTATAGTAAGTCCATGGTTTAATTCGCAGGTTTCAGTAGAGCAGGACTTCTGGGTAATGCCCGAGGAAGGTAAATGGCAGCCAATTGTGCCTACACACAATTTGGGATCTCCACGGATGGACATTTCTACAGAGTTGCCACTTGCGGATCCAGATTATTGGAAAGCAGGTCCTGTAGATTTATTGCTAGGGTGCAAGTTCATAGCAGAAACATTTATTTCTGTTTTAGGGCATCAGTCAGGAGGAGTACTAGAGATGGAAACTACTCTTGGCAGGATCATACTTGGAGAGTATGAAAGCAAGGAAAAGAGCATGGGCAATGAGCAGATGTCACATGTCGTGTGCATGGACAATAATCAACTTCATGAATCGCTTAAGCGTTTATGGCAGTTGGATGACTTTGATATTTCATCAAAGAGGTCAAAAGAGCAAGAGCAGGTGTAACAAAATTTCATCAAAACGTCTTCACGTGATGATTTTGGCAGGTTTGTTGTGACGATTCCATTGAGAGAATCAGAGAAGGAGCTTGGAAGTTCAGAGATTATAGCGAGACGTAGGTTCTTTGCTTTAGAGAGAAGGTTAGCAGGAGATTCTGTGTTGAAACAGAAATATGTAGAATTTATGAGAGAGTATGAGCGAGCAGGGCACATGACACCAGTAACTGGTACAGTGCATGGCAAAACTATTTACCACATACCACATCATTGCGTGACTAAAAAGTTTAGGGTTGTATTTGATGCGAGCTGCAGGACCAATAAAGGCATTTCGTTAAATGAAGTCCAAATGTTGGGTGAAAAGCTACAGAAGGATCTGCACGAAATTTTAATGCGCTTTCGCAGGCATCGAGTTGCCATTAGTGCGGATATTAAAATGATGTTCAGAATGGTAAAGATTGTGAAAGAGCAGTGGGATCTGCAACGTATATTCTGGAGAGAAAACCAGCAGGATAATTTGAGAGAATATTGGTTGACGGTAGTCACCTATGGTATGACCTCATCAGCTTATAATGCGGTACGTGCTTTAATACAATGTGCAAGGGAAGCGGAGCAGGAGTTTCCAAGAGCTGCTAAGGCAATTATGGAAGACTTTTATATGGATGATTGTACCACAGGTGCTGATTCCGAAGAGAAGGCAATCGAATTATCGAAAGATATCGATCATGTTTTAAAAGGCGCAGGTTTTGAGCTTAGAAAATGGAAATCTAATTCCAAAGCTCTAGTGAAGGACATGAATTATGAAAAGCAGGAGTCAATTTTGTTCCAAGATGAGGAGAAAGCATCAATTTTGGGACTTAAGTGGCTGGTTGAGCAGGACCGATTCACATTTAAGGTGAAAACACCAGTGAACAAGCAGGTAATGACCAAGAGAAGCGTAGTGAGCTGTGTTGCGCAACTTTACGATCCTAATGGGTTCATAGCTCCTGTTACGATCGTAGGAAAGATTCTTATTCAGGACATATGGCGTTTAAATGTCGACTGGGATGAGAGATTACCAAAAGAGATAGATGAGAGATGGAGAGATTTTTGGAAGGAAATAACATTCTTAGAGAATGTAAGAATTCAGAGATGGATAGGTACTTCAAAAGGGGTACAGCTGGAAATACATGGTTTTTCGGATGCTTCCGAAAGAGCATATGGAGCGGCGATTTATGTGAGAACGATATGTGCAAATGGCAGGATTTCAGCAAACCTCCTCACAGCAAAAACACGGGTTGCGCCACTTAGAACAGTGACAATACCACGCTTGGAGCTTGCCGCAGCAGAGCTATTGGGACGACTTATTGTTAGCGTCATCAAAACAATGGAATGGGAAGGTGTCGAGTATGAGCTCTGGACAGACTCACTCGTAGCGTTGCATTGGATAAACAAACTACCATGCGATTTGAAAACATTTGTAGCGAATAGAGTCTCGTCTATACAGACAAACACTGAAGTTAAAAGGTGGAGACATGTTGGAACAAAGGATAACCCGGCTGATTTGCTTAGCAGGGGAGTAAAGCCATCAGCATTGGTTAATAACAGGTTGTGGTTGTATGGGCCGGAATGGTTGATAAAACCTCGAACGAGCTGGTCATCTGAAAAGTTTGTGCCAAATGTTTCAGATGGGGGGAGGGATGAGATGAAAGTTTTTGTGATCACGAAATTCACAGAACCTTTATCTATTTATGTGCAGTGCTGGAGAAGGATTATTCCATTGACGGAATATACCTCTACATTAGAGAAGGCTATAAATATACTGAGCTATGTACTTCGCTTTATCAATTTAACTAGGGCGAAGATAAGGCAACGGGAAGATGATGAGAAGCGATATAGAAAGAGACGGAGACGTTCTATACGTCAGGTGAGTAGAAGAGAAGGTGCAGGTAATATAGCAGGAGTATTTGATCAACCATCTTCTGAAGAGAAGATGAAAGCAATTGGTCACTTACTAAGAAAAGAGCAGGAAAAGTTTTTTCCAAAGGAAATTACTTGTATCGAGAAGGACAGGTGTTTACCTGATAAGAGCAGGATAGAATCTTTGAAACCATTTTTAGATGGTGAAAAGATTTTGAGAGTTGGAGGCAGGTTAAAGAGAGCAGAGATGGAATACGAGAGAAGGCATCCAGCAATCGTGGCAAATGGTTCTCGATTAGCTTGGTTAATCATGGATAGTGCTCATACGGCAACTAAACATGGAGCGGTGCAGGTCATGATGCAACATATTCGTGAGAGGTTTTGGATACCAAAGCTTCGAAGCGAACTGAGAAGTTATCTTCATAAGTGCTTGGTTTGTGTGCGATATAATCATCGTTTTGAGATGCAATTGATGGCTGATTTGCCTTCAGAGAGAGTAACAGCAGGTAAAGCTTTTCTACACACAGGCGTAGATTATGCAGGGCCGTTTGAGATCAAAATGATCGACAGAGCAGGTGAGCAAATAATAAGGCAGAAATGTTGGGTTTCCATATTTGTTTGTCTTAAAACAAGAGCAGTGCATATCGATTTGGTATCAAATCTAACATCAGCAGCGTTTATTGCTTGTTTCGAAAGATTCATAGCGAGAAGGGGCAGGTGTGAAAGGTTATATAGCGACAATGGTACAGCATTTGTCGGTGCAGCGAAAGAATTAGAGAAGGCAAAAGAGCGTTGGCTAGTGAAGGATACTTTCGAACACTTAAGTTTGAAAGGGACGGAATGGAAGTTTATGGCTCCTGCAGCACCCCACCAAGGTGGCATTTACGAAGCAGCGGTCAAGTCGATGAAATATCACTTGACAAGAATTGTTGGGGTGAAGGTTTTAGCATATGAGCAGTTTTTGACACTACTTACTGGGATAGAGGCCATCTTGAATTCAAGACCGCTACATCCATTGAGCGATGATCCGAATGATCTGCAGGCGTTAACGCCGGGACATTTTTTGGTTGGTGAGCCACTTGTGTTACCGTTACCATTCGTAACCAATGAAATGCCGAATCTAAAGGGTATAAAATTATGGAAGGAGCGTAAGACTATGCTTGCGCATTTCTGGGGCAGGTGGAAGGAAGAGTACCTATCTACTCTATACGAGAGAAAGAAATGGCGAAAGGAGAAATATGGCTTGAGAGAAGGACAATTGTGCATAATAAAGAGCGAGAATTCCCCACCATCAGCATGGGCTATGGGGCGTATATTGAAATTAATACCGAGCAGAGATGGACTAGTGAGAAGCGTGGTTCTACAAACAGCAACCAATCAACTTACCAGGCCGGTACAGAAGATTTGTATCCTGCCAATCGAAGAACTGGAATAATTTATTGTTATTATAATATATTTGATCTATAGTAGAAATATGTCTAAAATAAAAAGCGAAAGGGTTAGAAAACCATAGGTTTTCGCCGGGACTGTATCGAACTGCATGAGGATGGTAACTCTGCATTCGATGTATTTTAGGAAATTTATAAACTTATATAAACACCTATGTAAAACTTAACGAAAGGAACGAGAATGTTCTGAGTATTTTATAAAACGAGAGTCAGTCGTCTTACAGCAGGCTACCGAGCAGCGTTAGCAGGTTAAGAGCAGCGTATAAGTACTTAATAAAAAGTGGTTTTTTAATATTTTTCCACTATAATTGTTGTGTTTCATTTTGTTTTCATGGTCATAATTTTACCCCGTATTAGTATTTCTATTTCCTTTTAATTATTTGCCTGAGCTACGATACAACTATGAAGGGTAGGCAAATGTTTTATAAATATGAATTTGCATAGTGGATGAATAAGTCCTTATGCATTGCATAACTATTCACGCGTTTAGCGAATTCTAATAAATACGGCTGTATATGTATACACTTAAAACGATTTTAATTTTAGTACCTACTGACAGGATTATAAAATAGTACTACACAATTTTAATATTGCAAAAGAGGGACGCATATTCATCACGCTTGTTTATAATTTTGTAAGAATTGACATTACATATGTATATGTAATGTATGCATGCATTTAGCTATAAATTTGGATTATTGAATATGTTCAAAGTTAATTGTTGACATGAAATATTACTTTTCTTTTAGATATTAATATATTATTTTCATTCAATAAATCTTTAATAAACTCACTATGAATATTTTGACGTGAATGGTTATTTTTCTTAGACAGAATTTCACTGCTCAGGAAACAGAATTTTGCACATACAGAATTTTGACCATACATAATTTTTATAAAAAAAACAGAATTTTGAAAACCAGAATTATGACCCGCTCCCACATCTTGACTCAAGAAATTGCATAAGCGAGCATCCTAGGACATGTTGATGATATTGAGAAACATGGTGAAACCTTCGAAAACTATAAGCATACTTAACCATATCATTAATAGCAACAACTAGTTTTTGTATTCAGGGTGAATTTGGCTTACAGTATACTACTGTAGCATAATCAATGATAGGCAGTTGTAAAGTTTTAATAAGTCTCAGCTTATTATCTATATGAGTTATGTTGGAAAATTTGTTTAATTTTCGGAGACCACCAAAAATTCGACCGACAGAGAGATTTATATGATCATGAGCAAAAAGGTTCCGATTAATTTTGTAGCCCAGATGCGTGACAGTATCTTCAAAAACAAGTTGGAAACACGATAGTTACATAGGGTAGTTACATAAAATTTCTTTTAATATATTGCAATTATTTGCGATTTAGAAGGATTAAGAGTTAATCCATTGTACGAGGTTCAATTGTAGATCCATAAGAGATCTTCAATAAATCTACAAACTAAATCCTCCAAAAAATTAAATAGTGGAGAGAGATAAATTTCGCCATCATCTGTATAAAGATGCAACATGACATTGTGGCACACTTGGGGAAGGTCGTTGATAAACATACAGAACAGCAAAGGGCCAAAAATTAGGCCCTGTGGCACATCTGCAAGCAAATTCTTTGATTCAGAAAAAAAAACCACCGACTTTAACTCTTTGACTACGTTGTTGTAGGTAGTTCTTAATCAAACGGACCGATCTTCCACTAAAGCCAAAAATACAAACTCAGCTTTTTACACAAGATTTCATGATTAACCCCGTTAAACGCCTTTCAAAAGTCCAGCAAACACAATTAAGACAATTTACCTTGATCAATTGCATTCACCATTGCTGTTGAAAAACTATGATTTAGGCGAAACCCCAACTAAACAGAAGAAAACAAATTATGTTGACTGACGTGGTTAGATATCTGATTTGCTAGAATCTTCTTCTAAAAGACCTTTGACAGGCATGGAAGGATTCTTATAAGCCTAAATTCACAAATCTGGGTCTAAACAGCAAATATCCCACTACCGTCCGCTTTGTAAATTGTCGTGTATACCAAAACTCTTCGAGAAATTGATATATGAAAAACTGACATTTTTAGTTAAAGAATACATTTCACCGCTTTAACATGGTTTTGTTGCGGGAAGATCAACAACCACCAATCTATCTATCTTTACCAATTTCATTTTAAATATCTCAAAAATGGACATCAAATTGATGTAATTTATACCGATTTTGCAAAGGTATTTGACAGAGTAAGTCATTTTATTTTAATAAAGAAGTTGAAAAACTTTGCTTTTCATTCAAAGCTCTTGAAATGGTTGGAATCATATCTCACGGGTCGAATTCAATTTGTTTGCATTGACGAAGTTATCTCGAAACCAGTTTTGGTCTCATCTGGTGTGCCCCAAGGTCTTGGACCCCTTCTTTTCCTAATTTTTGTAAATGACTTACTTAGTATTTTCCTTAAATCTAGTCAAATTCTTTTTGCTAATGACTTATAGTTATTTCGGTGCATAAAATCTATTGTTGACTGCCATCTTTTACAAGACGATATTTTAAAATTATCCCAGTGGTGCACGACAAACCAATTATATTTAAATAGTTCTAAATGTCAATGTTTTTCTTTTTGTCGCAGCTTTTCTGAAATTACTTTTGATTACATAATTCATAACCAAGTTCTTGAAAGAGTTAGGGAGAAGAAAGATCTTGGTGTAATTTTTGACCCCAAGCTGAACTTATTGAAAAACATTGAATTTAGTGTATTCAAAGCAAGTTCCATGCTAGGTTTTATTAAATGTACGAGTAATAGGAAGGAATTCAAAGATTCTTTTGCGCTTAAATCGCTTTATACGTCTTACGTAAGACCAATCTTGGAATACTGCTGTGTAGTTTGGAACCCTTATTATAACAACCATTCTAAGAGAATTGATATTGTCCAAAAAAAGTTTACACGGTTTACTATTCAGAAATTTGGCTGGAACATCGATACTCCATCGTATAATACTAGATGTCAACTTTTAAGAATTCAATCACTTGAAAACAGACGCAAAATTTAGTCTGTGATGTTTATAAATGATATTTGATCTTATCATATCAAATGCCCTTATCTGTTGTCCTTAATCAACTTATATGCTCCATCACGTCAGCTTCGAGTACGTTTTTTGTTTCGAGAAGATGAACACAGAGTTAACTATGCGAAAAATGAACCAATAACTCGCTGTGTCAGAGAAACAAACCTCATTTTAAATTTTAAATTGATTTTGATTTTCAATTGAGTAGATCTTCTTTGAGAAATAAATTAATAATGCATTTTCATTTATTACTTATCTATAAGCAAGTGATAAAACCAGTATGGACGTACGGTATACAACTTTGGGGTTCTACTAAACCAAGCAATAGACAAATACTACAATCTTTTCAGAGCAAAGTTCTCAGAGAAATCGTTAATGCTCCGTGGTACATTAGAAACAGTGATTTACACAGAGACTTACGATTGCCAACTGTTGAAGATGAAATAGCAGTTTTCGCTGGAAAGCTACGAACTCACTTAAATAACCATAGCAATAGAATTATTCGACAAACAATTGATGAGACAAACCTTGTGCGCCGACTTCAAAGAACGAGACCGTTCGACCTAGCGCCATAAGGATTATCCGCTTTCAAATGTGGTATCCGCAGGTCCTCTCAGTGGAGAGCTTCCTGCCAAACGTGATTATAATATAATGAAATTAAAACTACTTGATAAGGTAACTTAGTTGTAGTCGCAAGAACAAAAGGGAGGTGTTTTTTAGTGAGTAAAAATCTCACACTACTATAAGTACCGGACTCATAGTGTCTATGAAGATTCTTCACCTACCCACGAAAAAAAAAAAATATTGATGAAATAAATAAATAAATAAAGTCAGCACAAGATGATGGGTGAGGTTTGTTATGTAGTGATGGTACTGCTTCCTTAGAGGAGAAATTGAAATATTTTGTATAGCTCCAAAGCTAACGGTACTTGCCATACAACTTTTATTTTTACCTCAACGATTTTGATTTAAAAAAAATAGATGTGCCATTTTGGACATGGACCAGATTTTGGTCAACAAAAATTTAGGACAAAATGTTAACCGTTTCTGCGATAGACCTGTCTTTTTGATTTTTGAATTTCTCATTAACGGCTCTAACGATTTTGACCAACATTTTTATTTTTATTCAGGAACTCCTTTAAATTTAAAATACCATTTTACACTTTAATAATTTGGACACATCCCTCTTAATTCAATTTAAAGGCTCTCAAAGTAATGTTCGATGGTCGATCCCTCCTTTTTCTCCCCCCTTATTTGAGTTACCAAAATTCAATGGAAGCCGAGATACCGTGAGTTCGTCCTAAATATAGTCAATACACGTGCTCTCTCTTCCCTCTATCTATTTTATAGAGTCGGACCTACGCCAGAAAATGTTTAAGATTGTAACATGAAATATATTGTTTGCCCTTCGGCAAATTTAATAAGGATTTAAGAATAAAAGTGGAGGAATTCTACAAATTTTGTTATACTTTGAAGAAAAATAAAATGCTAAGTTCGGCCCATCACAAATATGTGTTATGTCAAAACCTAGTCCTACCATACTTTTACGCACTGTGGTTCTTGCATGACTGAATGCTTATTCATTCATGATACACACAATAATTGTATTAAAGGTTAACTCAATCATAATCATAACAACGCAATGAATGTCAAGTCATCATGCCTAATCATCCACTTCAATAAAGTAACTGCCTAATGTGTAGCATAAATAACCATTGTCAATGGCAATTCTAAGGCTCTTAAAATTGTCTTCAGAACCCCTTAAAGACGGTTTAGATTCAAATATCGCCCCACCTTAGCACGCCATCAGCGAAATAATAAAATAAACAAGAAAAATTGAGAAATCAGAGGTACGTTTCCGGTGTGGCGTCAACAACCCCAGAACCATCAGGAAGCCCCAGCGTGTTTCGCACATAACTTGTGAATTCTATCGCCTAATGAATATTATTTTTATTGACGAGTCATGCAATCGGCAAGAACCCGCTACAAAAATATTTGTTCGCGAATAAATTCAGTTTACGTTCTTTCTGTTTGACTTATTCTTCCCGGTTTTAAGGGTAGTTCGATATAGCAGCAGCACAACCAGAACATTCCATATTTACCCCAGAATAGAACGCACACTACTAGGATCAACCTCCCTCCGTCCGTCCCCCGGCCCTCTTCCTATTTTCATACCCTGTATGCTATATCGGAATTGACTACCCTTCGAGAATATAAGTTGCGTTGGGTGCACCACCGAAGGGTGAAGAAATTCAAGTTTGTATCTCTGGTTAGTGCATAGTGTGGGGAATCTTTGAATAAATACTGCAAATAACTACAAACAGCATAAAGTTGGTTGAGATGGAATGCGAAACAACTTCATCGATTGCCATATGGCCTAGAAGCTACAACATGCGCGTATCGAAGAAAGGGGTCTTGGGCCGGAGAATACACAACCGGAATATTTGTGTTTGTTTTCATTAAATAAGCTATTTGCATGGTAATAATTATATTAAATGAATTTTTGATAAGTAAATTAGTATTAACCAAAAAATAAATAAATATAAGTAGAGCATGCTTCTTCAGAAAAAGTTGGCATTGTATTTTGATTGCCATTACTCATTCAAACATGTGCCATAAAATCAAGAACAGAGTCCTAAGATTTATAAGAGATATACTCGTATCTATAACGGAAACCTTTTTTCCTCGTAACGTTTACTTTTTTTATTGTTGTATCGCTTTTTGCATAAAGAACAAGCAATTCCCACGGAATCCAGCTACGAATATTCACAAGTTTCCCCTTGAGTCTTACTGCGGAACAGCTAAATATAGAGGTTCTTTCCTTAGCCGCACTCCTCGAATGTGGAATACATTCCTGACTTTTGCCACATAAGAACAAACCTTTTTTCTTCTAGTAGTGAAATGAAAAATCCTCACACAGCATCTCTTGTAATGTTAAAGTGCTTCTCATTTAAGCCATTCGGACTCTGCAGAAAATCCTAAGGTATCCTCATTGGCTACCCAAAACACGTACACTGAAAGGGTAGAGAGCTGGAAGTCACTAGGCTCTGGTTCCCAACGAACTGTCACAGTAATAAAATTATATTATTTTAAGGAAAAAAGAAAAAAAGTATATGGAATATGGAATAACTTTGTCCGATTCTACATAATTTGACCAGAAAAGACGAAAACAAACCAGACTTTTCCGCAACATTTACTTAACGGACTTCCGCTGTCAATAATTTTTTTTTATCATCCCGAAAAAGCGTCTTGGCTTTTTTAATGGGTTGGTTTTTAAACCGAAGGTTTTCGAAAACTTTCTTGATCGTTTTATTTGTCATTGTGATTTGGCAGCAGTAAATAATCGATTTGACAGATATCATCAAAACAAAATGGCCCTATACATATACAGGACCGGTCCGATATAAATCAGAGCCCTGCGCAAGCTTCATCAGTGGCACGCCTCATTTGCGGTGATTGGCGGAAGAACTCATTTCCTTATTACCCAAGGGGTACCCTTTGCAATGCGTTTTTTTAACGAGGTATCCCCAGGTGGCCTTTTCCCAGATAATACTTATATATAATTAAAATAAATATAATTTTAATTAAAAACTAAGAAATCAAAAATATATCACAAAAATAATAGTAACTAAAGAATACAAAAATAATTGTAAACTAAAGTCAAAATATATATCACAAAAATTAAGGAACTGAAAAAAAATATTTTTTGAAGTAAAAAGTATTTAAAAACTAATTCAAAAACATAACAACATACAAATAAATAAATAACTCATTAATTATTGCTGAATTAAAAGTCATGTTCATATTTACATATTTATTAAGTGTAGGAAATAATAATAAAACTCAGTTACCAGATCATCATAATCTAATGACTTGACAAGCTCTTTCTCTATAGCCATTGGAGTCCTGAAGTAGTTTTTTATTAATTTTAGTTTCGAAGAGCTACGTTATTTGAGGAAACTGTCATTTTAGGTTTTATCTGCGGATATTTTTTTTTTTTTATAATCAACTCACGCTCAAGGGATTTATGATTACCCTTTAAATGTTTTAACACAGCGCGGGCGTGAAGTTACGGAAGAGAAAGAAAGATATTAAAGATGTGTGGGAAGATGTTCTGAGACTGAAGGTGATTGTCTCAGATTTTTTATCTCCAGGGATGGCGGCTGAACTAAAGCGGAGAATTGCCGTGTCTTATTAATTCTATGTCCCTTATAATTCGCATTATTTTATTCGTTTTTCATCCATGCATACCCAACTAACAATTTAGCTTGCAGTAGGTCCAGTTTTTTTAATTTGAGAAACTATAGTTTGCATAGAACTATGGTAAGACTAAACTATACATGCCAAGAATTTTTTCACACATATAGCCTGTTTAGTACTTTTTTAGGCCATATGAAAAAGTCTTATGGAAAACTTGTATATCTAAGTTGAAAATACTTTTGTTAAAGCCTGTCCGAAATGTTTAACGTAAATCCTTACAAAAATGGTCGCTATAAGGATTTCAGGTGAAAGTCAAATCAGTCATGTTCTATTAGGCTTGTTTATGAATAATATTAAAAGTTTTGTCTGTCAGAGAAATCAACCGCCTAAACTTTTACAAACTTCTTGAAGTGCAAAGTGCTGATTTTTATTTTTGATAGGTAAAAATAATAATTATGAATTCCTGGACAAAATATAAGAGATCAGGAACTTATCATAGAGATTTGAAAAAATATCGAGATGGTATTTTAAAGAGAGCATCTGATATTTCTAATGACTTAAAAAAAAACTTTCGAAGCAGTCAAAACATTATTGAAAATAATTTGCCGTCAATTAGTTCTCACGCGAGTCCTTCCAATGGAGACGATACAGAAGAAGGTAGGCTTTTTACTTGCAATGAAAAATTTTATTCTGTAATTTAAATTGTTTGCTTTCAGATCCTAGTATCCCTTCCACATCCGAAATTCAGGATATTAATAACAATCCATGCAACTTAATTAAAGCATCTAATGAAAACAAAACTCAATTCCGATCTACTTTGCAAAAGTGGGCAATACACCATCAGAAACCCACACAGCGCTGAAGGATCTTTTCATAATAATCAATTTTGAAGTTGACGATTTGTTGCCAGCAGATCCACGAACGCTCTTAAGGACCCCACAAAATGTCGTATGCACAAAAATTGGAAAAGATAGACTATATTGGCACATTGAATTATAACATTGAATTCACTCTATAAGACTATATTACGATGTTCTATTTCAAGTTACTTTTATTTCTAGAACTTGTATATAAAGGGTTTACGGGAGTCAAATAAACTATTCAGCGGAGCTATAGCGTTTTTACACAAAGTATTCCTTGTTTAAGCTAATTGTTGTGCAAGCTTATACAAATCTTCCTCAAAAGCTATTGAGCGACATAGTACTTGTGATGGAAAACCTAAGACAAATTAAATAGCTTCGATAATTTACGCCAAACTCATTTGTATAAGACTTGCTGTTGTTGCCTTACAAGCTAGATATTAACTTGTATTGACACTAAAAGAAAGTAAATTGTTAGTTGGGTACTAGCTTAACTCAATCACATGTTGTTAGTGTTATGCCTAAACAACATGTAATGAGTAAGCAAGCAACCCATTGATGACATTTTTTAGAAGGTTTTTAATGGAATTAAAGACGACATAGACGACGGCAGGGATCGAACCTGTGATATTGAGGTTTCCTCACCATCTTCGAGGTAGAATGCAGGGCGCGTTTTTTTTACATGGTTTCCCCCGTAGGCATAATCCATGATATGTAATCAGAGGTTTTTTTTATTTACGAGTGAATAATTTTTTTATTTGAATACAGAAAAATTAACTTTAGTATATAATTTTTTTTATCATTCATTGTCGATATCTTCAGTTTCTGTGTCATTAAAAATTGCACACCGCAATCTTCGATATTAAAAATGGTCTTCAGCTGTGAGTGGTTAACTCGCTGATTCTATTCAGCATTTACACCAGCGATCTAATAGGTAGTCTATCTCGGGCAATTGTGTATGCCGTCGACCTAATAGTGTACAGAACAGCTCCCAACGTCGAGATCATCAGAATTCTTTTGCACTGTGACTTCAACAAGATTCAGTGATATTGCGATGATATGGAAGTCAGTTTCAGAAATCTGAAACTATTCTGCTTAGGACTCGATCCATCAGTGTGCCACTTGATGATATTTGTTTCGAGGATCTCAAGATAACTCCCATTGTCGCACTTCTGATGGCCTCGTGTAGAGGGGATAGATAGAAGAGCACCTCTATAGCTGCGGTAGGGCAGGTTCTCATGGCTCCTGTAATACAGATACCCGCGAGCCGTTAGACTTTTTCTAGATCTTTCCTTGTTCTTAATAATTCGGTTCTCTTGTGCCATGCAACCGCCCCATATGTAATGATTGGCCTTACCATCATAGTGTATATCCAACTAATGATGTTCGGTTAGCATCTGCATGACTTGCCTGCAAGTCTCTTGCAAATCATTAGGGATTTTGTGGCTTTCCCGACTATAGCTTTTAAGTGTTTGTTCAAAAGGAGTTTACTATCTGGTAGAATTCCTAGATATTTTACCCCTCTCTGCGTTTCAATCACTTCACCAGCTAGATGGATAGGTTTCATATGTGGCAGAAGTTATTCCTTGTAAATGGTATGATTGTCGTCTTGGAGGGGTTTATTGATAATCCTACAGATAGACACCATTTCCATGTAATAATTGTTAGTCCTCTTTGTATTACCTACGGCTATGATAGCAACATCATCAGCAAATCCAATGTAGAATATACCTTGGGAGGTAAGATTTTCTAACAATTCATCCACTACAAGACTCTTCAACAAGGGTGATAACTGATAATACACCACCCTGAGGACAGCCTCTTGTTGTGATTACTTTTTTTTACATTTTGTCCTTTTTGTGACGGTATTTTTAGTGCCTAACATTTCCATCTAGTTATGGTGATGGGTACGCATTTCCTAACAAAAGCTGTGCCTACATCCTCTTGGGATGTGCTCCCTCTATGTCTAAGAACGCATCTAATATTGTATCTTTTTTCTATATTTTGGGAATAAATGTTAGGTTTCCTCTTCTCCATATACTTGGTATATACCCAAACGCAATCAGTTTTTCATTTACAGTTACCTTAAAAATTCTATTTCACATGGAATTGTACGGTTTTTGTAAATAATTTAAAGAAATTTTTGTCCAAGCATGTCTTATTGCTGTTGTAAGTGATGTTTTATCTTCAAATTGTTGCCCAGACTTGTAGACTTTACGGACGAGTCATTCTCAAACATTCTCAATAATATTTACGGTTTGGATGGGGGCGTTATCCTGTTGGAAAGTCCACTTAATGGGTACAGACATTTTACTGAATTTCTTGTATGCATTTGCCGTCATTCGTGATGATGGAAACTCTAACTCAATCGGTACGATATTCCACCCCAAACCATAACACCATCTTGACGGCTATGATGATAATTTGTCTTTTCTCAGATGATGATAATAAAAATGAAAGCAATCCGATCCATCGAGATTAAATTTTTTTTTTCATCTGTGAAAACGACAAATTGCCACACCTTTTTCCATGTCATGTGGGCCTGAAGAATTCGACGACGTTACTTTTGGCCGTCCTTTCATATTCTTTCCATAGTTTTCTTTATTTTTCAAGAAATTGCTCACAACATTTTTTGCGATCTTCTATTTTTCTTCGCAATTAAACGCGCACTTAAACTTTGTTCAGCGTATAACTCGATTATGATTTTTTCTTCCGGATTAAGGCACTTTGCTCATCCCATTATTCATTAAAAAAGTATTTCGATTTTCGAATATTTAAACTTCACTGTGTTAAAATTTCACGCACAGATCTTTAAAATTCTGAAATAGAACTAACTTTAAAGCAGATGAACATATTCTATTTACCCCGGTTACAAGAGAAGATTGAGGAATTGAATCGAATCCGAATTGAGATTTCGATCCAGGTATAAGGTCGCACTGGATCGAGAGATCGAATTGAAATGGGATCGAAATGACAATATGGTTTTGTACACACACTCGATTCTTCGATTCCTCGATTTTGGTATACAAGCATATTTTCGATTCGATTCAGCTCGTTTAGTGGGATCGGATCGAGAAATCTTATTTCAAACCGATCCAGGTATACATGGAGCTAAGTCCTGATTCAAGTCCGATTCAATTCCCCATATAAACGTAGTCATTGACCCGAGGGAAATGCTCTTTTTTTAATTGCATTTCATAGTGTGCTTGCAATTTACCGTTAGGGTATTATTGAGTCAGTCTCTTTCTTGTAAATAGATCGTCAATGAAACATGATTTCAGAATACAAAATAAAAAAGCTTTTTAGAAGCTCTATTCGGGAGGAAAAAGCTTTTTTCCTTGTAAAAGCTGCAAACCTATTCTATTGACCGGAAGTGTATACCAGAAGCTGGTTTTCTTAGCTTTTCTAAAGTGGTTAATGAATTTTTTTAAATATCTCAATAAAACGACACGTGACATCAAAATCAAAACATATTATGGGCAAAAGGTTTAAAATTTGAATATCTTAAGACTCAAACAAGATATCAATTTTATTTGACAAAATTTCTACTGTCAGTCTCAACAAAGCTCTTTACTTTCATATGGGTAAATGTATACCAAAGTAAGCTTTTAAAATCCTCCAGTAAATTATATCCACATTGTATAGATAGATCCTAACTGTAGAACGATTTTTTCTCAAGAATAATTTCCAAAGATAAAATTTATTAATTAAGAAACATCATGTATCAACAGAATACATAATGCAGAAAACTTCATGTACTTATAAGGGTTGCATGTTTTTTCTCACTTTCTTCTTAGGAAAACACCATTTTTTTCCGTCAGCCAGCAGTAGTTTTTAAATCTCTATGGGATAAGGTACGATAAAAAATATTACATAGGAAGTAAATTGCGGGATTCGAATAATTTCTTAGTGTTTAGAGCAAAGATGGCCTGCAGAAATGAATTAACACTGCAGAAAAAGTATAATTAGAAGTTTACACTGCTGCAAAAAATTGCTGAATAAATTGGAAGAAATGTGATTGTTTGTAGTCCTACTGCTAAAATGGACGTAACACGAGACGAAGGCAGGCAAATGCAAAAGCAAAACAGACTTAAGAGCAACTGTTAGTTAAGCCCCCAATTCTAGCGACTCTGGTGGATGAAATGAAGGGCAAGAGTCATGTAAGACCATTTGTTGGTACTGTAAGGTGCTCAACATTTGAAAGGTCCCCTGGATACTGTTTAACCCTTTTCGGAAACAAAATTGTTTGGATTTTCGATTTTGAGAGAATTGTAGGGCAGAGCGATTTTGTCACACGGAAAAAATTCGGTTTGCATCGTCCGGATAGATTTAGTTATCAACTTCCATGACTTTAGGAAAAACGACGAATTTTGAAATATCATCAAAGTCTAGAAGGCGGTGGAATGGATGGCGCTGGTCCTTCACTTTACCCACAAACTCTCACAAAAATATATCTTACAAGCTTACTGAAGTCTTTGAACCAATATCTTTGACATTTTAAGAATCTTTAGGTGCAACGCAAGAATTGAAGAAATTCTTCAATGGCTATATAGTATTCACCGAATTTTAATATTAAGGAAACCATTTGGCGGTAGAAGGTTTGACGATTGTGGGATGTCGGAAAAAAGTATGCGAGCAAGGAAACCGTAGTATGGCAAAAACAAGAAGCGCATGGTGTTAAGTTTCTTGGAATTACTTAAAACAGCCTTACGATTCACTTTCCCTTTGGCCTTATGGTATTATTATGCACAAGTTTGAAAACAGATCACCAAAGAAGTAGCATACAAAATTGTCCACAACATCTGACAATGCGAATTTACCGCCGAACCAGCTTAAACAGGTGCTAATATTCTACCGAAATTTAAGTAGACTAAGGACAAAAACCAGCCAAGTTTATAAAAATAAAATATAATATTTCCATGACGTCATAGTGCTAACTGAGACATGGTTGACTTCATCTTTAGCTTAATACTAAGTTAGTTGACAAAATATTTCAAGTTTTCCGACGTGATCGACTTTAAAAAACAAAAGAAATAATGTATGGTTGAGATCGAATGACTGACGAGATTCTCAGAGTTTATTAAGAACTCTAAATCGACTGATGACCTATAAAAAAATTAATTAATTAATAAAGTCTATACTCTGAATTTATTTCGAAGACTGAAAGTGAACTTAAACTGAACCCGCATAATTTTTGGAAATATGTTAGCAGTAAATGTAAATTTGACGGTGTCCTAGCAAGTAGGTATGATTAATAATCATTTGAGGTCTAAGCTCATTTCTTAGTTTTTTTCTCTTTAGATAAATAACATAGTATTTCGTATAATACAATATTCAATAGCTTAGAATAACTAAGGCGGTACTTTATAAAATGTGTCCCCGGCACGCAACCTGGAGGACAAAATGGTCGAAAACTCTCTTCAGAGAGTCTAGGACTAGGGAACTAAACGGTCGGTGTCCTTATCGGAGCCCATTTGTCAGGCAATATAGAGAATAAAACGATTAGAAATTTCAGGGAAAACCTGTGCAATTAACTACTTGACGAGAAGCTCAGAGGAACAAAACGGTCAGATTAGCAAATAACTAAGTAATAAATAATGTTCATAATTATAATAAGGCTTTCCCTAATCTAGCTTTACAAGCAGATTAATGTCTTTATGTCACCGAAATTCCTTATAAAAGGTTTTTGCTTACGGCCTGTTCTTAAATTCTCTATACACTAGATTGGTATCCACACTCGGACGTCATTTATTATTTTCTAAACTTCCTTTAGGCAAATATGCGGCTATAAGTCAGTGTGAATTGAGAAGATAAGAGACAACATTGTATGGAATTCCAACTTAGTAAAGATTACATGACTTCAGGTACACACTGAATGTGCATTATGCTTATTAGATGAGGCGGTATGTAGGTGTCCTAGCGTTTCGCTCTGTAGTATGATTAGGGGTAGGTATGTAAATGTTGTAACGCTTCGTAGCAAGACGATATCTATATGTTTAATGATTATTTTGAAGGCGCCTTTAAAGGCTTTTGTACAATAAGCATTTTTTTAAGGAAAGGGGTATACTATTCTAACTGTCAAACAATAGACACATCTTAATTTGATAAACTTTTCTTTATGTTGAAAAAATGTGTATCTTATCTCTAACTTGTTCTTTTCAATGAGTCTCTAAAATATTCAAAATTTCATTCTCTTTGGAAATATTCGTATCAAACGCCAATCCATAAAAAAGGCCACAAGAATTTAATAAATTCCTATCGTCCTTAAAATTCTACAATTAAAGGATGGTTAAATTTTAAGGGCCGATGTTGATTTTGAATAAAACAGAAATTATTTAGGAAATTATTGTCATTTCTTTTTATTATGATAGTATTGGTATGCTTCAATTGTGTATGGAACAAAATATTGGCCAAATGGCCGACGCGACCTCGGCGGCACACCTCCATCCGATGGTCCAAATTTTCGGTGACGCTGATGCATAATTGAGGTTCTATGCCGTTAATGTGCCGAATTATCTCATCCTTTAGCTCTTGAATTGTTGCTGGCTTATCGACGTTCACCTTTTCTTTCAAATAACCCCAAAGAAAGAAGTCCAACGGTGTCAAATCACATGATCTTGGCGGTCAATTGACATCGCCACCACGTGAGATAACACGGCCATTAAATTTTTCGCGCAAAAGAACCATTGCTTCGTTAGCTGTGTGGGAAGTGGCACCGTCCTGTTAAAACCACTTATCGTCCACATCCATATATTCCAATTCGGGCCATAAAAAGTTCGTTATCATCTCACGATAGCGAACATCATTCACAATAACTGCCTGACTAGCTTCATTTTTGAAAAAATACGGCCCGATGATGCCGCCAGCCCATAAACCGCACCAAACAGTCACTCCTTGTGAGGTGAAAATCTGCCTCATCACTGAAGATGATTTTCTTCGAAAATTGATCATCCAATATTGCCATTTCTTGCCACCATATTCTGACCATTGACGACGTCTGAAATGGTCAAGAGGCTTTAGTTCTTGAGCCAATTGCACCTTGTAAGCGTGTAAATGCAAGTCTTTATGCATAATGTTCATCAACGACGAGCGTGAGAGGTGCAATTGTTGGGCACGACGACGAGTTGAGGTGGACGGCTCTTCAGCCACACTATCACGAACAGCAGCAATATATTCTGCAGTACGAGCTGTACGAGCATGCACTGGTGTTTTTACATCTCCTACAGACCCGGTTTGCTCAAAGTTTTGCACGATTTTTCTGATTGTACGCACATTTGGACGATTAAATTGACCGAAAAAATCACGAAGCGCACGATATGCATTTTGATTTGAAGGCCCATTTTCATAATACTCGTAAGCCTGAATAACTTTAACGCGTTGCTCGATTGTGTATCTTTCCATGGTTCAAATAGAGTTAGTCTGAAATTGAGAAATCTCAAATGAAATGCAGAAAAAAACTTGACGTTTAGGTGTGGTTCACATTCAACATCGGCCCTTAAAATTTAACCACCCTTTATAACTTGTTTGTTACCAAGGTTGAGTAAAATTGATGGCGCTCTTTTTGACGCACAGATGGCACTTTTTATGACGCACAGATGGCGCTTTGATTATTAAGTTGGGTGCACATCATAAATCGTAAGAGGACACTGACTAAGATATCAAAATTTCAATACTAGCCGTTTTTCAGTGCGTTTTTATTTTCGCTTAAAATTGTCAGATGGTGGCATTAAAATCCAAATGAAAACGACAGACAAAAGTTTTTACAATTATGCACGAACTACTCGTATAATGCGACGAGAACACGAGACAAGAGTGAGGCATGATTCACTGTCACTTGTTGTTATAAAATCGTTCCGCAATTCCTTAGGCTTGGCGCGTAAATTCAATTTTTATTTTCGCAACTGTTTGGTTGGTAAAGCCTAGTATACAGTTCTTTTTGAAGAAAAAAAAAATTAGTGGTGAAAAAGTCATGAAAAAATTTCTGTAAGTTTTTTCCGTCAAAACAATGGGATGCACATTGTTTTGCGTGAAAAAAAAATCGTGGTGAGTATAAATTTTTTTTTTCGATTTTGGTTTACAGTTTGGTGAAATGAAAAAAGTTTTTTTTTTCGGGAAAAAACTCTCCCATAAGAAATGCATTGGTTTTTTTTTTAGAAGAACTGTATACTAGGCTTAAAATGAAAAATATGGTAAGTACATAGTAAAATGAAACATAAGCCCATAATGTTTCATTTCAGCAACCAAACAGATGTGAAACTAAAAATTGAATGTGCGCGACTGTTCTTACTTCTATTATTAATTTCATTTTACGTGACAACGAGAAATGCCTAATTATGTACATATGTATATGTATACATAATTGTCTGCTTTCATAGTTTGAAACTGATTTTATAATAATTACAATAACAGGGTCACGTCTCTTTTTTTCTTATCGCATTCATTGTGTTCGAGCCAAAGGATTTTATGATTGTAGGCAATGCTAATTTAATTTTGACACCGAATTTAAAATTATTCGCATATGGCAATGCTAGTTTATATTTGACAACAGAAAGCAGATAGTTTATTGAGAAGTGTTTTTTTATATTTCGCATTAATTATTTTGTAAATATTAGTGTTTAGTTTTCAAGTTAAATATCATATAAGCATTCAGTATTTTGTAGTGTTTAATGTTTTAAATAAATAAAACCATACAAAATATTTGGTTGTCTGTGTTTTTTGTACAAAGGGAAGTGGTTTTGGATGAGAAATTGTTCGGATTTTACTGTGTGTTTTTTAATGAAATTATGTTTTTAATTGTTTTGTTCGTTAGTTGTTGTGGTTTTTTCATAAAAGAACATTTTTTCGGCCACTAAAAGTGTTTTAAATAACCTCGAATAAAGTTAGAACAAAAATTATTAAAACCATGTTGCTGTCCTTGGCGGATAACGTGTCCTTTTGACATGACATGTCAAAACAGACTCACAGTTCGTTGTGTTCAGTTGTGTTATTTTTTTGCTCTGTATTCATTATGGAAAGAAAGTGTTTTAAATGCTCAAATAATGACCCAAGTGACGAATTTATAACTTGTGGTTTCTGTGGTTTGATATTTCACCCTAAATGTGTTAATATTAACGATAATGTACTTGGAATTCTAAAGTCGACTCGTGACATTTTTTGGAAGTGCACTTCATGCAAAAGTAAATCCCTGCAAACTTGCTTGAACAAAATAAATGATCTATTTAATTTCTTGCATAAAAACAAAAACAATTTTCCATGTTTTAATAAATGCAATGTGATCCAAAGGCAAACACGATCTACTTCAAAGGTGAATGAACTTTATCCCAACGAAAAACAACAATCGTCTTCACCATTGGTATCGTGTTCATCGAAAGACAATAGATCTACTCATATAGTTAACTGCAGTGAAGCCAATGCTCTATATGGAGATGTAGGTAATATTAATATTAATCTACCTGCTGCTGATGTAAAGGATGGTGTTGTTGTTGCTGATGATCTTGTGAGTGGTGTGACTGTTGCGGTTATTCCCATTCTTGATGATCTTGCTGCTCCCTCTGCTTATGAACGTGAGGGGGGTAATATTGATTTTGATACTGCTGCTGATAATGCTAATGGCAACTGTGTCCAACAAAATGAAATTGAACTGGATGTCAACGATAACGAAGGTAATGAGGTGATTACTACGGCGAATAAAGTTAATGTTCGCAATCGAAAATCTCCAAACAAACGTTGTGAAACCGTAGGTAATGCTCTGGTTGATGAGAAAGATTGTATCGATGTTCATTTTTATCCAAAAAAAAAAATGGTTACACCTATCTAGCTTTAAAGCATCCACTTCATGCGATGCAATTATAAAGTGGGTAGCAGATAAACTCAAGACAGATATCTCCGATATAAATTGCTACAAGCTTTTAAAAAAAGGCTCTGAGGGGAACAATAAGTATGTCAATTTTAAAATTGGCATTCCAGAGAGGTTCTATGGGATTTTGTTCGATCCTGAGTCTTGGCCAAATGGAGTACGTGTGCGTGATTTTAAGTTCGAGGCAAAAAACGAGATGAGATTAGGTACACGGATGAGAGATTCCTGTCCAATTTAAATGCACCCATTGATGTTACTGTTAAGGATGCTGTTGCGATGACTGAGGTTTTTTTACGTGTCTATTATCAGAATGCAGGTGGTTTAAGGACAAAAACTAATATGTTTATATCTGCTGCTAGTGAATGTATTTTTGATGTTATTGCCATTACTGAGACATGGCTTCATGGAGGAATTTTTTCAACAGAGCTTTTTAACAATGACTTTAATGTCTTCAGAAGGGATCGTTATTCAGATAATTCAAGTTTAGCTAAGGGCGGCGGAGTATTGCTTGCGATTCGCTCCTCATTTCTAAGTCAAATTGTGCCTCTTAAAGATGAAAGTGTAGAGCAAATGTGTGTTAAAGTAAACTGTTTTTCGTCACTCAATGTATTTATTATTATTTCCTATATTCCACCTAAAAGTAGTTTATCTATTTATAATAGTCATATGCTTAATATTACTAATTTAGTTGAAGAAAATATTTTAGAGGAAAACTCTTATGTGATTGTTTTAGGAGATTTTAATTTAGGCGATATAAATTGGTTATATTCTAATGAAGATAAATGTTTAACTCCATTTAATGTTAGTGGAGATTGTGAAATTGTTACAATTGATTCTTTATTGTCTTTAAATTTGAAACAGATAAATTTTTTAAAGAATTCAAATGATCGAATTTTAGACCTTATATTTGTCGATAATGATATTGATGTTAAGCTTGATATTTCGTATTCACCTTTCGTTGAAAATTCTGTGCATCATTTAGCTCTTGAAACTGAATTTAAATTTTTAGATTTTAAAAAATTGAAGTTTAATGATTCGCCTTCAATTGAATACAATTTTGATAAAGCTAATTACGGTGCTTTAAATTCTTTTTTCGAAAGACTGAATTGGGATGAGATATTTGTGTCTAACTGTTTAAAAACTTGTCATGATTTGTTTAAGTGCATATTGGAAGAATCATATAGAATGTTTGTTCCATTTAAAAAGAAAGCAATGGGTCACAAGCCGGTTTGGTTCAACACACGTCTCAGGAAGCTTAAAAATAAACTTAATAAGCTTTTAAAAGAAAAAAATTTAAATAATCTTAAATTGCAGGAATATTTGAGTTGTAGGAGGGAATATGAAACTTTAAAAAAGTTCTCATATCAACAATACTTATGGAGCATTGAAAGCAACATAAAGAATAATTCGAAAGCCTTTTGGTCTTTCTTAAACAGCAAAATAACGTCTTTTGGCCTACCGGCTAATATGATATTTAATGATAGGGTAGCAATTGATGAACAAGATGTTTGTAATATGTTTGCTGAGTTTTTTCAATCAAATTTTGTTCAGGATTGCTCATCACATTTCATTGGAGATGAAAGAATAAATTCGTTTGCAGAAATTGGCGACTTGGTGATTTTTGAGGAAGAAGTTGTTGAACAACTCTCTACTCTAAACTCATCAGGTAAAAAAGGTTGCGACAATATTGCGCCCATATTTTTGAAAATGTGTAAGGAAAACTTGGCTAAACCTCTAACAAAACTTTTTAATATATCGCTTCGTAATGGAGAGTTTTTGGATGATTGGAAAAAATCATATATTACACCCATACATAAGTCTGGCTCAAAACAATTGGTTACTAATTATAGACCCATTTCAAAACTACAATTGGTACCCAAAGTTTTTGAAGCCATTGTTAAAAAAAAACTTTATGAATTGGTAAAAAATGGTTTATCTCTTGAACAGCATGGTTTCGTTAGCGGTCGTTCCACGGTGACAAACCTTACTTTATTTGTCAACTACTGTATTAATAATTTTGAAAAAGGATATCAAGTAGACACTATTTACACCGATTTTTCAAAAGCATTTGATAGGGTACAACATAAAGTTCTTATACAAAAACTTGAGCGGATTGGTTTCCATTCTAATTTGCTTCGGTGGCTTGAAAGTTATCTAACTGATAGAACACAGTTTGTTGCAATAGGTTCTAAATGTTCTAAGCTTATATTCAATTATTCTGGAGTACCCCAAGGAAGCCATCTGGGCCCCCTTCTCTTTCTCCTTTTTATTAACGATCTTCCTAATGTAGTCTCATTTTCATCCTGTTTACTCTACGCCGATGATTTGAAATTATTTCGAGTAATTAAATCCTGTTCTGATTGTGAATTTTTACAAACAGACCTAAATTTAATATCCCTGTGGTGCAAGAAGAATTGTCTTAATCTTAACATAAACAAATGCCTTTTCATTTCATTTACCAGATCTCACAATCCAATTGCATTTACTTATAGAATAGGAGATATTGAGCTGAAACGAGTAAATGTTCAAAAAGATTTGGGTGTATTCTTAGATAGCAAATTAAACTTTAATAGCCACTATGACTATATTATTTCTAAGGCTAACCGTTTATTAGGTTTCCTGAAAAGGAATTCGAAAGAGTTTACAGATCCCTACACCTTAAAGTCGATCTATGTTTCGTTGGTAAGATCTGTACTTGAATATGCTTGTTGTGTTTGGTGCCCTTCTTATGAAGTGAATATTAAGCGTATAGAATCTGTGCAGAGAAAATTCACAAGGTTTGCTCTCTGGAAACTCAATTGGGTTGACGGCATAATGCCACCATATGAAGTTAGGTCTCGTTTGATTGATTTGAGCTCGCTTCATGTGAGGCGTAAGTGTTACTTAGTTATGTTTGCTAGAGATGTGATTTGTAATCATATTGATTGTGCTCCTTTGCTTGCTTTATTTCCTATACATGCACCTTTAAGAGTTGTTCGTGAAAGGGTTTTTTTTTATGTTCCTTTCCATGGGACTAACTATGGTAAATTTGAACCAGTATCTAATTCCTGTTCTGTTTTTAATTCAATATACGATCGAATCGATTTGCAATTAAATAGATATATGTTCAAAAAATCAGTTTTAGAGCTTTTTAATAATATTTTTTAATGAAACACACTATTTGTAATTATTTATCCATATTGTCAGACCCCTATATGTTAAATTATTTATTATATTATATTTAAGTTATATATGTACATGTTAATTAAATTTATAATGATGGTCTTATAAAGTTATCATACTTAAAGATTGAATAAATAAATAAATAAATGTCACTGCCAACTCCATAGAAAATTTTTTACGTAGAGAATGATCCACAAGTTGGTATACAGGGGTTTTTGGGGTCGCTGATTACGAATCTGTTATCAGAATCAGCAAATTCAAAATGACCGACCGTCATGTCATACGAAAAAACTTATCAACAATAAAATAACTTTGATAGTTGGTTAAAAAATTTGGTTTTGATATTATTAGCACATGTACTTGAATATTTATTAAAAATGAACAAATTCAAAATGGTGGAATGCTATATGGCAATATTATAGGTATAACAAAAAAAATAGAAAAAAATGTTTTTTATATTTTTATTGAAATCGAACACAGTAATTTATAAATCAAATTTAGAAATACGAAATACAATATGAGCAAACAATATATAAATTAATCCGATATTTACATGAAAAAAATTTCATTGCCCATCTCGTAACAGTCACAATCATCTACTAATGTATCTGCTTCAAAAGCGGAAAAGATTGTTGTTCATCTTGATTATTTACAGGTGGAGGTGCTAACAAATTGATACAGTCTTTAGACAAAAATTTAAGTGGTTTTAGAGGTAATTCCCGACAACTAGATATTAATGGATCGGATGCGATTAGGAATCTTTTAAAAACATCCTCCAGTGTCTTTTGACGATAATGGTTTCTTGCGAAATTAGCTTGAAAGATGTATAAAAAAATATTACATGCTTCTTGTGCATCTTCGGATCCGACATTTGACAGATAGGTAACACTGAATATTTTAATATTTCGGAGCCATGAATTAAAAGTTTGTGAACTAACGTACATACAATAGTAGGGATATTGTTGTAAATTAAGGTACTATAGTACCGCCTATAGAACACCAAAAAACGCAGGATTTTTGGGAATTTTTTTCTCGGAAACTTTATTAGATAATAACATAATTTTTCTTTAAATAATGAATACATGCGACAGGAGTACAAGAACATTTTTTTTGTCTTAATTTTCTTATTTTAGCCGAATTTTAGAGAGCGGCAACGTTGACTCTTCAAAAAACACATTGTCCCATTGCGGACAGTTAATCTCCGGATCTACTGAACCGATTTTCTAAAAACTTGTTGCAATTTGATTGTTCTTATGTTTTCTAAGACAATTTACTACAATTTGACCGAAAAGTTATAAAAAAAAAAAATGGCCAAACAAATTTCCAAAAAAAAAAATTATTTTTTCAAATCTTGACATTTTTTTTTTTTTTTTTTTTTTTACTTTTATGGTAAATTGTCTCGTAAGAAACCTTCCTTAAAATAACCAACTTTGTTTTTTTTTGTTTCAGTCCAGCCAATCCTGAGATTAATTGTCCGCAATGGGACAATGTATTTTTTGATGAGTCGACGTTTGCGCCTTCTATAATTCAGCCAAAACTCAAAAATTTCAAAAAATTTGTATTCGTGACGCATGTGTTCATTACTTAAAAAAAAATATGTTATTATCTAATAAAGTTTCCGAGAAAAAAATTCCCAAAAATCGTGCGTTTTTTTGGCGTTGTACACCAGTACCTACTAGTACCTTTACGCACAAAAAAACTCAACGGGCAGCTGAATTTTATTTTATTTGGTATACAATACTTTTATTAACTATCTTAAATAGCTTTGAGAACAAGAAATAGCAAGAAAAAAAAAGTTTTCACTTAAGCAAATATTTTTTTTTTAAGTAAATAAATAGTGTTGACATATCTCTGTCTAACAATGTACTATTTAGAAATTTTTATTCAGAAATGCTTTAACTTATTTTACGAACCTGCATCTGTTGAATCCATTTTATTGCAATAGATTTGCTTGGAAATAAAAACTTTACACGTGTTTTGATGGAAGTGTCCATTAGCCTATCTTAACGACACGTGACTACGTTAACTTAGCAGCCACATTCAGACTAAGATTATGGGGGCGATTTGGGCCAAGAGACTCTACTACGAATATTTTTCGTCTCCTAGGGTTCTCCTTTAGACAGCCTGATGACAAAAAACCCCTAACTCAAAACTTTTATGTTGGACTTTTGGCCGCAAACAGATGCCCTCGGCCGCACTGTGCAACGCCGGAAAAGAAGTTTTACTTCAACCAAATATTCAAAAAGAGTTTTAAGATTTTCTCTTCGTTTTCTTTTTTCTGACCAGATAGAGTTCTATTTCTATTATTTCCGTACACACAAAGACTCCAGTTGTTAAGCCTCCTATAAACAACTGCTTTTCTCAGAAGGTATTTGCAGATCTGTTTGATAACTGGATTTCATCTCCATCGATTCTTTGTCAAATAAATTTCAATATAAATTCATTTTAGTTTAAGAAGAAATTTGCCTCTTTGCATTATTTTAAGGAGATCAAGAAACGGCGTTAAAAGTCCTCTTAGTTAGCTAATCGGTATTTTTATAAATTGTCTATTCTCATTGCTTCTACATAGGTAAATATTGTAATGTTAATGTTAGGATATATAATTTTAGTGCATGTTGCTTTTCGAGTAACGAACAGTACCTACGAGTATATAAGTTAAGGCAAACAATTGCAAAAATTGTGGAAATGATTAATGATGCCTTCTCACGATAATTTCGCTGACGCTGCGTCTGGAAACAAGAACAACCAGAACAAATTTGCATTCCAGCACGTAGCAGAGATTGCTGCAACACAACACCACCTGTGGTAACATCCGCAGCATAGAGGCATAAGTAGGTTAGATAGTTTTAAGAAAAACATTTTGTAGTTAGTTCTAAGTTGTAATCGAAATAAAGAGGTTCAGCCTCCAAAAATATATTTTTTTAAAACTAAAGTAAAGTTTAGTTTAATTGGCGCCCGAGCAGGGACCCAGGAATAATCTAAGTCGGCCTTTAAAATTCGCGATTGTTTTAATAAAATCCAGTTAACGCGGACTGACAACGCAAAGTATATACGCGGTTGTTTTTATAAAATCCCTTTTACGCGGACTGACGACGTGAAAGATCAAAGTGTTGCGAAGAAAAAATTCCTGTGGTCCAACGCGTGTGTTGTGGTGAAAAGAGGCCCCGAAGTAGTCTCAAAGAAAATAACTTTTGGACAAAACGGAAGCTGCGTTAAGCGCTAGCCGCACCACCCACCCATTAGAATAAGTAATAAGGAAACGAAACATCAATGGAAACATCAATGGAACGTGTCTACTTATTAGTGTAAGAAACATTTATATTATTATATTAAGTATAGTATAATGTCAAAAGTGAAGCAACTAAAATTTATAAATTCAAGGTAAAATAAAGCAAAAAAGTTAATTTAAAAGAAATATTTAAGTGAGAATAGGATTTTAAGAAGTAGATTTAAAACAATTGAAGTTGAAACTGAAGTTGAAAGAGGGTAATTAAAAAAAAAAACCCCAATTTATAAATTCAAAGTAAAATAAAACAAAAAAGGTAATTTAAAAGAAATATTTAAGTGAGAATAGGATTTTAAGAAGTAGATTTAAAACAATTGAAGTTAAAACTGAAAAATAAAACAATTTATAAATTCAAAGTAAAATAAAGCAAGAAAGTTAATTTAGAAGAAATATTTAAGTGAAAATAGGATTTTAAGAAGTAGAATTAAAAAAAATTAAAATTGAAAGAAAATATATAATAATAATAATTTAAACAAAATAAGAAAAATAAAAAAAAAAAAACAATGATTACAAGATCAGGTGCAAGAGCGGACATTCAAGCAAGTCCTGCAAGTACAGGTGATGAACAGTTACCTCCTCAGGGTCCACCTCAAGGTAGTTTACACCAAGGTGGTCCACCGCAAGGTGGTCTTTCTCAAGGTCTACTTCAGATACAACCACAAGGTCAATTTCCTTTCATTAATAATACAATACCCCCACTCCCTTCAATAAATATTCCTCCTTCTAATTATCAGAACGCAAATAGCCATCTTCACTCTGGTACTACCCATAATGGTGCTCCAGAGGTCAGATCAACACCAGAACTGGACACTCTGGTAACTTCCATAGTCAGTCGCGTACTGCAGCAGCAGGGCAAACAAATTATAGAAAGCATCCTTAAACCGGATGTACAACGCCTTCACGGCGTGGACCAGACGATTTTGCCCCAATACCAAAACAACTTAGATGGATTAGATAAAATTCCGGACGTCGTAAGATGTCTACGCAATTTCTCTGGCGAACCCGGAGAATTTTCTTCATGGAAGAAAAGCGTGGAACGTGTTTTGAAAATTTACGAAAACACGAGGGGAACTCCTAGATATTATGGCATTATAAATGTCATCCGTAACAAAATCATTGGGGAAGCAGATGCTGCCCTCGAATCGTTTAATACTCCGCTTGATTGGGAAAACATAGTGCGTTGTCTCACAATGCACTACGCAGACAAGCGTGACGTTACCACATTGGAATGCCAAATGTTCAACTTGGTCCAAGGTAACCAAACGGTACATCAATTCTATCAGGCAGTCAACTCCCACTTGACATTGATAATTAATAAAATATCTTGCTTGGAAATTGGTTCAGAGGCGATGAGGATTTTAACGCAAACCTACAGAGATAAGGCCCTCGAGACATTTGTAAGAGGTCTAAGAGGCAATCTCTCGGATCTGTTGGGAATGAGAGAGCCTGTGGATTTACCACAAGCACTACACCTCTGCCTCAAATATGAGAACCAGCATCACAGGCTTAACCCTAACCAAGTCAATCAGGGAGCGGGTCGGAAAAACTTCATTCAGCAGACTCCACGACTGCAAGTCAATCCCGGCCGTAATGCATTTCCGCCACGGAATGTCGGTACATACCCGTATCGTAACCAGAATCCAATTCATTCCTCCTATCCTACATATCCCCCCTTTAATCCACCAATACACCAAGGTCCCACGTTTGGTCCTCAAGCGCATTACAATTCATTCGCACAACAAATTCCAGCATTCGGAAATCGCCCAATCAATAATCCTCATCCACAAAATAATAACCAGAATTTTTCACAAAATCGTTTTCAGGCCTATAAGCCATTTCCAAACCAAAACCCCATAAAAAATGAACCTTTGACGCTAGGAAGAAGCAATCAACTAAAAGGCATAAATAACCAATATCATAGAGCACACTTCAACCCAAGCCAACAAACGCAGAAGCCGAACTATCAACAGCAGCCATCAGCTCAAAGGCCAGCAGGACATCAAAATTACCATATAAGTCCCAGTTTGGAGTCTTACGAAAATCAAACAATTCCCAGTCACGAAGAAAATGCATTATCTGAAGAAGAAGCATATGCTCAAGTCTGCGAACAATTCACTCGCGGCCTAAATTTAAACCAGGATAACGATCTTTCGGCGGAAAGACCTTCTGATTTCGAAGGATATCAAAATGCACCCTACCAGTTGTTAGAATTCAGCGATATTCATTTTTTAGGCTAACGCAGTCCTCATTACCATATTTTGAGTGTAGATCGAGGACTGGAGAAACATATAAATTTTTAATAGATACTGGTTCCAGTAAGAACTACATAAAACCTGATATAGTTAAGAATATCATTCCCAATGAAAATATTTTCTATGCTAAGTCCATAGCTGGTGATGTTAAAGTCAGCCACCATACATTTCTGAAACTTTTTGGATTAAATGATCTAAATGTTAAATTTTTTATCCTGCCCACTCTAAAAACATTCGACGGTATCTTAGGTAACGATAGCCTTCAATCGTTAGATGCCGTTATTCACACTAAGGGAAGCTTTATGACCATTTTAAACCAGGTACATGTAAAAATTAAGCAATTCAAATCACAAGCCGTCAATTCCATTGCTGTAGATTCTGAAAATCTAACAGCTTCACAGAGGAAAATATTATGTGCTATAGTTAATAACAACAGAAACCTATTTTCTGAACCTGATGAAAGGTTAACTTATACAACAGCAGTAGTAGCTGAGATAAGAACCTCCACGGATGATCCCGTATATACTCGTTACTACCCTTTCCCAAATTCTCTTAAATCCGAAGTCGAAAAGCAAGTAGAACAACTGCTTAATGATGGAATAATCAGACCTTCACGGTCACCATATAACTCTCCGGTGTGGATTGTTCCAAAGAAACCGGATTCTTCTGGAGCTAAGCAGTATAGAATGGTTATTGACTACCGTAAGCTCAATACCATTACGATTGCCGACAAATACCCTATACCCGATATTCACGAGGTGACAGCACAACTCGGAAAAAACAAATTTTTCACCGTACTCGACCTGAAAAGTGGCTTCCATCAAATTCCTTTGAAGGAATCTGATATTGAGAAGACAGCCTTTTCAATCAACAACGGGAAGTACGAGTTCACTAGGCTCCCGTTTGGCCTTAAAAATGCTCCCTCGATCTTCCAACGAGCTCTCGATGACATATTACGAGACTACATTGGAAAATCTTGTTTTGTGTACATCGACGATATTATAATATTTAGCGAAGATGAAGAACAACACGCTAAGAATATCGAACAAGTTTTTGGTACACTCAGTAGAGCAAATATGAAGGTCCAGTTGGACAAGTGCAAATTTTTCAGTTCAGAAGTAGAATTTCTCGGTTTCATAATATCATCCGAAGGCATTAAAACTAATATTACTAAAGTAAAGTCTATCATAGACTTTCCCGTACCCAAAACTTTAAAAGAACTGAGATCTTTTCTCGGCTTGTCAGGGTATTATCGCCGTTTTATTAATGGCTATGCCCAACTTGCGAAACCGCTGACAATCCTTTTAAGAGGGGAGGAAGGACGAGTGTCCAAAAACCATTCCTCTAAGATCCAAATTAATTTGAATAACGATGCTCTAGACTCTTTCAACAAAATTAAAAACTCCTTAATTTCAAAAGATGTGATATTGGCTTATCCCGATTATAAAAAACCTTTCGACCTCACAACTGACGCCTCTAATGTCGCCATCGGCGCTGTTCTTGAACAGGAAAACAGGCCTTTAACATTTATTAGCCGAACGCTAACCAAGACAGAGGAAAATTATGCAGCTAACGAGAAGGAGATGTTAGCTATCGTTTGGGCCCTAGGCTCACTTCGCAACTACCTTTACGGTCACGCTAAAGTCCGAATTTTCACTGACCACCAACCCCTTACTTTTGCTTTGAGCAACAAGAATAACAACAGCAAAATGAAAAGGTGGAAATCTATACTTGAGGAATATAACCACGAACTGAAGTATAAACCTGGAAGGACGAATGTTGTCGCAGATGCCTTATCCAGAGCTCCAAAGGTATCTGACGTTAATGCTTTATCTACGACACAGCATAGTGATGAAAGCTCACCACATGAACTCATTCCAAGTATCGAAACCCCAATTAATGTATTTAAAAACCAAATCCTTCTCCAAATAGGTGAAACTCCTAGCCAAACCTTTCATATAATTTTTCCCACTTACCATAGGCACGTAATCACAGAACCGACATACAATCAAGACAATCTCAAACAAATCCTTAAAAAGATACTGAATCCCTCCGTAATTAATTGTATCAAAACGGTCGAAGGAATAATGGGCATGGTACAAGAGATTTATCCACTTCATTTCAAAAATTTTCGAATTAGGTTCACGCAACTTCAAGTTGAGGATGTAATTAATGAAACGAGACAGGAGGAAATAATCATTGATACGCATTAGCGAGCACATCGCAACGAGCGCGAAAACAAAGCGCAAATCTTGGAAAAATTCTATTTTCCCGGAATGGCTACAAAGATTAAGAAGGTAATAAAAAAATGTACTGTATGTAAAGAGAATAAATACGATAGGCACCCCAGTAAGCCGGAATTACAAGAAACTCCAATTCCGCAATTCCCAGGCCAGATCGTTCATATCGATATATTCTCTACAGAGAATAATCTTGTCCTAACTTCCATCGATAAGTTTTCAAAGTATGCTCATGCTAAGGTTATCAAATCTAAAGCAGTAGAAGACATACGGCAACCCTTACGGGAGATCCTCTTTTCTTTCGGTTTACCCGAAACAATCGTAATCGACAACGAAAAAGCTTTTAATTCAGTCTCGTTAGGGTACATGTTAGAAGAAGAATTAAAAATTAAGGTATTCACAACACCGCCATACTCCAGTAACGTAAATGGCCAAGTCGAAAGATTCCATTCGACACTCGTTGAAATAATGAGATGCTTAAAAACTGAAGGCCTTCATCGATCCTTTACGGAACTACTAGAACGCGCAGTTCTAGAATACAACTTCTCAATACACTCAACTACTGGAAAAAAACCAGTTGAGACATTTTTTGGACGAAGAGTCACTTCAAATCCTGAATTATTAGAAAAAGCCAGAATCGACAATATACAAAAAATTCAAGACAAACAAGCTGCTGATCTTCATTACCATAACAAATCTAGGCATAAGATCAAGGCATTTACTCCCGGACAAATTGTTTATGTTAGACAGAATAAAAGAATAGGTTCAAAATTAAATCGACGATATCGAAAGGAGACAGTCTCTGAAAATAGAAAAACAACCATTTTAACTAAATCTGGTAAAATAGTCCACAAATCCCTAATCCGTAATTGACATTAATTTTAGATTTCTTGCCACGTCTGCACTATGTGACGTTAAGATGCTAGATTACTCGAACGCTAAGCTGATAGCAATCGATACTGGAACAGCCAAACTACAAATGGGCACGTTTAAACTGGTGCATGTTATAGACATCGAGGATTACCAACAGGCACTCAACGAACTGAGTCGCATGATGTCGAAGATTGAACCCCAACCCGATTCCATTTTACCTATCCTATCCGCCGAAATTAAACACATTCAATCTCATTTGAACAGACTTATTCCCAAATCCAGAGGAAAGAGATCCTTAGATTTCCTGGGCTCTGCCTGGAAATGGATTGCCGGAACTCCGGATAGACACGATTTTAAAATAATGAAAGACAAAGTCAACAACGCTCTTGCAAACAATAATAAACAACGAATCATAAATAATCTAATTAATAATAGAATAAATGAAATAAGTAATGTTACGAACAATATTATTCAAGCACTAAAATCTAATGAAAATGTAAAACTAGAATTTATGTTAGAACTCAAGTTTAAGTTAGAATCATTAAGAGAAGAAGTAAAAAATATTGAATACTCTATGCAATGGGCAAGAGCAGGAATAATAAATACTTATATATTGTCTAATTTAGAAATAAATATAATAAGAGATATTTTAAATAAAGAAAACATGCCATATTATAATGTAATTGAAGCTATCGAGTTTTCAGAAGTAAAAATTGCTTCAAATAATAAATCTATTTTATATATTCTAAGTTTATTAACGACAGAAAAAGAAACATGTAAAAGAATTCTTATAAAACCAGTAAAAAAAGGAAAAACTGCTGTTAAAACAAATTTTAACGAAATTTTAAAATGTAATACTAATTCATATGGAATTAATACTAAATGTAAGACTTTCAATTCACTAGCAATATGTAAACATAGTGACGTAATAGATTTAAGTAAAGATAGTTGTATTAATAATTTATTGACTAGTAAGCCTCATTCCTGCACCGAAATCAACAACCAACATATTCCAGCTATAGAAGAGATCACACCTGGAATGGTGCTATTAAACCAATTTGATGACAAAATCTACATCGATGAAAGCGAAATCCCCCTTAATGGAACATACTTAATACAATTCCATAATGCCACCGTTAGAGCCCAACAGTACATCTTCCAAGAATCAGAGATGACGGAACATAATCCACTTCCTGCCATGTTACAACCACCAGCTATAAAGCCCCAAATAGAAGAGTTGCTTTCTCTGGAAATGCTTAAAGAACTAGAAGCAAAGAACATCAAATACATAGAAGAACTGAAAGTATCCAATGAAAAAAAATCTGCGGCAGTGTTATCATTACTAACATTAATACTAGTGGTCATCGTAATCACCCTTTGGAAAAAAGGAGTTATTCCATCTATCATCTGCAAGAAGGAAATTAACATCGAAAATGAAGTACCTGAAGGAGAAAATAAGGGACATATAACGACAAGCAGTAATAAAAACGAACCTGCACCGACACCTAGGACACTGGGGATAAACGACCTTCCCCAACATATTGAAATGGTTCGATCGAACGAGGACGTTCGATTTTAGAGGGCGGAGGAGTTAAGGCAAACAATTGCAAAAATTGTGGAAATGATTAATGATGCCTTCTCACGATAATTTCGCTGACGCTGCGTCTGGAAACAAGAACAACCAGAACAAATTTGCATTCCAGCACGTAGCAGAGATTGCTGCAACACAACACCACCTGTGGGAACATCCGCAGCATAGAGGCATAAGTAGGTTAGATAGTTTTAAGAAAAACATTTTGTAGTTAGTTCTAAGTTGTAATCGAAATAAAGAGGTTCAGCCTCCAAAAATATATTTTTTTAAAACTAAAGTAAAGTTTAGTTTAATTTATATGAACTCAGAGCAATTGTAAACATTTTTTCAAGGGCTGATTTTTTTGAGTTAAGAAATCTTTCAAAAAATACTTTAACATAACATCGATTAGCACACCAGATAAACAGTAGGGGATATGAGTTGAGATCGAAATTAGGAAAACCGTTAACATATTTTCGATATTTCTATCTTAATCCTACACCATAATCATTTCGAATATTCTTAGAAATACATAACCATTCCATTCCCCATATCCTCCCCAATAATTTCTTGGCAACATTAAAATTTCCATTCCCCATCCACCCCTATAATTTGCCACAATTATTGACGAAAGTACCGTCATTGTAAAACATTCATTCGGCAAACAAACCCCTAGAACTACCACGTCCTTGAGCCGAGAAAGTATCCCCTCCTTCTCGTGGGTATAAGCATTTCAAAATCATATAGGACCTATAATCCCACATGATTTTGATTCGCATGGCGTATATGATTATGGGATATCCAACCCTTATCCGAAAGGGCAAAGCATATAATAACAATAAGGATTATAATAGCAGATATAATAATGTATTTGTACTTAATATTCAAGACGATGATCTCGAAAAGGGATATGATATGGCATGTTGGCCATTACCAATGCCTACGAGTATCATATTATCCTCGGCCTTGTTTGAGAGAAGAAATTGATTGCCTTACACATGGCTTCGGATTGTTTAATGATCAAAGGATGATCTTTGCTTTTACACTTGCATGGTTAGGGTAGGGACCCCTCCAATTCTATATCACCATCCAATAATTATTATTGGGGTACTCCTGGTGCCTCTAATAACTCTCATTGATTTTCCATAATCTCGGGTACTTTTGGCATCACATGAGTTGAGTGTAAGCGTACACATTTAATACGTGCTCATAAAAAGGAAGCAGCTCCAACCCTCGCCCACAATCGCATCGGCCAGCAACCCAAGATGGAGTCGTGCCACTCTTTCTCGAGGACGTGATTGTGAAGTGCTCTTGGTAAGGGCTGATGCTGACGCTAATGCCCCATCCCGTCGCGTCGTCCGCCACGAGATAATTGTTTACATTGCGGAACAATATGCCCGCTATCTCGAGAATATGAACTGCTGAAGGCTTAAGTATTAGCGACGGATTTATTCTTCTTCACAATTTTCCAATCAATTGGGATTTCTGAAATTAAATTTCGAGTGAAAAGCCACCGCAGGCACAGGGTGTTTTTGTTTGTGTTTGTGTGTGTATTGTGTACACTTGTTTCATGGGCGTTGTGCGGTTTCCTTGTAGGGAAATTTAATGAGAACGGAAGTGAAGAATACTCGTTCCCGACCGACTATGTTTGATGCGCTGCTGATGGTGGTAGCATGGCATACGGATGAAAGCAGCCGGGGGCGGTTGATTTTCTTGAGTTCTTGAGTGCAGGATTAGTGACTGTTGTGTACTGTGCATTGGGCGGATAGAAGAAATGTTACTTTTTTGTCTGCTCTTACTGTTGTTGGTGTGTCCCTTAAAATGTGTGTATAAATGAGTTCGAAGTTCTATGGCGAAGCCAGAATAAAGTGGTGAAAGATTTTCCCTTCAGAAATGTCGGCAAAAGACTGTGGATAGGGGGGATTGGGAGGGGGGTGCTTTGTGTTAAGATGGAATAAGCGTTTTGCCCGTTTTAATTACGGTTCATGAATTCATTTTTCATGTTAACGAATATCGATGTTTTGGCTTTGTCGAGATAAATGAGTTTCGAAAACTGTTCAATCGCACGTATTAAAGGGGCTTAACGTTGAGGGGATTTAGAGATATAAAACCTAGATAAGCATCAAACAAGTCTGTACCAATGTGTATGTACAGTATAATCGCATTTATTTTGTGCTTTTATTGATTGTTTATATTTTGGTTTCAGGTAAAATTTTGATAGAAAAATGCTCTTATGTAGTTAAAGTATTTTATTACTAATTATAAAATCTGTAGGTACAATAAAACCCGATTTTGGTCACATTAAGAGGAGCACTAACAAATCGAACTTATTAACCAACATAAATTAAATTCATATTGATGATTTGATTTTGACTGCAAGAAAATCAAATGACTGTCAGAAACAAGGAAGCAATACCTATTTCAAAACATCAAAATTTTGCACACCAGGTTTGACAATAAAAGCACTTTTAAGTGAAGGTTCAATGCATTTCAGAGTATCACATCTAAAACATAAAGCGTAACTTACCAAAGATAATATTTTATTTGGAAAACCGACTTAAAAATGTTCAAAAATTAAGTTCTGGAATTTACTTTAGGAAAATTTCAAATTATTTCTGACAGTTGCTTATTTGTCAGAAGAGCTTGAATATTAAGAGGAGTAAGTAATAGGATAACTGTTGGGATTAAAAGAACACATAATCTACTTGATTATATTTATTACTTGTTAGAAAAATTAAGTAGCTTTTGATTTTTTATATTGCGGAAAATTGTAAAATATGTACATATATACTTCATACTTTTTGTTAATTGAAACGTGTTTCTTGTTTTAGAAGTTAAATAATTTTTACTTTCAACAACAAAAAGAATTAAGCTTGTGTACAGCGAAAATTTGAAGGCTTATAGAATTTACGATCCAATAAAGAAAAGACTCCTTATAAGTAGGGATTTTGGGGGTCTAGAAGAGCAACAGTAAACTTTGGCAGGTAATTCCACAAGAAAATAATAGTACCATATGTCCTTCTAACTTCGTGTGTTCAGTGGAGCCCGAAAGTTCGGATGACGTTGAAACTGGGATAGCGATGATGATAACGCTGAGGTTGGTTTTAGAAAAATCCAAAATGATAAAGAATTGTTTGGCAACGAAAATGTGGAGATGAATCATTTTATTCTGATGAAGATTTTGTTCCTCCAGTTACAATTCCTACATCAATATCACAGAGCGTACGTAGATCGGAGAGAACACCGAAACCTAAAAGGAACGACGACTTTGTATCTTATAAGTAAATTTGGTGGTGCAACAGCTCGAAGTGAACCAGGACCTAATGACTTACAACTTTCAACCATTCATGTGTGCGTGTTACCAGAAACGGAAGGGACCTACAATTTTTTGCCGATTCCGAACGACAAATGAGCAGCACTTTCCATGACAAGAGATATACTCTTAGAGGATTTGTCAATCTTCCGCATGACAGTGCAACACACTAACCATTATGCCAAGGGGTATCTTGTATCTTAATGGTGAGATAAAACGACGATCACAAGATATATAGAGAGGAACTTGTTAGACCAGATTCCGAGCAGTGGAAAAATGCAATCCAAGCTGAGTACGGGTCATTAGTTACTAGGAAATGAAACTTGGAAGGAAGCAGAGTTGCCCCTGAAAAAAAAAAAAATACTTAGCACAAAATGGGTATTCAAGACCATGATAAATGGAAAAATTAGCGCTATTAGTTGCCAAAGGGTCTTGAATACAAAGAAACATTTTCCCCAGTGGTACGCTATGAGTCAATTCGCTTTTTATTGGCTATGGCTGCTGGAATGGACTTGAACATCGAACAAATAGACGCAGTTACAGAGTTTCTCGAAGGAGATTTAGACGTCAGTAAAACAATCAAGCTCTATAAAAAAAGGTCATTGAAGAAAATGGGAAATAAGGTTGGAGAGCCCTGTGGCACACCAACATTTGTTTTGTGGAAACCAAATGTTCAAGGGAGCCTGATGCCAAACCCAATAGTTTTACCTTCACCACAATGATACAAGGACATATTCCACTTTTCAGTGAGATATGCCATCAGATAACCGGTGGACTTTTGCAACGAAAACCGTATTGCGGGCCATTTTAAAACTTTTGTTCTGCAGGATTTTCCATGATCTCTGGATTTATCAACTGTTCCATAATTTTGGAAATAATAGACGGTAATGCAATTGGCCGATAATTAAATATGGAGGATGGTTGGCCTCCTTTGGGATAGGACTGAACCAATGCAGTTTTCCATCCACTCGGAAAAAGCCCAGAAGAATAGAATAAAACCTAGTACGCAGATCGCGCTAAATTTTATCTCCCACATTTTTCTCCAAACATCAGCTAAAATCCAAGCTAAATTATGACATAAGAATCTTGTGGAGAATATGTCACAGAAAACAGCTGTTTTCTAAATAAATTTGTTTCAAAGATTTAAAACAATTTGGTTTAAAGTATGACTTCTTATAAGAATTATGAATGAGAACGAATGAGAATTATGTGTTATGAGTGATTTTTGCTGTGGAAAATCTTTTAAGACTCCCGTCACCAAATATTTTTCCATTTCAAATTGAAATTTGACTCGAGAATAAATGTGCCAAACAATTTTATGTATTTCGTGAGCTAAATTTTGACAGATAAGTTATGTACAGCTCGAAAAGAAATTTTGATTTTTAAGCTGGAGCAGCGTACCTCTCGGCTAAAATGTTTGACATAATTTTAGCTTGGTTAAATTTTTGAGAGAATTTTGTATGAAAATTTAGCGCGATCTGCGTACTAGGCTTAAGTGTGCTGAAAAAAAAATGTTTATTTTTGAACCGATCGGGGATTTCATATTGCTCTCAGATATCGTGGAGTTTGCCGCAAATTGAGCTGCAAAAAAGTTTGCTACAGTGGACGCTCGTTAACTTGAACACGGACGAAACTATCAGGAGTGTTCAAGCTATAAGATTGTGCAAGTTACTGGATCAAGTTAAAAAATTGTTGTTTTTATTAATGATTCGTTTTAATGATTTTAAAACATAAATAATGATATTATTCACAAATAATTTTAATTGAAACGTTTTTCGATTCCTAAATACGCACGTGTTCAAATGAAATTCAGGAATTCTCCGATTATATACGATTCTTTATACGTACGGAAATACTGAGGAAATTTCTGGGGATTCCCCTTTACAAAAACCGTTTGCATTCTGTACCAACATCCCAGGTACTTTGCATAAATTCAAAAATTTTAAAAATTCAATATTAAACTTTGTTCAAGTTACAGAGCACTTAGTGGAAAAATTCAAGGTATTGAGTCTTAAAAATAGTCCGTTCAAGGTATAGAATGCGTAAAGGGAAAAAATATTTGTTCAAGTTATTGGAATGTTCAAGTTATCGTTTGTTCAAGTTAACGAGAGTCTACTGTATTTCTAAAGAGCCGACAGTAGGAATACCATTGTTGATGAGACTTGGAATCGATGGAACTTGATGAAGTTTTTGATGTTTTTCACGAATGACCAAATATGTTTGCTCTTTTAGTAGTTTTTGCCTAATCTTTTTGTTGCAATTTATACGAATCACTGTCTTTTTGCTTGCGGTTTCAACGATCTTAGAATATAGATTAGAAAATTTCGTTCCATACAAATTCGGAAAAAATTGGTACAACTTTTGAATAAAACATGTAAAGTCTTCAAAAAAAAAAAAGGATTTCACCACTCAGTTCATTACATTTAAAAATATCCGTTTAGAAGATTTCGAAAGCTTGACGTGATAGATTAATTCAAAAACCAGATTCGAGTTCAGCTCATCAAAAACCTTTGCCAAAAAATAGCTACTACCAATTCTGCTATCAATTTCTATTTTAATTCTAAGACCCGATGCTCTTATGCCTTACATGGTTTTTAATTTGTGACCGTTGTCATTTCCTTTCAATCCCGCTCTACGGTATATCTACACACAATCCACACATTTAATAGCATGAATGTTCAACAACTGAATAATTATATCCAATAAATGCAAATTTAAATCATAAACTCAAAAACAGTATTAAATTTGTGTCTAATTTATTGGGGTTGGATTTCAACTAAATGAAGAGTAAATATCCGAACTATAACATTCTATGTGCAGTGAGCATACCCAAATTCAAAAGGAAAAAGTCCTTAAATGATACTTATTGTCGGAGAAGAGTCCTAATAAAATGCATTTCCTTGTTTTAAATTTACTTTATAATTTGCATCTACTATATTTTTTTTTTGCCTCACGTTAAGTCTGGTGCACTTAAATAGTTTTCATCTCTGTTCAGTTCATTCGCAGTCATTTTCATGGGTTTGTTATGCATATGCAAGAGTTTTGCAATGGCAAGTAAAGCCCATTCTATTTTATCCTGACCCGTCCAGATTATTCTCTCTGTTTTCTATGTAGTTTAAAAGTACACAGAGAAAAATTTTCTAATGATTTTTAAAAAACACCTAATTATTATTAATTATAGCTTTTCTTCAGAAAATTCAAACAGATATCTCATTGAAACTACCAATCAAAATTCTAAGTTCAAATATGATACAACTATTTAGGAGATTTGTGTCTAAGAAATTTTTAAAATGTTACTTATTGGTAGATATGAGAAATCAAAGAAAGTTCCGAGTATGATGGTTTGTTTGGTTGAATTACCTATACACAACCTATAGAATATAACTAGTAAGAACAAAGAGAACAAAGAGGCAATAGTTTCTCTTGTAAAAAATAAATTAATAATGCCATCTTTTTTTACTATATATCATTCATTTAATTTAATTAAAGGTACAATTAATAAAACTACTCAACAAATTGCGACATTTAAAGTAATTTGCTAACTCTTTTTTTAATTTTAAACATTTTCTAAGTAGTATCATGCTATGCCTATTTTTACTTGCGATATAGGTACTATAGGCATTTGGAAAAAAAATCGAACTCGAGATTTTGATCAAAGTTGACCTTACGATGATAGCGAAGACGAAAAAAGTGGGTCCGACAATTCCGTCTGTCTGTCTGAACTACAGCCTAAACTACCGGAGGTACTTTCTTCAAACTCGGTAGTTATGGGTCTTCGGTGATTCCCTAGAGGAGAAATTGAAATTTTTTTTTTAGCTCCAAAACTAACGGTACCCCCCATACACCCGTAATGCAAAATCTTATTTATCTCGAAAACGGTTCTAACGATTTTGATAAAAAAAATAGGTGTGATATTATGGACATGGACTATATTTTGGTCAAAAAAAAAATTTGGGGAGAAATTTTATTAGGGGTACCTGTCATAGAACGGTTTTTTTGATTTTCGAATTTCTCACCAACGGCTCTAACGATTTTAACCAAAATTTTTATGCAGGAGCTGCTTTGCATTTGAAAAAATATAAACTAAAAAGTTTTTCGAAAAAATAGTTTTTGGATTTTTAAAAAAAATAATACAATTTGTTTTTTGAAAATTCAATATCTTGAAAACCTATATACAATTAAATTTTTAAATGAAGTTTTAAAATGTATTTTATTAAATACTAACAATTGGCATATCAATTTTTTTTCATAAAAATTTTAAGGAAAATTTAGTACACAAAAAACATGTTTCAGTGTGTCTGTATGTCTGTACCTCTCACTACAGCCTAAACCACTGGACCTATTTCTTTCAATCTCGGTATTTAAGAGTCTTCGGTGATTCCCTAGAGGAAAAATTGAAATTTTTTTTTAGCTCTAAAACTAAGGGTACCCCCATACACCCGTAATGCGAAATCTTATTTATCTCGAAAACGGCTCTAACGATTTTGATAAAAAAAATTAAGTGTGATATTATGCACATGGACTACATTTTGTTCAAACAAAATTTTGGGGCAAAATGTTATTAGGGGTACCTGCCATAGACCCGTTTTTTTGATTTTCGACTTTCTCATTAACGGCTCTAAGGATTTTAACCCAAAATTTTCAGCAGGAGTTCCCTTAAGTTTAAAATAATATTGTATATACAAATATTCAAAAAAATATTTGTTGGGTTTTTTTGAAAAAAAAAAAAATTTTTAAATCAATATCTTCAAAACCTATGAACGATTATTTTTTGAAATTATTTCCTAAAATCAATATTATTTAACACTTAAAATTCGCATCCCACATTTTTTTCTTGAAAAATTTTAGAGAAATTTCTTATATAAAAAATTTATTTAATAATAAAACGATTTTTAAAGTTTATTTGCATAAATTCATACTTTTCTGGAATCCAGGCGGCAATTTTAAGCATTTGAACATTATTATCTCATTAAATCCATGTTTTATATTTATAAAATGTGTCTTAAATTCCAAAGTACTTTTACATAAGAGCAAGTTCGTGCGATCCAGTCGTGCATTTTATTTGTAATAAATTGCTTCTGAACACGCCTAGTTTAAAATAATAGTTCGTGAAGAAAAAAAACATAACTAAACAGACCTTTTTGACGTTTGTAAATGTCAAAAAGTCACATGGAATTGGCAAGATATTAAAAAAAATAAAACTTTAACTTTAACTTTAATAAAATTTTACAGAAAGTATTTTGCAAAATTCGATTAAGATTTGTAAAATTGTGGTTTTAACCTAGGCTCATACTAAAACAATTTAAACATCGTACTCGTTCGACTTAAACAATTTTGTAAAATGCTAAGTTACTGAGTTGAAAAGAAGATTTGAATAATTTTAAACAATTCAAACATTTACTATCTCTTAACATTTTACTAAAGGTAAAATCAACAAATTGCTACTTTAACTTTTAGTACCTTGCTATATCCTTATTCTTGGCAATTTTATTTCAGGGAGTTAAATGGTGTTTTGTTTTATGATTTCTGAGTTTTAAAAAAAAAAAAGTAAATAATATAATATAAAATATTTTGTAGAGAAGAAGATTTCGTCTTCGTTGCTGCAAGATATTTCAAAAAAATTTATTGTTTCAGATTTTTGAGATTCATTCCGACATGAGTAGCTCCTTTCGAAATCCCCCCAAAAAGATGGTTCTTTGCAATTGAAGTGGAAGATCATTCCACAATTATATTGACAAAATAATATGATCGTTCTTCTACATTATAGTTCTGTTCTGTGACGCTGTTCCGAACAGTTTGGAACAGAAAAGTACACCTTTTTGCTGTTCAATGAGAAATTTTCTGTTCTAAACTATTCTGATTTGCCGTTGAATGAGTCTGTCTGGAACAGTTTACAACAAGATTTCTTGCCCTCGCTTTTTAGTTAGAGAAAGATAGAACAGGTTCGTGAAAACTGTCAAAATCAATTGGCTGCAATTTTTTGTTTACAGTTTTGGTCTTTGGTGGTTGCAGATTAAAAAAACAAAAAGAAAGGAAATTAAAAATCAATAAAAATAAAATAAAAATTCAGGCAGTAACATTAACTTCCGACGACGGCAAATCGGTAACAGTTAATTGTTCACTGAATACCAGCAGAAATATAGAATTAAATAAGTGCCTGCATAGATGCATGTTTTATATTTTGACTATTTTTAATTCAATTCTGCTTTCAGATGAGGAATACCGGCAACAAATATTTAACGACAAACTTAAAGAAGAGGAGGAGATAGAGTTTGAGCCGATTCCACAAATTGATGAAGAAGATTCACCACAACTACCAACTTGTGGAGCACATCAAACTCCATTTTTATAGAATAATTAGTAGTTATTTGCTAAAATAAACATACCAAATACAAGCACAAAACAACAAAATTATCAATTCTTTTTTTGACAATTACATCTGCCAGATAACTGACTGTTCTAACTTGTTTGACATTTCTCATGGAAACTGTTCTGTTCTGCTCTGCTCTATTCTGTTCTGTCCTGTTCTGTTCTACTCTGAACTTTTATACAGTGAAAAAAACTTATGTGGAAATCGTGGTAAAACTAAGGAACCTAGAAACCAAGATTTTCATTCAATTACTCAGAACAGTTATTATGAACTATATTATTGAGTTTCTGAACCGATCTTAACTTGTAAAAGGCATCCAAACTCATTCCCAACACCGAAGTTTTACTTGAAGACATTTTAAGACACCTTAAGCCATCATATAATCTAATCTAATCTATAAAGATAAAGCACTTCAAGGGAGCATCACATACTGATATTTCGCTTCTTTCACACACCATTACAAATGATTTCAACGGGTTCAATCTTATTTTATTTAAATCAGCCTACCCCTGAATATGTAATAACTATCTTCATTTACTCGAACTACTCAGTCTTCTTACAATCCAGGTCTTCTAGACAAATAAATTGTTGCGTCATCTGCATGAATATGTACATTTCAATAAAATAAGGAAGATCATTTATGAAGACAGAGAAAAGAAGAGGGCCTAAAACAGATCCTTGCGGGACACCTGTGTTGACAAGAAATGGACTTCCAAGTTCAGTTTCCACACGTACTAAACGATTTCTTAAATAATAAGAGATTAGTTGAAGGGCAAGATTGGAAATTGAAAGTTATTTTGAAGTTTCACATAGGAATTGAATGATAAATGCTATCAGAGGCCCTTGAAAAATCAAGCATCACCATTACACTCATTTCATCAAGTTCCAAGAGTCCGAACTTACTTTTAATGTAGCTGATTCACAACTATGCTTCTTTCTTAACCCTGATTGCCATATTGATAAGCTATTGTTATCCAAATTTTCTTGTGTCTGTTCAGTCAATATTTTTTCTAACGACTTCGTCAGAAATGATAAAACACTGATGAGCCTGAATTCTGAAGGGCTTTTTGGGTGAGGATTTTATTGAGATTTGAACAACTTTGGAATTTTTCCATTTGTTCAGGAAATTGAGAACTTTGAGACCTGGAACTTCAAAATATTTATTTATTTATCATTTTTTCATGATTCATTTTACAGAAAGTAAATAAATCATGTTTGAATTACCGGGGAAAAAGTTTAATGGGTGGCAGCAAGTAAGGCCTATGAAGAAGAACGATGAATACTTAGATTGCATGCATTCTCAAAAGATTGCATTCAATTCATTTGCCTTTTCATTCGCTTTGCTGTGAACAGTCTTCCATGGGTTGATCCGTAAAATCTTCTGTCATATGAACAACGGATCCAGCTTCTGCAGGTTCAAACCTTATATCGAAGACATGTTAATAATGATATAATATTTATTCTTTAAAAGCCAATTTATTTAATAGCCAATTCAATGCTCCTGATTAGTCAGTTTGTATTGGAGTGAATTATCGCTAAGATTCTCACCACCTGCGAAGATTTGAACTTCTACGCGTAGATTTTCAGTGAACCAACTAAGACTACATGATTATCTCGAACGTACATTATGTGAACGCTTTGCAATTTCTTCTATTCACTTTAAGCAAAATGGGACTACAAAAATTGTTTCCAACCAATACTCTGCGGTCGTAATTTTTAGAAGCTCTTTAGTAATATTTATTAACTTCCCATAGGGAGTTATTGTAATCGGTCCGATTTGTCAAATTGGAATTTTTTACATTTCTCGACGTTTCAAGGTCCCTAGAGGCTATATCAATCATTTTTAGAGAGATGTCTGTGTGTGTGTGTGTACGTACGTTCGTACGTTCGTACGTTCGTACGTTCGTACGTTCGTACGTCCGTATGTTCTCGTATCATTTTTCGTCGTCGATATCTCAAGAACGAGTAAAGATATCGACTTCAAATAAGTTTTGTTTAATAGATAATAACTTCGAAAGAGGCTGAAAGGGCGTTTATTAAAATTCAGTTAGTAGTTTTTTCACTATAACGGTTTAAAAAAAAAGTAAAAATTTTGGTTAGTTTCAAATATCTCACGAAAAAATAACGCTATTGATTTCAAATAAAATTTAATGTACTCATTATAAGGTCATACAGATTTGGTATGAATTTGGAAAAAAATGAACATACCGTTATTTTTTTAAATAAAAAAAACTGAAAAAAAAATTTCATAACCCAGATATTCTAAGAACGGAAAACAATTTGATACTCAAAATAATTTCATTTTACGAAAAATAATGTGTTTGACAACTGGTGAAAATTTCAAAAAAAATCAGTTTACAGTTTTTTTACAAAAAATAAAAAACTATATAAAATTCTATTGAAAATTGGTAAAAATTGTTTTTCGACTCAAATTTCTCGAGAACTAGTAGTGATATTGACTTCTAATTTAGTTTATTTTATACATAGTATAATTTTGTACAATTGGTAAAATGTTGACAAATATTGAGTTAATAGTTTTTTTTTTTTGTAAATAAAAAAACTATTAAAAATTCTAGTGAAAACTAGTTAAAATTGTATTTCAAGTCGAATTTCTTGGGATTGAACACCGATAGTGCCTACTAAAGTATGTTGTTTTATACATCGATACCTTCCCGTAAGAATGTATACTAAGCGACATTTCTAAAATTGTTCAGGAAACGAAAAAAAACGAAGAAAGTTCTAGTTGAATCATAGTGTGCTAAGAGACAATTTTGGTTAAACTAAATGACATCTAACAAAATTTTTTGTTGCTCACGACAATAAGATCTTTATTAATGTCGCTTAGCATAAGTTTTATTATCGTATAATACAAATTTCAGGGGACAACATTATTTTAATGAGAAAACATGGCAGTTGATAAATTTTTTTATTTGTACTCTAGTTTCCTTTTCATGCATAATAGGTTGGCGAAACCCAGGCCAAAATGTGGCCCTTAATATAGTATATTTCCTCACTTTAAAAATTCATTTTCGAAAAAAAGTGTCGCTTAGTACATTCTTACGAAAAGGTATCAACGTAAAACAATTATTAACATATGGTTAAATTTTGACAAGTATCGAATTGACAGTTTTAACAAAAATATAAAAAAAATCTACTAAAAAGTGGTAATATTTGTTTTTCGACTAGAATATCTTGAGAACGAGCAATGATATTGACTTTGCCATTATTTAATTTTATACATAATACAATTTCTAACAAATGGTTTATATTTGACATATATCTAGTTTTAGAGCAAATATATTTTGTAAGTACCCTTCCATCAATAACCAAACCATATCTTTTATATTTGAATATTTCGTTTTTAATTTTTTTTTAATTAAAATGTTTGGAACCTAAATAATAAAGTAATTTCTATAATATAATACATAATTTTATAATTTTATTATCAACTTAGTTTTTAGAAGAATGTATGTAATGTACAAACATCATATTCAAATTCAATTAATAGCTATGGTAAAATTGAAGAAAACGTCACAATATGTTTTTATCTTTTTGTCCATGAAAAAGATGTAAAATTCTACTCAAGGTTTTCTTAGGTGCAGGAACACAGATATACATATTAAAAAACACGGAAATCTATAATTCAGTATATAATATGTACCTACCAATCTTCGTAATTATTACAAGAAATTTAACATTTTAAATAGAAAAGTTTAAAATTAGTTAAACACATTTTCTGTAAAAAAAAACATAAAATGAACGACTAAGTATCCTCATCAATTCATCATCAACAAAACAAAGCAAATTTCCTAATATCATAGTATTCCACAAGCATCATCTATTTTTAAAACAGGAGTCATTGTATATCCAGTGCAGATCAGAGCCTTTCAATCCGGAAAAATCCGCAATAACAATTACACTATGAAACCATCTACTTCGATCTTCCATCTACTGCTCTATGATCGAAGTATGTATACAAAATATCATACCAGTTACCACAACAGATACAGTACCTGACCGAAACAAGTTAAGGAGCTCACCAAAGGGTTAAATGTGCAACAACAACCACATTAGGTAACCCAAACCATCTTCTGCAATGGAGGTGTTAAAATGCAACAACAAACACATTGCGGAACCGAGAACATGTCAAGGAGTGCAGCAAAGGGTTAAATGTGCAAAAAAATGGACCGATAATTTTTTTTTTCATATGCAGGTCAGCGATATATTTTCAATCTTAAAATAATGTTTGTTTGAATTTTACAGCTAAAGTTTGTTTCGCTGAAAATTTGGTTATTTGAAAAAAACTAAATATAAAGTTTTCAAGACCACAAATGGGAAGTTATCAGTGTGGGTCGCACCCAGCCTCTTTTTTTAAATCTTTGAATGAATGAATATTGAGAGAACGTTTGCACTGTGACCAATCTATTGTGTCCCCATCGAGAGCTAGATGAGGAGCTAACCCTACAGGTATTCCTTCAAGTTTATCCCTTTCATGAGTTTGATAATTTGGAGTGCGTTCAGAGAGGATAAACCCTTCTCTTCTTCCTGGTAGCGTCCCCAGATACTTGTTTCTTTGATGTATAAGTGCTTGGCATTCGCCTAGTATATGATCCGGCGTTTCGTCAGTCATAGTTATTGCAGAATCAGCATGAGGGGCTGTTTTCCAGGTCAAGAAAGCTCAACTTTCTTCTAAGTTTACAGTGACCCGTGAGGAGTCCCGTTACTATACGCAGATATACCTACTAAGTTGAAGCAGTTCATAAAACGATCTTGGTTATAGTTCTCAAGAAGAAGTGTTGTCTGCCTCAGTTTTGGGAATTCTTTACGGATTTTTCGAGCTACATCTCTATTTGGGCTTCGTTTCAAATCCTGTTTTTTTTTTCCGTAGTAGGATTCTGGCCCCATTATAGCAGTCTTTGCGCCTATTTTTGCTAGGAAGTCTGCCTCCTCATTTTCAGGTGCAGTTACTTTACTAACCACTAACGCATGCACTTATGACGAGCCTCTAATTGAACGTTTCCAGCTTGCCCTTGCTCTCTACAACGAACAATCTGACGTGTTGAATAAAAATTCGTCAAAAACAAGTGTTTTCATTCTTTTAAATGTCAAATAAATTGTAGAATTCAAATTCGAAGGATCAAAATAGGTCAATGAATGCAATCTTTTAATTCGAGTCATTAAAGATTGCACTCACAGATGATTGAGTTCTTTTCTCATCGGGTATCTCTTGATAGCTCTTTAATTACATGATTCTTGTAACCTATACCTATTTGTCTGTCTTAAGGGATATATTATAGAAACATAAAAACAAAAATGTAATCACCTAAATTTGGATTTGTTCCATTTTCTCAGTGTAGGTAAAATCAATGAGATGCGAGAAGTAGTACCTACATTTAAACATTTTTTTTTTATTTGTGGTTGTTGGTCTGTAAAATATTTTATTCATGACTTACGCCCAGAGATAACAGGATATTGCATTGAATTTAAAACATAGCGTGCGCTTGGTCTATGGTATATACTCTTTGTAACGGTTACTGATGTGCGCGAGACTTAATGCAGTAAAATAAAACTACCCAGAAGCCACAAAAGTCAAGGAGCAGACGGTTGATATGTTAATTAATATGAAATACGAGTGAGACATGCAAATTTTGTAAGCATTTGAGGGCGGAGGCAAGGCAAAGGTTAAAATCTGTCAGAGTTCAAAACAACATAAAACGGATAGAACCTTTTTAGATGGTAAACAAAAAAAAAAGTTTTATTAATTTGAATTAAAATCTCTAATTGCTATTGAAACGGGAAAAAACACTTGAAAATGATTTATAGTTAAACTGATATTAGGAAGGACTGACTCAAATATCGAAAATTATAACCAAACCAATTTCATTTTTAAAAGATGTGGCGGTATTAGAGGAGTCATAAGAGAATGAAACAAAAAGAACAGGATGGCAAGGGACTACAGTGGAGGGTAGATTACTTCAATAATGGACATCAGAAAAGAAGATTATATCGAGTCGACTGTCTAATTTACTCATTTTGTAAAGATCTGAGTATGAAAGGCAGTAGTCGGTGAATAAGATTGAAGTCGTATAGTGAGATTTATCATCGGAGAAGGCCCATTGAATATTGGAAATATTAAATTAACCAATAATTAAAATGGCGTCCGATGATTCAGCAGCTTCAAAGATAGATTCAAAAGCATCAAGAGCAAGCTAATAAGATTAAATAGGCCAAAAAGATCTAATGCAACAACAAACTTCATAGAAGGTTACTTTGGCAATTTTTGAGTTGACAAAGATATACTCAAAGGACGAAAAATTAGATATTTCAAAAATTGGCTAAGTCAAAGCGATTGTGAATTGCTAATAAAACACCACGACCTAAGGACACGTCGTTGTGCAAGGAACTGTCTGCTTGAAAAACGTCAAAAAAAAACGTCAGGAAAAAAGCTCATTTCTTGGATACTATAGATAAATGTTAGTATGTCAATTAGTAGTGTCGGAGAGTAAATTCTTTGAATTAATTTACATTGCCGAAGTTTGTTGGGCGATTAGGAACCAGAGTTTAAAGTTTCATCTTTCCATCCTTTACAATGTATGATCTAAATATGTATGTTGGGCATTTAACCATTCTCAAAATATGGAATATTTAGCTGACCGGGAACAAATATCACCATAATTCTTTGTAGGATTGAATTTGAGCAGACCACCCATCTGTCTCTAGGATATTGGATCGTTCTTCCATTTTAAGGACGATTTACATCGAATTTTGCTTCTTCAGTAAACTAAAAGAGTGCACCAATAGTTGGTGACTCATGGCTGCCCTACTCTGTCCCAGTATGTTTAAAAAAAACACCTATAGGGAACGTAGGAAAAGAACGGGAGGAACAAGGATTTAAGATATAAAAGGTTTTCCATTAAAGGCGGGTGGATGTTGAAATTGAGTAAAACAATCTGTATGTTGAAAAATAACAAAATTTTATTATTTGAAATACATAAGACGTATGACCATTATGTATAAAATATCATATTGTTCAAATTGTTGCCTCGGCTTCTTATACGGTGGCACGGATCCGAGTGGTTCAATTTTCAATGATTCTGTGATACAATGTTGGCCTGTGTTATTTTCAAAGATGCCGCGAATAGTGACTCGGCCGAATACCGAAACATTCGGCCAACAAAACGATGTGTTGTGTACAGTGGTACCACTTTTTATTTTAAAATCTACTTCCTACTTCGCACTATCAGCAAAATACTGAAATCTACTTCATTTTACAAATTTCTGTTTCGATCTACTTCAATTTTCTTTTGAAAAGTCCAAATCTACTTCTTATTCTCTATTAAATAGTCTGTAATCCCAAATCAAAATCAAAAATCAAACATAAAATAAAATTTTAAAAAAATGTTAGAGGAGTTTTATTAATAAATTAATTCTTTTCATACGAAATTTCTTTAAAACTAAACAAATAAAATGCACGACTGGATCGCACGAACTTGCTCTTATGTAAAAGTACTTTGGAATTTAAGATACATTTTATAAATATAAAACATGGATTTAATGAGATAATAATGTTCAAATGCATAAAATTGCCGTCTGGTTTCCGAAAAAGTATGAATTTATGTAAATAAACTTTAAAAAAACGTTTTATCATTAAATAAATTTTGTATATAAGAAATTTCTCTAAAATTTTTCAAGAAAAAAATGTGGGATGCGAATTTTAAGTGTTAAATAATATTGATTTTAGGAAATAATTTCAAAAAATAATCGTTCATAGGTTTTGAAGAAATTGATTTAATTTTTTTTTTTTTTTAAAACCCAATAAATATTTTTTCGAATATTTTTATATACAATAATATTTTAAACTTAAGGGGACTCCTGCTAAAAATTTTGGGTTAAAATCCTTAGAGCCCTTAATGAGAAAGTCGAAAATCAAAAAAAACGGGTCATGGCAGGTACCCCTAATAACATTTTGCCCCAAATTTTTTTTTACCAAAATGTAGTCCATGTCCATAATATCACACTTAATTTTTTTTATCAAAATCGTTAGAGCCGTTTTCGAGATAAATAAGATTTTGCATTACGGGTGTATGGGGGGTACCCTTAGTTTTGGAGCTAAAAAAAAATTTCAATTTTTCCTCTAGGGAATCACGAAGACCCTTAACTACCGAGATTGAAAGAAATAGGTCCAGTGGTTTAGGCTGTAGTGAGAGGTACAGATATACAGACACACTGAAACATGTTTTTTGTGTACTAAATTTTCCTTAAAATTTTTATAAAAAAAATTGATATGCAAATTGTTAGTATTTAATAAAATACATTTTAAAACGCAATTTAAAAATTTAATCGTGTATCGGTTTTCAGGATATTGAATTTTCAAAAAAAAAATTGTATTATTTTTTTAAAAATCCAAAAACTATTTTTTCGAAAAAATTTTTAGTTTATATTTTTTCAAATGCAAAGCAGCTCCTACATAAAAATTTTGGTTAAAATCGTTAGAGCCGTTGGTGAGAAATTCGAAAATCAAAAAAACCGTTCTATGACAGGTACCCCTAACAACATTTCCCCCCAAATTTTTTTTTTGACCAAAATATAGTCCATGTCCATAATATCACACTTAATTTTTTTTATCAAAATCGTTAGAGCCGTTTTCGAGATAAATAAGATTTTGCATTACGGGTGTATGGGGGGTACCGTTAGTTTTGGAGCTAAAAAAAAAATTTCAATTTCTCCTCTAGGGAATCACCGAAGACCCTTAATTACCGAGTTTGAAGAAAATACCTCCGGTAGTTTAGGCTGTAGTTCGAGGTACAGACATACAGACATACAGACAGACAGACGGAATTGTCGGACCCACTTTTTTCGTCTTCGCTATCATCGTAATGTCAACTTTGATCAAAATCTCGAGTTCGATTTTTTTTTCCAAATGCAGAACTTGCCCTAAAGTACCTATATCGCAAGTAAAAATGGAATGAAAATTTTAAGTATTTAATAAAATACATTTAAGAAAAAAATGTTTTGTATACAATATTATTTCAAAATTAAAGGAGCTCCTATATAATTTTTTTTTTGTAATGTCAACTGATGAAAATCAATCTAGAGTTCAACTTTTTCAAATAAAAGTAAAAAGTCACTTTGAAATCTACTTCGATTTTTCTAAATTTACTTCACTTTTTTCTTCAAATCTACTTCGACTTTTTTTCCGGAAGTGGTAATGCTGGTTGTGTATCTATCTCCTACGTGACTTTTGACGAGGCACAACGAAGATGTTGAAAAAAACTGCCATTGAAAACAAAATAGATTTTTTTTTAAGAACTTTTCGCCAAGCTCGGATGGCAGAGCCTTACAAGTGGTGGTCAGCAAATACAAAACTGTTTCCCAATTTGACAACATTTGCTGAAATCTACCTCACAATAAGAACTTTAGCGGAGTCAAATCGCACGTCAACTCTACAACAGATAACCTTTCCCTCATATCGTTCATGTAAAATATCAATCGTCGCGTCCGCCGTGTAGTCCGTAGCGATCTCCTACTGGAACCACATGTCGTCAAGGTTCATATGGTTCAATTTGGCGCGAAAGAAATTGGTTATCATCGTTGTGTAGCGCTTGTCATTGACCGTGAATTCAATGTCGTTTTTTGAAAAAGTACTGACACAAAATCCACACCAAACAAGCAACCTTTTGAGGATATATAATCCCCTGGTGAACCTCGTTTGCATTCGTATCACTCATGTACGGAAATTTTGCCCGTTAATACAGCCGTTCACCTAAAATGTTCTTCTTCGCTAAATATAATTTTTGTGATACTCCTCTAAATACCCCAAAAGCAGTCAGCGAACAAACGGCGTTATCTTTTTCATGAACTTTAAGCTCTTCGGTTAATTGGTTCTTGAACGGGTGGAGTCCTGACTAAAATTCGGCCAGTTAAGGTCTGCGAAATACCAAGTTCTAGAGCATGGCGAGGTAAGGTATATCGACTGCCTGGGCTCAACTGATGCTTTCACAGACCATAAGGCGATGGTCTTGGCCGATCTTGCGTTCTTTTGGCGATTGAATTGTCGATATATTGAATACCGAACCGGTCGTCTCAAATTTAACCACCAAACGTTGAAAAGTTGATTATAAAGAGCCACCATGTCTTCCTTAAAAGGGGCGCAATGATTGCACTAAAAAACACGCATTTTGATAATAAATTCTTATCAATTAATGCATCGTTCGTTTGTATTACTCGTCATGGTGATTTGACATATGTAGATGTCACTAAAACAACATGGCCGCCACAGACCACCAGAATCTACCCGCGCCAATTGAAAACTCCTTTATGAAGAAATCTGTAAGTCAATTTGAAGAGTTGTTCTTCACATAATTTGACAAAAATGAGTTATGAAGATAGATTAATTTTATACAATTTTGTGTGTTTGGTACCGCAACTAAATTTTGCTATGCATTTCTTAAATTGACAACTTTTCTTAAATAGATCAACATACGAGTATTTCATTTTATTTATTTGATTGAATCTTTTACATTGGGCTTGCGCCTATTAAATTATTATTAAATTAAATTTTAGTAAAAGTTAATCTAGAGGCTAGTTACTTTAGATTAAATTGCAGTTTTACGGATTAATTTAATGACAAACCAAGAAACTGAATGAATTTTAATTTGATAAAGTTTAACTCAATTTATAATTTCAATTTTATTTTTAACTTTCTTTAACTTTCCTTAATTTTCTGCCAAGAATCTGAATAAAGCCGCATCAAACTGCGAAGTGCCACGAAGTCTTCTCATGTCATATGGTAAACTGTTCCACTGCCTGACAACATTAACAAAAAATTGACGTTCCGAGTTCCTACAAGTAAATCTCGGTTGTATAAACAAAAAGGACCGAGACGAATTTTGAAATTGTATTTTTTCATAGAGGTATGATGGTCCTTTACTAAATAAAATTTTATTCAGGGCTTTTAGGGCAAAATACTTAAAATATGCGTGAAGACTACAACCAGTAATGTTGTTTGTGTGGCTTGAAACATGGTCATACCGCTTTAGATTATATACGTAACGAACGACATTATTGAACGCTACTGTTAAGTTTCTTTTCGATTCTGAATTATGAGTAGACTTACAACTTGGCATCCATAAGTTGTAATTGGAAGAATTAATGTTTTCGCTAAGCTTAGACGAATATGCTGAGGAGTAAATTGCTTTGATAAAGAGAGACTTTGTAAAGATCCATATACCTTTGCGATGATCGTTTGGATATGATCTTCCCATGTAAGGATACGATTGAAAAGCACACTTAGGTTTTTTGCCTTTTCGACACATTGCAACTGTTGACCGCCGAGATACAAGTTAGGAAAAAAGCTGTAATTAAGGATATTTTTATAAATGACTAAACATTTGCATTTGTGCGGGTTGAGATGCAGATTATTTGCGTTTGACCAATTTAATATGCTTCTTAGATCTGTATTAACTTTATCGGCACCATCCTCAATCATACTTAGTCTAAGCTGCGCATCGTCAGCATATAAATCTATTGAAAAGTATTTAACCTGAGACGGGAGATCATTGATAAAAATTTAAAAAAGCAATGGACCAAGTATTGTTCCCTGCGGCACTGCTGAAAGTAGATTCAAGGCACGAGACATTTTGTCATCAATTGATTGATTCCTCCCAGTTAGATATGAATGAATCATTTTTGCCGCAGTACTTATTTGAAAACAAAAATTGTTCTTTTAATTTTGATATAAGAATTTTGTGGTTGACCGTATCAAAGGCTTTGGAGAAATCCAAAAGTGTACTAGAAACGATAAAAGATCACTATCAATTGCAGTTCTTATATCGTTCGAAACTTTTAAGATGGCAGAAATGCAACTGTGATTTTGTCTAAAACCGGTTTGTTGAGGACATAAAGTTTATTTGCGCTTAAAAAAGCTGAATTTTGATTATGAAGCAGCTTTTCAAGTAATTTGGATAAAAACGACAAAATTGATATTGGTCGAAATTCTTGTTGAGATAAGCGGGTTGCAGTTTTTTTTAAGACCGGAATCTCTTTTGCAGTTTTCCAACAGGATGGAAAATGTGATGTCATGATTATTGTTTTAAAAAGATGGGTAAGGACAGGAAGAATATGAGGTAAGATTATTTTAATGAACACTGGGTGTATTTCGTCAAAGCCCACTGCGTTTGACTTTATTTCGAGAATGGCACTCAAAACATCAGCATCATCTATACCCTGTGAAAATCAAAACGATTGGCACTATCGGGGTCAACAACTATCGTCAAAACTACGAATAGTCGTCGTTGAGCTTATATTGATCGCCATCTCTTCAAGTCTACCTGCTTTCTAGTCAATATGACTACGAAACTTGGTCAAAAGGAGGCATTTGTTTTTTGACCGTGTTTTCATTTCAGGGATTGAAGATTATTACTAGGCCATTGACAATCTACAAGGACCTGTTATACAGGCATGACATCTTCCATAAATTAGTAAGATTTACCTAGATGTATGCATAATCTTGTGATTTTTCTGAAGCGACAAAATAAAAAACAACAAACGAAACTCAAATAATATCAACTCACCATTCCAAGGAAAATAGATTCCCATCTGAATGCATTCACTCAGTCATATGACGAGTGAAGACCTCGTTCACAAAGCTATTGACGACGAATACTTTCCCAGAAAATCGAATCAATCGGATTTCCTCAAACAATTAGAGAGTGTGGATTGATAAATTTTCTTAATTGACTTTTGATTCCTTGTCCTCATCGTTCTCATAGCCCCTTTTAACATGCACCTACCAGCTTTTTCCTACACCAATTGATTACTTACGAGTAAAATAATGGCATTCGATACACATATTGATAAACCTCCACTTCATCCCCATGACATCGGCATCGGCATCCTTCTGCAAATAGCTGTCAACATAACTAAATGCATGTTTCATCTGTATGCCGATTACTCAACCAGCAGAAAGAATTTCTCAAAAACTTCCACTAACAGATTTCAATTAAAATTCAACTTTTGAAGTGACACAAAAATCGTGTCGAACATGCATGACGCTGTACTGAACTTCATATATAACTTAGCGTAGATATAGATGTAATGGCTGCCATAGTAACTGTGGCCTACACAATGTAATATTCAAATTAACTTCAAAACCATACAAGTTATGTAATTGGAGTTTGTAACAAGTTTCGGATCAATACCTAATGACTGAGAATATGAATCTGTGTGGTATTGGATGCAATTGGTGCATGCGAAAAATGGAGCCGGGACAAAAAATGGATTTAGGGTTGGGGAATGTTGATGAAAATTGTGCCTTCTAATACGAGAGTACATACATGAATGTTAATGATATTTTTTTATTTTTCAAAGCAAGAGGTTGTCTCTACAAAATTGGATGTGGATATCTATTTAATGGGTAAAAAATAAATTGACGAATTCTGATTTGGCATTGGATCACAAAAAAACGCTTACCTAAATAAATGGTGATTGCAAGCGAATGGTAGTACTTGCCCCAACACTCAAATATTTTTTTTAAATTTAACGGCCACATACTGTTGAATGGCATTGCATGAGGAATTAAAATGATTAAAGTGAAATGATTAAAAACTGACCTCATAAGCGAGCACGTAATGCCTGGACTTCACTGCATTGAAACAACAGCAATTGTTATCAATATTTCGGAAACTGATACGCTGCTTCTGGTTTTAGTAAACAACAAGTGTAACGCAGTGGCAAAAAAAAAACCTATTGTGGAGTGGCTGAAAGACTACTACGAGCTTCACTCACTACTGGTTATATCACAACAAATGACTCCTTCTTAGTGACGTCAAACCTTACGAACATCCTTCCTCAGTCCAAAACTTCTCTTGTGTAGCACATGATAGTGATAATCAAATTTAGCTCCATGGTAACAACTTATCGACTTATTCCCGAATTCCAAATCCGATACGACAAATTGAACTGGAGTAGATTCTGTTCATAAGCGGAAAAACGCCTTCCAAAAGTCCATGGTCGACAACCTTAACAACAATGAGATCGATAATACCATTAATCAATTTGAAATAGTGGCCAACAATGCTTTGGACAAGAAGAAAACTTCCCGCACCAGCAGAGACAGGTAGGCAAACTTGCCCCAGCATATACAAGCAATATGTACCCTCCGGCGAAGACTCCGCGAAACCCTCTGAAGAATTTACCACAGGACCTTTTAAACGACGAATATCGGCGACTACATTCAGAACTTCAGTGCACCAACACACTGTGCAATCAGGCAGTAAAACATTATCAGAAAAAAGATTTCAGGAAAAGAGACTCGTAGATATCAGACCTGGACCTGATACATTTAAAAAGATCAATCTCATTGTTGGAATAGCGAACTCAATTCCTTCATGGACAAGACGTTTCAAGAACTTCTGCTGAGAAAGATGAAGCATTTGCCAACCACTTTTTGAAGAAGTAGAAACATATCAGCTACCACCGAAACCGTAACGTTGTTCAACTGAAGAAGTGGCTGACATAAGCATCTCTGGGAACTCCAAAAAATCATAAGGAAATGACAAGATTTCTAGTTATATACCTGAAAATTTACCAAATCTAGCTGTTTTCCTGTTGACCTTAATCTTCAACAACTGCCTGAACAACAACTAGTTCCCTGCGGCTTTCGTTAGCTTTCGGATAGAAGGAATACTATTCAAACTCTCGGAACTTGGACTTGAAAATCACTTGGTAAGAATAATCAAAAATTTCCTACCCAAAGACCTTTTTACGAAAAGGTAGCAAAATACGTATTATCAACCAAAGGAATCAACGCTGGATATCCTCAAGGATCAAAACTTGGACCGCTGCTGTTCAATATTTATACTGCTGTTCGACCACCAAACATACAAGGTTCAAAGAATAAGTTTTATGCAGACGACTCCATCAAATACGTCACAGTTTTTTCACCAGAGATTCCTGCCAGAAGAGTGAAAGAGCATATTAAAAACCTATCGGAATACTATTTCAAATGGGGACTGAAGATAAGCAGCGAAAAGACCGAACTCATCTGCTTCCGAGCACCAGTGACTGTCATTCAAACACGAGCGTTTTCAACACGCTGTGATGAGATCAAACTAAAGTTTCCAGACAACACTGAAATAACAGTTAAATCATCAGCGAAATACTTGGGAAATTTAAGAATAATGCAGACTTGATGTTGAAGAAGGCCATCTATCAGGGGCCAAATGAACTAAGTTGAAAGACCAAACTGCTTGTGTACAAACAATTTAATATGTCCCACCTTGGACAGTAATTCGTCTTCTAATAAATTTGATGCGCAGTCCAGAGAATTGATTCTTCGCAACATTTCCATCATTATATTCGCACTTATAGGAATGTTAATCAGTTAACCGTTGAGCCCATGAAATATTGTGGGGTACAAATGCACTGCCAACTTTAGATCTATTGTGCTCCGTCTAGAACTAAGTAAGATCGCTCTTTCTACAACTCTTTCTCCATTCTTGCTTCCTTGAGAAACTTAAATAATTGTAATTGTAACTCCCTCTCTTCTATTTTGTGACGTCCCAGAAATCTTTATCTTCGATCCACGAGTGTATCGCATCTACTATTTATATGATCCGGTGTTTTCTCGTGAGCATTACAAAATCTGCACATGCCACTGGTCACCAATCCAAGAATACCGAGGTGTCTTCTCAGTTTGTATGGAGAAATAAGGAAACCTGTAGATATTCTAAAGTTGTTCCTGCTTTATCTAGTCTTCGATTTTGAGCGTTCTTATAGTTGTAGCTCTGAAGGAGCACTTTTGACTGCTTTTATTTTAAGCTTATGTCCTCCTCTAACGTTTTGATTTTTATACTTTTAATCACATTCTCTCCTATTGCACAATATGGCTCAGGCCCCGCTTAGGATGTCATTGCACCTATTTTAGCTAAAGAGTCTGCCTCTTCATTTCCAATGACACCTGCGTGTACCGGTACCCAATGAAGTGTGACCATAATATTATGCTTGCCGAGATCGTTTATTCTGCACACACACTCCCATACCAGTTAAGAATTATCAGAGAACTGTCATAAAAGTTTAACGCCATTTCTTGGAATTTCAAGTAAGCTCGATACTGAAGACTTGGGAATGGAGTCTCTTTCTTAAGTTCCTATACATATATCTCTAACAGAAACTTTCCTGGCGTATCTTAGGACAGCTCACTTAGATATCACATGTAGTGGGGTAAGGTGCCATAGGGCTAGTTCTAATTATTCCAGTGATGAATATGCATTTGAGTCTTTGAACTTTTACTGGTGTCTTCCTTGTGGTTTTCCCGGGAGTTATTTCGGCGTCTTTATTACAGAGTGTAGTGTTTCTGTCGTTGATTTTCGAAAAAGAGTCCAGTGCAGATCCTCAGTATCTTCCTTTCGAATAGTTGAAGTTCCTTCATAGCTGTCTTCGAGATGGGAAACCAGACTGGAAAGGAATAGCTGATCACGCTGGAGCTGCTTGTAGATTAATATCTTTGTCGGTTGGCTAAGACCTTATCTTATTTTCAGCAATGGGTGCAAGCGTCTGAAGGCCCAGCTGGCCTTTTTCAGAACATTTCTTGAGTGCATGTTGAACCTTAGCAACACGTTGAAGTGCACTCCCAAGTGCTTGACGTTTGGCTTTGCCTCAATGGTGGATCCGTCAGGGAGTCTCAGGCCCAGATTTCAGCAAATTGTTGCGGTGTAAATGTCTCTACCATCTAAAAGTCTCCTGAAGCAGGAAAGTTCCGATTTGAAAGTGTTGATTCGGTTAGAGTTGGAAGAGTTTGCTGATGTGGGTTTCTACTTTTCGGACAGCGATCAGTGGTGACATTGATGTGGCGTAGGTGAGCGAGTCATCGGCATACAGATGCAATATTGCCTTCTATTAAACCCTTGCAGTTCGCAGTGTGAACCCCTTTAGTCCATGCAGGTGCTCTATAAATTTTTTTTTAGAAAAGTTCTCATTTCAATTGATTTCAATTATCCTTTTGAAAGTCTTTAGACTGTCTGACATCCCACTTCTGCACGTTATTGTGTCCACTGCAGAATTTGATGCAATAGGTAATAATAACTCTTTTTCTTATGATCTTGCTGCTTGTACACCTTTTTTTCTTTTTTCATTATGAACTATCACTATTTCATCAAGTCTGAATAAACTTAGGAATTGAATTTCCTTACAAATGCAAGGCTATCCGTATCCTCCTTTATCACAGATTCATATTTCTATTCTGAAACAACTTAAGAAAACACATTTCCGTAAAAACAAACTTGACCACTAAGAATATGAAGTATTCCTTCCTGGCAAATGTAGAAGTGTCAAGCCTGCGAAATCATTTATTTCCACTACAAATGTGCTTTTATTTATTATATTTCTCGTTGTAAACACATTTCTTTGACTTATGTTTTGATGTTTGCAATAAAATTTAATTCCTGAACTTTTTCTGCCAGTCCTTACAGCCTATTCTTTCCTGTCCCTATAACTGTATTTTTTTTATAAAAAAAAAAAAAGTTATAGTCACCTCTAACATTATAATCAAAACAAAGAAACTTTAAGGGAAATTGATCCCATGAGTCCCCGAAAAGTTATTTGATTCCAGGTGTGCTGCTTGGAACAGGACAAAACCAATAGATTATGTTGGGCGAAAAAGTCGTATATTCTGGAAGAAAAGTTTCATAGGAGTCAATATAAATTGTTTTATTACATTCACTATGGCTATTGGTGCTACGAAATATGTTGTAAATTCAGTCCCAGCCGACACACCTTAAAGTTTTCGCTTGCGACTTATGGTGGGTGTAGAGACTAATCAAAACGACATTTTATCCATTTCCGAAAATAAACATTTTTAACCGGACATACTCAATTTGCTTTAAATTTCATGAATTGAGGGTTAAATAAATTTAATTCCTGATTGATTGGAATACAACAGAAGAACGTTTTAGATTGAGGTGCACAATTTGAATTTTAGTTATGAAAAGTTGAAATATTCGTCAACTGCGTTCCAATTTTTGTTAAAGTATGTAACTCAAAAACCTAACTAATCTGAATTCAAAGAATAAAAAATAATTTAATGAAGTTGTATTTGTCATAGAATACGAATTAGGCGAAAATGGCAAAGGAAACAGAAAATCTTTTCACATGAATTGAACATTTTCAAACCATGTCTCGCATCAAAACTGCAGATTTGGCCTCATACAAAAAACTCTGTATAGCTGTTCACAGTCGCATTAAAGCAGAAACGTAAACAAAAATCAAAAACTCTGCTTGACGGGTACGATGACGAATTCTGTGCACTGACAAGAGAGTCTTCCTCTTCGAGAAGGAAGTGGAGGATAAATAAACCTCAACTGAAAGAAAATTTAAAATTAATTTTTAAAAAACTTCACAATTTGAGAAGGTATACTCACAAATGTGTGTAAGTTTTTATTTACATAGATTGGTATTTCAAAAAATATTTTATATCAACTATACACCGATTAAGCTTAAGACAATATTTGAATGTTTTGAAAACAATGATTATACAAAACACAAAAAGAATTTTGCAGAACACCATGGTTTAAAAGAATATTCTTTATACTTGCGACTTATAGGTACTATAAGGCAAGTTATGCATTCGGAAAAAAATCGAACTCGAGATTTTGATCAAAGTTGACATTACGATCATAGCGAAGACCAAAAAAGTGGGTCTCGCAATTCTGTCTGTCTGTCTGTCCGTTCGATTGCAGCTAAACGGCTCGGCTGATTTTCTTCAAACTTGGTAGATATGGGTTTTCATTTTTTCCCCCCGGATGTTTTTTGATTTGAATTTTTAAGACCAAAAATAACGGTACCTGCCATACGAATATTTTTCGAAGTTTTATAAATATTCTTTTTTCTCAAAAACTGTCCCAAGATTTGTTTAAAAAAAAATTCATAAAATTTCTTTTAGTTAAACCTAGGTAATGGTTAAAATTTTTTTCCAAAAAATGGTTATTTTTGGTATCAACCTTGGAACCATTTTTTTTGTTTTTGATTTTCTCTAAAACGGTTTTGAACATTTTTTTTATGTTAAGGCTCCCCAGCAGTTTCAATATTATTGTGGATTCAAAATTTCAAAAAAAAAAATTTGGATTTTTAAAAAAAATTTCAAAATTTTTTTTTGAAAACTCAATATTTCGAAAACCCCATGCTCGATGTTTTCAAAACTTGATAAATAAAAGTTTTTGAAGTAAAACTTCTTTTCCGGCGTTGGGGGTAAAAAATTTTCTATGCAGCTGTCAGTGACATGTCAAACCGTCACGCCATCCGTCAAAGACAGCGACATGTTTTTAGCATGTGCAAAGTAAAACATGAAGTTGAATACGATTTAGAATTTACATATTTCAAATGGCTGCATTCAAAGACAAACATAAAACTATAGGTTCAGACGCGCAATTGCTATGCAACCGAATAATTATTGACAAGCATATTGCAATCCAAATAAATTTTACCAACACCTAACCCTCGCATACAAAGTACTGGCCAAAAAGTTGGGTATTTCCACTACCATTTGTATTCTTGCTGTCATAGACGGCATGCCATATGACCATCAGGTTGCCTGAAAGTTTTGAAATTATACTTTTTAATAATATTTATTCGCTTAATCGCACACGCCACCGACATTTGTTTTGGTATTTATAAATTTGAACGTCACCCGACTAATCAATCAAATACTTTAATAATTAATTTTACAAGAGTGCCGCTATCAGTGTACTTGCTTTCCAAGTTGCCTGGATACTGAATTAATGCCAGGTGACTACTAAGTTGCTCGGGTTTGTACGGGTTAATAAGAAATGCTTGTGTACATTACAAGATTACAACATGCTTGCCAAATGCCAATACTTGCACGTGCAGCCCTAGGGTAATACAAACAAAGCGAGGCAACTTGCTTGTCAAGTGGCATGGGAGTTTTGTACTTTTCTTCTCGATTTCATATTTCATTTAAGGCTAGGCGCGCACCAGTGGCGTAGATAGGGGGGGATCAGGGGGATATATCCCCCCCCATTGGGATCGATAATTGTTCAACATAACCAGTCATGAACCAAATTAGTTAAAGAAACGCACTCTGAAATTTTTTTTACGTCTCTCACCAATTGATAATAGGTAAACGTGCAAGAAAAAGTGCTTCCATCCAGCTATATATGTATATTTTATTAAAGATATTAGCTACACTGCCGGTTTCTATTATCTATATGTATGTCTATTTTAATAACAGTGTGAAAAGCTTTGGATGTTTACTTATTTGCAGGATCGTTTGAATGGTTTGGCCGCTCTAGCTATTCGTCGCGAAATACCTATCAGACCAAAAACATAAATGTTAAAAAAAGAGCCAAGTTCTTCTATACAAAATCTTTGTGAAACAAGTCAGCCGTGAAAAGTGCTAAGATCTAAAAGTGCGCCAAGTTCTTACTTCATGAAGGTTTAATACCGAATATTTAAAGTAGAATAATATTGAAACAGCTACAATGTAATAGAGAAATTTTATTATTTAATGATTACTGACTTTTTTATTTTTATCTGTTTTTTTTTTTATTTTAAGTAAATATTTTCGGCTAAATTAGTAAAGGACTTTGATGCCCCTATTTTCGACCAATCTAAAAATTATTTTCGACATACTGTTGACAAGGTTATTTAATATGGAATCGTATATACAGTTCCATTCTTCCACAATCGCCTCTCGCAGCTCAGCAACACTGTATAATTGCCTATTATGGGCATAATTTTTGCGGGTCAAAATTCCCCAAAGATTTTCAATAGGGTTACAATCTAGAGAACGTGCCGGGAACACCATAAAACGTATGTTATTCGATTCGTACCATCCCAAACTTTGACTACTAACGTGAATTGGGGCATTATCATGCTGGAAGACATGCCGAGCTCGACAAAATCGTCTTAAGTAGGGTACCAAATTATGCAGAAGCACCTGGGTGCAAGCTGAACTGTTCATCTTTGCAGAGGTGAAGGGAAGTGCAAACTTACTATGGTCGCAGAAGGCCCCCAAACCTTACAACTGCCACCGCCAAAGTTCCTCTTGAAAAAAAAAACTCTTTTCCTTTCTCAGATCGTGTCAATATCCATTAACACCACCTGACCCATCAAGATTAAACTTTTTTTCGCCACTGAAAATAATCTAAAATAATCTAAAAAAAAACATTCATTAGATTATGCCATTTGGAATAACAAGAATTAAGTGTAAATTAATGGAATGTTTTTCCAATGGTTTTCCAATTCCATTTCATGTTTTGCTGGGCAAATTCTTACTTTTTTTTTGTAGACTGTTGTTAAATATGGAGCTGGCATCATTTTGCACAGAACAATCACTTTACTGCTTTTAAAGGCACGAAAAACCGTTGAAACCGAAATTCCTAAGCCCAATTCGCCACGTCTGGCAAAGAATGCGCCGAATTGGATGCAGAATTTATTAAACGCCTCTTATCTCGACGTGTGAGCTTCTGCAGATGCCCGGGTCTTATTTTCGTCTCATATGGATCTGTATATGGATCTTGTAAGAAATTTCGGACGACACGATCGGATCTTTAAATTTTCCTACCAATAGCCCTTAAGCTTAGGGCAGTTAACCGAAAAGCTTGAATTTTGAATTTTTCCGTATCGCTTAAATGTTTACCACGCGGCATTGTTTCTTGTCATTTCGAAGCACATAACTAAATGAAGCTTTAGAAAGGATTGCATTGTGCGGTTATACTTTTGCAATATATAAAAATCTGTTTTTAATTTTTAAACACCAGAAGAGAAAATAACGGAACTTTTTTTCTTCTCAATTTACTTGATTAGTGATGCCATTCAATAAAACAAATAGTAAAGTGTCATTCCTATTTTAATTTTCTACAAAACGCATTTTTACAGGTGCGGTTATACTTATGCAAGGCACTGTATATCAATATTTATTTTAGTTCATATTCAAATAAACGCGTATAATATATTATCTTTAAAAAATAATTTTTTTATGGCATACATAATGAATTCAATGAAGTCTTATTTGTTTTTTTTTTTTAATTATTAAAACTTAAAAAAAAATGAGCGAACTAGATCTATCCCCCCCCCCCCCCATAGCGAAAAGCTATCTACGCCACTGGCGCGCACATTCAATTTTTTGAAGTAAGACTTCTTTTCCGGCATTGGGGGTAAAAAAATTTCTATGCAGCTGTCAGTGACATGTCAAAACGTCACGTTATCCGTCAAAGACAGCGACATGTTTTTAGAATACAAAATGTTTGTTCGTATGTTATAATCTTACAGAAGCTTTGCTTGAGGAAAAAGAAGTTTTACTTCAACCGCGCGTACGTCAGTACACACAATCTTTTTTTTTTAATATAAATTATAAGATTTAAGAAAAAAAAAATCTGTTTTACCTAAAAATAACGGTATCATCCATACAAATGTTTTAAGATCTATAATTTAATAAAAAAAAAATTTGAAAACAAGATATTACTGACTGTACCTACCATAGAACGATTTTTTAAAATTTTGAATTTCTCATTATCGGCATAACGGATTTTAATGAAATTTTTTTAGAGGGAAACTTCTAAAAAGTTTAAAAAACATTGCATTTCAAAACTTTAAGAAAAATATTTTTTTCAATTTAAAAAAAAAAATCTTTTTTTTTTGAAAATTCAATATCTCGAAAACGGCTCAATATTTTTTTGTAAATTTAATTGTTATTCAAACAATAATAAAAACTTAAAATTGGCGTACCAAAATTTTTTCTTAAAAATGTTTTAAAAATTTTGTATATAAAAGCTTATTTTTTAAGAAATAAGTACAAAGACTTATAATTTTTGTTCTTGCTTGAACCTATATTTGCTTGAAACACATGGCATTCTATTTTTACCTCCAACTACTAATGAAGTTGTTTTAGTCGTTTAAAAAATTAATTTTTATGCTTATGAACAGTTTTTCTCTAATGACATTCATTTTTGAAATTCTTCGTCTATCACACAGGAGCAAGTTCGTGCGACCCAGTCGTGCATTTTATTTCAGATGGCATCGTCTGTTCAAATTTTTACTTACGATACACACCTAGCTAATATGTTGCAAGTTGTGCGGTGCTAAAAATCTTCCCTGAGATTTTTATCATACTTGACATAACAAGGATTGGGAAGCCGAAAAAGTGCGATCTCGCAATTCTGTCTGTCTGTTCGACTACAGACTTCTTTAAACTTGGTAGATACCTTTTCACTAAAGGATTTCTTAAACCAAATACATCGATGTCTGCTAGATTAAAAAAAAAAAGTTTAAAATATCATTTAGTAAAATCTAATGGTTTAAGAAAGGGTTTAAGAATTGTTATCAGTGGTATCTCTTAGAGAATCATTTTTTCTCAAAAACGGTAAATTTGTTTACTCTTAAGCTCCCAAGTAGTATAATCTCTAGTATATTCAATTTTTTTTAAACTCAATACTTCGAAAACCACTTGCTGGATTTTCTTGAAACTTGAAACATTATTTTTTTTAATTCAATTTATTATTTGTTTTTATTTTATTTTTATTTGCATAATAGTATAAATAACCGCTTTAAAAATGTATAATATTTGATCTTGCATAGTTTCATAATTGCTTCAGAAAGCCACATGATATTCTGTGCTTAGCTCTCAATACAAAAGAAAGTTGTTTAAGCCTTTAAAGAATTGATTGTTTGCTTATGAACATACATCTCTAACATTCATTTTTAAAATTCTAAATCCCCTAAGCAGAAATGGAAGGTTCCATCATGCATTTTATTTTTTTTTTATTTTTAGATTTGTGCCAACGACTGCATTGATACCTACCATCGCAAACCCAAACACACTTTTCAATACGGGAATCTCAGGATAGTTTCCTCTTGATTGGATTTACAGTATGTAGTGGAATACGAGGAAGAGATTATCCGGAGACAAATTCAATTTTAGATCCTGAAGAAATGGTCGTATTTTGCGATGGAATAAAATTCAGGTAAAATACAATTATTTCATCAAAGGATTTGTGTTTAAAAAAATTAATCTGATCAATTTACAATACTCCATAATCTAAGTTTAGTTTGGGTATTCATCTAAACGTTTTTTTCATCAAATTGAATTGTCTTTTAATTGTTTTTCTGTTATATGTGAAAATCATGGTGTTATAAAAAAATAAAATGCAGGAATTGCTCTAATGTAAGAATTTCAAAAATGTTATTGAAGAAAAACTCTTCATAAAAATAAAATTCATTTTTAAATGACTAAACCAACTCCTTTAGTAGTTGGAGATTAAGACAGGATGCTATGTGATTCAAGCAAATATAGATTTAGGCAAGAACAAAAATTATAAGTTTTTGTGGTAGTTTCTTAAAAAAAAAGAGGCTGGGTGCGACCCACACTGATAACTTCCCATTTGTGGTCTTTATTATTTCGGTTCCAAACATTTTAATTGAAAAAAATTTAAAAACGAAATATTCAAATATAAAAGATTTGGTTTGGTTATTGATGGAAGGGTACTTACAAAATATATCCGCTCTAAAACTAGATAGGTATATGTCAAATATAAACCATTTGTTAGAAATTGTATTATGTATAAAATTAAATAATGGCAAAGTCAATATCATTGCTCGTTCTCAAGATATTCTAGTCGAAAAACAAATATTACCACTTTTTAGTAGATTTTTTTTATATTTTTGTTCAAACTTTCAATTCGATACTTGTCAAATTTAATCATATGTTAATAATTGTATTATGTCGATACCTTCCCGTAAGAATGTACTAAGCGAAACTTTTTTCGAAAATGACTTTTTGATGAGGAAATATACTTTATGTTAAGGGCCACGTTTTGGCCTAGGATTCGCCAACCTATTATGCATGAAAAGGAAACTAGAGTACAAATAAAAAAATTTATCAACTGCCATGTTTTCTCATTAAAATAATGTTGCCCCCTGAAATTTGTATTATCCGCCAAAAAAATTATGCTAAGCGACATAAATAAAGATCTCATTGTCGTGAGCAACAAAAAATTTTGTTAGATGTCACTTAGTTTAACCAAAATTGTCTCTTAACACCCTATGATTCAACTATAGAACTTTCTTCGTTTTTTTCGTTTCCTGAGTCGCTTAATATACATTCTTACGGGAAGGTATCGATGTATAAAACAACATACTTTAAAAAGGCAGTATCGGTGTTCATTCCCAAGAAATTCGACTTGAAATAAAATTTTAGAATTTTTAATAGTTTTTTTATTTAAAAAAAAAAACTATTAATTCAATATTTGTCAACATTTTACCAATTGTACAAAATTATACTATGTACGAAATAAACTAAATTAGAAGTCAATATCACTACTAGTTCTCGAGAAATTTGAGTCGAAAAACAATTTTTACCAATTTTCAATAGAATTTTATATAGTTTTTTTATTTTTTTGTAAAAAAAACTGTAAACTGATTTTTTTTGAAATTTTCACCAGATGTCAAACACATTATTTTTCGTAAAATAAAATTATTTTGAGTTTCAAATTGTTTTCCGTTCTGAGAATATCTGGGTTATGAAATTTTTTTTTTCAGTTTTTTTTTTTATTTAAAAAAATAACGGTATGTTAATTTTTTTCCCAATTCATACCAAATCTGTATGACCTTATAATGAGTACATTAAATTTTATTTGAAATCAATAGCATTATTTTTTCGTGAGATATTTGAAACTAACCAAAATTTTTATTTTTTTTTTAAACCGTTATAGTGAAAAAACTACTCACTGAATTTTAATAAACGCCCTTTCAGCCTCTTTCGAAGTTATTATCTATTAAACAAAATTTATCTGAAGTCGATATCCTTACTCGTTCTTGAGATATCGAAGACGAAAAATGGTACAAGAACGTACGGACGTACGAACGTACGAACGTACGAAGGTACGAACGTACGAACGTACGAACGTACGAACGTACGTACACACACACACACAGACATCTCTCTAGAAATGATTGATATAGCCTCTAGGGACCTTAAAACGTCGAGAAATGTCAAAAATTCCAATTTGACAAATCGAACCAATTACAATAACTCCCTATGGGAAGTTAATAAGCTTTTATATACAAAATTTTAAAACATCTTTAAGAAAAAATTTTGGTACTCCAATTTGAAGTTTTTATTATTGTTCGAATAAAAATTAAATTCACAAAAATAGTTTTTTTTTTCAAAATCCAAAAAAAAATGTTTCTTAAAGTCTTGAAATGTAATGTTTTATTAACTTTTTAGAATCTTCTCTCTAAAAAACTTCATTAAAATCCATTATGCCGATAATGAGAAATTCAAAATTTAAAAAAATCGTTCTATGGTAGGTGCAGTCAGTAATATCTTGATTTCAAATTTTTTTTTAATAAATTATAGATCTTAGCAATTAATCGAAAGAAAAAAAATTAAGAAAAATTCGAGCAAAGTACGATTTTCGAAAACCATTTTTTAACAATTGTATGGAGGGTACCGTTATTTTTAGGAAAAATATTTTTTTTTCCCATATGTTGTAGATTATTTTAAAAAACTTTTATTTATCAAGTTTTAAGAAAATCGATCATGAGGTTTTCTAAATATTGACTTTCAAAAAAAATTGATTTTTTTTTAAAAAAATCTTTTTTTGAAAATTTGAATGCACAATTCTATTTAAGTTTTTGGGGAGCTTTAGCAAAAAGAAATGATCAAAATCGTTGGTACCGTTTTGGAGAAAATCGAAAAAAATGGTTCTAAGGGGGGTACCAAAAATAATAATTTTTTGCAAATTTTTTTAACTAAATGAATTTTTTTGATTTTTTTTTTTAAATCTGTGGGACAGTTTTTGAAAAAAAAAAATATTTATAAAATTTCGAAAAAAAATGCGTATGGCAAGTACCGTTATTTTTGGTTTAAAAAAAAGAAAAAACATCTGAGAGGAAAAAATAAAAACGATATCTACACTGAACCAAATTTGGTAGTCATATTGAAGAAAAAGTAGGTAGAATTGAATAAAGGGTGATCAATATACGGTCAATGAAACCTTTCCGTTGTTTTGAAGAAAATTTTGTTATATTCAAGAAATATTGTCATTTTGAAGAAATGCATAAAATTTTTCGTTATGGTGTTAAATCCACAAAATTTTGTGAAATTGATTAAATTTCATCCTTCTTTTAAAAAAAAATTCTAATACAAATTTGTCTTTTCGAATAATTTCTTCATCAAAAATTAACAAATTGTTTTCGTTGATATGATAAAATTTCATTCGTTTGATTAAAACACTAACAGCCGTATTTATTAGAATTCGCTAAACGCGTGAATAGTTATGCAATGCATAAGGACTTATTCATCCACTATGCAAATTCATATTTATAAAACATTTGCCTACCCTGCATAGTTATAATGAGCTTGTGTCAAATAAAGTACCAAAAAGTAAGAATCTATTACATTTAGCCTTCATAGCACTCAAAAAACAAAAAAAAACATTTTGTCTATCTATCGAATTTAATAAACAAAAACGAAACTACCAAAAGCTAAAAGAATTCGAACAATTAACTTTGATTCATTAGATAAAGTATGTTATTATCTCTAGCACAATACTGGAAATCAAATTGTTATTCGTTTCATCCTAGCTGGAATACTCCTCAGACAAGTTCTTGAGGATAAAATTTAATAATGCAAAATAAAAATTACAACACTAACACACCGGATCAACAACAAGTTTATTTATATATTTAATTCTAAACAATTTTCAATTCAATTTCTTTTTAATATATTAGTATAACATATTTGTTTCAATAAATAAAAATAACACAAAGTTTTAGTTTCAATATCAAGTCAAAGGCATTTTATTTTGTTGATAATCTTTATAATTCAATGTGATGTCAAAGTGAATGTGACAGTTCAATACTAAAATGTCCTTATGTAGGCACTATTCAACCTCCAAACGCGTTTAGCTTATAATGCCTCTATTCAACGTCACATAAGTTTTATAAATAACGATTTTGCGTTTAGAGGCATTATAAGGGTTGCATAGCCTTATGTACTCACTATAATGAGTTTATAAATATGGCTGTAAATCATTCATCATTTGAAGAAACCTTATTCATTTTGAATATTCAGTTTTCAATATGAAGAAAAATACTATGAAAAATTGTTAATTTGAATAATAATTGATTCTTCAAAAATTAACAAAATATTTTCATCAATATCACCTACGCGATTTGGTTCAGTGTACCAAGTTTGAAGAAAATCGACCTAGCCGTTTAGCTGTAGTCGAACAGACACACAGAATTGCGAGACCCACTTTTTTGGTCTTCGCTATGATCGTAATGTCAACTTTAATCGAAATCTCGAGTTCGATTTTTTTTACGAATGCATAACTTGCCTTATAGTATGTACCTATAAGTCGCAAGTAAAAACTGCTAAAACAATGAATAATTTTTGTTGTTCCATAAAAGAAAAAAAATACTTCATGTCAATCCGCCAACCTCTACCAGTCACTTAAGCAAGTTTTTGTAATAGTTAAGACGTTAAAGTCTGGCAAGACACGCCAAACGTTCGAAATAAACATTAATATTTCATGGAACTAGAGTACATACAGTTAGTTCTGTTTTTAGATTGAAAGTAGAATTGCTTCTATTCCATGCAAATGCTTTAAACTAACTTCTTTCTTACCAAAACGGGACATAAATAAAGAAGTTATTTTTATCGGCACATAAAGTACATAATTCCAAAAAGTTGGTTTGAAAATAAGTTGTCATCATAAGTAAATGCATAATTTTTTGTAATCCATGTTCTTTCTTTTTAGTATAAACATCAACTCCCATGTTCATTTTTTAAACCCTTTCATAAATATTGAAACGAAACGTGCTTGGAAACAGTGTGCATTTTTCGTGCCCTAGATGACACGTAAACTCTCTATGAACATAATTTTTGAACTGTGTAAATTTATTTTGTCTTTTGTCCCTTATGACCTTTTCCATGATGAAATTATGTACGAGTATGTGCCGCAAATTTTATATTATCCTTCATCCCGAAGAGAACTCAAGGACCTTTCACTATGTCGCTATATAACTCTCATACGAATCACCCTGCATGCAAGTGGGCAATTTAATTTGGCTATTATACCTTTCTCCTCTTAAATGACTAGAACCAATTTATAAACTGATACTATCGTTCTTGACCTGTGCTTAAATTTAAACTTAGTAAGCAGACATATAGTAGATTAGCTGGTACCCTTTCTGGCGGGCCAAAATGAATATCCTCACATTATATCTCAACTATTCCATCTGCACAAGTGAAAGGCGAAAATAAAATGGAAACGGATACAAAATAAGTTTGGTAGCCATCATTTGTTATATAAAGTCAAGGCTTAGCCAACCTACATACGCTTGTGTATACCTTTGCATATTATAATGTGCCAACAAGAGAGGAAGGGAGAATCCCATTTTGATAGTAAAGTAGGTTCAATAAATGGCAATGAGAATGTCATCATTATAAAAGGGGAAGTGTTAACTTAGCTCCTAAAGCCGATAAGAATAGCCTCTTAATAAACCTAATGATGACATTTTCCTCAACCATATGTGATGCCCCTCACATTCGAGCAATAAGCCAGCAACCCTCCTCGACCTTAATCGATGTATGTATGGATTTTAGATCCTTATTCACATCACACTTTGTGAACCTAATCAAATATCGGTTCACACTCCGACAAACTGTGGATAGAATGAAGGGTAGCTGCACGAGAACATGTATAAGTTGTAATTAGATAAGATGTTAACTTAAGTGCATGTTTAAAGTGTACTTCGTTTGCTAGTTTGCATTTTGTGGGTGCAATATTGAAATAATAAATTGAGAATTAATTAGTCAAAAAGTCACTTGTTAGTATTTAACAACAATGGCCTTCACTGATCATGGAAAAAAAAATAACTTGTTCAATGTGTTACTATAAACCTAAAGGGTGCGAGTTGGAGTGAAAGAGTTCAGGTTTTCGAGACACAATACCATTGGCGAGATCGACCATATCTCAAAGAGGGAATGGATCTGTTGGTTTTAACGGCAAAGTTTTTAAGACCAAATTTGTGGGCAATGAGACCATTTTTACACTTTCTAACATTTTTTTTGTTTTTTGTTTTTTTTTTTTTTATAATCTACTCGCGCTCAAGGGATTATGATTACCCTTTAAATCTTTTCAACACAGTGCGGGCGTGAAGTTACGGAAGAGAGAGAAGGATAGGAAAGATGTGTGGCACGATGTTCTAAGACTGAGGGTGGTTGTCTCAGATTTTTTTATTTCCAGAGATGGCGGCTGAACTAAAGCGGAGAAATGCCGTGTCTTATTTCTATGTCCCTTATAATTCGCATTATTTTATTCGTATTCATCCTTTTTGGGCATACTAGTTTAACTCAATCACATGTTGTTATAGTGTTATGCCTAAACAACATGTAATGAGTAAACTAGCAACCCATTGATGACAAATTTCAGAAGGTTTTAATGGAATTAAAGGCGACATAGACGATGGCAGGGATCGAACCTGTGATCATGAGGTTTACAAGCGAGCACACAACCATCGCGCCACGGGCACCCCCTATAAGTGGGTCCGACTTATTAGAGAAACTGTTCATAAGCATAAAATTCATTTTTTAAATGACTAAAAAAAACTTCTTCAGTAGTTAAAGGTAAGAATAGGATGCCATGTGATTCAAGCAAATATAGATTTATGCACGATTAAAAATTATGAGTCCTTGTAGTGGTTTCTTAAAAAATAAGGTTTATATAAGAAAATTTTAAAACATTTTTAAGAAAAAATGTTGGTACGCCAATTTGAAGTTTTTATTATTGTATGAATAAAAATTAAATTTACAAAAAAAGTATTGAGCCGTTTTCGAGACATTGAATTTTCAAAAAACAAAAAATTGATTTTTTTTTCAAAATTCAAAAAAATATTTTTCTTAAAGTTTTGAAATGTAATGTTTTTTAAACTTTTTAGAAGCTTCTCTCTACGAAATTTCATTAAAATCCGTTGTGCTAATAATGAGAAATTCAAAATTTTAAAAAATCGTTCTATGGTAGGTACAGTCTGTAATATCTTGTTTTCAAATTTGTTTTTATTAAATTACAGATATTAAAAAATAATAGAAAGAAAAAAAATTTAAGCAAAACCATTTTTTAACATTTGTATGGAAGATACCGTTATTTTTAGGTAAAATGAATTTATTTTTCTCATATATTGTACATTATTTTTCCAAACTTTTATATATCAAGTTTTGAAAAAATCGAGCGTGGGGTTTTCAAAATATTGAGTTTTCAAAAAAAAATTTTAAAGTTTTTTTTAAAAATCCAAAAAATTTGTTTTTGAAAATTTTAATACACAATAATATTCAAACTGCTGGGAAGCTTAAGCATAAAAAAAATGATCAAAATCGGTGGTACCGTTTTTGATAAAATCAAAAACAAAAAAAATCGTCCCAAGGGGGACTCAAACTCATTTTTTTGAAAATTTTTTTCGACCATTACCTAGGTTTAACTAAATTAAATTTTTTTAAGAAAATCTGTGGGACAGTTTTTGAGAAAAAAAAAACATTTATAAAATTTCGGAAAAAATCGTATGGCAGGTACCGTTATTTTTGGTCATACAAAATCAAATCAAAAAACATCCGGGGGTAAAAAATCAAAACCCATAACTACCAAGTTTGAAGAAAATCGGCCGAGCCGTTTAGCTGTAATCGAACAGACAGACAGACAGACAGAATTGCCACACCCACTTTTTTCGTCTTCGCTATCATCGTAATGTCAACTTTGATCAAAATCTCGAGTTCGATTTTTTTTACGAATGCATAACTTGATGCCTTATACTCGTAGTACCTATAAGTCGCAAGTAAAAAATGTTCTTATCTAAAAAAAACCGCACCCAACATACAAATGTTAAAAAATGTTTTTAGAAAAACTTTTGCTCTCGCAAATGGTACCTATAAAATTTTGATAATTTGTTTTTTTTTTATAATTCAATAAGTTTCCAGCAGGTTTTCGTGCGGGGTTCTCTTTAATAGATCATATGTTTTCCCTATTGTCAAGAATTCCATTGATAAAAGGAAAAAATTGTATGCTTCCTTCGTAGGAAGGAAGGCAATGTTATAAACAGGCTTTGTAATATACAGGCTTTGATGTACAAATTATCATCAATAGGAGTTTCTTTTAAGTTTCTGTGTATATATTTCAATTTTCTGGACTGGAATGGTTCGAAATGACTCTTCGCCTTTTACATTGACGATATGAATGATGTACTTTCAGGAGGAGTACTCCTCGCTGATATCCAACTTCAAGTTTTACTGTATACGCTAATGATTTAGTGTTACTGGCCGAAAATGCTTTCGCTCTTCAGTTGCAAATAAATAGACTGCAACTGAACCACTTTTGCAAGACTTTGGGCTTACTTGTCAATACTAGTAAAGATCATAATTTTTTAAGCGCGTCAAAGGAGAACGCTACCCGAAGAATCCTAAGCATGCTAAAGACAAAAGCACTGAAGCCAAACTAGCATTAAACCTAATGTGGTCCAAATTTTTTTACAACCAAAAAGTTAATCTGATATCCAAATATCGTGTATTCCACGCCCAAGTAACATTTTTCTTCTCATAAGATGCTCCAAGAGTTCAACTAGATTAGTTAAGAGGAGCTAAAAGTAATCTTAAAGAATACTACGAGATTCTTTTAAAACTGTTAAAAGCCTTAAATGGCCTAGTTATGAGAGGCTCTTCCTACTCATAGTAGCAACAGAAGTTTCTTTATAGGATGACAGATGCACATTTATATTAAAATGGCACTTCTAAGGCTCTAATAGAGATAGGAAAAATCCTACTATGAGCAAGCGTCTCTTCCAATTAGAGGTGATAAAAAGAGAACAGAATATTTGTTAACTTAATAAAGAATGAAACAAAATACTTTTTAAGTTTGTGTGTATACATGATTTGCTATGCCAACAAACTGTTAGGCTTGATATAGTATTTATTTTGTAAGTCTATCAACTATTATATTATAATGGCGATGCATGATATTTATTATTTTGCACATATGGGAACCGAAATGTAAATGCGGTTGAAATTGTATCTACTAATTCTAACATTTTACGTCGAAAAAACACAAAGCCCCTTCAAAATAATGCGTATTTAAATTACTTTATTTATAACTTTTATCTTGAATAGGGTTACCATATATTTCTTTCGTAAGCAAATAAAATCAAAATTAACTTTGAAATTTGTTTTGTTTTTATTTAGGTCATGGGTCATTTGCTTGTGAGAGTAAATAGGAAACATGAAAGGTCAAATTTAATATAAAATATTCCAAATTACAGTCTGAGAGTCTTATGCTGCATTTACAAGAGTAATAAAATTTCATATTCTCTGTAATTTTCTACTATTACTCTTTTCACAGAAAATTAATACTCGTGTAATGCAACCATAAAGAATACATTTTTTTTTGTTAATTTTGAATGAAAAGATAGAAGTAGCAATAAAACCGCAAGATGTTAATGTATTTAGTTTAAATTGAAAAAAAGTTACACAATATATTTTATACTTTCTATGTAATCACAACAATGCTAAATGTAAACTTGAAAATGCCACCTAATAAATTTTAAGTCAGTGTTACAGCTAAGTTATTTTATCGAGATCATAATTTTTTAAGTTATGGTAACCCTCAAATGTACAGGCAACTACTTTGCTTGTGTATAGGAATATGGCTGCTGCTGACGCGCACTAACTCTTCTAGTAACATCTTTATTCTTTCTATACGATCTTATACGCTTCTTTATGATTTATGTGTACTTACGTGCGAGTGAGAGGAGAATGTTGACATCAGAAAACTGAAGTTTGTGAATAGTTGTGCTTGTTGCATTAAGGATCTTATTAGGATCTTACTGTAAAGCTTATATTCTTTGAACTCCAAATTGTTTCTTGATATAGGAGGATTTAAACTCAAATTCTTTTAAAATTTTCAAAGTGGTATACAAATAACTTTACTCTTAAATATGACTTGTTATGGGATTATTTGGACATATTTAGAGCTCAGTCTTCAGAAAGGGATTCTTATAAGACTATAAGTTTTTATAATCTAACTACAAGAAGAGAAAATAGTTTTGCTATAAGATTTAAGTTCTTTTAAGCTGGAAAAGTGTTTAACTCTTAAAATAAAAAGCAATGGGATATTAAAGAGTTGTATGAGAGTTTTTTTCAGATTTCAAGAGCTAAGCTCTGGAGAGTATGTTAGTTGGGCGCCGACGCCACAGTCAACACAAACGCCGCCTGGGTACTTAAATGCTCCATTTCCAAAAAAAATATTCCCCAGAAAACGAATTTTTAGGTTTGAAAAATAGTTTCTTTACTTTCTTCTTGAGAAATATGATGTTTGAATTTGTATATACGTTTTTTGTAATTTGAAGACAAGAAGTCAAAAACTGTAACGGTTATTTTTTTAAAAATAAAAGTATGAAAAAAGTCAGAAATGGATATAGGACCCTCTCCCATACGAATGGGAAATCGATGAAAACCAAATTGAAAATTTCCAATGCATATAGGACTTTTGTGCACTATGGACATTCGAAAATCAACGAAAGCAAAAATAGTAAAAACAATCAAAATTTCTAGCATTATAAATTTTTATAATTTTACTTTGAGTGATAAAAACATAAAACAAAAAGCAATATTAATTTAGTGGCTATGCCTTCCTCTATACAACATTGGATTACTTTTAAGTTTATATGAAACGTATGAAAATGATAAAGTATTTTAACACTAAATTATGAAAAATATTGAACATGAACTTTGGTCCATAAAATTTTGTAGAAAAATACATTCAATTTTATTCGGAATTGGTTTTAAAAATACTTCATATATATACATATATATGATACTAGCTGACCCGGCCACGCATTGCTGTGGCTAAAGTTTTTGTTATATTACATTATAGTAAACAATCTAAGAGGAACAATAAGAGAACATCAGTCACGGAGTCCACTATGCTTTTTCACACAGATGGTATTTGTAAAAAAATATGGTGATCTCCTTATTTGACTTTCTACTACTATAACCCTTTAGTACAATGAAATTATTTACGAACAAAGACGAAAATGTTGATGTTGGTATACAAATTCACTGGATTGAGATTTGAAGGGGAAGTACGTTGAACACAATTAATTAAAATGTTCTTACATAAATAACATAGCATAAATCAGTAGGTACGAAATAAAAATTTATTAGATTTATTATTTCCATTTAATTTTATAACAAATATAAGTATATTACAGTATAATACAGTAAATAACATGTGACGCTTAAACTCATGAATGACGTAGGCAAGGCAGACAGTCTTAAACTTTTAAACATTAATATCTATTTTTTTGAATTATAAATACTTTCAATTTCAATTTAATTTAACACCAATCGGTGCACAATGTTTTTGGTTAACCTGTCTTTAGCTAACACAAATAGATTCGACGGTTTCCCAACACGTGAACACGCAACATATAGTTGCCCATGAGAAAAACATGGATTTTCCAAATCTAAACCACAAATGGACATTGTTTGACCTTGAGATTTATTTATAGACATGGCGAAAGCTAAACGAATTGGAAACTGTAGCCTTTTGAAGGGTATGGTAGAATCTGATGGTATCATCGGAATACGTGGCAGCAGGACCACTTTTCCTTTAAACTTCCCAGCCAAAATGGTTGCTTCAAGAATGTTTCCGGTGATCTTTTTGATGACCAAACGCGTACCGTTACATAATTGAGGTGGATTCAAATTACGGAGGAGAATAATAGGGGAACCAATCTTTAATCGAAGATTATGTAGAGGCATTCCAAAGATATCTAATGAATTTAAAAATTCAATCGGAAAATTTACACTTTCATTTTCATCAACAACAGTATCGATTGATTTAAAAGACATCAGATCGCCTGGTAACAACTGTTGTATCTGGAAGTTAATTTCGTCAACATCAACGTTTTTGGCTGCCAAAATCGCCCGTTGACTAAGCCATTCATGATTCAAATAATTATTCTGTATATCCGGGAAAATACTCTGAATCAATTCATTTTTATCCTGAACAACAGTGCAAAAATTGTCTGGTAGTTTAATGCATTGCGTATTTGGTTGCAGTTCTATTTTACCGTTCCCAATATCTAGTAGTTGTTCGGAAAATATTTGTGCTGATGGATCATTTTGCAATTGTACTCGCATATTTATGTTCAATCGAAGTGTTTCAACACTTCGCCATAAGAATGATTGTTTCAAACATGCATTAATCTCATCCGCGAAAGTAGAGCGAGGTATAACGGGTAAGGTCTGCCGGAAGTCACCAGACAAAAGTAAGATAGCACCACCGAAAAGTTTATTATTGCTGTTTAAATCTTACATAGTTCTGTTTAATGCTTCAAGTGAATATTTGAAATTATTGTTCCTGTGCTCCTACTGTGGCTATGTCTCGTTCTCCTGCTGCTCTTGTTCTTATGATATTCTCTTGAAGACGTTCGTTTTTTATAATTATGTGATAATACTTACATACATATATTCAAATTAAATTATAAAGTTTTGATCAATGAAGCACAAATAAGTAAAAAACAGGTTTAATTTCACTGTATTTTCTTCATTATAATATGAATGCAATAAATTGCGACTATAATTTGAGATTTAAACTATCCTATCTCTCAAGTTGGATCGAACTGCACATGGTGTGCGAATTTTATTATAATCTGTTAAGTGGTTTAGGAGTCCATTGAGGACAAACATTGTGACACGAGATTTATATATATTAAGATAATATATAATAAGAGTAAGTTTTGGTATTTTTTTCACACTTTTTTATTAATTAGTTTTTTTTTTTTAATTTGTTGTTTTATCCATTTTAGTAAAAAAAAAAATGCAATGGGGCATTTAAGTACTAAGCCTTTGTTTTTTAAACTTGTATACAAAAATTGCCCACCTAGTACCCATTTTGGATATACGCAAATAAGCACGAAAGGAACCCAAAAATGTGTGATCTATAGAGCAAAAGTGCTTTCGGTAACTTCGTTAATAATGAAGATAGAGCAACGGGGATAGCGCCAAACGATAGAGAATTTTCTGTGGTCTGTGGGGCATTTAAGTACTCAGGCGGCGATGAATGTGCACAGGTTTTTGGATATTTGCCCCTCGAGGAGTTTGAAGCCATTCAGAGACATTAATTCAAACATTTATTGAGACTACCAAAAGTCAACACTTAATTATGCAATCTATGTAGAGTCAGGTAAAACGCCGATATATATCCTTAATCTAAGGAACAACTCCGATTATAATAATAAAAGTGATGAACCGAAACGAAGGAAGCCTCCACAAATCTTTAATGCTAAGACAACTACAAACATGCCAACGCTTCCCTTTTTAAGGAATGGAACCAGCTAGCTCTTTCCCACGAGACTAACCTATCTTTATTGGACTGAAATATTTTTTTATTTTCCCACAATTATATCAATTGCTTAGAAGCTTACGTAAATTGCTCACACAGCTTCGATTTGAATTTGAAGATGATGCCTTTTAGCACATTCAAAATTTCTAGCTCTGGAAAGTTGGAAGCGTAATTCGGTTAATACGAGTAGTATAGACAACCGCCACGAATGACGACGGCGTCACCGTGTAGGTGTTTTTAGCATATATAAATATAAACATCTGATCAAAAGTGAAAAAAAAAAATTGAGCCCATTGAACCTGGCCAAGAAATTATAACTTTTATGTCAAAAATAAATAAATATGACATCATGTGATAGTCATAGCATTTCAGTGGACTTGATCTACACCATTCTAGGTCAAAGTTAAGCCTTTGTTAAATCAAGAAATTTGTGTTGTTGAGCTTTCTTCCAATTTTCTTTTAAGTCAGAGCTAGGAAGTGTAGTCATCAGGGGCGCAACAACCGGGGGTGTCCAGGGTGTCCGGACAGCCCCTAGAGGTCAGTGGACACCCCGTCCGAAATCGATGGACACCCGAGTGACGATTTTTAAAACATTCTTAACCCCACAAACCTGGGGCGTAGCGAGGTCAAGCTTAAGGAGACGATGCAAACTATTCCCAAAGCCATTAACCCGACAAACCCGGGGCGCAGCGAGGCCAAGCTCGTGAAGACGACACAAGCTATCCCCAAAGCCATTAACCCGACAAACCCGGGGCGCAGTGTGGCCAAGCTCGCGAAGACGACACAAGCTATCCGCAAAGCCATTAACCCCACAAACCCGGGGCGCAGCGAGGCCAAGCTCGCGAAGACGACACAAGCTATCCCCAAGGCCATTAATCCGATAAACCCGGGGCGCACCTGGCCAAGCTTTAGAAGACAATGTAAAGAAATAGCTCCTCCCAAAGCTGTGAACTCTTACAAATCCGGTGCTCGATTTACGGTTTCAAAGCGCGTCAATAAAAAAGATACGATTGTACGATGTCAAACATAAAAGCTAGGCGAGGAAGGTGTTCGACGATTTTCAACTATAACTTACCTATCCAGGGACATGGACAATATTTATTACAGCTATTGTGTTTATATTTTATAAAGTATATAATATTAAATTCTGTAAAAATAGAAAGTTTTTTACTATAGATTTTACTCAATGGGGACCCTGTACTAAAATTAATACGAACCGAGATTTCATTATATTTTTGAAAATTTTCCTACCAAAAAAATCAAGCCGCTAAAAATCGGAAATATTTTAAGCCTAAATACACTAGGATTAGATTGAAAATTGTATATACAGATTTTTAATAAAATTCTAGTGTATTTAAGCTTTAATTATTCCAAATATTTGTTAAAGTATGAATTTGAAGCGATTTTTTGCAACAAAGTCTTTGGATTTTTAAAAAATAAAAAAAATTAGAAAAAACTGAATTTAATCTCAGTATCAAATGTAGTGCTTGATGTCTTTAACTTGAATAAATTTTTTATTCCGACTTTAGATTATAAGATTGTGTAATATAAGGGTAAGAATGTTTTAAAAGTTGACACTGCAAATCAAGAGAGCTATTGAAATTAATTTTTTGAAATCCTCTTCGAGAGCTTGGCCTCGCTGCGCCCCGGGTTTGTGGGGTTAATGGCTTTGGGGATAGATTGTGTCGTCTTCGCGAGCTTGGCCTCGCTGCGCCCCGGATTTGTCGGGTTATTTGGGTTATTTGGATTATTTTGGGTTGGACACCCCCCTAGCTTTTTAGGTTGTTGCGCTTCTGGTAGTCATTATAGTTTTAGTTAAAGCGTTGTTTATTAATTTTTTCTCTCTACGACCAAAATTTTACTGAAACTTCTTAAGTCAGATTTGATTCTTGTAATGGCTCATCTTGAACCTACACCATTGAATTTGAAGCGGATGAATAAGAGGATGAAGGTGATATTAATAATACAAATGTTACGGTAATATCTACCTTGTAGTAACCTCTGTGAATTCGATTTTGAAAACGTTCTTATGAATATGCTATTTGGTCATGGTCTTAGTCCTGATCTCGCTTATTGTTTGCACCTTCATCACAACTATTCCCATTTTTGACCCATATTTTACAGCCGGCTCTTCCCCAGGAGATTAAAGATTGCTCGTCGAGGATGACAATGTGCATAGATACTTCTTTATTATGGACTGGGTATTATCTAGAGCGTGGAAGCTCTTAGGCATCATTTAACAGCACTAAGGGACAATTTCCGAAAAAACCATACACTAATAAAGAGTTTTCCAATTCTTACTCGAAAACTTTAAACTTTCACTATGAACGCACTCCTAAGCCAATGATGCAACTGTCAGTGTACATTCAGTAAAAACAACATTTTCATCACGGTGAAGTTCAGGAACGCTTAAAAATAATTTAAAAAAATTACTAACATTCCTAGTGGGTGGGGGCAATTCTAAGAGAGTTACCGTCAATTTTTATTTATAATCCTCGGGTTAGTAGATTAAGAATTTAAAGTCTAGTGAACAAATTTGAGTATAAATTTTCTTTTCTAGATATTCCCGAGCCAATGAAGCAACAGGTAAGTTACAGTGCCGTGAATACGTCGAAATCGAACTGAAACAGTCGTTTCACGGCGTTCTGAAAAATTGGACATCGCTAAGACTATACAAATACAAATACAAATATGAAGCAAAGTATGTAAGTTCTCGGTTGTTGGAGGAATATGTATTGTTGATAAGGTGAAAATCCCCATTTGATTCAAGAAGTACCACTTCCCCCACAAAAAGTAATTTTATTTGGTTTTCATGTGATATCACTGGAACGTTTTTTTTTTCGTTGATAAAAATGACCGTCACGTAACAGTTGATGAAGATCGCTACAGAGATATAATGCGGCATTATTTATTTGGTGTTCAATCGAGAAATTATCCTGTCGAATGCCGCCCAGATCGAGTGATCTTAGTTCTAGAACTTTTTGTGGCGGCGACGGCATTATTAGAGGAGCTCAGGGCCGAGTCATAGAAACTTTGGTTCAACCAATCGACTGCCGCAAATGTGCCCGTGGTATATTTAAGGGATGGGCAAATATGTAATATGGCTTTATTAGTAAGAGCAAATATTCCCATTAATTATGGAATACAACGTCGGCGTCGTTCAAGTGGCTGCCTCGGCTGGTCGTTCGCCTTTGATTGCTGAGTCAATTTGACCTTGTAAGCGAATAATCCAAGATACTTGTGCAGAATTCTATTCAGGCTAGTGCGTGAATTGTTGAGTTGTTGAGATCGATGTCGAGTTGATATTCGTGAAATGAGTCTCACACTCTCGGCTACGACGGGGACCATGAGTATTCTCCACTAGCATACCAGTCTCACGAACTTTTTCCACAAACTTGCGTACAGCAGGCACGGCGGGTGCTTCATTTCGGTCAAAACGTCTCTTAAAAAAACGCACTATTTGGGCTACATAGCACTCACTTTGAAAATAAGTTTTCAATATTTCCCAGCTTTGTTAAGACACTCATTTCATTCCGGAGGTAAGATACTGACTTTCTGTTAAGATTTCGATCGGGAAACAGATGTTTTTGTCAAAAGAAACCACTAGATGGCTCACCCTGTACTTCAAATATTACTGATGATCCTATTACTTACTTACTTAAGGTGGCGCTACAGTCCGGGGTGGACCAGGACCTCAACCAACAAGCTTCTCCAGCTAGCTCGGTCCCTAGCTAGCTGCTGTCTCCAGTTTCGCACGCCAAGTTGATTGAGTTCATCTCCCACTCGTGTGCGCCACCTGAGTCGTGGTTTTCCTCTACTTCACCGTCCCTCGGGGTTTGATTCGAAGACTTTCCGGGCCGGAGCATTCGGATCCATTCGCTCTACATGACCAAGCCATCTCAGTAGCTGGACTTTTATACGTTTCACTAGGTCAGTTTGGCTGTACAGCCCGTACAGTTCGTGGTTAGATCTTCTCCTCTACTCCCCGTCTATGCAGATGGGACCAAAGATCACACGAAGAATTTTTCTCTCGAAACAGCCTAAAGCGCTCCCATCCACTTTCGACAAAGTCCATGTCCCTGCACCATAGACAAGGACCGGGATGATGAGGGTCTTATAGAGGGACACTTTAGTTGCTCGAGAGAGGACTTTGCTACTCAATTGCCTTCTTAGTCCAAAGAAGCAGCGATTGGCAAGAGTTATTCTCTATTTGATTTCAGCACTGGTGTTGTTTTCTGAGTTTAAAACGGCGCCAAGGTATATGAAGTCCTTCACTACCTCAAAGTTATAGCTGTCTATAATGACGTTCTGTCCAAGCCGTCGGTGTTGTGTGTCCTTTCTTGATAGAAGCATATACTTGGTCTTGCCCTTTGGTTCCGTCTCAATGTTAACAAATGTGCCACTGACATCACGCTTTGTTCTTCCAATAATGTCAAAGTCGAGGGCGTATCCGAGTAATTGGACGGACTTTTGAAATTTTGTGCCTCTTGTGTTGACGCGTGAGTTTTGCACTATTCTTTCAAGAACGATGTTGAAGAAGTCGCACGATAGAGCCTAAAACCTTTTTTGACATCAAATGCATCGGTGAGATCTTTTCCGACCTTGATGGAGCAGCGTGCATTCTCCATCGTCATCCTGCACAAGCGGCCAAGTTTGTCAGGGATGCCAAAACTTAACATTTCTCTATATAGATGCTTTCATATAGATGCTACCGTACGCGGCTTTTAAATCTATGAAAAGCTGGTATGTGTCGATTTGTAGCTCCTGGGTTTTTTCCAAGATCTGTCGTAATGTGAATATTTGATCGATGATGGACTTTTCTTGGTTTAAGGCCGCACAGATATGGACCTATCAGGTTGTTGACGAAAGGCTTCAGACGTTCACATAATACGGCAGAAAGGATCTTGTACGCAATGTTCAGGAGTCTTATGCCTCTGTAGTTGGCGCAGTTCAGAGGGCCTCCTTTCTTGAGGATCGGACAGACAATACTGAGGTTCCATTCATCGGACATGCTTTCTTCCGACCATATTTTGCAGATGAGCTGGTGCATACTCCCAACCAAGTCATCACCTGCCGCTTTGAACAGTTCGGCAGCGAGGCCGTCAGCTCCAGCGGCTTTGTTGGACTTCAGATTCGATATAGCTATCTTCACTTCGTCCAGGTCGGGTGGCCGTATTGTTGATCTGCGTCGCCTAAGTTGAATGGTGCTATCTCTATTATCCTCGTCAATCGTCAATCAACAAAGTTCAGCTAATGACATAATTTTTAGGAATTAATAATCTTTGGTTTAAAACAATTATCTAACTAAGTAACTTGTAAGTTATTAAGTAGCTAAACATGATCCCAATCGATTTCAAAATTATAATATATAATTAGGTATCCTTAAGGCTTAAGGATATAGATTGAAGTATACCAAAGGAACATTAAAAAAAAAAAAATTTTCATAATCTTAATGAAATTTTGAATATTTAAGATAAGCAATTTTAAGTTAACTCACCTGTCAAGAAAACATCCGTTAGGTGAAATGTGGGCCTGCCACCATCAAAATCTAATTTCAATCGTTGTGTTGTTAATTGGAATTTCAGCTCTTATAGTGTGCTTTTCCAACCTTATGATGGTGTCGGGTGGTCTCCCCTTTTAATTATGAGCAAGTTTACGCAGTGATTCAATTAGGTAGGTTACCCGTATTTTATAACCAACGTTTGCCTCAGCAAGAACAAGTCTAATTCCTGTTCAACACTCCCACACTTGCGTGTAATAAGCAGCTTGCCACATTTCTCTTTGAGTTACAAATAATCACGAATCACGTAGGTGAATAAATATGTGTTTGTCTAAAGGAGCATATCTACCTTTATATGTATGTATGTATATTGCTCCCACCACACCCAAAAGTAAGTGCTCACAAATTTTCAAATATTAATTTTCAATTACGCGAATATCCCCAGCAATTATATACAGAAACATTATCCCCGATAATCCCCCTATTAAGGGATATTAACATTTCCTCTACACGACGACGACGACAACGACGACGACACGACGACGTCAAAAGTCCTTGTTCGTCTCCTTTGCCTTTGGTTGCATTAAATATAATATCTCGCACGGCAACAACAACAAACATAACCGAAAGACAACCAATTTGCTCGAGGACACCACCGCTCCGTACCGCACCGCATCAAATTGCGAAAACTGCTGTTTAGACGGAGATAAATACACAAGAACAAAACACAGAAATTAGTAGTGTCGTCTTTCCCCCACTGCTGCCGTGTCCGTCGTCTACTTGAAGTTGGTCGTTGTCCTTTTGGTCCTTTGTCGTCCTCCTTTTTAACATTTACTGATGTTACGGCCTTATATCCGCTCCGCCACTATAAGGCAATTAACTTTTAGCCTTTTGTCGTAACACCAACAATATACGGAAGAGGTTGTCGCCTTTCAAAACATTGTGCAAACATTAAGCCAGGCGTAGCATCAGCATCAGCATCAGCATCAATGCCAGGATCAGCAGCACCCAGTCGTTCTCGTTGGGTTAGTAGCATAAACAATAATCGTATTATTATACTTATCAGGAATACCGGAGCGGCTTGCAAGATGTCGATTGTGTCAACCGTTGTCCTTTCGGTAGTCCTGTTCTTGTCTTGGGCTTGCCACCATCCGGCACAACTTTTTCAAAATGAATAACTCTGTGAGTTTCCTTCGTCCGTTTGGCGCTTAGTTGGATTGGCAAACATCCCACTCAGCCGTTTCTCTATGTGTATTGAAAACTTTTGTAATATTTATTGAGTATCCTGGAGTTTTATTGAGCGTAAACGTTTTTTCTATTGACCTTACTCAAGTTGCCCTTTCCTGGCGTTGCCGTTGCCGCTGCACCGCACACCACGCAGCACTTCCTTACTGGATCTGAAAAGGAAGAAGTTTTTTTTTTAATTTTATTTTTCATACTCCTTGCAGCTTACTGGAGCACAAACACAAAGTCAAAGGAATTTAATTTTCTTAAATTATTAATAATGTTATCAGCGCGCCTTTCTCGCACAAAATATTTCTTATCTTTGAACTGCGAGTCGTTCTCGTTGGCGGCGTGTCCAAGTCTCGGCCTTTTTTCTTATTTTAATTAAAAAACAAGAGCAGGACAAGAATCTGGAGGGTTTTTCAAAAGCAAATGAGATGTGAGACTGAGAGACTATATAACCCAAATGGTATGTTTTTTTTTTGTATTCTCTTGGATTTTTTTAAATTTATTCCCATTCCAATATAACTACAGAAAATATGATCTAAGGACTCTAAGGCTTAATCTTCAACACTGTGCAGTGCTTGTTTTTTTTTTTGCTCAGCTAAAATGGTCAGCGGACCGGACAAAGAGAATACCGGGAGACCAAAATATTTTTTAATAAAAAGATGCTTTGGTGAAATTCCTAAAAATACCCTTGTGTATCAGGTGAAATTCATTTATGGTCGAAAGACGAGGCAACTTAAAACAAAAGTCCTTACCTCGTTGCTGGTAGGTTTCTTTGTTGTGCGGTTAAGGAAGTTTGAAGTTAAAATTATTTAATGACAGTAAAAAAAGAGAGCCAAGTTATCATATGAGCAAGGAACTTGTGAACTAGTCTGCCGTGAAAAGTATTTGGGTCTATAAGTAAGTCAAGTTCTAAGCTTATGAAGTTTAGTATCAAATTCCTTAAGCAGAGTAATATCGAATCAACTCCAAATTATGGGGGACCATTTTGTTATTACTATTACTATTACTATTACTGATAATATATTACTTTACTTAAGACATTTTTCATTAAATTTTTGTATAAATATAAACTTAGCTCACGATTCTGAGAAGACTCTAAGGAACAAAAAGCAAACGATTTAAACAAAAGATTAATTATCAAATGTGGACCAAACAGAAAAACGAAATCTAAACGATTTATAATAAAAATGAATCTACTTATTTTTCGGTAGGTATCTGCTAACAATTCCTTCAGCTTTTGCAAAACTTTTTCCACTGACTCATGAATTTCTCTTCAGCGCTTCTTCCAAAATTTCATTCAACTTTGCTAACAAGGAAATTGACATAAATTCCTTCGATGGTTTTTAATTTCAAAATTTCAATTTTCTTCAATCCTTTGATACTTTTTTTTTCCGTGATAACTTGACTCATGGATTAGCTCTTCTGACAGAAGTGTCAGACCAGATTTGTCCATGTCCCTTCGAACTACATCTTGCACCCATTCCCCATATTTTCGGCTAATTTGAAGCCGCGGAATTCATTCTATCACGTTGTTTGTAACCTACTCGAAGCTAAGTTACTCAAGATCGCCTCCGTTCTTGAAGTCCTACTTACTTCTATGTCAGCCTTTGTAGGTGGCTCCCCAATCGTTTTAGCTGTGGTCTCATCAACTCTGATTTTGCCAACAACATACTTCAATAGAAAATCCTCCGAAGTTGAAACATTTAATTTCGATACATGGAACCGTTTTCGAAGTCGAGATTTTTATCAAAGTTGACATTACGATGACAGCGAAGACGAAAAAAGTGGTTCTCACAATTCTGTCTGTCTGTCTGTTCGACTACAACCTGAACGGCTCAGCCGATATTCGTTAAACTTGGTATATATCGTTTTAAATTTTTTCCTCCAAAAGTTTTTTCCAAAAACTGTCCCACAGATTTAAAAAAAAAATAAGAAAATGTTTTCTTAATCAAATCTACAAGACGTTAGAAAAAAAAAAATTATTTTACCTAAAAATAACGGTACCCTCCATAAAAATGTAAAAAAAATGGTTTTCGAAAATCGTATTTTTCTCGAATTTCCGAGAATTTTGATAACTTTTTTCTCTTTCGATTAATTCTTACGATCTATAATTTAATAAAAAAAACATTTTTGAAATCAAGATATTACTGACTGAGCCTACCATAGAACGATTTTTTGGAAATTCTCATTATCGGCATAACGGATTTTAATGAAATTTTTTATATAGAGGTTTCTAAAAAAGTTTGAAAAAACATTGTATTTCAAAACTTGAAAAAAAATATTTCTTGAATTTTGAAAAAAAAAAATAAAATATTTTTTTTGGAAAATTCGATATCTCAAAAACGGCTCAATATTTTTTTTGTTAATTTAATTTTTATTCGAACAATAATAAAAACTTTGAATTTGCGTACCAAATTTTTTTCTTAAAAGTATTTAAAAAAATTTGTATATAAAAGCTTATTTATTATTTTTTAAGAAACCATTACAATGAATTTTAATTTTGTTCTTGCATAAACTAATATTTGCTTAAAACACATGCCATCCTGTGCTTAGCATCAACTACTAAAGAAGTTGTTTTAGTAATTAAAAATATGAATTTTATGCTTTTGAACAGTTTTTCTCTAATGACATTCATTTTCTAAATTTTTATTCTTTTACATAAGAGCAAGTTCGTGCGACCCAGTCGTGTATTTTATTTTTCTGATTATGCTTTCGCAAAGCATTCCCTTTACAATCATTGGGTTAAAAAACAGAATAGGCACCATTGGGACACTACAAACCATCGATTGATATATCAAAGACCACTACACCCTCGTAGTGTAATTGGGGACTGGGGATGCCATAGGCAATTCTGAAACAGTTACTGGTGACCGCTATCGGAACATGTTGGAAATCTTTCTTGTACTTGAAATGGATCAACTAGCCTTATGGAACATGCGATTCGGACAAAACATTGCCACATTACACACAGCTCGTGCTACGAGAAATTTTTCCGGTCAAATATTGTCAAAAAGTGGTGCTAATCTGTAAAATTTAAAAAATTGTGAAATGCTACTGGCCTTCAGAATGGGTTTAAGGATTTAGTTTGGGAGTACATAGATTATTGGAGCAGGCATAGCCCCCATCCCGAAGTATATATTCTACTCTCTGAAAAATAATCCTGGAATCATGCGTATTCCCTCGCCAGTGAAAGACTATGCGTCGAATTTTAAATGCGCGATCACAAACCACCTGTGAGAATAATATCCTTTTCGGTTAATGTAGTGTTGTCCAGCTGGGCCTCCTAGTATTCTTATGATGTGTTTCCTTAAATCTTCTATTTCCTGTATTTGCACTGAAATTATTGGTGGCATTTTTACGAACTATGGTCTCTTTGGATTGACTAAATCCATGCATGTGTGGTCCATAATCTTGCATCTATAAAAATGATAATAATGTTGGCTGAATGTATGAATATTGAGAGGGGGTTTGCACTGCGACCTAAAGATCTATTGTGCCCCATCCAGAGCTAGATGAGTAACTAACCCTACAACTCTTCCTCCAAGTTTATCCCTCTGATGAGTTTGATCATTTGGAGTACCTTCAGAGAGGATGAACTACTCTCTTCTACCTGGTAGCATCCCAGATACTTCTTTCTTTGATGCATCAGTGCTTCTTATCCGCTTAGTATGTATTCCAACTTTTCGTCATGAGTATTACAGAATCTGCAACTGGGGCTTTTTACCAGGTAAAGAACATTGAAGTTTCTTCTTAGTTTACAGTGAACCGTGAGGAGTCTCGTTACTATTCCTAGATTGGTTGAAAGTTCCCAATAAGAAGTTTGGCCTGCCTTAGTTTTGGAAGATATTTCTAGTTTTTGGATCGTTGGGCCTCCTTTTCCTCTTTGATTTCGCGGGGCTCTAAAATTTTAAAATGTCTAAAAAATAAATGTTTTAAAATATAAAGTTGCATTTCATTTAAGAGTTATTGAAAAAAAAAATCATCGACCTGGAATGGTGTAGAGTTGGGAGTCACTGCACTAGGCGCTGATGATTCACGAGCGGTTCTTTATTCGATTAGGTATTGAGTTGGATACGTGATAAATTTATCGATTGCGCCAAAGGCGATTGAACACTATACGCATAGTTTAGAAGTAGTGGGTAGTCCATTTATAGTGGACACTGCATATTTACTTAAGGTTATATTGATGGGCTGACAGTTGATTTTGTTACCATCACATTTAGATCAATGCAGATCCGTTGTGATACCCTAGGTATTGTGACTCCCATCATGTATTGAATTAAACCCATGATAACTCTATTTCATTTAAGCCCGTTGAAGATGTTGATGAGTTACAGCAAGCTATAACCTGGAATGTCAGGGTACTTCTAAGTCATTGAAGAAATATCTGTCGTCACATAATTACCTGGTTGAGGAGAGGTACACGCCTTCTAAGGGAGTGGTTTCCTTTACCCTAACTTGAGAAATCATCCCTCCACCAGACCCGGTGGAGCATGTATTGCTAATTAAGTCGAAGGGTCTGTCCTTTTCCCCAAGAAGATTTTACCAGTTTTAGGAAGAGGTGGCTCCATTAACTCACTGACGCTCGTGATCACCGGAGGAGTGGCAATCGATGTTATATAGGCGAAGTACCCGTTCTCCGTTTGTTGCCACTTCTGCAGGAAACACGTGCATCGTTCAGTCTTTTTCGTACGACCTATCGTTGTCGTCTGTGACTCTTTGTAGGCTTAGGCGATTTTCAGCTTCGTGGTCGAGTGGTTGATATAGCTCCTCCAAGTCGTTGAAAAAGTGTCTCCTTGGGTGCCTGTTTCCCAGATGATATACTGCAGGACAGTGGCACAGGTAGTGAGGAGTAACCTCATGTATCTCCTTCATACTCCGTCCATACTAAGTTTCATCTTTTTCTTATGGTAACCCAGTTGGGTGTGACCGGTGGTGATGCTCACGAGAAGAGAAAGGGACTTTTTACTCAGTTCGATGATAATGTCGGTCTTTTGTTTGCTGAAATTAGGCCATAGCTTTCTGGTTATAAAACATGAATCCAGCGAGTTCCATCTCTTGTTGAAGATTACAGGAGTGGGACCTGAACTGTTTAAGATCAAGTGTTGATTCTATTCTTGCATCCTCGTCAGCGCTTTTATTACCACTGTGACCAGGAACCCAACAGAGCCTTATGTGGTCCTGTGAACCAAGAACCCTTTGCTTTTCGGTACAGCAAGCTTAGATTTGATTTCAATGGAAAAAATCTATTGCCGCTTGGCTATCAATGAAAAGGGTGATATCAGCTTGTGGTATTCCCATCATTGAGACTTGTCTGGCAGCTTTAGTCACTGCCAGGACCTCAGCTGGAAAGAAACTGGTGTAATCAACAGAAACCCAAGGAAAAAAAAACTGAACAAGTTACAAAATGAACAAGGGTAACTCTGAACGCACATCAATATTTAATGGGGGTTGAAATTGAATAGCATCAACAGCAATAGGCCACAGCAATTCAGTGCACACTCAGATGTGCAGTCAATAGGACGTCGGGCCTGCGTCAGATGCAATCGAAAATTTATGGGCGCACAAACACTTTTTTATGGAGGAGTTCTTTTAATTTAGTATGGTGCAAAAATATAGCACGCTACTGATTTTGAAAAAGCTCTCCCATAAGACTTGTACTGCATATTTTTGTTGGATGAAGTATAGGGGTTTTAAGTTGAGTATAGCTCCATGACCCGCTGTGGTGATGGATCTCATTGCCGGAGTAATTCTAATTAAGTTTGGTAAGTTTGTCGATTGCATTCATCTAGACTACGTTATCTTATGCGCTTATGTCAGTACAGGTCTGACTTAGGCTGTGTACATCCACTTGATAATTTTACCAAATATTGTCTTGTAGGAGTAGAAAGCAAAAACGGCTTTATAAGTTCTTTCTTAAATGTTGAGACTCCAGTTCAATATCTTATCTAGGATCACTAAAGGGATTATGACTACCCTTAAAATGTTTGAGCACTGTGCGAGCGTTTTGGGAAAGTACTCGTAGTTCGCTGATTGTGGAGGGAAAATTACCTGTCGCTAGTAATTCTAGGTCATCGGCATTATGCAATTACTTGAACTCCATTGTATTTAAGTCTCATTAGAACTGCGTTCAACACGGTTATTCAGAGAAGTAGAGAAATGACCCCACCTTGTGGAGTCCCTCTGGAAGCAAAACTTTCATATGTACTCCTCCTAGCTCAGAGTTTATCTATATCTCTTCTGGCTAGTCTTGCCAGTCTTCAGAATAAATACTCGCCACGCCTTAGGTAAATATCCCCATTTCAGTTGATAGTTACTTTGAAAGTTAAATATGGGTTTAAAGATTGTAAGTTCTTTCTTTTAGCTATCTTAAGGTGAAAATATTCACGTTAATTTTGTTGTTATCTTTAAAATTTAAAATTTCATTCCAGCTCTTCCTTACGAAGAATTCCCATCCCGATACATAGTTTCTATGTCGTAAGGAAAAATAATCGCAAGCTTATAGTGGAGTTCTATTCTTCTTGCTTTGTCGAATAACTCTTATAAAACTTATTGTTCTAACTTCATATGATAGCGAAAGCCGTTCTTGCATGCCTCTAGCCAACAAAAAAAAAAAAAAAACTATACATCAATCCATCTCTTGAAAGGATTTCAAAGTGAGTTTATGTGTAGCAATCTTCACTTCGTCTAAGGGTGCCTTCATTTCTCTTATTCTTTTGTGCACAAAATGGAGTTAACGAAATTTATATTGTTACCCATGAACGCACATACCCGTACACTACACATGCATGCTGGCAAGACTACATTCCATTCATAGTAAGCCGAAGAGTCTATAGTCCAAATGGAAGTACCTAAGCCTAATGGCACATTGAATTTTATTTCGCATCATTTCCTTATATCGCACCAAGGAAGCCAACACACAAAATATGTAGTTCTCTGCACACAGAATTGTGTTCTTGGAGTTTTTATTTTCGAGAATCGGAACTGTCAGGACCGGAAATGTATTCCGATTCATATTTTATTATCAGCTAAGAACTGTATTCGGCAACGTACATTGTACAATGCATCTACATACATATATAAGTTGCGAAAAATAATACCAAGCTTCTGGCCTTTGAGTTATAGTGTACCTACGAGCTATACGAGTTATAAAAGTTCTCGGGGATTTTGTAGTTTTTTATTTAGGAAAATTCATCGATAAATATTTTTTTATCTGAATTTTGTGTTTAGAATATTAAAAAGGGTTTGATATGTGCGCATAGAAAAGTTATGAAACAAGATAAAAATCTTTATTGTTGAAACGATTATATGAAGACCCTATACACTCTATGCTTATAGGTTAAGGATTATAGTGACTCTTCGAAAGATGATGGATTATGGCGACTGAAAAATTTTGAAATGTCTTCTGAGAGGTCGTTTATTGATCAATATAAAAAAGAGTGTATTTTTATTTTTAAGCTATATGAAAATATCTTCATCTTTTGAGAATGGTGTTGAATTTTTAAGGAGTCAATTAACTTGAAACTGCATGTTCAAGAAAGTTGGTTTTTCAAAACTTCTAAATTTAGAAATGAAGATGATTTTAGAGAAAAGTGTTCAGAAGCACGAAAAACATTAATTGAATTGAAAACAACTTCTAAAATGAGTTAAGGGCCGAAAATAATGCCACTTGATTTCTTGAAAACAATATCACAACCAGTAATATAAATGTTAAATGTTATCATATGGACGAAGAATTTGTGTGTTACTAGTCAGCCGTGATATGTAGTGAGATCTTCAAGTATGCCAAGTTCTAAGCTTATGAAATTGTATATCAAATTTGTTAAGTAGAGTAAAATCGAAACAACTCCAAACTGTGAGTAAGAAGTTTTGCTATTACTATTTCTGACTGTAATTTGGAGGGTTCGCCGCTCAAGTAAACACAGCCTTTTAAATCGTAGCTAAAAGAGAACTTGTCAAGTAAGCCCTGGTAATTTCTGTCAATCATAATAGTAATAAAATGTTGCCTCATAATAAGGAGTTGATTCGATATAACTCTACTCGAGATTTTGTTTAAAGGAATTTTTGTATAAAGATTACAGAAAAGACAATGAACAACTTAGAAGTCCCGCCGCTCTACAAAACTTCATCATTCAACAACAATCGGAATGACACTGCTCGATATAATTGGGAAGAACCTTTTTTTCAAAAATTCAACAAATATTGTTTAAGTTTTGAAATGCAATGTTTTTCAAACTTTTTAGAAGCTTCTCTACATAAGAAATTTCATAAAAATCCGTTATGCCGATACTTAGAAATTCAAAATTCGAAAAAAAAAATGGTTTTATGCTAAGTACAGTCAGTAATGGGTCTTGTGAATAAAAAAAAAGTTAAAGCTTTTTTTGGAGGAAGCTAAAGCCAACTAGTCATAGCTCTTACTAGCAGCTTAAGCTAGACAGTACTAGCTTAAGCTTTGTTTTATGTGAATAAAAAAATGATAACGCTAAATAGCTTATGCTGGAAAATTCTAGCTTAAGCTTCGTAATTTAAGGTGTTCGTTTTTTTATTCACATGTTTCGGCTAGTTAGCCTTAGCTAAAACTGGTACATGTATGACCGAAAGGAATGTTTTTTGCCTCAATTTGTTATTTGTTCTACAGGGCAAGTATCGGTTTCGGCTAAAAATGTTTTTAACATTTCGTATGTCAGTTTCTGGGTCCATACGTTCACAGTACTATTTTTTGAGATATTCCCTCATGTTTAATTAACAACTCGCACAAGTTAATACTGAAAATAAGACCTATAGGGTCTTGTGAATAAAAAAAAAGTTAAAGCTTTTTTTTGGAGGAAGCTAAAGCCAACTAGTCATAGCTTTTACTAGCAGCTAAAGCTAGACAGTACTAGCTTAAGCTTTGTTTTATGTGAATAAAAAAATGATAACGCTAAATAGCTTATGCTGGAAAATTCTAGCTTAAGCTTCGTAATTTAAGGTGTTCGTTTTTTTATTCCCATGTTTCGGCTGGTTAGCTTTAGCTAAAACTGGTACATGTATGACCGAAAGGAAGGTTTTTTTGCCTCAATTTGTTAAAAAATGTTTTTAACATTTCGTATGTCAGTTTCTGGGTCTATACGTTCACAGTCCTATTTTTTTAGATATTCCCTCATGTTTAATTAACAACTCGCACAAGTTAATACTGAAAATAAAAACTAGTCAAAGCTTTCTAGACAGGTCGAAAAAATCTTGAAATTTTTGTAGCTTTAACTATAATATTCTAGTTTAAGCTATTTTTATTCACACAAATTGAAGCTTAAGCTAGGAAAACAAGCTAAAACTAAATGAATTAAGCTTTGGCTATTTTTAAATAGCTATTACTAGAAAACATAAAACACTAAAAATCAAGCTTTTACTTAAAAATCCAAGTTTCAGCTTTAGCTTTTTTTTTATTCACAAGGCCCAATATCTTCATTTCAAACTTTTACTTGCGACTTATAGGTACTATAGGTAGTTGGAGCTAAAAACAGGATGCCATGTGATTCAAGCAAATATTAGTTTATGAAAAAACAAAAATGATAAGTCTTAAAAAATAAGCTTTTATATAAAAATTTTTTTAAACATTTTTAAGTAAATATTTTGGTACTCCAACTTGTAACGGTTGTTTTAGTGGGTTGGCTACGTTTTCCCGCAAAACGATTTCCCGCGTCACGTTTTCCCGTGTAACGTTTGCCCGCAAATCATTTTCCCGTAACTCGTTTTCCCGTAAAACGATATCCCGTATCACAGTTTCCCGTGTAACCTTTGCCCGCCGATTCCTACTTTTCTTGATACAAAGCGACAGCGCTGTATTAATCACTATTTGGTGAACTGACCAGCAGCGTTGCCGCTGGGCTTCACGAAAGTGTAACACATTTTTTTAAAAAACGTAACAAAAGCGAAAAAAATGTAACAAATTGAAAAAAATGATTTAAATCAAAGAATGCTCTTGAACTCAATTTTTAATTTTTAATAGGAACATAAGTTTTCTTCATCACAGTTTTTAAATTCAGTACAAACCTATACATTAAATAATAAGTTAATAAATTATTATAAGTAAGACACATTTTAAGTTTTACATAAAACATGTTTAGGCAAATTAAGAGAATTGATCTTTTATTTGTTTTGCAAACATTATTGATTCAATGGTATTCAAGTGATACCTATTGGTTAAATCATTTTTTATCAAATTTAGCTCTAAAAAAATAATTTCTGCTGCCGTAGAACTGTGTGGTAAACTTAATATTTTATAAACAAATTCTGTTATATTTTCAAAAAGATTTTCTTTTTGAGCATTTTTCAAAGAGCCAACATGGAATGTGGAAACTGGAATATTTTGAGGAATGGATATCTAAACATGTTTATATGCTGGATCGAGAGATCGAGTTTGAATTTGAAGTGAAAGATAGCAAGATTTCGACTAAACTGTAACTGAACGAGTTCGATCGAGTCGAATGAAGGTGATTTCAACTCAATTTAGGACGTAGGTGTACAAATAGGTGGAAGTGTTGTTTAAGCGCACTTCACACTGATTAAAAAAATCATAAATTAAATTTTTAAAGAAATAAAAGGTTTGGAGAAAAAAGTGTAACAAAAAGAAAAAAAAAGTAACATAGTAACAAATACAAAAAAATTAAGAAAAGTGTAACACTTTTGTTACACTTGTAACATTGTGGCAACGTTGCTGACCAGTGAGCAACGTTGCCACAATGTTACAAGTGTAACAAAAGTGTTACACTTTTCTTAATTTTTTTGTATTTGTTACTATGTTACTTTTTTTTTCTTTTTGTTACACTTTTTTCTCCAAACTTTTTGTTTCTTTAAAAATTTACTTTATGATTTTTTTAATCAGTGTTAAGTGCGCTTAAACAACACTTCCACCTATTTGTACACCTACGTCCTAAATTGAGTTGAAATCACCTTC